>FWPY01000050.1:3771708-5250594 GCA_900174645.1 Sonneratia alba | reverse complement strand
AAGTGAATCACGTTATCATGTAAAGACGGGTGTTGAGATATACGATTTCATATCAATTAAATGAAAAAAAAACGTTGTGGGCTTATAAAAAGGTTGTGTACCGACACCTATTAGCTCAATCTTTTAAGTAGAAATGAGTCCGATCTTTTATGAGCTCACAACGAATTTAACAATAAAATTTGAATGAAAAATTTTAAAAGAAATGTCTGACAGTTGCATTGGACCTTAGTGATTAGTAGCACTAATCGTTTGGATTTCCTCGTTTCTCCCTTTTAAATCTTTCCCCTTCTTTGATAGGACCCAACTTTGCTTTTGCGTTTCGGTTTGCTAATTGCTACATTCGGTTCTCTCCGGTTCGGCTCGAAGATCGTGATACTGTGAAAGCATTCATCCGATCCGCACATATACGTGCGTGATGAAAACGTGCATGGTCCAATGCGAACCTTTTGAACTCTCGGATATGAATCGTAATTTGATTTGTAAGGAGGGTATATAATCCTCTCGTCAAACAGATCCAAATGACCCAACAGAAAGAAATATTGATCGGACTAATGATTATGCCAACGGAAAGAAATATTATTGCCGTATGATCACACGAATACGGCAATCCCCTCTCTTTACAAGTCACAGTTGCCTCGTACAGAAACCCACCGACGTCCCTTATTCGACCTTTCTGGCCTCAACATCTCTTAGCTTTCACTTTCTATCTTCAAGCACATGGTATATCCTTTATGTCGGTTTTCCCGTGCCTGTCTGTCATTCGACGTTCATAAACCAGAGATCCATAATCAGCTCATATTTAAATCCGAACGGTCCACTAATTCAGCAATATAGCCTTCGATAACACGAATTTCCTTTATTTCTATTTTAAATGTAAAAACTTATCTAAAAATATGAGACGCCTAATCATTTCATCGGCATGCCTTTGATTTCTTTCGTGGTAGTTTTTTAGGGCTCTTTTGGTGGTATAACTACTACCGAATCGTCCTCTCGGGGGTAGAATACCGAGCAATTAAGCCACATAAAGGAAACAGTACTGGAAGAAGAAGCGTACATGCCAAGGAAATACAAGAGAGTGGACCAACACCCGGTCGTCAAATTTATGACGGGTTGATACTTAAGAATCTAAATTTATTTGGCCACTAACGCGGTCCGTTCGTTAAAGCTAACAATGGAACTGTTCGTTGGACGAATGAAAGTTGAGTGACGATTTCCACGGGAAAATAAGTTTAGGTTTTAGAGTATTGACTCGTCGGAACTCAATTGTTTGTACACTAAAAAAAAAAAAGAATACATCAAATAAATGATATTATATGAGATCTTAATTCTGTTCTAATGTGATATCGGAGAAAGGCATCGGACTTTGGGTGCATTTCGATGATATATGGGTGTAGAGTATCCCATAGATTTGTTAAAATATTTGTGGCCCTGCTCCGGTGCAGTCAGTTGTTACACTTCAAAATGATTATCTTCTTTCTGCAGTGATCTAATGTTGGTTCCAATTAATTAATTAGTTGCTCTTTGTGGCTCTAAATCAAAGCAGCATGATCTTGCTAGATCCTCATGCTACTTAAATAGCACCAAGCCTATCGTGCTGTCTTCTGATACATGCTAGGCAATATCCGGAAGCCGTGAGTGATACTGAATTAACATGGACTCTTTCGTGGACACAACTCTTCTAGCGGTCTATTATCTCCATTTGCTATACTCAAACATGAGTTCTTATTTGAAGGTAAGAGATACTGAACTATATAAAATGCCTGCGACAATGGACAACATGACACCCTAGCTGATATCTAGAAGCCGCTCGATGGATCCCGATTCATTATGGTCAAATCAGGCTGGGTTAATAAAATAGTACTATATATTCTCCAAACCATTGATATTCTCTTTACACATCATTCGAATTCAAAATCTTAATTGTATGAGACCGCGTCGAACCATCTACAACTCTTGACGCGAGTTATGACTAGTTTTTAACATATATCCGAGTCCATCTGTTTCCACTGTTACAGCTTACAATAATAGATTTGATCGATTTCATTGTAAAGTGCTGCCGGAGGTCAGCAAGTGGGGGAGACGTCTGCTTTATCATCATCCTTTTGTATTATAGTATGAGTTTAATCTTCAACAAGGGGCATCGGGGATAGGCTAAGCTTAAAGACCATGCATGCTTTATTTATTTTCTAATTGGTTTCTATTATTTTCAAATCTCTACGGAAGAAACCACTGCTTTGATCCAAATCTTGCCGTGGGCTGGAACTCACTAAGGAAAACATGTTCGATAATGGGGACTGTGACCAGGGACAGACTTAAGGGAATGTACACGTATGCAATAAATCCACTTGAACTCGAAAAAAATTACAAAATATTATATACAAATTTCATATATTTTATTCATTTTATTAAATTTTCTTAGTTGACGCTATTATCTAATTATTTTTTTAATACTCTGTACTCAATTCGTAAATCCATAAGCCTGCTATAAAGAGAAATCTTTCTTTTTTGGAGATGATTCATTGGATCAAATTGAAATGTGATGCACGTGCTCTTGTCTAATTGGGAACGTTCTTTCCCACCTTTCACTATGTATTGGGTGCACTAAAAGCAAGATCTCGTACAAATGTCCCAAGAGAAAGAAAGCAATGAATGAAATGAATATATGTACATATATAAACAAGGACATAGGAAAGGTCTGGGACGACATGGCCTTCTGGGCTACATGAGGATCCTGAATTGCGAAGATGATTCAATCCCATAAATCAAGAATGGAATGTCACTTTCTACTTTAGTATTTCTGTTTCCTAGTGATTCTCTATTTGCTGATATTTAGAATAAATTAAGAAATCTTGTCTAAGTAAAACGAAACTAAAAAAGAGAAATACGGTAAAAAAAAAAGTCTTTTTGATAAAATCATATAACTCAAATAAAAAAATTGTAATACATATTTCATTCTAAACATTTTTTCCCAAATGAAAGGCAATTGTTGCTCTATACAACGATAAGCGTAGTTGTCCCCTGAATTTGAAAAAATTCTTGAAATGTTACATGAATTTCGACAATTTTATCTATTATTTTTAATTAATTATCTTATTTCACCTCTTTATATTATAATGGCCATTTTACTCCTCCTTTTTGTATCATCTCGAATTTTGTCTTGATTTTCAGAATTCCTTAAAGTTGCGATGAGCTCCAGATATGCCATGGAAGGGTTTTGCTGCTTAACGACTCTGATGAGGCTCCATGTGCAGCGCTTTAAAGATTAGGCTCGGCCGGTATAAAAAGAAACCAAGGAAAAATCAGACTGGAGAAAAATAAACTTTATACGAGCCGTTGGATTATATTTTCTAATATGTATCATTGAATACAGGTATTTAGAGTTTAATTGGTGGATTTCATACTGTATAATACACCTCTCGGTAAATTAATAGGTTGCCATGATTCCGAACACTATCAATATAAAGAGAGAGAGAGTAGTGGAAAGCAGCAACGGGTAGCTTATTTAAAATTGAGTCCAATATTCTTCCGGTAACGCAATACGCATTTGAGCTCAAGAGAGGTAAAGGAGAAATGACGGCATGAAATTTTTATTAAATTTATAAGAAATTGTATTCATACTCAAACAAAAAAAAAAGTAGATTAATGATACTCAGACCTTTTAAAGAGATGAAATTTGCTTTTGATCTCTAAGTTATTGACCACGAATCCCATATTTGGGTTACCAGTAATTGGTCACAAGTGCAATGCTTTTCTTCTAATCTCAGGTCTAGTGATATATGAGCTCAAAAGGTTAAAGTGACAAGTTGGATGTATACAATCTCTTATATTCCATGATTCTTCAAGTCTCTAGCATGGCATTTTGTTCTCTAAAATTCATTCCCATGTGACAATATGCCTTAAGCTTATCCCGTACTCTTATAGGCATGTTCTCGATAACTCTCCACAAGTTGAATATTCTTTATCAACAAAAATCAAATTCAAGAACTTCTAATTTTCGACTAGGAGTGGTCCTTTAGTATCGATTATCCTTTGTCCAAAGCGAGATTACATTAAGTAAGAGCAAATTGACACTTTGACCCTTAAATTTGTTAGACACTAACACTTAACAACATGAATTTGAAATTTCATTAATTTAATCCAAACTTTTGCTTTAAGTCTAACACTTGGGTCATTCCATTGAATCCTTCAACAAAAATCCAATGTATTGGGATGACGGGTAGATGACCCGTTGGATTTTCATTGAAGAATTTAACCAAAAGATCTGAATATTAAATGGAATGCAAAGTTTCACTAGATCGAGGAAATTTTAAATTTAGATTCTCTAGTGTTAACGCTTGATGATTTTTAAAGATCAAAGTGTTAGTCCCTCCACTAAGCAATTAAAAGCTGAAGGCAATTTTCATTTGTGTATATTGAAGAACATATTTAGGATTTGAAAAGCCATCTAACTAACTAGCTAGCAATAGTTAACTAGCTCGAGGAAGAGATTGCCATTCCGATGTATTGCCCCTAGACTTGGCAAAATCCGGCCCGGCCCGGCCAGGAAATTTTATCGGGCGTGCTGGGCCCGACAATCCCTGGGCCGGGCCAACACGATAACCCAATTAGGGAAATTAAAAAAAAAACCTAGTAGATTATCAGACACTATTGAAAGATAGAAGAAGTCCCCTTGTAACCTCACTTATAATTATAGATAAGTCACAATCAATGGAGATTATCGTGCTATCGAGTAGGGTCAGGGCCACCCTATCTTATTGTGCCATGCTGGCTTGACCTTATATCCTAAAAGTTGTACTTGGGCCAGCCCTTATACGATTTGCCACCTCTAATTGCCCCCTTGTCTAATATGATGCACCCAAATCGGATTGATAATAATCTTTAAAAGAAAATTTACATATTAATGTATGGCATTATTGGCAGTAAAAATTTTTCTTGGAAATCAATTTTTATTACTCAAACTCCATGTACTCATCTAGTTCAATTTCCCAATAGTTTATTGTGAGGGCCACCACTATAGGAAAATAATTTTTTAATGACGATATATTAGTCACTATTCTATTGATAGCCACTAAAAATCATAGTTTTAGAAATAAAATTGAAATATGGTCACTAATGACACATTTGATCAAACTATTTTTTGATAAATTTAAAAATACTCACTAATATATGTGTTTGTGTGGTCAGACATGAACATACCACCAACTAGTTATTACTGAATTATGTTAAAAGTTGGCACCAAATCATATTTTAGCTTCAAATTATATTTTATTCGGTGATAAATCTGATAATATATCACTAATTATAAGATAATCACGTTGAACTCGTAATTGTTAGTGATGATAATGATGTATGGTCACTAGTTACTTATTTATTGAAAGCATTTTGTGGCAAATTCAAAATCTCTCACTAATATGTGTTATCCCATGACTAAACATAAATTTATCATAAGCTTTTTGCTGTTAAACCATATTAAAAGTTGGCGCCAATTCAATAATTCATCACTGTTTGTAAAATACATTATATTTCGATAATAAAACTAATACATCCTTATCGATGATTGAGGGAATTACCACTAGAAATTTAGAACAAAAGGACTGATAGTATAAGTCAATTTAAATTGATAGGGCTAATAACCTAAAAAGGCATTAATTTTCATCATTTAAAATATTTTGACATGAAAAATTTTTTTTGCTCGATCTGATTAACACCAAACTTTTTTTCTCCTATTTGGCATACTATTTATGGGGCTATACACAAGTGTCGGGTAAAGTCAGAATCAATAGGAATGGTAGTTTTTGATAAATTTGAGTAGAGAAACTTGGAACGGGTTGGTTTCAGTTCCTGTACATAGGGTACTTAGAGTCAGACATAGAATCGATTACAAGAAAATAACCTTGTGCAAATAACTTCGATTACTCGTAATTTCTCATTTGAACTCCAAATCTTACACCATTTGTGCTATTGGACTCTTAACTCGATGAGGTTTTATTTGATATAATGATTATGTATATTTATAGGGTTTATCATATCCAAAATATTTAATAATTAAAATGGATATTTTATGAAAAATATGTAACATATAAAAAAAACAAACTTCAATTCAAACTACCATACACTGAATTTGATTAAACAACTATACTAAATTAACAAAAAAATAGCATGTTAAAGTTTATTATTAGCCAATAATTAAATTTTAAAAAATAATGAATATGATCTATCAGGTTGCTCGGAACCTTTGTGTAATGCAGGTTCTGGGTAAGGTTCTGTTCCTATTAAGAACAGGTAGGATCTATAGTCACAACTTTGGAACCGATTCTATCTATATAGAATAGGGTTTAGGTATCACAAAAATTATGGGCTACTCAAGCCCATTCACTTTTTCATTCGAAACTAACGGATCCTCTTATGTGACCGTTATTTATGCCGGTGTGTGTTACGTCTGCCAATGTGGCATTGCCATATGTTTAGTGTGGGCCCTGCACAACGAATTTAGCGATTCCCCCTCCAGTTTGACAATGAGCAGATGAAAGTACTCGGGACAAATATGTAAATATGCCTATCTTCTTCCTCCCCCCGTTTCATCGAAAATTCTAATCTCTCTCTCTCTCTCTCTCTCTCTCCTCTCTCTCTCCTCTCTCTCTGCCTCCATTGAACGGTTTCAAGTTAAAATGTAAAGAGCACAATGTTGCTCGATTCTGCAAAAAAAAAGATTTGCGATCTTGTCCTCAATTAGTGTGTTGCACTTTGGTCCGGTGATGAAGAAGGAAGAATGGAGAATGTGAACTCCTATGGTCGAGATGCTCACTGCGATTGGTCGAACAAGCACCAGAAAACGCATGGGAGGAAAAGAACCATCACGAAACCAACAACTCAAAGTTGTTGGAGGCAGTATTGAACCGGGGGGGTTTCAGATGGGTGATCATCTCCTAATGTACACTTTCGTCTTTCTCGATCAGTTAGAGGATTCCATCGAGAACGAGAACCTTCCCAACTTGAAATTCATTGATCTCTTATTTATCATCCGTAAATTACTGTATCATGTCTCTAGGGTCAACAATTGCTGCTAAGAAAAAGGTAGGGGGCGTGGTGCATGTTGGAATCGTAACGTAGTAGAAGTGTAAATTTAAAAAACTCTATATACAAATTTAATACTTCACTGATACAATTCAAATTTTAAATATAAAAAATAATTTAATTTTTATGCTTAAATTCTCTGAGTTAACGGTGTTCTATAGTTCATATAAAAATAGCTCTGGTAGTTGATTGTTTAACTGGACGTGTCCACATTAGATCGTGTCGTAGAAACTAAGAAGTATTCACAATAATTTATCACACAAGAGAATGTTTTGGCGGAGAGCTCTTTTCCGCCGAAATCGAACCAAAAACCATTTTCTTTTCTCCTTTTAAATTGAGAACTGTTAGAAATGGATACGACGAATGTACACGTTTATATATATATATATATATGTGAACGTTAAAGGACATTCACAATTATAAGGCAAAAATAAAGCTGCCAATTAAATCCATTCCTCCCATAAAAATTCACGTGCACAAATATAAATTTCATATATGTATATATATGTATTCACAAATCACATTCATTAGTTTAGTGCATGTACAAATAACTGAAAATATAATTAAAGTTTTCTAAATCCAATTATGACATGACATTGTCTAATAAGTCACATGTAAAACTGAGGTAAACAATTTCATGCTGGAGAAATTTAATTACATGAACAAAATTTTAAATTATTAAATTTTAGTTGTGGAGAATAATTTGTATTTATGTGATCTATTGGGTTTTACACTAGATTGGCAGTAGATTAATAGGTATGAATATAATTTGGATATATTAAGATTTTAATAGCACAATTTTAGTTTTTTGATACTTATGTTATATGCACGAAAGTATGTTAATTGACTTAGATTCATATGATGAATGAATATCAGTATTTGGAATTTTTTGATAATTTTTATGTAATGTAAAATAGTTTATATCAACATAGATTTAGTGGAAAAATAATTACAACGAATGACAACCATGCTGAAGGTCTCCGATCGCTCCGATGGCTGGCTGATCAAGAGTTTGCCAATGTGGCTTCTCCGATATCGTAAAGTGGCTGTCAAGGGGGATCAGACGAAGATTCATGCTCATCAGTGGCTGAAAACAGGCCATTTGAGGCTGGGGATTCGGCCACGGCAGCGGCCAGGGTTTCAGGAAAATACGAAAGTATTATTTGTCATTGATAAACTCATACTAATGGTGACACGCATTCTTTTTATACTAAATGTATTTATAATTGACGAATTATGTTGTCAAATAAATGATTAACAACGGACAATTGTACATTTTTAGTCGATAAATCCTTTAGCCACGAGGCTTTCGGTGATGGCCAATGAAAAAAAAAATGAAAAAGATTGCAACTTGATAAAAACATATTTTTCTTATAGTGCTTATATCTCTAGCAAAGCAAAAGAACTCTACGCCTTGATTAGGACAGACAATGCCGCATTGGTTCTCCACAATGGACACTGTAGTCCTATTTTTGTCTGTTTTTTCTACTCTTTTTAGGGCATGGACCCCCTTTTAAAATGGAAAAAGGAACAGTTGGGCCTTTTTGTTCAATTATAGTATATCGATACAAAATAATAGTAAAATAAAAAGATATAAAAAAATCTTACTATAAAAATCAAATTTATAATATCTTAATTTTTAAGTTGTGAACATATATTTCTCAAAGTTAGGCTTATTTAAACCATACTAATATAAAAGGCTTAGCCAATCACTAAATCGGGCCATCAGAGGAAATGATGTGTGAAAGTAACATTTCATCCTTCAAAGTGTTGTACTAAATTCCTAAACTAAATGTGCCAAACTTCCATCGATTCAGTAGGAAAAAAATTGTGAAGTTTGATATATGCGATTTTAAAGTTTAAAAGGTACAATAGAGTGTACAATATACTATCAAAAAAATTCCAAATATGTAATTCCTTAAAAAATACTGGATGTTAATAAAACCGTATCATTTGATAGTCGATTTGGAGTCACCTATATATCCATCGGTTGAGACCTTAACTAAAAATATTGTAGATCTTATATTATTTTAAGACTAATAAAACCATTGGCTCATCACCCATTAACTGCAATTTTTGGAAAAGTCATAATTCCAACTAATTCTTTATTACGATTGCTCTCAGTTGTTTGAAATACATTTTTACACACAATTAGAGATATTAAACAGGGCAGGGCTAGATTGGAACCAGTCCAAACTTGGCATCAGTCCGAACTACTCTTAACCCGGCTTGTAATTGTTCTTAGTGGGTTTGGAACTGTTACAAACTGGTTCCAAAATATGGACCCATTGAATCATAACTGGTACGGACCGTTATCCTACTGAATCGGCTCGAAACAGTTAAAAACTAGCCCAAACTACCAAAAATCTTGTAAATCAATGATCAGATTTTGTTAAGTTAATTTAAATTTTAAAAAAATTAAAAAGATGGACGGTTCACAGGCCAAACCAGCCCATTTATAAACGGTTCCAGGTCGGTTCATATTTGCCTAAACCATGACCCGTAACCAGACCAGCCCGTTAAGCAAACGTGCTGAACCGTAACTTGATCAAACAGTTCAAGGCCCATTTTAAACCGGCCCGGACCGCACTTTTAACAACACTACACACAATTATGCACATATTAATACTAATGAAAATACGGACAGTGTGTCCGTACTATTAGTAATAAAATAATAAAAACAAAAAAAAGCTTGTATAGCCATTTAAAACGCAGATTAGTTAGCATCCACGCTTAAGCCCTGGTTGTCCTGCATCATGAGTTTCTTATGCTCGTATCTTGTGACCCATACATATTTACCATCATCAACAAGCAAATGACATGTCTTTGACATTTATCTCTTGTGTCAGAGACTTCTCACGAGCTTTCAAAAGGTTGAAATAGTAGCGGTTATCAATATTAGACAAGCAAAGCAAACGAGAACTGTCCTCGGACGTCCTCAATCTATTGCGATCGGAAGTGATAAGCACACTGCTTTAATTTGGCCCATGGATGAACTGGTGATCAGGCATAACTGTCCACGACTGCCACATGAAATTCCTGCTAAGCATGATTCACACGCTCGAAGGGCTGCTTCCGGTTGTCAGAAATAGCATTATGGTCCAACCAAGCTTCATGGGCCAGAATGCGAGAGCTCCTTTGGGCGAGCCACCTCATTTACTGGGGGGATTTTCTTTTATCGTCTCGTTTGTTCCTTCCTCTATCCTCTTGAAAGGTTTTTAAGCAATCAAGACAAGAAACCATGCAAGACAGGGACATGATTATTATGTCAAACCTTATCACTAAAAGCTTAGTCTAAATGAGGAAGAAGTCTTGATATAGTGGTATTGCTATTGATTTAACAATCAAAATATTGTATATTCGATCCTCACCGTGAAACTTTTCGTATTCTTTTATTCCCTCTTTTTTCTATCCCTTTCTAGTCTCATTTTTCCTAGCCTAGAGTAAATAGAATATGATGCAAGTGTAGATCAGGGATGTGTTTCTTGACATGAATTTGGAGAGGAGCATCCGACTTCAAAAATCTCCAAGATTGCTTTTCATTGTTGTTTGAAACACTTACTACTTTGATGATAATGTTGAAAGAGTTATCTAAAAGACTAAAAACTACTCAAAAAACTCGTCGAATATAAGTTACCTAATTGTTGAGATATACGATCCTATATCGATTAAATGAAAAAACGTTGTGGACTTATAAGGAAGTTGGGTATCTCCACCTATCAACTTAAGCTTTTAAGTGGAAACGGGCCTTGACCCTTATGGGCTCACAGCTAATTTACATGGTATCAGAGTCATTGGGCTCGCATCTCGCCTGACCTGAGTCTAGGAAACTGGCTCGTGGTCAGTTGATATAAGCTCGAGTATGAAAGAAAAATGCCTGACTCGTGGCCAATTGTCTCCCTCGTCCGATACCGGAAGAAGAATACCTTGCTCGTAGATAGTTGTTGAAGGCGAATGATCAATAGCATGTGGCAAAGTGAATCACGTTGTAACGTGAAGGCGGGTATTGAGATATACGATTTTACATCGATTAAATGAAGAAAATGTTATAAGTTTATAAGAAGATTTGGTAAATAGACTTTAATTCTTTATGTACTCACAACTAGTTTACACTAATAACAAGCAATACATTTTCAAGAGCTCAATAAATGCCAATTATCCATATGGAATAATTTAATCAAACTTGAAAATAAAAAGATGTGAACAACTCATTGGCATAAAAGTAATTAATTAGTATTTTTTTCATTTGAAATAAAGTAGATTTAATATTGCGTAAGTGAGCAAAAAGTCCAATAAAAATGGGCAAATCATAATCCTGATTTAAAAATTTTGTTACAGGATTGTTAACTTTTTTCTCATTTTTTTAGCTGGAATAAGATTTCGAAAGCTTATATGAATGACCAATGTAATAAAATAATCGTTCCGATTTTTTTTATATAACCAAATTAGAAATTTTGAATAAGAAATCGGAAACGCAATTTCAATTTCACCCAATTCCATCTTTCCCAAGGGCACCTACCTTGTCTCCGCTAGGGATGGACAAAGGGAATTAAAGAACCATATTGAACCATGAACCGAATGAGAGACTGGTTCAACCAAGGTGCAGTTTTTTGAATTGGTTTGGTTAGTTACTAAATTTGAATGATTTGATTTGTTAAACCACCTTTAATTTTTTTTAAATATTTTAAATATATTTAAAATAAAATAAGAATATACTAAAAATATTTAAAACATTTTAGATGTAGGTTCCTATGCTTTTGTGTGGCCTAGTTTCCACCTATTAATCCTAAATTTCATCCTAAATAGGTTTCTTGATCCTAATCTTCCATGTTTGATTGTGTTTAATTGAAAATTTTATGATTTTATGTTAATAACTTTTAGATTCAATTAGGTTTTGATTTGGATTCAATTTGGTTTAAATTCAATATGGTAATTTTTTTATTTTTTAAAACCGGTTCGAATTAATTAATCAAACCATAAAAGAGTTCGGAACGATCGGTTTGACACGTGTAATGGTAACAGTCCAGGGTATAGTGCCCTTATGTCGGGTCAATAACGGGCTTCTTCTCAAACATTAGAAATACAGGGAGTGTTTTGTAATAAAAGAGTTCTTATTTTTATATTTCATTTTAATAGTTTTGTTTTCTAATCTGATGATAGAAAAGTTGCAGACTTCGCTGATTAAAAAAAAGAGGAAAAATGGCGACTTCCAGAGATGAGATAACGGTTGAGAGGAATGATCCGAGTTCATAATCTGTTTTTTTTTGTTCAATAATCCGAGTTCATAATCAATCATCTCTCTCTGTTTGGTGCTAACTGATCGACTGACAATGGCAATGGAGGCAGAAGAAGCAGCAGAGAGTCTAAGGGAGTCGACCGTTATCGGAGACTACCTGCTGAGGTCGAAGCTCGGAGACGGGGCTTATTCCACCGTGTGGAGGGCCGAGCACCGGGTCGCCGGCGAGACGGTGGCGCTGAAGCAAGTTCACCTCTCGAAGCTCAGCCGCAAGCTAAGGAACTGCTTGGACTGTGAGATCAGCTTCCTATCCTCCGTCATTCATCCCAACATCATCCGACTTCTCGACGTTTTCCAGGTAGGCTATCTCTCCATTTTCTTTCTTCCAATTGTCATTGAAAATTTCCCTCTCCTCTACTTTTCAGGGAAGGTGGAGTTTCTGCTAGTCTTTTTGATACTCTGTGGAACTCAAATTTAAATTTCTATATCAATTTGATGTCTTTGATCGCAGAAAGTGGAAGTTATAGAGAAAAGGGTTTAGTGCGATCTGTACCGAGGGAATTCCTCTTCTAATTCTCATTATGGACTAATTGATTGATAAAAAAATGTTGGACTTTTAAGTTCCTATTAGTAGATATAGCCTGTAAAATATCGTACTTTTTTTGTGTTTTTTCCAACTAATTCTGAAAAATTGTTGCTTCCGCAGGCTAATGATTGCATGTACATGGTCCTGGAGTTCTGCGCTGGGGGTAGTTTGGCTTCTTACATCAAAGTTCACGGGCGAGTTAAGGAAACAACGGTGAGAAGATTTATGCAGCAGCTTGGTATGTTCTTGAATTCTATGTCTGATAAGCTGCGTTGCTCGGCTGGCGTTGATTTCAGCAGTTATCACACCATTGGATTATTATGCAGGTGATGGCATGGAAGTGCTACATTCTCACTTTATCATTCACAGGGACTTAAAACCAGAGGTACAAGTTGAACTTTTGTAGACAAATTGATGTTTAATTTCATCTTTGACCAAGTTTCTATTTGAAGGGGTACCTGTGACGAGTAGTGCCTTTTGAAATTTTTAGTTTCCAACAGACATGCGCTTATTTACCTGACCTGGTCTTCCATGTAGAACATATTATTGTCCGGTTCTGAAGAGGATAGAGTGCTGAAAATTGCTGATTTTGGACTCTCAAGGTATTTATTGGGCTTAGAGATGTTGCAGCTTCTTAGGTATTTCCTTATAAGATCTGGGATTTCCTAGTGATGACAATTATCTACTTACTGTAAGCAGGATTGTGAGTCCTGAGAATTCTGCTGATATGGTATGTGGTTCTCTTTTGTACATAGCTCCAGAAGTTCTTCTTTTTCAGCAATATGATGAAAAGGTAAGAGCTTTCTCAATGTTTTAGCGGGTCTCATTTTCGAGGGAATTGAAGGTCAGGGCTTTATGTAGGTTGACATGTGGAGTATTGGTGCAATTCTATTTGAGCTTCTTCACGGCTATCCACCATATTGTGGTAGGAATAATGTTCAGGTAGCGTTCTAAGTTCTAACCCCAAGAATTGGTCTTCATTATCTACTTAGTGGCTTAGCATGTGGTGCTTTCATTCAGTTACTGAAGAGCATTGGGTCATCTACTAGTCTTCCATTTTCCCAGCAAATACTTCAAGAGTTACATCCTGACTGTGTTGATATGTGCTCAAGATTACTCTGTATTGATCCTGGTTAGCATTTTCATCCATCTAACTCTTTTCCTTTATCATTACTTAACAAGTTATTTGTTATTTACTCTCCCTCTTGAATTTTTCCTCTTCTACAGCAAAACGCCTGTCATTTGAAGAATTCTATTGGCATCGATTTCTTAGAAGGAAAGGACTCAGGATGTAGAATTGCCTTGATGGTAGTGGTGGAAGACTTTTTTGCTTCATCCCTTAGGTGGTTCTTGTAGAAGGTTAGTATCGTGATAACTATGACAATAGGTATCATAAGAATGTCTTGTTCAGTAGTCTTTGCTAGCTCTCTTTGCAAGTCTTTTGGAAGAGCAATCAGTTTTAGATGCTCACATGAACAAGTAGTCAATTTCCTACCAAAAAGAGAAAAGGAAAAAGTGAGAAACAAAGTAAGAAAGAAACACTGCTGTCAGTAATATCCCTAGAATGTGATCATTCAGAAAAAATAATGACTCTAGAATGTGCTAAAATACCTTTCCACATTTAGCATGATTTATTAGATGAACATGATCTGTAAGTAGCTAGTAGATACATAAAATTGCTCAACCAGATAGAAATAACATAGAATAGCGATGAAGAAATTTGTCCACTAGATTAGATTTACTACATTGAAATAGGTGGATTAGCTAAGAGTTCACAGTTTCATTTCCTTAATATGAAATGTTCTTTATCTCGATATTCAGGCATATGCGGTGTGTAAGCATTAAGCATGCTGGTAACACGTGCATGTCGGTGCAAAGCAATCAATACTTAATGAAAAGGCTGGAGTGGCAGAGGTTGGGATGCTCTCAGAGCCTTCCAACATTATCAGCACTTTCTTCATTGAAGGCTGAAGTGTAGGATCATCAATGACGCACCAAAATCCAATCACAACAGCTGATTCTAGCTCTCTTATCAACAAATTCATTGCCCACCAATTTTTTTAACCCATATTTCTCATAGCACTTCCAGATCCAATCTTTCGATGAGCTTCTTTCCGTAGTAGACTCCTGCCCACATTTTCTCAACAGCATATGATCTCTGACTGCACGACCTGATCTTGTATTCTTGGCCTAGGATGAAAGCAGAATGCATAGAATCCTGAGGGCAGAAGCCATGAAGAGCTGGTGATGGGAGATGGACAAGATTTTTCTTGCTCTTTTGTTTTTTTAACTGTTTGATCTGCTGGGCTTCTGCACTGGAAGCAAGGAGGAAAAAAAAAAAAAAACAAGGTACATGAAACAACTGCAGTATGAAGGGTAAAGATTTTTCCTTTTTTTGAGTATACTATGAAGGTAAATGAAACCTGGAATCTGGGCTACAGCAATTCAGGATATATTTTGCTGAAAGATGATAGATTTACCAAATGGCCGTTGATTCAAGAGACTGCCAACTCTCCAAAACAAGTTGATTCTCAAGAAAACAAATGCTGCCTTTCACATCTTTCCCCCTCTTTTAATCCCCCAAATTTTTACTTACTGCTCTAGGATGGATGACCCACCTAACTATTTAATAGAACTCCCATTAAAATGCTTGATTATCATATCTAAATGAAGCAATAAATGTTGCCTAACAGAACATAAAAGACTCCTCTCATCCTCTAGAACCCCTTCCAGCTTTATGTCTTGCATGAGTCACATGTATTAGAGTTCTAACATTACTTGCTGCCCAAAGACGGACCTTTTCTTCAGTCGAAATGAGGATATTGCTGTTATATATCTTCAAGTTGCTCCCAGGAGTTTTCAAAGGTAGGCAAGGCTTTCCATTGTATGAGCATTTTAGTGCCAGCAGAGTTGGGTGTTTCTTGTTGACAAATAGTCACCGCGACATTTGGCTGAACAAGCAACTACATGTCATGTGAGATTTGTGAAGGGATCTTTGTTGAACATACATGGTTCCCAATAGCTTTATTGAGCTATGAGACTTGAAAAGTCAAGTGAATTAGAGCTTAAGAAGGAAGCTTGAGTTGGTAAGCTATACGGGATCAACACGTTTAAGGATCTCAAAAGGGTCATAATAATGAGATAACTTCTCATTCATCCTTCTTTTCAAAGAATGCTACCGATATGGCCTTAACTTAAAGTAAACAAAATATCAAACAGCAAACTGGATGCCATGTAGTTTCCCATTGTGGTGGCTTGCATCCTTTTTTGAGCATGATGAAGATGAGAATGCAATTAAAGCTAGAATAGCATCATGCTGAATTAATTGTGTGTCCATCTCAACATTGGCAGCAGAATTAAGTTCATAACGAATTTGTGGAGGAGGGTTCCTACCATATAAAACCTTGAAAGGATTCATACCCCTATAGTATGAAAAGATTTATTATAGTTGTACTCTACCCATGACAACCAAAGAGACCAACGAGAAGGTGTATTGGCGGCAAAACAATGTAAATAAGTTCCCAATCCATGGTTAACAACCTCGGATTGACCATCTATATATGTGGATGGTAAGCTAAACTTTATTGTAATTATAATCCTGCAAATGGAACAATCACATCAAGAGATTATTTCCTCGAAAGACTGTATATGTAACACTTCTTAGGGAAATTCTTGGGCAAAAACTAGGGCTGTAAAAGGGTGGTGCAAATGAATGAAATGCTTGTATTTAGATAACTTGTCAGTGACATCTAAGATTGTGTCATACACCTTCGATTTTGGCAACCCTTCTATAAAGTCAATTGTTATATCATCTCAAACATGTTCAAGTATTGGTAGTGGCTGTAGAAATGGGGCCATTGTATCATATTTATGGTGTTGATATGCATCACAAGCAGGCACAAAATCTTGGATTGATTTCTTAATGCCCTTCTAGTAAAACTAAATTGAAAGTCTATGAAGAGTATGTCAATACCTTGCATGACCTTGCATTACATTTCCACGAAACTCCATTAGAAATAGAAACATAAGGAGAGTCAACAAGTGAGACTAGATACCCCTTAAAGTGTAAAATACCAAAAACAACATCATAAGCTAGATAAGTAGAAAGATCTTGCTGTTTCTTCTATCTGCTTAATATTGTTGAGAAAGGGACCAGGATCAACTTGAGTCCCTAATTCCTCAAAATCAAGAAGAAAACGAATGGAGAGAGTAACCAATGGTACATCAAAACGAACATGGGAAAGAGCAGCAACTACAGTATTTTTTGCACCCGATTTATGTTGAATGTTGAATTTATAACTCATAAGCTTGAGCAACCATATTTTATGCTCACTCTCAACACTCACTATTCCAAAAGGAACTTCAAATTACACTAGTCAGTATGCTCAATCAAACATTAACCAAATAAATAAGGACGCCACTTTTTAATGTCAGAGACAATTGCCATTCACTCTCTCTCATACATTGATTTGGCTCTTGAAGAAGGCCTAGGCTTTTGATTGAGGAATGCAATCGGCTTTCCCTCTTGCATAAAAATAGCCCCAAGTCCAAACTCGGAAGCATCAATCTCAATCACAAATTGCTTGGGAAAATCCAAAAAAGCAAGGTAGGATCACCGACCACAGCCTTCTTTGATTATGAGAAAGCATTTTTAGCTTCATGTTTCCGCCCAAATGCATCCTTTTTAAGATGTTTTGTGGGAGGCCAAATAATTTTGTTGTAATTGCCGACAAAACAACAATAATAACTGATGAGACCAAGGAATCCGTGCATCTCGCTAAGGCTTTTAGGGGTTGGCCATTCCACCATCACTTGCATTTTAACTAGGTTGGCAAAGACTCCATTACCATCAATTATATGATCATGGTACTCTTTGAAGATTGAGCAAAAACACACTGTTTAGAGTTAGTCAAAAGTGTATTTGCTTGTCATACCCAAAAGACCAACTACAGATAAATAAGATGCTCCTTTTCTAAGGTGCAATAAACCAATATGTCATAAAAAGCCACTAGCACAAAGTGCCTCAAATATCATCAAAATACATCATTCATCAAAGATTGAAATTTGGAAGGAGCATAAATGAGCCCAAAGGGCATCACAAGAAACTCATAATGTCCTTCATATCTACAAAAAGTGGTTTTGGGTACGTCCTCTGGTTGCATTTGTATTTGGTGGTAACCCAATTTAAAATCAATCTTGCTAAACATAGATGCCCTCATGAAAATCATCTGAAAGTTCCTCCAAAACTAGAATGGGGAATTCATTAGGTACAATGGCAAGTTTTAAGGCTTTATAATCAATGCAAAAATGCCAACTACCATCTTTCTTGTTTACAAGTAGAAAGAGACTTGAATAGGGGTTGTTGCTTGGTTGAATGATTCCTACTAGGAGCATTTTAGTGACTAAATGCTCAATTTCATCTTTATGTAGTTGTGAATAACAATAAGGATGAACTAAAATCATGGAAATCCCCTCTAGTATAATGGCTTGATCTCATGCTTGTGTAGGAGGAGAGAAAATATCCTCAAAGTCCATCAAAAGATATGATATGGCTTATGAATAAGGTGATTGATTTGAAGAAGAGTCAAGTCCTAGGTCGACTAGTGAAATTTGTCCTAATTCTAAAGGGATTCCATGGCCTTCATGTTAAATATTATGCATTATAGCATGAATGGAGACTTGAGTTTTATACAAAGACAGATCACCTTCAAGTTTCACTACCAATCGTAAATTTCATGCTCATAGTCCCCTAATTCGTACAAGATTCTCCCAAAGTTGCTAGCCACTGATATCTCAAGTTTACCTCACTACTTCCTAGTGTTAGAAGGAAGAAATCCCTTGTTACATCCACTTCTTCAAATTGTAAACATAATTGATAACATACACCAGTGGTTTAGACCTCATTACTAGTGCCCCTGACTATGCCAAACTCATGAGTTAGGGAAATTGGGAATTGCAATTCTTCTACCAAAGCCCAAGAAATAAAATTATGAGAAGCACATAAATCAATGAGCATGACAACTTTTTAACTCCCAATCTTACCATAAACATTCATAGTGTGTGGAGAACACAAACCTACTAGGAATGAAAGTGATACTACAACTAATTTGAGACCGTCGGCTAGTGCTACTACTTTTGATAAGTTTTCTTTGAGATCAATTGTGTCTAAACCTATTAGGTTGTGCTAGCACGGCCCACCATGTTGGCTAACCCAAAAAATCCTAACTTGGACATGAATATTTCATGCTTTAGACCGATCGGCCCAATTGGAATAAGTAAAAATAAATTTAAATAAATTTAATATTTCAAAATAAATTTTTATATGATTTAATTGATTGATTAATTTAAATATTGTATTAATTTAAAAAATTGAAATCACTATTAGAATATAATTATTTGTATAGAACAATCATTTAAAAAATTCTCTCATAAATTTCATTTTTATTGTAAATATTTTTTTCATACTTTCAAGTTTGCTTGATTTATTTTCATTTTGTGCTTACATGGCCAAATACCTCAAATGCCTTGAAAACCCTAGTCTAGGCAGAGTTTTTTTGTATCGTGTCCAGACCATGCTTTCATGCTAAGTCAATTTTTGATAGGTCTAATTGTATCATTTGCCTCTTTTGGCTGATCACTGATCCACAATACCTGAAGCTCTTTCTTTACCTATGCTTTGGCCCTAAGTTCTCATCACATTGGAAGCATAATCCTCTATTGTGTTTTTCTTGTATCTCGCCTTAGTAAGCCTTCGATAAACTTGTTGTATGGTGCCTCTCAGTAGTTAAGGAGAGGAATTATTGTTCAACTGATAGGAAAGGTGAAACTTTCATAGTAGGTGTCATGGTCACTTGTGCCACATGATGAAAAAAGGTAGCTTTTTGAGAGGCTAGTTTACTTAAAGATAAATTAGGCCCAACCTAATAATCCTGAAAGACTTGATTTTTTTCCTTCGATCTTCTAGGCCACATGCATCTTATGAGCAAACCCTACTAGCCCCATCAAGCATAGTTTAGCTTGGATATCTAAATGCAATCCATTCACAAAAGAACCCTCAATCACTAATTCAAGAAGATCACAAAGAGTACATAAAATCTTAAATTGATGCCTATACTTGCACAATAAATGTTTGTTTCAATGATAGCACTTCGCTATTAAAAAAAAAAGGATGCTAGGCACAAAAATGAAGAGAAGAAGGGAAGAGAGGTGGGGAAAAGAGGGAAACTTCAAAGGGAAGGGTATGAGATTTTCATTCCACACCTTTACAACTGTGCTATGCCACTTTTATATAGGTAGCTTTAGTAATTTATAGAGCATTGGACAAAGCACTTCAGTTACCCTGCTCAACAACTCTAACTACCTTATTCTCAACTATTTACTTTGAAATCCTCTTTCTTATCTCTTGTTACAATCACATCCCCGATTCGTAACAATACCTCCACCCACCTATTAAGGAGCCTTGTCCACAAGGAAAGCAAAGTTACAGGTCATACAAGTACTCCCAAGAGGTATTCTCCAGTGAAGAATTGGACCAATGTACTAGAACATGTGTTGCAACTGCCCTTCCTTGCTTTATTATTCATCAATTGAGCACAACTACAAGAACGAGACAATCATCAGCAATGAAGTGTTTAGGAAAGTTGGTGATATGAAGTGGGGGATGCAGATGGTTTCTTTAGTTAGAACACATGAAATATTGGGTATATTCTTGTTGAAGGAATTAGAGCAAGCTTATAAGCAATTAGTCCAACTCTTCCAATGATGAGGAATGGTTCGTAGTATTTGGCAGCTAGCTTGTGATGTTGTTTGAGCTAGAAGGATTGTTGTCGATAATTCAAAAGCTTCAAATAAACCTAATTACCTTATGCAAATGTCCGGTCAATCCACTTCTTTTCGACATGAACCTTTATCCTGTGCTGGGCCAATTGCAGTTGATGGTGTAGATCATCAATGATTCCTTCCCTTTCAACAAGTTGCCTATCAACAACCTTCACAAAAGAATCCCTGGGAACTAGGGGTTGTGCAAAGGAGGTAATAACCAATAAAGAGCTTCAAACGATGTCCTTTGAATGGCTATGTGGTATGAGGGATTATACCACCATTCTACTATGGGAAGCCCATTTATGCCACTAAGTAGAATGCTGACTTGTAGTGCAGCATAGGTAGCATTCCAAACAACAATTAACAACTTCAGTTTGGCCATTGGTCTATGGGTGACAGGTAGATGGTATGCTTAAAGAAACTCCTTGGATGCGAAATAGTTCATGTCATAAGGAACTAAAAAAAGGGGTCTCAATTGCTAATTATACTGTTTGGATTGTCATGGAGTTTGTAGACATTATCCATTAAAGCTTGGGCCACTTAGGAGGTTAAATAAGGATGGCTTAACCCCATAAAATGAGCATATTTTGTGAGAGATCAACGACCACTAGAATGGAGTCTTTCCCCTCTGGCTTAGGGAGGCTATCAATGAAATCAATGCTTATATCTTTGGAGGTTTGGTTTGTATAGCCAATAGTTGTAGAAGACCTAGAGGAGCATTAGTTTCAAGCTTATGATGGAGGTAGATATCACAATTCCTTACATGCGTCCAGTCCTGCTTTTGCAAATCGTTCGATTAAAAAATTGACATAATTCGTGGTAGGGTTGCATGTGTACCTGAATGCCCTTCTAGTGGCATGTCATGATGGAGCTATATAATTTGTTATTGTAGCTTTGGGTCAGCCCCAACCACTAGTCGTATTTTCCTTCGCAGTTGTCCATCACACCAAGCAAAAGGCCCCAACAATCTTCCCCTCAACCGAGAACACATTGCTCCAACCCTCATTCGAGACCACCCATTGATTCAATAGATCAAGCCCAAGGGCCTAATGATCATTCCCTTGACTGAGAATAAGATACTCCAACCCTTACTAGAAACCATCGGCAAATTCAACAAATTGAGCCCAAAGGCTCCAACAATCTTCCACTCGACCAAGAACACACTACTCTAACCCTCATTCAAAACCACCAGTGGATTTGGTATATCAAGCCCAAAGGCCCTGATGATCTTTCCCCCGATCAAGAACACGCTGCTCCAGCTCTCATTTGAGACCGCCAGCGAATATGGCAAATTAAGCCCAAAGGCCTCAATGATCTTCCCCTCGACCAAGAATCAGGACTATCTGCAAATTTAGTGGATCAAGCCTAAAGGCCCTTGCGACTCCACAACCACCCCATGATCGAGAATAAACTATGAAGCCCTCATTTGTGACCGTATTCAAACTCATCAAACCAAGTTACAAGCCCCCTAAATCAAGAACACACTATCCAAGTGTTTGACGGAGACCCAAATAGTGTAAAAGAATCAAATAATTTTCTTGTATTTTTACAAGATATTTTATCAAAATTACTTTTCATTGACTTAATACACAAAATTATTTGTAACCTATTTTTCTTATTTCAATTTGCATTCTCGAAATTTGTACGTTCTTGTAGAATGATTCCATGGGAGAAGTTGAATCCTCATACAACTTGCTGTGGGACCCACCCACATGAGAGAGAGAGAGAATTTTTCATAATTGTCCATCAGTTGCTCAAAAGAGAGAAATTGTTGTAATTTAAATCTTTTCATATCATATTAAATATTATAATAATATATTTATATTAATTTTTTAATAATATAAAATATTTACCAAATACAACAATTTCATATTACAATTTACTTTGTTCAAGAAAAAGTTCATATAATTTAACTTTAAACCGAATATAACAATATAACAATTCAAATATCTCTAATTTTTAACTTTTCTTACTATACTCTAGTCAGCCCATTCATGTTTCATAATGGGAATTGCTCGACAGCTTTAAGCCATACCCTGATGCCCTATGAAGTGTATGCATGGATTATATGAACCATTCAATGGAACCTGACAAAGTTCGGCCTGGTTTGGACATGTCATGAAAAGGCAGGGTTTGGGCCAAGGATTTTGAACTAGTTGTAATTTTGGGTTGTGTCGATACGATACAAAAAAATTTGCCCACATTGGCACGACCCAAATGTTTTTGCGGCCCAATTTTTTTGGGTCAGTACAAAGCACAAAAATATGTTTAAATGAAAAAGTAAATTATTATAAATTTTGAAAAAATATGTCAATTTTTTCAAAAATAATTATACTTTAAATTTTACTTCAATGTTTTTTTAAATTAGGATAACAATTTAGACAATATGTCAATTATGCCATTTACAAGCTTGGTCTCAAGCCCAAAATTATTTAAATTTATTTTAAATAATTAATAATTCTACTTTGATGGGTTCGGGCCAGACGGCCCAAAACAAGAAGCAATTGTGCAGGGGCCTATGTGATTCGGGTCATTGTATTTTCAGGGCACGGCTCAAATTGGCAGCTCTAGCTTTGATCCGGTCGAGTTGCCTGGCCGGGATTTGTCTCATCCTTGTCGTGTTGCCTATACGTCTATTTATGCTGTTAGCCTTTCAAATCATTCTCACTTTGTCATCAATGATGGAGACAAATCAACTCTAATTAATCAGATCGGGCTGGATCACTTAGCCCACCTTTATTTTATATATACATATATATATATATATGGATTTAGCTGGATCATTCAGCCCACTGTATCAATGCATATTCGCTTGAACCCGGTCCGGTTTCTTAAATTGCCATAAACAAAAATAGCGCAAACATGTTCACTCCACTTCCCTTTGAATCAGTAAATATGGAAATTAAAGTATTGTGCAATTAATAAACTATTGGGGGTAAATTGCAGCAATACACATTGTTATTGAAATAGGTTCCTTGTTAATGGATACTGACTATGGGTAAAGAGTGATTAAGTCATCATAATAGACTTTAAGGACAGTGATCTTTTGTTTGAACTCGAGAAAATACGTGAAATATTATATAAATTTAATTTGATTTTGCCCTTTTCTTTTCTTTAAGCAATTTAATTTCATCCCTAAACTCGTACTTTCACTTTTCAATTGTGTCCCATCCCTTTAAACAAAATTTCTAGATCCGTTTTCTGTCATTGATTTTTCCTTTATGAAAAAAAAATTGGACTTTTTTTTAGTGGGATTTCTCAAGTACAATTAATCATGCTAAGAACCATTTGGACAATCTAAAACCAACTGCTATAATCTTTTGCACCCCAATTTTTAATATAACAATACCTTAAGTGATGCAAATATGGGCAAAAGTTTTAATGTATAGAAAAAAAATGATCAAAGAGGGAAAATAATATCAACTATTGAAAGAAATTTTCTATTTCTTGATATATAAAACTAGAGGATATATGATTTTATGATTTATCTTACTCTAAAATTATTTGCAAACTTTCAATTTTCATGATTTCCTTTTATTTCCATTTACTTTTATTGTTATTTTTTCATAGCAAAGGAGTTTATTTTTTTGGGCCTAGGAACACCCCACTAGCCTATAGAATCACGTAAGTACATGTGTGCAAGCATATACATGAAATCTCACCAAGAATTACGCATTTAAAAAAAGAATCAAATTTATAATATCATAAACTATTGATACTCTATTCGTTTGAGCTAATAGTTGGAGTTTATCTTTATTATTTTTATTTTTCCCAATAATTGATCTATCCTCATTTTTTTTCAAATTAAAAAAAAAACCACTAAACATTGTCATCGTGCTATCAAATGATGTAACATTGTTCACCTTTTCCTTGACACCAGAAATGACCTATCGATGGCGTATGTAACAGCTTCAAATGTTTGAGATTGATACATTGGATATTGCCAAATGCATTTATCTATACATTCAATTGTTTTTTTTTTCTATTTCTTCTTTCTTTTTCCTTTTATTTGTGGAAGAAAGAAGAGTTGGATCCTACTGTCGGTCTCAATAATTGAACATGAAACTCAATCCGATTGCCCTCATAATCATACACGCATGTATGGTTTTATGTGATTTGTATTCTTGTGCTTTTTAAGGTTCCCCTTTTCTGATTTGATATGCGAAAACAACGCATTTGGGTCCTATATGATCCTCGTCAAAATCTCTTATGGCTCGTTTGGATGGATGGATTTGGATTTTTTTTTTTGGGGTTAAATCGAAATGCTATGATTCCAGGGGGTTGTCATTGCATGCAAATTCTTATTTTGTTATGTATGTACGACCTCCCTAATACTCCGCAGCATGATGATTTTTAGCTAATCCACATTTAAGTTAAATCCACTCATAAATTTATTAAGATTTTACCGAAAAGAAAAACATTCTTTTACTTTTTTTTAATGTTTATGGAAGGTTACTACCTCATTATTTCCAATTACCTTTTCGTATAATTACGTTAATCAACCGTGGAGAAAATATACACGTAATAAATATCTCCATAAGTCGTTAATTGAAGTGAAGAGTGAGTGCTTTCCAGCTACACGCACCCATCAATCACAATCAAAAAATCCATGTTCATTGACAAATCATAAAACAAATTACTTTGCCAAAATGGTTAATTTTGAGAATTGTTAATAGAAAGAAAAAAATGATGACCGAAAGAGTTTTACTTATTATTGAGTTAATTCAGTTTAAAATTTACTGATATGAATTCATTAGATTTCTAAATATCAGTCGATATAGACCGGATCATTAGGTTATCATTTGTTAAATCACTGTAGCCATCTGATTTTTCTAAGGGCAATTAAAGGTAAACTACCCTTTTCTCCATCACTGTCATCCATGGTCGACCGTGCTTAATCAGTTAGAAGGTTCATCTCCTATCATGGATTTTCGGATTCTAATTAATTCGAATCATTAGAACAATTCTTGCATAAATGTTTTTTAACATTTGTTTATGGATGAACGTTGATTTTCGCTATCATGTGGTTTCAAAATTCGGGGTGAATAATTTTATAACAAATGAGTGAACAAGAGTAGAAATATGGAGAAAAATGATAAATAAACTAGTTGATAAGTCACAACACATATATTTATCATATCAATAAATGGTAAAATTTAGTAACATTTTATTTTATATCAATGTGTTCGATATCAAAACAACCACCTAATCTACCAGATAATATATTATATAGTTTGAAACTCATCATTAATTCTTAAATACTGATTTTTGATAGTTTCAAATCTTAAATCTAAATTACTACACATTGTTAACTTACTAACAAACTGAATCTCATAACTATCTTTCATAGATTCTATGGAATGAATAAATTGAAGTTATCAAAATAATATAGAAAAGCTAAGAAAAGACCAAATATATTAATCAATCTAAAATCTTTTCTGGTCAATTATTAATTAATCTAATTGAGTGCTATGTTATATTTCTTAATTAATAAAACAATATCTCAATAACTAAGGACTAAGCATTGTTTTAGACGCTTGTAATTCTCATATGCAATGATTTGCTAAATTTTACTGATAGAAATCAATCTAAATTCTCTTAATTTTAAGATAAAAATAATCACTTTATCAAACTTTATTTCTTATTTATTTGTTTATTTAAAAAAAAAAAAAAGAGGAAAGTGGCAGTGGTGATAAACTTGTTGTCTCCTATTCAAGTTTTCGTGTTTAACCATAAACATATTAGATGAACTAAATAATCAGCGGTAACCATTAACCCATAAGTGTAGCACCACTAAAAGTCTAGTCTAATCCAAAAAACCGGTGTTTTCTAAAATCTAGCTTAATTGAAGAGCATACAATTAGCAAATATTTTTTAAATTCACGTGCTATGGGAGATTTAAATATGGAAGCTTAAAGTCGATGAACCGCATGAAATTGACTTTTCAACGATTAGACCACTACCAAAACTCATTTCTCATTCATGATCAAAACTTAAGCCTTCATCAAAACTTGCCAATAGAGAGCTTTTCCGTACTCTGGAGACTTCCTAATTATCACAATTAGAACATAATAATGATTTCCCTAGTATTTTCTGAATTATTAATGACCAAAGAATTGGCCCACGCTTTTGTTTGGCAGTATCTTGATTAGTTGAGAAATGTTTGGTTAATTTAGTTTTCCTCCACCTTAAAACATAGGACGTGTACGACTTTGTCAATAAATCTTCAATATTTTACATTTTTTTTCTTTGCCATGGAATTCCTGGGAATTTTTAAAATCAAATCAGCTGGAAAATTATGGAAAATTCACGTGGTACAGTGAACACAGAAGAGATATTGTATTGACTTCGGATTGTATTTGTTGACTCTCGACTTCCCTCTTCTCTCTCCCTTTTTTTTAAAGTTAATTTGATAAATGCAACTTTTTTTTTATAGATCTAGATCCTAGAGTATGGTCGGTCAGTATTCATGTTGGACAAAAAAGATGAAAATGAAAAAAAAGAAAAGTAGAATTGTCACATTAATTATAATATTGGCTTTATGAACTGCATCACTTGATTCAATGTGAAAAAGGAATCAACTTAACAGAGTAGCTACATCTGATTATTAAGCACCACGAGGGTTTTGGCCAGTCGAAGGTGGCGACGCTTTGACCGGGTTTTTGGGATCATGTCACCCACCCATATGGCTCCTAGATCGGCCTGTTGAGACCCGATTCCTTTACGGAGCATTTTTCACATTGTGGGATTTGAGACATAAACCTTCCTCGGTTTTGTCGACCACTTTGGTCCCTCCATCAAATTAGGAAGACAATGCGTTGGTAATATGAGGATCGCATCTATACTGTATCAGTACCACGTTAGCACCAGATATATACGACTCAAACTAATGATTTGGTCAACTGAATTGACAGAGGGAATAAAGAACGATCATTTAAGCCGATAATGAATGTTATTGAGAATCTAAAATAGCGATAATTTAAATAATAAGAACGAATTTTTTTCCCATTGTTTTTTCTTTCTGCTAAGATAATGTTGCTCCATTATTAGTGGTGAGGGACACAAGATGTTCTGAAAGAGAAGACTTGTGGTGAATATGTATAAGAAGCATTTATTAATGGGAGATAGTTCTACACAATATCCGACCGACCGAATCGACATTGAATTCAACTCCCTATCTTGGTAAACTGTTGGAACACATTCACATGTATAGTAGCAGCAGCCTCCAGGTTCCAACTCTCATTAAATATTCGGATAGTTGTATCCTCTCAAGTAGATCAATTCACCTTAAATTTGGATTGGTTAGAACATAGTAGACTTTTAGATATTTAAGGGTCTAAATCAAATATATATATATATAATTAAATTTGACTTTGGTGAAAAAAAAAACCCCAAATTTGACTAGCCATGCGATCTTCTCGGCATTGTACGGTTGCCATTTTTTCCCGACAAGTTTTTAAATAATGTGTTCTTTATCGGGTCATTCCGTCGTGGTGGACAGCAAAAATCAATCATGGTAGTTGACGTATTTATCGCTGTTGGATTTTTCGTGGGACCAATGTCGTCCATACACAGTGACACCAGTTAATGAAGATCACCGTTCCCAAACATGCATGCCACTGTTCCTGAACTTTTTCTCCCGGCTTGTATTCCCATCGTTGCTCAATCGTAACCCGGCAGAATGGGCAGATGAGACGGGGGCCAACCACGACGACATAATACCGGGTTAAATTTTCACTTGACTAGTAACATTTGGCCCTGTCCTATTACTAATCTTATGCTTGATAAATTGAGGTTGTCTGACTCTCGTTCCCGTTAAGCCATTAAGATTACCTCATGGCTTACATATTTAAAAGCTTAGAAACGTCAATCGGAATAATATATATGTAATTCGCCCGTCGAACTTTCTCAAAAGGTGCGTAGCGTGGGATGGTGATCTTTATAGATGATGCCTCATCTACGGATGATACTGGTGCATAAAATTATCCAGCGGCGTCCAATGATCAGAGTCTTCACTACAAGGGATCACTCGCAGTAATAATTGTAGCTGTTGTAATTAAGGATAATTAGCAATGATACCATCAGCACTATCAGTTATTATCATAATTATTACTACATGAACAACAATAATAACAACAACATGGACATGCATACATACAAAAAATCATGGCATACTCCAGACATATACAGAAGTCCATATTTATACAATCACATCCCCATCTATGAAAATTTCAGCTTTAAATTAGTTATTAGAGCTTTTTTTGGATTATAAAAAAACTACAAATCTAAAGAATAAAAAAAAAAGAGAGAAAATAGGACATAAAGGTGCAATAAATTCATTGGATAAAAATCCAACATAAACTTATTGATATTATTTTAAGAATAATGGCACTACAGTAAACCATTTTCTCTAATGATGAATAGACTTTGGATCCACATAAGTAGCGTAGTGGGTCATCATCAAAAAGGGTTACCTTTCAGATTGATGGCATGGCAGCTGTTCTTGAGTACCTTCTCGGTCCAGCATTTTCACAATAATGACATGAAATTATATGGAGGCAGAAATTTCTCGACGGGGCTAATTATTGAACCTTTTTTTTTATTTCTTCTTTTTGATTGAGATAAATATCAACGCATGGAGACTGGATATTAGAATTTCAGTGTTTAAATGGCAATAAAACAAAAAAGCATGGAAAAACCTGATTATGGAATGGAGAACGCTAAAATTGAACGAAATTCATATGACTGTCAAATATATGTTCTTCCATGAGTGCAAAAATCCAATGAGTGGATCTAATAATTATAATTTTCTCGTTATCAATTATGTTATCCTAATATACGATAATGAACCATATCAGATTTCTCTCCCTTATATATATATATATATATATATACACAATCTCGTGTTTGCACTACCTATTGTTCAAAGTTTAATTGGTCCTAATAAATCTATCTTCGATCCACTAAAAAACAAAAATTTTGGACCCATGAAAAATTTTCTTATAATAGTCAAATTCAAAATTTTACCTAAAATAAAGACACCTAAAACTATCCCATTGACACCTGAAAATTTTTTAGGTTCCCTCTCAAATCCTGGACAAAATGAAGAAATGGAACTGAATTCGCAGCGTCATTCATAATATTATTGTATGTATATATATACATATCGCAATTTTAGATGTCTCCATCCTTGAGTTTCCATTTTTGACTTGTTAAACATGCACATGCAATAGTGTGTTTTCCACCAATCTTTTCCTGGGGAGTGGTACCCGATGTATTCGAATATGGATGAGTCCCATATACTTAGGCTTTTAGTTTTTAGATGTACTGAAATATTTTTAAAAAGGGGAAAGTTGAAAATATACTGCAATTATTTCCTCCATTACTAGTCTTCTACTCGTACGAAGGTGATCAGTAGTTCTCTGCAACAGTTTCATTTGGATGAAGCTAATGACAAATTTACAAGCAGAACAAAATTAAGAAGATTAAAATATATGTATATGTGTCATATAATAACTTCTACACGTGAGGCAGAGTGTACTGTCTTCTAATTACCCCCAAAGGAGAAGAAAAGTACACGCGATTGATCATACATACCTAATACAACAGCACTTTTCTTGTCAAAGAAGCCTCCAAAAAAAGGGCTAACCTTTCAGCGTCTCGAGAACCCAACAAAAGGAGTTGAATGAAAGAAAAAAATAGCAAAAAACAGTCATCATCACCCTCTTGCTCAGGGAGCTCTATTAGTACTTCTGCTAGCTGGTGATCTTCAGATCTCCACAGCTATTCACGGCGGTGAAGAGGAAGGGTCTCTGCTCCAGCTTTCCAAGCCGATGCCGTTGTGCTTCCGCGAAGGGCCCGAGTAAGGAAATGGCAGCCCCTTTGGCAAGAAGTTGAGGAAGTGATTAGGGTTTTGGGGATTGATGTTATTGTTGCTGCTGATGGGTTGTCTCTTGACTTTGAAGACATTACTGTTTCTTGTGGCACTTGATCCATGCCCCTGCCCAAGAACAAGAACCACGAGGGCAAACCCAAGAAGTTGCAATCCTCGGTGCCTTCTACAGAAGCCCATTTGAACGAATAGATCCTGTGAGAATGGGATCTTTCTCCTTTTGTTTTGAATTTGTGATGAGGACAGCGGAAAAAGAAGGGAAAGAGGACGAAAAGATGGTGAACTGTCGGACAAGAAAATTGAGGTTTCGGCAAATATTAAAGGGAGGAGAAGGAGGGAGAAGGTGGGAGAGAGAGGGAGGATTGAATGGGGCAAAAGAGTTGCTTCCACATATGAGAATCCCTTATTTGAATGCTGAAATTGAGAAAGAAGGGATTTGGAATAGGTCTTTTCCTCAGTCATGAGGTTGGGAAGTCAGTAGATTTGACAGGGAAAGGGGAGGGAGAGAGAGAGAGAGAGAGAGAGGCATTTCTCCTTGTCAAATGCCATGAGTATGGTCTTAAAAGAAAGGACTTACTTTTTGGTAAAGGGGAAAACTATTTTTTATTATATGCCCAATTCATTGGCTAAGAGTAATAATTCTAGTTTCATACAGTGCTGAGCCACTAGCTGCTTTTACAAACTTAGAATCCATATGTAGTTTTTTTTATTGGATAAATTGGATTTTTTATATTATAGATAAAGTCTATATACACCACCGTGGGCGTGGTAGAGTGGTTTGATACTCATCATCCCAATGAAAAAACTGGAGTTCAAATTTTACCTGCAGCGAGAAACTCTTAATCCCTTAAATGGGTCCACCCAAGGCGATCTGGATTAGTTAGCTGGACAAAATTCAATTAGATACCGGCAATTTATATCAAAAAAAGATAAAGTCTATATACTATATATTCTTTCCTAAAGAACAAGCAAAAGTATTACGAAGAAAAATTATTTTCATGCTGAAATATACCAAAAAGTCTTAATATATTTTTAGTTTTGAACTTAAATATTAAAACTTTTAAAATTATCTTTCAATTTTAAAATTTTAATTCCATAACTTCTTAAATATTTGTCAAAACTATTTACTGTTTATGTAGCACTTGCCTTTTTTACATGCTATTCAGAGATTTAATGAATCTCTTCATTTACAAGACTCGAGTCTGAAATCATATTCAAATATAATAGATGTCAAAACATTTCAAACAACTTAATAGTCATACTCTTTGCATCTAGCTACTTCACATAAAAGAATTTTCATTTTATAACGCTGCTAATTTCTGTCAGAAATAAAACTTGCTTATATGGACAAATCCTAAATATTCTCTCTTTTTTTAGGGAAAAAAAAGGATAACTAATACCCAAAAGAAAAACTCATCAATTATATCCCTCATATAGCCTAAAAAGTTGGCAAATTGCACAATTAAATCCATACTCGATCTGCACATACGTGCATGACAGCTAGTTTGTCCCCATCCTATTGTACACTATATTGTTTTTTTAATTTAATTTTTTGATGATTTTCCACAATTAAAACGCCACGTTGTGTAGCAGAGATTAAGAGGGCACGGTAGCCATTGATTACCTAATAATTTGGTACAAAAATCATAAATTAACAAGTTTTAATTATTAGACATATATATAATACAAATATATATACTGATCAACACACACACATATAATATGTATATAAGTTTTTTGCTAAATTTGTGGCTAAGGGAGAATTGGTCCCACCGGATCATAATTGTTGGTAGAAGGGGAAGGGCTATGTATGTATACGTATACATATGGATGATAATTTTTGTCTTCATATATTTTGATTAATTTATATTTGAGCAAAGTAATTAATAAAGGATAAGACACTGTAACCATCAATGTTCTCTTATTAAAATACTTAAAATTTGAATTGTTATTTTTTTAAATATCAAATTATTTCAACCAATTATATATATTATTAAAAAAAATTCAGCCAAAAAAAGAAAAAACATCTGCCCCTGAATTTGTCTATTTCATATATTATTTTTTTATAGGATTTGAAATTACACTCACTTCTGTCCCTTAAAATTAATTTTTTGGGGCCGCCATTGCCTTCAATTAAAAGGATTCTGCACCGCTTATCCCAAAAAAGAACTAAAAAGTACTCTGCACTGTCGTTTCGATGAATAATGTATGGACCTAATCCTTTAGAACAATGGAGAACTACCATGATGTCAGCGTATTCCCGAGCTTATAGTCGTGATTATTTGACACGTGAAGCATCCGAACCTATCTGGAGAATTTAAGGTTCACTGAGTGAAGGGCAAATGTTCTTCCGCTCTAATTTATTGTGTGGTGTACCTTTTGTTTTAGCCATTGAGCTAGAGTAACTCATAATTCTCAAAATTAATTTTTATAGAATGAATGCATTCATTAAATTTTCTCATATTTTACCTTCATGCAAAAATAATTATAGGTTTTGCTTCTTTGAGATCTTTACCTACTATATAAAATATTATATATCATTATCATATAACTTAAAACTTTGAGATTGGATATAAACTCATCGCTCTTATAAATTTGATAAAAATTCTATATTATATCATAGTAAGTTATTGTATAAAATCACACATTGTCCAAGATTCGAGACCGAAAGAAGATCTGATGTCAATTGTTGATAATTACTTGAAGATTAAAAAAAATACTCAGCTCATAAACAGTTGTTGGCTGCAACGTGTAAGCACATTGTCACTTGAAAGCAGGTGTTTAAAAATAAATTTTCATATAAAAAATAAAACTAAAAATCTTATTGTATAAAAAATTAAATACTTTTATCCTATCTATTTAAAATTTTAAATTAAATATATATTTATATTTACCACACTTATAAATTTAATAAAATTTCTACACCATCTATAAGTTTTCCACCTCAGAAAATTATATAGATGATTCAATGCATTAATTTTTTGAAGGCCTATCACATCAAGCATGTGCATAGTAAATTAAACCTAAACTTTAATATTGTTAGTATTGTTAATTAACGATGTGATTTTATTTTTATTATATTTATTATCTAATAATTTATTTGCTTTTTAACATGTATTTCTCGTTGTAAATTATTTAATATTGGACGACCTAGCTAGTTCTAGTAGGTGTAACAAGAAGGTTTACTTGCTCCATTTCATGTACCTCTCTTCAAATTGCACCGGCGAAAATTAAATGCATCCCTCACCTGTTCCGATACACCGTACACCATGAATTTCCGTATCTCACTAAGTCAGAGATATTCATTAATGGATGTTCTGTTTTTTCTTTCCTTTTTTTTCCATCTCTTTTACACCAAATACCATTAACTTCTTGATCTCTTACATATTTCAAACTTCTTATGTGTATGTTAACTGATATTTAGAAATTTAATATATCATAATTGGTTTAAATTCAAGTTAGAATTATTCACGAATGAGTCAACTTTTACGACATATAATATATTCATTTATATTATTTGAATTCAATATCTTACCTAAAGAAATTAATAAAAAATTAACTCTGTTCTCCACACATAACCTTTGCACAATAGGATCTCGACCTTCTAAACTGTAAATTCTCTCCCGTTTCGTCCAGTCATCGGAGGTGACCATTGCCCAAGTAGTTAACAGGCACGCAGGAGACAAAATGACCTTCAATTCATACAGGGCAGTGGCCCTTGAAAGTCAGAATAACAGATGCACTACTTGGTGCAATAATATTATTATTGTTGATTAAAGGTTGAGAGAATTCAGTTGGGTCTAATATTCTTCAATAGGACTTATTGTGTACATGTATTCCACGTTCCTTTCATCCCTTGTGTTAGTCGCTTGAGCAATGGGACTCATTAACCAATTTCAATGCAGCCACGCAGTGGGCACAGAGAGCAGTTTCAAATCTTGCAGTTTAATTTTCTATTCTAGCTTTGTGATAAAATTGTCAAAGGTGCAAAATTTGTTAGAGAAATTAAACCATTTCTTTCCTTCCAAGATGAAATATCAAGAGACTTTTGTACTTTTATGAATTGATTCGGTTTGAGTTTAGATTGAATAGGTCGATTAAAAGATTTTTTGAGGAGACTACTTTTGGTGGTGGAAATTTATTTATATATTATATGTAGACATATATATGTAAATAAACGTGCGTGCAGTATGTATAGGGGACACAAAATCTAGGAAGAGATATGTAAAGCTGAGAATTAAAGGATACAACACACATCACAGCTGTTCTATCACATGTTTACTGCGTCTTCTGTTCTTCCTTTCTAAGATTTTTGAGATCTTCAAGTGTTATACAGATGACAATGGCACGGACAAAAGAGACCTGGTTTCGAAATTCAATATCTTTTTGCGTGTGATCGATCGGTTGAAAGAGAAAGTGATTGAAAAGGATACTCGTAGGATACAACCCCCAAATACAAACCAAAGACTGTACGCATTGCATAATATCATTTGAACCAGACTGTAAAAATTATATTAGACCTAACACATCCATCGAATTTATTCTCTGCTTATTGAAATTATTCATCTTATTATACCCCTTCTGACTTGGCAATTTCATGAACAATTCATTGGTTATCTGCCTCCTTCCAATGAATTTTGCCTCCACTTAAACTAGAAATTCTTAGATCCTACGAAATGGTATGCTCCTTAAATTAAATGCCTAAATTCATATTAGCAAGACATTTTTGCTGGAGCAATCAAGAAGTATAAAAGAGAGAGAAGGATCAAAGGAAGTCTTTGAAACGGACAAATTTTTATGCTGATCAGTCATCATACTAATGCATATATATATATACACACATATATATTGCTTTTGTCTGATGGTTGTCCCGTAAATTAGTTTTCCTAATCCGTACAAAATACAAATACATTCAAGAAACCATCGGGATGTACAGTGCAGTCGATCAATACTTTTGGATCCGAAATACACCCAAAAATGGGCAAAGAGCCAGTGACCCATCTGATGTCAGATGTCCTAAGCGCTGAATTATCAGTCGTGAGGTTTTCGGATTATCTTTTCTCGAAGGAAAAAATTATTTTTCCTAATTTGTCAAGATTTAAGTCAAGTTGCCGCCTGGGATGAAATTTTCTTAATTATGGATTTTTCTTCTCATACACATGACTCAATGTGAAACTATACTAACGAAGGAGAGGTAGGAAAATTGGATCTCTCAATCTCTTTGGTTGATTGAACTGAGGAGGAGATGGGTGATGAACAGACAACGAGTTCGAAGACCCTTTGAAAAGACAATGTTGACGTAAAGATACGTAGTATTTTTAATACCATGCCTCCAATCATGAAACTGTGCCTTCGATCCCGCAAGACAATTGATGCCCGGCCTGTTCTAATATCGAACATTTACAGAAGTTTGGAAAACGTTCTTGACGAGGCTCGGTCGGCTCACCCAAAGGCGGAGTGAAAGAGGGTGGACTATGAGGAGATCTGCCCTGGCTACAAGCTATGTAGCGGAGGCCTTGACCACGGCGTATTGGCTAAATGCTGTACCACTCAAATGGGCTCTACTGGGCGTACTGATGGGCTCGAGAAACATAACCTAACGAAGCATCATGTTGTTGATAGAATTTTTTTTCTCAACTAGATGAGAAACTTACGTACGGTAGTTAAGAGGAAGAGAGTAATAAAAGAAGATAGAAAATTTAATAGGCCTTAAACTCGATATCATCAGGTTCTCTTTCGCGTATCACCATCATAAATTAACTAAAGTACATTGTGCATGTACCTAGACCCATGGATGGATTTAAAGGCATGGCGGGTCCGGCTTTAACCTAGGAAAACCTCTGAAAATTTATTTAAGTTTGATAGTCTCTTACCCATATTTTTTTCAACCTAAATAATATGATATTTATAAATCCAATAAATTTTGATTAATTAGATCCGATCTAGATCGATCCACTAGCTCTCTCAAGATAAATTCTTTTTATTTATAAAACTTAAATCTAAATCTCACTTGATGAAAAGAAATACCTAATCACATCTCTTGACGTAAATTCTTTTCATTATTATTATACTTTGTAGGTTAGTATCCCAATTAAACAAACACAAACTTTAATTACTTTTTCAAATTTAGGATAAACTTTTTGGAACATCTCAATTAGGCACCAATTATACATTGTTAGTAGCATTCATTTTTCCGTTAACATAAGGATAAACACAATGCTAAATTCGATAAATGATGTTTAATTGGTGTAAGAATGAGATACATGAAAAATCTCATACAAATTTTGATAAACTTGTCAAAAATTATACTTATTGAAGCATTTACCCCTTTTTTGAGTTGTCTTGTTTTGTTCATTGAACTCGAACTTTCAGCCATTTGCTTATCTTAGATCGTTCCATACACATATCTCAATGTGAAAAGTTATAATCGTGTATTTGAAAGTCATAAAGAGGATTTTGAGGATATAAGATAGTTGAATAATATCGTGTATCAGTTTAAACTTTTTAATTATATATACCATAGTTTTAAAAACCGGACCGGGCCGGCCGGTTCGATTGGTTCGACCGGGAACCGGCCACTCACCCGGTCCAGTTCCTTCAAAAAATCCAATTGCACATTAAAAGAGAAAAAATCCGATTGAACCGGCCGGTTCCCGGTCCGACCGGTGAACCCATGAGAAAACCAGCCGACTTAAAATTAAAAAAAACAAAAACCTATTGTAATGTACCTATTTTATTTTACTAAACTTATATTTACATTTTATATTAAACTTTTGTTTAATATAATGGTTATATTAATGATTTTTATTATAAATTATATTCAAATTATGATATTATGTAAATTTATTAGTAATATTATATTATTAATATTATTTATTAAACATGCGGTTCAATCCATTGAACCCCCGGTCCGACCCATGAACCCATGAACCCATGCCTACACCGGTTCCCGGCCCGGTCCGGTTTTAAAAACTATGATATATACAAGATGAAAAAAAGAATTTAAGTTTAAAATGAATAGAGGAATAGTACTTGCTTCTTATCTACGTATGAGTGTATATATATATACATGACTTAATGATAGAAACAATAATTAAGGATGATTATATGATATCCCTTCAAATAATTTTATTATGCACAACATCTTGTTTTTCCTTCTTGATCTCCGTGAATAGTGGAAGGAGATTCTTCATTATCTTCAATAATAAGTATAATATTTTGTAAGTTTATTGAAATTTCCATATGATATTGTTGTAAGTTGCCATATAATCTTGCTAGATCTAAATTTGTAACTTATAATCATTAAACTATCATTGAGGGTCAGCGTTTAAGAATGTTCAACAAGTATAAACCATCTTAACCAAATTGGGATTAGGGATGGTGTCACGGGGCCGATGTGGAACACAAATTTTTCGCACCCCGCTAGGCGTCGACACTCCACTTGCCGACCAGCCACACACCGTGCGTACCGTCGAGGCCGAACGATCAGGGAACCAAAGAAGCAACACCGAGTGACACAAGAACACAATTGGGAAAACGCAACTCGTATTCACATCTATTACAAGTACACGAAAAACCCAATCCCAGATCAGAACACTTACACGCAACCTCACAAGCCTATGCCTCACAGCCTCCTACTGCTTGCACTCCTACTTGTCTCGTGTCTCCCCTCAAGAACACCGGGTTGCTGCCTTGCTCGACTTCCACTCCCTTGGAATCTCGGGCTCGTCGTGCTCCTCGATTGATCTGGTCGCTCCTGGTTCTCTCCTCGCCTCTGCTTGGAGTTTTGGTGTCTCTCGCCTCTTCTGGTCCCCTCTTCCTGAATGAGGCTGACCCCTTTATATAGGGGAGCCGAGCAAATCTGATATGACAACCGATAGGTGAGAATCCCTTGATCCTCTCCATCTGATCTCGATCCATCCAATCCTGGCTGTCGATCTGCAATCTCCAAGATTGTTTCCATACTAGATTGCCCTGCCATATCCCAGGAGAATCTTTCCTAGATTGTCTGTTTGACCCGATCCTGATGACGAGGCGCTGACTCATCATCGTCGATCCTATCCACTCTCCTCGCACATGACTGCCTGCGCATCCTCGCGTGCATGGTATGCGCTACCACTACCCCGAGGTACGGCCTGTGGTACGCATTCTCCGGGGCTAGAGCTCAAGGGTCTAACAAACCTCCCCCACCCAAGGGATTCGACGCCCTCGTCAAATGAGACTCTCAGTACCGCCGGATGAGGTCTTCGTACTGTCATAGTGTAACATCCTTCTCCCAAGTCGCCTCTGACTTGGGTAGGTCCTTCCACTTGACCAAGTACTCCATCCTCCGATTCATCTTGCTGTAACCCAGTACTCGGTGATCAAGTATGTCTTCCACCTCCTTGTCGAGTTCCTTCCTCACGGTGAGAGGGGCGCGCTTCACCTTGTTGCGCTCCGGATGCTCCTCGTCCCGATGGTAGGGCTTAAGGAAACTGACGTGGAATGTCGGGTGCACCTTCATCCTTTCTGGTAGTGCTAGCCGATAGGCTACTGGCCCGACTCTCTTGATCACTTCAAAGGGTCCGTCGTACCGCTAGAACAAGCCCTTATGCCAGCGCTTGCTCGTGATCTTCTTCCAGATCTGTGGGGTGAGCTTCAACATCACTAAGTCCCCCACCTGGAACTCCAGCGGCCTCCGGTTCCTGTCCGCATACTTCTTCATTTGCCTGGCAGCTTTGGCGAGGCTATCTCTCGCCTCTTCAAGCATCTCCTGCTTGTCGCGTGCGAATCGATATGCGGCCGGGCACGGCCCCTCCTTGCGCTGCAACGCCACCTCCTGCGACGTTAGCGGTTGGTAGCCCATTGCTAACTCAAATGGACTATGACCTGTTGCAGAGGAGCGGTTCAAGTTGTAGGACAATTGAGCCGAGTCAAGCAAATCTAACCAATTCCGTTGACTTGCTGAGACATAATGCCTCAAGTACTCCTCCAGCAGCGCATTCACTCGTTCTGTTTGGCCGTCCGTCTGTGGATGATTGGCCGTCGAGAACTTCAGTTCGGATCCTAGCAGTCCGAACAAACACGTCCAGAAGTTACCTGTGAACCAAGTGTCTCGGTCACTCACAATCTCCGTTGGTACTCCGAAGAGCTTTACCACGGAGCGATAGAATGCCTCAGCTGTGCAATTCTTGGTCACGGGGGTGAAAATCGCGTACTTGGAGAATCTGTCCACAACCACCATCACCGCCGTATAACCCCGCACTTCTGGAAATCCGGACACAAAGTCCATGGAAACTGATACCCAAGGCTTCTCTGGCACCGCCAAGGGTTGTAGGAGACCGGCCTCTGCTTGCCTCTCCACCTTGTCTTGTTGACAAACGAGACAAGTCTTGACGTATAACTCCACGTCGTCGGCCATCTTTGGCCACACATAGGACCCGGACAACAGGGCTAGTGTCCGCTCACGGCCTGGATGTCCAGCCCAAGGACTGTCGTGACTCTCCTTCATCAGCTGGTAGCGCAATCCCTCTCCGCTAGGGACAAGCAAACGGCCACCTTTGCCATAAAGCAGCCCGTCTTCCAGCCAATACCGCCTCACCATCCCGTCCTTGACTTGCTCCACTAGGAGTTGATAGGTCTTGTCCCCTAGTGTAGCGATCTTGACCTCCTGGAGGAAGTCGGAGGTTACTTGAGTCAAAGCCGCCACCTAGTCCGAAGCCTTCCGACTGAGGGCATCTGCCCCTAGGTTGTGCCTCCCCGGTCGGTGTTCCCACTCGAAGTCATACTCCGCTAGGAACTCTTGCCACCGCGCTTGTCTTGGTGACAACTTCGGTTGTGACTTGAAGAAGGTATTGGCGACGTTGTCCGTCTTGACCACGAATGTGGTTCCCAGTAGGTATACTCGCCACACCCTCAAGCAATGCACCACAGCCAACATCTCCTTCTCGTGTGCTGAGTAGCGCTGTTCAGCCGACTTTAACTTCCAACTCTCGAACGCCACGGGATGTCCGTCTTGCACGAGAACTCCTCCTACAGCACGATCTAAGGCATCTGTATGCACCTCAAACGGCTTCTCAAAGTCCGGGAGCTTGAGCACGGGCTCCGTCACAATGGCGGTCTTCACCTTGGAGAACGCCGCATCACAATCCTCGTCCCATGTCCACTTCTGCTCCTTCCGCAGCAGATCAGTCAAGGGACTCACCTTCTTTGAGTATCCCTTGATAAACTTGCGGTAGTAATTGGCCAGCCCCAAGAAACTCCGCAACTCAGACACTGACTTTGGTGGAGGCCAATCCTGGATCGCCTGCACCTTCTTGGGGTCCATCCGCACCTGCCCTTGGCCGATCACATGGCCAAGGAATCGGATCTCCTGCATGCCAAACTCGCACTTCTCCCTCTTCACATATAGGGAGTGTTGCCTAAGCCGCTCAAAAACAGCCTGCAAGTGCTGCACATGTTGTGCCAAGTCCCTGCTATACACGACAATGTCGTCTAAATAGACAACCACAAACTGATCCAGCATGTCGTGAAACACATTATTCATCAAGTTGCAGAATGTGGCAGGAGCATTGGTTAAACCGAATGGCATGACTAGGAATTCAAAGGATCCATAATGAGTTACCATTGTGGTCTTGGACTCGTCTCCTTTGGCGATGCGGACTTGCCAATATCCTGAACGCAAGTCCAGCTTGGAGAAGACCCTCGCCTCACCTAGGCGATCAAACAGGTCTGCAATCAAGGGCACCGAGTACTTGTTCTTTACCGTGACCTTGTTCAATCCACGGTAGTCGACACACAATCGGAGAGAGCCATCCTGCTTCTCCTGGAATAACACCGGGGCTCCATAAGGGGCCTTGGAGGGCTGGATCTTTCCACCATCTAGCAACTCGATCAGCTGGCTCCGCAGCTCTACCAGCTCCTTCGGGGACATCCGGTATGGGGCTTTGGCTGGGGGAACGGTGCCCGGCAGTAGTTCTATCTTGTGATCTACTGCCCGGCGCGGCGGTAGTCCTCCTGGCAACTCCTCCGGCATCACGTCCTGGAATTGCCCGAGCACTTCCACAACCTCGTGTGGAATCTCCTGGTCCGCCTTCGTCTCCTGCACGTCCACTTCCCTAATAGCCGCAAGGTAAGTGGGATACCCCTTCTTCATTCCTCGTGCCAATTGCATTGCAGATACCTTCTCCATGGGCACCTCCTCGGAGCGTGCAAGGCCTCGGTATCCTTGCACAAAACAGGGTTGTTGCGGATCTCCAATGACAATGCCTCCCACATGAGGCATGATGGTGATTGATGCATCTATGAAGAAGCTATTCCCAAGGATGAGGTCGTAGTCATCCAAAGGAACCACCATTAGGTTGATCGTACCCTCCCAAGCATCTATCTTGATGGGCACATCTCTTGCCAACCCGCCCATTGGTTGGCTCTTGGAGTTCACTGCCTTCAATCGGTTGTGAGAGCGCTCCACTCGCAACTCCAAGGTTCGTATCATCCGATCTGATACGAATGTGTTGGTGGCGCCAGTATCCACCAAGGCTGACATCCGCCTACCATTCAAGGTTACATCCACGAACAATAGACTGTGGCGTACCTTAGGGCTTTCACTCCGCATAGCGCCGAGGGCTTGCAGTGGGGCAACACGCTGCACTTGGTCTTCGTCGGAGTCATCCGACCGTAGGGCAGTAACCTTCCCCTCCCGCTTTGGGCACTCCTTTGCCCTATGGGGTCCGTTACATATGAAGCAGCCCGGGTGCGTCCGAGGATCCTTCCTTCCGTTGGCTCCCTCAATCACCTTCGCCTTCCCTTTGTCTGGTCGGGTCAGCTGCTTCTCCTTGCCCTTCCCTGACTTCCCTGCCAGGTAGGACTTGGACTTCTTGTCCTTGTCTGTGTGCTGGGCCTTCTTGCTCCCCTCCTCGGCACGAGCAATCCGTAAGTCCAGCAGTGCGTCTGCCGCAGCTAAGGCAGAAGGGAGGTCTCTTACCCCTTGCCTCCTTAGCTCGAGTTGAGCCCAAGGTTGCAATCCCTTCAGGAACGTGTACAGCTTGTCCGTCTCTGACATATCCGTCACGTTTAGCATCAGTGCGCTAAACTCCTTCACGTAGTCTCGCACTGGTCCGTTGTGCCTCAGCTTTGCCATCACATCCCGAGCAAGCCATGCTGTGTTGCTCGGCAGGAACTGCTCCTTCAGCTCCTTCTTCAGTGCCTCCCAGGTCTCAATCCGAGGTTTGCCTGCACTGATATCATCTTGGACTCGGGTCCTCCACCATAGCTTCGCATCCTTGGCAAGGTACATGGTGGTAATCGTCACCTTCTCGGCGTCGGGGATCTTCGCAGCAGCGAAGTAGTTCTCCATATCCCATATGAAGTTCTCTAGATCCTTGGAACTCCTTGTTCCTTCAAACGCCTTTGGCTCCGGGACCTTCATCTTCCCACGAGGCTCATTCGATAGCCCCGCCTGGGACACGAGTTGTCGCTTGATCAGGACCACATCATCCTTCAGGGTCGCCACATCAAGCCTGATCTCATTTAGCAGATCAGTCACGGTCCCTCCAAGATCGTCGCCTTCGCCAACGTTGTCCTCCAAAGCAGCAACGCGGGGTTCCAGCGTAGTGGTCGGGTCTGCTCGTCCAGTGAGCTATGCAATACGGCCTTCCAGCGCCGCCAATCGCTCCCGCAACGCTTCCATCGCCCTGGTCCACACGGTTGCTGATTGTAGGGTACGCTTGGTCTTTGACAAAGGGGCTCCTCCACCCGAACGCAGCACCACTCACACGGGTACCCCGACTAGTCACGGGCAGAACCTCGGCTCTGATACCACTGTCACGGGGCCGATGCGGAACACAAATTTTTCGCACCCCGCTAGGCGTCGACACTCCACTTGCCGACCAGCCACACACCGTGCGTACCATCGAGGCCGAACGATCAGGGAACCAAAGAAGCAACATCGAGTGACACAAGAACACAATTGGGAAAACGCAACTCGTATTCACATCTATTACAAGTACACGAAAAACCCAATCCCAGATCAGAACACTTACACGCAACCTCACAAGCCTATGCCTCACAGCCTCCTACTGCTTGCACTCCTACTTGTCTCGTGTCTCCCCTCAAGAACACCGGGTTGCTGCCTTGCTCGACTTCCACTCCCTTGGAATCTCGGGCTCGTCGTGCTCCTCGACTGATCTGGTCGCTCCTGGTTCTCTCCTCGCCTCTGCTTGGAGTTTTGGTGTCTCTCGCCTCTTCTGGTCCCCTCTTCCTGAATGAGGCTGACCCCTTTATATCGGGGAGCCAAGCAAATCTGATATGGCAACCGATAGGTGAGAATCCCTTGATCCTCTCCATCTGATCTCGATCCATCCAATCCTGGCTGTCGATCTGCAATCTCCAAGATTGTTTCCATACTAGATTGCCCTGCCATATCCCAGGAGAATCTTTCCTAAATTGTTTGTTTGACCCGATCCTGATGACGAGGCGCTGACTCATCATCGTCGATCCTATCCACTCTCCTCGCACATGACTGCCCGCGCATCCTCGCGTGCATGGTATGCGCTACCACTACCCCGAGGTACGGCCTGTGGTACGCATTCTCCGGGGCTAGAGCTCAAGGGTCTAACAGATGGCAACTATGCCTGCCCCGCAAGACCCGACTTGCTTTGGGGCGGGTTAGACCCCCCTGTATAATGGATGGGGCGGGTATGGGTATGTCTTGTGGCCCAACCCACCCCGACCCATTTGACCCACTTTAATATATATTTAAAATAACTATTATTTGATTTGAAATAACTTAATTCTAATAAATTTTATAATATTTTACTTTATTTTATTACAATTATGTGAATTTTAATTATCTTTATATTTTATTAAATTATGTTATTATGAATTTGTAGGTTTAGGCTGTATTTTACACTAATTGTAGCATTATGTTAATCAATTTTAATAATTTTGGTCATAATAGGGCAGGGCAAGTCTGAACCGCCCCGTATAAGTCGTGTCGTGGGCCAAGGGTGTGGGGCAGGCCTGGGAGTCCAGATGCCCGCCCCGCGCCGCCCCACCGCCATCCCTAATTGGGATGGGTGCCGAAGAGAGATGGCTACAGCTACCAACTTACTTTTGGAAGACGAAGACTTTCGGTGATGCACTCAATTGCTAAATCCATCATAGCTAACGTCTCTTCTGCTCTCTGTTCCACCCACCCCCCCTCAAAATTCGCGTTCGAGTCTCTCAGAATATCCCTGCATAATTATATCTTCCACTCGCCACGAATAATAGGACAAGTTTCCTCTCAAGAGCAATACATAGGGAGTTTCCCATGAACTAGGAATATCACAGGAACATGAATTTTCATAGAAATCCTTTATATAGTGTTATTTGCTCTTTCTTTTCCAATAAGACGTTCTAAACACTCCATACAGAGAAAATTTTAGCTGGTTGCACCTCACCACCTCATCAAATATATGTGGTGGAGAATATATCAATCAAGTTTTGCCCACTGGGCACTATGCTCATTATATCAAAATATAAAATACCATTTAGTTTTAGAAAGAAACAATAAAGGTAATTTCCCTTTTTGCTCACATTCCTTTTCAAAATATTCATGTATCGCACAATAAACCGTTTAAAATTTATCTAAATGATAATATATGTAAAAGTTTGAGATTTTAAAAACCCTAAAAATTTGAAAATTTAAAAACTCTAAAAAAATTTGAAACAACACCTAGTGATTACATGTTTTATTCTTCGTTAATATCTAGATAGTGAACATTTGGTCAATTAGCAAAAAAAAAAGTATTTTATACAATGATTGCATCATATTAGCATATCATTATTTTCTATTTTTATATAATAATTACCTTTTTATCGTTCAATAAAATCTGTTAGGGTTTTATTTAATTTTTTAATTTTTAATGAATAAAAATTAATATTTGTCAATTATTTGCATAAGATACTTCATGAGCAAGAGAGGAGACAGAATATTGTAATTTTCCTAATATAGAAATAATTACAATTAATAAAAAGAGTTAAATGAGATGATAGGTATGGCGCAATTATCCTAGTTGGCAAAAATATAATCGGTATTTCCTCACCAAATATATCGATGAGTTGGTGGGGTAGGACCAATGAAGATTTTGTCGGTGTATAATCCTAAATATCGGAGAAATAGAGGAGATACCCATTGATCTCCATAACTATAGGATAAACAATTAATTCTTATTATAAATATTTCAATTTATCATTAATGAAGGTGTACTTATGTTTTCAGTACCACAAGTATCATTCTCCTTATTCTGTCATCGAATTCACATAATATTAGTTTTAGCAAAATTTAGTCTATAAAAAATTTAGCAATAATCGAATTACGAAAGAAAACATGGATAATGAATCTCGAAACCTTAAATTTTAAAAAGTTAAACTCTAAAAGAAAAGCCTAAAAATTAACACACACATAAACATTCTGATTTTTCAACTTTTATTTTTAAGACTTTAGGATTATTCAAAATTTCCTAGTCTACATTGTAAATTTTACATTTGGTAATAAAAACTTATTAGATGTTAATTTCTCCTAAAATTAAATAAAAATAAATTAGGCATTCGAAAATTTTTAATTTGTGTATTAAATGATCATCTAACCATATATATATATATATATGTATAAACAATTATTGCTTATCATATAATCTAAAATACAAAAATCCATATTATCACGAATATAACTATATATATATGTATAGTGGCTTATGTATAGAGGTACAAGATAATCTTCCTTAACATACATATATACACAAATAATCTCTAATAATATCTATCGCTCAAGTGATCTTTGAGTACACGTACAGTTTCCATATCTGCAATTTAGCAAAGTGAATCGTGCATAATAATCGATATGATAATCCTCCGATTTGCTTTCAATTTCTCTGAATAACTTTGCTACATTAATAATTGGCGACGAGTCGTGATTCCTAAGGATACAATTACATTGTATATGGAGGCAATTATGTGTCCACGGGAATGCACTCAATTAACTTTCTCGCCTTTTCTTTTCCAAATTCGGGTAACAAATTGATGGTAAATGTGGCAAATCGTGCTGGCCCGGTCATATTGGGCTGTGCTGGCCTGGCACGATAAGGGGAGGGTACAATAAGGGCTGGCCCAATCATGACCCTTTAGGATATCGGGGCCTGGCTGGCACAGCACAATAAGATAGGGACGGCGATGACCCAGCCCGATAGCACGATAATTTCCTTTGATAATGATTTGTCTGCAATTACAAGTGAGTTTACAGATGGAGTTTTTTCTATTTTTCAATAGTGTATGACAGTCTATTAAGTTTTTTTTTAATTTTCCTAATCAGGTTATCGTACTAGTCCAGCATAGGAATCCTTGAGCCCAAAATGCCCAATAAAATTATTAGGTCGTGCCAGCACGGCATGATAAGCTTCCAGAATGATAAGCCCCGGCCTAGGCACAGTATTATCATGTCGGGCTAGATTTTGCCAGGTCTAATTAATGGGATATATATATATATTCATTAATAAAAAAATTGAATATAAAAAATTTTAATTTTATATAAAAATTATTGCATTATGTCTCAAAGTCGCTTTTCTTATAAGATGTATAATTACTCGTCCATGATATAAGCAAACCCCCTCCCGCCCACGACAGAGAGACATTATCCAATGTGCAAGACCATGGAAGAGATTTCATGGCGAGATTCGCCACCTATGAGTTTTCAATCTCTCATGGATATTTTGAGACCAAATATTCTCCTAAAATTTCTTGATTTATGTGAAAATGTTGATCCTGAGGATCCTGAAGATAGAAGGACATAACAGATGGTTGTCCATCCTTCGAAGGTTTCTACATCATCTCATTTGTCATAGTAGATGATGGTAGAGATGTTAAATAGGCAGTCCGTGTCCATTTTGTGCCGATTTAAAACGGGTCTAGAATTATTTGACTCGATTATGGTTCGACTCATTATGAATCCGCCTGGAACTATTCCAAAGTGAGCTGATTTAAACATGAACGGTTGATCTTTTTTTAATTATTTAATTTTTTTTATATTTTAAATTAAACCGATAAAATTTGACCATTAATTTGTAAAGTTTTTTGCCGAAGTGATTTTTAAGATATTCTCAACAATAGAGATGAGTCAAAAAAAGCAAATATTAAAGGTAGATGCCAGTAATCTGTATATGAAATAAGCAATTCACTAACCTTCATTTTAGTGTCATTATGAACTTTTTGTGTTGGATTATACTTGAAGTTTAGGTTGTTAGGTATCCATAGGTCAAGCCACACTCTAGTGCTGAGGCCATTTCCTATAATTTTGCAGGTGTTGTTTTTTTTGGGGGGGTATTATAGCAGGAAAGAATTCCTTTTCAAATTCCATAACATTGACTTGCAGATCTCTTATGGGTTTAAGGGGGTGCCATATTTAATTCTAAAAATTTTTAAGCTAAATGGTAATTATTTGTAGAAAGATGCCAAGATGTCTTTGCTGATGTCTTTGCTAGCATTGCTCTATTGAAGTCTGTTGCCCTTCTAATACCTAATCCACCATTGGTTCTAGGTTGACAGATGTGCGCCCAATTCAAAGGGGGCATAGTATGTACTGTTTTCCTGTGGTACTCAAATCAATCTTTTCACATGTGTGGGGAAGGGGAGTCTGAAGGTAGCCATTGTGTAGGGTGGGAGGCTATTAATGACCTATTTGACAAGAGTTAGCAAGCCTGGCCCAAGAAAGAGAGCTATGCTCTCATGATGCAAGTTTTTTTCTATATTTTTTCGACAAGAAAGTTGAAAGAGTCACCATTGTTTCTTTTAAGGAAAATATGATTATCGAAAGGGTTTAATATCTAATTTTGACTAATTTTTTGAATTTAACACAATTTATTTTTTGTATATCCCAATCATACATCATTTTATTTTATTTATCAATTTTACAAGTGACGTATAGTTAGTATTCATTAGGATATGTGAAAAATTTTGTGTTAAAATTTAAAAAATAAACAAAGTTTATGCTTAATTAAGACATCATCCCATCAACCCCTATCACGATATTTGCTGCCTTGGTTCAGTTTCATTATTCCAAAGGTCTGTTTGATGATTCTCTTGGTCAAGTGGTCCCTTACAAAATTTTTAAAGCAGGCTCTAAACTTTGAATAGTTTACGGGCTAACCACTCCAAAGTTCAGAAGTCTCCAAAATTTGCTCAACCGTTTGTGTCTCTGAGGTAAGTCCACCGCTTTGTAAATGTGGTAAGAGTTACTCAACCCTCCATTTTTTATGACTATCCTGGGGCAGTCCACTGCTCCTTTTGAATGAAATTTGAGTTATTTTACTGATAAAAATGTAAAATTTTCACTGCAAAAAATGACTTGTCATAATCATTTTTCCAAATATGAAAAAGAAAAATGCATAATGGTCTAATAATATTTATATTAGGAATACTCATGGTTCAGTTCAGTTTACCAAATTGTTAAACTAGTTTGGTTCAATTCAGATACTATCCCTTGAATTATAATCATTACATAACTATCGAACCAAATTATTTCAAACTAATTCTAGGTTTGGTTAACCATTTGAACCTTTTTTTTAAAATAATTAAACATTAAAAAAGTTAAGTATAAACCAAATTAATACCAAACAAAAATTGTATTGAAACATAAGAAAATGAAAAATATATAAAAACAACAAAAAGAAAATTATTAAAATTTTAATTAAAGATAAATTAACATATAAGATTAAGATTAGTGAATTTATTTAGAACGAAATTTAGTATAAAGCAGTAAAAACTATATTATATAACAATTAAATAAGTTATATCTAACCATTTTTTAATTTTTAAAAAGATTTCTAATATTTTTATATTTATTATACTTACAATTTTTTTAAATTTAATAACTAACCACATTATTTTATCTTAAAAAGCCGCATTATGTGCTAACCGATTTTTTGGTTCAGTTCAAGGTTCGATTCGATTCTCCGGCTCTCTATGTGCAACCCTAATTTATGATGTAATTATTTCTATAACATTTAATTTCTAATCCTCCCCTTAGATAAACTCCCCTCACCCTCGCAAGGCTCTTAATTCATTCATTAGTTAACTCCTTCCTACGTGCTGCACATAACCCTATTTGATAAGACATTTGACATATAACTGAACCTTTAATATTTTGATTACAACAGCTCCGTTATCTAAAATTGTTTGCATACATTTTTAAAATTTATTTTATTTTTTTAACATTTGAAAATTTTAATTATGTACACAAATTGCCCTCTTAATAAAACTTATTACATGATATACACCAAAATGCTTACCCCAACACACAGTTGGAAGCAAATCTCTAGTTCGAAGAAAATCTCCATCCTTGATTGGAAACGAATTGGGGGTTACTTCCTTGTTGGAACCCTACTGCAGCCGGATTACACATTTATTATCCACAGAGATCTGAAAGGTTGCTGATCTTTGGAGTTTTCATTATCTTAACTGCAGTCCTAAGCTCCACACGGTAGAGGCATAACTCCACAGCCACCGGAATGAGCAATGCTGGTAATCAGTCATTAAAGAAGGTAGGTAGCTAAGAAGCTAAGGTGGGACGGTCCTCAACGAGAGGTAAAACTAGGAATAACGGTAGGTATACTTCTCCGGTATGTGACAAGGATTTCCCCTCTAGAAACGCAATCGGCGAACTGAAGCTTCTTCGTCTTCTTCTTCTCAACCTTATCTCAAAATTAAACTAAATTTAGGGTTTCGTTTTATAAGATTGATAAACTCTTAAACATAGAAATTGAAGGATAAAGGGTAAGTTTTTTAGTACAAGAGGATTCGATTTTCTTGGGTTCTTTCTATCATTCTCCCGCAGGTTAAAGAAATCGGAATTGCCTTTGGATCTATCAAGTCGGCTGTAGAAGTTAACCCAGAAGCAATAGGTTTGAAAACCCAGAACCCTTTGCATGCCGATACTATTAGCATCTGATTGATAACTCTAAGTTGTTATTAATATCATCAACATAAGGAAGATATTGCATTGCATGGCAATTCTCTATCTCAAAACTAGATTTGAGGTGACTTATTGCTTTGACTGATAAGTAAATACCCTAGTCCAATTACAATTTGTACTGCATCTTAAGATTAATACAACCTTATGTGCATCTATTGTTATCTTCATCGGGGATACTTTGTTATGGACCAAATTAGAAATTCAGTCATAGAGATAATCGGGGCTGATTCAGAAGAGAGGAAGAAGAATCACGAGGGAGAAGCCACAAGAGAGAGAGGAGGGAAGCTGCTCATTCATTCATATGCATGTCCACGATCAGTTTAGAGATTGGGTATATAAAGTTTGCAGCAATAAATTGAGATTTTTCCCATTTATAATTTGACCCCAATCATTTACTCATATTATAAAACAGTCCCCCTTCCGTTTTGAGTTGTGACATACTCCTAGTAAGTAATACAGTAATCTACACATCATCTCTCTTACTGCTTTCTCACTAAATAAAACTTATTTATTTAGGGGAAATAGTTGGAGATTTACATAAGACAATAGATGATAATCACATAAGCATACTACAGTGGACTGAGCTGCTCCCAAAGGATTTGCAATGATTAGATATTTTCTCACGGAATTCCTCCAACGTTAAAAATAGCAGGTTTCGTACTATTGCATAAGGACCAACTAGGGATAAGCATTACAACTAGAACTAGTAAACAGGCATAAACAATATCTAATAGATGCAAACGATTGGCAGGAGGGTTGGAAATAGTCAAGAAACACCACAGTTCATTACTCAGATCCTGACATAGCTGCCGTAATCTGTAATTTAAATCATACATCAGATGAAGATGCAGAAACATTAATCCATTTCGTACTCTAATGCAATGCCCCTCAATCTAGAAAGTTTCCCCTGTAAGTTGTTTGCCAGATGAATCGAGTGAGAAGGCCATGGACGAGCCAAACCTACGAGTAGCTTTGGCCGGTATGTTCTCCAACACCATACATGTAGCAGGCCATGACATGCCAGTAGAGGTACCCCTAGTAGAGAACTCACAAGAAAACCAGCACTATGCCTTTCTTATCAAACCATTTGGTTATAGGATCTCACCAACCAAAGCGATCATTAGTCAGTTAACAGAGGTCTGAAAAACAGAGGGAACACTAGCAATCCACCCATGTAAGGGAGTGAGAGACATAGTAGTGGCGTTCTTCCAATACTTGAAGGACCTCCATAAGATCATTAGAACGGGAGCCTGGGCTGCTATAGGTGCCTTTCTTATGATGGAGATCTGGGATAGAACAAGAACCCTGGAAGAAGTACACTTTGGGAGGGTGACGTTCTGGGTACAAATTAGGGGAATACCGCCAGAAATGATATCTAGGAGCAATATTGAGAGATTGGTAGCAAAAGCAGATGAAGTGATATAAGTGTTGTGGATGGTGTTTGATGTGCCTAGGATGCTAGTGAAAGTCCTGAAAGATGATCCACTCTGCTTGGGCTTTCTTCTGAAATGTAGAGATGGGGTAGTGTCATGGATAAACTTAAATATGAGCTACCAGTCTACCTTTTGTTATGACTATGGAGTGACAGGTCATGATCAGGACATGTGCAACTCCATAGAGCCAGTTGATCCCTTTCAAATTTGGACCATGGGTAAGATTCGACCTTGAACAGGACCTTTGCCCACCAAAGATTAAACCAATCAAAATACTAGATTACACATATCCCCCACAATCGTTTGGAGAAGATAATTCTTCCCATAGCTCAATCTCTGCTAAGAAGGGGCCACATTATGAAAAACATGTCCAGAAAGAAACTCAACATAGAGTGGTTTTTGAACTATCCAATCAACATGTTTAACCAGATAGCTGACAGCTTTGTCTTGCCATCTCGCATAGATGCCACCTCAATGAAAGGTTTGCAGTTCAAAGAAAAGACAATTGAGGGCCGAACTTCAAACTCAAAAAGTGGTGAGTTAAGAGAGGTTTTTGGAAAAGCTAAAGAACCTTCACTTTCTTAGTAGTCAAGGCACCTAAGCGAAGTGATGCAGAATTCAAACCAACTTCCACGGATCCTATTTAAATTTCAATTGGGCCAATTATGAGGGCATGAGCTAAGAAGTTCAAGGAGGCACTCAACGGGTTGGTTCAAGAGTTTATGTCAGAAAAGCATACATCATAGCCCATTGAAGGACATTCTTATAAGCTGCAGAACCATGTCAATTTGATTCAAGCCCAATAGAAGTTCTAAAAGCTTGCTTGCAGTTATAACTATTTAAGGAAACTTTCAAATTAGGAAAGATTTATACAGTATTCTATGATATTATTTAAATATCTGGATATATTCTAAAATATCTTTATAATATAATATCTTAGAATATATTTTACTATTTTAGGATATCTTTCTTTATGATATATTTTGGATATTTGATTTCCCTTTTTTATATAACACTATAAATACCCCCTTGAAGTATTCAGCTTGGACGAATTTTGGAGATACATTCTTAGTGAGAAATACATATTGCTCTTCTTGGTTCTTGAGAAGAGTTAGAACTTATCAAGTTATCTTGTGGAGTTCTACAACCGGACTTATCACTTTGATTCTCTAGTTCGTGGGATTCTTCGTGTGGCGTCCTCTTTGATCTGCAACTTTGGTTCTTGCCTCGTTAGGTAACGGGTCAAAGTTCATTATTTCAAATTTGTTCTTTAGAGTTCTTGGGGTTCTTTTCCACTTTTGGTGTTGGGTCTTATTGCAAGTTGGTGATGCTCTTATCATATTTGATATTGAGTTTCACTACAGGTCGGTAAGGATCATGGCAGTTGATATCGAAGCTTTGGGTTCTAAGACAGGTTTTATCTATCCTTTATTATTATCATTTTCTTGATCTTTGGAATTCAATTCTCTTTCATCAATCTTGGATTCGATTGAATTCCTCTTTGTTACAGATTCTTCTTTCTTCCTTTTGATCTTTCTTGATTCCTGATTCTAGTTGTTGCAAAAGCAGAAAAAAAAAAAGAGAGAGAGAGAGAGAAGAAAAAGTCGAAAAAAAGAGAGGCTGCAAAGCAAAACAAAAAAAAAGAAGAAAAAAACAAAGAGAAAGTTGGCCAAAAAAAAAGAGGCACATAGCGAAAAAAAAGCAGAAAAAAAGAAGAAAGTTGTTCTAGATCTTATTGCATCCTTTTTTTTCGTAATTGCATCCTTTTTTTTGTCAACTCTAATTTTTCTAGATCTTATTCGTCAAGTTGTTTCTTCCCCAATATCATGGCATCCTTGTGTCCTTTAATTGTCATTCTATTTATTTCCGGAAATTAACATCCTTGGTGATTGGTTTGGTTGGATTCCTTCTTGAATTGCTGCAAATTTCTTGCTTAGGTTTCTTGAGTTTAATTAAGAACCAAAGAAAGCAATACAAGTGGAAAAAGGCAAGAGTGGTGAGCACATTAGAGGGTAAAAGCCGAATATTTTGAGAGAAACACGAGTGAATTGAGTGAATCAACTTTAGAGTGACACACGTGAGGGAGTGTGGTGAGGTCCTTTCCTTTATATACTCAAACTAACGTTGTTTTCAGCATTTGGATATGGCTCATAAACAAAGGGGAGTGGCTGAAAAGACTATAGAACAAACCATTCCAAACTTACAAATGCAAGCATTGCTAGGGGAGATGAGGCGGATGTTGAAACTCGAATTGGAGCCCATTCAAGAGAGGCTGGATCGAGTAGAAGTTAGAACACCACAAGAGTTGCCATGCAACATCCCCAATAGGTGGCTAGGTCGGCGAGGTTCATGGGAGGATGATGGGTTGGAGGAGGAAGCTGAATACTAGGGAAGGTTTGGGCATCAAATCAAATTTAGATAAGCTTGGAGTAGATAAGACAACAACTTGGGCAGCATTAAGATGAAAATTCCATCATTCCAGGGTAGATATGATCCAGAGGCATACCTTGAATGGGAGAAAAAGATGGAGTTTATTTTTGATTGCCACAACTACTCTGAGTCAAAGAAGGTAAAGCTTGCTGTCATAGAGTTCTTGGATTATGCTATAACGTGGTGGGATCAACTTGTCTTAAGCAGGAGACGGAATAGAGAACACTTAGTAAAAACATGGGAAGAGATGAAGGTAGTGATGTGAAAGCGATTTGTCCAAAGTTACTACTATCGGGAGCTGCATAAGAGGCTGCAAGGACTTAGGCAAGGGAACCGGAGTGTCGAAGACTATTACAAGGAGATGGAGGTTGTAATGATTCGAGCTAATGTGGAGGAAGATCGAGAGGCGACGATGGCTAGGTTTTTGTTTGGATTAAACCGTGAGATTCATGATAGAGTCGAGATGCACCACTATGTGGAATTGGAAGACATGGTGCACATGGCGATCAAAGTGGAGCAACAGCTCAAGAGGGGAAGTGGAACTAGAGCAGCTCCCAACCCGAGGAATATTCCTTGAAAGTCGAAATCTTCAAACAGGGAGGTCAAACCAGAAACCTCTACATCTCAAAGGCCAAAGTTTGAGCCTAAATCTTGGACTGCCGGTCGTGATCATCAAGGTAATTCTGATATTTCCGGTACTCGGGATCATGATGTGAAGTGTTTCAAATGGCAAGGCAAGGGACACATAGCTAGCCAATGCCCAAATAGGAGGGTGATGGTTATAAATGTCCAAGGAGAGCTGGAGTCAGAAGATGAAGAAGAGGCCAATTCCGACATGCCACCTTTGGAAGATGTTGATGATGGGGATTATGCTGTTGAAGGAGAATCATTGGTGGTAAAGCGAGCTCTCAATTTGCTAGCTAAGGAAGAAGAAAATGACCAAAGGGAGAACTTATTCCATGCCCGATGCTTTGTCAACAAGAAAGTTTGCAATGTCATAATTGATGGTGGGAGTTGCACCAATGTGACCAGCACAGAGTTGGTGGAGAAATTAGCATTGCCCACCTTAAAACAACCACGGCCTTACCGACTTCAATGGCTGAATGATAGCGGCAACATCAAGGTTACAAGGCAAGTACTAGTGCCTTTTTCCCTTGGCAAGTATGAGGATAAGGTGCTTTGTGATGTTGTTCATATGCAAGCATGTCATATTCTGTTAGGAAGGCCATGGCAGTTTGATAGAAGGGTTGCACATGATGGCTTCACCAATAGATATTCTTTTGTATTCAAGAAACTGCCCATATCTCTTATGCCATTAACTCCAAAGGAAGTTTTTGAAGATCAACTGAAGTTAAAAAAAGCCAATGAAAAGAAAGCAAAACAAAAGGCAGAAGTTGAGAGAAAAGAAACTGAGGAAAAAGAAACCGAGAGGAGAGAAACAGAAAGAGAGACGGAGCGAGTTTCAGCCATCATGAGAGAAAGAGAGGAAAAATTCAGTGTTATGGCAAAGAAAAGTGAGATCAAGAGAGCATTATGTTCTCTCCAACCCCTTATAGTACTCATGTACAAGGAGGTTCTTTTTAATACTAATGATCTAACTGGCCCTTTGTCGAGCAATGTTACTTCACTTTTGCAAGAGTTCGAGGATGTGTTTCCCGAAGAGTTACCTCATGGCTTACCTCCAATTCGGGGAATCAAGCATCAAATTGACCTCGTACCCAGTGCAGCAATCCCAAACCGACCTGCCTATAGGAGTAATCCTGAGGAGACCAAGGAACTACAACGACAAGTAGGTGAGTTACTGGAGAAAGGTTATGTTCGTGAAAGCATGAGTCCATGTGCAGTTCCTGTATTACTAGTGCCTAAGAAGGATGGGACTTGGAGGATGTGTGTTGATTGCCGAGCCATCAACAACATTACGGTAAAATATCGTTATCCCATCCCTAGATTAGATGATACGCTAGATGAATTGCATGGGTCTTGTATTTTTAGTAAGATTGACCTTAAGAGTGGATATCATCAAATTAGAATGAAAGAAGGAGATGAGTGGAAAACTACATTCAAAACAAAATATGGTTTATATGAATGGTTAGTTATGCCATTTGGGTTAACTAATGCACCAAGCACCTTCATGAGGCTTATGAACCATGTTTTGCATGCTTACATTGGTCATTTTGTAGTTTTCTACTTTGATGATATTCTGATTTATAGCAAGAGCTTGGATGACCATATTGAGCATTTGAATCTTGTTTTAGATGTTTTAAGGGAAGAAAAGTTGTTTGCTAATATCAAAAAGTGTACTTTTTGCACAGATAAGCTTGTATTTCTTGGATTTGTTGTGAGTGCTCAAGGTATACAAGTTGATGAGGGAAAGGTGAAGGCTATCCAAGATTGGCCAACACCCTCAACCATAGCACAAGTAAGAAGTTTTTATGGTTTGGCTAGTTTTTATCGGCGCTTTGTTCAGAATTTTAGTGCCCTTACTGCACCTTTAACTGAGGTAATCAAGAAGAATGCTCCTTTTAAGTGGGAATAGGAGCAAGACAAGGCATTTAAATTGATCAAGGATAAGTTGACGAATGCTCCTTTGCTTGCTTTACCAGATTTCTCTAAAACATTTGAAATTGAGTGTGATGCTTCAAGTATAGGCATTGGAGGTGTGTTGATGCAGGGAGGAAGACCAATTGCATACTTCAGTGAAAAAGCTAAGTGGGGCATCCCTCAACTATCCCACTTATGACAAGGAATTGTATGCTTTGGTTAGAACATTACGAACTTGGCAGCATTACCTTTGACCAAAGGAATTTGTAATCCATACAGATCATGAAGCTCTGAAGCATTTGAAGGGTCAACATAAGTTGAATAAACGCCATGCCAAGTGGGTAGAATTCATTGAGACATTCCCGTATGTGATCAAATATAAGCAAGGTAAGGAGAATATAGTTGCTGATGCACTCTCTCGCGGGTATGTTATACTTGCTATTCTAGATGCTAAGTTGCTTGGATTTGAGAGCATTAAGGAATTGTATGCATCAGATTTTGATTTTGGTGATGTGATTAAGGAGTGTAGGAAAGGTGCTTATGATAAATACTACTTGCATGATGAGTTTTTATTTAAAGAAGGCAAACTTTACATTCCTCAGTCTTCTTTGCATGAGTTGCTAGTTAGGGAAGCACATGGTGGTGGTCTGATGGGTCATTTTGGAGTAGCCAAGACGTTTGATGTGTTACATGATCATTTCTTTTGGCCGCATATGAAACGGGATGTTGAAAGAATCTGTGACAAGTGTATTACATGTAAACAAGCAAAGTCTAGGCTGCAACCACATGAATTATATACACCTCTTCCTATTCCTTATGAGCCTTGGGTTGACATCTCTATGGATTTTGTTTTGGGGGTTGCCTAGGACTAAGAGGGGGAGAGATTCAATATTCATGGTTGTTGATAGGTTTTCTAAGATGGCGCACTTTATTGCATATCATAAGATAAATGATGCATCCAATGTAGCTTATTTGTTTTTCAAGGAAGTTGTTAGATTGCATGGCATTCCTAGAAGTATTGTCTCAGACAGGGACGCGCGATTCCTAAGTTACTTTTGGAAGATATTGTGGGAGAAGTTAGGGACAAAGTTACTATATTCTACAATATGCCATCCACAAATTGATGGTCAAACTGAAGCAATGAATAGGACCTTATCTACTTTATTGCGTGCTATCATTAAAAGGAATTTGAAAACATGAGAAGATTGTTTACCCTTATGTTGAATTTACTTACAATAGAAGTGTTCATTATGCAACTAAGCTTTTACCTTTTGAGATTGTTTATGGTTTTAACCTTTGAGTGAACAAGCTAATTTAGATGGCAAAAAGAAGGCAGAGTTTGTGAGACAAATACATGAGAAGGCACGACTCAACATAGAAAGGCGGACTACGCAATATGCAAAACAAGCCAATAAGGGTCACAAGCAAGTAGTGTTTGAGTCAGGCGATTGGGTGTGGTTACAAATGAGAAAGGAACGCTTCCTTGAGAAAAGGCGTTCTAAACTACATCGAAGGGGTGAATGGCCATTTCAAGTGTTGGAGCGTATCAATAATAACGCCTACAAGCTGGACTTACCAGGTGAATATGGAGTTAGTGCCACATTTAACGTTTATGATCTATCCCCATTTGATGCAGGTAACGATTTGAGGACAAATCCTTCAAAAGAGGGGGAGAATGATGTAGAACTTAGACCAACTTCCATGGATCCTATTTAAGTACCAATTGGGCCAATTATGAGGGCACGAGCTAAGAAGTTCAAGGAGGCACTCAACAGGTTAGTTCAAGAGTTTATGGTAGAAAAGCATACATCATAGCCCATTGAAGGACATTCTTGTGAGCTGCAGAACCATGTCAATTTGATTCAAGCCCAATAGATATTCTAGAAGTTTGCTGGCAGCTATAACTATTTAAGGAAACTTTCAAATTATGAAAGATTTATATAGTATTCTAGGATATTATTTAAATATCTGGATATATTCTAGAATATCTTTATAATATAATATCTTAGAATATATTGTACTATTTTAGGATATCTTTCTCTAGGATATATTTTGGATATTTGATTTCCCATTTTTATGTAACACTATAAATACCCCCTTGAGGTATTCAGCTTAGACAAATTTTGGAGATACATTCTTAGTGAGAAATACATATTGCTCTTCTTGGTTCTTGAGAGGATTTAGAACTTATCAAGTTATCTTGTGGCGTTTTACAACCGGACTTATCACTTTGATTCTCTAGTTCGTGGGATTTTTCGTGTAGCGTCCTCCTTGATCTGCAACTTTGATTCTTGCCTCGTTAGGTAACAGGTCAAAGTTCATTATTTCAAACTTGTTCTTTACAGTTCTTGGGATTCTTTTCCACGTTTGGTATTAGGTCTTATTGCAAGTTGGTGGTACTCTTATCATATTTGATATTGAGTTTCACTACGGGTCGGTAAGAATCACGTCACGAAGCCCACCACCCTTACAATAGAAATATTAGAGGACTTATGACAAGCCTCATAGCAACCTCAGGGAATCAGGAAGAAAAGAAAGTTAGAAATTCCCTTAGAAGAAATTGAGAGAATCTCTGCCCCTTTTGCAGCAATGTACTTGGCGGAAACTGTGGGGTTAGGGGCTTGGGGGGGTGGGGGTGGGGTAAGTGTGTAGGGCGAGCTATCACCATAGCAACATCATTTGTTTTTTATGAAAACACTTCATAAAAGCAACATGTCACAGTCCAAGAGGCTGAGGAGGCGGGTTAAAACATGCCTCCATGCCAGCCATCAGTTGCCTTTCTTGGAACTACCGAGGATTAACGGGCCCCTCAACAATTCGACAAGTTAAGCTTCTCACCTGTAAATATAAAGTAGGCTTATGCTTCCTAATGGAGACAAAAACAATCAAAGATAGATGCGAGTGGGCCAAGCGAAGATGTTGCTTTCAAGAGTGCTTTACTGTAGATGCGCTGGGACTGGCAAGAGGTCTCTGTATTATGTGGAGAAACGATTTCCATGTAAACATACTAGACTATTCTGGTTTTTTACGTTCATGCTGAAGTTAGTCACCCGATTTTCCAGTAAAAATGGATGGTAACCTTTATGTATGGCCCGTCGTATGACGGTTTAAAGAATATTTTTTGGAAGAAATTACTAAGATAGGAAATGAAATTAACATAAAAGAGCTAACGTGGTTACCAGTAAGATATATGAATGAAATTATGTCACAAGAGGATAAAGTAGGAGGACGAAATGTAACAGTAAGCAAAATTAACAGACGGGAAAATTTAGAGTGAACTGGCATGGATAGACTTTGGCTTTAAAGGTGAGGCGTATACATGGAGAGAAACAACCGAATTGGGATGGGGCATATTAGGCATAGACTAGATAGGGCCATATTGAACTCGGAATGGAGGATTGAATTCCCGAATGTTGTGGTAGAACATTTAGTCATCAATAAATATGACCATGCACCAATTCTACTTAGACTATGGGGAAACCAAAATAATAGACCCAAAACATTTCGCTTCGATGTGCTTGAAAGTTGGATTTATAAGGAATCAGGTAATTGTGATAAGACAATAAGAAAAAATTTATTGATCAACTTGATGAAATTCAGAAAGAGGAATGGAAAACAAGATAAATGTGGATAACATTAAGAAAGAACTAAATGAACAACTGATCAGGAAAGAATGGATGTGGAGACAAAAATTTAGGGAGGAATGGATCAGAGATGGTGATGCTAACCCTAAGTTTTTTCATATATTTTAAGAAGGAAGAACAATTAGACTCCAAAGATGAGGATCAAAACATTTAAGCATAGCAGGTAGAGTAGTACTACTAATGCATTCGGTATTAAGCTCAATACCAAACTACACTACGTCACTACACAATGGATCATAACGTGTACGTAAAAATATAGATCAGACAACAAAAAGATTTGGTAGGGAATAAAAGAGGGTAGAACCAGATATAAGGCAGCAATTAGCTGGGATAATATATGCAAGCAAAAAAATATATGGAGACCTAGGACTAGGAAGAGCGGCTGACACGAACAGAGCTCTCCTTGTAGAAACGGCATGGAACCTGGAGACAAATAGGAATGGATTGGCTTACAAGGTATTTAGACCTAAACATGGCAATTTCTTAGGAGGGAAAATAGGATCCATCACAAATTTGGAAAGGGCTACAGGAGTGTAGGAATATTGATATATGAAAGGACAAATGGATTCCTAGCAATGCTGACTACAAAGTAGTCCCTAGAAGTCAAAATCTAACTGGAGTAAGGGGGAAAGTTAGTGACCTAATCATCCAGAACCCTAGGAAATGGAACATGGACATTTAAACCAGCTATTTGACAAGAGCAGAGTGTAAAACAATACAAAAATAGACCTAGCAGAACAAGAGGAGGACAAAATTACATGGACAAGAACTAGGAATGAAGAATTAACAATTAAGTCATATAATGAAGACCAAGCTAAACATTTCACTGGGGAAACGGAAATGTTGAAGCAGCTATGGAAGACTAAGCTGCATCATAGACTTAAAATCCATGTATGGAGAATCTTGAGTGGTAGCCTCCCCTAGTGGACATTTGAGGGCAGCTACTGCCTCTTATGCCACACCAGCAGCGACGATGACAGTCATCTATTCAAAGATTACTTGTTTAATCATAAACTGTGGAGAGAATCACCATAGAGCTTCAACAGTGATAGAATCCCTTGTCAGGATCTAAATGAATAGATCACGTTCCTAATCAACCCACAAGATGGATTCACGAGAGGAGCAATTGACAAGGAAGAATTCATCCCCTTTGCATCTTTAATACTAAAAACATCCGTGGGCCTTGAGAACAAAACTTTTGTGTGCAAGGGCAGAAGCAAATTTGCCAAAATTCGTGGGGGCAATTCATGCACAATTTGAAGAATACAGAGATTAGCAACACCAGCATGGCAGGAAGAAATGAGCAGGACAAAGATAGCGGGGGCTATATGTAGCAGAAGAAGACATGAAGCACCTATGTAAGAAGGAGATGGCTTCGTACACATCAAGACAAATACAACTTGGAAGGAGGATGCTTTGGCCATGGTAGGAATTGCCAATAGATCAGGAAAGCAAGTCTCTGGCTAGGCAGGCAATAGAAGCATGGGACACCACTACAAGCAGGGGCTGAAGGAGTCCTACTAGCAGTTCGCATGGCCAGACAAGAAGGGTGGCCAGAAATAGTGGTGCCCACAGGCTTTCTAATAACAATCCAAAGTGTATTGAATGATGGAGATCTTGAATGGTCCATAAGAAGCATCGTACTAGACATGACAGCCGTTGCCTCAACCTTTGACTATGTAACTATCGAGCGGGACTCCTAGGAGTGACATTACGAGGTTCATGACCTATGTCAGAAATCTATGGGATTTGCATGTAATCAACTTCATGTATCTTACCCAGTTGAATGAATGAAGGTGCTTATTATTCATCATCTATTAAAAAAAAGAAAAGAAAAGAAAAAAAGGCAGCTCGTCCCTTACCATCCTTTTGTTGACAGAGGACCGCCGTGAAAAGTGGATGACGTCATCCACCCTTGCCCAGCTTTAAACCCGACTCCAATGCTTTTGCTTCTCCTCCATCCCCAGGCTCAGCTCCATTCCCCAGCCCCACTCTCCCTCTCTCTCTCCCTCCTTTCTTGAGTATCCCAACGGCAAATGGGGAGGGATGACCTGTGCATCACCGTTCCGAGCTTTTTCCGGTGCCCGATCTCACTTGACCTCATGAGGTCCCCTGTCAGCCTCTGCACAGGCATCACCTATGATCGCTCCAGCATCCAACGCTGGTTCGACAGCGGCAACAACACCTGTCCCGCCACCATGCAGGTCCTCTCTTCCACCGACCTCATCCCCAACCTCACACTTCAGCGCCTCATCCGGATCTGGTCAGACTCCTCTCGCCAAGCCCCGCCTTCTCCCCCGCCGCCGCCGGACTCTCCTCTCTCGCTCAATGACGCCCTCGCCCTAGCGAAGTCCTTCTCCGGCTCGTCCGGCCTCCAACCCGCCCTCTTAAGGTTGGAACGGTTCGCAGCTGAGTCGGAGGATAACTGCATTTTCCTCGGGAAGATTGATGGATTCGCAGACCTTCTGCTGAATCTAATGAGCAGCGCTGATGATAAACAGGAGAGGAGTATAAATTTTATGGAGCTCATAGTTAGGGTTTTCCATTCTGTGTTTGTGAAGTCAGAGGATCACGATAACGTGATCAGCTCTATGTTCAATCGAAACCTCAGTTGCCTGAGCTCGCTCCAGCTTGTCATCGAGCGAGGAGCGATCGAATCCAAAATTGCATCGGTAAAAATCCTCGAGTCAGTTGCCATTGCCGAAAAAGTTAAGCTCGTGATTGCAGAAATGGAAGGATTCCTCCACAAGTTATTGAAGCTAACTTGTTCAGAGACCAAGCATGACTTGATTGAGTCAACCTTATCGCTCCTGATCAATCTCGCGAGCCTCAAGCGCGTAAGGACCAAACTCGTCAGCCTGGGAGCAGTCAGGTCGCTGTCGGAACTGCTCATTGGCCCTACCTCCTCCATTTCCGTGGCAGAGAAGTCCCTGCGGCTGCTGGAGACGGTGTCGACCTGCAGGGAAGGAAGGGAAGCTCTGTCAAGCGACGAGAGGTGCGTGGAGGCAGTGCTGCAGAGATCACTTAAGGTCTCGGCCGTGGTGACAGAGCTCGCAGTAGCGATACTCTGGGGCCTCTGCTGTGCGGCAGGGTATGAGCGGGCGAGGGCAGTGGTGAGGCGGTGCAACGGGGTGGCGAGGCTGCTGCTGGTGATGCAGTGCGGTTGCTCCCCGGCGGTGAGGGGAATGTGCGGGGACTTGTTGAGAGTCCTCAGAGTAAGCTCTCGGTCTCAGCCTTGTCTCTCCAATTACCACACCAAAACGACCCACATCATGCCCTTCTGACATTACATTGAATTCAAATGGCAGAGCATGGTGATTCTGCAAGTTGATCTGTTCTCTGAAATCTGTTTTCTGTAAATGGTAAAAAAGCAAGCTAGTAAATACAATAGCGGAAAATGACTACTCCTTATTGATCTACTTAGTTCAAAATTTACAGTATACCATTTGATGAGTGATGGTTCAAATTTTTCTAATTTATATATTTGAAAAATATTTACTAGTTGTGTCCTATTTGGACTAATCGTTACTTGTCCCGTTGTCATTGTGACTGTTTTCCTTTTATTGATTAAAAATACAATAGAAGAAAACAAAAGAAAAAAGAATAATTAAAGCGTAAACTTGCTTCAAATTTCTTAAATGTTCTCAATTAGTTGTTTAATAGAGAACCCTAATTTGGAGGATTGCAATAATATGACTTAGGATTTGGATTTTTTTTATCTTTAATATTTTAACTTACAAGTCCACGAATTCTGCATAATGGATTTGCCGTGTACTATATATCATACATTTACGGTTGTCGTGGGGATGTGCGTTGTGCCATGTAACATTGAGCCAGTGGAAGATGGGTAAGTTCTTAGGTATGTGCCAAGGAGATTGAAGAATCTGCTTTGATTCAGATTCTTATGCATAAGATGCTATGAATCAATACAATGTTTAAAGAATAATTTAAGTTGATGGAGATAATTTGATTTTTTTTTTAAGTTCTCAAATTTAAATATTGTAAATGAAGATTATTTATGTTGGGGAGTATAGAGACGGATTTAGAATTTTTTAAAACTTAATATATAAGTATATAATTAAATTTAGATACGGTAAAATAGAGATATATTAATAAAATTTAAATATTTCATACCCCCTCCCCCCCACCCACACACACCCAAACACACACCCGCCCAGCTTAAGTCTGTATTGGTCAAGAGTCAACAGATTTCTACATATGAGATATATTAGACCCAAAAAAATATCATAATCAGATTTATAGTTGATTTTTCTGTTATTTGGATTCTTAACTTGGACGAGTTCATTTTACATAGTATTTGTTCATATGAGACGAATTTATCGTGGTTGAAATATCACAAGAATTTATAAAATGATTAACTTAAAAGTCTATAAACAATAAACTAAAATATACTCAATTGTGATAAAAATAGATACAAACAAACAAACTTTAATATAAAAATCTATTTTGGACTTGGAGTATTTTTTATCATTAAACGTAAATAATTCTACATTTATAGCGTTATTAATGTGATGATAAGGAAAAAAAAGAATAAACTCTATCATATCGCCACTAGGAACCTGGATTCAACATGTAGAGCCCAGATCTAAATTTAGGAAGCGGGTGCCATGCCATGGCCGCTCCCCCGGTGTTCAACTAAAACGACAACTTGCTTAGACATATGGAAGAAGACGAGAATGGTTTGGAATCACAATCGAAAAGGACAACCCTAGAACGTGTGAGCATAGTTTGACCGCTCCATTCCCTATCGACCCACAAATTTAAAATGCCATCAGGCCCTACATACACGAAACGCGCTTCCCCATTAGTCATCCTCTTTTAATGGTGGAGGTGGTGGCGACGGTGGGGGCGATCAAAGATGGAAAACAAATCTTTCTTTTCTATGTGCTTCTGCGGAGACCACGTCTCCGAATATTCTAGTAATCGATTTTCATGGCCCTGGAGCTGAACAGAATAACACAGTGATACTCATAAAGATATATCTTGATGTCGATTTCTGAGAATCAGTACAACCAGTGAAGTCTGCATCTAATTAGTCAATCACATCCAAGTTGCCCATTCCTTGCTTATACATGAGCATATAATCTTTGGTCCCCTTAAGGTACCTTATTACTTTCTTTGCAACTCTTTAGTGGTCAATCCCTAGAGTACTTTGATATCTCCCCAATATTCCAACAGCAAATGTAAAGTTGGGCCTTGTACAAACCTGAGTGTACATAAGGCTTCTAACAGCTGAAGCATATAGAATATTATTCATTTGTTCCCTTTTAAGATCATTTTTTGGGCACCTATCCAAATTGAACTTGTCACCATTCACAATGGGTGCTACACTTGGTGAACAATCCTTCAACTGAAATCTCTCTAGCACTTTATTGATATAGATTTCTTCAAATAAACCTAAAACTTGTCAAGGTCTATCCCTATGGATCTTAATGCCAATGACATGAGATGCCTCATTCATTTCCTTCATGTCAAAACTCTTGGAGAGAAATTATTTCACCTCATATAGTAACCCGATCATTAGTTGCAAGTAGTATATCATTCACATATAGAATTAGAAAAAATATTTTGCTCCCACTAATCTTGTGGTATATATATTGATCCATAATATTCTCTTCAAAACTAAATGAAGAGATAACGTGGTGAAATTTGAAGTACCACCTACAAGAGACCTGCTTTAATCCCTATATGAACTTCTTAAGCTTGCACACCAAATGCTCACCATCACTAGAGAGGAATCCTTCATATTGGTTCATATAAACCTCCTCCTCTAGATCCTCATCGAGAAATTTTATTTTCACATTCATCTAATGCAATTCCCAAGTCAAAATGGGCAACTAATGCCATAATGACATGCAAAGAATCCTTCGTAGACACCGGAGAAAAGGTCTCCACATATTCAATGTCTTACTTTTGAGTAAATCCTTTGGCTATAGGTCTTGCATTATATCTTTTGATGTTGCCTGAAGATTCCTTTTTGGTTTTAAATACCTACTTACACCCAATGGCCTTTGAACCTATAGGCAACTTGACAAGATCCCAAACTTTGTTTGATCCTGTTGAATTCATCTCTTCTTTCATGGCACCATACCATAGAACATATTGATTGGAGCTTATTGCTTGTGAAAACATCTCAGGATCATCCTCAACTCCATCGTTGTAGTCAAATTCTTGCAAATATACAATGTAATCACTAGATATACTTCTTACCTAGTTAGTCTCCTTAATTGTATGTCACTATGTTCTTCTAGATCATGTTCCACAACAAACTCCTCAATGGTTTCTAGTAATTATTAAGGGAGTGGATCTATTGGGTTATTGTCAACTATTTGTGGAGTCTCAGTGACTAGACATTTCACACTAGCCTAAGGTGCATAACAAACAGTAACTAGTCTTTCACTTTAATTTGGAGTTTGTGCAACCACATGATCATTCATAAAAGATAAGTTTCATGTCTAATCACTCCCACTTATTAAGTCATTCTCAAGAAATTTTACATTCCTCAACTTCGCAAATCTAGTGCTATAGGATGGATAATAGAATTTGTAACCTTTTGACTATTCGGCATATCTTATGAAATATCCATTTATAGTCCTTAGGCCTAATATCTTCTCTTGTGGATTATAAATTCTTATTTTAGATGGATATCCCACACATGCATATGTTTAAAACGTAGTTTCCAACCTTTCCAAAACTCGAATGGTGTTTTACGAATGGTCTTGGTCAGAACCCGATTTATTATATATACAGCTATTTTAAGAGTCTCAATCCACAAGAATATGGGAAGCTTAGAGCAATCTAGCATGCTCCACATCATTTCCAACAATGTTTGATTTCTTTTTTCTACAACACTATTCTAATTAGGAGATCCAAAATAAGTGTATTGGGCAACTATCCCATGCTAATGAAGAAATTTCACAAATGGACTTGGTGCTTGTCCATCCTCAATATATCTACCATAATATTTCCTTCTCTATTTGCTCTCACACTCTTTATTTGCTTTCTGCATTGTTTCTCTACTTCTACCTTGAAAACCTTGAAAGCATTTAATGCATCATTTTTATTATGATGTAGGGATACTTATATCGGAATAATATATGAAAGAGATGAAATAGTTCTAACCACTTAAGTTCATATTTGAACTGCAAATATCTGTATGTGTTATTTATAATATTTCTGAATTCCTCTTAGCACCTTTCTTGTGACATATTAGTTTGCTTTCCTTTTATGTTGTTTATACATGTCTTGAAGTCAACAAAATTCAAAGGACAAAGTACTTCTTCATTCAGTAATCTCTTAATTCTGTCATGGGATATATGTCCCAACTATCAATGCCACAAAATAGAGAAATCACCGTCTACAACACATCTTTTTATACTGGCTTTAGTTTGCATTATTAGTAAAAATATCTTACAAATTAATTTTGAAAAGACCATTAGACATTGTACCATTCCTAATAAGATCATATTTGTAAAATAAACTATATAACGAATCTAAAAACTTAAAGGAATATCCTAAAGGTACAAGTCTTGATATGAAAATCAAATTCCTAGAAAATTTTCAAAATATGAAAAGTCTTTTCTACATCTAGTACAAATCCAAAACTCAAAATCAACCCAAATGTTCCAATAGCCTTCACATGTGAGCGCACTTTACTTCTTGTATAGATGCAATACTTATTACCCACCGTTTCCATTAGTTTAGAAAAAGCTTGCATGGTATTGGAAATATGGATTATAGAACAAAAATCAATCCATGTGTTGTAGCAAATATCAATCATATCAAATTCATAACAAACTAAAGATATTGAAATACGTTTCTTTTTAAGTTGTTGCTTATACTTAGCAAAGTCCTTCTTCACATGCCCTTTCTTTTTGTAGAAATAGCATCAAGACTCTTTCTTAACACTATCATGAATGATTATCTTACCTTTTTCCTTATGCATGAATCGCTTCTTTTTCCATCCTTGTGTAACCAAATGTGCACCACCCATTTTAGCTAGTAGTTGTTCATAAATTGACCAATTTTTCTTATGTGTTGTAGGAAATTTTGAAAGTCCCATATTGATAAGGTAGGGAGTTAATAATGCACTAGGAAAGATTTAGATATATCAATCTCCAATTTCTTGAGTTGGGTCATAATGTCCCTTATCCTCATCATGTGCTCTCACACACCCTTGACTGCAATGAGCTTCATTGTAGAAAATGTAGTAATTAAAGTACTTGCAATACTCTTAACTAAAGTCTCAAATTGCTCATTTAGAGCGTTAAGCAATTCCTTAACATTGTTACACTCCCCAACAGAACCACAAATACTATATGATATTCACATCTTAATGAATATCATACTCAAGCAATTAGATCACTCATGTTATTCATAAAATACAATCTCAATAAAATCTGTTAGTGCTTGTAAGAGCAGGCAGTTCCTCTTTCCTTATAGCATAATCAATGTCGAGAAACCTTAAATGAAGGAGAATTTTCTCCCTCCATGTCTTATAGTTATTTGGGAATACTAGTTTTATAATAAGAGTAACTAGCATATTGCATAGCTGTAATAAATAAAATAAACATACTTATGATCCATAATTAAGGCTAACTTAATACATGATTTACCAATGTAAACATGCAATTTCAAATATGAATCAATTCAACAAAAAGCTAAGTTTTATTTCAAGATCCATATTTAAGCTTAATTTGATGAAAATAACACATTAAAATCCCTGATTCTTGTGGGCAATTCAAAGAAAATAATCTGCTATTCCATCCTAATTAATCATAGACATATAATGAAAACTCCTATGGGATAGAATTTATAATATTAAATATGATCAATTACCATCGATGTCAACACTCTATGTGATCCAAAATACTTTATGCATAATTAACCAATCATGAATGCTATGGCAACTCCCTAATTAATTGAATTACATAGATCACTTGACATATCAATCCTTTATGTGATAAAAACTTAATATGTAATTTAACTAATTAAAAATGCTGTGACTACCCTCACATCGGTTAAATTAAATGTATTACTTGACATCTAAATAACTAAATGGGTCAAGGTAGCAGTTCTAGCCGATCAATGCCTAACAATTATTATCAATCGTATCTGACCCAAACTAAAACAAAAAACAAAAAACAAAACCAATCAATTGATCCAATCAGATCGTATAAACAAATTTAAATTCATCTATTTAGCGCGTGGGACAGGTATTCATGTTGACCGGTCAAATCTGGTCAAAGCCCTTTACTTCTTCTTCCCTTGAAAACCTGGCCGCCGCCAGCCCCGGCAACCGCCCGTCTCAGTCTCTTAATAATCACGATGAGATCACTCCTCCGAGACATTAGGAAGGATGACCTCCTTATCGTGATCTCCGGGTCACGAGACCACGCCCTGGGGAGAGGTGGAAACCGCAACCTAATCGGATCCTACCTCCGGGGAATCCGCGGCTCCTGACGGCAGTGGTTGCTCCTTCCGCGGTGGCAGCGAGCCTCTCCACCGCGAACCCCGTCCCCGAGTCAAGTTGCAAACCACACGGCTCGGAGCCGCCAAGCAAGCTGGCAGTGGCCCCTCATGAAAGGGATTTTTCCTTTGTTTGTTTAATCAATGGCTTTCAACAGCATGTCGAATTGCAGGCCGGATGGGTGTTTTCAAAATTGACAATTTCTCAAACCCAACTGAGTCCAATTTGAGCGATTTGAAGGTAATTGCTCAGCTATCAAGTTTCTTTCCACTGGGGCAACGTCAATTTTGTAAGAATTGGAGTCCAAAAATTCTAGAATTTTGGAAGACCATGCTGTCCAAAGCTGAAAATACGGCCGCATCTCAAGCTCATACATACCACGCAGACTCTGCGGATTCTTGCATCTAATCGAGGCAGAGGTTGAAGCATGCTCTGGTACCACACGTTAGTTTTGATATTTAGTTTCCCTTTAACACAGAGCACGCAAACGAGTTAACGCGAAAGCGAATTAGAGTTTGCCCACTGCCATTGATTCGAAATCAAGTTGCGAAGCACATCCTGATGAAGCACGAGTGGTGACGAGCTTTATTTCCATCTAACTTTCATGGATGTTCATTTATTTCCATCTTACTCGTACTTCCTCTAAGGCCACCGACCTGCTTTATATCAAATTGGTTGTCGCTTTTGGGGTTCGGTACTGAAGGAGAGGCCAACAATCATGTAATCCCTGGCCGAGCTTAGTCTTCCTGTTGATGGCCCCCCAATCGATGCGACTGGGGCTTCAATTAAGCCGATGTGTTAAACACAATTCGGCCTTTGACTTTGAATTGAATCACATTGCTTCTCGAAATTTAACCGGAAAACAAAGTTTACCGGTAACTTTTATTCCAAAAATGCTTAGGAACATTAGCCCCTTCAATATCAGAAAAGGTTGAGGCAATCTCGCAAATTGGACGCGAACAAATTCAACTCAATTTGATCATTTCTGGTGCCCCTTCGGGAAAATTTTGCATCGAGAATGAGAATTTTGTCATCTGCTTGGTTAAAGATCCCGTGGCCCATAACGATTCCCCAAATGGATTTGTGGGCCTAACTATGCCTTTTGGGCTAACGCCCGTACTACTGATGGGCCTATTATTGAGCCCAATACCTACCCGGGTGGCGACACTTTTGTTTTAGCACTCAATTATCCATTATTGTGGTGAAGGTGACGACCAATTGAGATGATTCATTGCATGTGCCATGAGGTTAATCACTTACATCTCGGAAGTTACTGCGTCTGTTATCATCTTAGGTGCAAGGAATTGACCTATTGAATTTTTTCTTAGGTTATACAGTAGGATTCGACAGTTATATCATAAATTTTATTCGATTCCTATATACGTTAATCCTAAAAATTGGAAGATGAGGAATTTGTCCACGTTCGAGGATGGACAAATTAATCTAATATTGAATCGGAAAATGTTTTTATCCCGAATGACATTCCTACACGTACCATTTTACTTGGATTTCAAATTTTACTATTATCCCTTGAAATTCCTCTAAAGTGTGTCAAGAGGAGTAGGATGAGTCACATTGATAAAATTGAAACTCATAGTACTACGATTTTTTGGTTTAAATGTCTAGCAAACCAATGAATCTTACATAATGCATATTCGAAATTATGATTGGGCCTATTAATGAGTGAAATTCTTATAATATACATTTTTTCTATTTATAATACACAAACCCAAATACAGTACATTGAAGAAGGTAGGAAACAAGAAAAGCAACCGCCCAATTCATGGAATATGAAATCAGCTCAGGTTAATAAAAGGGATGTGCTACAAATATATACATATGCATAATCTTCAAAATTGGCACATTATTTTTTGCCAAAAATTAATAAAACAACCACAAACTTTAGGTTAATTTAAAGTTGGGTTAATATATTAATTAAGCATAAATTTTGACCAATTTTTCACATTTAACATGAATTTTCAGGTATTAACTTTACTTTATTTATCAATTTTATCATAATATCTATTTTCAGTCAAATTATCTTATAAAGCCCACTAATTTTGCTTACATGATCAACGGTACCTTCTGTGATACTGACGTAACACAATGTCATCTATGATAACTTAACGAAAAAATGAATAGCGTGTTAAATCGATAAACGACCTATAGTTTATACTTATCAAGATGTGCAAAAAAGTTTGTGATAAATTAAAAAAAAAGACCAAAGTTCATATTTATTTAAAATATTAACTATTTAAAGTCTTGTTAAAAATTTTAATTTAAATAAAATAATCACGAATTTTTATTTTGATAAACTATCTCCTACTTGTTTAATATCCCATCCAAAACTTTGATGGAAGGAATAACAACTATTAAAGAAAGTAGAAATAGCCTAAATGCCCATGTGGTGATGGGTGAAAGGCAAAATTACCCCCTTTCATCTTAAGAACCCGCGAAGACGGAAAGTGATTGGTAAAGGGTAAAGGAAGCTAGGCCTATAGAGTTGTTTTGATCGAGTGAGATAGGAGATCATCGACGTGAAGGGTGCTGCTGAGTGATGGCAAAGTTGAAGTCTTGGTATGAAAGGGTCGAAGGTGGAGCACTTTTGTAGGTCTCGGTTGTTCCATTGTTGGTGGTTCTTAACTCTATAGGTAGGTTTGGCTTTATTAGACTATTATGTAGTAAATTTTAAAAGCAATTTTGTTCTATTTTGACCCTTGTGGTGTTCCCAAACTGAAGGTGCAATTTTGTTTTGTCGGATGAAAACAAACTTTCTATTAATAATCTTAAGTGACATTTTCATTCAAAAACATAAAAATCAATGATGAGAAAGTATGAGAATAATTCATTCATATAATAATATTTACACTTGCAAGTTCAAGAAAGAGGAGAACAACAACTATGGGAGAATATAACTCATATATTTCGACAAAGGAAAGAGCTAGTACGCAACTTAAAATCATGCCCGAGATATTATCCATGGTGGCAACTTACGCAATTTTTGTCTTTTTTTTTTTTTGGTTGCATCAGTAATGTATAGATTCAGTTGTTGTGCAGTTCTTTTCATCTTACTTTATGGCTTGTGTCGCAATACATATGGATAGTTTTATAGACAATTGGTTAGGGTCACTTGTACGGCTCATTTGGTCACTTGTGTAGTGGTCATTTTAATGCAATGAAGTAAAGTTTCTTCAATGGCTTGATTTGATTCATTTTAGCTCATTTGTTTTAGCATTTTTATAGAGAAATTTAGCTTATTTTATCATCTTTATTTCGACAGCACACTAGTAGTATGAGCAACATTTTTACAGGGAAGGTCTAATTTGGGAACTCAACAATGCAGCACAAGTTCACCATGAACTCAATGGTTTTTTTTTTTTTTGTTTTGCCAAATAACAACCAAGCATTACTTACTTCCTTATCTCCACACCTTCAAAATCTCCTTCCCCAATTGTTGAAGCTCTAAGATATTAACAATAAGGCATCTTGTCGATGATAACATCACCTTTGGTCGAATGGCACTGAACTATTGCTTTTCACTGAATGTCTCGATTTGCTGCCTCCAATTACATTCTCTCTTTCTCCCTCTTATTCTACTTAGAAGACCTTTGTGAAGTTGGCATATTTAATTATAGCCTAAATTCCTAAATCAAAGCAATCGACAACTTTTCTTATATGCCTTAATTTTCAAATGCCAATTTTGCATCCATCAAAATCAGCAAGCCCATTGCATGAAGAAGAAGATGGGGACATTTCCATCATTTCAGTTAAGAGTGATAGTTGTTAGGTTCTCTATTAATGCTTTAGACAGAATGTTAAACGGATGATAAATAGTTTATCAAAATGAAAGTTTATTGTTATTTGATCAAATATTAGAAATTCGTAATAAAATTTTAAATTGACAGAAAATTTGAAATTATTTTATTAGTTTTCCCTTAATTATAATATGTGCATACCCTTTCAATGAGCACATATTTCATGTGTTCATGTTTCCAATATTCAGAAAATGCCTTTATATCCCAGCTGTGTATAGGTTTTGTATATGTTTCGAGAAGGTGAACATGGCCAACTAATTTAAGGGAAAATGACTGATTTTATCTCAACCTTTACCGTTTTTACCACTTCCATACTAAAACTTTATTTTTTGTTATTATAACCCATTAACCTTTGGCAATTTTGCCACTTTAGTCATTTGGTTAAATTTTCCCTTTAATTGTACTTTTTCATCCAAAAAATGTGATTTCTGGAGGGAAAAAAGAAAGAAAGAAACACGAGGAGCCGAAGGAAAGGGAATGGGATGAATGTTGACGGGTGGGGCAACGGAGTCGCCGGCCACCATTCAATTGGCCGATGACTCCAATGGATGGGACGGTGGCCGGCGGCCGGCCGGCCGTGGCCCCACCCCTTCAATTTTGAGACCAATTCCCAGTGGAGGATGGAAGTCAAAATTGAAGGGATGGGGCCAAGGCTGGTGGTCTCCACCCCCATTGATTGGAGTCGCCGGTCAATACTTGAATGGTTGGTGACCCTAATCGAGGGGGCGGTGGCAGCCGGTCATGGCCCCACCCTGTGCATTTCGACTTCCACTATGGGCCTGAAAATTGACGGGGTGAGAGGCCACAGCTAGAGATGTTAAATAGGCGGGGTTGGTCCGTAACCGAACCATTCAAACCCGGAATCGGCACGGACTGCTCCTAACCCGTCCCATAACATTCTAAGTGGGTTGGGGGCGGTTACGGGCCGGTTCCAAAATATGGACCCGTGAACCATAACCGGTCCGGACTATTACTTTTTGAACCGGCTTGGAACCATTAAAAATTAGCTCGAACCACCAAAAATCCTGCAAATTAATAATCAGATTTTGTCGGGTCAATTTAAAATTTTTAAAAAAATTTAAAAAATATTTATTTAAAATAATTTTTCTAAAAAAAATAAAAAAATAGACTATTTATGAGCCAAACTGACCCGAACCATTAACCGATTTATTTATAAATGGTTTTAGATCAGTTCATATTTGCCTGAATCGTAACTCGTAATCGAACGGCCTGTTAAGTAAACGGGCCAAACCGTAGCAGAGTCAAACAATTTAAAGCTCATTTTAAACCAACCCATATCGCACTTTTAACAATATTAGCCATAACTATTGCCCATCCTTTGATTTTCTTCTTTCAATTGCTTTGTGTGTTTTTGTTTTCGTTAACCACTTTCTTTTAAGTTTTTAGAGATGTTTTAATTTAAAAAAATTATATTTCTGACAGGAATGGTACTGTTTGGACAGAATTTTTGACGGGAAGACTAAAGTAGTAAAAATTCCAACGATTAAGAATAAGTATAACAAAAAATAAAGGCTTACGAGGAAATTGACAAAAATAGTAAAGGTTAAAAACGAGGACCAAATCAGCCATTTTTCCGTTATTTAACAATGACGCGCGTAGCATCAAAATTCAGCCACAAGACAACTTCAAAGAAACGAGTTAAAATTTGGGTCGAAAGCATGTCGTGTTTCTCGAGAGATTCTTAGTTGAGCTTAGCTCACCACGTCAGATATACACTCATCCAATGCATGTAGGCCACGCGTCAAAATGGTTCCCTCCAATTATTACAAAAATACCTCAAATTTTCAATATTCCAAAATCTGCCCACCCCATCCCCACTTCCACTCTCTAATCTCTGTGTCTTGCCTCACGCCCCGCTCCGACCTTGGTCTCCAACAGCGACCAGCGTTGACACCCTCGAACCAGTCTGGAGCCCACCTTCCAACTCACCCATCAGACAGCTTCCTTCCATGACTCCGACTCGAGCCTTCCGTCTCCTATCCCTAGTACAGCTTCATCCATTGACTTCGACTTGAGCTATTCGCCTCATATCCTCAATCCTTACACGGAAAGCTCGATCTCAACGCAGGGTCGAGGAGGAAGCCCAAGATCAAGGTCTCGTCGCCGAGGGTGGCAACTGTAGAGAGGGTGAAATTATGGGGACAAGAGAAATTACAGGGAGTCGGGAGACATTCTTGATGTCTGGGGGACAGAAAATCAGATGCTTTCGATGTAGAAGACGAAAATCTCTAGCTTCCGAGACCCATAAGTCGTCGGAAGCTCGATCTCTAGCCAACATTGCTCTCCGACTTGTGCTGTGGCTTGTGAGATGGAGATAGGGAACTGGTCTGATTTCTAAATTGGAGAACACTTGGGGCATTTTTGAAATAGTTAGTGGGACCCATTTTAACATGTGGCCTTCATGTATTGGATGAGTCCATAACTGACGTGGTGAACTGACTTCACCTAAGAATCTCTCCGTGTCTCTCTCTGCTAGGTGCGGGCGCATTATAAGACCAAATAAAGAAGCACTACAGAAAGCACATTATATATCCCCTTTTTATCTAAATTATTATGATCTTTTTTCAATTTTTTTGTCGATATTATCTTTTTAATTGACTTTGTGATGGTTTACAAGTATTAAAAAAAAGGGAAAATGTTGGAAAGGCGACCCGAGATTTTTTGGATAATTTCAATTTTGTTTTTCAATTAAAAGACACTCATAAATGGGATGGGAAATTTTAGAATAAGATGAGAAGGGGAAGGAGAAAATAGTAGTATGATAGTTATAAGTCCAAAATTAGGGAATATTATTATGGTACGTGAATTTTAGAAAATAAGATATTTCGTCTATTTATATATAAATTAGAAAAATAATGATATAATATCAAAATATCCTAATTAAATTATATGATATTATTTTTAAATATAAATTTTCCTCATATAATAAGTTATTAAAGAAGAGCATGGGTTCATAAATAAGAATATAATTTAAAATCTCCTAATTTCATATCGAAAATAATATCATTACACTAAATTTCCTTTGTCATCGGTGTGTTTTCTTATATTGCTCTATATTATGTGTTCTTTCAGCCTAATCACAAGCTGTGCACCTCCCTCTTACGTGTGCGTGTGCATTGAACTGAAAGGTCTTACTTGTATTCGCCAAATTTAATTAGAGTATACAAGTAAGTACAGCTTATTAGACTATCTTGGTATGTATAAGTTATGCATAAAGTTCGACCACCAACCGGTTTGAATTCTCCATATTCTTAATTGCCCATCAGCATGTTTGAAGATATTATGAGAGAGATCTCTATTCGGGAAATGATTATTACATGAAAATCGTCGGGTTGTTGATGTCGATACCCCGGATCGTATGTTCACATGGAGCCATTTCGGGACATTATCTGTCACCCGAAGCCCTTTAATCACTAACTTTATATCATTCAACTTCTGGTCGAAGATCATATCTTCGAATATCTCCATGGCAGTCTGATAATCAATGTCCAATGATGGATTAATTAGAGACTATAGTATGAACTTGCTGATGTATCAGAGAGAGATCCCAACAAAAAATGAACTGAAGAGCCAGTGGAACAATATACTTGAAGATGAATACATATCACTTGTATGGAAATCACATACTTTGATTTAATTGCAAATGGGGCCATTATTTGTGAAGGATCCACAATCCATATGACTTGGTTGAGGTTGAGGAATGAATTTAGGAAATTTATTTGAGGAGAGAGAAATTCAAGAGAAATTAATGGTATTTGATAAATGTAATCTTACATTTAAATAGAGAATTATTTCTTGTATGTAGGAGGAATTATTATAATTATCTTGATATCAAAAGAAAGAATAAATAACGGATTTAAATTAGGTAAAATAAGATAATTTAATAAAAATATAAATAATTTAATATCATTTATGATTTTTCTGAAATTAAGAGGAAGTCGCTTCCCCACACAAAAGCTCAATCTATCTTTCTACATGATTTAAGCTTCACTCATTTGAATTTTATAAATAAAATATATATATAATTAAAAATTTTATTTCTTAATAAGTTGATCAACTCAACTATAAATTAGACCGATTTCATTAGATATCTTTTTCTTTTTTTTACCACTTAGAGGCTCATTGGCACATCAGCCTTTATGATCCACTTATTAAGTCATTCAGCAAATTAATCAGACAGCTCTTAATCAATATATATATATTTTTTAAAATCAATAGTTCATGTTACCTTTCACTATAGGTACTGTGCTATTCAATGGATAGGCCATAAAATTTTTCGATGCCTCCGCAGGGAAAAAAAGGGGGGAAATTGGACGAGATAAACACTTAATTTAGTGCTGTCTTTGAAAATCGTGCAAATTGCTAGTCAAAATGATAAGATTATCTCAGACTGATTTGTTAACAAGTTGAGAACACGCGATCAGTGGGGTCTTCATATGCAGTTTTTAATCGAATACAAAGGCTTCTTCCTTTAGAGAACCCCACGATCAAAACCCTAATTTCTAAAAACCTAACTGTAATAAAAGAAAATACTAAATGACATTGATCGTGAGGGGCTCTCTACATCTCTGGATCTGCAGGACAATTGGCATATAAAGACATCTTCATGGAGTTCAAACCACGAAGCGCGAGCCTAGAGTAGATAGCTTAGAAGCTAAACGATGATTTAATTGATCGTGGACCACGCAAGGTTTGACTTGATAAATTTACTCGACAAGTTGACAGCATAGGACAATGAGCAAATGTTGCTGAACGTCTCAGTGTTGGACATTTCTTGATGGGCTGATCGACCAGACAGGAATGTGCGTTGGCATTAATTAAAGTTCAGGCTCTGCATTGTCAATAAAAATTGAACCCATCTGAAGGTAAGGCTAGAAATAATCATTTTTTTTGTTTAAAATACAAATAATTATATAAAATTATGCAATTGTGTATTTTAAAGGTCGACAAGTGCTGACCAAGTGCTAGTTGGCACTTGACACCTGGGTAATTGTGCAAGAAAGCCTCAGGAAATGAAGTAATCCGGGTTCCATAAGTGGATTTTATTGTAATTTTATTATTCTCGACTTTTAATTAAGAGATTCTAATTACTCACTATACCCTATAAAAGTAAATTTAATTAACGGTGGTGAAATTTAATATTAGGGTGAGAAATATATAATTTTTTATTATTATTGATAAATAAGATTTCTTATTAAAAATTTATCAAAATAATCATCTTACATAAAAGATTAGCAATACCTTATTTTCATGTTGGATTTTATTTCAATCTCCTACAAGCCCAGTGAAGATTTTACATCCTACCATAGCATATTATTGTATTAGCTCACTCTTAGTTAGGTATGAGATTGAAAGAAAAATACCAATTTATGATCGATATCAGTAATTAAATTTACAACTCATGGTAACTAAAGTATTAGACCTCAAAAAAAAAAGCATGGCTCATGGACTACTGTAGTTTGATCAAGGAGACGTTATCAAAGATCAGTTGATCAAATTTATATTGATATATAAGAGACTTGTTTGCCTAAATTTTTTGATAAGATATAAGTCCATATTTTTAGATCAAATATGAAATTAATATTTTGTAAGCCAAATCAAGCGAAAATTTCATCTTTTTATTATGCAATTAATTAAAAAATAAAACATGAGGAAACAACTGAGGGAATTCGGGGCAAAGCCACCTTTTAGCTTCGAGGGAGAGGAAATCGAGGGAAGATCGAGCGGAGATATGCTCCTAACTACTAGGGACCAATTGTCTTGCTTAGGTGTGTCTTTTTCTTCTTGGCTAGTTTACTCCATTATTAAAGTCGCATTTGTTTAATTTGGTTTATCCTATAGTATAAGATAATCACTCAAATTAGTAAGAATTAATCGAGATAATTCGTTATACATTCTTTTTTTTTTAAATTGTATTAAAATATTGAAAATAAAGAAAAAATAATCTGATTATATAGTAAGTCCATTTATGTCAAATGTAATTTAACCAACTTCTATTGCACTTTTAAATATTAGATGATGTTGACTCAAAAAAAAGTTGAGTATGTAGTAGTGTGAAGTATGCTCTAAGTTTTATGTCCCATACGATTGGAATATATGCGTATCGAGTAAGGAATTAGTGAATGCTCATGGGGAGTGAAAAGTTGACCTTACCGATGACGAAACGGGAGGTTGCAAATTTGCCCGACAGACTAAACTTGCCATATGGCAATTGTTTCATTTGATTTTCTAGGGATGGTCCGGTAGCCGTCGTGTAAGATCAATCATGCGTCTGTCCAACCGGGAAATGCCCGCCATAGCACTAGCTAGGAGCGAATTGAAAAATCGGAAATGAGAGAACCGACTTATTTTGGGTTTTCGAGGCACGGATTTCGTATCCGGTTGAAGTGGGTACGCAAAGTTGAACTCCACCTTATAAACTGATGCTTGAACGGTCTTGAGATACGTATTTTAGCTTTTTGTAGAAATCGTAATCTTGACACTTCACAAAAAAGAGGAATCGTCATTTTGGATGATGGATCAACTAGTTGAGGTCAATTAATATATTTTATTGATTTTAAATTTTAAATAGAGAAAATTTATATTTAAAAAGATTTTATCGACTGAATTAATATTTATTGAATTTGATATATGTATTATACATATACATATATATATGAAGCAAAAAAGCCATACCATCGTCTTCACCCTCTATCAGTCTCTCTCCCACATCAACATGGAACCCTAGCTGGGAACTGTAGATCTCATCCTCATAACTCAATTGTCGACATTTTTTTATAGGTTCATCAATAGTTATGCTACATGCTGACCCTTGTTATACACATGAAAGAAGACGAGAAAGAAAGTCCCAACTCCAATAATAGATATGAAGTGAAAGAAGATATAATATGCTTGCAGGAAGCTATAATAAAAAAAGGGGGATGAATGCGAATTTTCATAGTTAATTGCTGAGTTACGTGGGCAGAAGACGCCAAAAGAATCGAATTCTCATGAGAAGAGACTGATTCAAGGGGGATGGAGGATGATGAATGATTACACGGTTGAAAATCAAATGACAGTTAATCGTTCTACTTTGCCCATTTACGTCTCAAAATTGATGATTCGACTCTCGAGATTCTCTGCGCAATCTGACTGAAAATTTACGCGGCCGCCGAGTCTCGAGACAAATGGCAACTAAATTAATCCACATCTTAATTAATTTAATCATGCAGGTGCCCTGATAGAAAACTCGGGTTTCAGCGCCAAATCTTGTGTAAAAATCCTATTCCCAATCAATTAGAAAAGCCTAACTGGGTTGATTTGATTCGAGTTAGATTAGTCATGATTAATGACTCCTGATCCAAAAAAATAAAAAAGAAAAATCCTAGAGAAAGTGATTTAGAGAGCTAATTGCGCATCAGATTAAGCAAGCACAACGTGGGGGTTTATAATAATGATAACCTCATATTATTATGTCCTTTTAATAATAATGTTCCGATTTCTGGACTTACTCTTTCAAGGCCAAATCCAACTCAAATAAATTAACATAAAATTGGTTAAAATAGTTCAATACATCTCATTCTCATGTAACATTTTGATTTTAAATCTTGTAAATAGAAGAATTTATATTGAAAAAATTATATGAATTTCTAGATACTGGATAGTTTTAAAAAAAATCAAACTTACATAATTAATATGAATTATACAAAATAAATTAATAATTAATGAGATATTAAATTTAAATTTTATAAATTAAAAAAACTATAATTAAAAGAATTTTATTATTTAATAAGCCACTCAAACTACGCATTGGATTATTATTGAATTATAATATCTACATACGAGACGGCCAACGCGAAAAGAGAGAAAAGGCCAATTGCCGTATAAAGAATTTTAGCCGAGCGTGAGATTTGTCCACCGCCTCGGTGGCACTCGTGGACGCCATGAAGTTTGGAACTGTTCCATTTCCTTTTCTTTCTTTTTTTTAATGGAAAATGTTCTTTTGCCTTTTTAAAAGTAATTTCTCAAAACCTCGAATTTAATCGATGGCGCATCCATGTGCTCCGTACATCCGTCCGCCCGCATTTATGCAGAATGGCAATTTGCACAGACATGTGCGTATGCCAACCTCGAACTTGACTCCAAGTGTAAGCTTATCAACAAGTTGACGGTACAACTTGGTTGAAATTTTATTGCTATGTTAACAGGTTGTCCAATGAAACATTTCTATATCATATATGAATTAGTTACAATTAATTAGGACATGGACGTAAGATGGTATATATATAAAAAAAAAAAGAAGATACAAACTTTAGTTGTAGAGAAGGTATTCATATATTTATTAAATAAAGAAAATATTGTGAACTTGTAAGAATACTGGATATTACGATCTATCAGTTTAGACTTTTAAGTGGAAATTGGTCCAATCTCTTATGAGCTCATAACGAATTCAATATCGCATTAGAGCCGGTGAACTCGCACCTTGCCTGACCTAAGTCTAAAAACTCGGCTCGTGGTCAGTTAATATAAGCTTAAGTACGGAAGAAAATTGCTCAACTCGAGATTAGTTGTCCCTCTCGTTTGAGACTGGAAGAAGAATATCTAACTCTCATATATAGTTGTTGAGGTGAGTGTTTAATGGCACGTGATAAAAGTGGATCACGTTATCACGTGAGAGCGGGTGTTGAAATATACAATTTTATATCGATTAAATAAAGGCAATATTCTAAACTTATAAGAAAATTGGATACCACCATTTATCAGTTTAGTTTTTTAGGTGGAAATAGACATGATTTTTATGAGCTCATAACAAATTTAATAGAGAGATTTGTTAAACATGGATATCGTCATTTTGAACATCAATTAGGTCCTTATAAACATCAATTATGCCACTCTTTGGCATTTTTGAACATCAATTTCATCATCCGAATATCAATTAAGTCCTCAAAATATTGTTTTCGTCCTTTTGAACATTAATATGGTCCCCTTAGTTTCCAAGTAAGCCCTTGTGAAATTTGAATATCATTTAAGTCTTTCATTGAACATCAATGAGGTCCCAAATATTTACCATTTGAATGTAACGGAAATTGTGTTGAATATCAATTAGTCATTTTCAAGAGAAAGCATCAGTCGTACTCATCAATCCCTCTCATCCTCCCTCTTCTTTTTTAACCATTCACTGCACTACACTTAACTCCCCCCGTCCCTCTTATAACTCCTCATCTTCTCAATGTTGAAACAAGAAACTCTAAAGCACATAGCATGCAGGAGAGCATCTCATCAAACCGATTGATCAATTGCACATGGTTAGCATCTCATCTCATCTAAGCCTTCAAACACACTAACTACTACATGACTTAACTTAGCTCTCTCTTTCTCTCTCTCTCTCTCTCTCTCTCTCTCTCTCTCTCTACTGTAACTCTTCGAATTCCCATTGTTGAAGCAGGAAAGAAAGTTTAAAGCGCAGAGCATGTGGGAGAGCATCTCATTGAGCCAATTGATCAAATGCACATAGTCAAAATCTCATCTAAAAGTTGAGACATACTTTTAAAGAAAACAATGAGTGACGGAAGAGACAGAAACCGAGGCAAGGAACACCAGTCAAGGTTAATCACTAATACCATTAGAGGAAAGATCCATTTATTTTTGAGATTTTCTATTGTTTAAGCATACTATGGTTGGTTAGGTTGTTGATGCATCTAGTTTCAGATTTCAACTCCTTTTAAATTTTCATATGATGTGTGTTAATTTAGTTATATGCTAAAACATATTATGTTCTTAAATAGTCCATCACTTATTATTGCATATCATCTAAGTCATCTTAGATCTTGAACACCAACAACATTCTTTTGAACATCAATTAGATCATCCGAGCATCGATTAAGTCACTGTGAACATCAATTATGCCCTTTTTTGGCATTTTGAACATCAATTTCTTCCTCCAAACATCAATTAGGTCCTTAGAACAACATCTATATGTGGATATCAGTAAAAACTTTCTACAAAGTCCTTTTTATTAAACATATGAAATAGCATATAAAATCTGGACTAATTATGATATATTTAATTTTTGAATAATAAATGGTATATGCATTTAAAAAAAGGACATTTATGCAGGGTGGACACTAATAAAAACGTGTTCCAGAGTCTTTCTGATCAAACACATCAGTACATCCAATACGTACTAGTTAGGGTGCATTGGAAATGTAGATATGGGATTGTACAAACCAAAGCAACACTTTTTTCTCCCATATGGTGAGTAATAATAGTAAGGACAATTTCTCCCAGAGCCTTTGCAATTAATCACATGAAGGGGTGAGGTAAACCATAGATTTTAACATGATTTCATTACCCTCAATTTACAAATTGGGAGATTCCGAGTCATCTGATAGTGATTATTGTTCACGTACTATGTTCCTTTGTCATCTCTTTAAACCGAAATCCATTGTCTCCCCTTTTTAGGGGGTATTTTGGAGCCTTTTTGCATACGTGTTCATGATATTCAAGTAAATGTTAATTGAGAATTTTGAAAATTGAAGTATTGAGCGTTTTATTTATTTTTTAATTATAAGAAAAATCTAAGAAATTTAAAAGAGAATATGAGAGAATAAGAAATAAAAGGGCATATGAAACCTTGTTAATGGGAGTTGAACTAAGAATCTTTAAATCTAAATAATAGAAAATGCTACTTGCTGAATCCCTTTCTCTAGGTCTCAAGAGTTTATCGCATGCATAAATTGCATTAGTCATGCATGAGACGTCGGAAAAGTTTTCACCTATCAGATTTAAAGGGGTTTTTTTAAAGTTAAAACAATAGTTTTAAAAACTGGAATGGACTAGCCGATTTAACCAAGAACCGATCATTCATCTAGTTCGGTTCTTATAAAAGATTAAATTGCACTTTCAAAGATGTCAACTTCAGTTGAACCAGACGGTTCTCGGTCAAACCGGTGAACCCAATTGAAATAATAAGAAAACCGGCTAACTTAAAATTAATAAAAATAAAAAATTATTATACTATACATATATTATTTTGCTAAATTTATATTTATATTTTATGTTAAACTTGTGTTTGATATAATAATTTTTGTTATAAATCATATTCAAATTATAATATTATATAAATTTATTAGTAACATTATATTATTAATATTATTTATTAAATATGTAATTCAACTCGACTCATGAACTCATGCATATACCGGTTCCCGGTCCCGTTTGTTTTAAAAATTATGGTTAAAATATATATTTATTGAAATAAGTTATATATATATATATATGGGCATAAAAAAGAACTAGGTGACATGGAAATGGGCACGAAGTCACACAGAAAAAAGTATTGTCGAAGAGAATCTCCAAATTTTAAGTGAAAGGTGCTATTACACCACCGCACCGCCGAAAATAAATTACTGAGATTTTGTTTTTTGGCATGCGGTTCTGGTTAGCTCCACTTAATTGATCTTTCACTAAAATCCCAAAGCCTCCGTGATGCCCTTTAAAAAGTGGAACCTTCTTTCCTCTGCCTCCAAATCCAAGAACATGGTATTAGTCACAGCCAACTAAAATCATAAATATCGCATAGTATACATACATACACACCATTGTTTGTCTGAGACCCTTTAATTTTTTTTCAAAATAAGCGACATACGCTAGTGAATTTAAAAAAGAATTAAAAAAGAGAAAAATAAAGTAAAATTAATTATCAAATTTAAAATTGAATGAGAAGAAGGGATGAAGAGGAACTAGGATAAGAACTAGGACGACGAGGACAACTCGGACAAGTACAAGCACAAGTGCAAGCTATATTCTAAATCTAGCTATCCTAATTTTCTTGAAATGGTAAAAGGGAGCCAGTGTCTAGGACTGGTCGCCAAATGAGAAAAAAGAAGGATATCACGTATGGTTCTCCCAAGTCTAGTCCAGTCTCTCTATAGTGTTCATTGCCTTCACGATGAATTCCGTAGAATCACGTGAGGTGAGGACTCCTTGCTTGGGTCAAACCCGTAAAAAGCATATATACGCAGGGCTAGTGACTAGTGAGACGACATTAGCTGCATAGCTTAGCAGCAAAGCATTACTTCTCTTTCCTGCCTAAAAGCTGCTACTTCCCCCTCTCCCCCTCCCTCTCCTCAACGACGTGCAATTTATACTGCTGCCCATCTTTAATAATGGAGATAGGTAGAACATAAGCTGAAAAACACTCGCAGAACCCAATGAATAGACACCAAAACACTCACCAACACGTTGTTTAAAAGTTTCTTTTACTGCGATTTTACAGAGAGAACAGAACAGAATACAGAGAGAGAGAGAGGGAGAGAGGGGGCGGGGAGGAGGTCTCGTGCAGCATTGCCACTGACTGGGGAGACCGTATGGGATGCGTTCCTAAGACACGTGTGATTAATTTGCATGAATTTTTACCTTTTTTAATCCAAAGTAAACCCAACATTAAATAAGAAACAAAATTTACATTCCATCAGATTAAATTCCTTTCTAAAAAGTTGCTGCTCAGAAGTGTTGACTTGACACATCCTGCCTCTTGTCAAGATCTGATCATATGCCTGGTAACAACATATGTTGGTTCTCGTGTGTGATTTGATATTTACTATATATAAATAAAATATTAAATTCAAGTTTTATAAAATGTCTATCCTATCTTATGTAGACAGAATTGTGTGGGCCTTCATACCTTCCTGGCTTTTCCATGGGGGATTAAAATACTTATAAACTAACCAGGCCATCACATTGAAATTGAACTGCACGAGCAGTGTTCCTGTCCAGGGAAGTGTACACAATTAAGACAGTCTAAAAATGTGCAGTAATTAGCGGTAATAGAATATGATAGAATAGAGAATAGTAGGCTGCCGCTGCTGCTGCTACTGCAATAGCCTTCTAAGTGTAGTTTTGGCTCCTAGTGGGCGAGAGTAGCATTATCAGAGCCTCTTCTAGGTGGGCTCTCCCTCACTTGGCACACAACACAGCCTGTCTCCGTCTGGTCTTATTCCTCTTTCCCCTCTCTCCTCCGCGAAAATCTTTCAATAATCCTAACCCCTTCGTAATGCTCGGAAGTACAGATCAAGTGAAGGAATATTAATTGATACTTTGGTTCGCACTTTCCCATTAAATTAGTACTGAGATAGAAATATCTAACGTTTTTTACTCGTCCCTTTTCCTCTGCATAATCCTCCAATGCAATTTAAACGGAGGAGCAATTTGTCCTTGAAAAGGATCCAAAATGGCAACCAAACTGTACGGTCTCACCTTAATCGGTCTAGTTCCGATTTGTTTACCCTTTCTTGAAGATCTTTTCTGGTCCTGTCGGTCAATTTGCTCAACTGGGTACCCAAAACTTTAGGTTTCTTGAAGGAAAATTTGCCCAGATATGCCCTTCAAGATCTTAAATTGCAGCATGGGCATTTAATATTCCGATCCAATCCTCACTGTTTCTTCCGTTTGCTGTGAAAGTTTTCGTTTTTCGATTTTTGCCCTCCATAAAAAAACATATATTTAATTCGGGTAGTTAACGGTGCTTTGACTTTCTTTAATTGGGTGGTGCCTGATGATACCATTTCTTCTTCTTGGCGCTTTTTACTTTATTGCCGCAAGGAAGTGTTGGTGTTGGAGTTCACCGCAAACGAAACATTCAATTCAATTAGAAAAAGGAGAAAACACGGACAGCGTAAACAGTGGTAGTTGGCCTATTTAGTTTGCAGAGGAAGAAGATAACCGAAGAAGAATCAGAGAAGAGAAGAACAGGTCTCTTTTTCTCTCCTCCTCTCTACAACCTCCTCCTCCCCTAACAGGGAGCAGGAAGGAAAACCTCATCTTTGTTGGACTCCCCGGCGCCGCTTGCGCCTGTCCCTCGTGCACATTTCCCAGATCTCGATACCCTTTTTGTCCCTCAGACGATCGATTACTCTCAGCTCATCACATCGCAGAAAGTTTTCTCATCCCGAACCTATTAGATACCCTCATCAAGTCTTGGCCCTCATAGTGTTTTCGGGTCGACAAGGGGACGGGAGATGCCAACTATAAAAGTACACTCGTGAAGAGCGATTTTGGGCATTGAGGAAGGACACTGAAGAATTGTGGTGGACACAGCTCTGTGTCCCTCTCTCTCCCCGTCTCCTTACTCTCCTAATAGGTTTCCTTCCTCCGCCATTTTCGATTGAAATTTTGGGCGGCAGTCAGTTCTTGTCTTTCTTTAAGTCGAGCTCAAGGTAAAAATCCCAGAAAAAGTTTGGCCTTTCAACCGTTTTATCTATTTCGTTGCTGCCACGTTTCTGTGTTCCGGCTACTGCTTATATTATCTGCAGCATTGGGATCAATTTTCAGTGCCTTCGAGGGTTTAGGAACATGCAAGAGATAAGCTGCAGTAAGAGTTCTTTTGGGATCCTCTTAGGATTGGGGCTTGGGCACCTCGTACCTTGACAATTTTGCTGCTTGTAATAGTTTCACGTGTAAGGGTTGAGGATTACTATAGCCTCTAGCAGCATTGTCCCCTTATTTTCGGGCGGAATTATAGTTCTCAGTATTGGGTGTTGAGTTGCCTGTTAGAAAAGCTTGTTTTTGTGACGTTGAGCTCAAGAGGCTGTTCTTGTTAATATTTAATGTTGAAGAATTTGAGAAATGAAGGGCTCCAATATTATGGGAGAGAGTTCTGATCAGTTCTTTGATTCGGTCGAGTACTTCTTGCCATGTGAGGAAGAGTTTGATTATGGCGTCTGGGTGAATGAACCCACAAGCGTCAAGGAAAGGCGAGAAAACTTTCTTCGAGTTATGGGTTCTGCAGAATTTACGGGTTCTTCTAGGCTAGAGGGTGAGAGATTATGCGAGGCGAGCAGAGCAGTCTCAACCTCTTGTGATATGGACAGTGATTCTGTGGAAGAAAGCTCAGGTAGTTCTACCACAGAGTCAGGGATCGATGAACAGGAGTTGATAGAAGATTCAGAAAAAGATCAAGAGAATGAATCCCCTTCTTCCTGGAAATGCAGACAACCAGAGAAGCAAGAAGCAAAAAGCACGAGTAAGAGGAAATTTAATAGATGGTGGAGTTATCCCTTAAATAGGAGAAGTAATTTGGTAGCAGATTCTCTTTCTGCACGACCGGACCACAGAGAGAGAAGCAAATCGCCCGTGATGAGTAAGTTGAAGGTCCAGCACAAGCAGAAACGGTCCAAAGAGTTCACGGGACTTTACTCAGGGCAAGAGATTCGAGCTCACAGTGGAATCATCTGGACCATGAAGTTTAGCCCCGATGGTCAATTCTTGGCCAGTGGAGGTTCTGATAGGATTGTTCGGGTCTGGAGAGTTAACTCTGCTGATGCCCATTTCAATGGCACCTGTTTCAGTGAAGGAGGCAAAGTAAAGAGAGGCAAGTTCATCTCTGGAAGGAAGGGCTTGAGTGATTCAGTTCTCATTCCCAGTAAGGTCTTCTGGATAGATGAGTCACCAGTACAGGAATTCCAGGGCCACACGGGTGATATTCTCGACCTCGCTTGGTCGAACTCAAACGTGAGTTTAGTATCTATTCTAACAAAATTCCCTTTTTCTGAAAATTCATATGGAAGCCCATATTACGTGCTATCTCTGATGAGATCTTTTTTCCCCAATGCAGTGCCTTCTCTCTTCATCCACTGATAAGACAGTTCGATTGTGGAATTTGGGCTCAGACAAGTGCCTTGATGTTTTCCTTCATATTGACTATGGTAATTTGGAGATTCTTGTTACTAGCTCTCTTGCTGAACTGATAACTTTCTGGTTCCTCTCCAAGTAATTCCCATTCTGAATTCCTGTTTTTGCTTGAGTTGGAACAGTGACTTGCATTCAGTTCAACCCCGTTCAGGAGAACTACTTTGTAAGTGGCTCCCTAGATGGGAAAGTTCGAGTTTGGGGAGTTTCTGAGAGACGAGTTGTTGACTGGGCAGATGTTCGAGATGTAATAACTGCCATATGCTACCAACCCAACGGAAAAGTATGATCAAGAAGCCTGGTCTCCTAACCTTAAAGCAAATCTTGTTTGCTTGTCATCATGATGTATGATAACGGTGTCTTTTATTTGAATCTTTTCAGGGATTTGCTGTTGGCTCTGTTGTAGGCACTTGCCATCTCTTCAGTACATCAGGTAACCATTCTTTCACAGAGTAGCAAAACAAAAGTTTGAGCAATTCTTTCTGAACTTTTTATTTGTCCAGTATTCCAAAGTTATAGATGACTAAAAATCTAATTTTCACGGCACAGGTGTCCATCTCCAGCTCAATAGAATCATAGACATTGAGGGTCGTAAGAAGACTTCCAACAGGATAACAAGTATTCAGGTATGGAACAATGCTGTTGTCAGTTCTCATCATCAGTTTATTGCCTCGCACTACATTACTCAGAAGATTGTATGTCGGTGCAGTTTTCTCAGGAAAATTCTGGAAGGGCGATGATCACATCAGAGGATGGCAAAATTCGGGTCCTCGATGGTTCGGATATCATCCAAAAGTACAAAGGTAATGGACAGGCTATTGCTACAGGTGATGATCAAATATTGCAGACAGGAGTTGCTCTTTTCAATAACTACGGGCTAATTGATATTCATAACAATGCAAGACTTTACTAATCATCATATAAAAGAATTCTGCAATTTTGAATTCGAACTGCATCGAGTGATGGGTAATAACTGAGAGATTGTTAAAAAAACATAGAGAGAGTAACTTAAGTATTCCATTTGTTTGGCTTCTAAATGGATGGTCTTTGGATACAACAGGTCTTGCAAATTCGGGAAGTCAACTCTCAGCCTCCTTTAGTTCAAGCGGGAAACACATTGTGTCAGTTGGAGATGATTCTCGAGTTTATCTGTGGAACTATAACGGCTCTTCTGTCCCTCCATCCAAAAGTAAAACCATGAAGTCAGTTCGCTCCTGCGAACTTTTCATCTCTGAGGCTGCATCTGTTGCCTTACCATGGTCAAGCACAGGAACTGACCAAAGTTTCTTAGGAATCAACAGCAGTAAGTTACATCAATATTGCCCAACAAGGCTAGGGCATCCTTCTGGGGCAAGGGATTCGGACCAGTTCTCCATTGGGAACTGGCTCTCTATTGAGGGCTCATGCCTGGGGACTGCCACATGGCCCGAGGAGAAGCTACCGCAATGGGAACTCACAGAAGAAGAAGGCTATGAGTTTCAGCAAACAGATGAGCGATACTTGTGCAGAGAAGAAACCAAGGATGATCACATTCGGGTCCCAGAAACATGGGGCCTTGTGATCGTGACGGCGAGCTTTGATGGGAAAATCCGAACTTTCCACAACTATGGGCTGCCCGAGAGGCTCTGAGAGGAACCCGCGAAATTCTCTTGAGGATGAGCTTTTCAAGCTGGGCAATTGCAGGAATATGTTTTTGAGTATAGCATGGATTAGTTTGGGTTAGTTTCTGTTTTGTAAGGTGATGAAATTTTCCCATGAAGTATTTTATTTTTCCTTTTTTCCCCCCTCGGTGGAAGGAGCTGAGTTCATGTGCAGAGAGACAGTTAAGGTTATTAGCATTTTTGCCTGTGCTGTTCCTGCAGGTTCTAAACATGATCTCGTCATCTGTAAGTAAGATGTTCCCCAAAGCTTGAATGGACATTGAGATTTTTCTCTATCTGAAATCAATAAGTCTTCAACTGAATTATCATTTATTATGATGTCCTTTATCTATTATTTTTGCTCCTGACCCATTTCAGATTTTGTAAGCCTTCCTGATGACTCAGACTATAGACACACTCCAAGTGTTCTTTTTTTTTTAATGTAAATTCCAAAATTTTCACTTGTTTTAGATCAAGACATCAATGCCAGAAATTTTTTATGTGGCTATACTGATTCCACTTTGCCCAAGACAAAAACTCCCAAAAATAATACTGTAGAATACAAAAATAAGAAATAATAACAAATGAAATTCTTGGGCACAGACAAATTTCGGAGTAGAGCATCAATTTCGTCCATATTAGATTTTACATCGATATCATTATTTTCAACATAAATTAAGCCATCCGAACGTCAGTTAGCTCTAGACATTGTTTAGGTCATGGCAACATCAATTATGTCGCTCTTTGACCCTTTGCAAACATCGAGTTAGTCCTCCAAACATCAATTCGATCCTTTGCAAACATCAATTTGGTCCCCTTTAATTTTCCAGTTAGTCCTTAAATCTAAATATCATTGAAGTCCTTTTTTGAACATCAATCAAGTCCCTTCATTTCTTTGCTGTCTTAATATAACGGAAAATGTGTTGAATATCATTTTGGTCCTTTTCAAAAAAAAAAGTTTATTGTATTTATCGGTCTTTCTCATTCTCTCTCTTCTTTTTTAACCATTTACTACATGGCTTAATTTAGCTCTCTCTCTGGTCTGTATAACTCTTCGCATTCTCACTGTTGAAGTGGAAAAGAAAGTTCGAATTGCAAAGCACGTGTGAGAGCATCTCATTGAGTCGATTGATCAAATACACACAATCAACATCTCATCTCAATGTTGAGGCATGCTTCTGAACAACGATGAGCGACGGAAGAAACACTGAGCGAGGCAACGAGCCCTGGGTTAGTCATCGACATGATTAGCAAAAGGATCCATTTTTTTATTGAGATTTGTGTTGTTTGAACATACTATGGTTGGTTATTTATACATTCAGTTTCATATTACAGCTCCTTTTAAATTTTCATATGATATGGGTACATCAGTTTAGTTCTCTGCTAAAACTCCTTATGTTCTTAAATAGTCCTTCGCTTATTATTACACATCATCTAGGTCCTTGAATCAGTAATGTGGACTATTAAGCAGTTCTTCAGCATTCACTATTGAACATCAAGTTCGTTCTTAGTCAGCCATTATTTTTTTTAACGGTCCTTAAGGTAAGTATTGTAGCCCTCCTTGCACATCCACAGGACAAGTATAGATTCTGCTGCAAATTCCCCATCCACGGAACAGGTATAGATTCTGCTGCAAATTTCCCAGAGAGAAACAACTATTCTCAGTCAATACAACAACTATTCTTCAATATTATGGTGTGTCTAGATTCTAGGGGGTCACACTCTCAAACTCTATAAACTTGAACTTATCTTCTTCTCCTTCTTCCTAGAGTTGTTAAACGGGGCTGGCTGGCCCGGAACCGGAACGGCCCGGACCGCCCTAACCCGGCCCGTAACCGCTCTTATTGGGTTGAGGGGCGGTTACGAGTCAGGTCAGCAATATAGGTCTATTGAACCGTAATCGGCCCCAACTGTTAACCTACTGAATCGGTCCGAAACCGTTACGAAATCGGACTGCACCGCCCCAGATCGTGAATTATAGCCCTCTACTCGTCAAGTGTTGCAATCTCTTACAATTTGTTGAAAAATCAACGGTTACAAATGGGCGAGCATCCAATCAAAGCACTATTCTCATCCAATAGTTCATCTAAATCAATCAAAACACTATTTATAATCACTGTTCACTGTACATCCAATTAAATTTGAAAATAATTGTGTTTTAAAAAATTTTAAAAATATGGATGGTTCACAGACCAAACCGGCCTGTATATAAACTGTTCTGGGCTGATTCATATTCTCCAAGTGTCGCAATCTCTTACAATTCATTGAAAAATCAAAGGTAACAAATGGGCGAGCATCCAATCAAAGCACTATTCTCACCCAATCAGTTCATCTAAATCAATCAAAACACTATTTATAATCATTGTTCACCAGTTTTTAACTACTGTCCATCCAATTAAATTTGAAAATAATTGTGTTTTAAAAAATTTTAAAAATATGGACGGTTCACAGGTCAAACCGGCCTGTTTATAAACTATTTCAGGCTGATTCATATTCGCATGAACCGTGATCCGTTAAGCAAATGGGACGAACCGTAACCTAATCTAACGGTTCCATGCCCATTTCGAACCGGCTCAGACTACACTTTTAACAACACTACTTCTTCCTCCCTCTTTCTAGATAATCTTTGTAGAATCTCACGTTTAGTAATTATGTATAAACAAATAATATCAATGAAATCACAAATTATAGATATGAAGCTTCAGATGGCTCATTAATGACAAACTTTCATACGGATGTATTCTACTCGAAAATTTTGTACTTCTGTAGTACCCATATTATTAAAATACCATAAGCTTTAATGGAATTTGGTTTCGTTAAACATAAGAGAGAGAATAAGAAGAAGAAGAAGAGCAGAAGGGCCGGGTTCGAAGGAGGAGGATGAGAGAGTGACGAGGAGGAAGAAGAAGAGATGAAGGTTTGAGTTTGAAGGAGGAAGAGAAGAATATGAAAGAAGAAGAAGGAGGAGGATGAAGGGTCGGTCGGATTAGTGAGGGACCTAAATGATAAGGAGAAAATTGATAATGTAACGATGTTAATGGGTAAACAGACGAAAGAACCTCAAAGATATTTAATGGAGGATGTAAATGATGTTTAAATTTTACGAGGACTAACTAGAAAACTATGGGGGATGTTCGGAAGGACGAAATTGATGTTCGCAAATGACGAAAATGATGTTTAAACGACCTAATTGATGTTTTGAGGATGAAAATGATGTTCAAAAGGCCAAAGAAAGACAAAACTGATGTTCCACGGACTTAATCGATGTTTAAAATGATTTAATTCATGTACAAAATTTAAGAGGGGCGAAAAGGACCAAAATTTCTATTTACTCAAAATTCTTTTATAATCAATTTTCGTGTGGCTTAATTTTATCATGTTGCAAAAGAGGAATGGAATTATCAAAGTATATGAAAAAAATCTTCTTCCCTGATTGTGTCTACAAAAGTTGCAGGGTGGAGAGCATATTGATCATTGGCAAATCCCTTTGTGAATCACTTTGCTTCACCGACACAATTGTATTTGCCGACGGTAGCCTCAACTTCTTTTCTCCCTAATTTGCCTTGCACTGCTAACACTTCTACTTCCAAGTCTTTTGTTTCAATGTTGTCTTGAAATTTCCTGAAGACCCGCCATCGGAGCTCAAATGGGCGACTTTCAATTCATTACTCTTCTTCTCTTCTTCCTCCTCCTCAGTTTAGACCCAACTAACATATGGTTTGTGCTTTTCTCCTTACCTATAATCTTGAAAGTTTGGTGCTTCTTATGGGTTAGTTGTTCGGTGGAATGTCTTTGGGGGATTGGAGGTCTCAATAAAAGGGAACTTTCATAGTGGCCCCTTTCCAAGTGGGCATTCATTTTTATCTTTTTTGTTATTTGACACGTGGTTGTTATTGATGACTTCATGAAGCAACTATTAGCAATTTAGCAAATAATAGAGCAATTGAAGTTTGTTTCTCAAACATGGCTATCATGGAGCAGGACGATAGTTTTCTGGGATTTTCATTAAGTAGTCACCTTTAAGATACTAAAGCCATTGAAAATCTCCAGCATTAGTTTTACAAACTGGCATCAGTGTCTTGATCATCCCTTAACAATTACTAAGCAATGCATAGTTATCTACTTCGTCTCCTATGGATAAATTTATATGACCTTTTAGAGTGGCTACCCTTTTCCTTTTCAAGATCTTCTTTCCTAATTGTGGTTGGTCCTATTAATTAATAGCATTACACTTTGCTTTTATGTGGTTCACTGAGTTTATTTTACATTTCATGCAGGCAACCTCGGGTATCTTCTCTGAGTTCCTTTAGATTGTCAATGCAAGAGAATGGCAAACAATCATTCAGATGGTTGAGGGCACTGTTTAAAGTGTCTGAAGAAGCCCTTGTAGGAGATCATGCTGAGAATATTAATCCGCAGGTCTGCTTCTGAGCAGCCACATGATTCCTTATTGCATTGTATATTAGTGTTTATTGAATGCGGTCTATGACCTGCAAATAGGTTACAATGGCCATTGCAAGTGAGGTTGCTGTTATCATCACTCGGGCATTGAGGTATAATAGATTGATTGGTTATAATTTGCTTTCTTCATAATTTGATTTTCCCTATCCCGAAGATTGCAACCTCCAATTCTTCTCATGTTGGGTTGTTTTTTTTTTTTTCCTATTCTTATGAAAATTTCCTCTCTTTTATGAACTAATCATCTTTCATTCTAGATGAGCTTGATCTTCCTTTGTCACCCAAACAAGAACTAGAAAAAACTCTAGGAAGACAAAAGCAACTAGCTAGCAAAAAGTTTGGTTCATTCAGTCAAATTCCTATGCCATCTAGAAGATGCATCTATACTTGAATAGTCCATATATGCTACAATAACTTTTTTGAATGGTGGGCGATGAATCCAATTGAAGGTGTTATCTAATTGCATGTAGAATAACTTTTAGGTCTAATTTTGAATTTTAGTGGTAATTTCTCTCATGAAAGTCATTGATTTTCTTGGTTGCAATTGTGCTCGGTGGGGGTAATATATCTTGTGGTGCCTCATGGGCTGGAAGTAGTGACCTCGACCGTTCATCAGCAGACTACATAGGGTAGTTTCTCTTCCTTTATTTTTGTGTCTGAAAGAACTGACCCCAAAACAAAAGAAAGTGACAAAATGCCCATATTTTAGGCAAAGTATCTTCAATGAAATTTCACCTTCTCTTTACTTATGTAAATTTACCACTTCATTGTATTCATGCTCACAGTATGCTAGCAACTGTCATGAATGCAATCTCTCTTCAAGCAATGATGGAGAGCAGTTGTATCCCGGCTTGGGTTTAGACAACATTTAGAATGTCTAAGGTTGCAGAGCCATATATATGTCGTCGAGATGTAAGGCATTTGGAGAAAGGCATAGTTGTAATTTTTTGCTGCTGGAACTAGTAACCATTTATTCACTACTAACATAGCTGCAACCCTTATATGTGCTGAGAGTACTAAGCACTTATATATAGAATGGATCTTTCCACCTGATTCCCTTAGGTTACATGATCTAATACGCCAAAGATATGCATCTAACCACATTTATTGCAGCCAGTCAACCTATTTTTATCTGACACCACTTCAGAATTTATCGTTTTACATATGCTCCAATAAATTTTGCATCCAATGTCATTACCAAACAATCGAGTTGAAGCTGTTAGGTGAATTTGGCTGCTCATTTCATGCTATGCTTAATCCTCCCAAGTTAGGACGGAGAAGCATCAAACAATTGATGTACTAATATATTTCTGTCATTTATAAAAATATACTGTCCATTGACTAGGACACTTTAGATACGTTTGCCGCGGCTTAACAATAGGGTATCTCCCTCTTCTTCTTAGCTTGAAACCAATTAGCAGGTTCTTGCCCATTCTTCTATTTTGTTTGGATTTATTGTTGATCCAGTCAACACGGAGGTCATGCTAAAAGCAACAGACGTTGATGTTGTCTATGATGATAATCCCATGAAAAACCCAACTACCCATCTTCTCGGCACTTCAACTTATTAGGAAGTGACTTCGAAGGACCTATTTGTAATGATGGATATGATTGCCATTACTCTTTGCCAAGAAAACAACAAAGTAGCGAATGATAAGGTAAATCGTGGAGCCTTACTTACATATCTACTGGTTGCAACGGTAGTGTTCAATTTGTCTAAGTCGGGAAACATCTCAAGAGCAATGAGGAGGAGAGGGTTGAGACACGGATCGGATTAAGATGCAATTCACCGATGAAAGCATCCCGAATGGCAAGGGAGAATCATCTGGCGCTATTGTTTATCAATTTTCTTTTCTTGCAGATCAAGGTTCCCACTTTTCTAGATTTCTCTTCAGGAAAAAAAAAAAAAGAAGGGTAAATAAATAGCCTATTTATTCATGAACTATATGGAAATTCCTAGTTTTAATGAACTTGTTTTTTTGGCAAAAACAATCAATAACTTTCATGTATTCTCCACTTCTACCATATGTGAGATTTTTGTTAAAAAAAATTACAAACAGCCATTACATTGACTTGAAAAGACTATTTTAACCTCGATATTAAATTTCTTTCTTATTCACAAATTTTGTATTGTTTCCCAATTTTACCCTGAGCCAAAAAAAGAAAAAAAGAATGTAGTCGGGAATTCGATTTCAGCCCCTACAGTAGTCTCGGTGAGTTTACCTATACTCTCTCATGTAACTTATGACCTTAAGTGGGGACGTGGATAGAAATCGGGTCCCCAATGCCCCCAAATTGGCCTTTATAGAGAGAACAATCAATATAAATATCGAGATACCCATTATTCCTAATTTGACTGATTTTTCTCCAATCAAATTGATTTAAAGAAAATTTATATAATTGAGAATTGTTTGATTTGGAATTGGGGTCTTAATGACTCCCTATTAAACCACTTGTCTCTTGAATGTATAAGAGACAAATTGACTGATTCGAGAAAAATGAGACTAATGTTGAGACCTCAACTCGACAATACATTGATTCTTTAAATTAAGTCTATTTAAGACAAATTACAGAATTGAAGGTTATTAGACTTTTTTACATCGACGCTCTCCAATTTGATTAATTTGTTTCTGATTGATCATAGACACAGATTTGCTAACTCTGACAGCTATGAAACCCACTATTCTAGTCCCCAATTACTCTAACTTGTACGTGAATTTTCTCGTATCAATTCGATTCAAGAAAAAATGGCTGAATCGGGACAATGACAAGTACAACACTGATATCATTTGCTCCTTGTTCGGTCAATTTGTCTTCTATTGAGCCAAGAGATAAGTAGCTGGTATGGGAGTCACTGATGCCTCGATTCCAAATCCCACTACCCTCAATTATATATATCTTTACTATCTATCCAACACCAATCGGTTAAACTATGAATGTAGAAGGTATTGATACTGATACTCACTCTCTAACCTTAATCACTGGTGGCATAAGAGACTATTGGGAAGCTCACCCAGGGCGGTGGTGAGGGCACCTTCACTGGGTTGTTGGAGGGAGAGGCCAGCGGTTAGCCACCCCTAACGTTTTCCCTTCCTCTCTTTTCATTTTTCATTTTTCATTCTTTTTGAATAAAATTTAAAATCATTTTTTTGCCACACAGCAAATATCACTTATATTGCGAAGTCAGTCGCCACATAACTCATTGTTAATGGTGTTAATCGAAAATTGACAATTTATGCTACTTAGTTACGCTTATAAAAAATTTTATATCATAAAGTTATGTTTTAACTATTATATTTATAAAAGATCTTGTATTAGTTGTATAATTATTATATTTATCATTGTAGAATTCTCTCTCCTACTATAAAGTAATTACAGGGAATCATAATGGCCTAGTAAACTTGCTTTTGGCCTAAAAAGGGAAAATTATGAATGACAATGTAAATGAGGTCATAAGATAATTCTATTTCATAGAATTTGAGCTAATTATAGCGAGCCACACACATCGTCAGTAGTACAAACCAAGTTGAACGGAATCATCACGTCTACCTTTATTAGTCCCATATGATCATTCCAAGAAGCAGAGGGAAAAAGGTACAAGAAGAGATGAATATGTCATCAATGAGCAATTGAATACATGTCATCAATGATGCAGGCTCCAGAAAACAACAACATCGTAAAACTGACAAAACAAACAAAAAAAAAAAAGGAAGAAACGATGGAACAAAACAGCTGGCCAAGACCCAGCAACCTACCAGGCAGGCTATATGAATATCACAACATATGACATCTACAACCTACAAACACAGGGCACCCCGGAACCATCGTGTCTCCCGGACCACACCAGAAACGGATAGTACACACCGACGCTTCATCTTCAGGGGAACAGCCATTCAGCTCGAGACTTAGTATACTTGGTGGCATAGAGCGAGCCGGCAAACCGCTCTCTCTTTCGCATTCCCGGTTCATTACCATTGCAGCGAATCACCAAAATCTAAGTCTCACTGCCCATTGATGCCATTTTCCGTTCTCTCCCTTCTCCCCATTGCCAAACCCGGGCTATAAAGTCTATGAGGAAGTCAAAACAACCATTCTCAACTGGCCCCTAGTCCAACGCCCTCTCTCAAAATCTTTTAATTTCACAGCTTCGCCCCTCTAAAGACTGAGCTACTCTAATTCCCCCCAATTCTTTGGGGGTTCTGTTCAATTTCACCCTAACGGCAGGCTGCGCTAGAATTCCACAAAGAGATTGAAGAGATCTACTGAGGATGGAGAAGGGGAGAAGATTATTGGAGCTGAGAAGAGTGCAGAAGAAGGGCTGTTGTGCCAAAATGGGCTCAAATCTTGCAAAAACGACAGGTTCTGTTGGGGCTCCGCCGGTGGCGAGAATAGCTCTGCTGGAACCGGCGCTAACGTAGCCGGAGCCGGCGACAAGATCCCCGGAATCTGTCCCAGCTCTACCTCTTCTAAGATACTCATGATATCATCATCGCTTAGGCTGACCTCGATGCTGCTTCGATCCCTCTCACTGGGGCTGGTCCCCTCGATGGAAGCCAGCCTCGCCGCTGGGGAGACGTCTCCAGCGCCGGGTCTGGGGGAGAGCCCCGTGAGGCGCTGGACGGTGGACATGAACTTGCTCTCCTCCACGTGGATGACCTTCGGGGAGACCGAGTAGATGATCACCGGCTGCAGATACTCCGGCGGCGGGAGCGTCGCCGCGTGGTGGAGCTGCTGGGGCGGCCTCGGCGGCTGTTTCTTGATCTTGTGGGACTCCTTGCTGACCTGGAGGGGGGAAGGGCGGGGGCCAAGGATCTGGAGCTCCTTCCTCGGAGACGGCCGAGGCGGTGGCTGCGGCGGCCGCCACCCACCACCACTTGAATGGGAGAAGCCCGGATGCTGTTCCATGATACCGGCGACAGCCTGGAAAATAAAAGAGGAGGATCCGGACTGGTGGAAGAGATGGGAGACGGGGATTTTGTAGTGGGGAGAGTTTTTGGTCAACCGGTCAACGAAAGCCGCAGATCGTAGAGTTTGTGATGAGAATGAAAATGAATAGAAAACTGGGTAATTATAATAAAGAAAGTATTTATTACTTCTATTACTGCCGAAAAGTCAAAGGGAATCCAAATATGATTCAACTTCCAGGCATCGTAATTTTCTTTGTTTTCTTCTCTCTTTTTTCCCCCTCTGTCGAAACAAATGAATTCTAGATTAGTGAAATGGAAAGAAATGGGATAATCTTAATTTTTAAAATTAAACCATACCGTAAATCGATCAATATATAAATTTATGAGTTTATAAGTTGAATTATAAGTTCAATTAATCAAATCATATATTTAATAAATAATAATAATATATAATTAATTATTATAAATTAAAATTTATCTATTAAACACCCATTTATAATTTGAAAGTTTAAAATATCTTAATATAATTTAAATTTAGTAAAAAAATATAACTTTAAATCTAATAAAAATATAATATAATATAAATATTGTTTTTAAAAAATAGATACTATATTGATGAGGTTTTTTCTTTTTGAAAATAAATTTTAATTCACTCAATTCAATTGTTAGTTTAATTGGGGTTAGTAATTGAATTGAAACCGATTGGTTTAGATAGATCTGACTGAATTTATGGTGCTTTTAGATTAATTAAGTAAACCATACTAGTGGTTGCTAAGTTATTGGTCAAACCGATCCAACCAATCGATCCGGTTCGATTTTAAAAACTATGTGATGTGAAGATAAAAAGAAGAAATCAGCATGGGATAGAAAAAAGGTATGTGTGGATGAGGTGTCTTTAATTTAATTATTGTCAAAAAATTAATTACACATGCATTGTGGACAATTACTAATACTGAAAATTAGACAAAAAATAAAGCTCATCATATTTAGAAGATGATAATTTAGGTGAAATCACAAAATTATACTAATTTGAATTATTTTAACATTTCTTAAATTAGTCAAGATATATTACACGTATAAATATCACACATTCTTTTTCTAGTTAAATAAATATAATATTTTTCTTATTATTTTCTATAAATTTCTCTAATACATATTAATTTATTCCTCGCTATCTCTCCCTCAAGCTCCCAATCTCACTACAAATGTTAAATGCATGTTAAATCTAGACTTCTTGTAGTTGAGCTATTCGTAGTACATGTTTATTTATAAACTAGTAAGGATTGGAGTTAATCTTGTTGTCCTATTAGTTTATATTCGAAATTCTATTTTTTTTTTTAAAAGTAAACCTAAGATTTCATATTTAATATTTTATCTAATTAACAATTTAGTTCATAATATTTTTTAATATTATTTGACCCTAACTAATATCGATTATTTTACCATCACCTTATTTTTTTATAAAAAAAATTCTATGTAATTGATAATGAGTCTGGACACATTATGTCAAGTAGGAAAAATTGACGACCATTTGAGCTATGAACTAATTTGATGGCAAATATTGATTGAATGCTTGGGTTGTTTTGGTGGCAAAAAATCATTAGCGACCAAAGTGTTGCCCATTTAAATATGTGGGATAAATATGTAGGTTTTACTCATAAAAAAAATATTATGAGAATGTTATATATTCTAATTTATAAATAGAGATAAAAACAATTATAAATATTGTGAATTAGATAGCATATGTGGTAAAGTGCTCAACGGATTGAGAGTTTTTTTATATGACATTATTTAATTTGGAGTTGTAGAATTTCTTATTTGTACTAAACTATTGTGTCTTTAGTGTATATTACTTTGTACTACTCTATATTGTTTTTCAGTAATTAATATATAACAAGTACTTTTTGCATGTGAATATACATAAATTGTTGCTCTCAATCTTGCATATTGTATGTACAATTTCGTCTAACTTCCATTTAATTTATGTTGTTTGCGTAGTTCATGCCAACAAAATTGGTATTATATCTTATTTTAATGAACTAGCATTTCCATCTTACCTCAAGAGCAGCAATAAGGTCTACACAAGTGGTATATCAATTTTTTATGTATGGTGTCAATGTAAACTTTCTATTGTAAACATATGCTCCAATGATGTGACCTATTTAGCTAGTTAGTCATGAGGAGGGCTTGCTTAGGAGCTCTTTAGGTGAAAGTTTGTTTTCTAAAGTTTGAACCTAAGTGGTATTAAAGGAGGAATAGATGAAGACTTCTATTAGAAATGAGTTCAATAAGAAATTTTAATTTAAGTTATAAAGTTACTTTCTCCGGGGATTTGAAGGCTGAAAGTCCTAAATTTGAGTATCGACATAATTATCTTCATATGGTGGTTATAGTTTTCTAAAAAATCAATATTGTGGATTGACAAGTTTTGTGTGAAATACTGATTGATGTTTAAAAAGATTTATGTAGTTTATAAAGTTCAAAGTAAGCCAATATTCTCATATGGCATTTTGACTATATAAGGTCTAAGGAGTTGGAATTTACTATAATTTCACCACACCAAAATATTGTATAATTATGTTTATATATGGTTATAAATTAATCACAATTATTTATATCAATTACAATCAATGAGCTAAGTTAACATGATTTTAATCAAACATTCCTATTCATTACTTCCTTGCAAGCACAGCACAATGGGAGATCTTGAACACTGAATTTGGATTGCAAAAAGTAAAGGGTAGTGGAGAGACCCTTAGTCGATACATTAGCTAATTAATCGACAGTGTGAATAAACATTACCCTAAATCGTTGCTGAAAAATCTATATGAATAAAGTGAATTAATCTCGATATGTCTCCACAAGCATGAAAAACTAGACTTTTGATGAGATTGATAACATAAATAGTATCACATCAAAGAGTAGGACTAGAAGATGAAAAACTAACTCCATATAGTATGAACTAAATCCAAAACAATATCATGCTCTTATATTAAGATTCAATATTAGTCTTGTTACTATATATTACTCATTAGAGCTCCAAGAGAGAAATTTGGAACTGAAAAAAAAAAAAAGAAGAAGCAAAACCATTAATAGAACGTCTATTATTATGATTCTTAGCCTAATCAATATTAGAAAATCTATGAAGAACAAGGTTAGAGTGCCTCTAAATATAAATTCCATTAGTGATGATACCCTTGAGATAATGTAAGATACACTTCATGGTAGTGCAATAAGTGGTAAATGGTTATGGGAGACGGGGGTCTAGGCCTACAAAAAGAATCATTTTTTTAATTTTGTAAAAGTCATGAAAGGTCATGGACCAAAGGGTTCATTTTCCAGCTTGGGTTTTTTTTTTTTATTGAGAGTATTGGGAAAACAAAGAGTAGTTTTTAGAAAATGTTAGGTTCAAATATGAAATCCTAAATTACAAAAATTATTTTGCCACAGTTAACTCTACAAAGGAATATCTAAGGGTTGTACAATAGACTTGGGGGAAGAATGATTGGAGTCGCCACCTCAAGATTCGCATGAGGATGGTTATTCTATCCCTCACAAGGTCTTTTCCCAATTTCTTAACTCCCCTCATGCCTAATAATTAGAGATTTAAGATAAGGGAAATGGGTACCAAATTGGGAAGGTGTAATGAGATAGAACCCCAATTGAGCTCGGGAAATGCTAATGTCATTATTACTTATCTCATTTGTTCCCAAAATTTCTAAGATGAGTGTTATAGATCCTATTCAATGTGCATATTAAAATTAAATTGTGTACAATCAAGGAAAAGTAAAAATGTAGAAATATACTTTGCAATTATAATGTTTGATACTATATAGACATGCAAGCAATATCAAATTATCATGCAGTTGTTAGTTGTTCTATAGTAAGATGTATATGATAGTAACTCTGGTAGAATTATATCATCAAATAATCCAAACTGTTCATATGTAGCATTAGGACTTGAAGTCATATTCTAGAAAAATGGTAAATCAAACTTTTTAGCACTATAATCCCCACCAAAGCACCTAGTGGAAGGTATAATTCTAGGCAGTTTACTGACTTTCACATTGGAACCATGTATTATTTTACATTGCCACTTATGCATTATATCAACTTAAAAAATGAAGAAAAATACAGCAATAGTTGGGTAGAGTCTTGATGCCCTAAGTCTTCCCTCACACGACATGGTATAATTTTCAATGTAGATGATAGATCAGTAAAAAAACTCAATACAGTCATGGAATAAGATAATTACTATGAGCTAGATCTGAAAATATATGCAACTAAGACTAGGTTGACTTGGGGTCATCATATGGTTCTATCTTGAGTTTCTAGGGGTAAGACCTCCCCTCCCCCTTTCTTTCCCTGTTTTCGATTGGTGGCATGTACCTTAGAGGTGACAAATCGTGCCGACATGACACAATAAGGATTGGCCCAAGCACGACCCTTTAGGATATAAGACCAGACTGGCATGGCACGATAAGACAAGGGCAGCCCTGGCCTGACCCAATAGCACGATTATTTTCCTTGATCATGGCTTGTCTGTAACTGCAAGTAAGCTCACAAAGGGGGCTTCTTCTTTCCTTCAATAGTGTTTGACAATTTGTTAGGTTTTTTTTTTATTTTCCTAATTGAGCTATTATGCCAGCCTAGGGATCGTTAGGCCTAGGCTGTCTAATAAAATTACCAAGGTGTGCCGGCACGACATGATAAGTCTCGACTCAGGCACAGTATTATTGTGCTAGCTTCGTATCAGGCCAAATTTTGCTAGGTCTAATGCACCCTGAGGATCGCCCCTCTCTTTCTCTCTCTTCTATCTTTAAAGGCTCATTTGAGCCTCCTAACTCCCGTCTTAGACAGTGGGCTCCCTTATTTATAAGGGCAATAACTTGTTTAAGTTATATGTACCACTCCTGCAATCTAATAAGAGGATGCCACTTAGTGACCACCTTTAGGTGCAGTGGGTCATTGGGTTATCCCCTATCATGCTACAGTCCCATTAATCCTACCACATGATGTCACCCATGATGCCATGTTGATAACTTAATCCGATTACCAAGTAATTAGATCCTGTAACCCCACATATTTCCCTTCCTTTATAGTTTGATCCCAAAACTCTCAATTCTATCACATTCTAATCCTTCTACTACTATTATATGTCATCAATCCCATTTTCACGGTTTTTTTTTTATTCTAAGACTATTGGCTCAATATTGTAAAGCAATGATTCCTTCCCAATATTTGACCAAGCTTTTATCATTTAGACAATCATATGCCATGTATAATTTAGCTTAAGGGTGTAGACACTCATTTCGACTCCAAAAAGTCCATGATTCCAGTTTTAACCTTGAAGGAACATGAGCCAAGATTAAAATGATAAGGTCTTAAAAGCTTAGCAACAATTTGACCAAGTTAGCTTGAACATAATTGAACAAAATTTGATGTATTATGAAGATTATTGAATTACATTAGATTTGCTGTTTTTGGGCCTCAAATTCATCTTAGAGAGTTAGGTACAATTTTTCAAATATAAAATGCCCAAGTTGTGAATAGTAATTATGTTTTGACACATTCCAAAAGAGAAATCGTAACTATTTGTAGGAATGTTTGTTTTCAGCAAGATTGATGTTGTCATAATTTTAACTTAGATGAGATTAAAGAAAAATGCCGTGCAAGAAAGACTAGCTTAAAGACGATCCAATTTTAACCTAAAACAAAGACTATCCCAGCTTATAAACATTGATGGGGGAGTTTGAGTTGAAAAATGCATATCTTGTAAATAATGGTGGACTATCATTAATTTATTCTTCTATAGGGTTACAAACTCAATGTATTTTATCAAAAAGTTTATTTAAATAGAAAAGAAAAAGAAACAAGCCAAATACAAAAGGGAAAACGTTCGGAGTCATTGGAGGTCTTCTTTCTCCTCAAGAGGAACCCTAAATTAAAAGGAAGGTGTCACAATTAAAGCTGCTAAGGATTTTTTTCTCCTTGGGAGGAACTATCAAAAGGAAGGTTTCATGACTAAAGCTACCATCAGGGATCTGTATGTGTCTCTTCTTCAATCTCCAGCCCACCTAGGACCTTTTTTCTCTTAACCACTATAACTATCCTTGGCCTACTATGATCACTCCTCTACTTAAGCTCAACTTGCTACTCCTCTGCTCAAGCTTGTAGATACTCATCTTAACTTGTCCAGTTCACCTGGTGTAGCTTGGCCTCCTCCATTTATCAATCTTTACTATTTGGGGACCCTTAGTTCAACTTGTTGCTGCTTGCTCGGCATCCCTTCTCAAACTTGTTGCCCAACTTTGTTGCAGCTTGTCCCCACTAGTTCCATCTTCTTTGTTCAGGTTGTTGCTTAGCTCTGTTGTGCCCCCTACACTCGGCTTACTACTCATTGGGGCCACCTTTGTTTACTACTTCTATTCTACAACTCAATACACCTTTGTTGTTGATTGCTTGGTTTTTTACTGCTCTTATGTTCAGTGACATCTCTTTTTCTCAGCCTCCTTCCTCAACTCTCCCTTTGTTTGCTATTGTAAACCAAATTGAAAGCTAGTATACTTTTTCTTTGTTAATCTACTTTATTATTAGTTATTATTGTTTTACTGTTATTTGCAATTTTCTATTGCTTGATTCATTCGATGCTATATTGCACGCCCGTATTCCATCATGTTTGGTTCCTTATTGGCTTGTTACATGCTATTGCAATATGTTTACCCATTGTTGCTCGATTTGATTGTTTGATTCTAGTGGCTGCTGCATTTTCTTGGTATGTTGCTCTAGTTCTACTATTATATGATTCATTAATGATATTGCAATATTTTATTATTGAATTTAGGGTTGAAACATGCTATTTTGATTAGTTTACTTATTTATTTTTGGCTACTTTTGTTGGATTCAAACTTTGAGATTTGGAATTTAACATGACAACATATTTGTTTTATTGTGTATGATTCTACTTCTGCTCGAGTTTTACTTCATATTGAGCAAATTTAATGGTGACAATATGGTGATATCTTTCAACCGGACTTGGCCTCTATTTGCTGTTGTTTTGAATAAGAACTTTAAGGTTTTATTAATATTGAGTTTGAAACTAATTTCAAGAAAAGTTAGTTCAATATGTGCCTATCACTTGGGTTGATTTGAGAATAGTGTTTCAATCGTTACGTAGCTAAGGTGCTTATTTGGATTGTCTTATTTTGATTAATGTCTTGAAAGTTTGGTTAATATCAAGTCTAAAACCAATTTCGAGATATGCTAAACTTCTTAAAAGTCAATTGCCTTACATTGATTTAAAGCTCAATTTTAATCCAATTGGGGGTCAAGTTGCTAATTTGAATTAAGTATTTGGGTGTCTAATTGTCATTAGGCCCTTAAGCACCATGTTTCATTTGTTGCTTCTTGATTCAGGTTGATGGGTTCGTGCCATGAAAGAATTTGCTTGAATTGAATGTCAAAGTGATTTCTTGATTGCTTTGCGTAAATGACTCCGTAACGGAGTTAACACGGTTAGGAATTCTTGTAATTCTTTATACTTTATTGGATTTTTGCCGTGTGTTCTCTATAATCTCTTTGCATCCTCCTCCCATGTATGCTTGGCTACAAAGTAGCATATATGATTTAGAGGCTCCGTTTGATTGTAAAGATTCCCTAAATATTGCCATTATATTCTTTTGGTGAACATGTGCCATATGTAGTCCTTTCTTAATTGACTTTGAATTGTTGTTTCATGTGAAACTCTCGATCATTAAGGTACATTAAGGGGAATGTTTTGAAAGAGAAATTGATTACAATAATCCAAGTTATAATAGTAAATCAATATTTATAAATTATTTTTAGCGTATTTTACATATTATGATTTAAAAATAAAGATCGTAAGATCAATATTTGTATTTTGATAATATCTAATTTTAGATATTACGGAGATTAATTGTGAATGTATAGACGATGTGTTTGGCTATTTATGGGAGAGTTTGGCTGGGGGTAAAGTCGAAATTTCCCATCGAATGAACTGGAAATTCGTCGGGCCCCCTAATTTGTCGAGGCCCAGGCAAACTGCAACTTCTCTCCCTCAATCCGCCTCCACATCCCAGTCCTGCTGCCTCCGCCTCCGTTCGTCTCCTACCAGCGCCGGTGTTTTGTTTTCGCCCGCCTCTGTTTTCATTTTTCACGGAGGAGATGGATGAGAAAGCGGGAGAGAGAGAGAGAGAGGATTTTCTCGGCTGGGGATAGTGACTGAGTGAAACTGACAGGGAGAGAGAGAGAGGGTTCTCACGGGGATGGGGGCAGAGAGGGAAGATTTTCAAGGAGAGGGAAAAGATGCGTGCCTTGCCTTGCCTTGCCACCGGTGACACACGGCGCACAGCACGGTGACGGAAGCGAAATTATTACATCATTTCCTTTCTTTTTAAATAATCACTTATTGGTCCTCATAGGTTTTATTCCTTTTCAATTCCATCTTTTTGTGTGGGCCATAACAGAATTCGTGCTATCGGGCCGTGCGATAACTAATCCGTGCTGGTGCCACTCCTTATTGTGCCTCGGTCTTATCGTGCTGGGGGCCTGGAACGAATTGCCACCCCGACTTGACCCCAATAACAAAGTCTATTATTCGTTTTTAAGAAATAGAAAGTGACTATTGGCCTCTCATCTAATCATATGCCCAATTAATTCATCGAAACTGTTCCAACTCTCATTACCCAACAGACAAACACGACAATTCTTCATCGAAGACCGGAGACCATAAAAGTCATAATCTTACCACGACGATTCTGCGGTTCTGGACGAGATTGTCATCATCAATTTTCTCGTTCGACCACATTACCTGTCCCTGGTCATGATTATCTGCTAGTTTTAAGACACCCGGCTTCTCTGGGAATGGCACAGCTGTGAACAGATCTGACGTGAGAAATGACCCAATTCATTTAGTAGAGACCTTTCCTTCCCCTAGTTTCTCACCGGCTGTTTTCCAGATTGAGCACCAGTAGGTTTACTGGAGTGGGTGCTTTGTACCCAGCCAAATTTGCTCAGTTCTCGGTGACATTGACGACGACAAATAAAATGCATAAAATAGATCGATATAACTGATCTTGAGCCACTTCATACCACTTTCTAAAATTCATCCTAGGAAGGTTGTCATTGTCATGACAAATCGAACCGCATTATATTTAAATATATTATATATAAATAGTATGCATAAAAAATTTATCAACATGTAATCAATCTATTTAATATGTATAAATTAAGCATATGTACATATATTCAAATGTGTCAATTATATATATAATTAATATTTTAATACTTCAATAATAAAAATTGATCAAAATATTTATTATATTAATATTTTATATGATAAATTAATAATATATGATTAAATTAGTAAAATAAGTTAACATATTTAATATATATTTTAACATATTAATTATATAAAATTAATTATATATTATTAAGTTATATAAACATATCATAATTCAATTCAAATTTGTTTAATTTTATATCATACCATATCGCCCTAAAAAATTAACGAGTGGTAAGGTGAACTGCCTAGAGTCAAACTTGCAATAATTGTTGATTAATAACTTTCTCAATGCAAATGATACAAATCAGGCAGAAAATACATAAATACTAAAAAAGGCCAATAGGACTACTTTATTTTATTTTCTGTGGGTACTTGATTTTGATGGTATATGGATTTGAGATGCTATAATCGGATTAGGCTCTAGGTTCTGCGCAAAATGCTGTACCCCTTGATTGATGCACTCCCTTCATAATCTTGACTGTCGGTGACAGACTCCATCTATCAGAGAAACACACGAATCCTACGTATACCACAAGTGAGCCCAGATCACAGATGTATCGGACTGATCCACGAACTATCGTATGACATGCGTAGAGAGAAACAGATGGCTCATTGTGAGGTTACAATTCTTGAATAATGGACTGAAAATTTCCATCTCAGGATCGATTGTGTACGATGTAACACCACAGAATCAAGGAAATATACGTCAAATCGAACTTTAATTTATCGTACATCCCCGCGTCGCTGTCATGACGCAAGGATGTCCACAATGCCGAGAGCCACGTCGCAGATATGCTTTAGCCCGTCTTCCCTTCGGGCTAAGCTCGGATGGGCAGGCAGTCGCTCGAGCCCGCTGAATGCGTTATGGCATGCGTTTGGGTAGTCTCGAGCAGCCATGATGTGCATAGAGGCGTAGCCGTACGTCTCCATGCCGAGGTCGTGGGCGGAGTCCTGCAGGGAGCTGCCAGCCAGGGAGTACTTGGGTGGCGCAGTCCCTCAAGAGCCTGACCGAGGTGGGGTCGCCGCCGGCAGTTGCAGAGACTACCAACGAGGAGAGGAAGGATGAAGTGGCAGTGGCCTTGGCCGCCGCCACGCCAAACATGATGAGGGCGAGGCGTTTTGTGTCAGCGGTTGGGCTCCGGGGTCATAGCGTGGGGAGGAAACGCGGAGGTCATAGTATTCGGTGGTCTTGCAGGTCTTCCGGACAAAACTAGGGATCGGAGAAGAGGGAGTGGCAGTAGAAGGGACAGTAATGGCGAGAGTAAGAAGAGGGAAAAGAAGGAAGCAGGAGATGTTTCTGCTGCAGCCCATTTCAAGACTTTGGGGGAAAGCAGGAGAGTCGAGAGAGGTTGAAAGGCATTGACATTTTCTGGGCCAAGGAGTTTAAATTCTGGGATGGTGTGGCTGGAAAACCACAACTGGATCCGAACTGGAAGGAACTTATCGGAAAAAACCGGTCCTCTTAGGTCCAAGGCTTCGTATATGGCTTGGTTTCTTTTGAACTTGGAGTAAAATACAATGTCAACTTGAATGTCTGGTTTGATTCATTTTCTTCTACAACGATTAAATGCATCCAGATCCATGTTCACATATATCTGAAAAGCAACTACGCCTGCCCGTGACATATATCCACTATATTTCATTGTGAGAAATATGTTGAGAATGAGTCGTACGAGTCATAATCTGATTGTGATTAATCACTTTCTTACGCTACAAATGGCCTCGTCTTGTGTTTCTGTTGGGTGATTTGGTCGTCATCTGATTGACTGATTCAAGTGGCTCATAGGAGCTGTTCACGAGTTATTCCGGACTTAGTCGGTTTCTTAACTCAAAATTCTGTCCAATTATGCTTGACTTATGCTCAATTGCATATAACAATAGAAAAATATGAGACAATGAGCCATCTTCAGCTACTCATCGTAGGCTTTTGACGTGGGAGGTGGGTCTACATATGTACAAAAACATGAGTTCTGTTCTTGGATGTGCTCTCCTCAGTGTAGGGGCATTACCTGGCACATACCGAAGGCAAAGCTGTCTTTATGGGCCTCTTTGGCTCTACGGTCACGGGTCACGGGTCTGCATCTCGCAATCAGTGGCTCTGCTTCCTCTTCCGAATTCACTGCTCTCTCCGTTTATGTAAAAAAAATCCACACTAGTCTGTTAGTTCAACCACCCTGTGTTGGTCGGGGCATTTTGGCACCCCTCAAGCCTACTCTCCTCAATCAAGATTTTCTCGTTCGAGTCCTATGGTTCAGTATTCGCACAAGATAATAAGTCATAAACTCTCTGCAATTCAGTAGGCGATTTGAGCGGATGATTTTCCACAGCATATTGCTGACAGTGATTTGGCACTACTAACTGGTACTGTCATATTTCTCTTTTATATATCGGACGTTGTACAGCTGATCCAGTCGGATGAATAAACCCAGTATGATATTGGAGAAGTGGACTTTCAATGTCACTTGAACGAAAATATCAATTGTTAAGCAGGGAAGTTTAGTCTACCTACATTATGCTGGAAAAACTCTGCTTTGATAATGTTTAACTCATGAACGAAACCCAACAGTGAAAACCTGAAATTTACGTTGACTCCGATGGTAGCGAGTGACCTTAAAATCAGGAGCTTGTTCCAAGATTTCGGAGGGAGCTTCTAGAAAGGAAAATGGAGAGTTCCATAGATACAACAGCTGCAAGCAACACCTGACGTCCTAGAAGGCAGTTTTTGTATTAGGTAAATCATCCATTGGTAACATGAGCTTTCACAATGTCTCAGAGTTCTGATAATAATCTTTTGCTCACACCCGAAGCAGTGCAAGAGTTTGGTGTTATACTTCATTATTACAGAGGCCATGAACTCTTTGTTCATTACACAAAATCTCAGTTATGAATCACGCAGACATACAGATAACAACGCAAGAAGAAAGCTTCAAGCCTACCGGTGAACCTTTTTTCTAAAAAACTGTATTTTTTCCCTTAATTACTATCTGTAGTTGGTAAAAGGCTTGCGAAACTGTGCATCCATTCGAATTATAGGCCTGAGCCCATCTCCGATTGCTACACAGTTGAAAGCATTTTGAAGTCTGAAAAGAGAAATTCTATGCATCCATCCGAATGATACACCGGAGCCCATCTCCTCCTAGCATGTAACCAAATGCCTTGTTGATATCCGAGAATGGAACCTCACACGAGATGAACTTCTCCAACTCAAGCTCCTGCACATATAGAACAAATTCCCAGGATGACAATCCACCAAAAAGCTCTTCTCAGTCAGTGAGAAAAATGAAGAAAATGAGACACATTTCCCTTGTTTTACATTTATTTCCAAAAGAAGAGAATACAAGGAACTGAAAAATTAGCATCAGGTTTCCAAAACTATATCGACCAAACATTCTCCAATTCTGTGGTTGGTTACCAGAAAATTTGATCCTCAACTTACCTTATTCATATACTTCTCCACAACCGAAGGAAGGTCAGTCCTTGGCTTGTAATTTCCGAAGAAGGTGCCCTTTAGTGTCCTTTCATTCAAGACGTTTATCGGATGGGTCTTAAATGCAGCGTCCTTGTTCGGAACGCCAACAAGAACAGCAACACCCCATCCCTGCAATGAAGTATATTTCCAAGCCCATCAAACATTATTAAAAACAAGTTGGACTTTTGGTTAATTATAATTCTAAAACTGAATCAATGACCAGAACAGGGTCTCGGGGAAATTACATCATGAACACATTCGAATGCAGAAATCATGGCATTAATATTTCCGGTGCACTCCACACTCCGGTCAACTCCTCCATTGGTCATTTCAGCAATTACCTGAATGAAGAAAACCCAACTCAATGTAAGAAGGGCAGAAGAAATAAAATCTATCTCCCTTAGTAACAGTCAATGGAATGGATCTGACCTCCTGAACAGGCTTGTTATAGTCCTTTGGATTCACGAACTCAGTAACTCCAAACTTTCTTGCTGTTCTCAAGAAAATGATCTTTTAGGGACAAGAATCAAAAGTAAAGCATATATTGAATCAAATGCTGTGATTCTGACTAGCCTTCTTCAAATTTCTTCGGGTTCAAATCGACGCCGATAATCCTTGAAGCACCTGCTATTCTAGCCCCCTCAGCAGCCTGATTTAACAAGAATTTTGATCAGTAGTTTCTCATTTCAGTGGTTTGACGAGACCAGTCAGGTTATTTTGGATCTTACCGCAAGCCCCACAGCCCCCAAACCGAAAATGGCCACAGAGGAGCCTTTCTTTGGCCTAGCAACATTCAGTGTGGCACCAAGACCTGCAACATGAAGTCCTCAGTTATCATCAGTAATTGATGAAGACTAATATATTTTATGGAGAAAAGGTTGCTCCATCTCAAGGGCAAACTATACCAACATTTCCCCAAAACCCCTTCACTCACCAGTTGAGATTCCGCAACTGAGGATGCAGACTTTGTCTAGTGGAGCCTGAGGGTTGATCTTTGCCACACATCCCACATGAACGACAGTGTATTCACTGAAGGTGGAAGTCCCAACAAAATGGTAAATGGGCTTCCCATTAATTGAGAACCTTGTCTTGCCATCACTCAGCATGACTCCTCGGTCAGTGTTTATCCTAAGGAGATCGCACATGTTGCTCTCCTCGGACTTGCAGTGCTGACATTCCTTGCACTCTCCAGTGAACACGGGGAGGACATGATCCCCAGGTTTGACATCCGTCACACCTTCTCCAACACTTTCCACAATCCTGAAATGATCATGACACACAAGTGGAGAAAAAGGAATTAGTGAATTCATCACAAATTCCAGTGATGCTCCCATTTCATTTCTCCTTATTCATGATTCATGATTGTTTTCTACAGCTATTTCCTTCGCATTTTCAAATAATACTGACTTCTGTTTGCTCGTCTCAAGCCTTGCCAAGCATGTATCCCTAGCTTGCACCTGAGAGGAGTGCTAGAACATGCCTACTATACATTACCTGCAAACCTAACTAAATGAATCCATTTTTTTGTTTTCAAAATTGGTGTCACTTAAAAGTGTGTTACATATAATATGACTTTGTTTATATCCCGGCTTAACAGTCAAGATAGAGAAACTATCTCTAGAGAAACATACCCAGCAGCTTCATGTCCAAAAATACGAGGAAACAACGGGGTCTGCCCCTGCACTCAACAAACAAGAAAATTATTTATGAGCCAGGAAATGTCAGGAAGCATTACAATATGTGGTTTATGAGCAATCAGCAGCAATCAAGATCTCCTGCATTTAGGATAGGCAATCCCTGCTTTACCTTGGCTTCCCAGAAGTAGACGTCAGTGTGGCAGAGGGAAGTGAAGAGGACCCTGATGCGGACCTCCATTGCCTGCGGAGGTGCCACCTCCACTTCTTCTATCACCAGCGGCTTTCCGGCCTCCCATGCCACAGCAGCTGCCAAATGGGACATTTTTGGCGATGAGTAGCCAGTCTAAAGACGTGCTTTTGCAGTTAAATAAAGTCAAAGGACGAAAGGAGAGTGAAGATTAGGTTTGATTTACTTTTACCTTTGCAGCGAATAACCTGCCCTTCAGTACTTGTAAATTCTAACTCTTCTTCTCCCTGTCTAGCTTTTATCTCCGAAGTCCGATTTTTTCGGTGCAGTGACAGTGGATTTTGCTCTATTGGGTATCCGAAACACAGATCAGGAACCAGAGTGTAAAGTTCAGAGCTTCAAATTATGATGATTTAAGCATGACAAATGGCAATAACATAGAACGAAAGGATACGCAGCGTGTCTCACTTTCCCTCTTTCTGAGAAATATGTCTTCTGTAAGAGGCAGCAAGTAACCGGACGTCGCCTCCCCAGTTTCCAGCTTTCTGCAAAATTTTCCGCTAGAAACCTCTTGGTATCTTGCCGCACGGCAAATCGGGCCGCCACCTCTTCCACTGAATGAGAATTTCCCTTGGGAATTCAGTCCATGCTCATGGTGCTTCAAAAAGCCTGTGCCTTGGATCCAATCAGTGCAAAGAACACAAAATGCAGGGTGCACTAATAATATCATTAGCAGATTAGAAGAACACACGAAATGGGGATATCAGAAATGGGTCAATGCAGCGGCACTGAGGCACTCTGATCGAAAGAACAGAAATATGAATTTACCCGTAAGTTTAGTTAGAGCGGGACCAGGGCACGAGATTCGACTCGCTTTCCATAAGCAGGGAGTGATCTGCGTAGCAGTGCTTGCCATTGTTCAGATTGCTGGGTTCCGGTTTTGCTCGTGTCTGTGTTTTGAAGAGAAGATCGATATTTATAGTTGTGTCCAAGACAACGCAGGTTCGAGTTGTGACGATTTTGACCTGAGAAGAGAAAAATATCACGGAATTAAAAACCAAAAGCTTCCCACGGTTTGGCTACAGCCGGAAAAGAACAAGTTGGATGGAAGGCTCCGAAGAGAAACATCGGCGCCCACATGGCACATAGACCGACAACCCTTTCCATGAAACGGAAATACTTGCTTGGAGCCTTTTCCGTCAGTAAATATATTTATTTATTTGTGGCATCTACGGTAATAAATGATTTCGGTCGGGTGAGTTTTTCATCTATTTATCCGAACCTGATATTTTTTATGGTAAAAATTATATCAAAATCATTTAAGGAAATAAAAGATTTCCCTTGCTCGATTTTTTTGGTGATTTTTTGGGGCCATTACTCTATGATTAAATTAAATAACAAGCTTCTCAATATTATATAATAAAGAGAAATTAAAGAGTGATGTATTAAAAATATACTATTAAACCTAATTTAGTGTAGAAATAATGATTTAAAATGTACCTAAGTACATTAATTTAAGATATCAAATTTATTTTAAATTTGTAATAAAAAATAAATAAATTATTAAGTATAAGAATAAAAATCAAATGAATCGGGCCCTACCGCTTTTTTTTGTTAAGTTGGACGAATTTCTTAGGACTAAAAAATCACTCAAATTTCAAATAAAATTCCCAAAAAACCTATTTTTTCAAGTAGGTTGAATTCAAATTTTTCAATATTTTGGTCTTTTGGTTTTTTCTTTCACCCTTACATCTCGCCTTTCATTCATCACTTTCTCTTACCTGGTCAGAGGTGAAAGAGGGTGAATGGAGTAGAGGTGGCAAATTATGCTGACTCGGCTTATTGGGCCTTACCAGCAGCCAGCATGGCACTAGAAGGGTTGGTCCAAGCACGTCCCTTTAGAATATTGGGTCGTGTCAACATGGCACCATAAAATAGGGATGGCCCCGACTTAACCTGATAACACGATAATTTCCCTTTATCGTGGTTTATCTGTAATTATAAGTGAACTCATGAATGGGGTTTCTTCTATCTTTCAATAGTGTCTAACAGTCTATTAGGTTTTTTTTAATTTCCCTAATCAAGCTATCATGCCAACCCAACTTAAGGATCGTCGAGCCCAGCATACCTAATAAAATTATCCGGCTGTGCCGACACAGCACAATAAGCCCCGGCATGAGCACAATATTATCGTGTCGGGTTTGTGCAGAGCTATCATGCTGGGCCAGATTTTGCCAAGTCTAAAATGGATGAGAGGAAATTGAATAATTTTTTTATCTCAATTTCATTAAATGGCTAGATAATGAGGTAAAATTGAATTAAAGGGAAATTAATTTTTTTAACAGCCGAATAAAATATAATTTAAAATTATTATATTTTATAAGTATTTTAAATTATTAAAAATATATATTAATATAATATTACATATTCAATATCATATAAAATTAATATATATTTATATGTCATATAATACTCTCTCTCACTATTCTTCCCCCCATTCCACCTATCCTTTCCATTCTTCCTCCTCTCTCACTCCAGGGAAGGGCAAATCTGGGATTTAGTAAGTTAGAGGAGGCCATCTCCGTCATTGTAAGATTCTATCTCCGACCCGTACAGCGAATACGGGAAACAAGGGTGACCCAGTAAAATTTCTTGGCCCGAAAAAGACAGCTTTAACCATACCTCACATTCGAATGACATAAAGAATTCCGTAAAATTGGAGCCGATTACAGCAAACCAAATAGACCATGGATCAGTTGAATAGGGATAAAAGAGCTCAATATCTAAATTAATATATATATTTATTAAAAGTTATATAAAAATAATATAATAAAATATCTTAAAATTTTCCCATCCCTTTCCATTTTCCTTATTAAGTATTACCAAATAAAATTAATATTTCCATCTCCATTTCCTCCCCCATTCCTTCCAAACAAGGGATCGGAGAGAGAATTGTGACGATGTCGCGTACGATAATGATGAGATTAAAAAAATAATAAATCACTCGTTATCGTGTGATAATAAGTTAATTTATTATTTTTTTCTTTTAAGTTTATATCGGCTTAAAATAATACTATATCAACATTATCAAATAATAATAAGATTTTATTCCCTTCTTATACTCTTCTCGATTTTTTTTTATGAATGTACAATGGTATCTTAGTTGTCTGAATATCAAAAGAAAGAGTTAAATGTAACCAAATAGTATTTTAACTTTTTAAATATATTTTATTAATCATTGAATCATATGTAATGTGTATTTTGTAAATTATTTAACTATTTTTTCAAAACCTTGACTGGCTTAATGATATCTAATTTATCTTTTATAAATTACTTAATTTAAAAAAAAAAAGATAATTTGACCCATCAAACCTCAATGTGGAAAAATGAAAACCCGAATTGATGGATCCATGTCCTATCCGGTTCAATATGTGGTACAGTTTTTAAAACTGGTTTACTGAAATTCTTCACCCACAAGACAATTTTCTTCTCTTTTTATCTTTTTCTCCAATCTTACCTATCACCAAAATTGTCCAAAGAGCTTCATCAGCAATGAAAAAACCTGGAGAATGTGAATGAGCCCATGAACCGGACCGGTTGAGAATAAATCCCGACGATAATTCTTAGTAACTAGTCAATATGGAGTTCGAGTGAAGCTCAACTTCAACAAAGGCATTGTAATTCACAGGCACATTCCACCTCTAGGGATTGCATCAGTTCATGGGATAAACCAATAATGAAATACATAATGCAGGTGAAAGCCAGACATGATTTGACTTGGAGATGCATATACACCTTTACACCCCAGAAAACTAACTCGTTGCTTATGACTGGTCGACTGCAAATCCAGTATACAGATTTGTAAATCAATTGATTTTTGAAAGAATAAACATTATTATAGGTTTTCTTGCTAAGGATTGTATGGACTTTTCTCCTCACGATCAATGAAATGTGAGCGAGTTCATTCAATATTTTTATGACATTAAAGACGGGGAGGAATCACTTTCCCAGGCAGACCAAGGGAGCAAGAAAGAAAGCAGAGGAGGAAAGAAAAGAAGAGAGTACACCAATCCTAAGGGGTGAAAGAAAAGGACATGCATTAGTTATATAGAACTGTTTGATTGAAACAAGAACACTCTCGGTCACAAGGACAGACATTAACAGCACAAGAAAGAGCCAAGACACCCACTCGACAACCTCAGTTTCAACAGCAGCATCCCGAAACAAGAAGATTCGTCTCTGTAACTAGAACAGAACTTTGTAATACTAAATAAACAACCCTACACCTCCATTCGAATTATACATCGGAGCCCATCTCCCGCCAGCATGTACTCGAAAGCCTTGTTGATCTCCGAGAATGTAACTTCATGGGTGATGAACTTCTCCAGCTCAAGTTCCTGTCCAAATACAAATACAAGCTTTTAATGAGTTATCTATCTCGTCTCAGGAACTGATACCGGAATTCCAATTTTCATATCGGAATATCAAGGAAAAGAATATTCTCTTTCTGCAGAACCAGGTAGAATTTTGGCGGACCTTTTTCTCATTCCGCTGTGATCAGCTTCATCTTACCTTATTCATGTACTTTTCTACAACAGAGGGAAGGTCAGTCCTCGGCTTGTAATTCCCGAAGAAGGTGCCCTTCAGTGTTCTTTCATTCAAGACATTCATTGGGTGGGTCTTGAATGCGTCGTCTTTGTTAGGAACGCCTACAAGAACAGCAACACCCCATCCCTGCAGTATAAAAATACACAGAAGCCACGGATCCGTGTGAAAAATTCAAGATTTCAACTAATTTTATCTGATAAAATTGATCAACGACTATAAAGTAAGGTAGGTTTCGGAAAAGTACATCATGAACACATTCGAATGCAGAAATCATGGCATTAATATTTCCCGTGCACTCCACGCTCCGATCGACTCCTCCATTGGTCATTTCAGCAATCACCTAAATGAAGAAAACATGAGTTAATACAAGGAAACAGAACTATATCTGTGTACTAGTGAAGGTAATGGAAACTAACCTCCTGAACAGGCTTGTCATAGTCCTTCGGGTTCACAAACTCAGTAACCCCAAACTTTTTGGCTGCTCAGAAGAATCAAAACTACTTTGAGAAATCAATCTATACATAGATGCCAAATAAAGTGGCTTTGATATACCTTCTGCAAATCTCTTTGGGTTCAAGTCGACTCCAATAATCCTCAATGCACCAGCAATTCTGGCCCCCTCAGCAGCCTGATCAACTATGAATTTCCATCAAATATTCAAAATTTCCATTACAAGGTGAATGGCTTATAGTATTTGGATGATAATTGTACCGCAAGTCCAACAGCTCCCAATCCGAAAATGGCCACAGAGGACCCCTTCTTTGGTTTAGCAACATTCAATGTGGCACCAAGTCCTGCAAAACAAAATCCTCATACTCGTCACTGTTAAATATTAACACCAGTCTCTCTTTGATCGATCAAAATAATACCGACCATTTTGCAAAATTACATTTTCTTGTGTTTCCCTTTTATGAGAAACACAATTGCGTATGTAATCATATTGTGTTCTTTTATGTTAAATTGTCTTTGCTTTCTGACTAATGAACATAAAAAGGTCTCAGAAAAAAGACAAATCCAACTGAACCTGGTAGAACATTTTTAACACCAATAAACGAAAACCTGAATTCTTCTCAAAAACCCGACAACGACACGGAAAATTTCTTCATTACCAGTTGAAATTCCGCAACTGAGAACACAGACTTTGTCTAGTGGAGCTTCAGGGTTGATCTTAGCAACACAGCCAACATGAACCACTGTGTACTCGCTGAAAGTGGAAGTCCCAACAAAATGGAAAATGGGCTTCCCATTGATTGAGAACCTTGTTTTACCATCATTCAGCATGACGCCACGATCTGTATTGATCCTCAGGAGATCACACATGTTGCTCTCCTCAGACTTACAGTGTTGACACTCCTTGCACTCTCCAGTGAACACTGGGAGGACATGGTCCCCGGGTTTTAGGTCTGTCACGCCTTCTCCAACACTCTCCACGATCCTAAAATGATCATCAAGTCACAAGAGCAGAGATTTAAACACACAAGAAAAATAGTTGCACTCCTCAAACCAGATTAAGGTGTTGCTTCCTGGTAATATTTCCATCAATTTATTCAGAGTCACATTGCATTGTTATATTCTAGTCTGTATAATTGCTTAGAGCATAACTCACACATCAGTATGAAAATGTAAATGTAGTTGATATTTATTGTACATGCAACTTCCTATATATAAGATTAACCACTCATGGAAGGAGACGGTCACTTGAGAACTGATGGAAGGAGACGGTCACTTGAGAATAGTATCTAACAATGACTATAGTATTGGTCTAATAACAAAAAGGGATCTCTTTTAGGTACGTACCCAGCAGCTTCATGACCAAATATGCGAGGAAACACTGGGGTCTGCCCCTGTTATCAGACGAATAAAATTTTCATTCAGTATAACCTTAACAACAATATATTTACGATTAATCCAACAGATATATGTCTTATGAATGTCGTACTGTGATTTACCTTGGCTTCCCAGAAGTAAACATCAGTATGGCAAAGGGACGTGAAGAGGACCTTGATGCGGACCTCCATTGCCTGCGGAGCCGCCACCTCCACTTCTTCTATCACCAGTGGCTTTCCTGCCTCCCACGCTACAGCAGCTGCAAAGTCGGAGAAGCATTATTATTAAACTGTCTGCCCTTAATTCATTTTACTTTATTTCTTTGAGATCTCAGCACAGAGCTCTTCATTATCGATAACTGGACAGAGGTACAGACTGGAAGAGAAACATCTCCACAGAAACAAATGCATAGCAGATCAACATCCCTATGGTGTCACATACTTAGTAGTTAAACCCTTCAAATTTTTAGAGGTTTAAGCTACCAAATGTTGCAATAACTAAAGAAGCGATACTTCATGAAACATTTACCAAAATAAAACTAAAGCCGGGACTCATCAAAGGCGAGTCTTTTATTGCCATGATCCCAATAGATATCACTAAAAACATTGCCCGTTTATGGGGATCTGATCATCAACAAAAAAATTTTAAAAAGAAAAAATGGTGGTCTTCGATCGACTAGTATTAGCCGATCAAAAGAACGATAAAAAAAAAGGGCATCTTACAGGCAGTAACAGAGAAATAATTTTTTTTTAAAAAAGAAAGTAATGTAGCAGACAGAAAAAAAAAAAGACTAATCAGAAGATTTGGATTGATTCGACTCACCTTTGCAGCGAATAACCTGACCAGCAGTGCTTGCCATTCTTTGAGCTCTGTGTCTTCTAACTTCGCTTCTATCTCCAAAAAGGTTGATATTTCTCTCTGTGGTGAAATGGATCCCTGCTCAGTTGCGCCTTTATAGTGCAGAGGAAGACAGATAAGGACAAGAGTTGTTCGGTCAAGCAGTGATGATTCTGATTTGAAGAGAACAGGAGACCATCGGCCTCTTCACATTCTCGGTTTTTTAAGCGGCCTGTAGGTTTGTGTGTCTAACAAAAGTGCAGAGTATCAACCAGCGGGCGCCTCCCGAGTTCCCGGTTTTCCGCTTACTTCCGGCTGGTAACTTTGAATGTTCGGCTTGCCACATGGCAAATTAGCCCGGAAGTCCTCCCCCTCTTTCTGGGGATTTAATATTTATTAAAGAGCTAGAAAATACATGAATAGCGAGAGGAATGGCTTTCGATGCACCGACATTCTTTGCCATTTTAATCTTAAAAAATTATTAAATACCAACAGCAGTGAATGTCTAAATTATAATTTTTAAAATAAATATAATTAAAAATAAATAAAGATATAAGTTCATAAATTTATAAATTAGAACAACAGTTTATTAGGTTAAATTATTTATTTAATAAATAATATAGATAATATATTTTATTAATAAATTTATATAATATCATAAATTAATAATAATTTATAATAAAAAATTTAATATAATTATCATATTAATTCTAATTTTAACATAAAATATTATTATAAATATAATAAAATAAAATAAATATATTATAAAATATTTTTATTTTTTAAAATTTTAAATCGATTAATTTTTTCATTAATTTAATCAAATTTATCAGTTTATTAGAAACCAGCTAGCTTAATAAGAACTAACCTCATTTGCAATGTAATTGAATTAATTCTAAAAATTAAACCAGGTAAATGATCTTAAACCAATTAACTCAATTCAATTTTAAAAATTATGGTATGAATTCTAGTATGTTGTTAGATATTTTGATTCTTGATTTTGCTTGTGACTATCTAGGAATCACAATATTGCAGCCCGTTAATTTGCTAAACGGGGTCTGTTTACTGAGCGTCTGAATCTGTCCACGTTCTAGAGATACAATTCTTCCACCCCTCGCTTGCCCTTGAATGAATAGTGGCCTTATTACTTATATATATTTTTTTTAAAAAAAAGAAATTTTATCTAAATTAAACAATAATTTATAAATTTAGCATCCAGTAACCTATAGTTTTCATCTTAGATATGACCATTTATATCTTTTCCTCATTATTTTTTCCCCATTTTTCTTCCCACCATTCCATTTTCATCAGTAAACATGACCCTCAAAATTACTCTTTTTTTACCAAAATAAATCAAACATAGACCAAGCAGTGTGATGTCAAGGAATGATCAGCAGGAGCCCTTTCAGAATCAATGAACCTATAGGAATTCCCAAAATATTACGCTACACATCCTACTATCATCTCAAAGCTGTTAGCAGAAGAGAGAATCAAACATTGAGTTTAATGTGACAGGTAGAACCCGGTTCCTCTCAGCGCTACCTCGTCACAATGACACTCGCTGAAAGGGCAGCTTCCAGGCTCAGTCTCAAACAGAGATTCTGCTTCAAAATCACGGAGGATGTGTTTACACATGCTTCTTTGGAGTGCAAATGCATTCAGGATATGGATTCTCGTAGAATGATTCTTCGGCCCTGAAACGTGCACGCCCCCTAACTCCAGGTGCTGCAGTCCTCCTTGTCCTCGGAGCCCCTTGCCTATGATGTCAGCAAAGTACTATAAGAATCATCATCTTTTGCTAGAGTAATTTGAGTAGTGCTCTTTTTTATCCATAGTACCTGTTTTCGTGAATTTTTCTCACGGTACGTGACAAGGAGGAACCTTCACCTATCTCACCTCTTTCTAACCTGTCAAAAACTTCAACTAGTGCTTTCCTGCAAAAGTAAACAAAGAGAGATAAACTGAACATTGATTTTTTGGGGGGCAGAAAATAAGGATACAGATTGAGCAAGTGAAATCCAACAGAGCTACACAACTACATGTTTGGTTCAGAGAAACATAGTCTAAGAAGCGTGGAAATTCCACGCAGAACAGGTCTCACATTCCATTCTGTTTTCATTCTAATGTAATAAACACAGCAATAAACCTAATTCTAGGGCCATTTACTGTGGCTTATCAATCCTATTTCTATCAAACTTCTCAACTCCAATATTTCGTCAAATTGTCAGTTACCGATCTGGGGAGATTGTCCTTCGGTGCCCTAGGAATCTCCGGTGGCCCTCAACAGCTCTTGCCATGTTCCCAGAATAAGTTGGAACAAACACATCACTTTCCACCGAAATAATGTAGTCAAGTGCTGCCATCTGAGACGCATGACCTGTGAAGCCTTCCAATTCCTCCGTACTAGCAAGAGTTTCCTGAAATAAATGATTGACAACAGATCTCTAAAACTGCACCTCTAGCCCATGACACACCAATCATAGTCAACTGATGCAGTCAAGGTTTCCATTAGCTGTACTGTTACCCACATCAAGACAGCACTCTGACACTATCAAAAAGGGTAAAGCACTCTGACAGCTTCCAGCAACACTATCAAACTATGCCTGAGTAATAGAAATTCACAACAAACCTTGAAGATGAGATTTGGGAATCGAGATGCGAGCTCTAAAAGCCGATTATTTCCACCATAGATTTCACCAGCAGCAATATAAATCAAGGTTGATGAAGGATATCCAAGAGCACGAAGAAAAATTCCCACCTCCTTGGGTGTTAAAGGACAAGAACCTTCATTTCGCTGCTCTGTTGAGTTTATCTTCTTAACCTTCCAATGAGATGTACTCTCCCTACAAATAAGATGCTCAAATTATGGACCATGAACAATCAAATCAAGGTCCTGATCCTGAAATCAACTCTTCACACAAATACTGATATGCTTTGCATGTATTTTTCACTTTCTACAGACTCCCTCTTACTCCTTGAATAGCAGAGAAAATTGGATCCTGACTTCAATTTTATAATGCAATCAAACATGTCATTTACTTCATCCCCCTCGTTCTATAAAAAAATGAAAATGAAAACCAAAAAATCTTCTAATTACCAAAGCCAACCAAGCATCTAAGCAAGAAGAACAACCATAATGATATAGAGAAGTATCAGTTAGGATGGGCAAATATTCAAACCTCATTATCCTCAGCTCCTCTGACTCAGCTTCTGTCAAACCATAAGTGCAACCAGTAAAAGACAGCATGTCTTTCTCATACCGAAGGTGAAGGGCAATGTACTTTCCCTTTTTGGATCTCAGCCGCTCCACCAGCTTCTGTGAGGTTTCACCGTCATGCATGGCTCAGTACCTAATTTAAACAGGATGCCCCATCGGAGACCTCTTAAATGCATCAATTACAGAGACAAGACAACCTCGAGGCTCATGCTTAAGATATAATACTAAACTCTACTTGAAATACGTATTACTGCAGCTTCCTAATAGCTTGAGCTTCAAGGAGATGAGTCACTTCACACAATACCAGAGGACAATTTCTGCACCAAAAGTCCTGATAACCCCATTTATATTGACTGATTCTGTTCACCATTATCTTAAAACCTTTGAAAGTCTAGAAACCTTACTTGAGAAACATTTTTCCATTTGATTAATTCCCAACTTAAACTTAGAGAAAAGAAAAGGTTACTTGACAGGAAAACAGTAACCTGACCAGCACTGTTTAAAACTTAGCCATCAAACTATCTAGGCAAGTTGTTTATCGTTTTTTAATAGGCAAAAATTTTGTAAACTGCATTTCAGATTGTCAAGTAAGTAGATACTGATCCCTGCTTTCAGCCCATGAAACTCAAGAGTAACAGTGAGAGAATAAGGGATTTCAGACCTTTCCTAAGCTCTCAATAGGGGGAGAGAAGTGAAGTGCTTGATATAAGGCTCGGCATCTCAACCTCTGTATGTCAAGTGGGAGATCATTGTTTGCAAGTCGTGAATCTGATTTGGGTACATGAATGACCTGCATGAGATGCCCCATTAAAAGTTTCACATATAAAGATTTTTCATTTTTATTTTGAAGGTGGGGAGGGCTGCACTACTAGCTATACTATGTATGCAATGTAGGAAATCAGTTACTTGAAATGGTGTGAGAACACATGGTTTGCTATATATGATTTGCTCTTTATTTTATCCCCCATCCAACTTTGTTTCTCTATTTTACATCTATAAGCTGCCTATATCAAAAACTGGTGATCCCATGTGAGGCAAGTAATGAACATGATTTCTTAAACATTGTTCAATTTAACTCCAGAATTAAACTAACACAATCTTTCAAACCTTCATGTGATATTCCCACATAAATCCAAATGTGTGATTTTTTGGGATGCAATCATATGCTTCATCATAGAATTTTGGCTCTAATGAAAGGCTTCAAAATGCTCCGCCTACCTGATAATCTTTGAACAGATGAGTCAGTTCCTCATAGTATCCCATGCTAGACCACGAGCCAAAGTGCCTCCGAGCATGGGGAATTGATTCCAGTCCCTTGGGGAGTTCCTTGATCACTCTCACATCCCTTTCTAGGCTTTTGATGAAATGATCCTCATCAAATATGTCTGCAAATGAACTGAGAATTTTGAATGATGTTAGTGAAAATTTATAAAGAGCAGAAAATTACAAACAGAAATTGTGGAAGCAGTGGAGCAAAAAAAATACCTTGAATCTTTCCAGAATGAACGTCTATCAAGTTGAGGAATTACTAGAATGGCATTCATTATACGTGCCACAGCTACCATGTCTGATATCTGTCAAAAATAAGCATCAACCTAATTTAGGTAATCTTTTTCTGCAGAATCCTGAAAAATGTTTTGATAAGAAGAGATCTTCAGGACATAGATTTTCCCAAGGTTCCTGCTCCAAAAGTATGATCTGAGAAACTTTTCAAAAGCCCTCAGAAAAATAAACCAACAAACTATATCAAGCATGACAAGATGGTAACTGTTAAAAGACATTTTTCTTTCATGGAACCTACAGATTTTAGGTCATATCTGCATACAAAACAATGGAAAAGGAAAAGACTGGAATTACCATGTGGTCATCACTTTTCTGTTGATTCCGTTCTGTTTTCCATTCCTCAGGACAAATATGATCTATCCTTAAGGTGGTATTAATCAGAAAACAAACATGTATGTCATATGAAACACGTGAATATGCGTGCTACACAAATTACTGAATGCAACTCAACCTTTAGTACATGTTCCATAAGATAAAGCTACATAAATTAAACTCATGCTGAGGTTAACTTACACCAGTCCGCATCTGATTTAGTCCTCCATTACTCCGGACAGTGATATACCGATCTGCTTCTTGAGCGGCTGACATTGTAATAAAAATTTTAGCTACTACAACTGTAGACTTAAATAACTTTAAGAAACAGCATAATGTCAAATTAGATTCTATATGAGACCATATATTACAACTATTATGCTATCTAAAAGCTATAGAACACAATACTGCAACAAGATCACCGCAAAAAAAAAGAAAGAAAGAAAGAAAGAAAGAAAGAAAGAAAGAAAAAATGATAAAGCTTCTAGATTTATGGTAAGTTAGGGAACTACATATCTTAAATCAAAATTGAAAATCAAGTGGATTAAGAATATTCATTCCTGACCTTTATATTTAGAAGAGGGCTTCACGCAAGGATGCAGACTGAAGCTGAAAGGAGGACTCCATAGTTGTTGGCCTTGTGTATTCACCTCCAACTGCAAGAAATCTTCATCTCCAAGAACCTATATAGACATGCATTAGGTGACAAAACTATAGTCTAGACACACAATTTTTGCATTATTTTAATTTAAAATCTCGATAGCTACTAGATGAAAGGCCACTGATACTTGAGACCCATCTTCTAAGATACACCGAAGTCTAATTTCATACAAATTGAGATGGATTCATCATTGCTAATACGAGCCTCTGTTCCTTCCTATCATCTGTGGCAAAAGAGAACAGTTAAGTGTGGTTGAGATTTTCGCCAGACTTGAGTTTCACATCTAAAACAGCTAACCTACAAGTAAATATATCAGATTCAACACATCCACATCAATGACCGTCCAAGATGAACAAGACCCAGCAAGCAAAATCGAAATTCAAGAAATTAAAATTACAACTTGGCGACAACCCATCAAAGAATAAGATCCCGAGTAAGCCAGAGCCAGAAGAAAGCACACCCTTTCGGATCGGACTTCCTCGGACGAGGTTCCTTTCTGGCCGACACCTTCCAACCCCTTTCTTGAGATGTAGATCAGCGTGAACAGAAAGAACGCAATGAGAAGGACGAGGTATATGGTGATGGAGCGGAGCCTCCTCGAGAGGAACCTGGCCCTTCTTGAATTGAAGCCTCTGCCGGGCGCCATTTCATAGACAGATCCCTCTCTCTCTCTCTCTCTGACACCCTCCTCCTCTTGTGAAAGTTCCTCTGCCCTCTCGCTACCAATACTCACTGGCCTAGAAAGGGAATCTCTGCAAAGATGTTCTCTGCTGCTTCCGCTGATCCCACCATTGTTCCAAGTTATTGCATCACCTGAAAAATCAGGATTTAACAAACAACAGCTTATCAAAACTCTTAGATATTTTTAATTTGAGTCCCATATAACTTATATTTCGCTTTTTGGACCAATCATGTTGATTTATTGCATATCAGAACCCCAATTTTCCAATGTTTACTAGTAATCCCGGAAAAGTTCCAAATTGGTAAAAAAAAAATTGTACTCAGTAAAAACAATTATAATTATGTTCTTATTAATACAAACAATCAAAATCGTGATAACATTGTAATGACATAGTTCTATTAATTGCATTAATGGTACAAAAGTGTTTGAATTATTTATCCCTCATCAACACAAAATGTTTTACATTTACCCCCACAAACTCTATTAGACCCCTCTACGGATTTTTTTTTCCAAGCTCCTCAAAAGGAAATGAAGTCTCCATGCATACATTAATTAATTCCTTGGCCAACCTCTATCCTTCACTTGCTATATCTACCAACTCTAAAGACATATCCAAGTTTAAAACCTGCTGCTTCAGTTCAAGCCCAAGGTAAACACACCTTTGCTTAAATAGCGAATGGTAAGGCTGGGGAAGGAGAGGAAGAGAGGAAATGTTCAGTCTAATTTTATCTTTGCAAATGCGAAAAATAGCATGATTATGATTCTCAGCATAGCTCAAGATGAACAAGGAATAGTACCGTGTCAAATATGATTTGTTCATATTGGAAAATAGTTGTTTTCACATGAAATTTTACGTCAATATTTGTTCTTTTTGTTCTAATTTGAAACTTTTTTCCAAAATGTTTTGTATCATTGGTACAATTAACTCTATCGTCTTCGTGGTATTATCATGATTTAATAAAATAATAAGCTATTAGATAATTATTAAGTATAACCCTTCCATTCAAATCCCATTATAACCCTTTTACAAAAATTACCAAATAAATTATTCATTTATCACTCAATTCTTTCCCAACCTTATGTGAGATTTTTGGTAGGTCGGAATGGAATGGATTGTCATGTTTCCTTATTTTTTATGGGTAAAAAAGTCTGAAATTATCATTTTAATGAAACAACCATTCAATACATTTCTCACATATTTATCATGTTTCAATTGTCCAAAATATTAAATTAACAATCTTATTATCATCTTTCAATTATATTCAAAATTTTATCTAAATTTAATACGATCCACGTTACTCGTTGTTGTATTCTACTTGTGATATCTTTGACTATTAAGCAATTTTTTACCATTTTATATTTGTTAAAAATTTTATTAATATTGAATATTAAACTACCACACTTATCATAGAGTAAATTGTAGTTTTAAGCATAATCTATATTTAATAAGTGAATAACTATGAAGGGTATAATTGGCAAAGTAAATCTTTATACCCAATTTCACTTCATTGCCATTCCATTTCCATTTTGTTCTACCACACGCAGTCTAGGAATCTTGAAGTAATTATATGTTTGACGAATTTCTCTTAATCTTTTTACTCCTTAGTTCAGTGTAATTATAGTTCTCAACTTCTGACCCTCTCTCTGGTAATAATCTTGGCGAGGTATGGTTTTAAGTTATTAATGGTAAAAATTCAAAATAACAACAATATAAAGCAAAGAAAGTAAGATGATTTAAATAAAAATTATGAGGATAGTGAAATTTATATGATAGGATAAATGATATGAAGAATTATAATTTTTTTATTTTTTTCAATTATATAGTAAACTTTCAAAATTGATCATAATGGTTGATGATTTTCAATTTTTTTCTGAATCTATCGTATTGACCGTTTCCGTCAAAAAATTGTTAGTTTTAATAATAATAACCAATTTACCCTCAAGTTTCACCTTTTCATATTCTACCTCCAACTTTCATTTTTTAGTCGTTGATCAATTTGTCTCTTAGTCCAGTCTCCTACATGATTTGTCCCATTGCCTCTTATTGCAATGATTATTCTTTGATCAATTTAATTATAAAAAAAATCGACTTGACTACACTCCAATTTTATTGATTTTTTTTCGATCAAATGAATTGGGTCGGTCAGTATCCGTATTGCCCATGATTTGGCCAATCTGTGCCTTGAATCATACTCACAGAGATTGATTTAATTGATTTAACATAAATTAACCCATGAGATGGATTAGCTAATTGGGATTAATTTATCTCGGATTGATTTGATTAGTTGTCTCAATTCATTTGTTGATGCATCCGAATTATCATTAAACATTATTTGATCCGCCAGGTGCAAGAGGTGAGGTCCCCACCACCCCCGATTTTTGGGGGAAAAAATGGTGGTAGAATCAAGAAAGTTAAAAATTGAGGGTAAAATGGTCATTATAAAAAATATTAACAATTTTTTTTAATGAAAATCGTCAATATAGTTTATATGGAGAAAAACTAAAAATTATTAACTATTTTAATGGAATTCGAAAGTCTGCAACAGAATTGAGAAAACAACTAATTGACTTTTCATACGTGTAATGTTCGACACATCAACCCCCATCTGATTCAATACGTTCAAGAATACAAGACCATTCCAAGCTGACTTAGGAAAATGGTTTGAGTGAAACAATTTTGATGTTTCGAATTTTATAATTGGACCAAATCTATTGGCCCTTTTACAATTATTTTATTGTAGATCAATTCTGAATATAAATTAATTATGGCACATTGTATTTCTAAAAAAGAATGTGAAGAGGAAAAAAGAATCTCCTCAAGTGATGTAAGTGTTGCTCGCAGTCTAACGGCTATAAATGGCAGGGCTGTCCTCGGCTCTCAGCGCAGCTTGTTACAAAAATATTTAGTATAAAAATTTTAAAATATAATTTTATATTACACACTTTTTTAATATACTATGTTTTGTTATATTTTATTAATTTTTTACTAATTTTATTAATTTTTGATCATATGTATTATCTACATAATATTTTTCATATGGTATGTACCATTATTATGCACAAAGATGGGACCCACTAACAATAAAAAAAAAAAAAAAGAAAGGGTGGGGGGGTGAAAACATGGCTCTCTGATGGACTCTCCCTCCGAAGATGTCTAGTATCTAGCAAGGTTGCCAGAAGGAGCTAACAAGCCACCCAAACCGCCACCCACCTCCCCATCCCCAAGTTGCCTTCCCCTCCTCTGGTTACCTCTCCCTCCGGTGGGAAGGGGAGGTGGCCGAGGGAGGGGAGAGGCGACTGGCGGTGGGGGACTTGATTGGCGGTTGGGGTGGCTTGCTGATTCCTCTGGCGACCTTGCTGGATACTAGACATATCCGGCAACATTGTTTAGAGCGAGAATCCACCGAAGAGCCATCTCTTTCCCCTCTTTATTTTTTTTTAAATTATTAGTGATTCCCACCTTTGTGCATAATGGGAGACATATGATATGGAAAATAGCATGTAAGCAATTTACATTATAAAAAATTAATAGTTAGTAGGAAAGAATATACATAGTACGAGTTATATTTTAAATTTTTTATACTAATAAAATGTTTTGTAAGCGACATTCTTATTAGTAAAGTCCATGCCAAGCGGCCCAGAGAAGTACTTGGTCTTACTAACAAATGCCTGCATTGGAATCAACCGTCCACGTCTTTGATAAATTCAGCACTGAACCAATCAACACATATGCTTGGCTTCATATTGTTAGGCCAGCTAATTGATTGCTGCTTCAGAAACCAATAAAAATTAAACTAAATCAAACTAATATGCATACAAGTTTTCTGATCACTTGTGAGATCATGGACTCAAAACAACACCAAAAAAAAAACCGCTTGTAATGGCCTTAACGTCCGTTACATAACGGTATCAGTTGAATTCAAATCCCGGTTGTTGCGAGCATGACGGAATTATGGAACGGCCGTAATGGGTAAATGTCGACCGAATGATCGTTATGACCAATATTCTTCATTTTTATTTACCGATATTCATGTATTTAAATGATTTTTAGTTAAATACAACTTAAATGAGTTTTATTATGTGTTACAAGAGACTATTATATGGGAAAAAAATTTTCTTCCTACTTTTATCATTATGTCCTTATTAAAAAATTTTACACGTCATTTAATACTCGCTCTCAACAATTCTCTATAAGTTGATTCTTTTCTGTGCTCAAATGAGGGATCAACTAACCCATAAACAATCGGGCTTTCGATCTCAATAACCATCACAAGTTGGGTATTTTTCTTTTCATCTTAGACTTGATATTGCACTAATAAGACCTTTGCTCCAATTGCTAGATTGGTGATCAGTGTCCATTGCCTCCTATCTGTAGCTCTTTCTAAAGAATGGGGCTGCACCAATTAGGTGTTGGCTATGCGCTCTATACGGACATCTTGATGAGGAGGTCTACATGAAGTTTCCACCTGATTTTACCGCAACTAAATCGGGGTATGTAGGTTATGCGAATCTTTATATGGGCTACAACATGCGTCGAGGAATTGTTTCAAAGTCCTGAATTCCACTGAAGGAGTGTGGCTTTGTGCAATTGGCTGTAGATCGATAGTGTTGCAAGTTGGGCTGGTCTGGGCTGGTTCGTGACAATTCATGAACCATTGGGCTGGTCCGGGGCACAGTTTACGGGCTGGGATTCTGTGAACCACACCAGGACCAGGTCTGGTGTGGTGGGTCAATTCATAGGTCGAACCGTGGTTCACAGTTCAGCCTATGAACCCTTTTTTTTACTCTTTTTTAATTTTAAATACTTATTACAATTTAATTTTATATTTTAATATATTAATTTTATACTTAAATTTATACCACATTCCAGCCAATAGTATTAACACAGTTCATGCCAGTTACGATTCAATAGGCCATTTCCACATGGCCTGCACTGGAAACATCCCTTAACTTATTTCTGTGGACTGGGTCGGTCCGAGTCAGGCCAGCTATGGTTTCACATGGGCCGGTTCTGGTCTCGTACGCGGGCAAATGGGCCTGATTTGCAACTCTAGCCGTAGATTATTCTTTGATCACCTATTCTCGTGGTCGTATACTCTTGTCGGTACTTGTATGTGTTGATGATAATATTTTGATTGGAAGTGACTCAATGGCTTGTGCCGTTTTTAAGCAGTATTGTGATGGCTGCTTTCGAATAAAGTATCTTGGTCCACTGTAAGTATTTCCTTGGGACAGGGATCGTGAGCAGACCAGCTGGAATACAGTTATGCCTGAGGAAATGTGCAAATGATACTTTCTGAGTGAGTGTGGCATGCTTGGCTCGCGACTGGTGACTTTTCCAATGGAACAACACCGCAGTTTAGTTCCAGCTAGAGGGACCTTATCGGAGCAACCAGCCATTACCATCAACTTGTTGGGAAACTAATCATTCTAGCCATAACTCAACCCGGGCTATGTTACTCAATTCATATGTCGTCGAGATTTGTTCGTGAGGAGCCCTAATGGAAGCTTAAATTTCAAAAATTATATTTACGAATCCAGCATTCTCTTGTTACAATTTGAAATTTAATATATAGAAGTAAATAACGAATGCACTCGCAAAAACTTTGAATTTGTCATTGAATTTGAATCTTTGATTTGGCGATGTATCACAGCACCTACACAAACTATTCCAGCAGTCAATCCTTTAACTAAACACACATATATACGCAAGATTTTTATCGTAAATGTTGAAAACTGTTTCCAACAAATTGTTGATAATACTTAGTTGACAGAACTTTCTTCAATCAACTCCCAATATGCTATTTTTGGATAGCACTCTATCCTTTTCTCAACTGGCAAAATTGCTTCTCGTTCTCGTCAGACAAAAGGAAAGAGAAGGCCTTCGGCTTTTCTATTAGAAAAATGGCCGGAGTTGCTAAACCTATTTCCGCTAATTACCAGTGCTGGCAATTTAATGCTATGAAACGGTTGGTCAATAAATTAGAAAATTGTCAATCAGGAAATTTGAAGGCCACCATTAATTGGCATAGTTATGCCATTTTCTTTATTTTGCCACGGGAATAGACCAACTGTGGGCGTCGATGACATGGCGACATTAATTTCACTAAATTAATTCTTATATAACAATTGTACTACATATCAATAATTTAGCGCACATATATAATTGAGAGTATTATTAAATTTATATAAATATAATTTTATATTTAATTTTAAAACAATCTTATCTAATAAAATATGTGACTTAATATAGATAATTTTATGTTAGAGGAATTTAACTGTTCAATGCAAAATATAGATAATTAAATTTTATATACGAAAAATGATCTATATTTATGTGACTAATGGACTCCACATTAAACTGGTAGTAAATCAATTTATCTTATTAAATCTTTTAATAATATTATCAATTAACTCTTAATTAATTAAATTTACAAGTTAAGATTCACGTTTAGTAACATATCATAACTATTTGAATAGTGAGGATTTCAATTAAATAATCAAACACCATTTAGTGATAAATTTTCATGTAAGTAAATAATTTAATTATATAATGTTTCGGATAAATTAGGATATGAATATAGCTAACAACATTTTTCCATGAGAAATTCTCTCAGTAATTTGTCGGAAAAAGTCTTTAACAAATTGTCGGAGAGAGGTGGCCTCAGTGATGTTTTGATGGATTTCCGTTAGGTATAGCAGATAGTAATGTTTTGATAGATTTTTTTTCTCTTGGTATTTTGTCAGAAAGTTCCAACACATCTATCTCTCGAACAGATGGGGAATTTCCATCAAATCCCCTTCGGATAGACACATTTCCTCCGAAATCTGATGGAAATGTCTCCTTTTCATTAGAAAGCCATCCAATTTCTATTAAATTTGTCCAACAGAAATTCGAGAATTTCTAGAACATGAGGAAGTGCTCCTAATCCACATCCATGCTTGTATTGACAATATACCTATAGATCGAATGGGAAGACATATTCACTCGCTTATATATGTGTATATATTTTTTGTTGTCTTGATATAATCTGTCCTTTAATTTTGTAGGAGGAAGCTCGAGAGTTTTTTTTCCCTCTCTCCAAATACAAAGCCTATTTGCTCAATTTTTACCTCATAGGTGAAGGATCGGCGTAATGGGAACCTCTTGGCAGACGAGTAAGGTCAAATCATACATATAGATTTCGATTTCATGCTCTCAAATCCCCCTGGTAACGTAAATTTTAAGAATGCCCCACTCAAGCTAACATGAGAACTTCTGAGGTAAGATACTATCACTTCCTGCTTCTTCTTTGTTAGAACATATACAGACATTGGATGTCTTGTAACATCGAGAAGGCCGCCCTTAGAAGGAACAATCACACTTGAATTTGGATCAAGAAGTGTTCCACTAGTAGAGAACACTTTGGGTTTGTTGAATTTGTGGAACTTCACTGATTGTTCAAGGCGTAGCCAACCAACTGTTTGTAATTTAGCAGCAGAAGTATTGGCAACGCCTCCAAAAGTAGAATGATCATGGAATTTCTCAACATAGTTTTTTTGAAAGAGTTGATTTCTCATTCCCGTTGTGATGTTGTGGTCCTGAACTTGGATTCTTCTCTGCGAGATTTTATGCAAGATGGTGGCTCCGTAGAGCTATTCTTTGATGTTGGACATTTAGAAGAATTGGTCTTCGCGGAACAGATCAGATTGTTGATAGCAAGGAGGAACATCCTGTCTAAATTTCAATCCAATGGAAATTCATATTCATCCAAAGAAGAAGAAGAACAAGCATTACCATTTTGTTCAAGCACGGTGTTATGCAATTTGATTTTTTTGCATGAGTGTACAAGTTCCTTGTTTAGAATCATCCAATGCATTTTAGGAGCAGCAGGTTGAGCTTGTCTCATGTAACTGGCCTTTCGAGCTGTTCTTTTATCTACATTTGTCCACTGTCTTTTGTCCAAAAAAAAAAAAAAGGAAAGGCTAATATCTCAATCAATCACGGACTTTGATTATTTTTTTTCAAATTTAGCACGAATTTTTCATGTATTTCATCAAGCACCAACTACCCGTTATTTATCATTTTATCACGACGTACATTCTTCTATCAAATTGTCATATGTGGCATATTGAATTTGCTCATGTAGCTAACGCAAATTATGTGGCATTGTGCAATCTTGGACGACTAAATTCGATAAATGATGCATAGTTGGTGTATGATTAGGATATGTAAAAATATTTATATTAAGTTTGAAATGTGATTAAAATTTATGTTTAATTAAGATATTGACCCAAAAAATAATCAAGTGAATTGAGAGATCATAGTTGTGCTCACTTTTGACTCATATTTGGTAGCTGTATCTCTTTATGTACAATGAACTACATCAAAGGAAAAAAAGATGTTGATGTTGGTCTAAATTTCATTAAAGATTTTATTGCTTTCACCTAGAGAAACTAGGAAAAAGGGGCATGCTCTTGAATGCGAACCTCATACCATTTGATTTCCGGTCGAGCACAAGCCTCTCTAGACCTAACTGGGAAATGAACATGGCTTCAGCCAAGATTGTCAAAATGAGAAATGGTGCTAATAATCAATTCATGATATTTTCATTACTATGCGATATCTAGAAATTTAATGACTTTAGATTACTTGAGAGGATCCGTTCAAAATAAACGAAGAAAAAAGATTGAATAATGGAGTGATGGCAATAATGGAAGACAATATTGAAAGTTAATTGCACCTAACAAACGTCAAAGTCGCAACACTTCAGCCACCCTAACAATAATGTCATAACAATTATCAAAAACCAACATTGGAAGGAACAATTCTGCGGGCTTTTTGCCCTTTTCAATGTTAATAATTCCCATATACAATATGACACCTTAATTTATTAGGTAAATAGAAATTTAATATGATAGTATTATTATTTTTATTTAAAATTAAAATATTTTTAATTTAATTAATATTAATAAAATTTCTCGTATATCATCTCCTTATTAATAAAAAAAATATTTATCATAAATTAATTATTTAATAGATAGAAGTATAATGATGATGGTTAGATTGACTAACTCAATTGATGATGACACCCGAGCTTGGCAAAAAAAAATTATCAACTCCTTCCATCTAAATTGTACATTCTCAAAAAGTATGAGCCAGCTTAAAATCCTTCTTATAATTAATTAAGATTTTAAATTTAAATATTATAAATAAATAAAATTTTATGCTACCAAATATTTTATGGTCAATAGAATGATTTTATTCAAATTTATAGAAATTAAATTCATTGAAAATTTTGAGTTAAAATCGGTTATCTATTAAAAAAAAATGCCATGATCGTATCAATCATCATCAGTCATGCACATGCCCCTCTCTCTCTCTCTCTCTGACGATTCTCTTTATTGTGATTTGTCCACTTCATCTCTCTAAATCATTGGCTAAAGTGGAAAGAGGACAATAAGAAAATGGGTAAAAAGGTTAAAATACCAATTTGCCACCCTCCAATTTCTGATGCAGTCTCAAGATCTATCCTCCAGATGGACACATCCCTCCTCCATATGCCCCCATAACATTGTTCTAACATTATTGATCTGCCTCAGTACAAGCCGATGTACTGGTGCATGCATTCGGATGTTTAGATATGTCTGGCTGAATATGACGTGCCTTGTGGACCATCGTGCGCACCTTCAATTTATTCACTCAAACCAAATTAATTGTGAAAATATTAGGTTTTTATAGTGATAATATCAATTTACGGGCAAAAAAAAAATTAGGATTCTTTTCCTATGCTTGTTTATTCCAAATTTTCTCTTTGTTCCCTGTAAGCCTACCATTTGCTTTACATAGTCCGAAAACAAAAGTTGCCGGACTACACTCCCATGGGAACTTTCACTTCCCCCAACAAAGAACACAATTAAGGATTTCCCAATGACCCATAAAATAAATATAAAATAAAAATGTATTTTAATATTTTTTTATTTTTTCCCATGATTAAGTAATTTTATATATGTACCGCTAGGCTCATTATTCTCTCTCTCTCTCTCTCTCTCCTGCCCACTTGCTCTGCTCCAATGGACTCCTCCTCGTCCTCTTCCGCCGTACGCCGGCGACACCACAGCTCCCACCGCCGCGGCTCCTGGTGCTGCTCATTCACCGTCCCGCCGTCGAGCCCCGAAACCGTAACTGTCTCCCAAAAGTTTCATTCCACTAAGAGCCTCCACCACGTCAATAGTAACGTAACTATGCCTGACAAGCCCCGTGACTCGTTCTCCAGACTCAGCTCCGCGCACTCGATCCCCAACTCGCCGCAGAGCTTCAAATCCGGGCTTGGCCTCGTCGGGCGGATCGATCCTCGCCGGATGTTGTCTCCCGGGAGGGTCTCTCCCATTGACCTGGATCCGGCAACGGAGCCCGACCAGGGTCCGAAGTTGGCCATCCCGTCTCGGTCTGGGAGCTTCCGGGTCCCGTCGGAGAGGTTCTCAATGATCCAGCTGCATGCTGAGAGCTTCAGGGCTCCAACTGAGAACCCTGCAGCAGCACCCGTAGATCTGCCCGAGCCGTCCAGGTCTGGACGGTGCAATGCGTTTGACGTGAGGCTCAACCTGATGTCGAAGAAGGCGGGTGAGGCAAGGTTGGTTCTGGAGCTCAATTCAGATGTCCTCTGCTCGAATTCAGAGGTCTTTGCGGACCTCGTCAAAAAGTACAGGAAGGGCTCTTCCGCTGGGAGGTTGTGTTCGAGTCTGTGTCAAATCGAGGTCCCTGATGTGGAGAATGTAGGCGTCTTTAGAGACACGATTGAGCTGATGTTCGAGGATGATATCTCTAAGAGCCTCATGAAGGTCGGTGTCAACCGCTGCATCGACATACTCGAGGTTAGCCCTTTTGGCATTTCCTTTTCAAAGTTGCAATCAAGTTCGTGCTTTGTTTGATATTCCTGCTGGTTCTACAGTTAAGAGTTTGATTTCACCTGTCATGGGTATATGTCTCGTCCTGTGAGTGGAAATAGTTTCCTTTTCCTTGTTGACAATCACATCAGTTTTCGTGTGAAATTTTGGGAAGTAATCTGTTGCTGTTTGGTGGGAAAATATTCCTTTGGTGGAAATTTTCCCAAAATGGACTAAAAATGGGTTGAAGAACATCGGGCAACATGTTCAACTCATGCTGTGGGAAATTCTACCTAGTGACGCATAATTTTAGTAGATTTCACAAGTCGCCTGGGCTGTTCGGTTTCTAAGGGGAAATAGAAGTCACGAGCTTTCCCGGGAAGTTCTTTTGGGTGGATTCAGCATCTGTGGGAGAAAAATGTTATATAAAAATGACTAGTTGGGTAAGACTTATCTATTCAAGTGAAAACGACGGTTTCACACTGTTCATGGTCATATTGTGTTTAATACAGAGACTGCTAAGTTAATCGATAATCCGTTGTTAGTAACTGTTATTTCCTAAAGGTGAAGTCCTAGCTTGGAAACGGATCTTTAAATCAAACTCCTTTGTTGAGCCAAGGGAGATTACTCGAGACTGTTTCAGACTCTAAGTTAGTATTCAGTTGGTACCATCACTTGCTTTTTGCTGAGAATCTAACTGATGATTTTGATTCTCATCTATCTCTTTGTATAGCTTGAAATATTCCTGTTATAGAGACTGATTGTTGTTAATGGATGGCTTTTACTAGGTGTCAGCAAGCATAATGTTCACGAGAGGTGTTCTTTCCTGTTTGAAATACATCGAGGCTGTTCCTTGGACAGAGGAAGAAGAGGAAAAACTTCGGGTCCTCTTTATTCGGGCCAAGTTCGATGAAGCTATGATCAAGGATATTATGTCTAGACTCTACAATGTCGAAGCTGCAAATTCCGAACAAAATTTAGCAAAACAACTTGTATGTTCCATCATTTCCTGCACAAATCAGACTGCCCGGAATGAGCTGAAGTCCCTCGTGAAGGGCCTCCTCTCGAATAGCTCAGTCTATGTGAAGGTCAGCAGTGACCTGGACAAGGAGGAAATTTATAGTGTTTGCCACTCTTGTCTCGCTTCCTTAGTTGCTCTCCTTGATGAGGCCTCAGGTAACACACAGGGCAAGCCTCTGGTAGAATGTATCTCAAGAGAAGTCGATAACATCAATTGGCTGCTCGAGATCCTTCTTGAACGGCAAATGGCTGAGGATTTTGTCTCAATATGGGCGGGTCAGGAAGCGTTGGTAAAGCTGCATGGGTTAGCTTCTCCAATGGTGAGGTACGAGGTCAGTCGGATCTCTGCTGTCCTATTCATCGCAATGGGAATGCGAAAGCTCCAATGTGGCCCAAAGGCAAGATCAGGGATCTTCAAGTTGTGGTTCAGCCCCATGTTATCAGACTTCGGGTGGCTGCGGCGGTGCCGAAAAGGGCTTGAGATGAAGGTGCTCGAGGAAGCTATGGGTCAGGTTCTGCTGACTCTCCCTCTGAAGCAGCAGTATGTGCTGTTCATGGAGTGGTTCAGGTGCTTCTCTAAGCAAGGATTGGATTGCCCAAACCTCAGCAAGTCGTTCCAGATCTGGTGGCGAAGATCCTTTCTAAGGGGCTCTGAGACCCACTTAATCGAGTGTAGGTGATGGGAATGTAATAAAATGCCTGGCCTCGAACAAGATAGATGTAATGAAATGGTATGTTTTCCACTAGACGGGATCTGGAGATGGTCATTCTTTGTAGACTTGGTGAATTGAATGTAATTAGCCACAACCTGTAGGGTGGCTTCGTATTATCTTTGATTCGTTCATCTTCCAGTTGTTATCTGGGGTGTATAGTCGAGTTAGAAGGGATAAAAGGTTGTAGTTTCCCAGCTAAGATGATAGCTCCACATTGCTAATCTGTGAATACTTGCTTTAGAATTCCAACGCAACATCCAATGAGGAAAACCGAAATCAACCGCGCCTCCATGAAAGATCTTTAATTCTATTTTCATAAACTGGTTTTGTTAGTAAATATACACGAGTAGACGGCATATATGATATACGTATAACTTCCATATGCAACAGGACAACAAATAAAAAAAGGATGCAGCCAAAAAACGGAGATAGGAACGAAGAGATGATGATCAAAATGTTGAAGTTCTTGACTTGACCGATGTATTAGTTTTTCCATTTTCCCGATCGAGGCGCGGTTAGCCCATAAGGCCTAGCCCACCGGACCGGCGGCTTCAAGGGTTGCTCCGGGAATAGTGTGCGGAAGTTTGACTGGTTTACGGCGATCTCACATGCACCAAGAAAGACTCCTGCAAACACTCAATGGAGTCGAGTACTGGCGTGATAGCCTTGCGAATCAATTGCCTAGGGATGAGATGGACTGACAGTTCCTTACTCTCTTAGTTGGGTTGGTGGTGGCTCCTAAGTCATGTTTCATCAATTTATTGAACAAGAACATGAAGCATATTGATATGGTGGACTGATATCGAAGTTCTTTGGATAATTTTGTCATGATTTGGTTAACTCCGAGGCATCTTCTGACGGCAGATATCGTCAAACTTCCACAAGCTACAGTGATCAGTCCATCAAATTCGAATAGTGTAGGGAGCAAATCGTAAATCAAAGTACCTTGGGTGGTAGTTTGCTAATAAGAGATAAAATGGGAGGGATTTGCGATTAATTCTCTCTGCAAAGCGCTAGGGTTGTAAGTCGAAGACTGCATGGCCCAAACAACCGATAGAAGACCGATCGACGGCGATGGAGGCGTCGCGATCGCCGCCTGTTGACAGTCCGATTCGGAGTCCTAACCCAAATTCCAACTCCATAGCTTCGGTGAGTCCGGTTTGGCCCACGGTTGACGGTCCACTGGGGCTGTCGGAAGAAGACGCGGTAACCTACGCCCGCAGGTTCTACAAGTTCGGGTTCGCCCTCTTGCCGTGGCTGTGGGCCGTAAACTGCTTCTACTTCTGGCCCGTTCTCCGCCATAAACGCTCCTTCCCGCAGATCCACCGCCGTAAGTTCTCTTCGTTTACATCTCGTGATTTCAAGGCTACTTTATCTGCTGTATATTTAGACAATTTCCATTCACTCAATGCTTAATTTTCTGCTTCTGCTAAGAAATCTAGTAAAAATAAGCTGGCAGGTGGAATTGTTGCGGGATTCCCAACTTCTCGTACTCTGTTTCCAATTCCCGTCATGTTAAAAGATGAGCCTTTTGATGTTCTTTTCTTCCTTTCGAGCACTCATTGTCAAGGAAAATTTCTTGTCAACAAATCACTTACTAATATCAGCTTCAGCTGTTTTGTAGCAGCTGAGATCAAAGTATATGATCTCATAGCTTGGTAAATTATTAGTTGTGACAGCTCCAACTAAAAATTCTCATCCTGCTTGTCTCCTTGCATTTCAAGATAGCATGAGTATATTTCCCAAAGCAGGATTCCGAGACATACTTATAATGTGAAATATTTGTGGCCATGGAGAATTATATAGAACTTTCTTGAAATCTGTAGGGCACTGATCTGTAAAGTAATGGTGAGGTTGAAATTATTCCAGAAAACTGGAGAAGGTAATGTGTTCATAAGGTAAATGCATCTACAACGGGATTTCAAAGTTTGATATGAGATTTTTGGTATCTGGGACCTGGGATGTATGAGAATTATTTGTGTTCAGGGAGTGATGGTTGTAAACTCCTATCTTCATTAAAGATGCAGAAGCCTTCTCGCTAAACTCATACCAGGTTTACTTTGGTCTTGAGGTTCTCTTAACCTTGAAGGTGTTGCTTTTATTTGTCATTATCCAAAGCTTTATCTGCAACCCTGCAACATAATTGGAGTCTCAATGTGGCCATATATGAGTGGTGGACTCGGTACCAGTTTTTCAGAAGCAACACAGTAGTAAGATGCAACATTCAAATGATTCCTCCATAGGTTGTCTATGTGTTCCCGGTTGACAGTGGGTGAATGTACAGACCCAAACCCCTTGCCCTGGTGAAACTATGCTAGAGCTCATTTCATGCTGTCACATCCTATCTTTTATTCTATCCGGAGCTTTATCTAATTTGTTCCTCTTACACTGTTTTAGTTTCAACTGTTAAATGTGCAAGATCCAATCTCTAACACATGTTACCAGTTATTGCACCCTCTCTAACATGCTATGGTTGGGAATGCCAAATAGTCTGTCTTGAAAGGTCCTTGAGCCGAGTTTCACTTACAACACACTTCAATTGTATAGTAGATACAGAACTTGCCATTTTGGACTTCTTGATTTTTCTTTATAGTATACACACAATCCTTTCTCTATTCTCCTAACTTCTGTCATAACTGGCAGCCAGTTTGGCAAAGTCCTAATGTAAGTGGAGTGCAATACTTATGTTATCACATTGCATTCCATTGTCATTCAGTGTAGCTATGGACCATCTGAAGTTTCAGTGTTTCAACATGTGTTTAAATCCTTATGCTGTTCGAAAAACATGTGTAAGATCCCTATGGTGTCCATTTCCAGTTATTAATGCAAACTGGGTTAATATGCTGACTGAACGTTTTCTTCTAGATGTTCTGGGATCAGCTATTGGGTTCACAGCCTTCACGATCCTACTTTGCTCGTGGGCTCTGACTTTTGCAATCGGGGGAGAGAGCTTGTTCGGTACCACCTGGAATCAACTTGTGATGTACAACCTCGCTGACAAATGGGGCTTGACAGGTTGGGATTAGGAGGATGGTGTACTGCTTCAAGGTTATCTGTACCCTGTCCTGCGGCATTTTGATGATAGCTCAGACAAATATGTAATTCATGTACATTCTGAAATTACTATTCTTGGCAAAGCTTTCTTGATAATTCATTCAGATCTGATTATCTTGAAACCCATGGTTGTGTGGGCTGATCAGATAATTTAGACTGTGGTACAGTAATGTAAGAAAATTGGTAACTTACCTTAGAAGGGATCTAGGTTAGAATAATATTTGGATATCGTTTGCATCTTCTGTGATTGATGTTGTGGTAACATTCATATTTTCGAAAAAACATTTTGTTCAGATTGCAGAGCGGGTGGATATCATAGATAACAAAATAAATAAATAAATGATTTTGATTTAATTTCATATATTTTTAGTTGAGTTTACAAAATTTACTATAAAAAAGTAATACTTATAAAATATTTAAGGGTAAAGTGCAGTTTTTTTTTTTATAAACCGTTGGTATCCAGTTAAATTTTGTTAAGCTGTCTAATCCGGATTGCCTCGGGTCGGCCCATTTAAGGGATTAAAAGCTCTCCGCCGCAGGTGAGATTCGAACTTGAGTCTTTCCATTAGTATGATAAGTGCCGAACCACTGTATTACATCTAGAGTGGGTGGTAAAGTGCAGTTTTAATTCTTGACATTTTCTTCTTTTGTTATTTTTACCCTCTACCCTAATATGTTGGGACATATTTGGCCATTAACCTTTTATTAAATGTACATTTTTAATCTTTTTTATTATTTTAATATCAAAAGCTTAATGATATATAAGAATAAATAATAAAATAATAATTAAACAGTTGAAAAAAATGAAAGGGTAGAGGAGGCGGCGGATGCCAGACGACGACGACTCTCTCTCTCTCTCTCTCTCTAGCAATCTTCTCATACTGTTTTTCCTTTTTTTTTCTCTATATATTTGATACTTTATTTTTTTACTTCATTAAATGGGAAGTAAGTATTATATATTATTAACGAAATTTATAACATCTGTCTTATTTTTGTATGCCATATTAATACTTCCTTCTTTTTATCTTCCAATATTTTTAATTTCTATATATGTCATATTGATTTGCATTGGATGGAGCTTTTAATTTTTTTATAAATATTATTATTTTACTATTTATTTTTACTTACCATCAACTTTTTAACATTAAAATAATAAAAATGACTAAAAAGTCTAAATGTTAAAACATCAAATATATCTTTAAAAAAGATTAGGAGCAAAAATGAGAAAAGAAAAAAGTTGGATTAAAACAACAGTTTACCTAATATTTAATTACAATATTTTCTCATCCACAACGAGGAAGTTTGGATACCGTCTGGTCAGATACCCCTTTGTCCCAGGATTTACTATTTTTGGAAGTAAACAAGAATGGAAATAATAGAGAAAATTGGTCAGAAATTAAAAGTGGAGGTGAGGGAGTGGCATGACTGTGACCAGAAGATTTTTCTTTTACTACTGCAGAGAGATAATAATGACATCCCCATATTACATAGCTAGCACAGTTTAGATTCTTCGTATCATCTTGCCATCTCATTAAAGTTGGTATATGAAATCATCATCTCACCAAAGTTAAACCAAACCAAACTAGATCTAGATAAATTATGAATTTATGATTTTATAGATTGAATTACATATTTAATAAAAAAAATTATGAAAATATAGAATTAATAATGAAAAGCTATGATACCATCTATTAAGCACTAGTTTTAGTAATGCATTACTTTAAGTCTTCGAAAGTAAGGAACACACAATAGGAATCACTAGCAAATAGAGGAAGGCGGGACAATTTCCTTCGCAACATCAATCAAGATTACCATCAAAGCTGAACACTTACACTTCCACGCGAATTCCACAAAGCCGCAGAGCACACAAATTATTGATTTCGGCGACTTTCGGCGACCAGGTTCAAGTACTAATTTTGTTTTGGTTTGTTCAGTGGGATTGCGATAATGGTCAGCTGCAACCTTTTACCCGCTCCTCTGCGGGAATGTTCCAATGCCGGAGCTTTTATGGGCTTATTAGCTCACTGCCTCGGCTCTTTGCTGTTGCTTTGGCGTCAAATGGACCTTCCAACAATTTCTCTATTAATATTGGCCGGACACCTAGCAATAAAGATGGGGAGCAAACGGAAGGAGTTCGTGGGTGGAGCTGTTAGGAAGTTAGAACATTCTATGAATTCTGAAAATAAAGAGAGAGCATGGGGAGAAGGAAGACCAGACTTTTTCATTTCTTTCTTTCAATCATTGCACATGTATTTATACAATTGTTTGACTGAACAACTATCTAACAGAATTGGTTATTTCTGGCCAATTTCCCTCTTTTACTTATTACACTCCCCTCAAGTTGTGCGAAGATGTTTTGCACACACAACTTGCTGATCAATAGTTTGAACTGCTTGGGGTGCAAGGCCTTTGTGAGAATAACTGCCAGTTGGTTCTGTGAATTGACATATAACGTTTTGATAGTTTCGTCTTGCAACTTTTCTCGTATGAAATGGCAGTCTAGCTCAATATGTTTTGTTCTCTCGTGAATGACTAAGTTTGAAGCTATATGAATGGCTACCTCATTGTCACAGTACAGCAGTGTTGGACCCCTTTGAACATTCTCCAGGTCCTTTAATAGGCCCCTTACCCACACTATTTCACAGGTCACATTTGCCATGGACCTATATTCTGCTTCCACCGTAGATTGAGACACAACACTTTGTTTTTTGGATTTCTAGGAAATCAAGGAAGACCCAAGAAAGATGCAGAATCCTGACACACATCTTCTAGTGTCTGGGCAACTTGCCCAATCTGCATCGGCGAAAGCTTTAAGAGCTACCTCGGAAGAAGTTGCATGGAACAATCCTTGTCCTATGGTCCCTTTAAGGTATTGCAACACCTTCATAATAGCATGCTAGTGAGGGATTCTAGGTGCAACCATGTATTGACTTAAAGTGTTCACAACATAACTCAAGTATGGTCTTGTGATAGTCAAGTAGATCAAATTTCTGACTGTTCGACGATATGTTGCGGGGTCCTTTAATAACTCTCCCCCTGTCCTTGTCATCCTCATATTTGGTTCCATTGGAACACTAGAAGACCTGCAACCAAGAAGACTAGATTATGTTAACAACTCTAATGTATACTTAAGTTGGCATATCGAGATCCTTGAGGTGGCATAGGCTATTTCCAAGCCGAGAAAATACTTGGGTTGCCTTAAATCTTGCATTTTGAACCTATGCTGTAGATCTTGTTTCAAGGAATGTATTGCATAGTCACTGTTACTTGCAATAAGAATGTCATCCACATAAACGACTAAAGCAACAAAGGCTGAATCAGTACTCCCTCTAATGAATAGTGAGTGGTCTAATTGTGACTGTCGAAATCCTTGGGACACCATGGTTTCAGAGAATTTGAAGTATCATTGCCGAGAAGCCTATTTCAAGCCATATAAAGACTTTTGCAATCGGCAAACGGCATTTGCTGGTGGATGCTCCCCCTTGCAACCATGGTAGCTAGGTGGTAGAGCCATGAAAACTTCCTCAGGGAGCTCTCCATTCAAGAAGGCATTGCTTACGTCCATTTGACACAAGATCCACCTATGAATGGCAGCAAATGCAAATATAAGTTTAACAGTGACCAATTTTGCAACAGGAGCAAACGTATCTAGGTAATCGACACCTTCTTGTTGAGTGTAGCCTTTGGCCGCCAAGCGAGCCTTATATCGTTCAACTGTGCCATCTACGTGGTATTTGGTTTTATACACCCATTTGCAGACAATAACATGTTTCCCTGGAGGCAAGGAAACGATCCTCCATGTGTCATTGGCCTCGAGAGCAGCAATTTCATCCTACATTGCACGTTGCCAAAGGGGAGAAGTAGCAGCCTCGGCATAAGTAGTAGGATCAGCTTGTGATGAAATGGCAGCTACAAAGGATCTGTGATCAGCAGACAATTGATCATAAGTGAGGACTAAAGACAGCGGATGTGCTGTAGAACAAGGAGAATTGTGAGTAAGTGAATAGCAGTGATAATCATGCAAATGAGAGGGAAGCCGTGAGACTCGTTGTGATTATGAACCAGTAGATGTGTTGTGATGAGATTGGTTGTTTTGAGGGGGTTCTTGATGGCGTGGAGTCCTGAAAGAAGGCATGAGATGCTGCACATTTGCAAAAATGTCAGAGAAAGACTCATGAGAACTTTTCAAAGGGAAGATGGTTTCATGAAAAATGACATTTCGTGAAACGAAAATGTGATAGTCTTCAAGATCAAGTAGCATATATCCTTTGTGACTAGTGGGGTAACCAATGAACACGCAAGCTCAAGCTCTTGGGTCAAATTTCGTTCGTCTATGAGGGCTTGTGGAAGCATAGCAGAGGCACCCTAAGACTCGCAAATGGTGATAGTTGGGCTGCTTCTTGTTGAGCACTTCAAAGGGACTTTGATTGTGCAGTAGGGACGATGGAGTGCGATTGATCAAATAAACTGCTATTTGCACACATGCATCCTAGTAGCACAAGGGGACTTCTGACTAAAACATCAAAGCACGAGCAACATTTAGAATGTGTTGGTGTTTTCGTTCAACAACTCCATTTTGTTCTGGGGTTTCCGGACAAGAATGAAAAGCTACAATTCCCTTTTCTTGAAGGAAATTAGCAAACTGTAATTCAAAGGTGTTGTCTGTCCTTATAGCCTTGATACTAGTTTTGTATTGGTTAGCAATGAGTTGATAAAAATTGCGAAAAACTCTAGCCACATTAGATTTTATTCGAAGCATGTATAGCCCTGTGGCTTGAGAATGGTCATCAACGATTGTGAGGAAGTATCTGTAACCAGTAGTTGTATGAATAGAAAATGGACCCCACATGTCTAGGTGTATCAAATCAAAAGGTTGTGCACTCATATTGTTCATTGCAGGAAATGAAAGTTTTCTTTGCTTGGCCAGGTGACATGTTCCACAATGTTGAAAAGAATTTAACGAAGTGCCTTGCTTTAAACCAAGTTCATTACGCAAAGAAAGGATGCAACCAAATGAAGCATGTCCTAAGCGCAAATGCCACACATCATGAGAAACAATAGCAAAACAGGAAAAATAAGCTGCAACAGAAGTAGTGTAATTAACAACTAATGTATCAAGAATGTAAAGGTTCCCTTGTTTGCTACCCCTCCCAATCATCAAGCCCTGAGCTCGGTCCTATACAATGCAAGAGTTAGTGCCAAATAGAATGTAACAATCATTCGTGGAAATCATTGCACTAACGCTAATCAAATTGAACTTGAATGAAGGTACGTAAAGCACATTGTAGAGTTTCAATCGGGGGGTTAAGTGGACTGTACCAATGCGAGACACTTGAATTGATGAACCTGTAGGTAAGTTAATTTTGATAGAATTCACTAGGTGTGAAGATGTGAACATTGATAGGGTGCAACACACATGATGAGTTGCTCCCGTGTCGAACACCCAAATTGGAGAATTAGAGTTCACCATACATAATGAAGGAGTGGAATGAAACTTACCATCCATGTTCATGTTCGTAGCCGAGCTGCTTGTACGTGGAACCATAGAGACATGGGAAATTAAAGGAGGAGGGGACTCCACGATCTTTGGTGATGTATGCTGCTGTTGACTGATCTGTGTGCTCAAATAGGCGATCATTTGCTGCATTTGTTCAGTGGAGAAGGGCTTTGTATGACTTATTGTAATGGCATTCGTACTTGGTTGTTGGTGAAAGCCCTCAAGCTGTATCTTATGCATGGGTCGTGACTGATGTGCAATAGGAGATGGGTGGGACCGAGCCTGGTAGCCTGGTGGAAAATCATGAAGCTTGTAGCACTTATCAATGCAATGACTAACCATGCCGTAGTGGGTGCAAAATGGCCGTTCACATCGTCCCCTTCTAGTGGCCACAACGATTGCTACATTAGGTGAACCGGCAAGAAGTGGCGATGTAATGGCGGAAAAAGCTACTGGTTCTGTTGGAACCGAACCATTCCCTATTGTCCTTCTTCTCTCCTTTTGCATGACCAGGCTGAATACCTTGGATAATGGAGGGAGAGGTTCCATCATTAAGATTTGAGTGTGAACACCTGCAAATGACTCATTTAGACCCATAAGAAATTGCATAACTGCCTTGATCTGCTGGTAATCTACCCCCTGTTGGTAGGTTTTCAATTCATCCTGAAGAATTTTAATGCGAGTAAAATAGGTGTTGACATCCATTGAGCCTTGCGATAGTGAATTCAAGTTTTGCTTTAGTTGAAAAATTCTAGGCCCATGGCTTTGGTGAAATTGATCCTTTAGGTCCAACCAAATTGCTTGAGCCATTTCTAGCGACATCAAACTTTCCGCAATTTCCTTGGATACTGAATTGATGATCCAAGAAACCACCATGCTATTGCACCTGCACCAAATCTTGAATGTTGGATCTTCTTCAGGAGGTTGTGGCATGGTTCCATCCATGAAACTGAATTTGTTTTTCGCTGTGAGTGCGACGCGCATTGCTCTACTCCATGAGAAGTAATTTGGTCTTGTCAGCGTGTGTGACACCAATGCTAGGCTTGGATGGTCGCCACTTTGAATGAAGAACGGGTTGTGTATGTTATCCAATTGCACTGCGACATCATCCTGAGCCAAGGCTTGAAACCGGTTCGTTGGTAGAGGCACATGCGGATTATGAGACTACGGATGATTGCCATGCGCCATGCTAGATTTGTTCTTCAACAGAAGTAGTGGCTATAGCTCTGATACCATGTTAAGAAGTTAGAACATTCTATGAATTCTGGAAACAAAGAGAGAGCATGAGGAGAAGGAAGACCAGACTTTTTCATTTCCTTCTTTCAATCACTGCACATGTATTTATACAATTGTTTGACAGAACAACTATCTAATAGAATTGATTATTTCTGGCCAATTTCCCTCTTTGACTTGTTACAGGAGCGGAGCCAACAAGGTGAGAAGTAAGAGCAGAGACCATGTGCCTGGGAGCAGTTCGGACTTCGGAGGGACGGACATAAGAGGGTTTGAGAGAGAGAGAGAGAGAGAGAGAGAGAGAGAGAGAGAGAGAGAGAGAGAGGGACGATGGAGAGAACCGGGAAAGTAAAAGAAAGATGAGAAAGGATCGGGGCGAAAATCAAAAGAAATACAAGTTTGGGTTATTTCTAAAAAAGATGTGTAAGCCAAGTTCTGCCACACGTGGGTGGGTGCCCATGGTTTAGAACCGAACCGAATCTTGCCAAACCGGCAAATTGGCTCGGTTCAGTTCATACATTATGTTGTCTAATCTAACCATTATATATCTAGCGAACCGGTTATAATCAATTTGAACCGCTTTTCATAAAATAATAATACTAATAATAATTAATAAATTGAATATAAATCAAATAAAAATTGTATTGAAACATAAGGAAATAAAAAAAACACAAAAACAACATTAAAACATTAAAATCATACAAATTTCAATTAAAAATAAATTAAATACATAAGGCCTATTTAGGATAAAGTTTAGAATAAATTTGTAAAAAATATGTTACAAAATGTAAACAAACTTATGTTTAACTATTTTTTAAAATTTTCTAATATATTTATATTTTATTTTAAATATATTTACAATATTTAATTTTTAAAAGTAGTTTACACTTTTAATTAATTAATTGAATAGTTTGAATTTAATAATTAATTTACTGTTTCATCTTAAAAAATTACATTATATGAGAATTGATTAGTTTGGAACCGATTTTTTATGTTCGGTTGAGTTCATGACTCAATTTGGTTCTTTGGTTCTTTTCTGAATCCCTACACGAGACAGAAGTCCTCCATTCATTTGTTCAGTCCACGACTTGCATGGTGCTCTTTGTCTCAGATAATAATTTCTCTTGACCAAAAGTTATCCTCTCTTCCCTCCCGGGGGAGCCGTCGTTGAAAACCCTTCCCCTATTTAGAATCTAGAAAAGATTTACAGCATCTCTCCTCTCTCTCTCTCTCGCTCTCTCTCTCTCTCTCTCTGAAGCTTAGCTGACTGGTTGCGATAATTAGCAGGAAGGCATTCCCTTTTTTCGATTTTGTATTCTGTTTCAGTTATTTCATTTCCCTATTCCACTGGCCGAGCTACCTCTACCTCGTGAAACCACAGGCTGGGCGAGGTTTCAGCCTTCCCCTGTCTCTCTCTGAGTAAGTTCTGTATCGATTTTTGGTGGGCTTCAAGCAAAGATCGAACTTTTGATGGTGGCCGTTTCGTTTTGGGTTCTCGATTGAAGTGGGACTATCAGTTAGGTATTTGTTAGGCGAGGTGTGACTGTGTCAGTTTGTAGTCTTCATCTTTAATTAGGCAATAATCTATCTATCGATACCAAATAAAGAAGATGGGTTTACGGCTCGGGTTTATGCTTTGCAATTGAGATGTGCAGAATACTTTGGTTGAAAAGTATAGTGGCTTATTTGGTCGTCGATTGATTTTCAATTTGGTTGTCTGAGTGGCGGTGATGAGACTGATGTATTAAATTGATGCCTTTCTATGCGACTGACTGCAGATTGTGGTGTTGAATCTTTAGCTGGTCCAAAGGATTATGGATGCAAATGGTGCTGACCTGATGGATGTAGTAGAATCAATATGTGAACTTCCGGTGCAAAATCCACAAGAGGAAGTCTTCTCATCAGCTGATTTAAGGTGGACTGGGTATGGGGCCACTGAACGGCATGATGCTGTAGCGCTTATTCCTTTTGAGAGGGTTGATGATTTTATAATTGGGGAATGTGCAAATGTAGAGGCTCCGACGAGGTTCCACATTGAAAAAGGAAAAAAACGGTCTCTTGGTAGCTTAAAAGAGTACAAGGAGGATGAGTATTTGGAACAAAAGCTGTAAGTGGAAAATATTGTATCTCGCTATGTGAGGCCTATCTAGTGCCACATTTGGAGAATTTAGCACATGTTGATTTATGTCCATATTGCTCAAAGGTCTTCTTTTACCTTGATATATGGTCTTTTCAAGTGGGAATGGTTAATCTGGTAGCAAGTTGGATAGACTAGTGCAATTTCTTCATTCTCTATATGTGCTATACAGTAATTTTTCCCCTCTGGATAAAATGACAGTGTTGGGCTTGATTATTTTGTTATTAATGCTCCTTCATGAACTTTTCTTTTAGGTTTCTTCAGATGTCTAAGAATCCACTTTAGTAACATCAGTTTTAGGCAGAACTCAATGAATTTTTCTCTCTTCTTCTTTCAGCATTTGTTAGTTGATGAGCAAGCCAGCCCTTAGGTCTTGTCATATAACGGAGGATGAAGAATCCACCTGTTATGGAAAATTAATTGACATTATTTTTATCTGAATTTTGAAGGTATTGGTGTTCTTTTGGTCCTGAAGACTATGGAGAAGGTGGTGGTGTATTACCTAGTCGAAAATACCGATTGAACACTCGGAATCGAGCAGCAAGGCCTCAATCTATGCGTGGGTGTACTTGTCGTTTTGAGGTTACACGGCTCTATGCTCGCCCAGCAGTTGCCTTCATTAAGTACATAGAAAGGCGCCATGTTAACCGGGCAGGCTTCATCTGCCATGGCCCCCTCGATAAAGATGCTATCGGGCCTGGTGCCAAGAAGACACCGTACCTCTCTAGCAAGATCAAACAACAAACAATGTCTATGATATATCTTGGAATTCCTGAGGAGAATGTATTGGAGAAGCATATTGAAGGTATTCAGCGATATTGCGGGCTTGATGAAAAGGTCATGGTTCTTGCATCTCAGGATGTCCACAAACTTGGGATGATAATCAAGAGATCAACGCATGAGTTGGCTCTGGATGATCAAGCAAGCATCCGTATGTGGGTTGAAGGCCATAAGAAGTCTATATTCTTCTACCAGGATTCTTCAGAAACAGATGCTTTTGTCCTCGGCATCCAAACAGAGTGGCAATTGCAGCAAATGATTCGATTTGGGCATCGGAGCCTTATTGCGGCGGATACAACATTTGGCATAAAGAGACTTAAGGTAGGTCTTGTTACTACTTTTTATGTGCAGCAGAGAGAACTACTGGTTGAGAAAAATGTATACTGAGATGCAACATCATGACTCAGTTTTGGTTCACCCATGTCTCACCTAATGCAAAGTCACACTACTTGAAGAAACCAGAATTTATCCAAACCCATGTGCTTGTTGGGTGTTCTTAGCTCCCTAAGTAGTTTCTTGTCAACTGAGAGGTTGATCATTTTTAATTGCAGTATCCCTTGTGCACACTACTTGTGTTCGACTCCAGACAGCATGCGCTTCCTGTTGCATGGGTAATTACTCGTAGTTTTTTCGAAGTCAGATGTGACCAAGTGGATGAAGGCACTACTTGATCGGGCCCGAAGCATTGAACCTGGATGGAAGGTCAATGGTTTTATGATAGATGATGCAGCTGCAGATATTGATCCCATAAGGCATGCTTGTTTGTTATCTCTCTTTTGATGAAATGAGTGAAGTGAAAAATTACTGATTCATCTTATGGATATGAGCTAATTTTACCTGCTGGAATTTATTTATTTCAGGGATGTGTTTGTATGTCCAGTGATGTTCTCTCTTTGGCGAATTCGAAGGACATGGCTGAGGAATGTTATCAAGAGATGCCATAATTCTGAAGTTCGGCGAGAAATTTTCAAACGGCTGGGACAAGTAGTCTACAGTATTTGGGATGGAGTTGATTCCTCTGTTGCAATGGAGGAGTTATTGGAGGATTTTGTTGATCAGATTACCTTTGTGGAGTATTTCAGAGCATCATGGGTTCCTAAGATGGGTAGGCTTTGTGTTCTCTTCTCACACTTACTTTTTTTATTTTTTCCTGCAGTAATATTTTTGGAGTAAGGTGTAATAAAACTTGTTCAAATATAGAAGCTATATGAATAAAAAAGTTTAAAAAAAGATAATTAACAGGAATGTGAGATTATGAAGGCGCAAAATCAAAATGTTCCTTGGTACTACTTTAAGATACATGCTTCTCCTTTTAGCTTAAGCTTGGTAGCTCAGTGCACAAATAATGTATGCCATGCATGTTTTTTCTGCACTTGCAGATAGTGTTTGGGATAAACATTAACAGAATAAGCATAGCAAAGTAGACAGGTAGAATTGGGTTCAGCAAAGGTAAAAAATCGAGTTTCAACATGACACCATGTTAATTGACTGGCTTTCTTGAAAGTTTTGGCTTGTGGATGTTAGTAACATGCATGTTGAATTCATATCAAACATGATTTATAGCAGGATCTTCTGGTGTTCAACAGATATGTGGCTTTCCACAATGAAGTCTCTTCCACTTGCAAGCCAGGAAGCATCTGGTGCAATAGAAGCCTACCACTTGAAGCTGAAAACTGCATTATTTGATGATTCACATCTGGGTGCACTCCGGAGAGTTGATTGGTTAGTTCATAGACTTATGACAGAGGTCCATTCAAGTTATTGGCTTGCTAGATATGCAGATGAGAGTGATTCATTTCAAAATGTGAAGGAGGAATACATTGCTTCTACTTCGTGGCACCGTGCTCTACAAATTCCTGATTCTTCTGTTGCATTTGATGAGAAAGCTCAGCTCTTTGCAAGGGTCTCTAGCCAAGATGATACCAATAAGACATATCTTGTGTGGAATCCTGGATCCGAGTTTGCATTTTGTGACTGTGCATGGTCACTTCAGGGGAACCTCTGCAAACATGTGATCAAGGTCAACATGATGTGCCAGAGTTCTGGAGGCAATCATCCTTCCATGTCTCTACCGTCATTTAAGGAAAGGTTGTTGGACTTATGGAGGAGACCAATGGATGATTCAATCACTCTAGATCTGGCTGTTGCCTGGACATATCAGATGCTTGATCAAATTCAGAAGCATGTGGAGCTGAATGGCTCCACAGACATCAGCAGTATAGTGAATAATCTGCCGGTGCAATGGGCTTCTAAGGGAGTAAGAACATCTCTTGGTGTACCTTCATCTAGAATCTCATCTGGGAAAGGCACAAAAGATATTGTTGTGAGGAGGAACCGTAAACGGAAAAGATTGTCACAGTTAAGATGACCATAAGTCTGCATGAGGGTGGCTTGTGGAGGATTCTGTCCTTGAAATGTGCGGTTTTGCAAAGTAGTCTTGTGATACCGGTTGTCAGAGTACATTTTCTAACATATCTCTTTTCCTTGTTCTTCCATATTTACCTTCATTTGTTCAGCCCTTTCAAGTATCTTCTTTCTTCTTTGTAGGCATTGAAGGATTCTTTACAGTCCTCAGAGGACCCATAATTATTGTATATGCTGAACGACCATTATCTAATCTTATGGCAATTTCACAGAAGATTAACCTTTCAGAATGAAAATTTATTGCTCGATTAAGCTTCTTGTATACTTCTATGGTTCAGCTGAATGAATAAACAGCTTCATGGTCAACATTTGCTGTTCTTTGATTATGCTTTCCATATCGAATTTTGAAAAAGTTTAAAATTCCAGGGAAAAAAAAACTATGTAAAGTGTGGCTGGTAAAAGGAAGGGAAGCCTTGTAGGTTGTGTTATATTTTAGTGTTCATTCAAGGCAAGAGATTGTAAATTGGCAGATGGTTCAATTTTTCTTCTGTAAAAGAAACTAATTGGATTTAATTATGAACTGAGAAATTTTACTGGAGAGATATATGAGTCAGCAAAACAGGTTTCGAAAGTGGGGCCAGAGCTCAAGCCCTCCAATAGAACCATAGAGCGTTGATATCGAACCAGAGATTGTCCAGTTTTTGCCCAATGGAGAAATGAGGCAATCTTACCTTATCCACACTCGCGCCACAAACCTTGTCCTTCCACATCACCACCACCACCACCCCCCAACATAACAATATCAGATATCTTTGACTCAACCGAATCTTCCCTAAGAACTTGATATTTAATTATTTTAACTAGGATTTCCTCGGCAGCAGAAGTTTGAAGTGGACTGAGCCCCAATGGCAGCTCTCAACTCAAGTGTCTTGGCCTGCAAGTACTCTATCTCAGGGTCGGGATCATCTGAGCTAGTCTCACGGTTTAGCTCAGTTCCACTGGGGGCATCAAATAGCCTGAAGCTGCCCGTGATCAAAGCCAAGCAGTCTGAGGAGACCTATGGGACTGAAGGCAGGAGGGCTGCTCTTGGGTACTTGGCTGCCACCATTTTTGCTGTTGCTGCCTCTTCATCCTCTGCAAATGCCAGCATTATCGAGGAGTACCTCGAGAAGAGCAAGGCCAAAAAGGTCTCTCTTTTATTTTGCTGATCTTTTATAATACAGTGCATTTTTTTAAGCAAGTCTTAGTGCTATGAAAATTTTGTCCAGTTAAATTCATGTTTCCTTTTGTAGGTAGATGAGATTTGTGTTTATGCCCCTAATTAAGAGATTGGATTTTCAATCTCTCATATTCTTCCAATTGATCCATTTCTGGTCCTAATGCAGCTGAAATCTGTTCTGTTTGTCTTGTAAGGAATTGAATGACAAGAAGAGGCTGGCTACAAGTGGGGCGAACTTTGCAAGGGCCTACACTGTTGAGTTTGGAACCTGCAAGTTCCCCGAGAACTTCACTGGCTGCCAAGATCTCGCCAAGCAAAAGGTTGTAACCCAGAATCTCAGTTACTTGTTCCAGAAGTACGAAAACAATTAAATAAAATGAAATACAGACATAACAGTTATGCCCACTCGATTTTCTTACACTGAGATTCCTGTGGATCCTCTTATAATGCAGAAAGTACCATTCATCACTGATGATTTGGAGCTGGAATGTGAAGGAAAGGACAAGTACAAGTGTGGTTCCAATGTTTTCTGGAAATGGTGAAGAGGGATAGATTCATGAGCTACAATCCTGTATTTGATCTTCTTTACTGGATATGAACTCCAAAGAAATGTTTGTTCTGTTGTTTCCATTGATACCAGAATCCGTTTCTTGAATCTCTTCTTGCCTATGGTCCCCATTAGAGATGGATCGCCTCAATGAGAATTGGTAATGGAGAGGGAGATAGAACTGAGAGTATCATATGAACTGCCAGATTAAACCAAACTACTAAACTGAATCCATGGATTGCTTGAAGAAAAAGAAGAACAATGACCGGAAGAGTGTAAAACAATCAGTTCCTCGATTTACTGCATCTCTCTCTCAGTGCACATGTTTAACTCTGTGTGCGTGCGTGCATGCATGCGTGTGTATTCTTCACTATGCCATTCCATAGGATGTGCTTGCCGTATACAGCAAAGAAATGATAGACATATATGAAGGTGACATCACAGAACAGAAAACAACCTTCTGAAGTTACTCTATCGGGTAACTCCATAAAATCTACCTTTTACGCCATAATTTCTGATATTCCCAAGCAAAGAGCTGCCTTCCTCTGCCACAGATAATCAACTTGTTAGTTGGTCCCCGTTAAGTAGACAACGAAGCACAAGCAAGACCCTTGTACCAAAACTCTCTATCTCCACAACTTATCCGTGAAGCTTGAGAAAGTTCAGCCTGAAACTGAGCTCCGGAAAGAGGTCTTAATTTTTTGTGCAAATTAAGATGGGGTAAATTGTTGATCTGCATCTCTAAACATTGCACTGAAATGTCCGCACCCTCCAAGCTGGCGATCACCTTACCAATTTCTTCTTGTGAGCAGGAACACAAACAAGAGATGCGAGTAGTGGGAAAAATAGACATAAAATAATAAGAATAGAGCTAAATGCCTAAAAAATATGCCAAATTCTAAAATTTCCTATATTATTACATGGTGTGTTAACCGCTCAAATTAGTACGTATTTCTTCTTCTTTTCACATAATGGCACCACATTTAACTCCATTAAAAAATAACTATTAAATGTTGACTGGACGTGCTGATGTGGCATTTTGCCACATGGATACTCATGTGACTATTTATCCTAATGTGACATGCGGTATGACTTTCATGTAGGCATGCTATAAGTAGGGTTAGTGACACAGGAGAGTTGCCATCGCCACAATCAAACCATGATCATCTTTCTAACATATGTTCTAGTGTGCGGTTGAGCTATTACATGCTCCCTCATTGGGATATGTGCTGTCGTATTGGAAAAAAGCAGCTAGGGTTAGCTACGAAACTTGTCAAGGAAGCTAAGCCAAGAAGGCTTCTCAAGAAAGCTAAACCATGAAAGGTTGTCTAGGACGTTTAGGGGGTTATTTGCTGCAGCCTTTAGTACAAAGCTTCTCTTGGAAGTTTGTCCTATGTATAAAGAGAGGGGAGATCCGAATTTAGAAATAGATTAGACTAGTTGTATGCATTGAAATTCTTTGAGTTTTACCCCATTGTCTCTGTATCTCTTAGATTTGCATCCAATGGTGGTGAGTTGCCTTTGAGGTTTATATTCATGTTTGTGCATCCGAAGGGTGGGTATCTAAGTATTTCTTTATGAAGTCGAGCTTGGTGGTGACCTTATATCCTACCTTAGTTCTGTATCCTTGGTCTATCTCATTAGGGTGATGATCTTTATATCCCTTAGTGAAGTCAATCTTGGTGGTGACGATTTTAGCATATCCCTTTCATTAAGCAAGTTATGTTCTTCTCCTATCTTACGCTTTTGAGTCCCAGTTTGCATGTGCATCTAGTCTTAGGTTGGTAGCAGAGCTCATGTCTAGAGATCATGGCAAGGCAAAATGGAAATGATGTTGCTATTGGCAGTGGTGGTCTTGAAGAAGAAGTTGAGTCTTTGAGACTGCATATGGGATAGCTTCAACGAAATATTTAGCAAAAAGGATGAACTTATCATGGCACTCTTGAGAAGGAACAATCAGGAAATTGATGATGCCCATGAAGTTGATTCTAATGATGACATACCTTTTTACCTGGGGAGATGGGCTGATATTGAGCAAGGTTTTAAGACCAAGATGAGAGGTTGGGCAAATATAACCCAAGTTTGAATATCCAAGACTTTCAACATAAGCTAAATGTTGATGATTTTATTGATTGGTTGAATACAGTGGAGAGGATCTTTGAGTTTTTTGAGCCTCCAGCATAAGATTGTGAAGCTTGTAGCACTCAAGCTTAGGAGGAATGCATCCTTTTGGTAGAAAAACTTAAAGAAACATGGAGAATGTGAAGGGAAGAATAAAGTTGGGACATGGTAGAAAATAATTAATATTTTAATTAAATATGAATTTTAGTTATTTTTTCAAATTTAATAGAAATTTTTTTTTCATGTATTCTAATCAAGTATCAGTTATATGATATTTATCAAATTTAGCACGATATTCATTTTTTTCCAAGTTATCCTATGTAGCATTATGCCACGTTCATACCATGTAAAATACTATTAACTACGTCAGTAAAACTAACGTGCCATGTAAGACAATTAGACAAAAAATGGATATTATGCTAAAATTAATAAACAAAGTAAAGTTAATACTTGATCGTGACACACAAAAAAAAAAAGCTAGTGTTAAATTTGAAAATTTTGTCAAAGTTTGTGCTTAATTGGATATTAACCCAGTAGAAAATGAGGAGTGCTATTTATAGGCAAGAGGTTTTCCTTAAGATCCGTGATTTCAAGCAAAAGGATCTTAGTGTGGTGAAGTACACAGTTGAGTTCAACAATCTCATGTTGAAAGGCAAGTTGGTGAAACTAGAGGAGCAAACAATTGCAAGATACCTTGGAGGTCTGAAATACAAGATTGCCAAAGTGGTTCAACTCCAATCATATTGGTCTTTAAATGATATGAGCAAACTAGCCTTGAAGGTTGAGAATCAATTGGAGTTTGAGAAGAATTCATTAGATGTATTGAAAGATAGCCAAGCAAGAGGGGGAAACTCCAAGCCTACTCTCCAACGTAGGGTAATTTAAAAGGAACAAGAGAAGGATGATGGTTCAACTACCACCAAATGAAATCCAAGTTCTTCGACCCTTGACAATCCTAAGATTTGGGTATATTGCATTAGATTGTCCAAATAGGAGTGTTGTTGCACTTGTAGCAGAATATGATGATGATGATGGTATTGAGGCCATGGAGGAACTAGAAGTTGACAAGGTAGAAGAAGAGGTGACCTATGCTAACCAAGGTATATCTACTATTGTCCAATGTAACTTAAAGGCATCCCACATGGTTGAGGATGAGAATTGGCTGAAACAAAGCATCTTCCATACTAGATGCACTTCACATGGCAAGGTGTGTTTGGTGATCATTGATATTGACACATTCGAGAATGTGATCTCACAAGAGATGGTACAAGAATTGTTGGACACTATACTGCATTTGAATCCATATCAATTATGGTGGCTACAAAAACAAAACGAGATTAAGGTAACTAAAACTTGTTTGGTTCCTTTCTTTCTCTATTGGCAAGAATTATAAAGATGAAGTTTGGTGTGATGTTGCCCCTATGGATGCCTGTCATTTGTTATTAGGTAGACTATGGCATTATGATAAAAAGGAGTTATATGATGGTTATGAACACACATATTTTTTCATACTGAATGGAAAAAAGGTTGTTTTTGTCATATTATAGCCTTCTAAAATTAATTCAACAAAAATGAAGTTTGTGCTCTTATGTCTTGTAGTGAATGCAAGAATGAACAGCAAAATTAGCCACTAGCTATTTTGAAGCCAATCTTGAGGCATCTTACAATGTTTTAGCAACTGAGATTCCACATAGCATTTTCCTACTAAGGGACATTCAACATCATCCTGATCTCATTGGGGGACAGTAATACCTAATAAGGCAACCATTGAGAATACGAAGTATAAGTGAGCAATTAATAAGAATAGGTGGCACATGGTGTTTAAGGTGGATGATGTGGTCTGGATCAAGGGGATGTGTCCACCTAGCAAATTTGACAAGTTGAAACCAAAGGCTAGTGGTCCATTCAAGTTGCTCAAGCAAATTAGTCAAGATGCAAATGAGATCAAGCTGCCAAAGGATTATGGGATACCTTCAACGTTTAATGTGGCTAATTTAAGTATATATTATCGAACGCATGAGGGCTTGGGGACGAGTTCTTTTCAACCCCTGGAGATTGACATAATAGTGTCAGTATCACCACACTCAAATCATGATCTTCTCTTTAACATATGTTTTGGTATGAGTTGAGTTATTATATCCTCCCTCCTTATGATATGAGCTATCTCATTAGGACAAAGTAATTAGAGTCAACTACAAAACTTGTCAAGAAAGCTAAGCAAAGAAAGTTTCTCAAGGAAGTTAAACCATGAATGCTTGTCTAGGAAGCTTAGGAGCTTATTCATAGTAGCCTTTAGTGCCTAACTTCTCTCAGAAGTTTATTCTATATATAAAGGGAGGAAAGATCCGAATTTAGAAGTAGCTTAGGCTTGTTGTATGTATTGAAACACTGAGTTTTGATCCCTTCCTCTTGGATTTGCGCATCCGAGGGTTGCATGCTTTTGAGGTCTATATCATTGCTTGTGCATCCAGATGGTAATGATATTTGTATCCTTTTGTGAGGTCAACCTTAGTGGTGGCATCATATGCTATTTGGATCCGTATCCATATTCTACCTCCTAAGGGTGATGATCTCTATGCCCCTTAACGGAATCGAGCTTGGTGGTGACCCTTTTAACCTATCCCTTTCATTAAGCAAGTTCTATTATTCCCCTGCCTTACCATTTCGAGTCCCATTTCCTATCAATTAGTGATGGTAACATTATGGGGAAATAAGAAAAGACTACATGCCAATATGATTGACTAACGAACCATGTAATAATGTAAAGAATGTTGGAATCCGATATGTGTTTTTTAGATGATTTACCTAAGAAAAATCTTCCTAGAGAATGGTTCTATTTCTCCATCCGAGAAAATCAAGGTAATTAACTAACTGTAATATGTCCTTGTTTTTGCTTATATGTATTTTATGGCTATGGAAAAAATGTCTTTATTGTCCTTTTAAAAAAATTAATATAATAAACGAACTGTCTTATTCAAAATGTAGAAAGTTAGTCGTCGAGTGGATTATGCCTTGTTGTGTTATTACAAGTGCAATATATATATATATATATATATATTTAAGAAAGGGGATTCGATGTGTTAGAATGAAGATTTTTGTATGGCCTTCAAAACCCTTTCCAATGTCTATGTCTACATATGATTTCGGTAATTATTTAGGCTTAAATTTTGATTTTTTATTGAAAAACCGAATTGGGAATCTTTTTTTTTGGGGGGGTATAAGTGAATCGGGAAATTAAGGCTTTCCAGGAACACTTTTTCTCCGTAAATTCAATTCTGATTTTGATTTACTAATATGTCTTAACTAACTGATTTGTGAAGCAGCCAAGGATTTCATTGCATTCCTTTTGTTATTCTATAACGGTTATAATATTTCATTATTTTCTTCCCGTTGAAAATAAATATTGTGAGCTTTAAAATGTAATGTTCCCTAATATCACAAACACAAGTTATTTGAGAACTTTCGACACTTATTTTTTTAAAATTAATTCTTAAATTTAAATTATATAAATAAAAAATATTTTATATTTAAAAAACTTTACTTTTAAATAAATAAATTTTATTCGAATTTATATTAGTTAAGTAACTATCCCACAATATCTTGAGCCGAACTACCTAGTGAATGAGTACATACAAGTCCATGTCAGTCAATGGAATTTAGCCTACTCGTAGAGTTATCTCGTCGATCCATTATAGCTTTTTTATGTTTGCCTGTTAATCATTTTATATATTTTTTAGATTCTCTCTTTTTTTAACGATTTTCTTTCATTTTTAATAGTTAACCAACCTAAAATTTTCTTAAATTTTGGGTTAATAGACTAATTAAACAGGAACTTTGACAATTTTTTCAAATTGAACTTAACTTTTTTCACAAGTCCCGATTATGTACAAATTGTGCATTGATTAATGATTTTAGCTTGACTTTCATTTTTCTATTAAGTTATCATACATGTCATATTAATTTTGATAATGTAGTTAACTGGGATCAACATAGGCACTAAGACACATATAACCTCTTAATGGAAAAATTAATGCCACGATAAAAATTTAATAAATAGTGTATATTTGACACTTATCGTTAATGGAAAAACGAATTCCAAGGGACCAAAAAGGTGATTAGTAATGATATAGAAAAAAAATGAAAATTTTCTTATATAAATTGATTGATCTTTTTGGATTTGAGAGAGCTGATTCCTTCCACACAAATCCCTTCAACCCATCCCTCAAACTCTATTACTTCTTGTATGTGACGGATATATCACATTATTATTGTTATATGGTTTTACAATTCAATTATTTTGTGACATGTGTACAATTATTAGATTAATCAACAATAATTTTAGGGTTTCTAAATAATTTTTTAGAGTTTATATTTCCCTTTTTTTTAGGTTTATTAAGTTCATCAATATTTTTTAATATATTTTATTGAAGATAAATGACATATTATTATATTATTTGATCGTGACATTAAGTGACAGTGATAACGTGATATACTCATTACCCAAATCACCTTTCTCCTTCCCTTTGATCTCGTCTCACAATTTTCCAACTATTTTACGGACATGTTATGTGTATATATATATACATATATATTATATTTACCATTATGGCATTAATTGTTTGCTAGAGTATACCACCATTGTTTAAAAACGTTCTATAGCTTGCGCGATCAGTCCACCCAAATTTAAAATTCTCATAATAATAAGTTTTCTTCAATCAAAAAACTTGAATATAATATATTTTTTAAAATTGGGAGGTAGAGATAGCAAAATTTGGTACAGTTCAAACACATGGTATAAAAAATCATGTTTAAACCGATGTTTTCAGGCTACTTGAGATATTGGGCCGTGCCGACATGTCTCAGAAAAAGCATGCTTGGCGGAAAAAAATTATAATAAAAAATAATTAGAAAAATTAAAAATAATTGAATAATTATATACATATAATTATATTTTAATATTTTATTTAAATAAATATAAAATTTAAAATAATACATGAATTATATCATAAAAATTATTTAAATTTATTTTTAAAAGTAATTATTTATGTAATTCTAATTGGGCGTGGCCTCCCAAAACACAAAATATTTATGTGTGGGCTAGAATTTTCTAACCTCCTAAGATAGTGGCCATGCCAGCACAATTCAACAACAAATTAGTATCACATCAGCACAGCCTAAAATGGTCAGATCGGCCCGAATTAATAGGTCTATTAAGAAATGTCGAATTATCTCAATTAATTTATTTTATCCAATTTTTCTTAGATAACTAATTATTTATGAATTTTATTCAAGGGCCAATTATTATTTCATCCATCCGTACATAAGGATAATGATTAAAAAATAAATGTTTAAAATATGTATGCGCAGAGCGAGAGTCATAAACTAAGTGTGTGTATATATATATATAGATATATATATTTAGCTGTAAAAATATTTCTCGGTCTGTACTCTGTAATTACTGACCTCACATTTTTTATTTGTAATTATTTTTATTTTTATTGTGGGTTCATGCAGAAATGATCTCGTGAATCCAGTCCAATCCGGGCAGAGAATAAAAAATGGACTGGCACGCAGAGGTGGAGATGGTACATAGCTGTACTCTTGTCCACATATACCTACAATTATGAGTGCCCATATCCGTACATTAATTATATCTACATCTCCTTGGTTGAAGTGATCTAACTCATGCTTTCCTCAAATAACATTTTAGATTTTAGATTTTGATATTATAAATATTATATTTTTTTCGATAATTATGATTTAACAATTACATCATTGATTATATATATCTATGTTATTCAAATCACTGATTCAATTAAGTTAAAGTAATATAATTAGATAGTCAATTGGTAAAGTGTATGATTTAATATGTAGAAACCATAAGATAAATTTTGATTTTTATCATAAGTAAAACCGAGAATTAGTAAACTCAAACACTTAGAGTTGTGATCCTTATATTTGCATGCAATAGATCCGATTTATCAGATATCAAAAGATTCATACGTCTTTTGAGGGATTGCACATAGACCCAGTAGAGCCAAAGTCCAAACCCCCATCAACTTCACAACTTCCGGTCGTGAATTCAACTATGGTTCTGTTTATATTTATGCAATCTTTATGACGGCTTCGGTATGAATGATCTTGGAATTTTTCGGATTCAATCCCAACAATTAATAGAATAAATACATAATTACAAGAATATTACCCTTATTAGTAGACTCGATTTGACATTGAATCAATTACACATTAAATTTTCTAATGTGATTTGCACAAAAGAAAATGCATGTGCGACCACACACTTATACCATTGGACAGATCATGGTCGACGTATGAAAAGATCGCAAATCGAGATCCAATATTGACAAATGTTCGGCCCCAAATAATAACTTAGAGAGATCTTATAATTACGTAAAAATATCAAATATTTAAAAAGAACATGATTGGTTTTTTAATTTTCTAATATATCATATATTATCTCCTATTTGTTTACTACTTTATCTATATCTATATTATTTAAGTAAACTTGTGAGTAGTTTGTTTCAGTTTTTGTACCTTCAAAAGTTTCATTTAGAAATATAAATTTAACTAATAAAAATGAGATATAATGATCAAATAATAAATTTATTTTTAAAATCATAATTACAACTTAAAAATCGTACACAATTGTATATATATATATATTATTTTTGTATATCAAATTACCTACTTTAATGTTAAAAATTATGTTAATTTATACATTTAAATTATATTGATCAATTTTATCCAATTTAATTTTACAAGGAATTATAATTAACTTCATTGTGACGATATGTACCGAGTAACAGAGATGAATATCTAGTATATATTTATTGAATGTACAAACAGCTAATTCGATCTGTAATATAATCAAGACACAGGTCCTAATATATAATACTTTCGTAGTTTCTATCTTCGAGCATATACCAGACCTATCTTTATCGATATCTCTGCCTTCATTTTTCTTATTTATTACAAGTTCCTTCATTAATTATAACTAATAACTGTGAATTGGGGAGATATATATATATCAGTGAAAAAAAAATTTATAATCTTGACTATGATTTCTATGAAGCTGACGTGTAATAGCAATTAATTAGAGACATTTCCGGGCAGAGATTATAAACAACTAGAAATGGTCCCGACCCGCATCTATCCATATTCCTGTGACCAACATCAGATTCAGGGAAAACTAATAGCTTCTTAAATTTTTTGATAAATAATAATGCAATAATTTTTTTAAAATTATTTTTGAATGTAAATATATCCTTTTGCCACATCTACGGGGAAAGCATGCACAGAGGTGCTTCTAAGAGAGGACATGAGACAACAAAGAGAAAGGAAAATTGTAGACACCAAGAGATCTGCCCTCTCTTTGTGGGCTCCAGTTTATCTCGTCTCTGTACACCAGACATCAAGAAAATCAGTAGAACTTGACTAGCCCAAGATAGAGTAATACGGTCACTAAGGTGTAAAATTTGTATATAATTATATTTTCCCATTTATTAAATTTAAATTTGATGATTTACTTAAGGAAATGAGGTATGAAATTATCACTCATATTGATATTGTTATATGGTCCAACTTCACTATGTTGGAATTGTGTCTTGAATTCTAATGGCAATTACCGATACGGTTTTCTTTTTTTTTTGGAAATCTTTGGGATAATTGTATTTGAGTATATTATATTTTTGGATATTTCGTATAGAAATAAAACGAGAATATTTTGTGTAAATTTTTTCGATGTCTATATATAGGGATTGAGAATATACACGTCAATTTGGGTTGACTTAATAAATTCGTGCTGTGTTGGTATGATATGAATTTACTATTAGATTATGTTAGCACAGCCCACCATCTTTGGTGGCCAAATACGAATATTTTGTGCTTTGAGTGGCCAAGTCCGATTCAAATAACACAAATAATTGTTTCTTAAAAATAAATTTAAATAATTTTATATTTTAAAATAAATTTTTTATAATATAGTTAACCGATTAATAAAAAAAACTCTCAACTATTAAAATATAATTATATGTGTATTATTAATTAATTTTTAAAATTTTTATTATAATTTTTTTTAATTATAAAAATTAGTTTTATCCTTTCGGAAAGCATAATTTTTTCAAGCTGGCCAGCATGACATAATTTATTTTCATATTGTGCAAACACAATCCGATATCTCAAATGGCTCTAAAATACCACTTCAGACATAATTTTTTCATGTTGCCCTCGGACTGTGACACATCTAGTTGAGAGTTGGTGTGTTTAATGTGTATCGAGGATTTTGTGTGAGAGATGCGCCTCCTTTTTAGTGTGGATGTACGAACAACTCCACTGTGCAGTTTCCATCTCTCCTCCACTTCACAGTCGCGCTATCCGAACCCCAACAATTACCTAAATGAGCATATTATTATCATTTATTTGGCATTCTATCAAACTTGGAAGATGCCAAATCATCCAGCAAATGCAAAAGCCAGAGGAAATGTCGGAAACCATTTTCTTATTTCTCTTGGAAAGATTTTAAAGCTTAGTACCGATACAGTTCCATGACTCCTACCCATCCTCCGATCCAATGATGGGTAGAAATATGGAAGAATCCTAAGTATGGAATTATAAAAAAATCCCTCACTTTTATTGGTTAACTAATTCACGGGCCAAAAAAAAAACAAAAGAGGAAAAAGAAGACTTCAAGTGGAATTCATAATCAGTGGTCTCTAGTTAACTTCGTCACTTAATTTGTTATTTTTGTGCAATTTAATTCGAAACCGTGTGGCCAACCACCCTAAAATTTGTTTGCTACTTACTTAATTGTCTCCGGAATCCGTGTCTTGCCAACCTAAGACCCTGCATTTCAAAATTAATTTATTTTAATTAAAACAAAATATTAACTATATTTTGTTGTTGTCTCCACAAGTAAATATAAATCAACAATTTTGCAAGTGGACAACCACCCAATAGTTATAATTATAACTACATGTGAGAGATTCATCCCTTTTATCAATAGACAAAAGAGAGCATCATTAGTAGAACGAACGCGTTCAAATCCCCTATAATGGATCTGCTTAAAAGTAATTACTAGTTATATACTTTTTGAACAGGATCTCGGAGAACACCAACTTATTAGATAAAACTAGGTTTTCGATGGTGCATTCAATTTATATCAAAGGTCCTTACATGACCAAGATAGCTGCCAAAAGATCATATAATGAATAGCTCCCTTACATTATATTCGTCGAGATCTAAATTCTAAAAATTTATTTCAGAAATTAAGCTAGCTGTGACTTAAAAAAATTCCAAATTATAATATGAGGAATTTTAAAGTATATATCCCATAAAAACCGTATTAGCTTTTGCGTTTAAATCTTAATATTGTTGTCTTGTTTGAAAAATCTTGAGTCCACCGATCGTGAACCTTTTGGGAACAATCCTTCAACCAGGCATGCATGTATTTATCCTCCAGCATATCTACATCAGGTCTTCTCACTTAGATAGAAAATTATTCTCATGAACCGTCCTAACACGGTCGCATACTTCCATTTCCTCTCTCTTAGTCTTGGCCTTTCTTTTCTTGTTCTGCTCGCCAGCCAAAATGGGGTTATATATCCACGTATACTTACCATAATACGGATTCATATCCATGTAGAATCCGTATCCACGCCGTATATTTCCTTGAATAAAATATCTAACATTTTATTTAATGAGAAATAATATATCACATATGTTATTGTCTAATCGAATTGAAGCCAATCGATATTGGACATACATTATCGAGAATATTTTTTTGATAAGACCAAATTCGAAATTTAACCTATTTAAATTTTGTCACAATGAATTACATGTATTGTGTATAACTCAATGGACTCCACACTAAGTGAGAAGTGAGCTCAATTTAGATCCCATTAAACCTTTTAATAAGATGAGCATATTAATTCTTAATTATTTGAACCCACAAATCAAAATTGACATTTAACATCATGACTATTCAAAATGGGGAGAAACAATAAAAATATTGAATACCTTTGATATTGATAAAATATCAAACCCTAATACTTATTCATATGCATTATAATTCTCAAATATCATATTCAATCATGAGATACCGGAAACTTCTTTCAAATTTTTTGTTGTATTCCAGCTAAAGATTTCTTAAATTAGAATTAAGTGAAACACATAGAATACTTTTTCCTCCGATGAGGAATAACTGATTCCTTATTGATTATTTGCTACCTCCATAGGAGTCTAATTGAATCTATAATACCCTACACATATCTAAAGGGTTACTTAAAGGAATAGATCAAAATTACAATTTAATAATTACAATATGTTATGATCATCTCAAGTTAAATAACTACTTACACCTACTATCATTAGGGAAATTATCTACTGATATTTATATGAGTATTAATTAGGTTTTTCTTGAGTATGTAAGTTTAGTAAACTCGTTATAAAACGAACACCTATATTCTTATCTTAGTGACTCGTTAAAACTAACAGTAAGGTTAATTATCATATACTGTAAAGTATATAATGAGTATACTAGTTTTATCATATTACCAATTCCTAACTTAGTGATTCTATGACCATGAAGAATTTTGAATTAAGGCTTTCAAGGTCTTAGGTCTAACTGACATAATCTCACTGCAATCTCAAAACTATTGTTTTAATTTATGAGTTTCATCATAATCAATAAAATATACAGCATATAATGAATAAAATATCCCAATTGCATTTCATGAATGTAAACTAGTTCTAATTATGTCATATGTAATTGGGTTTACGGTAATAATCCTAACAATATTGGCATCAAAACATGTTCTCTTTCGAGAGTATAATGACAAAGGAAAGAAAAAAAAAACCTTCATGTTTATTATAAACCAAACGTATCATAAATTCCATTATTTTCTTCCTATTTTTTTTTATATAAGATTGTACTCTCAATAATTTTTTCCAGAAATATTCTGCTGTCTATAAGACTATTAAGGGCAACAATAGGCTGTTATTTCATAACAATTGTTGAATAACTCACAGCTTCAATTATTGTCTTGATCACATGAATCATCTTATGTATACGTGCATGCGTACATGATGCATACATAGTCGTGCACTTTCGTCTTTTTGATCAGGCGTGCACTTTCTTCATATTTGTGAAGATGATGTACCAAAACCTAATCTTCTAAAGGACTACAAGATAATTAAGTGGGCAATTATTATGGCTCGATTGAACTAATTTATTGTCACTGTTTTTTTTTTAGTTAGGCCCAAGTTTTATTCTTATGAATGAAGAATAATGAGGAATGAAGTGCATATCAGAAAATTGAAATAAAAGATTTGGAATATAATATATTAGGAACTACCATTTTATTAGTTTTAACTTTTTTATTAGACATAAAATTTTCAGCTCTTGGCCCAATTATTAAGATCCAAGTATGTAGTTCATGATAATTAAATATGAGACTAGAAAAAAAAATACCCGATTACTAAGTAATTAGTAAATTTGAGTATGGAAGAGAAAGCTCAACTTGTAATTGATTAGTTAACCCCTTTGTCTAAGCATGAAACATAATAGCTTGGCTGGTTAATAGTTGTTAATGGCATGTATTAAAGGACATGTGATAAGTGTCAATAACATTTATACACAAGGGCAAGCAGTTAGAAATAAATCCCATATCATAGAGAGTTTCCATTAAATGTAAATCTTGCGAAACTTTAATCAAGAAAATTCATAGTGGATAGCAAGAGGGTCGTAAACTTAACAAAAGATAGTAAAAAGAGGGAAGACGCGTGAAAAGTCCTATCAATGAAACTTTCCAACTTTAGAATCCCTTAATATTAGATTAAGTATGGTATTGCCAGTCCAAACCGACTTTGTCATGGTCGCAGGACGTCTACCGCTTAGTGGGTTGGCATTGATCAGACCTAAATAGGCCGAAGCCAACCGAGATTTTGGACATGTTGTGATACATCCCAGGAAAAGAAAAATGGTATAATTAAGTGGGCGAATTGGGAAAAGAGAGATGAGGAGAGGACAGCTTGGTGTTCACGGGTCAGTACTGTTCAAATTGTATAATGGAGAAGAGATTCTTCATCCTCTCCTCTGTAAACTAATTGGCATTCAGAAGTATCCAGTTCTAGCTGGATCAATCTACTTAGAGAGGAAAACTCTTAAAATATAAATTTTTTTCATTCATAAAATTTAAATTTAAAATCTTATTTGAGAGAAAAAAATATCAAATAATATTAATTAACTTATTTTATTTAGAGGATGCTGAGGTGGTTCGGATTTTGGTTGGGGACTGTGGAGGGTCCTCTGCAAACAGCAGAGATCACGGGTTCATTTTGTTAACATATATATATATATATGTATATGTATATATGTTGATTTTCATGGCAAGACAAGGACTACTCGAAGTTAACTAAGCCACAAATTGAGAGCCGAAATAAAAATAAAAATAAAATGGTTTAATCATTGGGGATGCTCCCTCTTTGAATCTCCTCCATAAAAATGATTCACTGGTTACATTTTTTGGTCGATTATTCATTTCGCTGTCATTGGGCATCCTCCATTCGTTGATGTAATGCTGTTCTTGGAAACATCCCTGCCTTTATTTCCCCTAAAATGCATCATATAATATTCGAAATATGTTGTATTCAAATTGATCCAAGTCCAACATTTATCGAACATTAAATGATGATACTTTTTGAATCCCGCACTTTATGTATGAGTAAAACCATGGACAAATGGGTGTTACTATTTATGGGGGCAGGCATTATTGTACTATTATTTGTGGTAGTTAAGGAAGGAAAGAATAAACAAAATGAAAGAGCCACCCATCATGTTTTCCTTTAATTATTGAGAGTTCATCATCATGTAAGTTTCTTTTCTTATATAATTTGGTATTTAATTATGAACATATTAGCTGTGAATGCAACACCAATTATAAGAAGTTCAGGAAGATGGTGTCCTTTAATGTCTACTTACAAAGGGCACACTTCCATCAAAATTTTTTATGCAAATACGTGAAGGATTCAAATTTGGAATGTCGAATATATCATATTACATAGAAGTGAGTTTTGGACGGAGGCCAAAATAAATTGAAAGGTAAGGAGTGAAGGGCAAGAGCTGCTCTGATCAGTGATGGAAGAAGCTAGAATGACACGCACACGTGGTGTTGCTTCACTTTCAATAGAGCTAGAAAGCTATATGGTTATGGCTGTAATGGAACATCTATGATAAGTTCCTCTATAGTGCATGGTGTGGTGTTATGCCGTCTCGTCGGGATCGGAGTTCTAAGGCGGCCAAAGTGAGGTGTGAATCATGTGGCTGCGAGGAGCTGCACAATTGACACCGCTAGGTAATCGAACGGCATCCGCGAGAAGACAGAATACATCAAAGGAGAAGGACGTGCCCGGTTGAGGGAAGTTGAGACGACGACGACGACAATCATGGCCAGATGTACAAGTTTTGGAAGACTGTCGGGAACTGTTCGTAAAAGTCAATTTTATGTTGTGAAACCGTGTATGTATGTTAATTTAGTGGCAAATGCATGTATAAAAAATATAAATACCATATGAAGATATAAAGAGAACTATGGAAAAAAATTATTTCTTTATTAAGTTTCATATATTTAAAAATGACACTTTTAATTTTATATTTTTTATTCTATACTGAATTTAAGTAAGCCCTAATTGTGACAAATTTGGGTGAATATGTAATTTGATGAGACTATTTTTTGTAATCTACTTACATAATAATTACATATGGTATATTTAATGTATAAGAAATTCTGCTGTAATTTTCCTGAAAATACATATATGGTCTGATTTTCTTTTTTTTTTTTCTTGAACTTGGCGATGATATGATGAATTACATACATATATGAGGTGTGTGCGCTTTTTAATATTCTTTTCCCTCCTCGACTCACTATGATTTCATGTGAATCCTCGACCACATGTTAGAGTGGCCAACCACACTGGGGGCCACCTCAATTTGTTTCCTCGTGAATTTTGCATAAAATAAAATGTGAAGTGACACCGATATATAAAGAGGCATCCAAATTATTGAACATCTCATAAAGATGACGACTCGGATACTCCTATGTGTTTTTCATAGCAATATTATCAATATAAGTTGATCGAGATAATCCGAATACTTTATTCTCTTAAATAAAATCTATATTAATCCAATTAAAATTCATCCGTTCTTAAGAGATCCAACAACCAGTCTCATATTTGAATAAGTTAAAATCCTTTTACACATGGGAAGAGGGTAAAGGACTAATAATACTAGACTGCTAACTACTAGATGCCTGGGCTCCAATGCCGAAAGTAGCTTGGGCAATTGGAGTCATTTCCCGAGATGTAAAATGAAAGGCAATTTTACCGAGGGTGGCAAGATAAGATGGACAGTACCCAAAAATGTGACAGTACGATCGAGTTCCAACCGAGCTTTAATCTTTTTTTTTTTGTTTTTCGCTAATCTGACTTATATTAGTCCTCAAAAGTTGAAGGAGCATTGAATTATTGCCTCTTTTCTTTCTGAAAATGTCTCAAAAAGGATGGGTATCTTATGCAATGTTTATATAACATAGTATGCTGATGCGTGTAATTATATAATATAAAATTTGATTCTTTAATTATTAAAAGAACTAAAAAACTATCGACTAAATCTTAAAAGATTTTAGTTAACATTAAAAATATTAATTATTAGATTAAAAAAATAAAGAGATGTTGATGTGCTATATCAATTAAAAAAAATACTTTTGGCCTAGGAAGAGGGGAACAAAAGAAGTGAATGCGAAATCCCACCGATAAAAATTAAAGAAAGTCTCTTGGCTCGGGGATGGGGTAACATTCCTCACATGTTATATGTACATTGACTTGGTCAACAAGAAGCTAAAAAAATGAGAGCATGCAATGCCAGTGAACACCATAGAACCAGGCTGTCCAGTTTTCATGTGATGAGCAGTTGAGCCCTCTACAGCTCTTCTTAATGGTCCTCTAAATATTCTAGCAGAAATGTATTTGCTTGAACCCATGCCCTGATCTCGACAGGTCTATCGTCATTGCTAGATTCGAGAAAGTTATCCCGGGGACCCAATTCGAGTAAGAAAAGATGGGTGTCTCCGCTGCATTTTTCTGATTGATGATCCATTCCTCTGTGTGCAACTTGTTCCTTTAACGTTATACGTGTACAGAGAATACTTAGTGTTATACAAGTACAGAAGAATAGGGAAGGGCCAGAAGAGACTGAAGATGTGTCGTATAGGCTCTTGAGGACACGTGAACTATTGGCGGAGTTCATGCACGTGAACCCTCTTTCAGTAGTTAGCAAGAAATCCAAAAGAGACCAAAATCATCTCTTCTCTCTTCACCATCTTGGCCTTTAACCTCTCTCTCTCTCTCTCTCTCTCTGTGTCTGTGGGAACTTCTCCTCTGTAACTTGGAGCCCTTGCATTGCAGCTTAATGCCAAGAAAAATGCATTTCTAAAAGAAGGAAGCTCTCATTAGAGTACGGCAAGTTGAGCTCCTGAAAGTTTTTGTATTTGATCCCCCAGTGGAAGGAGTTTGAAGCTTTTGTTTCCTCAAAATGAAGAAGCAGGGCTGTGAGATTGAAGCCATTGGGATCAACTACAAGATTAGAAACCCCAACAAGAGAGATTACGGCATTGCGACAGGAGCCAGTGACGATGCAAAGCCAGCAGGTAATGCCCGGGACGTGCTCAAGGACGTGAACTGCCGGGCAAAGCCATGGGAGATCCTCGCGATAGTGGGCCCCAGCGGGGCAGGGAAGTCGTCGCTGCTCGAGATCCTGGCCGGAAAAGTAAGGCCGAGCAGCGGTTCCATCTACGTGAACCAGAAGCCCGTTGACAAGTCCCTCTTCCGGAAGATCACCGGGTACGTCGCCCAGAAGGACACCCTCTTCCCTCTCCTCACAGTGGAAGAGACATTGATGTTCAGTGCCAAGCTGAGGCTGAGGCTCCCAGCACAGAAGGTTGCCTTGCGGGTCAAGTCGCTCATCGACGAGCTCGGGTTGAGCCACGTCAGAGGGACCCGTGTTGGGGACGATTGCAGCATCCGTGGCGTTTCAGGTGGTGAGAGGAGGCGGGTCTCAATCGGGGTCGATGTCGTCCATGACCCAAGAGTCCTCATCCTTGACGAACCGACCTCAGGGCTGGACAGTAGCTCGGCCCTGCAGATCATCGGCATGCTTAAGGAGATGGCCGAGACGAAGGGAAGGACCGTGATCTTGAGCATCCACCAGCCTGGGTTTCGGATAGTGAAGCTGCTCAACTCCATCCTGCTGATGGCCCATGGCCAGGCTCTCCACCAGGGCTCAACCAACCAGCTCGCGCTCCACCTAACCTCCATGGGTCTGCAGATTCCTCCTCATGTAAACGTCGTGGAGTTTGCCATTGAATCGATTGAGACGATCGAGCAGCAGCAATCCCATTCCTCGGACCAAATGCAGCAGCTCGAGTTGGTCCTGCAAGTTCCTCTGAAGCAAGAAGGCGAGAGCCGAAGCGGGAAATTCACCCTCCAGCAGCTGTTCCAGCAGTCGAAGGTGGTTGATGAGGGTACCTTGGAGGCAGGAGTCGACCATCACTGGGATAACGGTCACGATCTGCACTGGAGTTTCGCCAACTCGAGGCTGCAGGAGACATTGATACTGACACACAGGTTCTCCAAGAACATATTCCGGACCAAGGAGTTGTTCGCATGTCGGACAATCCAAGTACTGGTTTCAGGGCTCATACTCGGCTCGATCTTCTGCCGGCTCAAGGACAACCTCCTTGGGGCCCAGGAGAGGGTGGGGTTGTTTGCTTTCATTCTCACATTCCTCCTCACGAGCTCGATCGAGGCCCTCCCGATCTTTCTGCAGGAGAGGGAGATACTTATGAGGGAGACCTCGTGTGGGAGCTACAGAGTCTCCTCCTATGCAATAGCAAATGGCCTTGTGTACCTGCCCTTTCTGCTCATCCTCGCAGTTCTCTTCGCTGTTCCACTGTATTGGCTTGTCGGCCTCAACCACAGCTTCATGGCTTTTCTCCACTTCCTGCTCCTTATTTGGCTGATTCTCTACACTGCAAACTCCGTGGTTCTCTGCTTCAGTGCCCTCGTCCCGAATTTCATAGTCGGGAGCTCTGTGATCTCGGGGGTGATGGGCTCATTCTTCCTCTTCTCTGGCTACTTCATATCGAAGCAGGAGATCCCGAATTATTGGGTCTTCATGCACTACGTCTCCTTGTTTAAGTACCCATTTGAGGGGTTTCTCATAAATGAATTCTCGGGGTCAGGTAAGTGCCTCCAGCAGATGTTCGGGACGTGCATGGTGACCGGCGAGGACATGCTCCGGGAGCAAGGATACGGAGAGGAGAGCAGGTGGAAGAATGTGCTAATAATGGCTTGCTACATTTTGGTCTACAGATTCATCTCTTATGTAATTCTTAGGATTAGATGCTCTCACAGCAGCTTCAAAGGGGCCATGGCTTAAGGTAACCTAAAAATGTGGATCCCTCTCACGTATTTTTGTTTTTCTTTTTTCTATTATATATATATTTTGGTATTTCCCACTGCTTCTTACTTAGATAAGAAGTTCTGCTTTCAACATTGTAAAGATAAGTGTTCCAGATTATATATAAAATATAAAGTTGCAGAACTGAGTGTCAATGATGAGCAGAATCAATGGAGTTTTACCTTCTCTTCCCCTCCATCAGCTACATAAGCACTGTGTCTTCTAACACTTTTTTTTTTTTTAACTCAACTCCTTCATGACAATCCCGTCAATTTGTAAACTAATAGTGATGCAGCATGAGTTCAAACTAATAGGCAAACCAAAGGGATAAAATGATCGAGACAAGACCGTTAGCTACCAATAGATTGGCTAGAACGGAATCAGGTCAGAAAAGAGAATTGGCCCATCTTGCTCCTCTTACACCAGCAATTTTTTACTTCATGATGTTAACAGTCAAAATTCCAGTTGACAACTAAAGGATTTTTTTAGGGAAAACAGTATTTCTCCATATCCAGATTCTTGAAAAACTACATTGGAGTTGTGACAAAAAGAAAGTGATCATCATATTCCACAGGAAGCATAATATATTTCACTTAAAACTCCAGATTGTCAACTTGTAAGATTTTCACTAGGCTTATAAGTGATTGCACACATGTCCAACACAAAATCTTAAGCTGACATATCAGTTATACCCACTCTTATATATCCAGATTCTTTATATCAACTCTTCGATGTAAATTCTATTTCTCAATATCAGATTGCCGTTATCCACAATCCTGCAAATTCCTAACCTGGAATGCGCTGAACCCAGAACTGAACAAGCCCAAATGCAGATAGATAGCTCAATCCTAAGAAATTAAAACTGCTGACAGAACATGCAAACAATTAACCTTCAAAGCATAATTCATCTCTCACAAACAATCCAACCTGATGAACACATTTGGATGCCAAATAAAACTGGAAAGTTTTCTATAAAAATCCTTTTACAACTTTGATCAGCAACACAGATCTATGACTTCAAACAATAACTCTACTGCACAAGTAAACTGGACAAGTCTTTGGAAAATTAAAAATGTATGAGAGGTATAAAATCTTCCTATAGAGACTTGCAACAAACTGTCTCCCACGGTTTTCACAAGTGGAAAACAATTGTATGCTTTGTGAAACCAGCTCCAATAAGGAAGATCACCTTTGTGGTAAATGCTTCTTTTATCGTGTTATACGGAGACAATTGTAAGTGGTGTATTTGGAATACTGAACATGTTGGAAAAACAACTCTGAAATCTCTGCTTTTCTTATCTCCACAAGATTTTGCAAGACGCATCAAATATAAATTAGTTTCAATTTTTTGGAACAATAGTGTTACATACGCATTGGGAAACAAGGAACAAGGCTAAACAAACAAACAAACAGGCATTAGGACTTCCTATACAAATTAAAATAAGTTTTCACAGAGAACTTTGCACATTCTCAACAGATCAGCACGGAGCCAATAAATCGTCAGGATGGCAACCTGCAGAGTAGAAATGGAAATAGCCGAATAATTAAATAGAGACGGCACATAATAAAAATTAATGCTGCTTTCTTCTGTGGCAGGGCTTGCTGTGCTGGAATAATGAGGAATGCAGATGGAACGCGCCTAACTAGGCTCCAGAATCTACCAGCCATGTCAGCAGTACAAGATGAGGCAAAGGCCCTTTTGATAGCTATCGCAGTAGCTAAAGACAGAGGATGGAGTGCTCTGCTATTCATCACCGTTTGCCTTATGTTAGTTTCTTTTCTGAATAGCAACCCTGACACTGCTTGGGAAGTGTCTGAAATAGTCCTGGACATCAGGAAGCTTTTGGCCTTTTTTTGTCAATCACAATGTTGTTTGGTTTCCAAGGGAAGAGAAGAGCGAAGCTCATGATTTGGCTTTTCTCAGGTGGAACCATTCATTGTCCGATTTTTGTTACCGAGAACTCTCTTGTACATCCTCATCTTAATGAAATTTCAGCTTACCTTTGCACAAAAAAAAAAAAAACGTTCAAAGCACACTGCTAAAGAAAGAGACGATAAACAACACAACAGAAATTGACATATGAATCAAAGAAAAAATTATACAATCCTTGGCATACTGTCAAGGTCCTAAACCCTCTCCTAAAGCTTCGAACTATTGAGCAAAGATAATCAAATTTGAAGCTACCTTTACTCACTTCAGTCTGTCATCTTCGGAGGATTGCAAAACCGCTCCCCTTACTCTTGCTCTGAAAAATGAAGAAACCATGAATAAATTAAAATACTGACTTGAGAATATTTATGCTACGGAGAACAGACAGAAGAAACAACCTCCGATGTGCAGGGACTACACGAGCTGCAGCTTTTGTTGAGGGGGGGTCCTGAGTCTTTCCTGGAAGACAGTAAACAGATAATCACCTTGTGAGAGCTCTGGAAATCTAAATGGTACAATTTAGTCCATCAGGACATTATGATAAATTTAATTATTTAAGAGCTTAAGAGTTAGTAATGAGTTAGTCATGTTAAGGAGAAGAAAGAATGATGGAAAGAAATCAGTAAAGTAATATCTTCTTCGAGTACCAATACAACAATATGTAAAAATATTTTTTTTTTAAATCCTGCCATTTCATTGGTAAATAATTATCTGCTTATACTCATTAACTGATAATGCATAAACAAAACTTCAAACAATTGTTTTTTCAACTCAACATGCTTTAAAATTCGTAAACATTTGTCATGCAACTAAGGGAAATGAAGAAAAAAGGTCAGAGGGCCAATATTGTTTTGCGATAGCAATTTGAAGATAACCTTGGGAAGAACAGTTCTAGTCACAGCTAAGTAGTCCCCGTGTGGCCAGGAGTACCCTGTTTCTACAGAATATATGTGCTTTGCCCATGAATTTCAATCAAAGAAAAGCCTTGGGCTTTTACCAGTATCTAAAAGTACAGTGTCTTTCTTGCACCAACAAAACCTTGGACAAGCCAATTACCACTGTGTAGCAATTATTTATTTTAATAATTTAGTGTCGTAATTAATGATCCTCACTAAACAGCAAACTATGACTTAGCTTGTTTCAACACATCATTTTGGTTAAAATTGGGCATGAAAAGGTGATTTTGATATGCTAGCACCTGGGATTAGATTTATGATTTTCTGTCCATCTCTTTCATGTTGTTAAACTTGGATCAAATGCTCGCAAGGCTCAGTACTGATTAAATAGACAGAGAAAAAGATACTGTTTTCTTCCGGATTTTGCATGTGTCCCTCTATGTGCTATGCATGTGAACGGTTATGAGGAGAGAGTTCAAATTTAGTTGATAATATTGAAACGCATCAAAGAAGTTGCATTCACTGGCCAAGTATAAAATAAATATCCACTCAAAATTAAATGGACAAACTGCTATCAGATAAGAACAAGTAGAACAAAAATTGAGAAATGCTAGAACCCGAGGAACCTTTACTAATCAATTGATCAGAAATGACTGATGCTGATGCAGCATTTACATGGGGCAACTTTTGCTTCTTCAAACATGTCTCTGGTTCATTCTGAATACTTGCTTTCCTGTCCTGTCAATTCATGATTAAACAACATGCTCTTAAAACATAATTTGCAGAAATCATGTGAACATGATATTCGTGTAGTCCTTCAATTAAAATTTCAACAAGTTAAGGAAATGAACACGAAGAATCTGTGAACAGTACAAAAGTATTGTATCTGGGCACAAAATATCATTATTTATATTAACCGTGTCTAAGCAAGACAACAAAATGCAAAATTCTCTTAAGTTGTTTCAGATAGTCCAGAATAGGCAACAAAGTTTAGAATATAAGTTGTTCATTACAGAAAATTATGAATTCATCTGTTCAAAATTGAGGAATGTTGATTCATTTATCTCAATAAGTTGATACCATCAATATGGATAAACCACAGAACAAGAAAAGGTGGAAAGAGCTCAGAGACCCTCATAAAACCATTTAAGATATCAAACTTTCAATATATTTAAGATGCTCAACAGTAGATGGGAAATACGAAGAAAGGAAATGCTTAACACCTTCTCATTGTGTGCATGTTCTGCTAACTGAAGACTCCGATTTTTCTCTGAGGACACAGATAACAAAATAACCTAATATCAACAAAAGCTTTATGTAACTTAAATCTGCTCACTTTCTAAAGGACCATAACAGAGGCACAAAAGGAAAAAAAAAGGAGGAAAAGAGTTTCAGAAGCAAGACTCATCTATAAAACAGTCTATAAGAGCTACAAAGAGCAACTCAGGGGACCTTGTATAAGTAAAAGTTGTGTGGTCTTCAATGTTGCTAGGAGCTCCAAAGATAAGTTTCCCATTGCCTCAGCAGCATCAGAACCCTCAAGTTTCACCAGAGGAATGAATATTAATGGCATTCCTTTGGATTTCTGAGCGACTAGCTTAGCATTTGCAGCCCCTGAAATAGATAACAATTCATTCATTTGATGATTCCCTCAACTGAAACAGTCATGACATATTTGAGAATGTATGACCCGATCATTTATGAAAAGGATAAGGGTGCAAGAAGTAGAACTTATCAAATCTTGCAAGAGTAACATTTAGCTTTAACGAGATGGTTCCTAAACGAGTCTACCAATCATCAGGCTCTGCCGTTGTCTGGCATCTCATTATAGAGATTGCAGCATAACCTCTTGATATTAGAGGAGGTGTTTTTAAAAATAAAAAACAATGAAAAACAAAAGCGCCTGAGAATAGCACTCATATATCGGCCATCACCTGAGCCAGACTGCCCTTCTAGAACAAGTCTCACATCTTCAGATTTGATTGAAGACAAGAAATAGTCAATGAACTCGGACCAAGAGCCTCCAATCCCAGTGTCATCCCTCTACATTTAGAAATACATAAGTAGACACAACCCATACTGTATCCCGCAATCGACAACCCGTAACTGCAAATAATCCTGATTCCTACTAAAACAAAACGAACCACAACTTGCAGTATATTCACTTACACTTCACAGGTAAGTATTAAACAATAGAAATCTCCACCAAAGCTGAAAACTTTATAAAAGTTGCAAAGGAGTTTCATTCACAGTTCTTCCAGCATTACTACTACATCTTCACGGGGGTTCAAAATCACCGAATCCCGACCGCCCTGTTTGCCCAGAAGAGTAACTACGAAATAAATAATAAAAAAAAAACCCGATGAAACAGAGGGACACAACTCACCATGTCCTCGAGCTGATGAACGGACCGAACAGCTTCCCAGGTGTTAGTATGGAAGTCGGAGACATGAACTCGGAGGTGAGAAGGATCGGGGGAGTGAACGTAGTAGACGAATCCCCGCAAGGGAAGGGGTCCCCTTTTTGCCCAGTCGACTTTGGGCTCCCCAAATATCGGCTCGAAGCCCTCGAACACCATTTCTACGCGAACACAAAACCAAAGGCCGGAAATTTTACTGCTTTGCAGCAGAGCGTAGAAAGGATATGGGTTGGAGAATTCTGAGAATTTCTTGATTTGTTTGCTTTGCGGGGGAGAGGGAAATTAAGCCTCTAAGACAATTTATTTTCCATTTTCGGTGAAAAATAGGAATGACACCTTTTCAATTAATAAAATATAAAACCTAAGTAAATATGCTAATTGGAATAATGCATCCTGCATTTTTTGTAATTAGAATTTATTTCAATTTAAAATTGGGTTCTACCATTATTTTTTATTTTAATAGTGATTAATCGAGTTTAGTATTATTTTTTTATAATTTTTTGTTAATTTAGCATAATTATTTTATTAAAATATAATACATTTTTCTCTTGAATTATCAAAAATTTATTATATTATAATTAATTTCAAGTAGATATTTTGTATATTTGACATTTTCTTTGAGGAAATTCTAAATTTTTGGAATATTTTGAAGTTTTGAACACAATATTGAGGTGGGGGTTTAACCGTACAAATAATACAATAATTCCAATTAAAAAATAATAAAAATTAATAAACAATTGAAATTAACTGTACGTTAATAATTCCAATTTCGTTACAGCTACATGCATGTTGAAACCAAAAAATAAATAAATAGATCGCAACCGGAACCAATTCTATCCAAAATTTATTGCAAGCTGGCAAATCAGGCCAGGTCAGAATGGCCTAATATGTTATCGTGCCAGGTGGGCACCGCCTCGATAAGAGATTGGCCCAATAATAATGGGCCCAGGAATGGCCCGAATATTTAGCGGGCCACTGGGCCCGGCCTAATAAAAAATTTTCTTTGTGAAAATTCTTGAAAAATAATTTAAAATATTTATTTAAGGCTCATATCACGTTAATTAGCACATTTATTCTCTTTATACCCTCTACATCCAATTGATATAGACAAAATACATTATATATAGTTTAAGAGTGTTAATTTTGTTTTAATATAAATAGTTTTTTTCTTAAATAAAAAATTAATATTCACGCTATTGGACTTGCATAGCCTGATAATGTTCGGCCCGGCACACCCATAAGATTATTGGGCTGTGCTGGCTCGGCCGATAAGCCTTGGCCCAAACACAGTCTTATCGTGTCGGGCCTTGGCCGGCCTATCAGATTTACACCAATTCCAATTCTACTCGACGCTACTATGCTCTCCTAAATGATTTAACATGTCTTTTCCTTCAAGATTTTCTGTCTTATAAATAAAAAATATATAATGAATAAAATTTTAAGAGGTCAGTCCCCATTCACTTACTATAATGTTTGGTGTGAGGTAATGGGATGGAACGGAGGGACAGATTTAATATAACAAAATGATATAGTATAGGGAGAAAATAATTAGTTTTTATATTTATCTTGATAAGAAAATATAATGTAGTTAAAAGAAATAATAAAATGAGCATTCTTTTTTTTTTGAGGAAATACTCATTCGATTAAATTAAGAATAAAATTTATTAGATTGAAGTATTTTTACTAACTTCTATGGTATAATCAAGTCAGATTGCTCTTTGTGTCACATTCTATTCCATTCCTTACGATTGCTTGCTAGCAAACATGACATCAGAGTTTAGAGGGAAAAGTGGGGCAAAAAAAGAACTTTTCTTTTCTAAGCTCTTTCATTATTCCAAGCTTCTTTTTTTTTTTTTACAGATAAATGAAAATGGTATTAATATGAAGAGGAAGCACAGCAAGAAGAATCGACCATTCAAAGATCATGACATGAGCTATTCCATCTAAGAAAAGCTAGCTCATGCACTAATTGGTTTTCTTCTCTGCCCATCTATTTAGTTATAAAATTATCAAAATTGGAGAGTCTATGCCTAATGTTTGATAACATAGATTGGATCTCCAATTGAGGGTCAAAAGATCTTTAGAGCATTAGTAATAACTAAGCAATCAATGACAAGTAGCACTAAGTTTCATTTCTTTTACAACTGCTTGTGTGAGGGCTGGTAGTAGGGCCTTCACTTCAGCTTAAGTTACTGATGTTGATTCCATCTTGTGATGTCAAGATGGTGACAAGTATCCTATATCTTTATTTTTGGCATTCCAACATAACAAACCATGTCATCATAATAAGTAGCATCAATGTGTATCATAATCCAATTCTCATTCAAAAAGTCTTATATATTTAAAGGAAGATTTGAAGTGAAATCTTGTTTAGTAGGATCCTCTGATATGCAATTTAGTGCTTCCTTAGTTGAGATTCTCCTATGTTTGTTGAACAAATTATTTAACCTATACATATATTCATGTATGTTTGGTTTTTCAACAGTGCATTTGCTTTTATTCCTTGCCTCTCATATGGTATACATCAAAAGGGTTCCACAAGGATGAAAATCCAAAAGATCTATCATGTTTTATGCAAATCCATCTGGAGGTGAAAACAAATTGAGACTATACTCAATACGGTTTTTCTCATGAAATCAGTATTCCAAAAACACCAAGGCGGAGTGCTTCCAAACAACACGATAATAGAAGCATTAACTAAATAAGTATTCTTCTATATTGAAGCTGGAAATCACAAAGTGGATAATGGTCCTCTTGTGAATACCCGAGAGACAATTGTTTGCACATCAAAAGATTTTGAATCTTTCATGGATTTTCATCTTCCAAAGTTGTTTCCAATTTACTTGAGAAAAATTGTTGTTTGCTAGACTTGTAAATATTTCTTTCTGGTCAAAAAGGTTAAATGATTTTGTGGAAAACTTATGTGGGCTACTTGCCAACAAGATTATTTCATATGGTTGGCTTACTTGTGCAAGATGAATATTTGTCGTGATGGCTATGGTATCGCCATGAAATAGTTGAGTTAAAAGCTCCATGTTCCATCCTCTCGAGTTCTCAAGAATCAAATCTATTACTTTCAAATTAAAGAGGGATTAATTCAATAGAACTAATTTAAAGTTTGCGTTACCTAAAACCCATGGATCATCCCCTCACAACCATCTCCTATCCTAGTTATTGTGCCTATGTCTTTAATGTGTCTTAATAGCTTAGAAGGTCTTTCTAACTTAGCGTTTAGTTATTAGTATAAGTACACTATGGAAGGAGAAGATTATTGTGCTTTGTTAGGAGGATCCTATATGCAAAGTTATTTGGTTTACTAATAAGTGTTTAAGGTATTCATAACAACATTGCATTGTTCATGTCCTATGTTTACCTTAATCCTATTCTATCTACTGATTTCGGTCTAAAAATTTTGGACCAGTTAATAGGAGTGTGATAAAAGAGTTTTTCTTATGATTTTTCCCCAAAAAAGTTCTAGTAATGTTGTCTATGTTATTTATTACTTGTTTTCACAATTTATAGCTAAAAATGAGTTGACAAGTGCCACTTTCTAGCCCATGAGAAGGAGTGGGCTTTCTAAGAGGCTAACTTTTTGTTTATTTTGTGAATGAGTAATTGAAAGGCTGATGGATTATTTCTTTTGTTAAATATTAGGTTTCTAAGGTATTTAGTATCTTATTTAAGATTACCTATTTGGAAACTTTCCTTATTTAATTGTTTATTTCTAGGCAAAGTGTTTCTATAAAAGTGTAAATTTGAATTTCCTTTATTTATTTTTTGTCAAGAGCACATGCAAAATTTGTCAAGTATATCTCACAGTGTTGCATTCCCCTCTCAATGGCATGTATGAATATAATCAAATCATCCACAAAGAGCATAAGAGTAATTGAAGGGTATTTCTAGCAATTTCAACTCCTCTACCAATCCTATTAGTTTTAGTGGTAAATAACATTATTAACAAGCCTCCATGGACAAGATAAGCATGTATAATGATAAAGAGTCGCCTTATTAGAGTCCACATGAAGATTTTAAATAATCTTGTGAAGTACCATTTGTTAGCAATTAGAAACATGGAGTGGGAAAGCATTTTTTTTTATCCATGTAATGAATCTTGAATGATAACTTAAATTTGTTTGTATGTTTTAAGATGAATCCCCATCCTAATTTATCAAAAAAAATTTCAAAATCAATCTCAATGCCTATCCAACCTCTCATTAGATCTGGATTTTTTTATAGAGTGAACGATTTTCTAGACTAGGAATGAGTTATCATAAATGATTTTACCCCTCACGATGGCTCTTTGGTTTGGGCTAACAATTTTATCTAAGGTGGGTTTTAGTCTATTGGCCAGAACTTTTGCAATTATTTTATAGGAAACATTGATTGAAATTATTGATCTAAACCCTTCGAAGTTTTTAGCACCTTCAATTTTTGGGATTAAACTTATGGAAGTAGCATTTCACTATCTTAATAGGTTTCACATAGTAAAAAATTGTCTATTGCTTCAATGAAAAGTTTTCCTACTATTTTCCAATTACTTTTAAAGAATAAGGTTGGCATACCATCGGGCACATGGGCCTTTAGGTCAAGCATTTTAAACAAAATATTATTTATTTCTACTTGAACTAGAGTTTCAATTAATTTGATGTTATCATTTTCTAAAATAATGCTTGCCATTAATCCTTCTAGATCTGTTGGTATATTTGGGTTTGAAATTGTGAAAAGTTTCTCAAAGTTTTGGATGAAATAGTTTCTTATCTCTTGTTGATTATTTATCAAATTGTTTCATTCATCCTTAATTCTAAGTATGTTATTATGTTGTCTTTTATTATTAAAGTTGAGAGACGAAAACTTTTAGTATTTTTGTGACCTATTTTATCCATTTTTCTCTAGACTTTTGTTTCCATATCAACTATCGATCTAGTAAGTAGGCTATCGAGTTCAATTTCTAAGGTGATTCAAGTGGTTTTTTTTAATATGATAAGGAGTTTCTTATTTGATTAAATTTATCTGATTTACAATGTTATCCATCTTCTCTTCTTCTTCCCTAAAATGTTCGTTACCCCAGTCTTTTTAAGGCATGTTTCTATTTTTTATTTTCTCATAAAATTCCAAGAAGTTTCAATTGTTTGTTTGCAATTGGGTCCCTGCGCAAAGTTGCATGGAATCTAAATGGTTTTGGTTGATTTTCATTCTCATGATTTAGCTTCGTTAGCAAGGGCTTACAATCTAAGTTATTGGGTGTGAGATGATATATTAAAGCCTTAAGAAAATATTTAATAAAGGCTTTATTAACCAATCCTCTATTTAATTTTTCTTTAATAAATGATAGAGAAGATTATCAGAATCATCCTTCAATTTTTGGTCAGCCACTATTTCAATCTTTTAATTTTTCTAGTTACCATTTTGATCCAATATTTACCAAATTCCCATCAAAATGGTTCAACCATCAACGTTACCTTCCCGTTCACGGAAATATGACATGGCCACATTAAAAGTACAGTTCAGGTCAGTTTAAAATGGGCCTATAACTATTTGACCCAATTATGGTTTGGCCCATTAAGCAAACGGGTCGGTCTGATTACGAGTTATGGTTTAGGTAAATATGAACCAGCTCGAAACTGTTTATAAACGAAGCTAATTAACGATTCGTGCCAGTTTGACCCGTGAACTGTTCATCTTTTTAATTTTTTTTAAAAAAAATTAAATTGGCACAATAAAATCCGACAATTAATTTGCCGGATTTTTGAGGTCTAAGCTGATTTTCAACAATCTTGGGCCGATTCTGCAAGAGTAACGGTCTGTGTCGATTATGGTTCAATGGGTCCATATTTTTGAACCGCCTGTAATTGCCCTCAATCCAATAAGAGCGGTTTTGTGCCAAGTTAGCAGTGGTCCAAGCCAGTTCCGAGTTTGGACGGTCCAATTATGGGCCATCCCATCCCATTTAACATTTCTAATTTGAGGTGAGGTGGAGAACAGTAGTAAGAAGTAATTCCTTTTTATCTCCCATGACCATTTTATTTGACATGTACAAATGAATAATATTTTTTATTATAACGTAAGATAACGTCTAGCCATATAGATGATCATGTCATATTTTCATAAAGCGGCATATAACACCGTTGATGGCCAAACCATTTTGATGGAGATTTGGCAAATGTTGGATTAAAACGGTGGTTAAAAAAATTGGAGGACTAACATGATGACCAGCAAAATACTAGAGGATTATTTTGACAGTTTTCTCTAAGTGATATATTAAATTTGTTATTTTGCTATATATATTTGTCACCAATGAAGTTGACATCAATCAAGCCCATCATTATCTATGAAATACTTCAAATATTGTTTGAAAGTATTAGCAGTGCCAGTACCTCCATTCTTATCATCTCCATTTAGAATTTCATTCATATCTCCCGTGATTAACAAGGGTTCATTGATTCCATTACCTAGTTTATATAATTCATTCTGAAATCTGATTTTTATTCCAATTGAGAGACCATACACACGTTACTAATATTAAATAGTTTACATTATCATGTTGTACACTGAAATGGACGATATTTTTTATACCGAGAACAATTTTTATTTAGGTGTTGATTCTAGAAAGATAGAGGTCATTAGATCTCCCATAAGAATCAACGCTGTGCAATTCTTAAAATTGGAGCTTTTGTGCTACTCTCTTGCACCTGCTTTCATTGGACTTTATTTCAAATAGATATACTCAGTGATGCTTAAACTTTTTGTGGAAGAGTTTGAGGGATCGAACTGTAGGGGCTCCTTTCAATTCTCTACAATTCCAGCATAAGAGACTCGTGGTTAGGGGTGAGGCAAGTTTTGACCCACTACCCTGGTCTTTTGGATGTCACTGGGAAAGAGTATCTCGAAGTTCTAGGGGGAGTGTTTCCCAACACGATTGCGTGGAGTGATTTGGAATTCCTGGAGAGTAATGGCGTGTTGGAGTTCCTCAACATGGAGGTTCAATTTTACTTAACATCCCATCTCTTGATACATTGTCCTGATGGATGGGAGTACTTATATTTCGGTGGTATGCAAAACTCCAACTCCTTTTGGTGATGATGAGGGCATACAATTGGAGTAATGCAAAACTCCAACTCCTTTGAAGCTCTAAGCCGTGGCCCTGTATTGTTTGAAAAATGAGGGTGATATAGGGCAAGTCCAAGGGACTCATGACCGATTGTGGCTTTAAGTTTGATCTTTGGGCCAAAGTTTGGTTGGACAGAGTTAGAAATGATGTAATCTCTTATGCAGAGAGATTTGGGATGTAATTGTTTGGTTTGCTATAGTATATTGTGTGGTAAAAGAATTTTAATTCCTCCTTATATGTCAGTGTTAGAGAAATATAGAGTTCCATGAGTTTTCTACCAATTATCATGTCTGACCAAAGTTGACAGGAACCTGCATCTAGTCCTAATATTCTAGGAGTTGGGTGGGTGTGGGTAGTCTAATTGAAGCCAAGGTCCATATTTTAAAATTACAAATTTGTCTTGGATAGGGCAGTCTTCTTTTAGATGTCCCAATCTACCACAAGCATGGCAGAAAGTAGTAAGACCTTTATATCTAATGCAAATCCATATATCCAGTCAACTATAGTTCACGAGGTAAAAGTCCTCAGACCAAAGGCCTATCAATAGGAATTTTAACTAAATCTTTAGGGGTACATGTGTGTTGTGACCACTATCACAATCAATTTCAGCAACCTCCCCTATTCTTTTCGCTACTATTGAAATATTGTCATGACTAATGATCTCCTCAAGGTTTTCAATCCAGCTCGCTCATCGTTCTGGCTTGCTTAAGCCGTTTGGGGCATGGACATAAAGATCTTTATGACACAGTCAGTATGAAATTAAACCCATAGCATGATAGAGTTCAAAGGTAATGAATCTAAAAAGACTTCATTGGACCAAGGCTCAATGGCTAAGTAACATCTTTTGATAGACCACCTTGTTGTTCTAAGGATATTGAGCGTGGACATTCAACTGTTAAAATAGTAGACAATGGTGTTGGGAATCCTGAGAGAGTGGTTTATGGTAATACCGTGTCTACTACTCCAGAGTACTAACAACTAATTTATCACTAGTTTCAATCTTGGGTGAGGAGAACTACATGGTCTGATTGCCAACACCAGTGAGGACGAGGGTTGGGTTACTCAGTTGAGCTATGAGACATGGATGTTTGAAAAGGAAATTTGCTTTGAACGAGGGTGCTTGACCGTGATGGGAGGAGGAAAGGTTTTCTGATGGGTAGGGTTTGGTTTAAGGGTCAGCATATCTAATAGAAAAAGGAAGAGCAAGCAAAAAGATGGAAGCGAGAAATACTAAATTATTGGGAATGAAGACTTCTGAACTTCTATAGCCTTTCGCATTTTTGAGGGGTTGACCGTTTTCCAAGAGTACTGATGGGACAAATCCGGTTTGTCTAGCACTTAGAAATGAACTAGACTAGTTTCAAGCCAGGACAAGAAAGAGAACACCTAAATAAGTTTTTTTTCCATTAGAGTTGTCTTTTTTTTTGTATAAACTGCCGGTATCCAGTTGGACTTTGTCCAGCTGACTAATCCGGATCGTCCCAAGTCGGCCCATTTAAGGAGTTAAGAGCTCCCCGCCACAGGTGGGACTCGAACTCGAGTACTCCCATTGGGATGATGAGTGCCAAACCACTCTACCACGTCCACGGTGGTTAAGAGTTGTCCTTTTGTAGGAAATTGTAGGTAGAATTCGAATTTGAACTTTCCAAAACAACAAGAAAAAGCACCTGAGGATGGTTGTTTCAAGGGGAGATGGACCTGTTTGAGTATAGTATTATGATAAAGAAATTGAGTAGATGCAAGAATGGAATTCAAGATGTGAAAGCACAGTTTTTAAAATTGGATCAAGTCGGCCAGTTGGATCAATTCGAGGGGAACCAACTAGTCACACAATCCAGTTTAACTAATTCAATTGCACCTTAAATTCGATTAGATACATTTAAGCCAATTGATTTTTAGTTTGACAGCCAAATCAAACTAAATTGATGGTTATTTTGAATTATAAATTATTTGAAAAAGAAAAAAAGAACTCATTAATCTCGACATCTATTTAAAAAAAGAACATGCATGTTACATTTTATTTTTATTAAACTTAAATTTATATTTTTTTGGTTAAATTTAGATATTATGATGGATATTGTAAACTTTGAAATTATAAATTTGTGTTTAAAATATAATATTTTAACTTCTAATTATTAATTATATTATTATACTTATTTATTAAATATACGATTTGGCCTATTGAACGTATGATTGGATCCATAAATCCATGAGCCCATATTTTGACCAGTTTTTTATTCGGTCCAGTTTTAAAAATGGTGTACGAAAGAGCAAAACAAAGAGAATGGCTTCGTATGTTATGAGAATCAAGGTGTAGATAAAAGCAATGCTTTGGCGATTTTGTACGTAGAGGTCTGCAGTTTTCGCTGTTAAAGGTGGAATTCTTCCCTTCATAAATGCGACTGAACTTACCTCTGTTAATGAAGAAATCTTGAAGCCGAATAAGAGCAAGAGTAGTAGTCGAAAATGTGTATGGACAACTCTTAACCGATACTAACACTGGTGTTAAGAGATATGATTAGAAGATCAGGCAGCGAGGCTTGAAGAAGTAAGAGGCTATGCAGGCTCATAGTTGTCAAAGCTCCGATAAATGGGGATAGAAAGGCTCCAACCAGGGAGCACGAATGTCGAAGGACATGAAGAGGATTTCAGAGAGAGGCGAGAGCATTCCAGACAGGCAGCCTTTTCATCATTCCGAGCTTTTTGAAAAATAACACAGACAAAAGAAAAATCAGTGGTGCCACTAGTTTTCTCATAAATTCAAAGGGAATTTAGACTTGCAAACTCATAAACTTCTCAGATTTTGAACTAACTCATAAACTTCTCAGATAATGTTTGCACATCCAATCGGATTCTACGGAATATACCTGACATATTTGTTGTGTTATATAATGATGATGAGATCTGTACAACATATTTATAGATATGAATATCAAACTACTGAAAAAAAATGCATATCCAAGCAGAATCATCGCATCCCTACCAAAACTCCTGTTTCTCTAGCATCACTGAGAAATACAACACGCTCATCGCGCCGTGACCGCTTTCCTCTTTATCCATTCAGGGACACCGTTCTCCAATTTTTCCAGCTTAAGAAAAACCAAGCTCCGTTCTGTTCTGTTAAAGGTTCGTTAGATTTGGGCGCAGAGGATCTCATTCCAAGTGTCGGGGATCCCAGGCAAGCACCAATGCAAGCAATCTTGGATCCCAGTGTTAGGTTTGACACTGAACCGAGCTATGTGGCCCTCGTCTCTAAGATCTGACAGAGCTGTTATATCCAAAATCTTCACTCTGGTCCCCTTCACTGCGCTCTCCACAACTAAATCGCTTGATTCATCTTGTGACACTCTGCTACTTCTAGACAATGGCGTCGTATTATCACAGCTGCCCCCAGTGTTCCACTCCCCGTTGGCAAAATGCCTTGGGGAAATGGTCCTGAAGAAGGCTTTGAGTCGAGGATGAGAAGCAAGCTGGGAGTCCACCCACCGAGCGATGCTGTGGACTGTGAAATTCTTTGCATTCCCGACTGCAGCGAGTTTCCTGTCCTGATTGGGCTGCCCGTTCACGTACATCACCCACCGGTTTGCGTTGATCTTCCCCCTGTTCCAATGGTGGCCTGTGTTGAGGATCAGGACATCAAAACGGTCCAGGAAATGGCTCAAGAAAGCAGATGGGCGGTCCAAGTGCATTGCAACTTCGGAGTCAGGGTTGCTTGCATTGAGAGGCTCAAGGTAACAGAGGCTAGCGGACCAGTAGTACAGGATAGTAGTGTTTGTTTTTTGGAAGCGGAAAGCCCAACCATCAGGCCGAATGTTCCCTTCAGCAACTACGAGGCCATAGTCTCCTCCAATGTCTTCGACTTCTGGGGTCTCTTCCCCGCCTGTCACCATGCACATCAGAGACTGAAACTGCTGCCTCCCAAGGGAATCTCCCACAAAAGCAATGGTCTTGTCCTGCATTCTGGAAGAAAAAGCTTCATACTTTTAGCATCTCAATTCCAATGGCAGACAATGAGGGAAGAACCACAATATGGATCTTGTTTGGAGCACTCAAAACATCATGGGAAAAAATTTTAATGTTCTACTCAGCAAAATGGATGATGGCAAATCAAGGAAATCAAAAGCTCAATAATTCTGTTTTTTGGTACTTGTTGACGTCAAATGACTCCAGGCTGCAGCATGTCCAAATCTTCTAACTGCTAAAACCATGACAGATTGATGCTCTTAGAACAACTAATGATTTTTCCCAACTGAACAGCTGCTGGCCTTAGAAGAGGTACATGGTATATTACTACATTGGCAATTTTTTTACTCCATTTGTCCCCCTGAAATTCCTGACAGATATTGTTGGTCAATGTACTAAATCATTCTAATCCAGGTGCCACTGATCATTATCTACTGACCATACAATGACATAAGATGCAAAAAGTAGGGGGGAAAGGACAGCTCATGTACCTAAATTTTGTCTGACACCAGTAAGTATGAGAGAATAACTATTGATAAGAAAAATCCGAATCAGTGGAAAAAGGAGAAGGATTATTTTAACAGTACACATGCCATCAGGACAGATAAGGTCAGGAAGGGCGATAAACTCTAACCTTTTCATGAAAACATGCCGATCAAAATCTGGCATCTCACAATCATCAGGCTGCCACTTGAATCCTTCATAAGAAAAAGCAGTTCGTTGTGTTAGCCTACAGGCCCACATTTCTGATAACCATTGCTTGCATCCTTGACCAGAATATAGTGGTCTTCTATTGTCCCGTACCCAGCTACCCTTGGCGTAATTGCATACTGCAAAATTTAAAAGGTTAGCACAAACAAAACAAAGTGGGTACATGAGCTAGATCTGACTTATAAAATGCACTTGAAGTTCAATGAATTTGATACTGAATTGAAGACAATCACATCCGCCAATGAATTGCGATCAGAAATTGGAGTAATCGAGTTTGAATATGACTGACAAGAATCTAGAATAGCATAAGTGAAGTCATGACTGGAAAATAACATGCTACCTTTCTCTTTCTCTTCAGAGGAGTTTCTTGAATGCTGATCACTTTTCCTCTCAGTGAAGAACGTAGAAGTAGAGTTCCTGAAGGTAATATCTCCATTTTGTTCTACCTTCACGTATTTTTCTGCTCTAATGTAATCTGGATTATGTTCCTCAGAATGCTCCTCCTTTACAGGTAGCGAGGACTCAACAGATAGCTCAGAAATAAACTCTGAATCACCGCATGCAGCACACATAAGGAGAAGAAGATGAAAAAATCATCAGCAAGTTCACAAACACAAAAAAGGTGGATATCAGGGTTTCAACATTGGTTCTTAAGTATAAAAGGAAATATAATTCACAACTAGTCATAGTTCTGTAATGAGAGTAGGTTATGTATAAGGTAGAAACATTTAAGGAGCAAATTTCGGCAGGGGTCAGAGAAGCTTCAGAGATGTGAGACTCACAGTAGATTCATCCTAAATCATCTATCACTTGAAAAGCCATAAATGGAATCAACATAATGTGCACATATACAGAAGACAAACTGTGTCAAACTTTTGATGAATGAAACTAAAAAATAATTAATGCAATGCATTTACATCATCCCTAGAAAGCATGTACTGCTCTGTATCACCTTCATTATACCATGAAAACATGAAGCGGGGACTCGGTTCCAATTTTTGCCATACAATAATTGCACCAACACAGACCACAGATGTAATAGAGGGAAAACTACTGATGAGAAATATGACCACACGATAATATTGATAACAGACCTGATGATGACAACAATAACTGATCTTGGGCCAAGTTAGTGAATGGATTCTTCTCAAATATCCAAAGCAATATCGTCGTGAATAGAAGAGCTAGCAGGGTGATAGAAAATTGTCTTCCCCTCGTTCTATGTGAGCTTCCACCTTTCATCTCTTCCTAACCACTTCCCAGTTACCTCAATCAGATCTCAATGCCATATTCGATTAACCCAGCATAAGTTGTTCAACAATATCTCATAGAAATCCCGGGCAGCAACTTCTGGCCTGTCAAGATTCATCAGAAGCCAAAAATAAGAAAACTTTCACCAACCAGCAGAAAGAATCTTTTTTTTTTTACCAGAATCAAATTGATGGCAAGTCACAGAGACACATTACACGCAGCTGTTTTGGCAACTTTGATGCAAAAATCTGAAAATTCTGGCTGAAGCCAACCCACATCGATTTTTTTTTGCATAGTTTTCAAGCGAATGACTGAATTAGCAATTCAAAACTATAATCGAATCAAGAAGACATTTTCTTCAGAAGCTTGAAGTATATCGATAGATGAAGAATGCTTTGCAGAAAAAAAGGAAACGAAAAAACAAAACCTGATTTTCGACTTCTCCTGCAATCTTTCAGGTCCGCCGATTGCGATGGATAGATCCGCGCTTAACAGCGATCTCGCATTTCCAGATCCCAGAAGCCCAGATTAATAAATAAACTCCTGAATGCGCCGCGAGAGAGGGGGAGAGAGCAGGGGCCCGGGGGTGGAGAGAAACTAATTGAGTGTCTTCGTTTTCAAGGGTCAACTCTGGGCTCTGATTAATGGGGACCGAAAGTGGGCGGATGAGGTGCTTTTAGGTAATTTCAGCTTCATTGTGAGGTCAAACTTGTACTAAAAAATGTTCGATGGGTTGACACGATCCTGGTATCTTGACGTGGCGAGAAATGATTGGGCAAAGCGTTATTGCGCTGAACTTCAGAGCGTAGGGGAACTTAACCTCTTAATATAAATAGTATCTGAGTTTGTGGGAACTTTTGTCGGGATTTTGCTCTGGACATCGTATTTGAAAATCGATTCAACAGCTTTACTTCACATTAATAAATTAAATTTATTATTAGAAAAGTATTTTTTTAGCGGATTAACTTAGTTTGGATATAGATTATATCCATGGGAGATATCATTTTTATAATATTTAATTTAATGTAATTATATATTATTTTTATAATATTTAATTTAAAATTTATCAATAAAAAAATTCAAATATACAACTCACTCAATCACTTTTCTTTTTTCCCTGAGAATGTACTACATTAGGACTTGTGATGAGCAATTGTAGCTGATTGATGGAGACGAAAGTCAACGCATGTGTTGACGCAACTAGGGATATTAAATGGGTTATTCGGGCATATTCTTAATCAATTTAAAATGAGTTTAAAATTATTCGATTTAATTATGACTCACCCATAAATATAATGAGTTAGTCAAATTATGGGTCACAATTTAATAAATCATGAACCGGATAAGAATCAACTTTAAGTGGGACTAGTTCATGGTCGGTTAATTTAAATAGTAAACTGCAATATTTTCTCTTTCAAAATTTTTAAAATTATTTAAAGTGAATAATTTGCTTAATTTTTTTTTTAAAATTAACAAATAAAGAATTAATCATTGATTATATGATTTTTGGCGGTTCGGGTTAGTTTATTAACGGTTTCAGACCATTTACAATTTCGAGTCAGTTCAATAAGAAAATGTCCATGCCTGTTTTTTAAACTTGACATGTAACCATCTCTTAACCCAATAAGGGTGGTGACGTGCCAAGTTATGCGCGATCTAAGCAAGTTTTGGACTGACTTAACTCATTTAACATCTCTAACTGGAATTATAGGCAAGTGTCTAAAATTTAAAGGAAAATAAAAAGGAAACGGTATAGTTCTTGGTTTTTGCTAGTAGTAGTACCTATATTCAAGTAACTAAGAAGCAAAATAATTATTTATAGATGATTAACCCCAACCATAGAGATTTACGTGGGTGTACCATATAATGAATTTATTGTATAAATCTTATTCAGAAAATATCTCGTATATATATATATTTGAAATTTATTTTTTTTTTTAAAATTCTCGATGTAATCAACATAAGGTATTATTAGGAAGTTTTTATTTTAGTTAATCCAAGTTAAATTAATATTCAATCTATTAACATATAGAACCTTTATAATTATAATTTTTTTTATAGATTTTTCTATTATCTCCCTCATGCTATAGGATGAGTAATGATTTATTTTTATATATAATAAAATAATTATTAAATATATCAATCTCAATTTTTTAAGTGTTTAATATACCATTGAATTTTCAAAATTAACTTATTTTTAATTATTTCTTTCTTGCATAATATAGATGTACTAAAAAAAGGAAATTGATATATTTTAAACATTTAATTGTAGAAACTTCAAAATAATTAGTTTTTATATCTTGTGGTTGAATTTTTAGGCCTTCAGGGTTTATCAAGTTCTTTAGGGTATAATTTTTTTTCAGAATCTTAAATTTTCTAGGGTTTTTTAGTTTTTAAAGATGTTTTAGAATATTAAAATTTAGAATTTATATCATTTTAATTATTAAAATTCAAAAAGATAATTTTAACTTATTTTTTAAAATTAATTTTTCTTACAATTAATGTAGAAATAATTTATCTTTAAATTAGAATAGAAGAGTATTCTTTATATTGTGGTTATAATTAAAAAATATATTAAAAATATATAATTACTGACACACGGGATAGATACGCACTTTCTTATTTATAAAAATCAGGCGAAGATCACCCTCCACCCACCAACCCGACTTTGGCCTTTGGTTTAATTTTCCTCCCATCGCCCAACGCCGCAGAAAACAGATTCCCAATTACGAACCGCCCGTTCATCTCGCCCCTAATTACGAAACTGCCCCCGCACTAGGACTTCTGGTCCTCTCGTCTGCCTTCTCCGCTTCTTCCTCTGTAGCCTTTATCCCTTTTACTGTCCGTGGTCCTCTCTCTCTCTCTCTCTCTCACCGTAGTTCAAGGCCCCCCATTTCTTTCTCCCCACCTTTCTCACTCTCAATTTCTCTCTCCTCAGCAAAATCTAGTAATCCTGTTTGGGCTTGAAATTCAACTCTCTAATCACGGAGCACGGTTTGAGCTCACAAGAACCTGTTATTATCATCATTATCGTAATCCCACTAACCCATCTCATAGCTCTCAGCTATAATAATTCGAATATATTCATTGTGTTCATCTCCGATGGGAAAATAGTGCCCTCTGTCTCTCGCTCTCTGCTCAGATCCGCGCTCACCTCTCTGCCATTACTCTCAGGTTCGATCTTGATCTCTCAATCTTCACATCTTCAGCTTACTGCAGCATCTTCTATGGATACGGATCTGAATTGGGTGTTCTTATTTCTTCTATTTCTGACATTATTGAGCTAACATTTTCTGGTGAATGATGTGATGATGGTTCACTATGGATAGATCTGAGATTTGCTCTCATTTTCTTCCTGAGAGGTTTCTTGTATTAACTAAAGATCTTTACTTTTGAGCATCATTTTCGTGCTTCAGTTGCATATAGGTATGTATTCTGTTTGTCTCTGACTGTTATACAGGAGTCGTGACTCTGAATTCGTTTTAATCTATGGTATTGAGATTTCTTCTGATTTCTGGTAATGTCCTCCGCCGAATGTTCTTTCAACTAGAAGCTGCGATCATCTGTGTCTCTCTGTCTGTTCCTCTTTTCTGCTCATTTGCTGTTCTTGACGTTGATCTTGACGTGGTTTCCTTCGCCTTTTCTTGCTCAATTTTCGGCGTTTTCTTCCTGCCCATAGTGTAACAGCAGATGGTTACTTTGCCGCCTTAGCCAGAAAAGGAAGAAAAAGGCCTATCATTGAGAATGGGAAGATACAATGAGATGAAGATTTCATGCGCTATTGTTCTACTTCCTATTCTGGGTTTTAGTCTTCATGACAAGATCCACTTAGACCTGTCGGATTGAACCTTAATAAGTTCTTTTATGGGCCTTCAATTGATTGTTGAGTTTATTTGTTAACTATCAAATAATCTGCTGGGTTTCTTGTCCAGGTATTGAACTCAAAAACCCTTTCAACGTAAGGGGAAAATATGGCGTTAGGAAGATACACTCGGGTAGATAACAAGCAGTCTTCTTCGAGTTACTGCTCAACTGTTACAGTAGCTGTTTTCGTGGCTCTCTGCTTGGTTGGAGTGTGGATGATGACATCATCATCCATGGTCCCTGTCCAAAATGTAGATCTGCCTCAGGAAAAGAAGGATGACGTGAAGGAACAGATGCCTGAGAAGATTAATAAGGGGAATGAAGAAGCTGTCACTGATGAGTTGACAATACAAACAAAAGACAAGAACAAGATCCACAACACGGTACAATTTGAGGATAACCCGGGAGATCTGCCTGAGGATGCAACCAAAGGAGATGGTAGTGATTCCAGCTCTCAAGGGAACCAAGAACAGAAGCAGGATGAGAACTCTGGGTTGAAAACTGAACAGAAAGAAAGCTCAGAGGAGGAGACCAAGTCTGAAGACAAAAACAAGATCAACAATGTGGTACAATTTGAGGATAACCCAGGAGATCTGCCCGAGGATGCAACCAAAGGAGACGGTAGTGATTCCAGCTCTCAAGGGAACCAAGAACAGAAGCAGGGTGAGAACTCCGAGTTGCAAACTAAACAGAAAGAGAACTCAGAGCAGGAGACCAAGTCTGAAGATGAGGAAAACAAAATGGAAGGTGGTGAATCGAATGCAAAATTGGAGGAAATGAAGAATGAAGGTGGTGAAAATGATTCGACTGGACAGGGGGAATCTAGAGAAGGTTCTGAGGAGAAGAAATCTGACTCAGATGACAGTGAGAAGAAGTCTGACCTAGAGGAGACTGAGAAGAACACAGAACAAAATGAAAGTAAGATAGAAGAGAGAGTGGATCAGGGTGATAGTAACCAGTTGAGTGATGATTCGAGTGAGAAGAAGGATCAGACCCCATTGAAGGATCAAAACCAAACTGAAGCGTTGCCTTCTGGGGCCCAATCAGAGCTCTTGAAAGAGGCGACAACCCAGAATGGGGCATTCTCAACTCAGGTAGCTGAATCCAAGAATGAGAAGGCATCCCAAGAATCTTTGAAGCAAGAGACTGGCTTCAGTTGGAAGCTTTGCAATGTTACTGCAGGGCCTGATTACATCCCCTGCCTTGACAATTGGCAGGCAATCAGGAGACTGCCATCAACCAAGCATTATGAACACCGAGAGAGGCACTGCCCTGAGAATCAGCCGACCTGCCTTGTTTCTCTTCCTGAAGGATATAAACGCCCAATTGAGTGGCCAAAGAGCAGGGAAAAGGTAATTGGTTACTTTATCTGGAAGTTCCTCTTGTCTGCTGTCTCACTTGCATGATTAACCATAGATTAATTACTTTCTGGCAGATTTGGTACTCCAATGTTCCACACACTAAGCTTGCTGAAATTAAGGGGCATCAGAACTGGGTGAAGGTTACAGGTGAATACCTTGCTTTTCCTGGAGGAGGGACCCAATTCAAACACGGTGCTCTCCACTACATTGACTTTATTCAGCAGGTAACTTCTCTACAGTCATTACTGCATACTAATTCAGATGAGGTCTGGGATTTGTATTGTTATCAAAATACGAAATTTTATTAGGTTTTCTCTGTGGGGAGAACAGAAATCCTAGTAAGGTACTTTCAGGAGGAAGTTATATTGTCTCATATCCCAACTTATAGTAAAAGGGAAGGCCAGAGTACCTAAAACTCTTTCATATAGAAACTGTAATAATTCAGTTCATCGTCAATCTTATTGAAATGGAACAATTTCCTGCAATATTTTTGCAATATCTTGATATCGTTGTAACATATTAATACTGCATCAAATTCTTACGAATGGAATCTTTTAAATCCTGCAGTCTCTTCCTGACATTGCCTGGGGAAGACGGATGCGCGTGATTTTGGATGTTGGGTGTGGTGTTGCCAGTTTTGGAGGGTTTCTCTTTGATCGGGGTGTTCTTGCATTGTCCTTTGCTCCGAAAGATGAACATGAAGCTCAAGTCCAATTTGCGCTTGAAAGAGGGATTCCTGCGATCTCTGCAGTGATGGGAACAAGAAGACTTCCATTCCCTGGCCGAGTATTCGATGTTGTTCACTGTGCTCGCTGCAGAGTACCTTGGCATATAGAAGGTGCACAAAATCTTCATTTGTGGTGTTCAGTTAGTTTAAGGATTTACTTTTCATATGTCCATAATGTGTTTATATATAAAGTAATATATATCTCTGAAAATTTGAAACATGCAGGCGGTAAACTGCTGTTGGAGTTGAACCGGGTTCTAAGGCCAGGTGGTTTCTTTGTGTGGTCTGCTACTCCCATTTATCGGAAAGATGCTGAAAATGTGGAGATTTGGAATGGTAGGATATTTTTAAATTTTAGTATAAATTTCTTCCAAAATATGGATATCACAGGGTGGGTTCTAATGGTCTCTTGTTGGGAAATGTTACCCAGCCATGTCTGAACTTACAAAGGCAATGTGCTGGGAACTTGTATCTATCAATAAGGATACAGTCAATGAAGTGAGCATAGCGACATATAGGAAGCCAACAACAAATGAGTGCTACGAGAAAAGAACACAAGCTGAGCCTCCTCTATGCGCCAATTCTGATGACCCCAATGCTGCCTGGTAATTCCTTTCTGAATGATAATAGACCAATCCAGAGCAATATATGCATCTTATTAATTTCTATCAAGATTGAAACCTAGAAAATAGAAGGCATTCTAGAATATTGATAATTTGCTTCTCCTAATGTGTGGACCTAGTGATTGACTGAAGGATGTGGAAATTGAGGTGAAGAATACATGGTGGAGCTACAGAGATTTGACTCTGACTAATAGCTTTCTGAGTTTTGTTCTTTGTCAGGAATGTGCCATTGCAAGCTTGCATGCACAAAGTGCCCACCGAGTCTGATGTGCGTGGGTCCCAATGGCCTGAGCAGTGGCCCGCAAGGTTAAATAAAGCTCCATATTGGTTACTGAGTACACAGGTAGGCGTTTATGGTAAACCAGCCCCGGAGGATTTCACCATGGACTATGAGCACTGGAAGAGGGTCATAAGCAAGTCTTATCTAACTGGTATTGGGATTGACTGGTCAACTGTGAGAAATGTAATGGACATGAGATCTGTTTATGGAGGGTAAGCTAAGGATGCTATCACCTACCTATTGTTCCATCCATTTTGGTTTTGTGATTTTCACGAGGAACTTGAAATTTGCATCTAAACCCTCAACTTGATGTTTCTCACCCTCTGCAGGTTTGCTGCTGCCCTGAAAGATCTGAGCATATGGGTCATGAATGTAGTCTCTATTGATGCACCTGATACTCTGCCAATTATTTATGAACGGGGCCTGTTTGGAATTTACCATGATTGGTGTGAATCTTTCAGCACTTACCCTAGATCCTATGATCTTCTCCATGCGGACCATCTCTTCTCAAAGGTCAAAAAGAGGTTTGTGATTATGTTCCCTTTTCTGCTCTCACTCTATTGCACTACAGGAACGATAAAAGATATCGAAATAATGGAAAAGGATTGCACGGTAGCTTTTTACTGTCAAAACATGTTAAAAGGCTGATATTCACACTTTGAAACAAACTACAGAATGAATTATCTGTTATTTAGCCACTATATTGCAATATCCCAATGTTTTACCAATTTGGTTCTTGATATATGTAAATAATGCATTAAGACCGCGCTTAAACATGGGTACTGTAATTCAGCTCTCTGGGTAAAACACTCGGATATGGAAAAATGGGAAAACTAGGTGAAGTTTTCATTTTTTTCCAAGAGGCTAACAAGCGTTTGTATTCTTAAGATTCTGATGTGTGAGTTTTTTCCCAACAGGTGCAAGCTAGAGGCTGTAGTAGCGGAGGTCGATCGGATGCTGAGGCCTGAAGGGAAACTGATTGTTCGTGATGATGTGGAAACCATTGACCAACTGGAGAACATGCTTAGGTCAATGCAGTGGGAAGTTCGCATGACTTATTCCAAGGATAAGGAAGGTTTGCTCTGCATCCAAAAGTCCTTCTGGCGGCCCACCGAGTCAGAAACAGTGACATACGCCATTGCCTGAGCAGGACCAGTCAGCCGGTTTTTCACATTCCTACGGCTAATAGAGTGAGCATTTCAGGTCTGGTGCAATTCCCTTTTGTCTTAGTTGATTTGCCCGATTGTAATATATGGCAATTGTATCTCGATGTCAATCATCCTGTATAGCATGAATCCCCTATAGCTTGGTACTGCATAAACATAATTTCTCTGATTTGATTCACAAGCTCGGTTTGAATATATCTGTTTGGTTTATTAGCTCATTCAATTCATGGGAGGAACATTACTAAGTGTAAAGTCCATTGTTTTAGTTTCTGTTAGAAATTTTTTGCGCAGTGAATTATACTGAAGTTTTGACATTGTTCTGAACTATATATCAATTGAACTGCATCGTTAATTATCCCTATCAGCAGTATTTTGCCTGATCTTATCAGTAAGATAATATAACATAGATCTAGTTATTGTTTGTTGGCTGAATAGGGGGAGGTTATCAGTTTCAGCTTGTAATACGGATCCCCATGTGCACTGAACAGAACTTCTATTCCATCAAAAGCCATGCCAATTTGGTCTTTTGGTGGTGTCACAGTCAAATCAATCAATCCTCGAAGTTATATATAAATGTGATACAAAATTTGGTTACATGTTAACATTTAATTGTACTAGAAACGGTCCATCACCCTGGACTATGCACGGTGAGTATGTGAAACGGTAGTTGTTAACAGTTTGTGGTGAAAATCGCTAAGAGGGAGTTGATGGTCTCTGAGGAAAGGTTTTGGGGAGTGGGATTTGGCTAGTTACTGTTAAAAGATATTTTCATTTCTTGAAATGTTGATTATGTATATAATCGAAGGGTGTTTTTGGAAATTTAAAACTATTATTGAGTTTCCCTAAAATATGTATATACACACACACACACACACATATATATATATATATATTTAGACCTCTCAATTGGGCTGCGCCTAATAATTCTGGCATGAACATAAATAAAAAAAATTAAATAATAAATTTAGATAATTTAATATTCTAAAATAAATCTTTATAGGATAAAATTGATGATTGATTTAAATATTATATTAATTTAAAAAATTGAAATAATTATTAAAATATAATTATTTGTATATAATTAAAAAAAATTAAAAAAATTTAAAAATTTTTGTATTTCTTGGGTCGGCACGATTTTTTCAAGCTGTGTTGGGGCTCAAGCACGGTTTTTTCATGTAGCAGTTTTTGCCGGTCTAAATACATTATGATTATCACTCTGCTCTCCTAATAATTGCCAATTAATTTCATTAGTTCTATTTCTCCACATTATTACCAAAAAGAAAATTAGCATTTTAATTGTTTCGAGATTTCCAACCGATTATGAATTCAATACAGTTTGATAGGCTTAAGCTTGCCTCTTAGACTAATGCATGTAAATTATCGTAAGTGGCTTAAATTTTATCATAATATGGAGAAAGAGAAATTTTCCTATACATGTGTTTGGGTAGGATGGAATATGTCTATAATCCAAAATTTTAAATGATAAAATAAAAAATTTTAATATACCCACTTCCTCTTTCCTTTTTTAATAAACCAACTAATATCCGAGAAAATATTAGGCCCTAACTAATCATGTTAGAGTTATTAAAAGGTAAAACTTTCAAAACACAAATATTTTCTACTTGCGACAGTCAAGTTCGATACATTGTTTGAGAGGAAGAGATACTGAATTATCTTAACTTTTTTTTCCTTTTAAATTCGCAATAAATATGAATTTAATTTAAATTATTGAACTTTTCTACTCATTACATGTTCGGGTATTCCTTTCTAATTTCATTTTTGGAATGAATGACCGCATGTGATAATTTCCTTATTTCGCTTGTGACATTTGTTCCCTACGGAATATAATGTATTTAATCTCAGCCCATCAAAATCGAGTTTAAAATACAAGTTCAAAGCAAGGTAGTACAGTACTTCCTTCATCATTTAAGAACCAAAGTTAATTTCCATTTTCAACCATTCAGATGAAAAAGTGGGCTGAATCAGGCAAGCCCTAAAAAATGCACAGGTCCATGAAGTCATACGATACAGTTCACCATCCTTACGTAAGTTATCTGCAAGAGGGTTTTTACTCCTAGGGATCCAAACACCATCCCAACTGTCATGATAGTCTCTATACTACAAAAGAAATCAAGTTAAAATGTTCCTAATGTCTCGTGGAGGCCTCTGCTGCTGCCTGACAGCATGCGTAAGCACCTGTGCATCAGAATGAACAACTACCGCTCATTGCTGGTCTCATCTGGTAGCACAACTAAGGGTCTAGTATAGTAAAAAAAAAAAAAATAGTGATGTCTAAGGTCAAGCTTAAAAGACATATACCTAGCAAATGCTTTTAAGGGAGACGTACCAAAAAAGATTTGAATATGGAAACTTAAACTTATAAAATTATATAGCAGTGGGTTTCAAATTATTAGACCACTACCATCGATAATACATCATTATCAATAGATAAATGCAGTAACTTTTTTCCATGAAATAAATAACCTATATTAATACTTCTAACCATTTCTCTTTTTTTTTCAAAGTTAATCCACTCAATTTGTAGAAGTTTGGGTATGTAGAAATGAAAAAAATGAATTAATTATATAGATAACATAGTTTTTAAAATTAGATTGAATTGGAAATTGACTAAGTCATGAATTAATAATATTATGATTCAAGCTTCTAACATCTCCATCACAACATTTTAATTCAACACGTAAATGTAAATTCAAGTCTACAGATAATCATCGAAATTCCAAAAACACAAAGAAAACTACCATATCTATAATCAAATGAATTCACTGCGTAGAAAAACAAAAAGAAGCTTAAAGCGAATGCTACACCTCAGAACTCTCCCTGCAAGCATCTTCTCAAGTCCCCATCTTCCAGCTTACGCAGGGTAGACATGACGGAACTCACTGCAATTCACTAACTCATTTCAACCATATTCATCAAAGTCATCAAAATATATACTGACCAGATGAGTTCTGCCCTCTTTTTACATAGATTATGAACATGAATGTTTTGTTTTTTCTCTCTCGGGATCCAAAAGCAATCAAAGTATTCAAAATTGGCAAGGTCATGCTGGATGTCGGAGATAATATGACAAAAACATCATCCCATAGGAACCTCAGTCTTCTTCCCATAGGAATAATGCAAGAACCGAATCTATTAGCAAGTTAAACATTTCTCGTTGGTAGACCTGGGCACACTGGTGTTATGCAGACCGAATGAACCAACTGAATTGGATGAATTTTGGTTCAAAACGGTTTTTTGAACTAAACCAAGACACAGACACCCCTTGTCTCATCTGCATTGTACGGTCTTCTCCTCATGCTCAGTATGTGCAGGAACTGGATGGGCCAGGCCCAGATGTTGAGATACCCAGATCGTCCTAGCCCGTTGCAATCCCTACGACTCAATCAATCGTCTTCTTGACAATTCCTGCAAATTGCAAAACCCTTGTTAAACCCACCCTTTGCACCGCCCTTCCATTCCTTCATAAACCCATTTCTCATTTCACTCGGAATCTCTGTAAGGGCTGTACTTTTTCTCCACAAGATTCTCGCTTAACCATGAAACCCCACTGCTCGACAACCATGCTGTACTTGCTCCTACCCAGGAACCCTAGTTCTTGGCACCGTCCTTCACTCTTCCTCCAAGTTGCTCACTTCTCCACACAGTCCCCGAACTTTCACTCCCAGCCTCTTCTCTCGCATTCTTCAAGGCGCTACGAGGACGAGTCCCGGAATGTTCGGGTCTCCGTGTGGTGGGATTTCGAGAACTGTCACATCCCCGCCGGGGTCAATGTCTTCAGAGTGGCCCAGACGATCACTGCGGCGATTCGGGCTAATGGGATGAAGGGTCCCGTTCAGATTACTGCATTTGGGGATGTTCAGCAGCTCTCTCGGACCAACCAGGAAGCTCTCTCTTCCACCGGGATCAACCTCTCTCACATTCCTAATGGTTCGTTATGGTTCTCCAATTATGATCACTTGATTCATATAATAATATTTTTTCCGGTTGATCATCAAGCTTTAATCATAGTAGCATTTTTTAAAAAATTTTCCTCGGTAGTCTTTGCAGCTGCTTGTTCTGACCACACGATTGTGAAGTGGCATCATTTGGTAGCTTACTGTGTTGTTCAAATTGATTACCAATTTGATGTAGTTATATCCTATTTCAGTCTGTTTCAATGCAGTATATGTTGTTAATTGGTAGCCGAACCCAAATTTCTGGTTCTGGCTGCATAGCTTTTATCAGTTCTGAAACTTTGAGGATTTGCGTGAAACAATAGCATAAAAATGGAATATGCTAATTACAGGTGAAACCAATGATTGATTTGTTACCGATGAGCGATGGTGCTTTTTTTATTTGGTTAATTGCCCTGACAATGTATGAACGCAAATGATAAACTCTGAGGAAATTTGTAATGTGGTGGAATTTTGAGCCATGCAGATGCCGAAATGAAACATCTGAAGGTGATTTTTTTGATGGTTTGCCTCCTTGTGCCTTTGAACCACATTATATCTAATGCTAAAATATTGCTCGTTAAATTTCAGATCAATATATGTTGTCAATTGGGAAATTTTGAAAAGGGAAGTGTTATCAGTAACACAAACACTGTTTTTCAAGAACTGCTAGCTGAAATTATTTTTTGTGATCTTAAGGTGATTCTTTGCCAATTTCCAGTTCTATATGTATTATATATATATATAGACTAGATGTATAATAAAGATTTTGGAACAAGACCTTATTCAAAACTTATACTTCAATTGTAATTGATTATTCAAACATTTTTAATCTCCAAGCTCATATGCAATTAGTGGACTTAATTTCTTACTGTAATTCCCATATGTTTTATTATTATCAACACAGGTGGGAAAAACAGTGCAGACCGATCTCTACTTGTGGACCTTCTCTACTGGGTATCCCGGAACCCTCCACCGGCACACCTATTCTTGATCTCTGGTGATCGGGACTTTGCTGGAATTCTGCACAGGTTGAGGATGAACAACTACAACATACTTCTATCGAGCCCTGAGAATACGCCAGGTGTCCTTTGCAGTGCTGCGAGCATTATGTGGCACTGGAATTCCATGATCAGAGGGGAAGACCTTTTTGGCAAGCTTTACAACCAACCCCCTGATGGACCCCATGGTTCCTGGTATGGCCATTACAAGGCCCCTCTTGAGGACCCCTTTGCAGTTCCTGAGCAACCACTTCATGTGAAAAATGAGGATCCACCTACTTTGGAGTCTAGCACAGAGCTTAAACCCCGCCATGTTCCAAAGGTTTTGTTGAGGTGCATTTGCAATATTCTGAAGGAAAACCCTGAAGGAATCTCTATTATGGAACTTCGGGAAGAGCTCAGGAGAGGAAATGTGATCTTGGATAAGGATCTCTTTGGGTATAAAAAATTTTCGCGATTTCTCTTATCAATGCCGCATATTGTGAAACTCAAGTTTCAGCATGATGGTCAAAATCTGGTACAGCTAGCCACTGTGAGACCTACTGAACCTTCTGACTCTGTTGGAGTTTTATCTCCCCGGTCAAGTATGGAAAGTGGAGAACTGGATCAGAGGACTAGCCCTAATTCAAAGTTAGAAAATGAGGAAAGATCTTCCTTCAAAGATGAGAAGGCAAAACCTGGATTAGGAATTGTTGCAGAAGGAAGTTCAGAGAAGGCAAAACTGCATAGCTTCACAGGTGAAAATTGTGGGAAGTTGTCCCGAACTGTCCAGGAACCATCTATACTGCCTAACAAGGTGCCTGAGGGGCTTGATACTCAATCTCGCAAGGACAATTTGTCTTCTGTTGTGCAGCAAGATTCTAAGCCTCAAGTAGGATTTTTCAGGAGGATTTGGAGAAGATGGTTTGGGGATATAGATAGTGAAGATCTAAAAAGGAAATGTGAAATAAATGATAATTCTGCTGATTGTTCAGCTGAGAGGAGAGGAAAGGAAGAAGTTGTAAAGATGGTGAATAGGGATGTCAATTTAGTCAATTCAGAATCATCATCATTGCCGAGTAAGGAGTTGAGCATAAAAGAAGAGGTAAATAAAGATACTGAAAGGAGAGGTTTCTTTCGCAGAGTTATGAGTTGGTGGGAATTTCGAGGGGCTACTAATAGGCCAGAACAAGTGATTGAGCAATCCAATGGAGGACCTTTGGACAAGAAAAGTGATGAGCCTGCAAAGGATTCAATTTTCTTGCAAGAATCACTCTGGAGAGATGTCAAATCTTTTCTCAACTCTCCCCGGGGATCAAATGCCATCTCCCAGTCAAGGACCAGGTTGTGATGCACTTTCCTCTTTGTTCCAACTGTCCTTTGTACTCATTTGATGGTATAAATTGGCAACCTTAGTATCTCAAGTTTATTGGGTCCAACATCAAATTTATGTTTTAATGAAAAATATACAACAATTAAAGAAGCTGTATTTGGCTTCCAATTTCTTGCTTTCCCTTTCTTGGACACAAATAGTTTACGCTATGGGAAGATCTTTCTTCCTTCTTTTACTTTTGTTCGATGAATATGTAGGGGCTTGTCTTTGTTTCAGGAAAATTGAGGAAGAATGAAAATGAGCTAAAATTTCAAAACATATATTTTCCAAAATATAAACACCGATAATTTCATAGATTTGACATGAGTCTACTTGAGCTGGAGTGATATAAAAAATTTGTACCTTCTTATTTGCACTCTTCATTGCTTCTGATACATTCTGAAACCAATAAAATAGTATTATATTCTTATCAGGGGTACATTGGCAAAGTATATGAGAAAGGGTGGGCCTGCAGTTCTTCGAACACTTAGTGATACCGAACTCCTCCACCTGGTCGATCTTCTGATCTCAGAGAAGAAACTGCTGGAAGAGAATACTTCTCAGGTGTTTCCTTTCAGACTGTCTCAGCCTCGTTCTCAAGGTTCAAAAGGTCTAAGATCAATATTCGATAAACCATCTGAGCAGGAGGGGGAGAAGAAAGTTCCCAACATTTCTCATACTGGAATTTCTTCATCGGTTCTCAGTAAGAACCCCTCTGATAGATCGAGAACCCAGATTTTAGCAGATGTTCAGGGGCTTGTGCAGAAAGTGTTGGTCCAATATCCTGAAGGTTATAACATAGCATGTTTCAAGAAGCTCTTCCTTGAGAAGTATGGATACCCCCTCGAGCTGCAGAAGCTCGGATACCTGAAAATCACAAACCTCCTGCAGGTGATCCCAGGAGTCTCCCTTGAATCAGGGCAGATGGTTCCCTCAAGTAGAGTCCAGCAGGCCCAGAGTCCCAAAACTGTTACTGGGGCCCAATCTGCACCCAGTTCGGATGGGGAGTCATCAGATTCATGGGAGGAACTGGGTCCCCTTACAAAAGAAAGTTTGAGAGGAAGAACTAAACCACTCGAGTATGAAGCAATGCTCTTAGATGAGGAAGAAGTTTCTTCAGGATCAGAGGATGATCTGAATCCTTCAGGACAAGGAGGGACGCACAAGAAGCAAAAGAGTTCTGATGAAGACAGCACTCTGATGCAAATACTTGATTCCTGGTATGGTAAGGAGCCTGGTAGAGGTAATGCAAAGGCCCTGAAGCCCGATGAAGCTGATGGTCCTCAACTGTCCAATAGCTCCTTTGAGCAGTCTGAGCAGAGGCACAGACAGCAAAAGGTCTATTCCTTTGTAGCAGACGCAAATGGAGGTGAGAGGGAGAAGCAGATTGAGGGCATCTTAGGTAGTCTGAAAAAGAGGACAAGCGAGCAGAGTATACAGCAACAGACCTGAGGTTTCGCTCACTCGATCAAGGCATGGAGTCTTTGTAGGCATCCATCTCATTGAACTAACCCTTCATACAACATTCCATTTCCATCCAGTGTAATTGTTTAGAGGCTCCAAGAATCAAGGAGCTCCAGAAGAGCCTTCTTGGATTGATTGAAACGCAAAGGAGGTCGTCATTCTGCATAGAATGAGGAGATTGTTACCTGCATTTTTTTTCTATACCATTTTTCACCCATTTGTTGGTAAATCATTAGGAGAGGACGCAATGTTTATCACAACATTCAACTGATTATCATCAGCTTGAGGGAGTGTGCTTCAAGGTGTCTTCTTAGTTCTTGAGAAGAATAAAAAATTTTCCTAATAGCTCTTAATATATCAATCTTATGTTTCCAATGATTGATTATATCTATCACTATAAGCAAATCTGTTATAGTTTTGTTCTCATTACTTTACTGGGATTTATCTCCTATATTTTCCAGCTCTATTTCTATGTGGCACGACCATATTTGTCTAGTTGTAATTAACTGTGAAGGATGATATGGTCTTTTTAATTACGTCTCCTCCCCCTCTCGGGCTCTCACGCTCCTCTGTTCAGTTTCTCTTCCCACTTCATGTACACTCTCCACCTCAGGAGCTTCAGGGGAGTGGTGAGAACTGCAAGTCTTCCACTGGGCCTTCCTGCGCGGCAATATGAGGAGTAATCATTCACTATCTCTCCTGCCTCCCAATCTGTCGCTCTTTGATGGGATCGGAAGGTCTCTCCTAGTAGGTGTCTAATTTGTTTCTTTGATGACAAGATCCACTGAATAGACTTATGTATTTTTTCTGTTTTTCCATTTATTTTTGAATATGCGACTGTTTTCTCATGTGGATGTGTTTTTGTTTACGATTTTCAGGCCAAGGAGTGGAGAAAAGAGATTCCAACATGATTCACAGCTTTCATGCCCCTGAATTTGTCGTTCTTCAATGGAATTTGGCATTGGCGGCAGCCAGTGCAGTGGTCATGGTGAGGAGGGATGTAAGGAAATCAGGGAGGTGGGCCGTGGCCATGGCCAATGTGATGATGCTGGATGACAGGTGCGAGGCTCCAATCAACAGGCTGCGCCGTATGGTGAACGCCATCCACATGCATGTCGGGGGGTGGCAGCAAGCTCAAGATGCTCATAATTAGTCCTGTAACCTTTTCTGTCTTTTTTCTTTTACCCTCTCAAACTTCTGTAGCTAGGGTTAAAAAGAGTGACATTTTTGTTGCCTTTCTACAGAATTTTCTCAAGATTAAAATTGGGAAGATAAATCCGCATTTTCCAGAGAGACTTCAACCACTGTGATGAGGATGAAGTGTCTGTTATATATAGTTACGAAGATCTCTATTAGTGGGAGTTCTTACAATTCTGTTTACATTTTGCTGTAGATATGAGGAGGACGACAAGAAATGGCTTTAAATCATATCAGTGGCAAACTGCAAAAGGTAACTGCTATTTTCATACCATTGGTTAATGATGCACATGATCATATACAATATATGGATGCAATTTGGTCTGAACATGTCTATAGCCACTACATGTCCGCTATTTGGTCGGTTTAGATTATCTCACAATTAATGCTATGGAACGTTATGGGATTCAATTCTGTTTTGACAGATACTTTATTCGTTTTTTTCTCCGTTTATACCCAGATTCAACTGTGTTTTGATATGGCCATTGCTGTTGCTTTTCAGGTTATGTTAGTTTCAATACCTCATCAATTCGTTACCCATCTTTCCCATTTCCCATGATCCTCTCAACCATTCCTAATTCCCCCTCCCATGGTCCCTCCTCCCACTTTACCATATCCACCTTCTCTCTCAACCATTTACGTATCCTAGCACTCAAAATTCAGTTTAATTTCAGCTTGATTTCTTCTCTAGCTTGCTTATATCTGCATTGTCAATCAACTTTGTGACTATGATTTTGTGCCATCGCCCATATATGAACCAGTTAATACTCTGCATGATATCATTGTTGATTGTAATAGTATATCTTATACTCCACAACCCTTACTTCCTCTCCCCTCCTTAACCCTCCTTATCCCTCCCCTCCCCTCCAAATCACTCAATCCAAACATACCCTTAATGTAAACTAGCATTTCACTGACAAACTTAATGAATATTATTTGATTCGACGTCGCTGACAGGCATTTCTTCGAAGGTGATAGCTTGGGATGGTTAGAATAATAGAAATGAGAAGAGGATTGGGCGTTGTTAATTAGCATGAACAATATATGTTAAAAGACCTGACTAGGTTATGCTACTTCTACTGGGTAACACTTATTTATTTGCACTTCATCTTTCAGCCAGCGTATGAGGGGTAGTCTAATGCAAATTAATTTTATGGAAAAACTGATAAGTTTTGGCACTCACCTAGCTCTCTCAACCATGGCAGGAGTGAGACAGAGTCTAATGGAAATTGATTTATACAATTTCCTTAGCATTACCATTTTTTTAGGTTTATATTGGATAACTGTTCTTGAATTTATTATGCGTTGGTTAACACCAACAAATATATTCACATAGTAAAAGAACAACATGATCTAAAAGAAAATCAAAGAAAAGACATAACAAGACATAGTTGGTTCAATGCCCTTTTTCCTTAAAAATATTTTCAGGATTTTGAATCTTGTGAATGTAGAGAATTTAGGTTAGGAGGAGTTTATGTCTCAAATGAGCCGATTCGACTTGAATATGGATTAGTTAAGGATTAATAGCCTTGTGAATACTAGATAACTCATATTGAAAAGCTACAACTATCAGTCTCCTATGCAAGCTTTAGAGGCTCCAATCACAAAATACACTTGCTATTTGTTGCTCACCTAAGTAAGCTCCTATTTGCTAATGTCCATTGTTCTATGGTATTTTGGTTTGTACAGTAATGGCGAACATTGGTAGAAACAAATATGCAATGATTAAATTCTGCTTTGCTGTCTGATAGGAATGAAAGTTAATTTTTTTTGGGTGCACTTCATCAATCCATAGAATCTTTGGTATGTGAATGCCTTGAGTACGTATTTGGCATATTATTGTGCCGATTATAGTGCATGATGATGGTAACTACCATCAAAGGAAATGCAAAAGGGACAATCTTTGGGATCAAAAGATCGGATGGCAGGCTTGAAATTCAACTCCCGTTTCTAAAATTGCTCTCCAACTTAGACTATCTCTCCAAAACAAAGGAAAGTAGTACTCCTCTACCAATTATGTTGCAAAGAAATATTAATGTCTCCTATGTTATACCTATATTTTTTATCAAGTGTGTTTTTACATTTTAAGCATCATTGTAGAATTGAGCAGTTCCCAATAGATTTAAATTGTGAAACCTGCCATCTGATGTCACTTTTGTGTAACTCTAAAAGGTATCCTATAAACTTATTACATCATAGTGAATATATGTAAGGAAAGAACCTCCTTCCCTTTATAAATGGACATGTATGGATACAACTGCCATTTCAAAGCCATGTGCACTCTGTGCTTTGCATGTAGCTAGCCTCATTTTAGTAAGTCTTGACAATACAAATAGTCAATGAAGAAGGTCTGATCAGGGTGTCTATATCATTATGTATAATTAGCTCAAATATAAAAACTAACATTTATTTTATTGGCAAATTGTAATAGTAATTTCCCTCGCAGGCTTCCCTGACTATTATTTTTGCATTGCATTCGCTCATCTGAGGCGGATAAAACAATGAACTAGCTGATTTCTTCACTTATACCTTCATTTCTAGTAAATTGAAAAACATCGTGATCTTAACACTAATCACCCTTTTCAGCTAAATTACATAACTTATTGATTTTATTCCGTTTCATTAATATTGCATTTATGCTTGAAATGTCCTGCAGGTCAAATGGAGTCCTCATGTAACCGAAATTCTTCACTTGACAAGCATAACGCACAACCACAATGAGCACGATGGCGTCAAAGCGTCTGGTGGAGGACTACCGGGTGAGGATTAACCCAACTCCAGTTACACAAGCAAACCATGCAATTCATCAAGCTGAACGGTATTGTGGTCATCTTACACAATTACGACAACTGGCACGGTCTCTTCACCAACCACAATCCAAGATAAGTACATTAGTGCTATTCCAAATTATGGTACGCAATGTGGTATTTCCTACTAACATTTATTGCATAGCATGGTCTCAAACTACGTATACATAATAATTTTCCTTAATATTTTTGTTTCTATGGAATAATTCTTGTTATATATGGGCTATTTAGTAGGGAAAATTTTGACATATGCATGAACAAAAACTACTGGAAATTCATGCAAGAAATGTGGGGGAGATGACAAAACTTCCACTTTACTCATGATATTCATATGATTGCTAACTTAGCTCATCAACTGGATTCGGAGTCAGAGGACACGGAAGAACTTGATTGCTATAGAAGAAATGACTTTGCGTAGCTTACCAGGGGCGACACAGTCCTCCTATGTAGTGGAGCCTCTTTCTCCTCCTGAGATGAGGAGCCCCGCACAATCCCCTCATCGGAGACACTTCCTCATCGACAATGTGACGGGAACTCCACTCTAGGGGGACGGAATGTGAATTTTTATTCTCAGTGGACAATGCGGAGAAGGCTTTTGAAAATCCTACTACACCTGATATCTTCTCTGCTAATGGGCGTGACATCAACTTTCAAGGAACACTCTAGAACTTTCACCCGCTACAAACACCTTGACTCGGGTTTCTAGAGAAAATTTGAGTGCAAGTGAACAGATGTCGCCCCTCTTTGCCTCCATTATGTCAATTATATAGTCACTAGATGGGGAAAATTACACAGTTTGTACAAAATATTTTATTAAGATAATACTTTGGTACAAAAATTTTAAAATGTAATTTTGTGATACATTTTTTTTCAAATATGTTATACTTTAGTACATTTCGTTAGTTTTTTACTAACGCTATTAATTTTTGATGATGTGGACGGCCTACATGACGCTCTTTAATGACATGACTTCATGTTTCAAATATATGGATGGCCACGTGGCACATGGTGAGATCCACTATTTATTTCTTCCTTTCTCTCTCTATCTCTCTCTCTCTTTGCTCTCTCTCTATTTCTCTCTCTCACTCGCCTCTCTCTCCCTCTCTCTCGCTCGGCTCTCTCTCTCCCGACTCTCTCTCCCTCTCTCTCTTTCTCTCTCTCTTGCTCGGCTCTCTCTCCCTCTCTCTTGCTCAACTCTCTCTCCCTCTCTCTCACTCACATCCTCTCTCTCTCTCTCTCCCTCTCTCTCTCACACACTCTCTCGCTCGCGCTCTCTCCCCCTCTCCCCCTCTTTCTCTCTCTCTCGCTCGCACGCTCTCTCTCTCTCGTGTGCTCTCTCTTTCTCTCTCTCTCGCTCTCTCTCGCTCACACGCTCTCTCTCTCTCTCTCGCACGCTCTCTCTCTTTCTCTCTCTCTTGCTACACGCTCTCTCTCTCTCACACACACAAAATTTTAACGTGAAAGAGATCAAGAAAATATTTGGTACTAATTTTACTATCTTATTACCAAATTTTAGCTTTTTTTGAGTTAATTTTTTTATTATAAAATTTTTTTGAAGATCAATCTTGAGATTAAATTATGTGTCAATTACTCTTTATTATATTATTATGTTATATTATTATTATTTTGTAAAACAAAAAGAGAAAAATTCATAAATAAAAAAAATAGAAAAAATAGATGTTATTAGACGGTAAAAAAAAGTTAATTGAATCTAAGTTGAGAGACAGAGGAAGAGAGCGAGAGAGAGAGAGAGCGTGTGAGCGAGAGAGAGCAAGAGAGAGAGAAAGAGAGAGAGAGCATGCGAGCAAGAGAGAGGGGGAGAGAGCACGAGCGAGAGAGTGTGTGCGAGAGAGAGGGAGAAAGAGAGAGAGTGTGTGTGAGAGAGAGGGAGAGAGCCGAACAAGAGAGAGAGGGAGAGAGAGCCGAGCGAGAGAGAGAGAGGGAGAGAGAGCCAAGTGAGAGATAGAGAGAGAAAGGAAGAAATAAATAGTGGGTCCCACCATATGCCATGTGGTCATCCACATATTTAAAACATTAAATTACGTCATCAAGGAGTGCCACGTAAGCCGTCCACGTCATCAAAAATTAACGATGTTAGTAAAAAACTAACGGAATGTACTAAAATATAGCATATTCGAAAGAAAATATATCACGAAGTTACATTTTAAAAATTTTGCACCAAAATATTACATTAATAAAACGTTTTGTACCAACTGTGTAATTTTCCTCACTAGATGGGGTACCAAAAAGGGACTATCATTACCCTAAGTTATTATCATAACTTTTAAAATCGGACAGGATCGGAAACCAATGTAGTCATAAGTTTATTGGTCATACTGCATATTCAATAAATAATATTATTAATAAATTCAGATAATATTATAATTTAAATATGATTTATAATAAAAAAAATATTAATATAATCATTATATTAAATAAAAATTTAATATAAAATATAAATATAAATCTAATAAAATAAAATAAGAATATTATAATAGGTTTATATTTTTTTAAGTTTAAATCGACAGTTTTTTCTACCGGTTCAATTGAGTTCATCGTTCGGACTAAGAATCGGTCGGTTCAATTAGAGTTGACCCCATAAAAGTACAATTGGATTTTTCATAAGAACCGGACCGGATGAGTGGTTGGTTTCTAGTTGAACCGATCGAACCGATTGGTATGATCCAATTTTTAAAACTATGGTTGTTATTGCCTTTTTCTTCCCATCTATTATTTTTGCAACATTAATTGTCCTGTGCATCTTTAAAAAATTTAAAAAAAAGTCCTTTCAAGAATCAATTTATCTCATGCCTTTACGTAGATATAATCCAGATAAATCGGGGGACAACACGATACATAAAAAAAATGGTTTAATTAAATTCAATGTATGCTCTGCTCTTATCCTCACCGTCATTTTTGTTCTTTATGAAATGAAATGAAGTTTAAAAGTCTGCTTGAGTGCATCTGGCCGCCATGATCCCCTACTTAATTCTTGATTGAATGAGTCCCCATGCCCTTTTCCGCTGTAGAAATTGCCTAAGGACTTGGGTACCATTAGTATTGACTTGTGCAACAGAGGCTGAGCCAGACCTCCAACCCGCATCTTGGCTTTCCTTTCCGGTGTAAGGCTGGTAGAAATTTAAAATAGGATAAAAGATAGCGTAGAGATAATAGAAATACGTGGTAGTAATGTGGTCAAATTCACGGGAGTGTAAGATTTATTATTTTGACTGATTCAGAGAATTATATCAATTAATTCGCTCATTTATAAACTTAGAATAATAATGAAATTTAGAAATAAATAATACTAAAATATTGCGATAATATATAAATCAAATTAAGAATATTTTAGTTATTTTAACTACGTAATTTATTTGATATTGAAAATCAAATTTCCTAATAATGATAAAATTGAATCTCTAACACTCCCCTTCAAGATAAGTATGTAGTAATGTGAAATACTTGTCTTGCACGATAAAATATTACGTTGGCTTCGAGTATCTGATCAAGATTGATAATAATAGTGAAATTTATTAGATCGATAATAACAGGAAAATCAACTTGAGCATCTTTGGCTTTAGTGGTCGAAAAATCAAGATTGACTTGAGACTTTTTGTTTTTAGAGGTCTAATCCACCAGCTTGAGTATTCTTTTCTTTGACTTCAAAGGTCACAAGAGGTAAACCGATGCCTTCGTTGTTGCATTATCAATTTGCTCGATCATACTACTTTGTTAGCTTTTTCTGCATAGCGGACTTTTCAGGATCAATCTACTCTGATATTATATAGAAATTTAAAATAACATAAAGATATTGTAGAGATAATAGAAATATGTAGTGGCAATGTGGCCAAATTCACAGGAGTATAAGATTTATTATTTTGACCGATTCAGAGAATTATATCAACTAATTTACCTGTTTATATGTTTAGAATAATAATAAAATTTAGAAATAAATAAAACTAAAATATTATGATAATATCTAAATCAAATTAAGAATATTTTAATGACTTTAATTACCTAATTTATTTAATATCGAAAATTAAATTTTCTAATAATAATAAAATTGAATTGTAATATGATAAGCGTATAGGTGTGAGTCCTGGAGGCATTGACAGCTGTACCCTTACCCTTACCGACAAGGGATTGATCTCATAGAATTAGGGAAAATTACACTAGTGGTACATAACCTTTTGAAAATGTTACAAGTTGGTACTAAAAGAGGAAAACATAACTAAAATATAAAAAAAGAAAACTTTTCAACATGACACAATTCACTACAGTCCATCAAAATTTATTTGACAATGTTAACGTATCGTCAAAATTTCTTTACCTCTTTCGACATGTAAATCACGTGCTTTAGCAGAGGGATCATTGTTCTTCTTTTAACTTTTCTCTCAAGTCCTCTAAGAGTCAAATCAACTCCCTACGATATTAAAAATCATCCTTCCTCCTCTTCAAGTTAAGGTTTTGAATGAATATTCACAGTGAAGCAGAAGAAAGTGACCGTGAAGATTGACATGGAAGACCTTGGAGTTCCTCAAAGCATAAAGCAAGTTTGAGTAAGGTAGACAGTAAGTTTACTCCTCTAATCGCTTGATTTCCCTTGAAAAACTATGTATTACAATGATTTAGGTAAGTTTTCTAATACATTTAAGGTTTTAAAGCTTTGAAATTGATTCGTAGATAGTTAGAAAATTTTCTTTCTACATTTTTGAAAAGCTTGAATTTTTTTGCTTTACAAACTTTGATTATGCAAGCGATAATAATGATAATACTGCATTTGAAGATGTGACATTGATCTCAGTGATGATGTTGAGGATTTGGTGGAAGTTATGGCAAATATGAATTGTGACAGTAACAGTAGTATGGTGGTGATGATGAGAATTTGGAAGCCGAAGAAAACGAAGGGTATGGTTATGGTGGATGTATAGGCATTCATTCAAGCGATCATCAAAGAGATGACTTGAATTTAACAGTGGGGTAGATATGAAGAATCCAAAGCTGAAGAACAGATATTGTTTGTAGGTACAAAGGTGCTGAAAGCCATAATTAAGCAATATGGCATATAGTAAGTAGAGTTTATGTAAAACCTATTAGGACTAACAAGGATAGAGTGAATGTTAAGTAGTGAAAGAATCGTGATGGATAAAATTTGCATGCTGACGTGATTCTTACCGACCCGTGGTGGAACTCAATACCAAATATGATAAGAACGCTACCAACTTGCAATAAGACCCAACACCAAACGTGAAAAAGAACTCCGAAAACTGCAAAGAACAAGTTTGAAATAATGAACTTGACCAGTTACCTAATAAGGTAAGAACCAAAGTTACAGATCAAGGAGGACGCCACACTAAGAACTCCATGAACTAGAGAATCAAAGTGACAAGTCCAATTGTAGAACGCCACAAGAGAACTTGATAAGTTTTAAGTTTTCTCAAGAACTAAGAAGAGCAATATATTCCTTCTCTAGAGTGTATATGCAAATTCTAAATACCTCAGGGTATTTATAATGTCAACATAAAGAGGAAATCAAATATGCTAAATATATCATAAAGATAGATATCCTAAAATATTATAAGATATTCTAAGATATTGCATTGTAAAGATATTATAGGATATATCCATATTTCTAAATAATATCATAGGAGATTAAATAAATCTTTCCAAATCCAAATTTGAAAGCATCCTTAAATAGTTATGACTGCCAGCAAGCTTCTAGAACTTTTCTTGGACTTGAATCAAGTTGACTGACTTTGCAACTCACATGAATTTCCTTCAATGGACTCAAATGTATGTTCTTGTGCCATAAGCTCTTGAACCAATCCGTTGAGTGCCTCCTTGAACTTATTAACTTGTGCCCTCGTATTGGCCCAATCGGAACTTGAATAGGATCCATGGAAGTTGGCCTAAGTTCTGCATCATGCCTCTTTAAATAAACAGCCAATGCCATTCAAATTAAGAAATTCAAAGGCAAGCACACTTGTGGATTATAACTATTTGAGTGATACAGCACTTACAAATGGGGTGAGTGACACATAGAGATCACATTAGGGTTAATCCTAAATGGTCTAATAAGTCATTTGCACATCAATTAGAGGTTGATTATAGAGTAAAGGGTAAGAAAGTCAAATTATGGAGAGTAAAAAAGCAAGCTTTTACCATACTCAGGGGTTATGAGGAGGAATTATAGTAAGCAAAATTGTGAGATTACGCAAATAAATTAAAGAGGAAAAATCTTGGTGCTACTGTGATAGTCGGTTGTGACCATCTAAATTTTCAAAACATGTATGTTTGTCTTGACGGATGTAAAACATGCTTCTTAGCTGCTGTAAACCTTGGATAGGATTAAATGGTTTTTGTTTTTTTTTGAAAGGGACATATACAGGTCACCTTCTGGCCGTATGAGTGTTGATGCAAATGATTGTATATTCTCTATAGCTTATGGTGTAGTTGATGTTGAAAGTAGACAACCCTGGGCATGGTTTTTGATGAATTTAGCACATGACTTGAACACTAAAAGTTCACATTATTGGATATTCATGGCTGATAAGGAGAAGGTCTGTTCGATTCTCATAATGACTTCTAATTTCTCCTCTAGTAGTAAAAGTCTAACACCAACATAATCTTTTGGGTTTTGTTTTTGTTTTTGTTTTTGGTTAGAGACATGCAATCACTTGATGAAATGATGCCCCTTGCGAAAAAAGAGATTTTGTGTTAGACACGTGTGGAAGAATCTATGTAGGGTAGACATAGAGCTGTCAATTCGGGCATACGGCTCACCATATTAAGTGACCTGAAAGTGCTAGCTGGAGCACAACATTTTCATACTTTGGACGATTCAAGCCCTACATGAATTGTACAAATAATTATTTTTTAAATAATTTTTTATTATATAATTAATCGATCAATATAAAATTTGTATTAATTTGAATAAAATATTAAAATAACTATTAAAATATACTTATAAGTGTATAATTAATAATTTTTTTAAAATTTTATCAGAATTTTTCTTTCATTATAAAATTATTTTCATAATTTCAGGTTGACATAATTTTTGTGAGAGGCAGCCCAAATACACTACCCTATGCATGATTTTTTTGTATCGTGCTTTTGAGACATGCCAATTTTTGTTAGTTCTAAGTAGACACAATGAAGAAGGGAAAAGAGTTGAATAATTTAGTGTGAGCTATAGTAAAAGCAACCTAAGTTTAAAAGAATAATAAAAGTATTAAAAATGGAAGACAAAAAAGCATGGGAATGGAAGTGGCTATGTTTTTTTCTTTTTAATATTAACCAGTCTTGTGCTCATTTTGTATAAAAGTGCAATAAAATCTACTATTGATATTATTATTAGTCTTCCTGAAGTGCATGTCGCGGTAGACCAAGTCAGAAAGCTCTCTTCTACTCGAACCCACAGCATACACTACAACTTGCTACCATGGAATACTTCACAAATTACCCTCATCTTCTTTCTCCCCCTTCTTCCTCCTTTCTTGTCGTCGCTGCCTCCCCTCCATGGCTGCTGTCGCCGCCCTTCTCCTCCCTCCCCCCGCCCCCATCTCACATAACTAATACATCCACCACCACCACCTCCTCCTCCTCCTCCCGCTCCATGGCCATCGCCTACTCCTCCACATCCTCCCCACCCAATGACCACTCACCTCCTCCCTCCCCCATGGCCACTTCTCTCATCCTTCTCACCCTTCACTCATGGCCGCCGCCTCCCTCTTCCTCCTCTCATCTCCAAGGCCGAACTCCTCCTCCTCCTCCTCCTCCTCCTCCACGGGTGCCTCCTTGTACCAAAATCAGATTGGTCGTTAACTTCCATTTTTGTTCATATATACTATATTTACAAATTTCCATTAATAACTGTAACGGAATTAACTAATTGTTGTTAAAATTTTAAAAAGTCTAAAGTGCCCATTGCCCATAAACAATGATGTGATCCCTCTTGTTTCTCAGATATCCTATCCAGGGCACCCCCACAAGTTCAGTGACTTGGGTAGGTCTTTATGCAAAAGTGGCGAGGTTGTGAGAGGCTGTAGTTGTTGAAGTAACTAAAATTTTTTATTGGTGAGTTTGCCTTGGGGGCTATATGTGGTATATTCAAGACTAAGAAGTAGTAGAGAAGACGGACTTGGAATATTTACGATCCTATAACGGTCAGTTTCAAACTAAAAAAGCATATACGTGATGTAGATTAAAAAGAAGAGATCATTCACATGTAGTGCCCAATTGGGTGAATTAGCAACATGCACTAGGATGGATGGAAAAGACCATACGGGAATGAATTCTCTTGTGAGCATCAGTTTTGTGTTTCTCTCTTTTGACAAAAAAGGTCTAATAGGGTTTTCATTTTTGTGGTTGGAGAATTACATCAGCAGAAGAGAGAGAGAAGAGGAGGAGAGAGAGCTACATGAAAAAGAGAGGACACGAAAACAGGGGAAAGTGGGCATTTTAGTCATTTCACCATTTCTAATAGCGATTAGCCAATTCCCTTGTGACTTTCTGTGGAAATTTGAAATATGGTAAACGTGAAAAAAAAAAGTTATAGTTCCATCAAATTTAAAAATTTGCTATAGGATCATAAAAATAGTGGAAGTTATCTTATACAAATAGATTTCAGGTCGCATCAAGGAATTCTCTTAGATATTCGATAAATTTTAAATCAAAATTAACTAGTAAATTTAACGCATACCTATAGTAAATAAAATATTTATGCGAATTGATTTACAAATGAGGTGATCCATCAAGTAATAGATTTTCACTAATTAAACATTTATCATTCGAAATTGTAATTTTTATTATTTAGTGATATTATAGAGGTTGCTATATCCCATATTTATTTCATGTAATTTACTATTTCTTTTAAACGTTTTATCATGTTTATCTTATCGAAAAAGAAAATAGTGGAAGTTCATGCATTTCCATATCATTTACCCAATTAGAAATAGTAGAAAAGTTCAGGGTAAAACCGTCCTTTGGCTGATTAAAAAAAAAGGAAAAAAGAGCCAACTTTAGATACTGTTTTTTAAAAAAATCATTTTTGTTATTACTTTTTTTTCGCTGACTATATCTGTTATTACTTTCTTCAATGAATGAGCCCACGTTGTTTTTATCAATTCGGACCAAAGTTAATCTGCAGACCAGAAGAGATTTCGACCGCCGAGAGCGACATTTCTGAGCCAGAAGCCCTCTGGAATCGCTCTGATAGCTTATTTGGATAATTCCCCCGGTCTAAAGATTATAAGCAGGTCTCTCTCTCTCTCTCTCTCTATACATGGGTCTCTGAATTCTGCTATCAAGAATTTCTCTTGCTAGTCATTTTGATCGAGCTTCGGTGTTTGGTGCCTTCGTGAATTCTTGATCGTTTGACTTGAAATTGAGTCAAAGAATCTTTGTTGATAGGGAAACAGCCCCTTCTGCAGTGATTAAACATGAAATTGTTATCATTAAGTGTCAATTTTCATGACGAGTGTGGATTTTTATTAACTTCAGCTTGAAATTTTATGTCTTCGATCTCGTTGGATCTGTTTAGTAATTACCTATCGACGAAGAATTGAATGGAGCGTGCGTGCACCTTGATGATACCTCAGTGGATTGAGCACAGTTGTGAACTAGAAAATAGATAGCTTAACTGGGAAAACTGGGAAAGCATTGACTTTCAAATATGATGCCTACTGAGCCGGAAGGCTTGATCGCGAGGCTATTTTCATGATTGCAGCATCAACCACTTTGAAAATAATTTGCCACTATATAGCAGTTACGCTGCTCTGGGGATAATTTTGTTGCACCTAAAAGTACTGAAACTCTAACAACATTAGAGCTTTCCCTTGAACTTCCTGATAGCAGTAGATATGATACAACTAGAGAAGATACTTCAGTTTAATTCAACTTAAAGTTTTGTGGACCGAGAAAGTCTTCCACCATGTTGGAGATTTTTGTAGGTAAATTTCCTTTTCACAGGAATGGGGAATGGGGAGCCAACTTTTGAAAATCCTCATGATGATTTTGTGCATCATCCGCCTTCTTGTGCAGGAAGCTCGATGGAGTCCAGCTATCGAAACATGCATCATTCCCATAACATAGGAGACAATTTCAGCTCTCTAGATCAGGTCTTACTTGCACCCTTAACACATTAGGCTGGTCCTGCATTTATACTAGAGTGCTAAAACTTGTATGGTTAGGTGAGCGTTTATGCTAGATACTTAAGCTTTATCCAGAATTCTCTTGACTCCTTAAGTAAGGATGTCAAGCAGGCCTCGATAATTCTCCTTATATGGGAATTCTTTTTAATTGTATGGCTTTTAAGACAAATTACAATTGGGCAATAGTGACAACGAACCAAGTCAATGTTCTGCAACCATGCTATTCATGAACAGAACAGAACTGTTTGGATCCAATCAGGTATCGGCTATATAGTAACCATGAATGACACTCAAGACTGCTGGAAAAAATTGTTTTCTAGGTGGTAAAAATCAGTGCTACCAAGTATGTCTGCAGAAGGTAGACGAGTTCTTTGATGGTTTAAGAGTTATTTGTCCCCTGTATCTTGGCTTTGTAATATTGAACAGAGCAATAGTGAGTGTTGTTTGCATCACAGGTTACTAGTGCACTCAGAGAAGCTGGTCTTGAATCATCTAATCTTATCCTGGGTATTGATTTCACCAAGAGCAATGAATGGACAGGTGATTTTAATTATCAGACAAACAGGACACTGTCAAAATTTGACAATTTTGAAGAGATAAAAGGTTTCTAATTATTAAAAAAGTGTTTCTGGTTGGTTTTATTTTGTAGGCAAATATTCCTTCAATCGGAAGAGTCTTCATGCCATTGGTAGCACACCCAATCCTTATGAGCAAGCAATCTCTATAATTGGCCAAACTCTATCCCCTTTCGATGATGATAATATGATCCCTTGTTTTGGATTTGGTGATGGTGAGAAATCTTCGTTTTGCCTAAATGTGTTAACAATTGAAATATTTAGTTTAGATTCTTCTTATTAAATTTTGTGTTGCAGCTTCAACACATGATCAATATGTTTTCAGCTTCTTTCCTGATCAACGGCCTTGTCATGGCTTTGAGGAAGTCCTCACACGTTACCGGGAAATTGTCCCTCATTTAAAACTATCAGGTCTTTCCAAAGTAACCATCCTAGTCTTCTGTTGTTGCTTTCATTTGAATTGAAAAAAAAAAATTGTGGCACTTAGTTGGATCATGATACATGTGAGTCTGTAACTTTAATTTGATAAAAGTTTTATGTATCATCACGTCGTCAAGATGTTATAAAAGCTTTTACTGAAAAAAAATGTTATAAAAACACTCAGGATCTATTGCTGAAGTTGTTATCTGAACATTTGTTCAAATCTTTTTACCTGAATTTAGCGAACTTGATTTGTAGGACCTACATCTTTTGCCCCAATAATTGATGCAGCAGTTGATATTGTGGCTGGTAGCAATGGTCAATATCATGTCCTTGTCATTATTGCTGATGGACAGGTTCTTGATAGTCATGTGATATCATTTTCTCATTATTTTTTATAGTTTTGATTATTCTTTTGGAGTTTTATGTCCTGACTACTGTAATTAGGGAACTTGCATGTTCTAATACTAGGTTACGAGAAGCCCTGATGTCCCACGTGGAAGGTTCAGCCCTCAAGAACAATTAACCATAAACTCTATAGTGGCTGCTAGGTATGAAATATACACTCTTTCTGCTCATGTTTTGTAAGCATGCCTTGATGGAAAGGAAAATTAATGGAATTGATGAGCTAAAATATTCTCATCTTTACAATTGTTTTCAGATGTTTAGTTATATTTACACTAACTATGCCCATGATAATCTAGTGCTCGATCAATTTGTACAATATAATTTATAATGTTATTTCTCTTGTCTCAATGGTTGGAACCATGAAGAGCAGCCAATACCCACTCTCGATTATTTTAGTTGGTGTGGGTGATGGACCATGGGATGCAATGCGGCAATTTGATGATAATATTCCTCAGCGTGCATTTGATAACTTTCAGGTAAACAATTCTAAGCAACCCATTGAGCACTAATAATCTAATCTCTGCAGTTTCATCTAATTCCCCTTCCTTTTGCAGTTTGTGAACTTCTCAAAAATCATGTCCGAGAACAGAGATGCTTCTAAGAAAGAAGCAGCCTTTGCGCTTGCTGCTCTGATGGAAATCCCATTCCAGTACAGGGCCACCCAGAGCATCCATCTCAAGTAAGATCAAACGCGCTCTTCTCTCAAATAAGAGCTCCTTGTGTGACATTATGCATTTTATGCAGTGGAGGACCCAGGGGGCAACGGATAATGCCGCTCCCACCTCCACAGGAGGTGATCTATCATAATCAACGGGTTTCATCGGTCCCACATATGACAAGCTTCCAAAAGCCCGAGCCAGCTGCTCCTGTTGAACCAGTAAAATTTTATTACATCTGAGATTTCTGTATAACTTCTGTTTCTTGCTTGAGTCACCATTTCCATTATTGACACGGTGGTTGGTGGATTGGTGCTGTTCAAGGTTTGTCCGATTTGCTTGACTAATCCAAAGGACATGGCTTTTGGTTGCGGCCACATCGTGAGTGCCCTTCTTTTGGATTTACCTGCATCTTTAGTATTCAATTCTTGATATTTCTAAAAAGTGAAAAAATTGGTTCAAGTGCATTGAATTTTGAAAACAGTCCAAGTTGTTTGTTTTCCTCTTGAATCACGGGAGGAATAATGAGTCGAAAACATTGGATTTGCTTAGATGTCAGAACAGGTATTTTTTTAATGAAATCCTGAAGGCTGATGTTTTAGAGAAAGCCTAAAACTGAAGAAAAGAATTGATTCCAAAAGCGCTTTTCATGTAAGGAAACAGAAAAGTGAAATCATCTCTGCAGTGGTAAGTGGTAGCTCAGCAAAATATTGTTTGCTCTCTCTCTCGTGGTCAGACATGCAAGGAATGTGGGGTGTCACTCTCTTCTTGCCCTCTGTGCCGGGAACCCATCAAGACGCGGATTAGATTGTACACTTGACCTCTGCCTTTCGAGCTGTTGCCGAGAATAAATGGAGGCCTTACAAAAGAATGTACTGCCAGCTTGCCAGTAGTCTTCATCCTCCTTTCTGTTGACAATTTCAAGTGACTCACCTGTTCAAAAATTTGAAGGGGCTGCTGCTTCTTCCTGCCATATGTGTTGTTGCTCTGTATTTGATTAAGTACGTAGTGCTGCTATGTGTATACGCGCTGGATTTTATTTTTCTTCCTCTTTCAAATGTCCAAAGATCACTAGAAGTTAGTGGTTGTAAAATTTGACAATGCTCGAAAAAATTGTGCTTAGGTAGGTGTTCTTGGGCTACCTAAGAGAACAGTCTCATGGTCCAAAAACATCATACTAGTCCAAAATTGGAAATTTTTTTTTCTAAAATTTTAAAATTTTTAATTAATTATATATGTATATAATTATATTTTAATAGTTATTTTGATATTTTTTAAGTCAATATAAATTCTAGGTTAATAAAATAATTATATATAAAAATATTTTAAAATATAAATTATTAAAATTTATTTTTAAAAAATAATTATTTATATAATTGGTACTTAAGCAGTAAAAAATATGGCCGTGCCGGCAAAATTGGATGGTACATGTATCAGTTCAAATTAAAGGTCTAAGTACACCGTTTCTGCTTTTCCAAGATTGTCAGTAAACAAGAAACTTCTTTTTCATGAGGTCGACTTCTATCCGTTCTATTTTCTATTCAAAAAGAATTCAATTTTTAATATTCAATTAAAAGAAAATAGAATCTAATTTTCTAAGCTAAAAATCAAGCGTCATATTATAAGTGTCTCTTATTTAAATCATTCAAAGGTCGACTTTCTTAAGCATGTTTCCATCTCATACCATAGTTGTCAGACAGAAAACGGATGTGTTGACGAGACCTTCACTCCCTCCAGGATAAAATTGAAAAGGAAGGGATTTGTGTGGGGAAATTAGACCGGTATTATAAAATATTTTATTAATAAAATATCTTGATATAAAAATTTTATAATACAATTTTATAATATATATTTTAAATATATTTCATTAATTTTTTATTAATACAATTAACTTTTTATGATATGACTTACATAAAAGTCTTTCATGATATAATTTTATATTTTAAATAAATAAATTATTACATGACACATAATAAGATTCACAATCTTTTTCTTCCTTTTTTTCCCCCACACCTCTCCACTCACACGTCTCTCGCCTCTCTCTCTCTCTCTCTCTCTCTTGCACGCTCTCTTTCTCTCTCGTGCTCTTTTCTCTCCCTCTAGCTCGCCCTCTATTTCCTCTTTCTCCATCTAACCTAGATAGAATTAATGTTTTTTTATTATCTAATAATATCTCATTTTTTTAAGTAAATTATCAGATAGTATAAAATATTTTTATTAATTTAATGTTTTAGTATAAAATTTTTAAAATAAAATTACATGATATATTTTTTAAGATATATTATATTTTAATATATTTTATTATATTTTTACTTACACCGTTAATTTTCGATTATATGAAGGACCAATGTGGTAATCTTTAATAATATAACTTCATATTTGAAATAAGTTACTTATCATGTAACACATCCGCTATCTGTTTCTTCCTTTCTCTCTCTACACATCTCTCTCACACGTTCTCTCTTCTCTCTCTCCCTCTCTCTCTCTCTTTCTCTCTCTCTCTCTTGCATGCTCTCTCTCTTCTCCTTCTTTCTCTCACCCTCTCTACCTTTCTCTCTAGTGCTCTCTTCCTCTATCTCTTAACCTAAATTTAATTAAATAATTTTTACTATTTAATAACATCTAATTTTTCTAATTATATTTTATTTGTTATTTTTCTTTTTATAAAATGATGATAATATAACATATTAGTATATTAGAGGATAATGGACATATAATTCGATTTCAAGATTAATCTTTAAAAAAATTAACTAATAAAACTAAAAATTGGTAATAAGATAGTAAAATTAGTACTAAATATTTTTTTAATCTCTCTCGTGTTAAAATTTTGTGACAATTAATTGAACTTTCTCACTCTTATCTTCTTATTTAATTTTAATTTTTTTTTAAATCGTGAGGCCCCTACATAAAAATACAAAACTCTTTTTCCCCTCCCTCTTTTTCCACAATTTTTTAACTAAAATTTATTTTTTTAAAGGACCAAACAAAAGTATAGTTCCATTTTTTATTCATCTCAATAAAAAAGTATATTTTTGTTTGGTTCTTAAAAAAAAGCAAATTTTAGTTAAAAAATTGTTGAAAAAGAGGGAGGGGAAGAGAGATTTATATTTTTATATGGGGGACTTTACGATTTGAGGGAATTAAAATTAGATGAGAAGAGAAGAGTAAGAAAGTTCAATTAATTATCATAAAATTTTAACGCGAGAAAGATCAAGAAAATATTTAATACTAATTTTACTATTTTATTACCAATTTTTAGTTTCTGTTGAATTTATTTTTTATTATAAAATTTTATAAAGATTAATCTTGAAATTAAATTATGTACCAATTATCCTTTAATATATTAATATATTATATTATCATTATTTTATAAAAAATAATAAATAAAATATAAATAAAAAATTAGATGTTAGTGAATAGTAAAGAAAATTTTAATTCAACTGAGGAAGAGAGGGAGAGAGAGAAAGAGAGAGAGAGTGTGTGCTAGTGAGAGTGGGAGAACTGAGAGAGAGTGTGAGTGAGAGAGGTGTGCAGAGAAAGAAAGAGAGCTACAGTGCATTTTTAATGTTAAGTCACGATAAACATATTTTAAATATGAAATTATGTGATTAGAAAGTGTTGTGTAAGTCGTTTACATTGTTAAAAAATAATGGTATTAATAAAATATATTAAAATATAATATATTTAAAAAAATATTATAAAATTATATTTTAAAAATTTTATATTAAAATATTATATTAATAAAATATTTTATACAAACTATACAAATTTACTGGAATTTGTGCTCCTCGTACCTCTGTATGGAAACAACGTACGGCGACGTATTCACAACAGGACACTAACATTGTCCAGCCAGGCGAATAGCAATTGTGGAGTCTCGACAGACAACGCACATGTCATTAGATTATCAAATATAGAAGATATACGTAATATATAAGATGTGATAGATATTTAATAATATTATAGGTGCATATATATATTTTTTGTACATAGTCTAATATTAAAAAATCTAAATGAATATGGTTAATTGAATTTGATAATTTAAGTAAATTTTTTCTAATATAAATTTATTTTATTTATGTGACTTAAATCATAATAGAGGTGTATTTTTTTAAATTGGTGTAATTATAAAAATAATACATTTAAAGAATATTAAATAATGTTTCAAATCAAATGTATAGAAATATATTGAAATCTGATTGATTGACACGTGGCGCTCTCTTGAAGAGCCGAACCACCAATCCAACACGTGCGTGAAGCGAAGATGGACGCGAGCTCTTTGCTGGCACGTTTGATCATCTCAACGGTCAGGAAATTTTCAGTTATCCGAAAAAAGAAAGAGAAAAAAGCATCAACGGTCCAAATTCAATGATCACGGCGAGCTGTGGGGAGGCTGTTTTTGTAGTACTGGCAGTAGGTGATTCCTTGCTGTGTGCGAGCTTGAAGCGAAGGATAGGATGGAACCTCACCAGATGACGGAGTCCTGCCCTCTTTCCTCGTCAATCTCTGTGTCTCTGTCTCCGATAAAATCTCTCATCGGAGGATTGTGGTCTAATGGATCAGAAGAAGCTGCTGATAAATGAGCGAGTTGAGGTTGGATCTTGTTACACGTAGTTCTTCATTCCCACGCCCTGTCATTGTTTGATTTCCTCTATCGGTCCGATTTCACCGGAAGTACTTATCTTTTGTTAATTGCACAATTTTATGCGGTCGATCACTGTTTACGGTGCTGGAGCTGGGACGCCATGCTCAATCATCATACCATTGTGTGGATTCCCAGCGTGACGACGGAATTCTCTAAAAATCGATGCTACTGTGCTTGATTGTGATTGATTGATTTTTTGGCAATTCTTAGTGTGTTTGGTAGGGAATTTGAGTTCGGAGGATGATATCCTGTTCCTGTAGGGGAGCGATCGACTTGTTATAGTTCCAATTTAGCTGGGGAGAGACTTCTTCATGTCTGATATCTCTTCTTTATGATTCGCATTGTCCAGCACAAACTAGGAATTGACGATCGATATCTTAAAAGTTTCCAGAACAATGTAGATATTTGCTATCTCCTTTCCTCTTTTCCTGATTTCACAGCACTTGACGTTTTTTTTTCCCTCTGATCATCATGTGATTCTAATGCACAGCACGCACATACTCTGTGCATGTTTATGAGATTTTGTTGTTGGTTATTTCTCTTAGGTTCGGCAGTTTGAGGAAGGACTGCGAGGCTCATGGCACCCTGCTGTGGTGATTGGCATTTCAAACTTGTCTAGGACTGTTAAGTATGATGAACTGCTGGATGAAAAGGGCAGTACTAAGCTTATTGAATCCATTCCAATCACGGAGGCAATTGAAGGGCTTCATCGACGGCGGCATTTGTCATCGACATATCGTGGACGTATTAGACCACTACCTTCCCTCTCTATTCCCCAGCCTAGGGGTAGTAAATTGAGCTTTGGGGTTTGTGTTGATGCATTTTTTCAGGACGCATGGTGGGAAGGTGTTATTTTTGATGCTAAGGAAGATGCAATGGAGAGGTCTGTGTATTTCCCCGATGAGGGTGATGAACACAATTTTAGTTTGGTTGATCTTCGTCCAAGCCGTGTGGGATGAATTTTCAGGTGAATGGGAAGATTGTGGTGTCTGGCTATTTCTGGAGTTAGTTAGAGAGCTTGATAGAAGTATGCTGTCATCTAGATATGCAAAAATGCTTTGGCTCAGTTTGCAGTCTAATTATGGCTTCAAGAAAATGATATCTGAGTGGAATTGTGGCACTCGTAATTTGTGGAAGAAGTATTTGAAAGATGTAGCTCGTGAAAGAAGAAGCAAATTAGGGAAAAGGGATTCTACTTGCAATAAACTTGTGGGTTCCAAGCCAAGAAAGAAAAGGCTTAAGTTAGATAATCTTGAAATAGATTCAAATTCATCTGATACTGTTGTTCAGCTAAGAAGTGGCGGAGGTCTGAGCAATGTTGAATTAACTAGAAATGGAGCAGTCTCTATCCTAAACAAATCTAGAGCTAGGACAGTCTCCATTCCTCTGAGATTAAGTGTTAGAAAACCCAACCGACCTGTAGTTCCTACTGCAGGTGATAAGCTAATTCCTTCAGAAACTTTATCCATGGAAGAAAATTTTACAGGTTATGCAACTTCATTTCCAACTGATCTGACTTCTGAAGAGGAATATTCCAAGTCCAGCACTACCTCTTGTAGCTTGAGTAACCACAGGGAATATTGTGCAACAATACCCATCAGAAAAGGGCAGTTTGGGAAGGTAAAACACAGAGAAGATAAGCTGAGGCTCCCAAGGAGTTGTCAGGATAATAACAAGTTGAAGGGCCTTCAATCAAGAGAGGGCAACAGTGCAGAGGGTGCAAATTGTTGTGCTGAAATCAATCAATCTATTGGCAGGGCTAGAATTAAGAAGTTGAAAGAGGAAGGGTGGAACTTTAATATCATTTCTTCGGAATATATGCAAAAAATGCTGAGGCACAAGGCACCTGTTGTTGCTGGTGCCAAAAGAAAAACCTCATGTACAAGAAGAAAGATCCAGAAAGGAATCTGTAGATCTGATGCTAACATCAAGCCTCCACTATTGCAGGAGGATGGGAATAGCCTACAAGTAAAGCAAAATCCATTCTCTCGTCAGGACAGACAGTCTATGTTGTTTGAGGGTTATGGAAGAAATTGCGGGCTCAAAGACATGGTCTCCTGTCCTCGGAAGCAAAAGTGGAAGAGACAGTCGATCATTCAACAAAGTGACACAATCTGTTTCATCTGTCACTATGGAGGAGAGGTTATCTCCTGCAAGAATTGCTTTTCCTCTTACCATCCGAATTGCCTTGGAACTCAGGTTCTGTACCTGCATGCAGAGGAATTGCTTAGCCTCTTTTTGTTGCATGATTCTCAGTATTATAACTGGATAGAACTATGGGCTTAGCTTGAATATAATGCTTCAAAATCAGTTTTTAACTCCTCTTTCCAGACTAAGAAAACATTCTTATGACATTTTTAGCATGACGGGGGATATTTTAATCCTGTAGAGCTTTGTTTTTCCTAAAAAACCTCTTTGGATCAATTTAGGAGACATGGAAGACCGTGGCTAGATTATGTGGTGATGTAGGTAAGGTAAGGGAACCAAACAAGATGAAAAAGACATTCCAAGCAGACCTTTGCATAATATTCTAAATCTGGAAGACTTCTAGCTAGTTGCCTGAGTGTTAAATTACAGGTTTATTGAAGCAACTAGGGCATTAGCAAGGTTTTTAAGTATAGGTTTGTTAATTGATATGGAGTAGATGTGCTAATAGTTTTCATGTTATACAATCTTTTGGGTTATATACAGACCTGGCCTGAAATTTAGGTTGAGTCATGTGCTGTGCAATCTTTAGTTTTTTGAAGCTAGGCCTCATACTACTGGATGTTGGTAAAAGTTACCCCTTGTTGCATCCGTGGTTCTTTTCTTTTCCTTTGGAGAAGTGTGATCTTCTTTAGTCTATATACTCTTAATATTTTCTTCAATTTACTCTCCTAAAATGAAATTCTATATCAGCATTAATTTAGGTGTCACTTTGTCTACCTTAGAAATTAAAATAACTCTCTTGAATCTGTTTCTTGGTCAGGATTAGCATTTCTTCCTTCAGTTGAGCAAACTTTGCTAATTCTCAGTGTTCTACTAAGAATAAGAGGTACACACAACTTGGGCACCAAGAGGGTGAGAGTGAGAGGGAGAAGTGTAAGAAACACCGACATTCTGTGAAAACAATCCTGTACTTTTCAAGAAATTATATCAGATCATTTGACATAGGTTTTTTTTTCCTCAAGAAAGGACCAGAATGGGTTCAAAACTGAAGGAGATGGCATTTCTCTAGAAGAAAGGGATGATAATTTCCCAAGATTTTGTGTTTTCCTGGGCTAATTGTGAAAGTGTAATTCCTAGGGCCATATTGCAACTTGGTTAAAACATAGAATGGGTCACTAAAATTAATCTCTCTTGTTTTCTACAAATGCTTTGCCTAAGCTGATCTGTGCATAAGCTTTTTTAACAACTATTTTTAAGCAAAATTGAAAAGAATCCCTTGTCTCATTTCTTATGCAACTGGCATTTTCAGGTGCTTCTAAATGAAAACTGGTTTTGTACATCTTGTTGTTGTGGCCTATGTGGCTCGCGGGATTCCATGAATGACAATGATGAGTGGACTAAAATTTGCTTCCAATGCTCACGCAGATGTAAGTACAGGCACTGCCTGCAATTCCACTTATATAGTGCTTTGAAAATGATATAATTCTTGCCAATTTTATCTTGCAGATCATGTGGGTTGCTTAAATAAATTGGGCCACCAATTTTCTGATTGCCCTACGGAAGGTTTCTGCGGTGACACTTGTTATAAGGTTCGGGGACATCTTATCCTATTCTAATTGCAAGAGGCAAATTAAGAATTGACTCAGATAGTATTGACTTACTTTCAATGAACATTGTTTGCGGATCCACTCTGAAGATGGCCTTATTTGATACTTTATGTTTCAGTTTAACTCATTTTCTGTGGACTTCACTAATTAAACTTCATCTGTCTGAGCTGTCACAGTTATTTGTCCATCTTCATGGGCTTCTGGGGACATCAAACCCTACTTTGGTGGATGGCTTGACTTGGACCATGATCAGATCAATGCGTAGTGATTGCAGAATTTGGGGTTTGACTCGGAAAGCAAATCTTGTAAAGTTATCACAGGCTCTTAAGGTTATCCAGGATAGTTTCCAACCTATCACCGACCTTCATACCAAGAGGGATCTGGTCAAAGATGTTGTGTACAGCTCTGTGTAAGATGCCTTTATGATTACTAACACCTATTTTGCATTGTGGGGAAGTATCCAGTTCTTGGACAAATTTTCAGAGAAAAACATGGGATTAAAGCTCACAACTAGTATTCCGTCAAATTTGAGTGCTTGACGACTAACTTATGACAGTAATAAATTATCTAAGCATAGCAATATCTGAAAAATCAAGTGACCAAACAATAGCCTAATCAATTTTCCTAATCCATCAAAGTAATGGGATCTTCCTCTCTTTAGACCTGATTGCTAAGGGTTAGCCAATGAGCTTGTATAGAAGACCATTACAGAAGCAGTATCTTCCAGACATAAAAGTTGCAAAATGCTTAGTCTTCCATTGATTTCAAGGTCAATTTTTGTGGAACATAGGGGTTAAAGTAGTTATAAATTATCAACCAAGGTTTTCAGCTGGCTGTTTATTTTCTCTAATGGTTCATGTTCACTGTTGGTGCATGAGTTATCCTAAACTAGAGTAAATACATCGGTGCTGTATCTCAATTTAATAATGATTAACTTCATGTGCACTGCTTTCCTTTCTTTTTTGCTCTTTTCACAATCTTGTAAAACTAAACCTGGGTATCTTGCATAATTTGCTTCCTTTCATTTTTCTAATCTAATTGCTAACAGAATGACAAATGCTGTATGATGATTGCACTCATGGTAGGAGGCACTTTTGGATGAAATGGTATTTTTGCTTCTTCATGGTGTATGTAATAATAAAATCTGGTAAATACAGCCAGTGATTCTTTCAACTAAAATTCTTTGATGGTCTGACAAACTTAATTTTGTTTTCATTCAATTTGCTGTGTCTTAGCCTGGTTGTTAACATCAATACCTTGGATGGTGGAAGAGTATTGTGAAAACAGATCCTTGTCTATGCAGGTCAAAACTTAAAAGGCTGAATTTTCGAGGATTTTATGTCATGGTTTTGCAGAAAGGCAATGAGGTTGTGTCTGCAGCCACAGTGAGGTGCTGATAGTTAAATACACATTTCCTTTATATCCATCATACTTTTAACCTTGATATACAAAGAATTTACTAGTCTTTGCCTATGTACAGGATTCATGGTCAAAAGGTTGCAGAGATGCCTCTAGTTGCTACCAATTTTGATTACCGTAAGCAAGGAATGTGTCGTCTTCTAGTTCATGAATTGATAAAGGTAATATATTTCAGGAGCATTTTTACCCTGTGCGTTGTTTTCAGAAGTCAAATAGGAGGCTGATTTTCCCTAGGTTTTTAGAGACCATGGATATTTGGGGGCTATGCATCACATAGGTCCTTTGTTTCTTTGCAGCTGCTAGCTGAAGTGGGCATTGAAAGACTTATATTGCCAGCTGCATCTCAACTTAGAACAATGTGGGTGACATCCTTTGGCTTTTCGGAGATGGATCTATCTGACAGGCTGGAACTACTAGGCTATCCCCTACTGGGCTTTCAAGGGACCACAATGATCCAGAAGTTCCTTAGTAGTAGTACCTGCAGGAATACAACAAGAGGTACATCAAAAGCATATCTCTTTGAATTGGTTAGATGCACATATGGTTTATGTGACCCTCGACTATTCATATTGTTTGTTGCAGTCTATTAATCCTCTTATGGAATTTGTAGATCCTGTATTTACATCTGAAGATATGCAAAGAAGTAAATCCATTTTGCCAGTGGTAAGTCATTGAAATCAGATGGTTTATAGCTAAAATCTTCTCTTGCCAATCCTTATATAATTTTTATGGGTCTGTTAGAATCTTCTACAAGATATATTTTAGGTATATATTTCTTTCATTTGGATTGTTAGAACTTAGAATAGCATGGTTACTGATGTAATGTCTTACACTTACAACTTCAGAGCATGATTTATATCTTGCTTTTTCCTGGTGCAGATGTGTATAGGTGAACCCTCCTAAGAGTGAAAGATTTAGCGGGTTCTTTTACCAGCGTAAACACAAAAGAGGCTCTTTCGTGGAACATAACAAGGAAGAAATGTGCAAGGAAAACCTTCAACCATTTCAACATGTCTGCAAGCAAAAGATCACAAGAGAATCTTTTCGAGGGAAAAATGAAGCACAATATCGTTCTGTTGTTCTTCATCCATTTCGATATTTTTACAAACGGAGAAGGACACTGGTCAGCAGTGATTGAGAATCTTCTTTCAGTTCCTTTTTCTGCTGAGTGCAGAGTACTGACTGCCTATGTCCGGGGCAGACTGATTCTTTCATTATATTTCAGCCATCCAATGCGTGATGGTAGAAATTTTCGAGGCAGGAGGGAGTGTCATAACCATTTTCCACTGTAATCGAATACTAGCTCTGGAGATCTCAATGATTTACTGTTTAGGCTCCATTTCTCAACTTGTACGTTGCGCGAGGTTTTTCCTGTAGTGAATAGCTTTTTTCTCCAGGTTGATCATGGGGTTCTTATTATAGCTAAATTGCTTCTTCTTTTCATGATATTTAGCTATATAACGAAGCATTGAAGCTTACTCATGAATGCAGCTCTGAGTTTTGGGATGAATTGATCTGTTATTTCTGGGACCTTTTTCTCTGCTGGCAACCTGATCATGTTACTTGCTAGGAGGAAAAAAAAATCGATGAAACTTGGAGATTCTTTCTGTCTAGGAGGACTTTACTCTCCACCACTAGGGCCATATGTTCAAAGGTAGAATTGAATTTATGACCTCATGAACATTGTGCTAAATCCACTTGCGCTAGCCCTTTGAAACTTGGAGATATTATGGTGGTAACTAGTTGTGGCGTGATTTTCATTCCAATTTAGTCTGTTAATGAGTTGTTTCTGGGATTCTTTTTTTTTTTTTTTTATACCACATCATGTCCCTATATCAATCGAAATGTATTTTGAGACTAATTTGTAATTGGACTGAGATACTTGAAAAAATTTCTGTTGACTTTTCCAATGTGAGATTTGATTATTTAATCATTTATTTGGATGTTTTGTGAGGGAACACAATTCAATTTCTAGGATTTTGAATTGTGTGTATTTATATATTTATTAATATGAATTTTGTACATTGATGTTGGTAGGAAATTACAATGGCTTTTGCCTGCCTTTCTTTCTTGCTTTTATGCATGATTCACTTGTCTATTGATCTCACAATGCTTTCTGGGTGAGAAATAGTGGATGCAATCGGTTATATGAAGAAAGGTACTGTGGTGAAATTGATGAAGTCTGGCGGCTAGCATTTTCATCCCTGTTTGGTGATTTAAGATCATTTGGTACCCAAGTCCAATGCTGGCAGCTGCATTTGTATTTGCAGTGGCCCTGGGGGTATAACTTAAAAGAAACAGGTATTCCTAGACATATCTTTACCCCACCTTCACAAAGCTACGTGATTGGTTTTTGGGTTTCTTTCCCATATTCTGATAAACTTTTCACCAGAAAAAGGGTCTCGTCTGTTCTGACCACTGAATGCATTATCCATGCTGATCAGAGAACGCCTTAACAGATATCTGCACACTGTCCGACACTTTGTTTGGTGCAATATTTTCCATAAATAGCTGAGCAAGGGAAGAGTTTTTAGGATCACAATACGAGTCTACATGTTTGGATTCATAAATACAATATGCGCGTAAGTTCATAATTCGCATATTTCTGCACTTGTATTCATAAATACAACATTGCGTAGTGTAACCGTATGTAGACATACCGATAAACCATATTTAACATGTACGACTCCCTTTAGGGCAGTTTGATAGCAGAGTCAGTGATAGTAGGTGGAAATAGCAGTACCTGAACACCACATGGTAACTGTAGCGCATACTACATTTAGTTATTGACCTTATAAGAAGTGGCATTATACTTGACACTGAAGCTTTCTGTTTCTCTTCCTCTTCTGGATGGATTGGATGTGTCGGCAGAAGTAGCAGCAGCAGCAGCAGCAGTGGTGGTGTTGGAGGAGGTGGAGGCCAAGGAGGCAGACGAGGAAGGGCTTTGCGTCCCTCCTAAGATTTTGGCAAGTAACATGTTTTTCATCAGCCCTCTATGTAAAGGAAGGTGGCTGAAGTCTGACGGTGGGCGTCTCCTCTTCCCCTGGTTAGCGTTACGGCCTCCATCATTGTCTCCCATTCTACCCGCTTTACCATGCTGGCTACCTTGCTGCTCACTTGAGTTTGGGTTAGACTCGAGCTTGTGGAGGCGTATTTTATAGCTTGAAAGGGCCAGGGCTAGACATTCCCATCACGTGGGGGGTCCCATGGACTGACTCTCTGTCATAGAAAAACCCAAAATTGAACATATTGGGAATGATATGGATCAAACTGCATCCTCCGTCGCTGAGGTTAATCCCCATAATGAGCTGTGACTATTTCGGAACGAATTCTCTTATCTCCGAAAATGGCGAGGGACCCCTTGATTTCCTTTCCAAAGTCTGGAATTGAACTCTCAAATCAGATGCACCGTAGCTCTTAGTCGCTAACATGGGCGTCTCAATTAGGTTTTGCTTGAAATTGGAGATTTCAAAGCCGTCAGCAGATGATGTAAGAGCCGACATCACCGGGGGGCAAACCCTGCCTTTTACGCCGCCCCATTTTGGTTACGTGACAACTTTGGTCTTGAAAGTGTTGACAATTTAATCATCACTGTGGTCCCCTGACGTCGAGGATGACTCATTGCAAAATGATGCTTATCATGATTCTCAGTATGTGTGGACCCTAAGGAGCTTATGTCCGTTAATCAAGGAAGATGAGATTAGGAGATCACTTCTCTGTCATCAGGAGGGCTTCGAATTTATATATATATATATAATATGCTGGTCAAAGATCTTCTTCATGTTCAAGGTGCTCCTCCGCCATCGATTCTCCATCCCTGTTAATGTAGCCTATCCTGCTTAAGATATATACAACGAATTGAATAGCTTATGTCTACATATTCTCTGTCAAAGGGGTATTCCCCATCTCATTAGAAAAGGAGAATACATATATTTTTTCATTCTGTATATATGTGTAAACCATAAAAGATATCCATAAATCTAAAAGAATAAAAAAATACAATGAACTTGATGGTGAAAATCAAATTTAAGATCCGAGATTGAAATAGGGGGTATTACTGGGCTAACTAAAGTGGGTTGTGCCGAATCCAGAGTGGGTTAAGTGACGATTCCAATCCTCACGTGGTAGATTCTCCGTGTCTTTCAGCAAAATCCAATGCTATTGCTATGTCGCTTGGACCTTCTGCAGCTCGATGTTAACCGGAATGGACTCTACTAACGTGACCATGGATGCCCGAGTTCTAACCATGAATCCCTCTTAACTTGTGTTACTTGCTAAGTACATTAATTTTAAATTGAAGATAATAATGACTGAAAATTTATAATGGGAGTCTACATATTTATTATTATTAATAAATAGATTATAAAATAATTTTTTTAGTAATATATTTTTTTCTTTCGTAAATCCTATTCTTTTACCTCTGCCATGGTTAGCTTACGAGGATCTAACTCCATTAACTTGTTTCCTACGTGGCCATTAACTTTTCTATGACAGATTAAGTTAATAATACATACAATTTAAATAAATAAAATAGATTAATATATTTAATTATATATAATTATTTATATCTTACCGTATTATATATAGATTTATCATGACTGAATCTGAATCCGTCTATCTCTAAGTAGGATTGGGTGGGGTTATCTCGCCGTGTACAAAATTACCTCTGCCTCTGGCGGTTCCTCCGACGGGCTCCACCATCAATTTCTTCCTCTCCCTGATTCTTGTAATCTCTGTAGTTCGTGTTAATTTCGTAAATTTGTTAAAGCGAAAGTTACTACAAATGGCTTGAATAGTAATCAAGCAAAAAGGAATCGTCGACGTCACAAGCTTCATCAATCTTAGAAAATTATTAACCCTATCTCAAATTCATGGAAGGAGCCGCGGGTGGTGAAGGGGAGAAGAAATCGAAGGCGGAGGTCGTCGTGAAGAATGGTGGTTTCGGGTGGTCGTGGTTTCCAGCTGTGGTGGCGTCGAGGAAGTAAGCTTTCGTCTCCAATGGTGGCCGGGCGAGTTGGTGGCGGCTTGCGCCACCCCCACTTTATTTTATTTTATTTTATTTTGGGTGGCGTGCATGTGGGTGACGTGCGAGTGGGAGGATGAGGGCGACTTGATTGCATAATTGGATTATTGAATGGCGACATGTGAACACATTTACGACCATAGATGCAATAATTAGCCGCGTTACTTGCACACCAACAAATTAGTAACAGAGATTCATATATAGAGCCTCAAATATGCTAAGGGAAAGGGAGATATAGGATTAAAAAATATATTTTAAAATATGTATGATTTAATTATAAAAAATAATAAATATATATGCATTTTCTTGTAATTTTTTATAATTTTTCTGCACTCTACCTTTTTTATTTTGTAGAATTGACTCTCCCTTTTTGGTTACAGGTGCCTGTCAGTCCGTGGATTCAAAAGAACAAGAGAAAAAAAAGGGAGAATAAAGCAGCAGTATTTAATACTGATCAGGATTAAAATATTAAATCTATCGTCGCTTCTTGATCACAATTTAAGGGGATGCTTATCTCGAGAATACTTTTCGGAGGCCCATTTGATAATGGGCCGACGACATTCTCGGTTAATTGGGTAGTGAGCCCATCTACAAAGGAGGCCGAATAGGCCCATAAGCCCAACTTCATCCCTTAAGAAAGCCCAAACTTCTAACTTGCCGGGCGAGCAGCTTAAACCGTTGGACGGCATTCGTTCACCTCTTCTCCACCACTGTCCTCTTCCTCCTCTTTCTGATCTTCTTCTTGGTCAGCCCAGGGTAAACTCTCAGAAGTTCTTTCTGCTCGGCGCATATGTAAGGCACACAGTTTGAATCGGTGTGAATGGCGTCTCTGCGGAGTCTTTCTGGCCTCGCTCGTGGCTGCTCCTTATCTTCCTTGACGCCCCACTTCTTCTACCGTCCTCCCCTTTCTCGTCGAAACCTTCATGGTGTTGCTTTCCGCCGGAGACTCCACCGGAGCTGTCTCTTCTTCACCTCCCGGAAGTTTTCTGTTGTTGCCACCTCCAACTATTCAGGTTCCCCGTGCTCCTGTACTCTACTACTCTCTGGACGTCGTTTCACGGAGTCTTCAGCCGGGAATATCATCGAACATGTTTTCTACTTCTGAACTTTTATTCTGTGGAGCATCTGAAATTCATTTATTATGTGAAAACGATGTGCATATACACCGACGAAGGAAAAAAAATGTGTACCTTTTGCCCAACAGGACCGCAAATTCGATATGGTAAAGAGTTCTATCCTCCTTACCTCTGCATAAAAGGGTAGGCGACTGGGATTCAGAATTCAACCACGCCATTACTGCCTGGAAATGGAACGCCATTATTATCTACATCTACATCATTTGGAGGGAGTGAAATCTACAGGTCTCCAGTAGTTCTACATCCTCAGAGGAAGCGTGTTTTAATAGAATTTTTTATATGCATAGGGGCATTTTAGCTTCTATACATGACATCAGACATAAAATCGATCGTGGCAGCTTCTCTGCTGCTCAAGCATTGAGAGATGTAGTTGATTGATTTTGTGCATTTCGTAAAGTGGCCTCACTATGAGCTCTGATTACTTGAATGAAATACTTTTCCCAAAAAAAAAAGGAAAGAAAAAGAAAGGACCGCAAAGTGCACACGATTTTGTATTGTACATTGAGATAAGGTTTATTCAAACTCAACTAGTGGCCATAATGAGATTTCTTCCTCATTAATGGCCAGATTTATGATATGTACCTCTTTCGTTCTTAATGAATCTATCACCCCACCGAAAAAAAAATAATAAAGAAAAAAACACAAGACTTTGCTGTGAAATTTTTATTTTTTTTGGTGTACATGTCATTGAAGAGGAAAACAAATGCTTCACGGATAGATATAATATTTCCTTCAGTTTTAGTGGTTGACAATGACAGGAGTTTGATGTAAAAGAAATGCAGCAAAGCATCGTAAACTCACTAATGGTGATCTGCAGGGTGGAACAATGCTTACATTGGAGCAGCTGATGAGAAATATGACGTAATTGTAGTAGGAGGAGGGCATGCTGGTTGTGAAGCTGCCCTTGCATCTGCCAGATTAGGGGCAAGAACTCTTCTTCTCACTATGAACATTGATCGGATTGCATGGCAGGTATAATTATTTCTTTCCCCTGAAATGAATTTTCTGCAAGATTTGTTCTGAATGTTTATGATTGTGATGGATAGTTCTATGATTTATTTGCGGTAATCATCATTAGGCTGTGTGAACAAAATATAGAGAATAGCAAAATAACAAATTAGCTGGCTGTTGGTTTTGACCTGATATTCATTTCAGTTTGGTTTTGTTGCATAATCAGGAGGGGACTTTTATCTTCTCATTAATTTTCTTAGCTTTGATATGAGAACTATAACCTGTCACTTAGTCCACTCTTCCAGAACCATGTTGCTCTTACCTGTTCTGACATGATGGATGAAGTCAGGTTTTTCCTTGATAAAAAATATGTGTCTGATCTATACCGATAGATCTGTGATTAATAAAATACTCGAACAACAGCCTTGTAATCCAGCTGTTGGTGGTCCTGCAAAATCACAACTAGTACACGAAGTGGATGCACTTGGGGGAGAAATTGGCAAAATTGCTGATCGGTAATATTTAGTTTTTCATTTTAGCATTTAAGTATCCCATCTTCTTGTGAAATGATTCTTTTTATCCTCTTTTATCATCTTCCAGAAATTCATTCATCAGGTTTTAATTTCTTTCTTAAGAAGGTTATTAATAATGTTCTGTTTGCTTCTCCTGATCTAGACTGCTTAGTGACTGGTGGCCTTTTAACTTCGTGCTAGATGTTATCTACAAAAGCGAGTTCTCAACAGCTCAAGAGGTCCTGCTGTCCGAGCTCTACGTGCTCAGACTGATAAAAGGGAGTATGCTCTGGAAATGAAAAAGATAGTGGAGAGGTAAGTCCTTTAAATTTCACTGGCAAGTTTTGGTTTGCCATGAAGTACCTGGAACTGCAGCTTCATTAGACTAATATGATCTAAATAAATTGACAGCACTCCGAATCTTTCAATTAGAGAGGCAATGGTGACTGATATTTTGCTCGGGAAGAATGATAATGTGCAAGGGGTCCGAACATTCTTTGGAATGAGCTTTTATGCGCCTTCTGTTGTTCTCACTACTGGGACTTTTATGAGCGGTAAAATTTGGGTTGGTAGAACCAGTATGCCTGCTGGAAGAGCTGGAGAATCAGCTTCACATGGTCTCACTGAAAACTTGCAGAGCCTAGGATTTGAAACAGATAGACTGAAGACGGGAACTCCAGCACGTGTGGATTGTCGTACTGTAGATTTCTCCATTTTGGAACCTCAACATGGAGATGAGGAGGTCTGCTCGGACTTTTGTCATGTGTTGCATTATTGAGTAACTTTCACTCAAATTACTGCATAAAAGTTGTGTTTATCATTGATTGATATTTGGCAGGTCAGTTGGTTCAGTTTTGATCCCGATTATCATACTGAGAGAGAGCAGATGTGCTGCTACCTAACACGAACCACTAACAGAACTCATGAGCTAATCAAAGAGAATTTGCATGAGACTCCAACTTATGGAGGATGGGTTGAAGCTAAGGGTCCTCGGTACTGTCCTTCCATTGAAGATAAGGTATACTTATCTCTTCTTCCGACCAGAATGGATGAAAAATCTGTCTATGCTTCTCTAGTCTAATTTGTGATATTGTTCTCCGATCGTGGAGTTGCATTCATATGGTGTGCCATTGTTACTACTGTTATTCAGATTGTGAGATTTAAAGATAAGGAGTCCCATCAAATATTTCTTGAACCAGAAGGCCGAACTGTTCCTGAACTCTATGTCCAGGTGCCCCTTTAATTTTCTTTTCCATGTTAAGAATAATAGTGGCCTTTCTCAAGCACTTTTGCTTATAAGTGTGTGTGTGTGTGTATCAAATAAGCTCTACTCTTGCAGGGTTTTTCGACTGGTTTACCGGAGCGTCTGCAACTACCGCTCCTAAGAACTTTGCCTGGCCTTGAAAACTGTTCAATGCTCAGACCAGCTTATGCTGTGGAGTATGATTACTTGCCCGCTCATCAGTGCTCCAGGTCCTTGATGACAAAAAAGATTGAAGGGCTCTTCTTTTCTGGTCAGATAAATGGGACCACAGGCTATGAAGAGGCTGCTGCTCAGGTAATGATTGTTAAAATAGAGAGCACAATTTATACAAGGCTATAGTGATTATGTGTATTTCATTGGTTTGAAGCAAAATTCTCTGTAATTTTTAGGGAATTATCTCCGGAATTAATGCTGCTAGACATGCAGATGGTAAGCCTCTTATTGTGCTTGAACGGGAAAGCAGTTACATAGGGACATTGATCGATGATCTTGTCACCAAGGACTTGAGAGAGCCGTACCGAATGTTGACCAGGTAAAGATTGTTACTGTCATGAATTTCATGGTCTTGCATGCCTTCCTACCGATGATTGGTGAAACTAATCTGTGGAGCAGGATAAGGTAGTTTAAGGTTTTTAATTATGAATAGTCTCTCTATTTGCTTGATGCTTATGCTATAAAGTGTCAAATTAACAGCCGATCAGAACATAGATTACTTCTTCGAGCTGACAATGCGGACAGTCGTCTCACTCCTTTGGCCCACAATATTGGTCTTATAGATGACCGCCGCTGGAATGTATACCAGGAAAAGCAAACTCGAATTTCTGAGGAAAAGAAGCGGCTTAAAACTGTCAGGATTTCAGGTCAATGAAGTCTCTTTGTCAAATGGATGTCTGATGCATGAGTTTTTATATATTTTTTATGCATTTCTTTGATCTAAAGTCTCAATAGTTGATGATTTCTTGTGTTTAGACTACAAAGAATTGAGAATGTGATTGATTAAGAATACTATAGAAAAAAAGGGGGAAGAAGAAAGGAGAAATTCACTATTGTTTCTCCATTTCATGTTTTGTTTGTTTATTTCTTCAAGGAGGGGACTTGGCAGTTGATGTAACTCGTCTGTCTGGCCAGCCTGTGAAGGACCATTCAACCCTCGAAAGTCTTCTGAAAAAGCCACACATAGAATATAAAGTCCTTGACGCACATGGTTTTGGTAACTCAAACCTATCGAGAGTGGAGAAAGAATGTGTCGAGATTGATATCAAATATGAGGGTTTCATTTTGCGTCAGAAGAGCCAACTCCAGCAGGTAAATCTATTAAAATCACAAGCAGAACTTCAGTTGTGACATTTGTCTCACATGTTTTTACCTTTAATGCATGGAGATGGTCCATCAGCAAAATAGACCACTTCCGGATGACTTGGACTACTATTCAATGACAACTTTGTCCATAGAAGCCAGGGAAAAACTCTCAAAGGTGCATACATTTCTACTTCTACATATGACATGATTTCTCATTATCTCACCATTTTTCTTGACCTTTTTTGCTATTTCATTTTTTTAATTCTTGACTTGTATATAGAAGCTTCCCTACTAATCAAACTGAGTATTCACCATATGAGACCAAATACAGAAATTGGCCAACACGTACAAAAAGGGAAATCATATCCATAAGATAAATCAACTCTATAAAACCTATGTTAAGCCGCAGCTAGAGCTTTGACTGCAGAAAGAATCCAAGAAAATCAGAAATCAGCATGAGAGGAAGCCTTGAAGTAAGAAACAGGGAATGAGTTCAACCAGTCACTGACTCACCAAACACAAGGATCTATACCTTCCACTTTTGGATATTCTCGCCATTCTTTTGCATATGTTGAATATCATCAGGGATAGCAGATATTCTTGCCATTCCTTTTGCCTCTGAACAAGGACTGGACAGAGACAATTCAATATGCCAGCGTTCATCCTATTCCCAAATGGGTAGCAGTTTTATCAATGGATATTACCCCTGCCTCAACACAAAACTCTGTGATCGTGTTGGTGTGATGATGGAATGGGATTAATGCATAAAAACCAGTTTGTATGCAATTACATTTCCATTATCTCCCTTCATTTTGGACCAGACGTGGGGCACATTATTTAACTTTGGATGATCTATCTTTGTCCAGATTTTAATTCTCTCCTTTATTTTTCTTTCGTGCTATCAGGTCAGGCCCCAAACAATTGGACAAGCAAGCAGAGTTGGAGGAGTAAGCCCGGCGGACATTACCGCTCTTCTTATTATCCTTGAAACTAACCGAAGGACTGCTCAGGAGCAGAGGAGACAGAAGTTGCTGACTTCTGTTAGAGAAGACAAGGACCAGCAGCTATCAGAGGCTTCTCTAGTAGAGAGTTTGGGGTCATGATATGATCAGAATTCAGGTGGCTGCTGTAGGTTCAGTAATCTAAAGACAGATGGCTGTGGCTTCCTCCTTAAATTGGTGCTAAGATTCCCAGAAAACGGAGACAAATATTGATCCTTGGGGAAGTCAGGTTGGGAATCTCCAATTCTGCTGGAGGCTGGAGGCGGAGCCTAACCACTGATGAAAGTCGAAGTGGGAGATCGTCGTTTTGGCCCTTTTGCTCTGAGGACAGCAGAAGAATTGCCATGGAAGTGTCTTTTCCTTTTTTTTTTCCCTGATATAATTACATGAAAGTTGTTTGCAGTGCATACGAACGTAAGCATACAGCTGTCTGTGTGTGTGTGTTTTAGTTCATTATTTGATGAAAGCATTGCATCCGTAAAATCTGCTACTGCTGCTGTAGACACTTGCAGACGGCGGCAAGAAACCTGGAAAGCAAAGTAGAAAAGCATTGCGTCAGAACATCATCTCTTCTACTTCACTGTTGATCAGCCTGTTCAATTTTCATTATTCATTTTAGCAAAAATAATTCGAAATATTATTAAAACTAAAAAAAAATTAAAAAAATATATATGTTAAGAACAGTTTATAAGAACATTATATATGTATATATATGTTACAGAATGAGCCATTACCACCTTGCTTGAACTTGAACAGGGGGGCAGAGATGGCGCCTCGTGTATGGACGTGTGTGTACGAGAAATACTACCAAGAAAATCCAACAACCCGACGATGGCAGTGCACAAATTGTTGAATTTCGTCTCTTGATTTTCTGATTGATGGCATTAATCATCATTGTATGATACAGAATCAAATGGAAAATGGAAAGATATAGAACGGTAAGATTCTATCTTGTAAAAATGTACAACCGGATGTCTCGGGCTGGATAGCGCAACTCATCACAGCTAATATGCACCAAAGATGTACATGAGATATATAAAGTAAGGTCATCCAAAAAATATAGAAAAGGGAAAATGAAAAGATACAAGAAGAAATAATGTGTCCTAATAACTATCATAACTCTGATACATACTTATGATACGATAAATTTGATTAGGATGATTCAATATTTATTTTTTTAAAATAAAATAATATATTCAAGTCATGTGAATATAAAAAATTTATATTTAAAAAATTTTATAATTTTTTTTGACAAACCAACGATGAGATTATTATTCTCAAGTACAAGTGCAAACCAAGAAGGAATTGTATGTGGTTGTGAACACAAGCATTGTCGGAGACATTCACAACCCCAAGGTCTTAAAGATTTCAGGGGAGAATCTTTTTTATAACTTCCTCGTTAATAAGGATGATGAACCTCGTCAAATAATATTATCGCATGTTAGTACTTATATAGGGATACTAATTCAAAATTTTAATGCAAATATGATATTTTTGACTATATGAAACAACAGACAAGTCAGGCTAAGATGATAAAATTGAATTTTATTGGATGATATCATTGTATGTATACACTATCACGTATTGATACCGCTCCGCTCTATATTTTCTTAGTGATCATAATATGTTCTTCAAGATACCATACGACAAAATACAAAAAATAGCCAATATATATCTATATATATTTATATAAATTAGCGATATTATTCTAGGCATATATTGCTAGTCTCAAATGGTACATTGCAGTTTATCAATGGATATCACATTCATCAACCCGAAACCCTGTGGTCGTGTTGGTCTGACGGAGTGGGAATCATCATGACATAGATAATCACTTTACGTGCAATTCCATTTGAATTGTTTCCCTTAATTCATTTGGACCAAACATGGAGCTACATGATTTAACCTCGGAAGATCTATCTTTTTCCACATATTAGTTCTCTCTTTTCCAAAAAAAATAAAAATAAAAATTGGACGAGCAATCAGAGTTGGAGGAGTGATTGAGCCTCGCGGACATTATATATACGTGTACCTCTTCTCTCATTATCCTTGAAACTAACCGAAGGACCGCTCAGGATCAGAGGAGACAGCAGTTGCCGTGACTTGATTGTGTTAGGGTCGAAGACGACGAACAGAACCTGTTGGAGCGGTTTCTTTAGCTGCAGATGGTTCCGGTTCTTGATACGATCACACATTCACACGATACACAGACTTGCTACCAGGTTCAACAATCTAAAGAGGGATTTGGCCATGGAGTCTAACTTCGTGATTAAATTGGAGCTAGGATTCCCAGGACATGGGGACACGTATTGATCTTCGATGAGGTCACATCTATTGAGACACATGATCTTGCCAATTAATCATCTCCTGTTATAGAGCCACGTGAAGAATGCAAAAAGCATGTAGATTGCAAGGTGGCAAGTGCTTGATTGAAGAAGGTTTTATTCTTGTATTACTTCCTTCTATTTGTTGTTGATGTAATTTAAGAAACTGTGGGTGAGCTATAGGCAGCTCTATTCCTCATTATGCATATAGATATATACAGTGTAATTGACTCGGTGAAATACAAGGGGCAAAAATATAGTACACTCTAGTCTACTTCTCAATGCCATGTCTTTCGCATGGTATTAGAGCGTACCGAGAGCAAGGAGACTCTTTCTCAAATCGTCATCCATGGCAACCGCACTAAAATATCCCTTCCCGACCAACCTCAATGTCTCAAATTCTGTGACGTTTGAGCTCATCGACAATAACTACCTTCTTTGGGAGACTCAAAATTCTTTCTTCGGTTGAAAGCCAGGATCTACTAGGATTCCTCAACGGAGAAACAGCAGCCCCTCCGCAAATGCTTGAACAAGGAAATGGAGAACAGATCACCATTCCCAAACTACACAGCATGGGTAGGAACAGAATGACTGGTGAAACCATGGATTGTCGGAACTTTGTCCGAGGATGTTCCTTCCTGGACTTGCTGTAGGCCTAAAAACGACTGCTCGGGTGTGGAAAGTTCATACTGAGCATTATATTCAGGGATCAATTGCTCGAGAATTTGATCTTCTATCCCAGTTGCAACATATTCAGAAGGGAGACAACGCCCAAACCGTTCATCTCAGAGAGTTTTTAAGTCTATTTGTGATCAGTTAAATGCCGCTGGACAACCTGTCTAAGATGCAAATAAAGTTTTCAGGTTACTTGAAGGCCTCGGTGACAAATATGAGTCCGTCAAGACCACGATGGCTATGCCGTCCGTTGCCGTCATATGCAGAGGTTGTTCCCCAGCTACAAATGTGTCCCCGGCGTTTGTTTCACAGCGCCAATCTGGTGGCGATCGTGGTCGAGGAGGATGCTACTCGAGCGTAAGAGGAGGACTTTCATCATTTGCTTCTAAGGGTCGTGGCTTCCCTTAATCAAATCAAGGGAGTAGACCTACAAATGGGGAATCAAACAAATCTTCCAGCTCGAGCTCATCTCGTATCCCCACGTGTCAAATTTGCAAGAAGAGGGCGCATGATATGCACTTTAGTGTTGGCATTGACTCCACAACAGTTACCAAAGTGAAGGAATCCCACAAGGGTTAGCTGCTCTTCATATTACCGATTCACACAACGAGTGGCATCCTCGCACAGGTGCTACTGCTCACATCACTGATGATCCAGGTAATCTTGTTAAATTAACGTCTTATCAAGGAAGGGATAAAGTGATGGTTATTGATGGTGAATCTCTAGCGATCACTCATATGGGCACTGGTCAAATCGGGAATAGATCTCGCTCACTCTTGCTAATTAATAATGTGTTGGTTGTCCTGCAACTAAAGAACTTACCGTCTGTGTCTCAAATGACACGAGATTATCCTTGTTATTTTGTATTTAATAAGTGTGGATTCTCTATTAAGGACAGCATGATGGACAAGCTCATCCTCTCAATAATTAACTAGAAGTGTTAAATAGACCAGTTTGGCTAAGAACTGGCTAGTATTACTCATATATTAATTAGCACGTACAAGAAATAGACTCATTCAACCCAAACTGGCCTAATGAATTTTTTGTTGAGTCAGCTTGGAACCATTGTGAAATTAGATCAAACCTACCCATATCACCAAAAATCCTTGGTCAATTTTCACAGTTGACTATAGGTGAAAATTTGACCTGCAATTAACAGTAAATACTTTTGTTGTCCATTGCAATCAACGGTCAATTATTTGATCGTTGATTGCAATGGGCCAACGGCCGAATTTATGGCCATTGCACTTGATGAACGGTCATCAGATGACTGTTGCAAATTTTTTTACACGACAAAAATTTTCTCTCATTTTCATCATCAACTCTTAAATTTTGTAAATATCTCATCATTCCCACAATTCCAATTCACCTAAAACATACAAATATAAGTTAATTATTTTAAAAAATATTATTTAAAATAATATAATTTTTTTTAAAAAAAGAAAAAGGGTGTTGTTCACAGTTTGAACTGGTCTGAATCATAAATCGGTCCGCTTAAGCTCAATGCTGGATCGGTTCATAATTTCTTTAACTATTGTATAATCAGACTAGGCTATTATACTTAACCAGCCGAACCATAATAAGATCAAATGGTTTTAGCTCATTTTGATTGGCCCTCATTTTAAATCTCTGGAGCTAACTACGGTGGACTTTACACGACCAAGGACTCAACTCCAGCTGCATTCTTTTCATTAAGGCACAGGATCGCAGATGAGGAAATTTGGCATAGGAGATTGGGGCATCCAAGCTCTCGAGTATTGCATCCATCTGCAAAGAAATACTGTTATTGGCATAAACAAGCTTACTGGATAACTATGCAATAGTTGTCAAATTAATACAAGTATATAGCTGCCTTTTTTTGCCAAATTATTCTTGATGCTAACATCCACTTGAGAAAATTCACTGTGATTTGTGGGGGCCGGCTTCAATTTACTCCATGCAACAACTTCGATATTATACTATTCTTCTTGATGATTTTTCCAGATACTGTTGGTTCTATCCTTTAAAGGAAAAATCAGATTTTTTCGAGATATTTGTTTCTTTTCAAAGAATGGCTGAAAAATCAATCTGATAGGAAAATCAAGCTTTTTCAATCTAATGGAGGTGGAGAATTCACCAACCAGACACTGCATGATGTTTTTCAGAAAAGTGGGATTCGGCATCAAGTTTTATTGCCAGGTACTATCTGAGCAAAATGGCGTTGCCGACAGAAAGCACCGACACATTGCGGAATCGGGTCTCACAGTACACTTTCAGATGCCTCGATGCCGCCTAGTTACCGGGTGGATGCCTTTTCTATGGTAAACCTTTTAATAAATCGTCTTCCATCGAGTACACTAAAAATGAGGATTCCACACGAAATGTTGTTTGCAAAAATGCCCGATTATTCAATGCTCCGTAGTTTTGGATCACGATGTAATCCATGTCTTTAAAATTATATGACAAACAAATTTGATAAAAGATCAGTGCCATGTATTTTCTTGGGTTACACTGAAAAACACAAAGGATGAGATATCAGAAAGTCACAACAGCTCTATTCCACATTATGTATATATATATATGTATGTATGTATATAGTGTGATTGACTCAGTCAAATACAAGGGGCAAAAATATTTTACACTCTACTTCTCAAAGCCTTTTCTTTCGTCAGATCGACAGGGAATCTCCATTATAAACATTCTGCTCTGGGAGAGAAGAATGTCTGGCAAACTTCTGCTGAAAGTCGAAAACAGGCCACGTCTTTCACCCTTTCTTTTCCATGGACAACAGAAGAATCACTATGAAAGTTGTTTGCAAGTATATACATATGTGGGGAGGCGGTCGTTTGAGCTAGTTTCATTTACATTATTTACCAACTGCTGCTCCAGTCAGTTGCAGACAGTAGCAAGCAGCTCAATTCTCATTCATATTCGATAAAGAAGAAAATGTGAAAGCATTGCATCAGTAGGGCAACTCTTCTCCTTCAATGTTGACCCATCAAGTTTCCTGCAGTATCCGCGCGATGCATTCACTGGTTTTGAGGGGGAAAAAAAAAGAGAAATGTACTAGAATGCTAGTAAAATTACATTAAAAGAAAGGAACAAGTGATTAAGAAGATTATATATGTGTGTGAATGTGGCTGTATCTTACGAAGTCAGCTCATACCACTCAGCGTGAACCGGCCGATGTCTGTTGGTGACTTGGTGAACCTAAAAATAAGTCAATAATAATAAGGATAATGAGGCTGTTGACGAGATTATAGATCGATTGTAGCCAATTAATAGCTGATGAACCCCTTCATGGGAAAAAAATACATATTGAACCAAGTAACAGATAATTGACTCACGTATTTCTCTCCCAGGTGATCGCAGCATTTGGAGCAGAAAGCTTCGACCAATGTGAATCCGTTCTCCACGAAATGATCGCCACTGATCCAGACTTTCGCTCTGCCCATAGGGAATATTGCACTAGAACTATGACTCCTTCTCATTCTCATTTTAATTTTGCGAGCACACGCACGGCCCGCAGCAGAAGTCGCTTTTGGGGAGTAGTGATATCATCCATACATGTACCAGATACAAACTTCTCATATTCTTGAGTATATTTTGTCGAGTTTTGGAACAGAGAACTCTACCTTTTGATCACTAAATCGACCAAATAATTAAGAGCCAGGTCCTCATTCAGGGTTTGGATGATGATCAAGGATTTAAATATCGGTCTGTTGCGGTCATGGCAGCCATTACATAATACACTCGGTGTGCTCCGAGATCGTTACTGACCGATATAACGGATAGGATTAAAATGGCTAGCTGTTGTGGTCGTAATTCCATTACACAGAGGCCGTAACGGATAAATATTGGTTGTAACAGCTATATTCTTCACATTTTTACAGTAATTCATCATGTATTTAAATGATTTATAATTGAATACAACTTAAATTGAGGTGTATGAATTTTGTTACATGCCATAGGAGGGTTCTCAAATTTGAAAAAAAAATATTTTCTTACTATTTTTATCATTCTGCATTCATAAAAAAATTCTGATCATGACGTCCATGATACTCTTATACAACACAGCAATCGCCCAAAACTATTACAACTGAAACGCAACCATTATGCATGCTACAACTGTGTTTTGTTTTTCCGATTACATCCATGATTTAAATCCTTGATGATGATGATGAGATATAGTGTGGTGGAACAGCAGTGGTGATCGGAGAAAGAGAGGATGAAAGAGAAATAGTAATGAATGATATGTGGGACTGACTGGGTGAAGTAATTTCTCTCCTTCGTGGACCCCATACATACATACGTACATATATATATATATATATTTACCAACTGTAGAGAGACCAGATCCAGTGACAGAAGCAAAGGGTTATTCAAATTTATGATGATTGTATTACTCTTCATTTACTTTTCTGTGATCGAGTCGTTTTCCCTGTGGAGTCCAACGAGTTAAGTGAGCTGGGCTTCTGCCCATTTCCCCCATATCCTCTTGGCTCTGCACAAGGACAATTCAACGTGTCATCATTTATCGCAGTGTCAGTTGAAACTCTGTGGTCATGTTGGCGGGTGGTGATGGAATTATAATGGGATCATTGTATAATAAGAATACCATATGTAACAAATGAAGGAAGGTGACAGAGAATGACTTTCCCGCCCAAAATAACTAATTTAGTTAGTTAGCTATAGGACTAATTGATTGCACTCCTGAGTGTTCTACCTATGTACTCTAAAACTCAAAATGAAATGCATAATGAAAAGTTTGGTCTCTTCATCTTTCTCCTCTTCTACTCTAAAACTATGTTTTCCTTCGCGTTTCAGGCTAAGCCACAGCGAATAACATGGTATTAGAGTATTAGCTATTTCTTCTGCTGAAATCATCATTAGCCATGGCGTGTGGCAGTCATTCGCAAACTCAGAATCAACATTCACCTCCACCTCCACCTCCGCCTACAAATCAATTTCAAACCTTGGCTTCAGATGACCCCATGGCACAATCAGACAACATGCATAGTCCGTTCTTCCTCTAGAGTGGTGACCATCCAGGTCTAGCACTAGTATTACACACTCTCGTAGGTCCCAATTATTTTTTGTGGAGCAAAGCAATGCGAGTTGCACTTACAGCAAAGAATAAATTTGAATTCGTGGATGGAACCGTGCCACAGCCTCCTGAAACGAATTCTACGTTCAGGATCTAGTATAGATGCAACAGTGTGGTGGTTTCTTGGATCATCAATTCAGTTTCCAAAGAAATTTCAAAAAGTCTAATGTCATTAGAAATAGCCTAGGCTATCTGGCTAGAATTAAAGGATCAGTTTCATCAAAGCAATGCCCCAAAGATCTTCCAGTTGAAACAGAGTCTAAACTCATTATTGTGAGGCTCAATGGATGTTAGCACATACTTCACCCGCATCAAGATTCTTCAAGATGAATTGAAGACTTATCAACAAGGATTGGATTACTAGTAGCTCAAAGCAATTATGCAGTTTCTAATGGGTTTAAATGAGTCTTTCGTAGGTGTCCGCATTCAGATCTTGATGATGGAGCCATTACCACCACTATCTAAGGTGTTCAACTTGGTCATGCAAGAAGAGAGAAGATGCTCAATAGGGAATGTTTCGGTTGCGACTTACTCAATGGCATTTTTTGTAGCTGCACCACAATTTGCAACAAGTCCACCTAGTGTGACGGTTGTTGTGGCTATTGGAGGGGGAGGATGACATGAACAACCGATATGTACTCACTGCGGCATGATTGGTCACCGAATTGACAAGAGGAATTGATGTGGATAAGGGGCCTATTAAAGGATTTGGAAATTGATCAAAAAGGTCTTATGATGCTCTACTGTGACAATTAGGTGGCTCTCCACATAGCCTCGAATTTTGTCTTCCATGAGAGGATGAAACACATTGAGCTTGACTGCCATTTCATGCGAGAAAAGCTGAAAGAAGGGATGATCAAGACACTCCATGTCAATTCACAAAACAACTTGTAGACATCTTTACAAAGGCCTTGCATTCCAAATAGTTTAAGCTACTACTCAGCAAGCTGGGCGTCCAGAACATTTACACCCAGCTTGAGAGAGAGTATAACAAATGAAGGAAGCTAATAGTGTATAAGAATTTTGGTAGTCCAGTTGTTTGTGTCAGTTTCATTTCATTGTTTGTTGAAGAGGCTACGCATCCAACGGTTAACTGCAGTAGCAAGCAACTCATCAATTCTCATCGAGAAATATAGAAACTGTCGTCTTTCTTTGACAAGGACGTAACTGTGGAAGCACAGCGATACAGAACAGCAACTCTCCTCCCTTCACTGTTGATTCGTCAAGTTTCCCGCAGCATCCTTAGGATGCCATTCACCGTGGCTTAAAATAAAGGCATGAAAAAGAAGGGAGAAATATTATTAAAATCCAAAAGGAGAAGGAAATTTGAAACTGCGAACAAGTGATAAACAAGAGAATCTATATTTATATACTTACAGAAATAGCTCAAACCACTCAGCTTGAATCGGCTGATGACGGTTGGCGTCACCAGCTTGAAGCTAAGAATTAAGTTAATGTTAATAATGAGATTGTTCACGAGATTATAGATCAGTAATAGTTAATAATAACCGACCCCCTTAGTGAGAAAATACATATCGAGCAAGGCAATCAACTCACAAATTTCCATCCCAAGTGATAGCAGCATTTGGTGCAGTAAGCTCGAACCAATTTGAATCCCTTGTCCACCAAATGATCATCGCCTGTCCAGACGTTCTCTCTGCTCACGGGGAATATTACATTAGAAAGTGAAATTCATCATTCTCATTTGTTATCTATTAAATTCGTTGTAAGTCCATAAAAGATTATGATCAATTTTCACTTAAAAACTTAAGTTAATAGGTAATAGTACTCAACATTCTTATAAGCTCACAATATTTTCTTTATGTAATCGATATAGGATTGTATATCTCAACACCTGCCCTTACGTGACAACGTGGTCCACTTTGCCATGTGTCATTAAACACCTGCCCTCCACAACTGTTTACCAGTTGAGTCGGGTATTCTTCTTCCAGTCTCGGATAAGGGGGACAATTGGCCACGAGTTGGACAATTTTCTTCCGTACTTAAGCTTATATCAACTGACCACGAGCCAGGTTTATGAATGCAGATCAGGCAAGGTGCAAGCCCACTGACTCCAATACTATGTTAAAATCGTTGTGAGCATATAAGAGATCGGACCAATTTTTACTTAAAAAAGTTAAGTTGATAAGATAGTGATACCAAATCTTCTTATAAGCTCACAATTTTTTTTTTCATTTAATCAATGTGAGATCATATATCTCAACACTGGGTATTCTTCTTTCTATCTCGGATGAGGGGGACAACTGGCCACGAGTCGAACAATCTTCTTTCATACTTGGGCTTATACTAACTGATCAGGAGTTAAGCTTTTGGACTCGAGTCGGGCGAGGTGCGAGTCCACTAGCCCGATCCCTTTATGGGCTCACAATGAATTTAACATGGTATCAAGGCTAGTAGGCTTGCACCTTGCCCGACTCAAATCCAGAAGCCTGACTCGTGGTCAGTTGGTATAAGTCCAAGTATGGAAGAAAATTGCCTGACTCATGGTTAGTTGTTCCCCTCGCTCGAGATTGGAAGAAGAATAACCAACTTGTAAACAGTTATTGAGTGCGCGGGAGTTTAATGGCACGTGACAACGTGCACGTGAGGGCGGGTGTCGTATATCTCAACATTATCTGCAAGCACAAAAAGTCATCAAATGCTTACTGTACAATATGTTATAGAAGATGAGACTGTCCAATCGCAAATAAACTAATAAAGACGAATATTTATTATTATATTTGGTTGAAAAGGTTATGTACATACGCTTTGCTGAAGGTCCCTTGAACTCGGTATAACTCTTCTTCTCCATCAGCTGGGTAAATCTCAGTCCCCGTTGTCATCTCTGCAACTTCTGCTGGATTGCGGCTCACTAAGTTTCCTGACTGAGAAGAAATGAAACAGCAAAAGATTTAAGAAAGGTACCAATTATATTTCGGTTGAGACAGCTCGGTACTTCTCTTACTGCTGACCAAGATTCTGGGTTTGAATCTTTGTCAGTTGCATGTACGACCAACCCCGCTAGAATTTAGATTAATTGGATGGCGCAAACTCAAAATAATATTTTCCATGAGCCACTCAAAGCTGTCATACAGAACTTTCAAGTGTACGTGTGCCTACAGTCGGGGATCATTTCGCCTCAAAAATTTGACAGGGCCAGAACGAGAAAGACTTACAAAGAAAATCCAAGAACTCAACTCACGGATTCACTCTCAAGGACAGACTCAGAAAAAGTCAGCGAAAATCAGCACTGTTTCTTTCGCGCTTCTTGTTTTGATGATTGAATGGCATCCCCGGAAGGGAAATAGAGCAATGTTAAGATTCATCAAATTTTACATATGCATACACGTACCTTCCAGACGAGACAATCAGTGCCAGAAGCGATGAAAGTCTTGCATTGAGAGCACACATATGGCTTCCAGCAGCAGCAGTTCTTGCATCTTGGGATGTCATCAACGTCAACTAGAAACAACCTTCCCATATTTCCGATTGTATCTCGTCGAGTTTTATAGCTTGATCTTTTGATCGGTAAGTATTGACAGAATAATCAATAAGCGATAGAGGCCTTCCAGGAGTCGGATGATGATGGAAAATGGAGCAGTGGGATATAAAGCAAGCGCCGATCAGAGAAGAGAGAGGGAAAGATGAATCGTAATTAGAAGAGACTGACTGGAGCAAATATATAACCTGTACGTATGAGTTCCCATTCTGCAGAGGGATGCTCAATCAATGGATGGAAAGGAATGAATCCCTTTTAATTTAATTAGTGGATCCACCGGCCGGTCCATGATGCAAAACTCTATACTAATAATGCTGGAACTGTTTCCAAGCCGAGTAGATCGATCTATGGCTACCTCGATAGTTAACAGTTAATTAGGTAGTTGTTTTCTATCTACCGCCATGGAAATTTAGACAACCAACGTATTATGTAACACACACTAAATATTTACTTTCCTTTCATATCTACGACCTAATTGTAATCCCTCTCTCTCCAAAACCCTATCTTCTCCATGACCACAATTTATAACACTTCGGTATATACATATATGTACATATCTATATTACTTTAAGGAAGAAGCAGGTATTGTCTCATTTTTGGAAATCGAAAAAGTCCTTGATTAACATAATATCCAATTTTCCAATATTTAAGTGTAGAACAAAAATTCCAACATCAAAATCACACTTCAGCTCCGCTAAATCGTCGGATTCTCTCATTAATCTCTCTTACTAGATAATTGTTATATCAGAAAACAGATATTTCTATTACCAAAACCATAATTACTATCACTGAACGGCTAGATTTTGCTCAATTTCCCTCTTACCCAATAATCATTATATCAGAAAATATAAATTTATAATATCAAAACCCCAAGTATCACCGCTAAATTTTAGATTCCCCATTATATCTCACTCCTTAACCACTACAACAAAAAATATAATTCTAAACTATATTATTCTCAATTGTTATGTAAAATAAAAATATCTTACCCCCATTTTCTGAGGAGATTGTGGCTGCCTAACCTCCATGACAACCTCGATTACTTAAATCTGAAATAAAATAGAAAAGGGTAAATCCCCAAATACCACCGCTCAACGTTAAGAGTCTCCACCCCCCACCCCTCCCCCACCTCTCTCTCTCTCTCTCTCTCTCTCTCTCTCTCTCTCTCTCTCTCTCTCTATAATCACCCAAATAAAAAACAGAATTCTAAATTTTATTTATTCTGAAATGTTATGAAGACAAACATGTTGCCTAAAGTTGGCAATTTGGGCCGCACAAATTTACTATTAAGTTGTGCCAGCACGGCTCACCATCTTAGACAGTCCGAAAAATTTTGACCCGGACATAAAATATTCTGTATTTTGGGTGGCTTGGGCTAGGCAGGAATCATACAAATAATTATTTTTAAAGATAAATTTAAATATTTTATATTTGAAAATAAATTTTTATAATATAATTAATTGATTAATTTAATTTTTTATTAATTAAAAAATATTGAAATAACTATTAAAATACAATTATATATACATAATCAATATTTTTTTAAAAAAATTATTATAAAATTTATTTTATTATTTCGAGCCAGTATGATTTTTCGTGCTGTACTTAAAACTGCACTTTTTAGGACATGTCCTCTGTATTTTAGGTTTCATCTAATGTTTTCCTAATTGATTTTTTCATTTCCCTTCTGAATTGTTATTTGTGCATATAAAAAAGATACCGTTCTTTTTTTTTAATCAAATGTTGCTTATGCTAGTTTATATTATTTAAAGGAAGATATCTAATAATTCATCTCAATATTTTAGAGTTAAAAATGCACTTAATACATATTAATTTAATTAATAAAAAATAAATAGGGATTAAGTGTTAAAACTATCTTTAAAACTATAATCACTTCAGCAGCAGAAAAAAAATTTAAACTGCCTCTTAAATATAAATTTTTTGTCCACTTTTTAATTGCGTATTTTGTTTTTATTTATCTTGTACTCAAACTAGGTAATCTTATTAATAAAATAAATCCCATTTACACATTTAAATTTGACCTAATTCCAATTTAAAATAAATCTATATATTTAAAAAAATAAGAATACATCGCCATATAAATTAGCAATTTAATTGAGCAGATTTCTTCTAATATTTCACTTATATCTCTTTTAATAATCCTTTTGTTTTCTGGATAAGAAAGACAGTTCATGTCTTTTACTCAAAACTAATACTTATATATATATATATATGCAAGGTTGTCTCACATATGGAAAATACAACAAAACATATACCGCGGGCGTGGTAGAGTGGTTCAACATTCATCATCCCAATGGGAGGATTCGAGTTCGAGTCCCCCCTGCAGTGGGGAGCTCTTTACCCCTTAAATGGGCTGATTTAGGGCGATCCAGATTAGACCTGGCAAATTTCCACCCGGCACTGGCCCGGCACGATAACACTGTGCTGGGCCAGTGCTTATCGTGCCGTGCCGGCACGGCCCGATATTTTATTGGGCGTGCTGGGCCCGATGATCCCCGGGCCGTGCCGGCACGATAGCCCGATTAGGAATTTTTTTAAAAAAATTAATAAATTATTAGATACTATTGAAGGATAAAATTTTTTTTTATTTGTGATATCACTTGTAGTTGTAAATAAATCACGATCAAACGAGATTTTATCGGGCTATCGGGCCGTGCCAGGGCCGCTCTGTCTTATCGGGCCGTGCCGGCACGGCACGATATCTTAAAGGGCCGTGCTTGGACCAGCCCTTATCGTGCCTTCAACTTATCGGGCCGGGCCGGTACGATTTGCCACCCATAATCCAGATTAGTCAACTGGGCAAAATTCAACTGGATACTAACAGTTTATACCAAAAAAATTTTCTACGTGTCTAGTGAATTGGATTTTCCTTAGCAATAACCATGACATCAAACTCCTGATATTTGTCGACACTTCTAGTACAGCTGAAAATTTTTTTTATATTCAAAAAAAAAACTCCTAAGAGCTGAATCCGTATCAGTCAAATTTTCTTACTATCCTAAATAGTTTTGAGCATGATTTTTTAAACTTGAAATGTATCAATTGAAAAGTTTGGGTTCAACAATTTACACAAAAATAATCTGACCAACCATTGACACCCCTGATTGGAGATACAAAGAAAAGTTTCAGTTATGACATTCATAGCACAAATTTCATTTTATCCATTTCATTCTTCTATTCTTCTCTCCATATCCTTCTAAATCACATATCACCATTTTAAACCTGCATCATTTCCAGTAGGTGATGTTGCATCATCGGGGCTTCCTGAATTCCTGACAGACCTAAGCATCTTGATCTACATCGTTCGACAAACTGACCTGAGGGTGCCGGCTCATCATCCGTTGGATACCTGAAAGTTGCTCGAGGTCTTGTTATTTTTATTTTTGTGCAAGCTTCTTGATATGTGATTGATGATTGGTTTCTCCACTAAAGCAATCTAAATCATTCGGTATCTAAGTGTTAAAATGGTTCTTCATTTAGATAATAATAAGGGCTTCTTCTGTCAATTTTCTAAAAGATTTCTCATTTGTGATAAATCTTCATTCTCTCTTTATTATCATGATGATTATCGATCAAGCTCGACTCCGGGAATCTCACTTATGATCTAGCTTGGACCCGAGATATTCCGATTTAAGAGTTAGCTATTTATCACTCCACAACGTCCTTAACTCCTCGAATTCTTTGATATTGATCACTAGCATGTACAATATGCACTACGTTACCCTTCACAAGTGCAAATTCATCTGGTAGAAAAGTCAATGAAATATTATTTTATCGGCCGAAGCTCATTTAATGATTGCTCTCCATGAGTAAAACTTTTTTTTTCTTGGGCAATTGGGTAATATTTTTTAATGTTCCATTAATTAAGTTTGTGTAATAATATCAATTTCAATGGAGATTAAGAGGTCTGAAATCTTTAAATTTTTATCAGTAAAGTTTCTCACTTATTTATTTTTATATTTTTTGTTACTTTTTTTTGGCTCATAAACCTCCTTTATTGATGAGTTCTTTTTTTTTTTTAAATGTTTGATGAATGGTCAAAAGGTAAATGAGAAATGACATATTATGCATGTGACCTTCCGAAGGGTGTTTGTTACATGTAAATACCCTTAAGCCGCTCCTCAAGGTACCGTTTCAGTCGAGAGTAACTTCAGACAACCTTTTAGTTCTCTCTCTCTCTGTGCGTCTGTCCGAATCTCTTTTTTTCATTTTTTTGGTACCCCTTCGGGCTTATGATTATTGAATCTGCATGCAGGGAGAGAAATCGAAAGAAATGGCACAACCGTCGGACGATGAATCTGATCATGAAATGGGATATTCAAGCGATGGTTCTTCCACCTCTTTTGCTTCCATCGTTGATGATCACTTCGGCTGTTCGTTTTGCTGCAATCCCATCGCGGGCTTCCTGAATCTGCACTTTCGCTACGCAGTCAACGTAATCATTCTCCTGCCATCTCTCTTAGTTATATTCCTGCAATAGAAATTTAATTAGTCTCGCTCATTGAAATATCTATTGATCATATAGTGACTTGCTTTTACTCTCGTCTTCTGTTACTGATCAAGCCTTCTGTATTACCGAGCAGACGGTGAACGGACTCAGAGAAGTCGGAATCTTTAGCGGAGTGTATGTCAACAACCTTTTCTCCCCCACTCCCCCCTCTTCTGAATCAATTACATTCAGTGGGGTTTTAAAAAAAAAAAAGCCTGCTTTATTTTCGGGCAATGGTATGAATCATGAAATAATCTCTTTCACGAAAACTCATGCAGCGACAACGTGTTAATCGATTATGAAACTGTCCAAGGTCATGGCGCTGCCGCTACCGTTCATTGCCTCACATGCCTTTCCTTCTTAGGATGGAAATTTGTAAGAGCCTCCATTCATGCGCCTCGACTTGCTAGGTTTACTGATCATATCTTCTTTTCATCGTCGAGAATAGATCGATTGCATGTTGACTACATATAAATGGTGCAACTCTGTTTACCAGATCAATCTGATATGGAGCCCCGATCCCAGCATGCAGAACGGCAGATTTCTGTTCATGATGTACGTACCGCTCCTCTAATTATTGCGCTTGTTATTATGTGGTTTAACAATAGCAATATGCTAAATGATTTATCTGCTGAATGAGTTATGTGAGAGTTGTTGAGCATGATTTTTCCAACGTAAAAAAAAAAGATTTCGTCACTTCCCACTCTTCGGCGTCGATCTCATAAGACAGCCTACGTAGTTTGTCTATCCATTACTCGGCTGGCTGACAGGGCTGACCCAAGGCGAGGTTTAATGGGCCTGGGCCAGCGGCCCACTAGAAGTGCTGTGCTATTCCACCATTTTATCTAATTCAACTGATGCTGAGTTAGTTGTCTGCATGCAGGGATAAGCTCACTTTATTTCCTCTTCAGTAGCTGTGACACCATTAGAATGTCGCTGTGTGCATGCAACTTGAAGCTGTTCTTCCAATAGATATGGTTGTTTCAATCAAATCCGAGGAGATCCAATGATGTCCACGTTATTAGATTGGAGAAAACCTTATGTAAGAAGACTATAGATTTGATTTGGATTTCAAGTCGTGATCCACAGACATCGAATCAAATTCGAGAGTCGCCTGGACAATTTATTGTTTAGACATAATTAATATTATATATCCTATTCCTCTGTTTAATATATATATATATGTATATGTATGTATGTGTTTGCTTTGTATTTTGGTTACACTAGACCTGGCAAAATTCGGCACGGCCCGATAATTTATTGGGCGCGTTGGGCCCGATAATCCTGGGGCCGTGCCGGCACGATAGCCCGATTAGGGATTTTTTTTAAAAAAATTAATAAATTATTAGACACTATTGAAGGATAAAAAAATTTTCATTTATGAGTTCACTTGTAGTTGCAAATAAATCACGATCAAATGAGATTTTATCGGGCTATCGGGCCGTGCCAGGGCCGCCCCTGTCTTATCGTGCCGTGCCGGACCGGCACGATATCTTAAAGGGCCGTGCTTGGACCAGCCCTTATCGTGCCTTCCCCTTTTCGTGCCGTGCCGGCACGGCCCGATAAGACCGGGCCGGCACGATTTGCCACCCCTACGTTACGCAATAGTGTAGGACGCAATTAGAATCCAAAATCACAAGCATCATGAACTTTTTTGAAAGTAAAAGGTTTAAAGAGCTTTTGCCAAATTTTGATGATCATAGAATGAGCTGGATATACAATAACTTGTTTTTTCAAAGAAAAAACTGAGAAATTAATTGGTGGAGAGGGATCTCAAAATTTTCGTTTAAAAAATATATCAATTTCGTTGAATCGAAGGGAATACAAACAATTGGCAGGGATAGATCAATAACTTATTGATTTAATTGAAATATTGAGACATTGATAGAAGAAAAACAATTCACAATTTCATTAAAATTTCAAGTCTTACCACATATGAATTACTACATGTATTGCGGCACGGTTCTTAACTTTCAATAACAATAGCTTGGCTTCCAAGATCTTTTCAAATAAACGAGGAATTTATTTTCAACCAGATACTTGGAACTCATCCTCCTCTTCTACCGTATGGAAGGACACTCAGGTATGTAAGTCCATTATTCAGAAAGGTATCTGTAAAATTATTGGGGATGATAGTAACACAAGAGCCTAGTTGGATCCTTGGCTCCCATGTAATACAAATTTCAAGCCTTTGCCTAAACCAGTGGTTATATCAGATACATCAATGCAGGTAAGAGATTTATTTTTGCCAAACTCCAGGACTTGGGATATCTTCGTCTTAAGTAGCCTATTTGATTAGCCATCGATTTCAATCAAATATTTTAGAAATCCATGCTTATGAAAATCACCGTTCTAATGAGTTTTTATTTGATGCAAAATTTAACAAGGGACACGAAAACTTTGGGGACAAAACTATGGGATCTTAAGATTTATGGAGAATAGTCACTGAGAGTTTTCTGTGGTGGACTATAGAGGACAACAAATGTCCTTTGTGTAAGTCGGGGAAAGAAAATGGCATTCGCCTCTTTGGAGAGTGCTCCTTTACCCGAATTGCGTGGAGACAATTTGAGTGGCCTATATGGAATGCTTGTGGTGCTACGGAAAATTATACTATCCAGGACTTCGATTAGTTTTGTTTGTAATCCTTACAGCCCAAATCTTAATAAAAAGGATAAGATTGAAACTTCACTCTATGGGGCAAATTTGTTCCGCAATTTATGCAAGGAGAGAAAAATAATATTATGCTCAAACACTATTTCTGACCCTTCTTCCTTTTTAAGCAAATTGAACGATGACTTTTGAGGAGCATAGACCTTTCTCTTTTGTTGATTATTCATCCCCTACAGCAGAGGTTCTAGATAGCAGCAACCATATTGATCAGTGTTGAAATAAAGACGAAGACACAATCCAAATTTATGTGGATGCTAGCTGGAAGGAGACTAACTCATGCTTGGCTTGTGTTGCTGTCAACATAGGCAGATGCTTAAAATCTTGGCTCAAGAAGGAAGATACTACATCACCATTACAAGCTGAAGCTCGATCACTGCTCTTAGCTTAAAAAATTGCGGTTGAAAATGGATGGAGGAGAGTCATTTTTCATTATGATGCATAGGAACTTATAGTAGCAATTAAAAAGCATAAGTGACCCAATTGGGAGATTAAGAATATTATTACTTATTTTTTCAATCTAAATGCACATTCTGTATTATGGAATGGTGTATGGATTTCTAGGAATCATAATATGCTAGCTCACAATCTTTGTATATTGGGAAACAACAGGACTTCCACATATACTTGTATAATTCGGGGGGTTATGCTATGCAGGGCCCCATCTCCTCTTTGCCCTGAATGAAATATTTATTTAGCATATAAGTATTAAAAAGAGAGGTATAATTGCTGTTTATCTCCCTATTCCAAATTGGATTAGGTTGGATTTTATGTCATAAGAATGCCACTCTTCAAAATAGAGATATTTGATCATTTCACATGACTTATTTGCTTAGTTTTAGCGGGGCAACTTCGGGCAACTTTATTTGTTTCCCATTCATAGTTTCCCTATTCATTAAGTACTAGTCACTACATAGATCTTTCAGAAAAGGGGTGTTGGGAATCGATACGCGGCGGAAGCGTGCATTTCAATTTCAATTAAATTATATTCCTGAGCCCAGTATCCCTTTGATGCAATTTGAAATTCAAATACGAAAAAATAAGTAGAGAATATACATACCTACAAAGACTTCGAATCGGTCCTTGTATTTGAATCCTCAATTCGGCGATGTCCCACAGCGCCTTCACGAATGACTTCAAGAGTCGATCCTCTGACTAGACGCACACGTGTACGCCCTCCACGGTATCCACACCAAGTTTTTCTCGTAAGCGTTGAGAACTGTTCCCAACAATTGGTCGCCTTTTGTTTCGGAATAAAAGGCTTGTATATAGCACTTAGTAGAACTTATCTTCTTCAATCACTCTCGGATATAGTATTTTGGGTAGCACTCTTTTCTTCTCTCAAAACTAACACACATGATGCCCTTCGGTTTTTCTATATATAGAACACGAAAGGGGACTTTTGTCCCCTTTGGTGGGTGAAACGTTTTCACCTTTAGAATTATTTTACTGAAGAGAGGTGTCCCTCCTTCACCGAAGAGACGCGCCCTTTTTCACCGAAGAGATGCGCCCCTCTTTCACCGAAGAGACGCGCCCCTCTTTCACCGAAGAGACGCGCCCCTCTTTCACCGAAGAGACGCGCCCCTCTTTCACCGAAGAGACGCGCCCCTCTTTCACCGAAGAGACGCGCCCCTCTTTCACCGAAGAGACGCGCCCCTCTTTCACCGAAGAGACGCGCCCCTCTTTCACCGAAGAGACGCGCCCCTCTTTCACCGAAGAGACGCGCCCCTCTTTCACCGAAGAGACGCGCCCCTCTTTCACCGAAGAGATGCGTCCTTCTTTCACTGAAGAGACACGCCCTTCTTTCACCGAAGAGATGTGCCCCTCCTTCACCGAAGAGACACATCCCTCTTTCACCGAAGAGACGTGCCCTTCTTTCATCGAAGAGATGTGCTTTTTCACTATTGGCATACGTTATGCCATTTTGAATATTATGTCGTTGAGAATAGACCAACCATTGGTCTACATGACATGTACTAGTCATGTACATACATATAAACATGTATTTATCAAATCTCATTCGATAATTTAGCATGCGTATATAACCGAGAGTATAATTAAATTTCTATAAATTTAATTTTACAGTTAATTCCGAAACAACCTTATCTAATAAGACGTGTAACCGATATGGACAATTCCGTGCTAGCGGAATTAACTGTCCAACACAAAATTTAATCAATTAAATTTTGGTTACGAGAAATGACTTGTATTGTGTGTGACCCATTGGGCTCCACACTAAGCCGGTAGTGAATTAATTTATCTTATTAAACCTTTTAATAAGATCATCGATTAACTCTTAATCAATTAAGTTCACAAGTCAAGATTAACGTCTAGCAACATATCATGACCACCCGGATAGTGAAGATTTCAATCAAAGAATCGAACACCCTTTGGTGATTAGTTTTCGTGTAATTCAATCCTTCAGTTATACAATGTCCCGGATAAATTAAGGTATGGATAAAATGTCAAACCCTAATTTTTATCCATATGCATCTCAATTCTCTAGTAATTAACTCAACAATGAAATATCGGAAACTGCTTTCTGATATTTCATCCTACTCTGGCCAGAGATTTTCTGAGTCAATACTTAATAGAATACATAGGACATTCTCTCCTCTCATGAGAAGTAACTGATTCTTTATTGATTACACACCATCTCCATAAGAGTCTTGTTGGGTCCAGAATATCCTACTTATGGTTCAGAGAACTATGTAAAGGAATAAACCAAAACACAACTTAACTCTTACAAGATACTATGGTAATCTCAAGTCTAAGGATCATTTACACCTACTATCACCTAAGGAATAACCTATTGACATTTATTTAAAGATCCATTAGGTTAATCCTTAAGCGGATCAGTTCAGTAAACTCATTCCATAATGAGTACCTACACTCTTACATTAGTGACTCTTCACAAGTAACTGTGAGATCAGTTACCCTCTACCTTAGAGTATGTAACAAATGTACTAGTCTTACCAGATCACTAATCCCCTGTTCAGTGATCCTATAACTAGGAACATTTTAAACTAAAACTTGTGGATTTTAAGTCTCACTGGCATGATCTCATCATGACCTTAAAATCATTATCATAGTTTATGGGTTTCATCATAGAATATAGCAGCATATGATGAATGATAATGTCTTAATTTTATTTCATGAATAAAAATACATCAATTGTGATTGGGTTTAGAGCATTAATCCCAACAAGGGGAACTACAAAGGGTTAGCGTTGGATTAGAGACTTTTCTTACTTCTTTTGGATAAGTAATATACATTCATTAGCTAGGAATACCATTCCAGTCAAAAAAATACATGCCCATGTTTGAGCATGCTTTTGCCCATTTGATAGGGTTTGCGAGCAGCATGGTTATCCTCCCTACTTAACCATTTACAAGTCTAATTATCAAAGCGGCCAGCAACTTCAAAAAAAATCTTGGATGATATATTTAACAATCCTAGGATGGGCTCAACTTACTACTAACAAAAGAGACAAGCTCAGCACAATCAAACAGAAACAAGATAGAGTGCTAGTTCATCTGATGAGCGACATAGACAGAGATAAAGAATGTAGTTGCTTTAGCTTGCAATGGGGAACGTGATTAGCATTTCTAGAACCAGCATACTCTCTGCGATGCATTAACAAAAGCCACAATTGCTACACAAGAGTTTGTCATCGCTCATACTGCATCTATTTGGATGATAACCAGCCCTCTTTCTTCTTCTTGTCCCCTACACAAAAAGTATGAGCATGCCTGACGTGGAGGTCTCTTATCAAAAGTGTTGTTTTCACCTGATGCAGAGAAGCACCATGCTGCATAGACTAAAGTCTTTAGAAGAACTTGCAACAGAGTTTAAATATTCCTTAAATATATTAGATGTTAATTTCATGAAATCTAACAGGTTCCCTTTCTCATTCATATAAATAGCTTTATTTCTTTCTTTCCAAATTAAATTAAATAAGATGCCCATAAAAAGAGAAAAATGCTGAAAATTATTGACATTTAAGGAATTCTTTGCAACAAATATCAGATATGCTAAAAGTGACTTCAAGTTTCCATGGCATCCTGCAAAGAGCAATTACTCATACACCAATTTGATTGCCTCCATGCGATCCTTATGTAAGGGCACTCCCCAAATAAGTGAAAGATGCTATTGGGACTGGCATTAGATAATGGACATACTGAGTCTTCAGTAGAGGTCCACAGAAGGCTCTCGATAGCCATTCTCCATAAATGAAGTTTAAGGTGCTCATGGATCTTAAGACCCCATAAATTCCTCCAAAGAGTTTTATTTCCTCTATCGAATCTCCCTTCCTAATCAATGAGGTAATAACTTTTCACTTAATGCACTCCAAACCTATCTTAGTGTAGATAATGCTATCCCCCATAAGTGTTACCTAGGTGGATTTTTAGAATATTTTAAACTGTGTTGGTGTCGAATAAGGTCTCTAAAAAAAACTGGTCCCACCGCCTTCTAAATTTAAATCATTAACAATTAAGGAGAAATCAATAGTTAAATTAATGTGGGAAGGGGTAGTTTGAAAGAGTTTAAACCGGGGATCCAAGGCTCGGTCCAAACCATGGTTGGTTCAACATTGCCAATCAGTTTAAGGAGGATCTTTGAAAAACATTTCTACAAATTTGTAGTTCTTTCCACAATGTGGAGCAAGTTGAATTGTGCCTAATTATTGGGAATAAGAAGTTTCCACATTTATTTTTGAGAAATTTTGCATCAAGACTGTTATTATTAGTAGTTAAAACCATGCCATTTTAGACAACATGGCTATATTCATGCAGTTAATCTCCTAAACCCTAATTCACCGTTTATCTTTGGTTGACAGATGACATCCCAACTTATTGGGCGTAGTAACTGCCTAAATTGTCAGTTTTTCCCCACAAAAGCTTCAAGTTAACTGATCACTTTTGTAACTGATTTTTGTAGGAAAGCAGAAGGCACTCATTGGGTATATTGGAATTGAGTTCAAGATTAACTTTATTAAGGTGGATCTTGCAGCCCATGAGAGAACTTTGGATTTCCAACCTATTAGTTTAGCCTCGATCCTATCAAGTATATATTCAAAAGATTCAGCCCTACTTCATTTTAGGAACCAGGGGTTCCCAAGTTTGCAATCTGGTGAGAGTTTTTTTTTTTTATATTGAGTAAGAATTTAATGATACTCTTGTTAGAACCCGTAGCCCTTTTTGAAAAAAAAAAGATTGGATCTATGGAAGTTAATTTCCAATCCACTCCCATGATAGAAAGTATCCAAGATGCGTCTACAATTATTTACATATGTTCTTGTGGCCCTTATCAATATTGTTAAGTCATTGACGAAGAGAAGTACTACTAGAAATTCCTTATATTTCGTAAGATTTTTCCGATAGAAATAGTCTGACGGCAATTTCCATCAGAAATTCTAATAGAAAAATGGTGATGGAATTATTTGCAATAGACTTGTGGCAGAAATTGGCCGTAAGAAAATTTGTGGCAGTGCTCTTATGCAAAATCGTCAACCAAATGTTTTCTGTCGGAATAGCCTGGCAGAAATATTCAACGGAAAGTTTCCGTGAGAATTGTTCTCATGGAAAATTTGATGGAAATAATTCCAATGGTTGATTCTACTGCAAATTTGTCGATAACTCCACCAACAAAATACGAGGCTAGGTCAACGGAAATCTAATGAAAATAAGTTATATATATATATATCACATATTATTGTTGCCATTTGTACTACTTATATTTGCTGTGAAACCGAAAATTTCAATTAAACAAAAATCTAATATTGAGGGATTCATTTGTAATGCTTATATTTGCTGTAAGATTGGAAATTTCTACTTGAACTACTTCCATTCACATGTGGTCACTGCAAATTCTAGAGTCATATGAAATGATGATGGTGGAGTTCGCCTCCCGACATCACCATCACTTTCCGCCTTTACTCAGGCAGGATGAATATCAGGAGCATGTAACAAAAGATGGTTGGATGACACTGAAACTACCTATGCTACTTTACATGTCCTCCTCAACTGTGATGAAGTTAAACCATTTCTCCAGTACATGTTCATTCCTTACTTTTATCATCTAATATGTAACTTATATATCAATCTCTTCTCAATAAATGTATTTTATAATGTGAAATGTGTAGAATATTTCATCAGCAACTCCATGTTAACACTTACATTGAAAGGCAAGCAATTGAAGTGTATTTCACTAAGTGGTTTCGAGATTATGTAAGTAATAATTTACATTAAGTATTTATTCTTATTGATCAAAATGGATAATCTATGAAGTAAAGGCAAGTTGTGATAAACTTGGTCATTAATGCTGAACCACTACATCTCATTTCAGGTGCTCGATTTTGTTAACGGAGTAACTAACAAGTCATTACAAGACTTAGCATGGGGCCCCAATTGACAAGTAACGATATGACAATGTTATTTTGTTAATGAATATAAGTTCATCATAGAGGAATGCTACTGACAAGTCATTATAAAACTTAGCACGGGCCCCAATTGACAAGTAACAATATGACAGTGTTATTTTGTTAATGGACATAAGTTCATCATAGAGGAATGCTATGTTGGGAAGCATACAATGAATAGTAGAGTTTGGGTTAAGGGTACATATGGTGCCAATGACGAGTATGATTATTTTGGTGTATTACGTGAAGTGGTACAATTGCAGTATTGTGGATCAAAAGAGCATGAAGTAGTCCTAGTTAATTGTCATTGGTTCGACCCAAGACTAAGACGTGGTACCCGAACAACGATGTCTGAATACAATATAGTTGAAGTTAAACGTGACGGTAGTTACCGAACATATGACTATTTCATAATTCTAAGATGTTGTCAGCAGGTGTATTATGTACCTTATTCAAGTAGTATATGTAGTAAGGTAAATTGGTTGGCAGGTTTCAAAACAAGAGGAAGTGATCGTATTCAAGTTGAAGATTCAATGGAATCGGCATATCAAAATGATGAGATTTCACATGTAGTACTTGTACCATCTGATGAAATAATGGATTATTTAGCCAACAATAGTGATCCCCTAGATATTGTGTATGAAGAACAACAATATGACCAATTGGTGGGTATGATGGAAGATAGAGAGAGTGAAGGTGATATTGAACATGACATTGAAGATGATGAAGATTACAAGGAAGATGGGTTTGAGAAATGTGATTATGATGATGATGATTAATCATTTGCAAATGAAGATCACAATTGTGTATGATATGTTGGTAGATTTTTACATTAGTTATTAAGGTGTTAATGTTTTAAAAATTATTAACTTATCATGTATTGTTTACATTCTTTTTCTGTTGTTTTACACCATCTCCACTTACGGTTGTTGAGGGAAATCTAATATAAATAAGTGACATATACCATAAGTTACTGTTTTGAAGGTTTTAAGGCTGGCCGAGAATACAACTAGCAAAAAGTGGCACGACTCGAAAGCACGGCTACTTTATAATAAAAAGTGATTAATAAATTTGTTTTAAAAGTGATTAATTATACACATATACTTATTTAATTATTTTATTCAACTTAATACAAATTTTAGATTAATCAGTAAATTATATGATAAAAAATTTTATTTTGATATATACATTATTTAAATTTATTATTTAAAAGTAATTATTTACACAATTCATGCTAAGTCAAGCAAAAAAAGTGCCACAAAATTTTTACAATACAAGTAAAATTATCATAGAAAAATTATGTAAACAATTTAAATTATTTAATGAAACTTATAAAATTTGTACAAACTGATTTATTTACATTAGTTACATTGGAAATAATTTTAATAGTGTTTGGGCTAGGTTTTTGGACGAGTCAAAAATACGAAAATAATTTCTATATTTGAAGAACATTATGAGAAATTACATACAAATAATTATATTTACAAATTTATTTATATTTTTTTAAAAATATTATGAAATTTTCAACCTACCATACGTGTGATTGGAAATTGAAAATTTCCTCCTCTCTTGTGCGCTCATCTGGAGGTGCCAACAAAACAATCCCTTGCAAGGTGGCTGATGGGAAATGGGGCTTCTCACCGGATCACCAATTTTCCTCCGTCATTCCCGCAGCTGCCCATTCCTTCATCTTTTGCAAATCTTGTCTTCAATCTCGCGAAATGTCTCTCGCCTTCAGTTGACAACGGACAACAGCTTGAACAACCTCCAGCTCATCGGCTCCAACTTGGGAGCCTCTAGCTCGGTCGTCTCCACCTTGAACGCCTCCAACTCGGAAATCCCCTACCTTAGACACCTCTAGCTCGAAAATTGCCAGCTGGCACGCCTCTAGCTAAAACGCCGCTAGCTAGGACACCCCAAGCTCTGAAGCCTCCAGCTAGGACACCCTAAGCTTTGAAGCCTCCAGCTCGGACACCTCCAGCTCAGAAGTTGCCAACTCGAATGCCTCTAGCTCAGAAATCCCTCAGCTCACACGCCCCTACGTCGAACGCCTTGAGCTCGCACACCCCCAGCTTGGACACCCCCCACCCTGTGTGACTGTTGTTTGTTGCTACATATGTCATCATTGCTTTCATAACTTTTTATGCCTTGGTTGCTTCTTTGACTTTTTCTATCATTGTTGGTCGATGGTCCGTTACTGCCTTATCTATTCTAGTCCTTTATTGACTTATCTTTTTTGTTGTGTTGCAGGTGCTATGATGCTTCTCTTATCTAGTGTTTTGCTTTTCTCAGATAGGTTGTGTTTTGCTGGCCTATGTTTTGTTAGCTGCTAGGTTTTGTTATTAATTGTTGTAGCAAGTTTAGATGGGCTGTGCTTTGTTGCTATTAGCAAAATTGTAATTACCTACAGAAGATCATAGATCGTACAACTCTAGTTGACATGTTATATTCTATTCTTGTCTTTGATACTGAAACAAATTCTGTTTTGTTGAATGTTGTTTCATCTAATGAGATGATTTCGTATGATGTTCGCTAGATGCCTACAAGTAAGCGAGAAAACTTGACAAGGCGGCAAGGAAAGGATGTAGAGCAAGTACAACCTAAATCATCCACTTCACAAGCATCTTAGCAAATGAGGATGACATCAGCGCCCATTGAACATCCGACTCGACATCCACCGGTGCATTTGTTATTTGATGAAGATTCATCAATGCCTTTGTTCGATGATTCATAGCGCACATTCATATATTCAAGACAATTGAGGAATACTAGAAGGCCGAATGATGGGAAGGATCGGTGAGTGTCTATGTATTGTTGACATAGGCACATTTGATGACTTTTGCAAAATACAAAGATGGTGCATGAGTATATATTTGCAACTTTTTTGCAGAATGCGAAGATGGTGCATGAGCATATATTCGCAACTTTTTGACATAATATTTTATGTACATATATGTCATTTAGAACTTTAACATAAATGTACTTTTGATTGTAAATTTAGCTATTGATAATGTGATATACCTTTTGGAATAAATATTGTGTTTGATACTTTCAATTTATATATTTTTATAAGTAGGAATGTAGCAAGGATGAAGCAGGGTAGGGAAAATTTGTCATGCATTGCCCAATCTTTTCCATCAAATTTCCATTAGGAATGTCCATTGGAATCACTTTCCATGAGATTTTTGTGAGACAACATCTTACAGAAATTTTGTTAGAAAACATTTTCGCGGAATCTATTAGAAAAGTTTTCCGACGGATTTCTGAGAGATTTGGCCTTAGTGATTTTCTGATAGATTTGCGTTAGTCAAGCTTGATAGAAAATTTTTCGTCAGTGATTCTCCAACACTATTCTCTCAGGAAATTTCAACGGAATTTCTCTTAAAAATTCGACACATTTCTGTCAAATTTCCATCAAGTTTAAAATTTCCATCGAAGCCCCTTTCGAGAGATGAATTTCCTTTGAAATCCAATGGAATATGATGGTTTCTGTTAGAAAAGTGTCCCGATTTCCTCTTGAGATTTTGATTCCTTTTAGTTGGTTTAAATTTTCAGCCTTATGCGTCATCCAAGAAAGGATTTCCATAGTTAAAATCAAAAGATAAGGTGACAAGGGGTCGCCTTGCCTTAGTCCTCCGGTGCTCTTGAAAAACCAATTTGGTGATCCATTTATTAGAATTGAAAAGTTAAGGGTGGAAATACATCCAATGATCCAATGGATGAAAGTAGGATGAAAGCCTAAATTCCTAAGTATTGCTTCTATAAAACTCCATTCAACTCTATCAAAAGCATTAGAAAAATCAAGCTTGGTACCTACACCACCTTCTCTTGAGTTTGACTTATTCATGGAGTGCACAATTTCTCTAGCTAACACTACATGCTCATTAATACATTTTCCTTCCCGAAAGGCAATTTGGTTTGGAGAAATTATTTTTTCCTTAGTGTTGCTTAAGTTTATTTGTGATAAGTTTGGAAATTATTATGTACCTTCTGTTAGTAGGACTAATTGGCCTGAGAGACTTTTCTTACTATCTTATCTAGAAAAGGCAGGCAGACAGATTGAGGAAATTTAGGCAATGAATCATATGGCCTTCTCGTGGCTTATTGGGGCGTGTGAATTCATTCCACTGTGCTACAGAAATGGATGCAAGAACGTCCGACTAAGCAATATCATATTTTGGATTTCACTATTCAAAAACCGAGACTTCCACCACTTCCAGATGAGACATACATCCCTATCATGAGAGTAATATGATGCAGACATTTCAGCAAGACTGGGTCAAAATTAGGGCAATAATCTTACGTATTCTTGACTCCACGAGTGTGACAGATGGTTTCATTATGAATGTCTTTATGTAAGAAACGGACGTATTGAATCTGCACGATGACTAATTTAGGTGAATATATTCTAATTTAGGTGAATATATTCACAAGATGGTGTTACAAATTTGATCCCTTTCTTCCTTTTCCCTTTATTAACAAAAATAAAATTAGAAAATGTCATTGTTTCTTTCTTTGTTACTGGATCTCTCTGGCACAGGCTGGAGTCTGGTAGGCAGCGACTAGTGAATGACAAGAATTTAGGCCCTTGATTACCTTCTTCTCCTTCATCTTGGTTTTTAAATTTTCAACTAGCAGCCACTTTTAGCTTGAAATCTATCTTATTTATTTCTGAACTAGAAACTTACATGCACCATTACACTATTCATATATATATATATATGAATTTATTTAGATATGATTTATATTAATTTTTTTAATCAGAATTATCTTATTGAGATATAGTTTATATTAATACCTTAAAGTAAGAAGCACGTACCTGCAAGGATGACCCCATTGTCTTGGAACCATAGTTTTAAAAATCAGATTGGGTCAAGTGATTCGACTGGTTCAACTTGGAACTAGCCACTCACTCAGTCCAATTCTTATAAATAATCCAATTGCGGTTTCAATGAGGTCAACTCCAGTTGAATTGGCTGGTTCCCGATCCGACCAATAAATCCAATTAGACCTGTTGGGAAATCCGACTAACTTAACATAAAAAAAAACATATTATAATGTACATATTTTATTTTACTAGACTTATATTTATATTTTATATTAAACTTTTGTTTGATATAATGATTATATTAATTATTTTTGTTATAAATTATATTCAAATTATGATATTATATAAATTTATTAGCAATATTATATTATTAATATTATTTATTAAATATACAGTTCGCCCCATTGAACCCTGGTTCGACCCATGTATACACAAGTTCCCGATTCAATCTGGTTTTAAAAACTATGCTTGGAACTAAAGTTGTGATATCCGTTTGTGGTGTGTGCATATTAGGAGAGCATTGCATGTCCTATGTATGCCTAATAAGGAAAATTAAAAGAAAGATGCGTGCGAGAGAAACCAGTTCTATCTTAAATGGGCCATCAGATTTACGTGATAATCCGTCCATGTATGGATAAATTGTCCCGTGCATGTTATCAATCTGTATATATACGCGTGTACAAACATTTATACATTGGAATGAGTAAGTCAGAGAGATCCATTTTTTATGAGAAAAAACGGACAATTAGGAGAGAATATTATATTAAAAATTCTAAAAGTTTACAACTTTTATAAGTGGGTGTTAAAAATTATAAGTGGGTGTTAAAAATTTTCAGAATATCATTGTTTAAATCGGTTGCATTGTTAAGTTCAAAGTGTCAATTGCCATTAAATCTTATATAACATGTACATGCCATTATTTATTAATACTTATGTAGTGGACATGTGGTATGACACATCACCAAGTTGGTGCCACATCATCAAAACTTGCCTAGTCATTATGCCACTTCATCACATTTTTTGTTATACTAGCATGACCAATCTATGTAGACATTGCCACGACAGTAGATAACTACTATAACAGCACAATCATTATGGAAAATGACTGACAGGATTTAACAATATAATAGAATCAAATAACTTTTATAATTTTATAAGAGAAAATTTTACGGAATTTTCAGTGTAATTTTACCTGAAAATGGAACTAATTATAGGATAGGGAGACAGAAGAAAGAGAGTTCAAGCACTAACAATCTAATATTTCTTGCTAAACAGTCAATTATTTAGTCAAGAGAGCTTCTAAAATAGTGGGGAGCCACAAATTGAGAATCGTATTTACATTAATTAATTAACAATAAACAACAAACAAAACAAAAAAGTGACTACATATATAGAGATTGATCCATCCACAGCCACAGCCATAGCCACCAAGCCAACGGCGAGCCCTCCTTGTCTTCCATCCCTAGCTACCTAACTAATTATAACAATTTTCATACTCGTTGTCGGTTTTCCATCCTCTTGCATCTCTCCACACCGCTAGCTAACTAGTCTCCTTCGCCATTTCCTATCCCCTACTACCACCTACTCTCTCTCTATATATAACCCTTCATAATTTCTTCTCTCAAATATTATATTGTCGCGGGCTCAATTCAAATCGCACAATTACAGTATGGCTTCCAGAATTGGACAGATTGTGGCCATTTTCACTGCCTTCACAGTAGTGGTCATTGCCGACGACAGCATCCCAATCCCAGCTGACAAGACCCAACTGAACACTTGGTTCAAAAACAACGTCAAGCCCCTCCGCTATCGCAAGGGAGAGCTCGACCCCAACCTGGAGGTGGCCGACGCCGCCCCCAAGGTTATCAAGGTAAGGCAGGATGGTACTGGAGACTTTAAGACAATCACAGATGCCATCCAAAGCATTAAGGTCGGCAACAGCAAACGTGTCATCGTGTCCATTGGAGGTGGCGTTTATAATGAGAAGATCAAGATTGATCGTACCAAGCCCTTCGTCACGCTATATGGTGCCCCTAACAATAAGCCTAGGCTCGCGTTCGCTGGTGATGCTAAGCGGTATGGCACCGTCGATAGCGCCACCTTGATTGTGGAGTCTGATTACTTCGTGGCCGCCAACATCATAGTTGCAGTAATTTTCCTCTCTCTGTAGACTTCTCAATTTCCCAAATTTCACTACGACACGTGTATATATGCATTTATGTATATTTTCTTTCTCCATATTTGTTTGTGTGTGTGTATATATATATATACTGTCTCAAGATGAATGATCATACCATTAATTTTTTTGGATCCTCGGCCTTGCTCTTGATGGTTTGAAGAACACGTCGCCAAGGCCAGATGGGAAGAGATCCGGAGCACAAGCAGTGGCGTTAAGGATCTCTGGAGACAAAGCCGCCTTCTACAATTGCCGATTCTTGGGATTCCAGGACACCCTCTGTGACGATCGTGGCTTCCACTTCTTCAAGGATTGCTATATTGAGGGCACAGTGGACTACATCTTTGGCTCTGGGACATCTCTCTACCTTAACAATGAGCTTCATGTGCTTGGTGACAGCGGCCTTACTGTTATCACTGCTCAGGCAAGGGAGAGCAACGCTGAGGACACTGGCTACTCCTTCGTCCACTGCTCCATCACGGGAGCTGGCAAGGGCACCTACTTGGGTCGGGCATGGAAGAATGCCCCTAGGACGATTTTCGCCTACACTAAGATGAGCAGTGTCATCGCTCCTAAAGGCTGGTTCAACAACAACCACCCTCAGCGCGAGAGGTACGTTGATCCTTGTGACTTTTGCTCGTCCTTTGATCGATCCTCTAGAGCACACAGCTTTCTAACAATTCCTTTAATGAACTTCCTAGCTAGATATACTGTATATAGTCCTATGGTGGGAATTACACACAAAATTGTAAAGCCTATATTCTTCGATTAATACTACAGTACTGTATAAGAAGAATATCAATTAGTAGTAAATGAACTAATAATCAATATGATAATTTAATGGTGGTCGCAGAACTGTTCAGTTTGGAGAGTACAAGAATACAGGTCGAGGAGCAAATCCAGCAGGTCGGGTCAAGTATGTGAAGCAACTGAGCAGCTCAGAAGTGAAGCCCTTCATCTCCCTCTCCTATATCATGGGTTCCAAATGGCTGCTTCCAGCCCCAAAATTCTAAGACTGCCATGCTCTTTATATAGTTTATATACGCCATCGATTCATTGGTAATTTATATGTACGTATAGATCCGATCTTAGGACGAGTGCAACAAACCTTCAACTGTTGATTCTTTCACTTCATTGTACGCTAATCATCAGAAGAAATAAAATCATAAGCCCTTACTTCAATTTTAATTGTCTAATAAATATTTTGTGTCAATAGATTAAAGTTTACTCAAAAGGAAAGGAAGAGTTCTAATCCGACTTGGTATAAGGACCGCAAATAACAATACGATCGTTAACGTTATGATAAAAAGTTTAAGTCATGGTCAAATTTTATGGCGTCATAAGTTGAAACTTAATATTGTTGCATTTGAAGTATATCAATTTGCTTATTTTACATGTTTTGAATGTAAAGATAAAATTCCTTGTATAACTTCCACAAGTTAGATTATATAAATAGAGTGCACGTACAGCTTATACTGTATTTTATTTTAACTTATTGCATAATACGATATCATAATAAAGCCAAATGGCACAATATCTGTGGTATAAAATTCACAGCGTAACTCCCACGACTTGACTCAAATACACAGAGCGTACATGTCTCTTGGTGATTTTTCACGATGTCGCGAACGGGTAAGTTGCGGCCGGGGATCACGTCTCTGTTATTTACAGTCTTGCCTAAATATATCTGTGATTGCATTATCCGATACCCTTTGAGGCCTCATTAATTATCATCATCATCATCATCATCACCCGTTATATGGAGCTTTAATTGATCTATTTTTTTGCAGAAAAGAAAATTAAATCGAGAAGAAATTCTAAAAGGTTTACAAATACTGTAAAAATGTTTTTAAATTCAATAGTATCTTAATAAATATATCCACTGAATCCATCGCTTGTATTCTAATCCAATTCCGAGGGGATCATAACAAGAGCTCGATCTTCCCTGCTACATTCTCCCCTAGACTCGAGCTTGAGACTTTTCTAACTGGCTAGCCGCATGCTTTATTGACTTCTAGCTTGCCACTTTAACTTGAACTCTCCCTTGTTCTTTTGACTCTTCAAAATATAAACTCTTGGGTCCTATATAAGCTAAAATAAGATAAAATTATGAATTTATAAGAAAAATTGGATACAATCATTAACTATTAGTTCAGGTTCTTAAGTGAAAATGAATATGATTTTTTATGGACGCATAACAAGTTTAATATAGTATTAGAGTAAGTGGGTCATACCTCGCTCAACCTGAGTTTGAAAACTCAATTTGTGATAAGTTGGTATAAGCCTAATTACGGAATAAAATTGCTTGATTCATGGCCAATTATACCTTTTATTCGAGATGGAAAGAAGAATACCTAACTCATAAATAATTATTGAGGGCAAGTGTTTAATAGTAAGTAGTAATGTGAGGATAAGTATTGAAATATACAATCACATATTAACTAAAAGAAGAGAAAATTGTGGATATATAAAAAGATTGGATACTACCACTTATCAGTTTAAACTTTTAGATAAAAATATAGTCAATATCTGATGGACCGATCCAAATTGAATTCAATAGGTTTGATCTTCTTTGACTATGGACACTTTTTGGAAAGCAGAGAACCTGTTTACCCCCCTGATCTTGGTGCTGCTTCACATCACGATCATCTCGATAGCTTTGTTTGTCAGGAGTAATATCAACCAGAATAACATCTTGATAGAAATTACTACGTTGAACGTTAGTTAGTGCTGCTTTTGCACTCACCAGTGATTTTTCTTTCCATCATCATCAAAAGCAATGTTTGTCAACTCTCTCAAGTCTTCTTCTTTATATGTCAAACTTTAGATCAGGAAAATCATATGCAAAACAAACTTTGTAACTTGAAGAGAACCCACAAATCTTCATAGATAGGCCACCATTGACAATCCGTCTTAGGCGGATGATTAATTAAGAGCACCGGCAAACAGGTTATCATCCTCCAGATTCTTCAGCGAGTTCCGAATCAACACAGAGATGAAGCTCGATTAAAGGGCCATTTACTGATAGGTCATCAAGTGGTCCATTTGTTGATAAAACTCCAGATGGGTCTCTTGAAGGAGTTGAGTAATCTCATGTGTTCGAATCACTTCCTCCATCTAGACATCGAGGGCACTCCATAATATCACAAAATTTATTAATTAGCAGAAAATGTGAAGTTTTTTCTTTTCATTTTTTCAATAGTGTCATGAGGTTTAAGTTTATAGTATATATATGTATTTTTTTTTTAATTTGTATTATGGAGAATAGTTTTAAAAAAATACGGGAACGTTTTCCACTAATACTCAAGTTGGTGACATCATATATGAAATTTGGATGATATATCAAACAATTTACCCTATCGTGGTACAAAATAAAATGTTACCACGTGCTATCTCGTGTAACACATGGACTTATGTCCAGAGTACTAAAATAAAGATTTTGGTTTTTTACTTCTTTTTATATGAAACTTACATTTGTCCCTTTTTGTTCCAAATTATCTTATTAAATCTTTTTACGATCATGTCTATCACGGTATTATCTCTAAATCATCAACTGCCGCTAACAGTTTGCTGGTGTGAATCAACAAAACCCTTTCATTTATGTGTACTTTATGCTAATGTGGCATCACACATTAGCAACTTTTTACTACAGTATTATGACATATCAATGAATTCTTGCAAAGGTAACATTCTTAATGGGTCAGTATAACTACGTCAACCTAAAAGTGTTGTGTTAATAGATAACTAGGAGTATATAATAACTGATAGCGTTAAGTTACATGCATACTTATGAAGGAGAGTGATGATTAGGATTTAAATATATAATGAAAGTAAATATATAATTTTAATATGATATTTGAAATTTTGTAAAATTTATTTATAAAAGGAGAGAAATATATAAGGTTGAAGGTGTAATTTTCCTCTTTTTTAACATAAGATAAGAAAGAGAGTGGGGACGAACATTGTTGTCCACTTGAGAAGAAAATATCTTGAATCATATCCTCGTGAGTGGGGCAATCCAATACTTGTATCCCTTTCTTCATCCCACTTCTTCCCATTTTCCACGAGTAAAAAGGAAAAAAAATAAAAAGATAAATGGAGCAAGAGCCAAAATCATGTTTTTTTTGTCCTTTTATTAAATCAAATTCAATCGCATGATTTGCAAGTTGCTAATAGCTATTGGATGACTTTCCTTCTACTCCATTCTATGTTGGGCCACTTAACATCCTTTGACTACTAGGTTAAATGCTTCTATCGGTTCGTTTCAGGCCATACATGCAATACAATAGCAACAATAATGACGATGACAATGACTACCATCACCACGATTATGATAATGTTAAAAGGCAATATATAAAAAGAGAGGAACATATACAAGTCCTCGACGGTTACCGAGACAGAGACCCGTCAAAGGCAAGCAGCCATATAATGTGCCGGTCGATCAGGGCGTCGAGTTTCACTTCCTCCTCTCCTTTGCAATCGATTACGACGCCTCGGGCTCGTCCCCAACAGACGGGACCTTCAACATCTTCTGGGACTCGATCAACCTCGGCCCAGATCAGGTTTCCTTGGTCAAGGACCAGCACCCGAACGTGAGGGTTGGCTTGAGCTTAGGAGGGGATAGCGTCCATGGCAGCTACGCCTACTTCGAGCCTTCCTCGATCAACAGCTGGGTCTCGAATGCCGTCACTTCCCTCACGGCAATCATCAAGAACTACAACCTCGATGGGATAGACATCGACTATGAGCACTTCAAGGCAGACCCAGAGACTTTTGCGGCGTGCATCGGGCAGCTCATAAGCACTCTCAAGAAGAACGGAGTGATTCGGTTCGCTTCCATAGCCCCGTTCGCGAACGAGGACGTGCAGTCGCATTACCTGGCCCTGTGGAGAAAATACGGGAACATCATAGACTACGTGAACTTCCAGTTCTATGCTTACGAGCGGGGCACCACCGTGTCTCAGTTCCTCGACTATTTTGACCAGCAGGCCTCGAATTATGACGGCGGGAAAGTCCTGGTGAGCTTCATCAGCGACGGGAGCCGTGGGCTATCGCCCGAGAATGGGTTCTTCACGGCGTGCAGCAGGCTCAAGAGCGAGGGGAGCTTGAATGGGATATTCGTCTGGTCCGCTGATGATTCCAAGGCTAACGGGTTCCGGTACGAGAAGCAATCGCAGGCACTGTTGACGACTCCTCAGTGAGTAGAACTTATGTGGTGTGTCTGATTCCTTAGAGACACCAGCTGCGTCTGTCAAACTGTGGTTGTGCATTCATATTTTAAGAAATGTTTTATCAATGTACGGTTATGGTTTCCTAATGGTTTTATCCGATACTAATTTCAATTAGTAAGTGAAGTGGCATATAAATTACACGGCAATAATGGTCTGTCCCCGCTCTTCAAGTGAGCATACACCTTATTCATCTCGGTCGTACCACTTCATTAATGGCTCGGTCAGCTTATTCCCGAGTCATCCGAGACTGGTTTGAGTAATAATCACCTAAGAAAAAGAGACACTAGGATATACTGATCAAAGAGAAATCACGTACCCTTGACCAAGATAACCGAACCAGTAATCAAACCACAACTGGGACAAATTCCAGCAATGAACCCATCACATCAATACATCAGCTACCTGTATGACATGACTCAGTCCATCATGTGTTATAGCTAAGTATTACAAATTGATTTGAAGACTAGTCGTTTCCCCCCATCCAACACTGTATTGGACTCACAAAACACTGATGCCCGAGCTCAGAATTCACCGGACAGTATGCTTCCAAGATCTCAAATACACAGAATGAACTGAAGCTCATAACTTTCCAGCACGGTATGGTACAAATAAACCATGTTAGACATGAACCCAAAGTATATCATATCAACACAGCGACCCAGATAGATCACAGCTATAAATTTGATCATTCAGATTATCGTTTTTTTAATAGAGCATGATGATTTTACATATCATAGTAAGCAGCGATCCGAGGTCAGATCGGGAAGGAAATTATAGAGACTCTGTCTATTCATGGATCATTGCTCCAATCTCGATCATGGTCGAAGAACAAAGGCCCCTCCTATAAAAGACAGTGAGGCCCAAACAATATTAAGTGAACATTGAAGGGCCCAACCTAACGAGACCTTTATATAGCTCTTCCCATTAAATAAGACAATTTTTTTTCCAGTTTTTTAACCACAACATGAATGCATTTATCTCTATATATTTGAAGTGTACCTCTCATTATGAAGAACAATGGTCCCTTCAAATCATTCCGAATTGAAAAGTTAGCAGTGTGTTCCCTCAAGGAGTACAGTGCTCTCTACTAAAGTAATGTCCTCTAATGGTCAAAAGGTGGGGAGAGGAACTGGGTCTTCCCTTTGTAGGAGGAAAGGTATAGAAAGAAACTAAACAAAGAATGAAGGAACAAGGCAGTATCCAAGAAAAGAACTCATACTTAGCCACAGTAATCCAAAAGGTGAACCCCTCGTTTGTCTGGGAGGGACCAGCACATTGGAGAAGAAGGAACGGAACATTTTAGGATTTAATCAATTTTTTTTTATAAAAAAAGGCAGAGGAACAGAATCCAAAGAGGCCTTGATGAAAGGAATGCTACCAAACCCTGACAGTCAGTCAGCCACTTTATGAAAGGTACGAACAGTGCAGTCACCAGACAAATACTAGTTACCATAGAAAAGGGTGTGGTACAGTACATTGTCACATGTGGGATTCTCACCACACCTGGCGTTGTACTTACTATCTTCAAAATTGATGATTTCTCCTTATAATAATAATAATAATATGTCACATTCCAGCAGCAAGTTGTAATAATAGAAATAAACATCTGACGTCAGCAGAGCATTCAGATGATAGGAAGTATGTAGTGGCAATCCTTGCTCTTGAACAGAAGTATTCCTCATTTTACAAGAAGGTACAGCACCAGAAATTTACACTTACTAACTTGGAACAAGACAGCTATTGACCATCAAACCAAAACAGAAGGAACGACTTCCAAGCAAAAAATCAGCCGCGAAGAGCGCTATAAGACCTGCGAACCAAACAGTCCAGGAGGGGGCAAGACATCTTCGAAAAGAAACCTCACTTCCAAGACCCATCATCACCAATAAAGCCAGCGGTGGAAAGCCAAAAATGAGAGTACGAATTTCGAAAACAAATAAGTAGACTTGTGCAGGAACTGTGGCCAAATTATATGTGTCTGGTTTCAACTGAAGTTTAGAATCATTTTTTCAGTCGAAGCTTGAGGAGCGGCTCCATCTTCCTCGCATGTATTCCTCCCATGATATACCTTGCTCTGTGCTGCTGGTGGTGGAGAGGGAATCGTCCTCCAGATCTTGCAATGCTAGATTGAGGTGAGACTGAATGCTGCTCACAGGGGAGTCTTCCCCGTCCAAGCCATCGAGTTCTGACGACGAACTGATATGTTCCCTTGCCCACTTTATTGCTTCCTCATCACCTTGGAGAAGCTTCAAAACCTGTAACCGAACCACAGTTCAGCAATATTCACAAACGCTAAAGGATACAAAACAGTGAGTAGAGGAAGAAAACCTACCCGACTAATTTGAGGACGAGCTTGGGGAGATCGACTGATACAAATTGTAGTGGCTAAAACCATTCTTCCAATATGTTCATGGTCATAATCACTGCCCAAGCTTGGATCTAGCAATTGGGAAACCTTCCCAGACTGTAAAATGGGCTTTGCCTGCAAATGATTGTCAACCATGATATTCAAGTAAGTGTCAAATGGAGTCAAATGTTCATGTAAACCAATTCCTGTCAGTAACTCAAAAAGCAAAAAATAGATACCATGTAATAAAAGGCTTTTGCAGAATCAGATTTGCTTTACCAAAATATATTCCAAGAACAACTACTATCAGATTTACTTACCCACATGACTAGGCTCTCTTGACCCTTTGGATATTCACCACCAATCGGCTTTCTACCAGATAGAAGCTCAAGAATAACAACACCAAATGCATATACATCAACACGGTCACTCACTTTGCCATGCATGAAGTATTCTGGAGCCAAGTAACTGGATAGAAGCAATATAAAAAAGAAAAAAGAGAGAGAGAGAGGAGAGAGAGAAGGAAAGAAAGACATACGTCTCAGTAAATGCATCTAAATAAAGTGTAGAGATGACAGATGACATAATGATATGTAATTCCCAGCCAGCAAATACAGCCTACCCAAAGGTTCCAGCAACATCATCTGTTGTCAATTGGCATGATAGATCTGCAACCCGATCAGCAAGACCAAAATCTGACAACTGACAAATTAAACAAAACATGGATGAATGAGCAGAAGATTACAAATGAAATAGCCAGAAAGAAATTCAAATGTGCAATTGCAGGTACCTGTGGCTCGAAATCCTCAGAGAGAAGAATGTTTGAAGACTTCACATCTTTGTGGATAACTGGTTGAGTGCAGCTGTTATGTATGTAGTCCAGTGCCTCAGCTACACCAACAGTGACTTTATACCTCTCTCGCCATCCAAATGCATATGGATCCTTCTTCTCGCCTGCAGAGTGTTGATGAAAAATCAGGCATAAAGTAGAGGGAGGTGAAGAAGTCTTCACCGAATCCCAACCAGAAAATCTGCAGTTACATACCATGGAGATTCTCTTCTAGGCTCCCTCTTTCTAGAAAATCATAAACCAGGGCAAGTTTATTGTCTTCGTAGCAGAAACCAAGCAGGGATAATATGTTCTTGTGATTTAATGTGGTAATGATGTCAATTTCTGAAGCAAATTCCTTCACTACATCATCAGATGGCTTCAGAATCTTCACTGCCAGTTCCTTGCCATCAGACAGACAACCTCGATATACCTGACTGCTTCCACCCCTTCCCACCAGATTCTCTGAAATTACAGATATATGATTAGAACACTGTAAACAAAGTTTTAACTGTATTATCAGAAGCCAAGGCTCATAACTGACAGAAATACCAGGTGTCAAGTTCGATGTAGCTGCCAGAAGTTCCTCATAGTTGAACAATCTGCAAGTGGAAGAATATTTATCGTGAAGGCCCTCCAGTTCCTCCGCAATACTCTTTGAGGTATTATCGGGTGAAAGAGGACAGACAACTTCAGATCCAATGGGTACGATTGCACCTTGCTCTCCATTCAAATCACATAGTTGATCATTGTTGTGGGCATGGGTGCTCTGCTTTTGATCAGGATAGACTACAGCACTGGAATGTGTGCTCGGTAGTCCCAAAACACTTTGAACCACCGATCTCTTTCTCCCCACAGATTTTTCTGCTTGTTGCCACTTTGGCAAAAGTATCCTCTGAAGGAATGACCAACCAGGTCTAAATCCACGTGATTCTCGAACTGTGATGGAATCAGAGCTTGTGGCGTCCTCATTTGCTTGAAATGGCACCAGAGCTAAAGAATTGTCAACAGCATCATTTTCAGTCTTTTCTGAAAATAACTCAACATCCTGAGAAGCCGATTCTGGATTATCTTTCCTCGATCCACAAGAGGAATCAGACTTATGCACACACTGCCTGCTGCCAAGATCACATTTCTCTGCTAACTTCAAGTTTCTGCTCAAAGAACGATGGAGCAGCCGGGCATAAGCCTTGTGCCTCTTATCGTCTGTTCCAAAAGAAGGAAAAAGAAAAACATGGAGCATGTAAGCATGACAGTGGAATTCCCGTTTTTACTGACACAAACAAACTATGAGAACTTCCAAAAACTCCACCTTGTGAGGCATCCGAATCAAGTTGAGCCACGTCTCTCTTGAACACAACCTTGCCACTATCAACAGCGAAAACCCAGAAACTTTTAGACAAATTTCTGGCACAATACTTAGCTACAGAAGCAGATGATCGGATTCTGTGTTGAGTCTTGGAGGTTCCCACAATTAACTTTGCAGACGGGAATAATTTTGCTTCCCGAACTAACACTTTTCTAGCCGACGGTCCCCTGCATATCTTGAGCTTCAAATCCACCTACAGCAATAAGTCAATAAATTGAAACGCAATTTTCAATATCGAGGGAATTGAGCAGCAATTGGTAACAGTGAACCACCGACACAGCATTTAAAATGAAAAAAAGAACAGATTATACCACTCCGTCGGAAATTGATGCAAAATATTTAAATTGAAGGATTTACCGTATTTACCTGTTTCAAGTTACAGAATCCTTCATAGACAGCGAGCACAGAATCAAACGCATTAACCAGAGACATCAATGACGATGTTCCCTCTGCAAAAAAAAAAAGGAGAAAAAACAACAACAACAATCTAGTAGAGATAACAGAGAGAGGTTTGGGCCGGGGGGGGGGGCGCGGGGTTGGGCGTAGAGAGGAAGAGAGATTTACCAATGGGGGACGAAGAATCGAGGACGTGAAGAGCAATGACGCGATCTCCGGGCTGAGCCACCTTCACCAAGGCCCAAGTCAGCAGCTCCTTGCTCTCCCCATCCAATTTCACCCCGACCACCACCACCTCTCCTCCTCCACCTTCACCGGTCGCCCCTCCAACACCAGTCACCGCACGGTCTCCACCCAGTTGCATCTCCTTTCCCGCCGCCACCGCCAAATGTCGCCGGTTCCGCAGTTTTTCCCCCTCCCACGCTTAAGAACACATTCTATACCTTCTCTCAAGTTTCTCTCTCCAATGGAGGGAAGGACAGTTGCAGTGACTTCCTTGCTTTTTGTGTAGGGGAAGGCCAAGGAAGGAATGAAGGAGTGGGGGGGGGGGGGGGTGGTGGGGGAGGGTATCACGTTTCGGGGACTATAACTTGTCAACTGCTCCCCTCTCCTGTAGGGTGCGGCCGCTATCCTCTGCTTCGCGGTGCCGTAGTCTTGTCGTGTGGCCTCATCATCATCATCATCCTTTCCAATGTCTCGTGCGGACCGCTCCTTTTGTCGGAATCGTAGGTCCCTTGACCTCTGCCCTATCCCTACTTATAAAAACAATATACATATAAGTATATTTTTTTTTAGTTATTTGACGCCAACAAGTTAATTGAAATACGACTAATACAAATCTAGTCCGCTCAAAACTTTTTAACATAAATTTTTTATAATATTTAAATATAAAATTTTATTAAAAAAAGAGTGAAAATAATACTATCATTGAACATATGTAAATATGAGTATATTAATTAAGATGATTTCATGCTTTTTTTGTTTGTTTGCACCACGAGTATCTCGGGTTAGTCGAAGAGTATATCGGAACTAATCTACGGTCGGGTCAGAATTCTTAGAAAAATCTCCGTCAATTTTTCCAACCTGAGATTCGATTATTAGATTACTCATTTGGAAATTTAGTAACGCAATCACTAGTCTAACCACAAGTTAGCGATCTAATACTTTTTTATGTGTACCCATAAGTGAGTTTTTTTTTACTAATAAAATATTATAATTAAAAAAATTCTACCAGTTAATGAATCTATTAATTTTCCAAATAACGGATCCTTCATGGGAGCAAATGCTCCATTCGTTTCCTTTTTGGGTGGTTACTATTTGTTGATTAATTTGATCCAATTTAATGATGATATCTGTTATTACCAAAAGCAAGCAATCATTAATCGCTTAGGGTATCCAATTAAATGTACCGGAAATTTTGTGACATATTTGTCGTCTTCTATGGCAGAAGAAATCCGATATATAAAAATAAATAATTTCTAGAACGCCTTTATCATAATAATATCCACATATCAATTGTTGGCAGTCAGTGGGCAATTAAAAGTCGCCATATTACTGTTAATGCACCGATCAGAGATTTTTTTTTTAGTAGAATTTTAGACCATGAGACATGGCATGTGCAGCTAATGGCATGCTTATCTTTCAAAGTTTTCCAATTTTTTTAAGAAAAATCCTTTAAAAATTAAGAACTTAAAAAGAAATGTATACTTATATATAACAGAAATAAATTTTTTTATTGAAAGACTTCTCTTCTTCACTATTCATATTGTATATATAGGTTGGAAAAAAACCATTAATTATTATTATTTAGTTATTTTCCTTTTTTTCAAACTTTTTGTGTTATATATATATATAATTGTTTTCCAATATACAAAATCCTTTACAAGTGAACTTATTCTTTTGACTTTTTTAACCTTTGTTTGGTTTGGGGTGAATGGAGGAGAAGGGAAAATAGGTGAATTTTTTTAACTTATTTGGTTTTGTCCCTTTTTTAGAAAAGAAAATAAAGGAATATATGAAACTATACATATTTTAGTTATTAGGTCAGAGCTAGTACCATTATATTAAGTCATTTTTCTTTGATTTTGCCATTTTAAAAGGATATGAAGAGAAAATTAGGTAAAAGTTTTACCTCTATTCCCATACATGAGTGCATTTCCTTTTTAAATCTAGAATTAGGGTTGAATAAAAGTAAAAAGAGGTAAATGTAAAAATTAACTTTTTTTCAGTTAAAAACTTATGTAAAATGACAATTTTCAAATAACTTAAATATTTTTCCCATCCATGCCCTTCCCTTACCCTTATTAAATATTATCTAAATAAAATTTAAAATTTACCCACATTCCCCTCTTCCCTTCCTCTCTATTCCCTTATGGATAATTTTACCTTTTATACTATGCAATAAAAGCTTTTTTCTGATTTATAAAAATATTATCACGCATTTGCATTAAAAATTAAATGTACAAAAAGGAGAAGTGAAATTGAAAATTAATTCTCCAGAAACATTAAAAATATATATTTTTTAATATTTTCAGTGATGCTTTCATAGAAAATACACAATTTTTGCCAAAATCGTACATACATTCGAGGACGCAATGCTACTTCTGTTCTGTTCACTACTTGAAGCTGATGTTTCTTGACATTATAGTATTATGGAGTGTGATAATTTATTTATATTAACTGAGTATTAACAAAACCGAACCGAAACTTATGATCCAAATATGTAATAATAATGATATCACCCACATGTTGAACAAGGGAATATTAATTACTATGTCAAAATTTCCCCCTATGGAATAAGTATTTACAATTAGTTGAATATTTTGGTTTTTTTTAATTTCTTGGATTTTCTCATAAGTTCAACTACAAAGCCCATAATTTCTATAAACTGTATAGAACTGAATTTCGTATTTTGGATCAATGTGGATGTCAATCCATATTTTGAGTTTCTTGAAGTTTTCCCTACTTTTTACTAATAAAAAAAAGCAACTAAAATTTCAAAGTCACTTTATATTATTGCTAATGCACCAATCAGAGATCTTTATAAGAAATAAATGAACCAGGAGACATGGCACGTGCAACTAATTGACTATTTATTTGTGAAAAGAAACTACATATACTTATAGAAAGTAAACTTTTTTGGGTAATCTATCATTTTGATCATTAAATGTTTATCCCACCACTTTAATACTTGGAACATTTAAATTGCTATTATTTTAGTCCCAATCAAATTAGGAAGAAAATCCATTAGTTATATAGCGCCTCGTGGACATCATATTGGAATCAACTAATGATTAAATTAAATTTTTTGACGAAATTACAAAAGTAGTGGCAATTTCGATGATTCAAAGATTGAAGTGACGATATATATATATATATATTTAGGGATTAAAACTGTGGCAATTTAAATATTGGAGGACTAAATTGATTGTTTACTCTAGTTTTTTCTTGAAAGATTTTTTTCTTCGCGTATTTATATATAGATTGGAAAAAATTTTCAATTTTGCACGTTTTATTATGTAATCACTTCTTTTTTCAATCTTTTTGTTTATTTTTTTGTTCATATATAATTCTTTAGTAATGGAAATTATTCTTTTTTTATTTTTTACTTTTGACCGATGACTTGACTTTGGTATCATATAATACAATGAAACATGGCTATTTGATATGGATTGCTGATTTATTCTATTTTAGTGCTGTGTTTTTGCAAATATGATCATTTGTAGTGGTAGAAAATATGACCCCATATAAGACAGTTAAAAGAAAAAGTTATAAACTTATAAAAAAAATAAGGTATTATCACCTATCAGCTTAGATTTTTAAGTAAAAATATGTTCGATCTCAATGAATTCAATATGATATCAAAGCAAATCGACTCTAATGAATCCAATGCTACCACCAATTGAAATTGGCTTATTCAAAACACGTGCCATGCCTTCGTGGAAGAAAAAGAAGAGTGAAGAGCAGTTTTTAGGAATAATAGAAAACTTATCTTATTTATTGCCGTGAAATTTAGTTATGGAGTGGTTACTCAATAGATTTAATTAAGAAATCATAAAGATTAACTATTATTACAAAATGAACATTTCATAGCAACTCCATGTTCATTATGAGAGAAAATGTTAGATATATCTTATTTATATATTATGAAGTATAATTCTTTAAAATATAATCATATGGATTAAATAAGTTAGTTTATAATTTTATAATTTTATATGATCAAGTTGACATCATTTTAATATTCTCCATTTATTTATTTTTATTTAGTTGTTTCTTTATAAGCCTATAACTATGTTGCTTATTTATATAATTAGTGAGTTATTCAGTCTAATAAAGTATTGTCTTGGCCTATGTCCGACTACAATTATTTGTCTCTAATCTCTTTCCCTTTATATTGTATTTAAATTTCTTCATGGTATTAGAACCAGGTTCGTAATTAGTTAATATAAACCCAAGTATAGAAGAAAATTGTTCGACTTGTGACCAGTTATATATCTCTTGCCTAAGACTGATAGAAGAATACTTATCTCATACACAATTGTTGAGAATAGGTATTTAATGGCACGTGGCGAGCTAGATCACGTTGTCATGTGAGTGAGAGTGTAGATAATATAATCTCATATTGAACAATTATAAAAAAAGTTATAAATTTATAAGAAAATTAAGTATAACATATCATCTTAAATTTTTAGGTGACAATATATATATCTTATATACTCACAATAAATTAAATAGTTGCCATAGTCATTCATCCCACTTGAGGGATTGTTCTTCTTGACAAAATTTCGTGGGAAGCTTAAGTCCTTTTCTAGTGATCCATAACAAAAACTTGGATAGAATATAGAGAAACCACATAATAACGTTGTGTAATCGATTATAAAAACATGTCATCCTTATACCTAACTATGTGTTAAATAAATTTGACACTCAAATCATTATTAGCCAATGACATCATCAACATGAGAAAGGTACATAAACATGTCTGACTTTGTTACCTCTCTTGCCAGAACCAACTCGTTTTTTAGCTGAGATCACTCCCCCTTAAGGCATGATTCTCTCTGCAAAAACTTCCATCACTAAAACCCTAGTGCACACCCAAACCTAATATATATATATATATATATTCTCCTTAATATTCTGTATCTAGAACCACATTTTCTCTCCACCAATTACGATTAAAACGTCAACATCTGGGTGCGCTAGTTGAGAACCAAACAGAGGATCCGATTCTCAGATCGGTTACAGAGGCAAATTCAAGAAAGAACAGGTCTGAACAGAGGAAATCTGCAGTAACCAGAAGTGGTAGATGCATATTATTCATCCTAATTAAGAAATATATAGATACATGCATATATTTATCTAGGTATTATATATATATAAAGTGATGAGGTAAGAAGAAATGAATGAAAAAGAGAAATTATGCATATAATATTTTTTTCATCCATCGTGGTAGCAAGTGGAACAGATCAATTTGACAGAAAGCTAATTAACTGTCGCTATTATTGAGAAGAGGATATCTTAACGGGCAACAAGGCATCATCATCATCATCAAATGGCAAGGTGGTGAACGATTAATATAAAATGAAAATAAAAAAGGAACAATATGACAGCTTCGATGGCATTGCCTTTATGATTAACTTAAAAAGCCCACATCAAGACTAATAATTACTAAGAGAGATTACCGAAAGGGCAAGAACATTTGTAACTTCGACCGCAGCTCTGATGTCCGATCCAGTGTCACTTCCTTACAGTTCCGCCATGGCAAACCATTAGTAGCTTCCAGGCTACGCGGGTTTTTTTCTTATGAAGGATATTGTTGGTCCATGACTTTTCTAGATCGGTTTTTTCAAATCTAAAGATCATATCAAGAACTGTTTTAATTGGTGTTATGGAAAATCGATTGTTTTTGGTGCTGTTTTCTGGGTTTGGTTTCTTGGGTCCCAATTTTCAATGTGAGGATGGATTAAATAATAAAAATCCAATAGTGTTTATAGAAAATTCTAATCCAACAACATGTAACCCGGAGTATTAAAAATCTTACATAACAAATCAAAACAAAGTTCAAGTCCAATGATTATTCGAAAATTTCGTTCATGTCCAAACTCAGCGCTAGGTTTTGTTAAAAATTTCATGACCAAATATGTGTATATGTATAGTCGGTATGAATTTAGAAATCCTGGTTTACAATGGGTTAAAATTGAAAATTTATTTTAAGGAGACGAGTGGATTCGGACCCATTTGATTGTTCAGAAGGTGTTTTTAATTTGACCTCGAAAACCAACTGAGTTTCGTATATATGGAACTTCAAAATTTTCCCTTTCTTTCTTGTAAATGGATTTTTTTTTTAATTTTTCGATTTTTATTTTACACACGTGACCACCGGTAGTGGTTGCTACTACTACATACTAGTAGTTGGGTTTGGTTGCTGAGTAGCAAAATTGCTGAGAGAACTTTGGTACATAAAATTAACCAGGCGGTAGATAAATTGTTTGGGAAGCATTGCCCTAATCACAGCTATAGATAGAAAGAAAAGTCGCTATAACGTGAGAAAATGCTCGTTACTTGTATATCGTATTAGGTGAAGTTTAGGCATGCATTCATAAATAGCTACGAACTTATTTGATCACGATGCGGTTACACCTACATATTCGGTGAATGATATGCAATTAAATTCTTGTTTTAATTAAAACCAATCACATGTTAGGTTTTTTTTGTTTTATATTATTGAATGTTTTATACATAATTCGTTTTATGATACACATTGATCCATAATGGGGTTGAGCTTAGGACTCGGAAACTTCGTTCTGTGATGGCGTTGACACTCCGATATGCCAACCGGCCTCTATTCACAACCGAGATTAATGTCACACAACACACAATCACAACAATAAAGAAGAGAACACAAGCAATACATAAATGAAAAACTCAACTTATATTCACAATCATTTTACAAGTATAAAAAAGTTTTTATAAGAGTAAACTCACTCAGTTTGTCGAATATATGCCTCACGATATCCATGCCACTTACACTCCATACTTGATACACCCTAGCCCAGTTACTCCGGTGTTACAAGAGTAAACGAGACTTACTTCCCACTCATAATTGAACTACACATTGTAACAGTAACTCTATACTCTGCCTCACACGCTTTTCTCTCATGTTTTCCGGCTCTCTTTGGCTATCTCACCTTGGCTATCCACTTTGAGATCCTTTGATCTCTCACTGAGATGTCTATGATGCCTATGATCACGTTTGCCCAGTTGTTACTGATATTATAGAGTTAATTGATCAGTTACATCCATATAATTATGATTAAACTCATAGTTTTAAAAACCAGATCGAGTCGGCCGGTTCGACCAATTCAACTAGAAATTGGCCACTCACATGGTCTGGTTCTTATAAAAAAACTCAGTTGCACTCTCAATAAGGCCAACTTCGATTGAACAGTTCAGTTTCCAATCCGACTAATGAATTCAATTGAACTGGTAGGAAAACCGACCGACTTAAAATTAAAAAATAAAAATATATTATAATGTACCTATTTTATTTTACTAGACTTATATTTATATTTTATATTAAAATTTTATTTAATATAATAATTATATTAATAAATTTTATCATAAATCATATTTAAATTATAATATTATATGAATTTATTAGTAATATTATATTATTAACATTATTTATTAAATATGCGGCTCAACCCATTAAACATCCGATCCTACCCATGAACCCATGTTTACAATGATTCTCAGTCCAGTCTGATTTTAAAAATTATGACTAAAGTACCTACCATATAAATATTCAAGGGGAAAAGAAGAACAAGAAAAAAATGAAAATCCATAATATATTTTCTTTTCTTTTCTACTCAGTAATTTTATTTTTACCATGGATGATCATGATGATAAAACCAAAGTTTCACTAGAAAATAATCAGCTTGCATTGGACACGAACACGACTTTATCGGGGATCCCACGATCATCAGCTACTAGCATTGGATACGACACCTTTTGGGAAGGCTAAATGAATACTTTAGTGGCTCTCTTTTTGGTCGAAGAGGAGCCGCCAGTCAAAAAGTGAAGGGATTCTCCCTTGGCTTTTTGTACCCGTGTTTCTCGTACGCACAAATGTCGGACGGTTCGGCGAATGCAGTGAAATGTTGAATTATTCCTTGAAGCCTTTGATCAAATTACTGAATAATTCAATAACTAGTTCATAGAACCTCCGAGTAATACAATTCGCTTTCTCAAAAGTGCCGATATTCTTCCCCTTTCTTCCTAATTTCTATGATTAGTGGAACAACTTACCTATTTAAAACTAAATATTCCCTTAATTAAATAATAAAAAAAGATTAGCCAAGGTGGATCAATCCACTTTCATTTGTTAGTTCAATAAACACCGAAAAAGGTTTCCTTTATTTTTTCTTTTGCACAATTTCTTGAACTACTGAAATAATGGAGAGTTCGCTAGTAAAAAAATCAATACCAAAACCTTTAATCTCAATTAAAAATTATACCACTGCATCGGATTCATTTTAATTTTATTATAATTTTTTAAAATGTTTAGGATGATGGATCTTTCATTGATTTGTAAAAGATGCTAGTATAATTATGGTATAACAAATTATTCTCCCTCAAAAGCATGACTTCTCCTAATTAGGTGGTGGAAATTTATGATCGTATTCACTTACTGTACCATAAGTTTAAAATGAAATATGAGAAAAAAAGGAAAGAAGGGGACCATCTGACAATAATAACACATGTTACCTGTCAAGTCATACGTGAAGTCGGTTCACCGAGAATTCGTCGCAATTCACGCCAAGTTACATCGTTTCATAGACCGAGACAGTTAATACTTCTCTTTTAAACTAGCATATGTTATTAAGTGTATCCATTTCAATTAATTATCCCCTTAATCTTCAAATTGAGGTACATAGATTTGTGATCTCTTTATTCCTTTGGAATAAGCACGAGACATGACCGACGAGACCAATCCCACTGGCCATTTTAAATACTGCCTTGACAAGTTTATGGATTCTATATATGGTGCAATTTCAGTCAAATCGAACATTATTTCCTATTTTATTGTAAAATGGCGCATCCTTTAGGCATCGAAATAACTTTAGAAATATAATTCAGTTATTATTCTACTCATTTGTTTGAATTTTGGCTAAATTACCTAAAAAATCACATTAAATTTAAAATTTCCTAATTCGTTAATCATCTAAGTTGACATATACAATATATTGTTTTCCTATCATAATATCACGAAATTTAACTCCTTTACAAATTACCATCAAATACTATCAACGCATATGTATTACATATGTAAATGTTCGTATTTATCAAATATCCAAAAAAATGTCCCTATCTATTTTCTTCTAAAGAAAAAAATCATTTCAGACGGATATCCTCAATATCAAAATGTCAATAAATAAAAAAATCTAAAAATATAAAAGATTTATTGCAGTCAATTTACCTCATTTTAAGTGAGATAATTACAGTGAAATGTCAATTTTTAAAATCACGTACGAGAACTTTTATTTTGACCCATTCTTCACTCCTACAAGTTTTATTCCACGATTTATTATAAGTACTAAACATCATGTACAGTTAAATACATGATAATTTGAATATGACCGTGTTAAATCTGGCTGACACAATGCACTGATGTAGAGTCAATCTGACGTGGCAGTTATTTTAATGCAAAAATTGGTCCCACGTGCCGTTGCTTCATCATACTGCGCCACATCAGCAAAATTTAATGTATTCCCTATGTAATGATTCGTGACGAGTAGGACTCTTACGTAAGTTATGATTCTAGAATTGAGACACATATTTGTGGGTCAAAAAAGAAGAAATTCACTAGACAGCTTAGTTTTCTCATATTATACCCCCCGCCACAAGAAAAGAAACTTACTTCTCTCACAATCTTTATTAATGTGAACTACGAATTCTGTCAAAAGGCTTAAATTTCCTTTCCGCGTGCGGGAAAAATTCATTAGGATGATTGCGCAATTAATGTTTTGCATATGAAGGCTTTAGGGTTTCAATCTTATACCACCATTTTGGCTTATGGTGAAGATCAATCGCTCCCCTGTTATTATTTTTTATTAATACCATGGACAAATATATTGTTGAGATATACGATCTCATATCGATTAAATGAAGAAAAAGTTGTGAGTTTATAAGAAGCTTGAATACCACCACCTATTAGCTTAATTTTTTAAGTGAAAATGAGCTTAATTCATTATGAGCTCACAACGAATATAACATGTTATTAGAGCCAGTGAATTTGCACCTTACCCTACCTAAGTTCAAAAGCTTGACTCGTGGTCATTTGATATAAGCCTGAGTACGGAAGAAAATTGCCTGACTCATGACCAATTGTCTATCTCGTCCAAGACCAGAAGAAGAATACCCGGGTCATAAACAGTTGTTGAGAGCAAGTGTTTAATGATACGTTATGGGTTTATAAAAAGGTTGGGTACTAGCACCTATCAGTTTAAGTTTTTAAGTGAAAATGAGTCCGGTCCAATCTCTTATACACTCACAACGAATTTTATATATATAAAGAGAAAGAAGGCATATATCTGCATGTTCTCCTCTCCTCGCTATTCATTCTTCTGTTTGCAAGTTACGATTCGGCAATCGCTTTCCGACGACATTGCATATGACTTATATTAATGGGTCATGTTAACCTCTTGCTCAAGTCTCAGGGACAGCACACCAAACGAGCAACTTCGCCTCTCTCTAATTAAGTTACTTGTCAAATGGGGTGGAGTTGACAGTTTTACCTTCAAAGAAAGAGGCTAAATTCTGGTCTTTTATCAAAGACGAGCTTGTTCCGATAAAGGATGACATATTATTATTCATGACTCTTTTTTAATGATTTTCAAATTTTCGAACTAGGATGCCTGTTACCCTCCAGAGAAATTTTATGCAATCAACTCGTCATATGAGACACACCAAAATTACTTCTCGGGAGGGTACGCACCTAAGTCAATGTTTTTGGATTTTGACGGCTGGAAGACGGTATAAAGGGGCAGTAAGAATTCAATTAGAAGGAATCGATCACACTTTGACGAATTAATTTCTTGTTAATCAAGTCGTCAGCTAATATCGACCTCTTCACAAGAAAATCACAAAGAGGAAAAAGAAAGTCAAGGATGTTCGCCGTGTGGAAAATTTAATTGACAATTAATTAGAAGTGGGAAGATGGAGAAGCAAGAACAAATTGTGGATATAAAATGTGATATGAAAAGTAGAGAAATAAACAAAATTTCATAATTAGGAATAAATTAATATTCCTTTATCTTAATTTTTCAGCCAAATTCATTAATATGAATTAGATATGATATTATTGTAGGGAATGTTTTTTTTAATTTTAAAGAGAAGATATTTGGACGACTTGTATGTTAACAAGTGGCAATTTAGAGGTGGAGTACCAAACATGGCTATGTAGTAGTGTGGGCCCTATAATTATACTGCATTTTTTTATAACAAAAAAGTTTATTGTTCCCAATTTCATAAATACACTACAAATATATGGATTTAAGTAAATTCATGTGTGAATAGATTTGTCAAGAATTATGTACTCAAGGGAATAATTAAAACTATAATCTCATGAACTGCTCATTATTTATACACATACTCTATTCACTTCTTGCCCCTTCGATGTAAGAAATTAGCATCAAAACTTGTTGTTTCTATATTTATATATATATATGTAATGGTTATAAGTTGATTAAAGTAATTTAATATTTATGTGAGAACATATTGTTGGTGGCGGAGTGGCCTTGTTGCCATGTCCACTAAGATTTGGCCCTCTCGACTCTTGGCAATGGATATCTCGGCTCTCACATCAATAAAAAATGTAGTGAAATGTGATATTTGGTGTGAATTATAGGTGTTTTAAAATAATATTTGAATTTGAATTTTATAAAATGAAAAAAATTAATATTAAGAATTTTATTTCTTAAAAAATCAACTTCATTTGAATCAGATTTTATTTTCAGTACCAAAAAAATGTACAGCGAGAAATAAAATTTTCTTTTGATGTTTGGTTGCACTCTCAGGCAGGATCATTAACAGTTTAACCCTTCTTTAGATCCACTAAAAGGAGAGGGTATAACAGGAAGGGAGTATAAAGAAAATTGCAACCAAATTAAAAATCACAGCACGACAATGATCCTGCAAGGGCTGCTCTTGATCGAGCGATAGAGGATCGTGATGGAGCAAAATCCAATATTAATCAACCAAGGAATTGTCACGATTGAACAAACCTATGCAATAAAATCGAAAGATTAGAAATAGAACTCATTTTGTGTGCTCTAATTCTCATTTTATACTAAAGTCAACCACAAAAGGTCCCCTCCCTCCCTCAAATTTTTATAGCACATGGCCTAGTTTTTGCCTTTTAGTATCCTACTCTAGTATAACTAATGGAATTATATAATTAATTTAAATTCGAGTGAGACGAATTTAAAAGGTATAAACGATCGTTGTTCATTCATAAGACATGATTCAAAGTTTTACTTTTCTTTTTTTGATTATATTTGAGGTTTATGAGTTTAAAATGGGATAGGAGAAACGAGAAATGAATAAAGAGACACGAGGAATTGTAAGATAAAAATCAAATTTATAACTTCTTGGTTATTAACCCGAGAGAGATACCACTGCACTAAACTCCCCTTTTCCTCAAAGTTTTACTTTAAAACGTAATAAATGTCGAATTATCTCAAAAAGTGATACCCATAAAATGTACTTCTATCAGCAATAAAAATACAGTGAAAAATGCAAGAAGGTCCATCTCTATTGTGGCTCTTAGTGTTTGTTTAAGTCCGAGGTGGACTGCCTTAATCCAAAAATATAGTTGTTCACAATGCTAGAATTTACGTATGTAGTTTTTATTAGTTATTCAAAAGTTCAACGCGATGAGGAGTAGTGTAAATTTTCTCACGTTTCCAAAATGTGCTACATGTTTTTTACTTGACATGTGCTTCTGAGCACTCACTTTCTTCCATACTTGAATTGATGGGTGGCCGATTACAAGACAAACTCTCTCTTATGCACTCGAACTTCATAACCACAACATCCATACTCATACCTACAAGAAACCACATAAAAATAAATTGATGCGATATCATTAATAAATTTATATTTAATTGATAAAAGATTGGGTCTTTGTCTACTAAAAAAAAGTCAAGTTGATGAATGATCTTATCCACTAGTCTTTTTTTTTTCAATTGGATAGAAAAACTATAAGTATAGAAGTGGATAGGAGAAAAAATGAATAAAAAAATACATTTTCTATACAAAACCTAAAATATCTTGAATGTTGAGTGAAGGGCGGTATTACTATACAAAACCCAATTTTCTATATCCACCAATCTTATTATTTAGTAATAAATCTCACATTTGAAAATAGGTGAAAAAGAATTATGCTGCATAGGATTTTAGGTATCACACCAATTTATTAATTTAAAATTTTTGGATTGTATATGAATTCAATACTTATAAGCCAATATGGAAATTTTAGAAGGTATCATCAGAGCATGCCACTATGCGGGGCTCAGCTCTCACCGGGCCTGAGATCGAATTAAAAGTGTGTGGCTCATAGCCAGTTGATGATCAAACTCGAGTATGAAATTTATGGTATAAATTTAGAGAACCCAAGAAAAATACGTAATTTAGCAGTACGTCCTGGCATGAAAGAAAACTCTCGACTCATGATAATTAGTTGCCCCTTGACCGAGCACATAAAGAATCACTTGGCTTTTAGATTTATCACGAGCCAATCATATAAGTATAGGTGGAAATTGAAAAGCACAAAAGATATATTTTATAATATATGCAAGCAGGTTTCTAATACGATCAAGTATAGGAAGATTAACATATAATCGCATAAAATATATATAGTGCAATTCTCTAATTGCTTGCAATTGATAGTAAGAAAGATGTCGACGCGAGAGGAATGTACATAGAGGCTTCAAGGAAGCGATGAATCTTGTAAGAGAATCGATCCATGAGCGCATCGCACACACTGAACATTAAACAATAGACATGCTTTGCCTATGGTCTCATACCAATTACCGGATCACGGGACATGAACTTGGGTAACGCGGAAGTGGCTGGCCAGTTTTGCCTGAAAGTATGGAACTCGGGGTTCCGTGAGAATATACTAATATCTAACGAACATATCAAGATTGGATCAACCTTTTAAGGGATGAGATGGACAAGTGCTAGCATCGCTGTCCACTGATGTTTTGAGGACTACCGACCCTAGAGTCGACTTCTTGTTAATATTGTCATTAATCGAACCTCAAAAGTTCCAGGGATTAAATCCTTTCGACGAACCATTCAAATTATTCATTTTGAACCAACCCTATTACCATCCTTTACTAGATAATCACTAATTATGGCATGTGTCCATTAGCCAAGTGCTTTTATCTATGGGTGCATATATATCTATCTATATAACCAGTGTTTCTAGAATATATAAATGACTTCTAAAATTTCGACTTTTTATATTAAGTCAAAAAATTAGTTTGATTAATTTATTGCTACAGATCTTATATAAATTCTAAACATAAGAGACTATTAAAATATATGATAATAGTTCAGTTCCTACCGATATGACATGTTGATATAATGAACAAGTTTAACGTGGCATTGTTAAGTTAATATTTCAATACAAATTTCATAAGACTTGTCTTGACATATCAAATGAAAATTACCATGTTAGCATATCATATCATCAATATAACATGGTTATTGTTTGTTTATTTGTATATCTTAGTATTATAATGAGTTGCGGAACAAAACTTTTAGCACCAAATGAGTTATAAAATAGTAGCTTTAGGTTAGTAAAGTCAAACTTAAAGTCTTAAAATCTAATGTCCAAACACACTCAAAAATTTAAGAATTCGTATGCTATTTTCTTATTATATAAATATAAACATCTCGAAGTGTATACAATCCTAGTATTTACTATATAGATAGAAAACGAATCCTTAGTGCAAATAAATCTTATTAGTTTCTTTAATGATAATTTCGATGCATTGACTGATGTTTTTGATTATTTGATTCCTTTCCTTTTTAACTTATTATATGCATTTACCCAATTTTTATTGTGCATGCACAGATTTGCAAAAGCTCTACAACTTTTTTTTTTATATCGAGCAGTATCTCTGAATCAATTAAAGTGCATCTTGAGATTAGTCTGCGGTCGGGTCAAGATCTTTTAAAAAAATTTTCATCGACCTTCCAAATTTAAGATTCGATTTTTACATCACTCATTTGAGATATGAACTATTAATCCAATAGTAAGTTGGTTAGGTATACAACTTTCATTATATTTAGGTTGGAGTCAAATCAATTTAATAAATAAATGTTATTAAATAATTATAAAATTTATTTATTTATAAAATTCTATACATATTTTATTTAAAAAATTAGAAATAACATAATCCTTTCTACCTTGGTTCATGTGTCCCCCCTTTTAAGCTGACCAATGTATATTTCTGCCTGACAGCATGGTTTCTGGATCCACGAGCCGCGGGGACTGCTCCCCCGCCTGTCTGCATATTCTGCCATCGTCTCTTGTTTTATTTATTTATTGGATAAATATTGTCGTTTCCACGATGCAAAGCATTACATTGATTTTTCCTACCAAGAAAAAAGCATTGTATTGATTTAGTGAATAATCATATCAGAGATCAGATCAGGTGAGGTTGCTTGCTTAATGGGAAGGAGAAAATTCATGCACCGGCCCTCCCTTCATCAACCAAAGCGCAATAACTAATTCATCTGTGTCTTCACACTCCTAGTATTTGATTATAAAAGCGAATATATAATTAAGATTAATCCTTCTGGAAAATTGTCTCTAAAATCTCCTGGCTGATTACCGTACCGATGTAATTATAATTCATACATTAATTATTGCGAGCTGTTAAAGACAACTTCGACGAGATTCAGCAAAACTTTGAACTTGAAGCCGCCCTACTAATTAGATATGTCCAATAAGTTATTCTTCAAAACCACAGTCCGTTAGTAAAAGGTTAACTCCAACAGTCCACCGATGAATCTCGTAAAATCGAGCTATTTTGGGCCATCTAAAATTTAGGATAAGTGTTGAACCTACATACTGACTGAATCAACCATTATGGCCTGACCCGGCCATTGGGATGGCTGCCGTTGTTGCAGAGATGTCCTTATTTACTAATTGGGTGTGACTCACCTGCTTGCAGACATGATAAATCAAATTATTGGAGAAACAAGATTTTTTGCTGATCAGGGGTCTGCGTGTGCTACATTACATATGGGGAGATTTTCTTCGACAAGACAAGATTCAATGTTATATGCACGCATATTGTCGTGACCCGTGACATAAATTAATGGGCTGGAAAAGGGGAAAAAAATAATTGTTCTACGGATGCATGTCTCTGCGGATCACGTTACCATTGACCAAATGCACATGCAAATCGGTGAAAATGGATGTGGACGTGGCACGTGCTTTTCGACCTCCTGATCGGGCTAATTGTCGGGAAATTAGTCATGGCCAGTGAGTGGCCCCGGCGATGTTTTGATTTTTCTGTCATTGTTTTAATATGGCCATAAAGAAACTAACAAAAGGACCCGTAAAACGCTGTTTTTGTAGTGTTATTTACTCATCCACGAGTAGCTACATTTGCAGATTAGCTAGGAAATGTAGCTATTCGTCGATCGAGCTATTCACAAGATTATGGAGAGCTCATCGGAGTTGCGGTTCATACTTTTAGGCGATCCAATTGGGGTTTCTATTCCCCGCCTATGTTCTATGTTTTTTTTTTAAATTTTAGTATTGGTATTTGCCCCATTTATTTCCATCGAAAAAAACCATTAGAAATATATACTATGGAGAGGAGATAGTAGAGATATCGGAAATATATGGTTGTTATATGGTCTAATCCACCTGTGTACATAATTTATTTTATGAACAGCTCAATAACATAATGAATTTGTCCGTTCATATACCCTATATTATAGGACAATCATATTTAGTAATAAGTATTATATTTTTTTATATAAATTATCTGGTATTTATAAGTTCAGTGAATTCTGACTAATTTAAATCTTGGTTGTCCATCGGTTCTCTTAATATAAATAATTTCCATTAACAAAACTCGAGTCTAAATATTTATCTAAGGAGGAAGGTGTATTGAATTATTTCAACTTCATTTATGGTAGAAAAAAATATTACTATATGCAAGATATTATTTAAATCAAATACTTAGAAACATAATTGACTTAAATCTTTAGCTTGATCTTCTTTGATAGTATTACATCTCTTATATGATAAAATATTATCAATTACAAATCCATCCCCACAATGGATACTAGCAGCAATTCTGGGATTTATTTAACAAGGACTAAATTATAGTTAAATTTCTAAAATTTTGTTTTTTATATTAACTTTTAAAACATTAATTTTGACTAATTCTGTCATAAAATTTCTACTCCGTTAAGCAAACGATTCTTAAGTATTAAATAAAATATAACAACATTAATTCTTATTGATATAACATGCTATTATGATAATTTAAATTCATATGACGTATCATTACCACATCATATCATAATTATCATGTTAATTTAATGTTATTATACTCTATTTAATGGTCCACTAATTTTAAGACTACATGAGTCACAAGTTATAATATTGAATAGGTCGTAAAATAAAATTTTTAGGACTAAATGTACTAAATTTAAAATTTTATGATATCAACTCTAATTTTCTTGTTTAAAAATTAGTAAAAAAAACATTGTATTGTATTTTTTATTTTCGATTAAGAATTTGATTTAAAGTGGAATCAGATTAAATTAGATGTAAAATTTGATTGTTATTCTCAATAAGAGTAATTTGTTTGGGTATAAAATAAATAAGAATAAAATATTAAAGCACAAAAGTGGGAATAATTTATTTTTTAACGATAATTATGATTTTTTTAATAAAATATTATGATTCCAAAGATAATTTTACAACTTAATCACTATTTCTTATTCTTTTATCAATTTAATTTACATTAATTAAGTGTATTTTCGGAGGACACCAACCAACTTCGTTCTCCCTTAAATGAAAAATAGATATGTCACCGATTTAAATTCAATAATTAAAAATAAATGTGGGGACAATGAGGCCGTCCAGGCACGTGGATGGCCATGGGCGGATATGAGGGCTGAATTAGGAGTGGGACCTACCACGATATGGCGTGGGGCTAGCTGGGCGGAGTGCACCACCACAGACAGCATCGTCCTTCGCCAGCCACATAAGACGTCGTACCCGTATGCTATTCCCGTGCTCTGTTCTTATTTTCCTTGGCTTTTCCAAGGTAAGCCATCATGCATTAAGAAATATATTAGATCCGACTAATCTAGATTTTAGTCCGGCATGTCTATTTAAAAGTTAAACTTATCCGACATAATTTTTTTTATTTACATAATTCGAATATAATATTTTTTCTAAAAAAAGATATTATTCAATCTCAACTAACTAATATTATTTATATGTATTATTTTTAAAAAAAATTATAATAATTTTGTCAAATATTTTAGAATTTATGTAAGTCTTAAAAAATACCTTTTTTTAAATGTAAAAACACTTTATAAACTTATAAATATCATATTTAATAAAAAAACTTACTCCAGGCAAACCACCCCCTTTATAGTGTATTGTGTATTTCTGGTGCAAGTTCATGTCCTTTTATTTTTTCTCTTTCCTTTTATTGGTGGTTAAGAGCAGTTTCACTTGATTATTATATATATATATATTGATATCAATACTATGTGTATTATAATAATAAACTAATTTATCGGACGATATATTATATAGTTACAGTCTAGAATTAATCATCAAATATCTATCTCCAAGAATTTCAAATTCTACACTTAACTTACTGTATTATTTAGGTTAGCAGTGGACTGATCTCTTCTTGGATACTGATTTTTATATTCTTAGTACTAATCAAGCGATAACAATATAAATATTAAGTACCGATCCATGCTCTCCTATCATATCAGACCGAGAAAACCAATCCTTAATTCAATTACCATCCCATGCAGAGATTGAGTCTGCTCTCAGATTAATAGATTTATTAAAAACACCGAGTTTCGTACAAATTGCCAAGCCCCTTTAAATAAATAATATTGGCATATTTTTAGAAAGAGTAAATAGTTTAGTACGTCATCATACATAGCAAAATTTTCTAATAATGAAAATTACTATGAACCTTTCAAATTTTACTCAAAATATCACCAAGAATGGAAAAAATAATAAAAATCATCACGAACTTTTTCAAAATTCACTCAACATACTACAAAATCGTTACTCTGTCAATTTTCTTTGTTAGATGCTAATGTATCATGTTGACATGTCTTTTTAGCCACGTGGATGATAATATGATTGTCTATACTGACGTAGTATGAAGAGATGACATCTACGGTAGCGTGCCATGTATGCATGCAATGACAAAAAATTGATCTAGTAATAGCTCGTGAAATTTTGGAGAAAAATTCATTGCCGTTTCCATGATCTTTTAGTTCATAACATTGTAGAGAATTTCCAATACATGATGCTATTCCCTATTATGAATGATTTCGTTTCCTCAATTCATAATCTTTTTAGGTTTGAATTTCTTGCATAAGAATGGAACAATACTTTTATAACTCTAAATTGAAAAGAGCCGAATACGAATCAATTCTGGGATTTCCGATCTATTAATCTAACCCACATTTTCTATAAGATTATTCATAAATTGATTGCAAATAAGTTAAAATCTTTTGAATAATCGATTGTCATCCCTCTCTGTAGCGTTCTAGAGAGAGAAAATCCTCTCTTCTGCTAAGAGACTCCCCGCTAGCTGGAGTCCTGGCTCGGCCCCCAAGCAACTTCCTTCTTGGGTCAGTTTCTTGGTCGATTGGTTGTGACCTGTTGCATCATTAGGGTGCTTCAAAGTTTGATTCAATCATGGCTTCCCTAATCACAATCAAGATAGGCGTTATTCTAGTTTCTCTAATCCAATTCCTATGCCGATCACCACGGAATCATCAAATTCTCCATCGTCAACCATCAGTTCTCGACCCAATTCTACAGCTATGGCTGCTCTAGGTATAATTGGGCGACCGCCTGTTTGGCGGCGCAGGGGTCCCTAATATCCAAGTAGTTGTCGATTGTTTCTATACGTAATGCAAATAAGGAAACCTTGCAAGAAATCATCATTACATTAGCTGCCAGTCCTGATATAAAATCTCGCGATCTAATCGCTACAAGAGTGTTTGATTCTAGTTGTGAGTTCGGCAGCACCACAGAAATACAAACGAAACGGTTACCTTACTTTTGCTTTGTTTTGTGAAGTAATCATTTGGATTGGTTGGCTGATCCTTGTGGCATTTGCAGTCTTTAGACATGGACCAGAGGCATAGCTTGGAGTAGCACAACAATATCCCGGCCAGTGAGTTTCAAGTTTGATGTGTCAAAGCAGGAGAAGGTAAATCTATGTAGACTCAGTTACAGCTTGCCCTAGGAGGAATATAGTCTAACCTTTTTATATTTTATTACGATATTTTAATTTATTTACGTTGATGGATCTTTCATTGATCTGTAAGAGATTCTAATACAATTATGATATAATAAATTCTCTTCCCTCCATCAAATCACTTTTTCTATGGCATTGTCTCCACTTATTGGATGAAACTCGTAATACAGGCTAGGTTCTGATGAGTTTTCCATTCTCTCTCTCACTCTCACACTCTCTCTGCTCAATAGCTTCTGATGAGTTGCAACCCACTAAGTCGTAGCTAAAGTTTTTATACTGAGAGATCAGTTCACACAGAGACACCACCGTCACGGTAGCCTATCATCCAATTTATCACTCATTAATATTTAAGAATGTGAATTTTAAATTTTAATAATTTAATTCAAATATTTATGCTTCATTTAACACTTAGATATATTCATTAAATCATTCAATAGAAATCTTACATAATCATATCGACGACATGTCAAATTTCTGTTGAAAAATTTAATAGAAGGACATAAGTGTTAGACGAAATATAAATATTTGAACTGAATTGTTAGAATTTTAAATTCAAATCCTCAAATATTATAAGCTGACCGCTTGGTAGACCAAAATGTTAGTCCACTCGATGAGATGGTTATTAGGCTTCTTTAACCAATCTGGTAAAATTATATTGTAAGATGAAACAAACAAAGTAAATTTTCTAAAACTAAGAACCGAATTTCTAAAAAACTTTAATTGTTTAAAAACAAGTATTTATCTCCTTTTTTGAAATTGACATGCATGTTTATGGTGTAAATATTAGAAATTGGATCGTATGTATTATAAATATCCACACGAATTATTTTCTTTTCAAATTGAGATAAGAGTTTCGATCTCTTTATTCATTATGCCTGAGAGGTGACTAACAAGACCAACTCCACCGGCCACTTTGTGTACTTCGCCTTTACAGATGGTGCAATTTCAGTAAAATCAAACATATTCCCTATTGTAGAATGTATAGAGTATGATTTATATTTGAGATTAATATCCCAATTAAGCACAATTTTTGTCAACTTTTAAAACTTTAGTATAAACATTTTTGTATATTATGATCACATACCAATTATCCGTCATTTATCGATTTTTGCTCGATCTTCATTTTCCAGTCAAGTCATCCTACACGGAATGTCAATTTTGTTGATGCGATTAAAGGTATGCTACCTGACATTGATGTGACATAGTGCCACGTTGAATGACTTAATGGATAAATGAACGTTGTGCTGAATTTGATAAACGACATATAGTTGGTGTCTGATGGAGATACGCAAAATTAAAGCCGCCTCATTAAATTATCAATTTTTAGGAATATAAGCCAGTTATCATTTCTACTTGATTGTTTAAATTTTTAGGTGATTATAAGCTTAGAATCTTATATACCTACTGATAATATTTAACATATTATAAATTCAGACAATCTTTATAAAACTTGGACGCAGGCCTAAAGGACAAAATATTTTTTTGGGTAGACAGCGGGGCATGAGCCCATTCCATTACTTCAAGAAAGTTTAAGTAGAAAGACAAGGCATGGAGACCCCAATAACATCGCCAAAAGTTATGTAATCGAATCCAGGAAGACAATTGTTAAAATAATGTATACCTAATGGCAAAGACAGTGAACGCATAGTTCAGTGCAAGGCACTGGTAATGTCCCTCAGAATGGATAGATAGATTCCAGCCTCTTCCTTCCTGATTCAATGTGAGGTGGCAAGTAGCAACTTCCGAATCTAGTTTAATAATCAGTCTTCGAAATCCCCAAGTCCCATGCCAATTCAAGACCTGTCTTGACTGCCCACATCTCAGTCGAAACCGAAGTGGCATGGCCGATATTAGAGCCAAGCCTCCTAACAGGCGCCACTGATCATCTCGTAGTAGTCCTCCTGCGCTTGCCATCCTGGGATTTCCTTTTGTGGCACCATCTGTATTGAGTTTTACCCGACGGAATTCTGGTCTAGACCACCCTACACTCTTCCATTGCCTAGACCTCTGCGGCGAAGAATGGGCTTTGAATAGAAGATCTTGAGCGAAATGACTAGCTACTCGAGATATTAAATTGGAATAAACAAAACGAGCATCCTAGGAAGGATGGAAGGAAGGAAGGAAGGAAGAGGGAAAGTTGTCGTGGGAAAAGCTAAGCTTGCATGAAACAGCAAAACAGAGTTCTGAACAAGCTAGCGGACAAGTTTTTAAGTGGGTCGAGCATTATGTACATAAATGTGCTTTATTTATCAAATATCCAGACAGGTTTCAGTATGCGAGGAATACCTGTTCAGTTTTGTATTCTCATCATCGGAAAATTGAAAATATGAGAGGGTCACCACCTTCGATTTTACGTTTTGAATTGAGAAAATTATACAATTATGTCACCTTCTAATATCAAGAACCATAACTTTTACTTGCCCAATTTACTTACGTGAATGAACTCTAAAGTACATGACGTGTCATTTGGATATGGTGGCATTAAATTTTGCTATTGTAGCACATTGATGTGAAAACTCAATCTGACGTGACAATGTCTTAAGGTAAAATTTATTTCACATATCATTACCATATTACTTGAAATCATCTATGTGGGATGGAATGGTGTTAACGTAAAATTTAGCTGATATATTATTGTTATTATGTTATATCAAAATCATCATGTCAGCATATACAACATCATTAAGATTTAATATCACTATCTACTATTTAACATTATGTAATATTTAAAATTTAGATAAGTTATAGTATATAAATTATATGATTAAGTAAGCCAAATTAGTTGAAGTTTTAAAATTCTATGTTAAAAAGTAATAGAGATATAAGAATTTTTACTATAATTTTCTCCATTTAAATTGTTCATATATAAAACTTATTATTAGCCACCAGAAAATTTAGTAGAATGGGGGAGAGTTTCTGTTCTTTTTTTGGTTTTACATTACGCAATATTTTCAAATCAATTGAAACATTCCTTAACACTATTATGTGGTTTGGCCGAAATTCCCAAAAAGAATTTCGTCGACTCTTTCAACTTGAAATTTAATTATTAAATTATCAATTTAAAGGTTTAGTGGGAGAACAATTAGTTTAACTCCAAATTAGTGTTGTTTGGGGGAGAGTTTATGTTAAATCAATGCACATATTTTTGGGTCATAAAAGGGTAGATTTCATTGGATAAATTGGTTCTCTCAATTTTTCTTTTTTTTTCCCTTCTCAATCTTAATATGACATTTGAATATCGCATTCAAGGTCCGAAAAATTCACTAATCTAACACGGGAATAATTTGGCTGAAAATATGGAGTAATTAACGGCTTGACAGTCATGAAGGTTTTAGGGTTTCACTTGAATAACAACCACTTTGGCTTATGGTGAAGATCAACGGCTCCTCTCTCTCTCAACCATGGATACATCTCTGTCCCGATGCTCACATACATCATATTATGTGGAGTCCTCTCTCCCAGCCTCTCATTTTTCTATTTGCAAGTTGCAATTTGGGGATCGCTTTCCGACATTGCGTGTGACTTGACAGTCATACTAACCTCTACCTCAAGTCTGAGAGACAGCACACCAAACAAGCAACTTCGCCTCTCTAAATTACTCGTCAGCAGAACCATTGGGTAGTTTTACCTTCAAAGGAAGGCGGACCAAGAACATTCAACCATCTCGTAAGGTTAAAATTATCCGTGGGATGACATGTATCTATTTTCAGGATGGTTCATGGTTTTTTCGGTGTTTTTCAATTTTTATATTTATCATATTTTAAAGAAAATTTACAGAATAAATTCATCATATCTACTGTAGAAGTGCAAATATTTCCTGAGGAAGGTACGCATCTAAAGTTAATGTTTGTTGGATTTTGACCACTGGAAGAAGAAAAATGGGGCAGTAAGAATTCTATTTGAAGGAATTAATTATATATAATTTGATGAATTAATTTCTCGTTAATTAAGTCGTCAGCTAATATCGACTCCTCGGAAGAAAAACATAAAGAAAAAAAAAGAAAGTCACGGATGCCCGTCACGTGGGAATTGAATTGACAATTGGAGATGGGACGGACCTGCACAAGTTTCTCACCTTCTCAATCTATCTCCTTTTAATTCACCGTATTATATGAAAAAGAGTGGACCAACCTATAATTAAAATAATTCTTTTGTTTTAAAAGATATTGGCTCAAGTTTTATCAATAAAAAAAATTTTAATTTAAAAAATTTTACTCTCTAATTAGTAATAGGTAGATTCAAGTCAAATATAAATTAATTAGCACATATTAGAAATTAGAAACGTATTACTATTCATTGATGAGGATTTAAGATGGTATTATTGTAGGGAAGTCTATTTCTAAGTTTTCTTAAAAAAGAAAAGATATTTGCAGCCTTCGGAGGTTTGTATGTCAACAAGTGGCAATGAAGAGGGAGGGGGAGGATGACATCATGCAGGGTAAAGTAATGTATAAATAGAGAAATAGAGTTTGATATAATAATATTGTTATTAATTTAATAATTAAAAGATTATATATTTAATTTTTATTATAAATTTTTTTTATCTTTTATTTCTTTTTTATTTCTATTATCCTATTATAAGCTCACAAATTTTTTTTATGTAGTTGAAAAAAAGTAACGTTGAAGTGGGGCCGTCCAACACCTAGGTAGCAAGAAATCAGCAACATAATAATTTGTTATTTTATATAAATCAACGTAAGTCCATTTTCTTGCCCAACACGCGATCATTCAAACTGGTTCAGCATTTTATTATTTTAAATAAAATTTTGAACATGAATATTGTGAATGAAAAATTTTGATGTGAAAATCTTATTTTTATAAGCCAATTTAATTTGAACTTGAATTATTTTATTTATTATTTAATATGAATTAATGCTAAACATGAATAGTGGACGCCGACAATAGGAGAAAAAGCAAGGAGGGAGTCAGCACTGGAAAAAAAATTTGTAACCAAATTAAAAATCATAGCACACAACAGTAATCCAGCAAGGGCTACTCTTGATCGAGCATGCGAGGTCCATGATCGAGCAAAGCCCACCAGTGATCCAGCGAGGAATGCTCACTATCGAGCAAAGAACTGAGATAGAATTGAAAGATTAAAAAGTAAAATTCAGGCTGTTCCATTGCATTCATTTTATACCGAACAATACATACATAAAATGGAAAATAACAGTAGAAGTTTCATAAGTTTTATTTACTTTTATACATTTTGTTCCTAATATACTTAAATTTTATCTGTTACGAGGATATTGATTGCGATGATATGTTAGTTATCTACCGACATAGTAATTTTCGCAATGATGTGTCACTCTACGTTAGCATAAGATGTCTACCATATAGCACGACTAAATGGCGATTTGCACATGCCAAATAAGATTTAACTGCGATTAACTGTTTGGATTTGATGATATAACCAATATAAATATATAAAGTTAAATTAGACATTTTGACATTTATAGGAGTCACTTATAAAAATAGACAAAATTGGTAAGATTTTTAAAATAAATTTTCCTACACAAAATATAAAACTCTCCCATCCCCTCTCTCCAATTTTTAGCTTAACATATCGATATGTCATAATTAATATAAATTCAAGTAATGTGGATTCAAAAGGATAAAACTCGCATTATTCATTGACAAGATTTGAAAACTCTTATTATTCATTCACTTGTCTTCATGTGATTTCACTGATGATTTTGTTTGGATTAAAAGCACATCAGGAACTCTCTCAGTAAAGGATATTTATATTCTGGATCAGGAAAATAGATTTAACAAAGAAAATGAGTTTTCCTGAAAAACATATCTTTGGGCTCTAAAAATCCATGAAAGCTATAAAGTCTATTTACGGAGAATGGCTTCCAGCTCCATACTATGGACACATGTGAATATCATGCCTTGCCCTTTGTGTAATTCTGGAACTGACAGCTTCAAACATATGTTTGCCGAGTGTACTTTCTTGAGGATTACTTGGAGAGAATCTCGGGATGGTGATCCATGTTCTCTAATGAAACATATTTTCAATCCACTTGCTTGGAATTCTGTGTTGTCTACTATTGAACTGCAAGATTTCATATATCTGGAGCCATATTGTTTTACAAATATGGCATAAAAGTGTTGAAATTAGTACTCTAAATCCAATCTCAATTGATATAATTTTATTCATGAAATAAAATTAAGACATTATTATTCATCATATACCGTTATATTCTATGATGAAACTCATAAACTATGATAATAATTTAAGGTCATGATGAGATCATGTCAGTGAAACTTAAAATCTACAAGTTTTAGTTTAAAATGTTCCTAATTATAGGATCACTAAATAGGAGATCAGTGATCTGGTAAGACTAGTACACTTATTACATACTTTAAGGTAGATGGTAATTGATCTCACAGTTACTTGTGAAGAGTAACTAATGTAAGAGTGTAGGTACTCATTATGAAATGAGTTTACCGAATTGATTCGCTTAAAAGATTAACCTAATAGATTTTTAAATAAATGTCAATAGGTTATTCCTTATGTGATAGTAGGTGTAAATGACCCTTAGACTTAATATTATCATAGCATCTTGTAAGAGTTAAGTTGTGTTTTTGGTTTATTCCTTTACATAATTCTCTAAACCACGTGTAGGATATTTTAGACCCAACAAGACTCTTATGGAGACGGTGTGTAATCAATAAAGGATCTGTTACTTCTCATGAGAAGAAAGAATGTTATATGTATTCTATTTAGTATTGACTTAGAAAATCTCTGGCCAGAGTAGGATGAAATATCAGAAAACAGTTTTCGATATTTCATTGTTAAGTTAATTACTAGAGAATTGAGATACATATGACTAAGAATTAGGGTTTGACATTTTATCCATACCTTAATTTATTTGGGACATTGTATAACTGAATGATTTAATTATATGAAAACTTATCACCAAAGGGTGTTCAATCCTTTGATTGAAATCTTTACTATCCGGGTGGTCATGATATGTCACTAAACGTCAATCTTAACTTGTGAACTTAATTGATTAAGAGTTAATCGATAATCTTATTAAAAGATTTAATGAGATAAATTAATTCACTACCGGCTTAGTGTGGAGCTCAATGGGTCACACACAATACAAGTCATTTCTCGTAATCAAAATTTAATTATTTAAATTTTGTGTTGAACAGTTAAATTCCGCTAGCATGAAGTTGTCCATATCGATTATGCGCTTTATTAGATAAGGTGGTCTCGGAATTAACTATAAAATTAGATTTATATAAATCTAATAATACTCTCGGTTATATATGTATGCTAAATTACATTCGATTAAATAAATATATGTTATATGTATGTACACGTGTGGTACAATTGTTGTACATGAATTAATTTAACCAAATTAATGTGTACATATCATCTAGACCAACAATTCGTCTATTCTCAACGGCAAAGTAGTGAAAAATAGCATAACATATGCCAATTAATGGTGATTTTTAAATTTGTTGATTGACGTTTTCTAATTGATTGACATATTAAATTGACCGACTTTTTATACCGTTGAAGTTATCTGGATTACCATCAATAGTGATTAACAAAAATATCTCTTGCAAATCACGCCATTTCGTTATATATATAGAAAAACTGAGGCCCTCTCGGGTGAGTGGTGTGTGAGTCTGACGAGGACGAAAAGAATTTTGCTGATTGAGAAAAGAAAATAGTGCCACCCAAAAATACCATATCTGAGAGTGATTGAAGAAAATATTTTTTACTAAGTACTGTAAACAAGCCTTTGAATCCGAAACTAAAAAGGCAACCGATTGTTGGAAACAGTTCTCAACACTTATGAGAAAAACTTGGTGTAGATACCGTGGAGGGCACATGTGTATGTTTAGTCAGAGAATCAACTTTCAAAGCTATTCGTGAAGGCGCTGTGGGACATCGTCAAATTAAGGATTCAAACACAATTACCAATTCGGATTCTTTGCAGGTATATTCTCTACTTGTTTCTTCGTATTTGAATTTCAAATTGCGTCAAGGGGATACTGGGTTCGAAAATATAATTTAATTGAAATTAAAATACACGCTTCCGCTGCGTTTTGATTCCCAACATAAAGAAACTCCATGTAATACAATGACCATCAGTTTATTTTCATTAATACAGTGAATAGAGCCTTTGTGCAGTTTTCAACTCAGGCTTCTGAGGAGATCTCTATTGATTCTTTGCTGGAACATGACTTCTCATCCAGCCAAATGATTTGCAGCATTCTTTTGAAGGCTTAACTGATCAGATTCTCATTTTTACTGATGCTACCTCGGCTCAAGGTAGAAGCTTTCTTGCAGGGATTGCTATCAGAGGTTGGAACCCCTTGTTAGCGTCGTACCGGAACTAAAACTCTTCATCCCCACCCTAGCCTGAACTCGGGGCAATTCTAGTAGCACTTCATCAAATGCCCTCTTGCAAAGGGTAGCCCTCCATCATCATCAATGCTGATGCTCAACAGATAGCCTTAGCTGTGAACTCCTCTTATGTTCCTTGGGACTGTATTAATCTTTTGCTAGATATGAAAAATCTAACTGGCCCTTTTGATCAATGTTTCATTAGATGGACCCTGAGAAGGGAAAATTTGTCAGCTTATAATCTTGTCTCTTTGGTAAGCAAAAAAAAAAGAAACTGACCTTCTATGTATTTTGGAGGGAGACTCCCTTGCCTCTCTTGTAATTAGTTCTAATGAATGAATTTGTTGTTTAAAGATAAAATAAAAAATTTCTTTAGAACGGTATAATAATTACCTATATAGTTTTTTAATGTGAAAATTGTCTAGAAAATCATTACATTTTTAATTTTTTTAATATATATATATATATGACATTTAATGTTTGCTTATTTATATATGTCGTTGAATAGTTTGTTTATGAAATAGTATGGATATTAATGGTGCTATTTTTTTTTATTAATTATTGATGTAATAATAATGATTTGACAAATTTTCATAAATGATGCTCTTTGTAAGCTGCTACCTATTAAAAGTGCAAGGCATATGAACAAGCAACGTCAATAGTAAACAGAAAAAATTAATATTATTAGTATTCATAATATTTCATGAAAAATAAATAAATATCGTGTATATTTAGGTAAATATTAATGGTGAAAATCAGGAAATGTCACAACTTTTTAGGTAATTTCCCTTTTTTAATCGATAAATAGAACTACCTGAAAGAAATAATTTATATAAAATTCAAAAGCTCATTCCTAATGAGTGACACTAGTGTAAAATCTCTTATGTCCCCAAAGTAATGCAACATGTTAACTTGACATTTGCCTCTTAACAGTCTCTCAACAGCTGACTATAACATATATATATATATTTTTTTTTTCTATACTCAAATAAAAGTTATGACTTACCACAAGACGAGATTTTTCTTATGCACAAAAGCTTATTAACCTCAATATCTATACTCCTACCTATTTTAATGCGAACACTCATACTAATTTATGCTCCAATATCATAATAAATTCCCATTAAATGAATAAATAAAAGATGGAGTTTTTATCTACTCAAACAAGGTTAAGCGACAATCTTATCCGCCAATCTTATTATATAGAAACAATTCGCTCATTGGAAAAGTAATAAAAATGATTTAATATAAAAGGTAGTACGCCCCACCTTATTATGCCAATGTAGAAAGTTTACTAGATATCAAACTATGCTACCCCTGTGAGCTAGCTCAGACCTCGTCATGCTCAAGACTGGATTAAAATTATGTAGCTCATTAGTTGGTTCAAGAGACTCAAGTATGAAACTCATGTTTTTAAATTCTATTACGGAAAGAAAAATATCCAACTTATAAGTATGACCAACAATAAACAAGAAAATTTGATTCATGGTTAGTTGACCATTTGGCCTAACAGTCCAATCTCTTATAAGTAGATGCGAAAGTTATACATTAAAAGTAAACTGAAAAATAAATAAGATATATTTTATAAGTGAAAAATTACAAAGAAATCTTATGCCTTTATTATTTTTATCAATTTACTAATATATGTTTGAAAGCAACTCTTTTATTTGTATATATTTAATTTTGTAATATATTTAAATATTTATTTTTAGAGTTTACTAATATGTAACATAACGTCTTTACATGGTGCTTATGTGCTAAAGTGGCAATTCTCACGTCGACAACCTTTTTTTCATCTCATCATGATGCCACGTAAATTAATTTTGCCACATCTAATGTATCAGCAATTTCTCGCCATGTTATTATGGGACATCAACAAACAGCAATCATATTAGCTAATTATCAAAAATTATAATTTAAATATATTACATGATTAAATATATAAAATATAAATAATTATTTCAAAGATATTTAGAAATTAACAAATATTTGGGAATTCTATCATAATTATCCCTATTTTATAATATATGCTATACAACAACTATACGATGATTAATATATAATTGAGTAAATTATGGTACAATTTTGTGATTGCTTGCAACTTACAGTAAGAAAAATGTGGACGCAACATATACATACATACACATATACATGTACAAGGAACATTAAACAGCATGCACGCTTTGCCTGAGAGATTAATGAACTATACTAATACCAACCGGAACTGGACCACGGGATATACATGTATGAACTTAAGCCCTAATTTTGCCGAAAGTATTCTCTTGAACTTGGGGTTTTCTGAGAATGATGTCTAACGAACAAATCTTGGTGGGATCGACCTCTTACGTGAAGAGATGGACGAGTGCCGGCCTCGCTATCCACGGCCATTGTGAGGGTTACCTACCTACGTTATGGTCGACGTCTAACAAGAGCTTCAAAATGGCTGCTAGGATTGATTCCAAGCATGTGTTAGGTCATTTCGTCATGAAATACATTAGGTAGCTCATAATCGGTAATCCCCAAAAAAGAAAATTGTTATAGCAGTATACCATGGCCTATACTCCTTGATCGAGCCCCAAAAGTTAAAGGGCTCAAGTTATTTACGAAAAAGTAAATAAAGGGGTACAAAAGTTTTACAATAAAAATCAAACTTATAATTTTTTAATTATTAGTTTGATAATAGTACCATTACATCAATCCCCTTTCTTGAATGAACCATTCATGTTATTCATTTGGAGCCAAACCTACAACCATCATTTACTAATCATCAATATGTGTTTTGTGTCATTAGCTAATTGATTTATGTATGGGTTCACATACATAGCCAGTGTTTCCAATATATACATATATACATAAATGTAAACATCTCGATGGTGCCTGATATATGGTAAATCGAATTATTGGGAAGTGCCTTATTATATCTCCATAATAATTCGAAATATAAAATAATCTTTTAAAAGATTTTTACACCTTCTACATTATATATCTTTATATATTCAATCAAAGTAGTACTAAATATATACTATCTAAAACGATTCCACTGAATCGAATATTGTTGAACCATTAAAATGGTTCGATTTAGTTCGAGCACTACACTCCTAAACCATAACCATTATATATCCATCAACTGAATTATTTCAAACTGGTTCTATGATTCAATTACCTGGTTCAAAGCATTTTTCTTAAAAAATAATAACAAATTAACAAATTACATATAAGTCGAATCGAAGCCAAATAAAAGCTACATCGAAACATAAGCAAATAAAAAATACATAAAAAAAATTAAAATGAGAGAAATTTTAATTAAAGATAAATTAAATATGTAAGATTAAGATTAATAGACATATTTAGGGATAAAGTTTAGTATGAATTGATAGAAAATATGTTATAAAATGGTAAAAGAATTTATATTTAATTTTTAAAATTTTTATATTTTATTTTAAATATATTTACAATATTATTAATATTTTTTAAAAAAAGTGGTTTCATAGTTTAAGTCGGTTAACCAAACCATTTAATCTCAATAAGTGATTGCATCACTTTATCTTTAAAAATTGCACTATATAATAATCAAGTTGTCCCAAATCGGATTTTTTAGGTACAGTTCAATTTGGTTTTTCGGTTCTTTCTGTACATCTTTTGAAGTTAGCATTTTTTTTAAGTATAAACACATGAGGTTTCGCCTCTTTAAAGGAGGTGAGGTGAGGCGAGGTTGCTTAGCTTGCTTGCTTAATTAGAAGAAGGAAATTCGTGCGCCGGCCCTTCCTTCATCAACTAAAAACACAATAACTAATTCACCTGTCCTCACACACCAAGCAATTAATTATAAAAGAGAATATATAATTTAGATTAATCTTTCTAAAAAATTGGGTACTAAAATGTCTTGACTGTTCAAGGCGTCGATGTAATTATAACTCATGTTGATTAGTGTGATTTGTTAAAGGCGACTTTGAGAAGGATTTAGCAAAACTTAGAAGCCACCCTACTAATTAAATATGTCCTATAAGTCATTCTTCATAACCAGAAGCCCTCAGGTATAAGGTTGCTGCTAGAATTTTAACCAAATAATTTCAAGTTTGTATGTTAAATTTTATATAAAAGATAGAGGAGGAGTGGAGAGAATGATAGAACGCGATGGGCGGAAGGCTGAACCCACGGGACTAACCGAGATTCTTTATTGAATGACCTAAGAAATTACATTGGGCGATTCGCTTATTTATAAACTCAGAATAACAATAAAATATGAAAACAAATAATAGTAAAATATCACGAGATTATCTAAATCAAATTTAAGATATTTTGAGAATCTAAACTGCATAATTTATTTAATATTCTAAAATATATTTTTCTAATAATGATAATATCAAATATTCCACACTCTTCCTCAATGCAGTATTACAAAATGGTCATATTGAATCTCGATCTTTATGGCAACTCTAGTCCAAGGCAAACTTTGAATGCAAATCAACCAACACTTGTATTCAAAATTCATTTTATATATTGTTGGCAAAGCGATCAAAACCCATTTTATATACTATTAGTAAAGTGGTTAATATTTAGCTAATATAGCGACAAATGTCTTTTTCTATCCTGTCGGCATAGCGGTCAAATTTGCTTATTTTCAAATGCTTGGATTCGCCTTGAATTATAACTTGTGTAATGATTTCGTCAAAATTAACCAACTCTGATACCATATTAAATTATATATATAAGATAGAGGAGAAGTGGAGAAAATGATCGAACATGGTGGCTCGAAGGCCGAACCCACGGGAGTAACTGATAATTCTTTATTGAGTAACTTAAGAAATTATATTAGACGATTCGTCTATTTATAAAATTATAATAATAATAAAATTTAGAAATAAACAATATTAAAATATTACAAAATTATCTAAATCAAATATAATATATTTTAAAAATATAAACTATCTAATTTATTTGATATTTTAAAATATATTTTCCTAATAATGATAATATTAAATCTTCAACATATACATGTTGAAATCATTAAACCAGTAAATGAATATACATGGAATGTACTTAAATCCACAGTTGGAGGTTGTGTAGTTGATTGGGTGGATCTACACGTACCTCCTTAGAGGAAGTGGAAATCACTTTATCTCCTCTAATCTATAGAATATTACTAATAGAGCTAGATTTATAAAGTGCAATATAAGTAGAGACCACAACCATAAATTACGCATTAGTGGCTGAAGTTAAATTTTCAATGTCGTGTATCATTAAAATTAGAAATTACATTATGATTTATATATATTGGTTTATACACTTTAAAATTGTTTGTTGGGAATATATTATTTGAATTTAGTTAGATCATTTCATCGGATTAACTAATTGGATAGAACAAATCTACGATCAATGACTTATTATTGGATTGTAATTATCGAAATAAATCTAACAGTTACTCTCTCGACTCATCAATCAATCTAATATGATCGAGTTATTTCAACCCAGTTAAAATCTAGATCAAATATTCAACACACACTGAATCAACTCAACCCCAGGACGGCTGCTGCTACATGAAAGTTTTTACTATGCATGAATTCAAAGTATGGGAATTTTTGCTGATGATCAAAGGCAGTGTGGTGCATTGGACTGACATGGGCAGATTTTCTACTACGAAATTCAATATCATGTGCCAATGTTGTCCTGACCTGTGATATTGATCTTTAATGGGCCAGAAAAAAAGGAAAAGGAATAATTAATTATTGTTTGGATGCATGCTCTGCTGATCACGTTTCCGTTGACCAAATACACATGCAAATCAGTGATAATTGACGTCGACCCGGCACGTGGATTCGGCCTCCTGACAGTGCTAATTTTCGGGAAATTTGGCGCGATGTTTTAATTTTTATGTTATTGTTTATTCTGGTCATAAACAAAATGACAAAATGACCGGTAAAGTGCCGTTGTATGTATTAATCAATCCTGTACAAAGTATACAATAATGAGCGTCCGATAATAAAGATATTAAGAAAGAGTTTTTGATATAATAGTATTTTTTTAATTTAATAATTAAATTATTATATATTTAATTTTTATTATAAAATTTCTTATATTTATTTATTTTCATATTCTCTTTCACGAGTGTCCTATATAATTAAAAAAAATTTAAAAAATATATATATACACGATGGTCATTGGTTTAAATTCATTGAATACATAATTTATTATTATGAGATAGGAGACACAGAAAATTTTATAATAAGAATTAAATTTATGATTTTTTAGTTATTAAGTCGAGGCTAATATCATTATATCAAATTTCTTTCTCTAAGTAAGGATTTAGTTCTCACATAATTATACATGTTTTATTAAAAATAAAATGTTATGGACCTAAAATATGACAAAAGAAATAGCCATATAAATAAAAATTGTAAAAAAACTTACATCAATAAAACAAGTAAAATATTTTTAATTTTTATTTTAAATCGAGAAAAATATTATTTCCCAAAATTTCCTCAAAATGTAACTTTTTTTTTAATTTACAATAATTCAGCTTCGGGGTAGGATCCTTTTTACCCTCCGGGATCTATAGTGGATGTACTAATCATCCAGGGTAATTAATATATGATTGCGAATAAATCATTGGATTGAAATTACATGATGATAAACATATCACTTGGTAGAGATAATTAAGACTTTTTTTTGTTAAATATATTTGGATTGGGAGAATTGGAGGTGAGGAGGAGGGAGGTAGGGGTTATAAAGGAATAAGATATAGATAAGTAATTCTAACCAATCTAGACATGATTATTTTGTAGTTTTAGCCGCTTAATCCACCCAAAATGAACAAAATAATTATTTTAAAAATAAATTTAAATAAATTTTAACTTGAGCCAAACTTTTAATAAATTTTAATTTGGAGCCAAATTTTATGTGTTATAATTAATTAATTAATTAATTATGTTAATTTTAAGAAAATATTAAAATACAATTATTTTTTTGATATAATTAACTCTTTTTTTCAATTTTATCCCAAATTCTTTTAGAAAAATAATTTTCTTATTTTTGATCCCGCACAATATCATTTGGCTAAAAAACCCCACCATGCCAATTATTATCAAGTATAATAAGATAACCATTATTTGAATAACATTGCGAAGGAGATAGATATGAGGTTGGAAAGGTTAGATAATATAATAGATTATTATACCATTAATTATATTATCTAAAAATTGAATTATATAGTAAAATTATAAAATCACCTCATTATTTCAATTTTTAGAGGGTTAGAAAAGTAGAGTGCTAGAAGGTCATGGAGCCATAACTCACCTGATTAAATCCCTCAATAATCCTCCTAAAAATGCATTCAAATAAGGACTCAATAACCCCTCTAAATCCTTATCCACCTTATACCTCCAAAATTCTTAATCTGAATATATAAATTCGAATTTTATAAATAAAAAAATTATTTTAAAATAATTTTATCATTTAATAGGAAGAACTAATTTCAACCTGAATCAACATATAAAAATAAGAGAAAAAGTGGGGACAGTGAGGCCGGCCAGGCACATGCAAGGCCATGGGGCAGATACACGGCCGAATTAGGGGTGGGACCTACCACGATTGGGTGGGGCTACCATGGCGGACCAGCACCCGTCACAGCTGGGCCCCCCACAGACAACGTAGGCCCACCGCCGACCATATACGTCGTACATGTACACGTGTCCCGTCATCCGTTCTTTATTATTATTATTATTTTGGTTTTAGGCCACATGGGATTAATATATATGTATATATATATATATGCATAAATGAGGGAGGTGGGGTCTGGAGGTGGTGTGACGCAAGTGTAGGCGGAATCCGGAACGTTGCAAAAATCCGCACGCAAATAATCAGCAGGTCCCCGCAAGTTCAACGGGGCACATCTTACGAGTAAATTATTGGTATATATATATATATATCATATAATGAGTATATTATATAATATTTGTTGAGAAAGATTATATGCACGTAAATTTGAGATATTAAAAATTCTTTAAAAAAAAGGATGAGCCTAAAAATTTAGATATCACCTAAATAATATCTATGGCATATTTATTCAGACCGTGCCGTTCCAATCGTTCAACGCAGAGCAAATGATCTGTTAAATTGAAGTAGGAGATTACATGTTTCAAAGATTTAAATTCAGTCCGTCAAATTCTTAAGAGTTACGGATCTTTCTTGGTAAAAGAGCCTTCAATCCTATTTGGTCTTAGGGCACTAGATTTGACCAGGTCGCGCTGGATCTGCATCAGGTTGGTATATGTTAGAAATTGTTAGGTTCCATATGCGCTCCGTTTGCGTTGCCACTTTACTTACTAGTAGGTATACTAGTGTGTTGTCGAATTAGACAGCGCCTTGCCTACTCCTTAACCGGGATTATTACAGCATTTAGGCTCGGCCCAGGTAAAGGGCGTCTAAAGCCCTTTCGTCAGCTTCGCTGTTTCCCTGACAATCAAAGCTCGACCCAAAGATGTCATGATTAGAAATAATAATTCTAGTGGTTAGGGATCTGATTACAAACAAGTACCAAAATCTCCCCAAATTTGGTACATTCGGAGTTCATGCGACGAATATGAGATTACAAAATTCTTTGTGATAAATAATCCTATATCACCATAATAATTCTAATTAGTAGATGTGACCGTGATTGACTGGGAATTTTCTCGCTACCCTGTAATTTTTAAGATTCCCTTTTTCTAGATTATGTTTTCTTATTTTAGTCAAGTTGTAAAGTGTGTATGTGTATATATATATATATATAGCAAGATGAATATGCTTTTTCCACATGGAATTGTATTCCTCAATAGCCGATTCCCTTGTATTGCTCGTGCCCTTGAATACCACTCTTAACTATTTTCTAGTATTGATTTCATAATGGATTATTGGTGCAGGTGCCTCGATGCATATGAGTGTACTCCTTGAGTGCCTTTACTTGATCACATCTTGTTTACAAAGTATCTTTGAGCGTAGCATCGTGTTGTGCTTGTGGTTATTATCACCACCCATGTGCGCACTTGCCTACTTGTGGACTATGACACTCCATGGCCACTCTTTGATCCCTCAGCCCCATTGTTGAGCATTGATCGATCGTTCGCTCCACTGGTGCCTCCCACACACCCATGTGACCATCTCCATATTTGCCCATTCATGGGCTCGCAATTTACTCCAACACCTCGCACATGACTACCAGTGCTTTCTTGCATGCTTGTTATGCACTACTATTGCCCTGAGGTAAAGCTTGTGGTGTGTATTGTCTGGGGTTAGAACTCAAGGGTCTAACACTGTGTCTCATTGTGCCATGGGCAGTACCTTACTCTACCAACGGCAGGACTCGGTTGATCACGAGTTGTGCCTTGTTTGACCAGTAGTGTCCCTTGATTGACCATGGGTTGTGCTCTGGGCCGCTCATTAGCTCTGCCTTGCTCTACCACGGGCTGTGCACTCGGTTGGTCATGGGTGGTGCCTTGGGTTGCTAGCGGCAGCCCTTAATTAACATAGGTTGTACCTCACCCTGCCATGGGCTGTGCACTCTATCTCTCAAGTGCTGTGCCTTGCTCTACCACTAACTATGCACTTGGTCACTCATGAGCTATGCCTTGCTCTACTAGCGGTAGCCCTTGATCAAGCACAGGTTGTGCATTGCTCAACAACAGTGGTAGCCCTCAATCGATCACGAGTAGTGCCTTGCTCTATCACGGGCTATGCACTTGATCGCTCATGGGTTGTGCACTCGATCACTCATGGGCTGTGCCTTGTTCTACTAGCGGCAGCACTAATTGGCCATGCATTGAGTGCTCGGTTGCTCACATGCTTTGCCTTGCTCTACCACGGGTTGTGTACTCGGTTACTCCTTGGCTATGTCTTGCTCGACAACAACCGACAGCCCCCTGTCAATCATGAGTTGTGCCTTGCTCTATGATGGGTGATGCCTTGGTTGATCACAAGTTGTGCCTTGCTCTACCATTGGCAATGCCTTGCTTGACCACGGTGGTGGTTGTTGGTTGCTCACGGGCAGTGTCCTGCTCTACCATGGGTTGTGCGCTCAGTCGCTCATGGTCTAAGTTAGCAAACAAGATGGAGAGGATTCTAAGTGAACTAAGGAGATCCCTTTTGGAATGTCTAGGAAGAACTTACCTTCACTTTTGCGATGTGGGGTATTTATAAGGATCATGGTGAAAATAAGCATGTTATATCAACTATGTAGGGCCTAGGTGACCAACTTGCAGTTGATTGGACGAGGATGACAGGGAAGACCAAGAGTAGAGTAGAGCTAGCCGAACAAGTGTTATTTAGCTATCTGACTAGGTGGGGGCAGAGTGTGATCTATCGACTAAGTGAAACCAGGTGGTCTGTCTGGACTATGCCGAGCTAGGTAATCCAACCAGTCCGGAGCAGTTTCCTTGTCACACACAAACAATAAATAAAAAGTATTTAAGAGAAATATCTAACATCCTAACACACAAACAATAAATAAACAGTAAAAAAGATAGCCAATGGACAAACTATACGAGAGAAAGAGGCAGGCACAAGAAGCGAAAGCAGCAAGCTAGTTTTACCCAAAGCGTATTGGCACCAAAAAAAAAAATGAAACTTGAAAATCTCCATGCATGGAAATACCAAAGGGACAGGAATGAACACAGGATGAGAGGCTCGAAAAGTATGACAGGAATGAATGCGAAATGCAAAACGAATGAATGATGATATCAATGCAGTAGCAATAGAACAAGAACGAGACAGAAAATAAAAGGAGAACACAAGGCAGCAACAAGACAATAAGAACATAATCATGGACGAGTTGAAGATACGGAACACAATCACATTAGATCTTCGGCAACGATTAAAAATTTAGGATTTTATTTGGAGGTTTAAACTACCAAAAGTTTGAGAATAAAGGAGAGACTTAAACTTAACTGGGCTTGTACGAATCTAAGGCCACTTTCAAGAACTTGTGACTGCGATTGGAGCTGTGGAGCTGGAAGGCGAGTAGACACAAAGGAGGGAGAAAGAGACTGAAGCGAGTGGCAGGCATTAAGCTGGAATTTTGTTTGTCGATGTTTTGATTGAATCTAGAATGAATTGGGAAAACTATCCAGTGGTTCAAATTAATAAATCAAAGTATTTGAACTTAGCAAACAATCGAACAATTTCATCTTAAAAATCATACCACATGAAAACCAGTTCTATTTGAACCAATTTTTTGGCTTAGTTGATAAGATTCGCTGTTCATTTTGTGCATTCCTATTCCGGGGATGGTGGCTGGGCGAGACAGTGGCGGCCGGGAAAGGGAAGAAGAGATGAAGGAAAAGATTGGCTGACGTGGCGTTGGATTATGAAATGGCCACATGGTCAATTAACTATTGCATAGTAGAGAAAGGAAATTTGGTGTAAATACTATCGCTCAAAACCTAATAATTAAAATATTGTATATTTAATTTTTATCATAAAACTTCTCGGATGGTTCACGATTTCTGCAAGGAAGATGAGGTATCCACATGTCCTACGCCAACTTGCCATTTGGAATTTAAATAGAAATCCTCACTTTAGGCTTTCGGGGTTGATTGATCGTGAAAATCCAATTGCACAATCATATTCACCAATCCCCATATTTCTTCCACTGTTCATGAACATTTATGTTGCTAACTGTGTTGTGGGGAAGTGGGACTGGGTTCCTCTCAATTTTTGAAGATGGAGAAGAAGTCAAGCTCCACAATGATTGCCTTCATTATTACGCTCATGATTAAAATAAAACCTACTTTTTTTTGATAATATTTATATCATAATAATCTACTAGTCCACTTACTTTATTACATATACGACTCTCGAGAAATTTAAACCATGTATCTAGTTTACTATATGTTGTCAGCTTATTAGTAAACTGTCATTTTCAAGGAAACTTATGGATAGATGTCAAATACTCAGTACAATAGCTACCTTATTCTTATCCTTAATATCAAATCTTTAACCAACTCTATCTTATTTAGACATGTAAATAAAAGAAATAATCTTAAATGGACTGTAATCATAATAATGATATCATAAACATTCACCAGCCATATATGATTATGGACTACTTTAGTATCTTTCGCCCATCTGGTTAAGCGGGTATTTCAGATGCAAGCCTCACAATTGCAATCCGTGGATTAATTCATTAACCAAAAAAAAGACAGTAAATTTTAGCTGTCCAATCGAGCAGATGGCTGTGGGAGAGCAGAGCCGACGAGAAGCATGCATGAACGCGGTGGAAGAAGGGTATATGTATATCGTTTTGATAGTCAAAATGGATGAGAATATAAGATGGATACAAAGAATAACCAAAAGAGAATGTGAAAATAAAGAGGAACAGAGCATGCCTTTTGGTCACAAAGAGATAATATCTTATTTCTTAAAAAAAAATGAAGATCACAATTTTGGAAACGGACAATGAAAATGATAGGAAAAGAGAAAGATAAATTCTACTTATAAAAATTAAATTTTAAATCTCTAAATCATATCAATCTATCACACAATTCCATTTTCACGTGCTAGACAGTTGTGCAGGCAGGCTCGTAGAAAACATGTAAGAAGGAAAAGGAAAAAAAAAAAGAGAGATAACGTGGAATTTTATCTATAAAACTTAAAATTAAAAATTCTCTTAATTTTTAATAGGAGGAGGGAATCTTTTGAAGACACGTATCTTTTTATTTGTTCAAAATAGACTCAGATAAAAGGAAAATTGTGCCTTATAATCTAATTAAAAATATTCAACTTACCCTTTCTTCTGTTGGACTGGAACCTCTGCTTTGGGATCATCTTGTTGTCTCAACCATGTACTCTAAGTTAACTTAATGCATTCGAACTCACTTTCCCTGTTCTATAAAAAAATAAAAATAAAATAAAATTATTTTCACCACAGAGACCATTTAGTGAAAAACAAAATACAAATAATGTAAATTAAAAAAAATCTTCTCTTAACTAAAGCCTTAATTTTTCTTTTTAATCATTGAATGATTAAATTATAAATTTTATAAATGTCCATTTAAAAATAGAGTGTAGGAGGGACTTGAAGGATGCGGACTCCGTGTTCAATTCTGTGTCGAGCCTGCCAGTTTTCGAGAAGCCAGTTTATGATGACCACATTTTCGAGGAAGTCGCAGGGTTGAAGAGCTCCAATGGTGTGAAATATGGTAATGTCTTTGAGTACAAAAAGGAGAGCGGCACTGGCCGATTCGATTATCTTCTAGCTGGTTTAGGAATGAAGGAAGATTCTTCCAAGGGTAAGGAAGCTAAGAATACGGATTTTGATGAGTTGTGACCTGGGTTTCAAAGTAGCCCATCTACTCAGAGGTAATTCGAAATTTCTTGTCTCCGTTCTACCCAAAAGTTTGTTTCTCCATCGCCTGCTCCGCCGTAAATGCAATTTGTTCTTTTGCTGTATGCCCATTCGGTTTGGCGTTTATTTGCAAAATGCTAAACTGCAGTCCATTCAGTTAAGCTATATACGACGACCGAGCTTTCTTGCTTTACTTTCGTGAGGTGAATACATTAGGATATCGTGTCTAGGATTCGTTCCTGAGGCTGTGAGAAAGGCTTGATGAGGTGTTTGTTCTCTTGTTGTATGCCTGTCCAGTTTGGTTTTTATTTGAAGAATGCTACTTTGCTCTCCATTCAGTTAAACCATATACCACGACCTAGCCTTCATGCTTTTCTTTTATGAGGTGAATTCATTAGGATATCGTGTCTAGGATTCTTCCCTGAGGCTGTGAGAAGGGTCTGAGACGTGGTAATTAGTGGAGCGATTCTGCAGGCAATCAATTTTATGGTTAAAATTTGCAGAGCATAAACGTAATTGAATGCTGGAGATTAGAAATGCTGGTGTCCCTGAAAATTTGTGAGACCATTTATTGACCCTGCAAGATATTAGGCAGTTTTTGATAGCTTGGCTCGACCTTCTTCTTACAGATTGTTCTGTTCATTAAACAAGCTCATAGTTTTGATAGAGCTTACTTAATGTGGTCATATCTCTTGTTATGGCCATTCTCGCCTTCTAGTTTCAATAATTTGGATTAACGCAAAGAGTTTGGTCTTGTATTATGTCTTATTCTGAAAGAGCAATATATTGGAGAAAATGCAGATAATGTCCTTCCTCAATTGAATGTGAGGAAGTTATTGACTTCATGAAATCCAATTCGTATAACATAAGTTGATTGGCGTATGATATGATGCTATTTATTGGCTTCCATACATGAATCTAGCCTTATCCAATTCAATTACCATTTCGTTTGCAGGCAAAGGAAAGAGTTTGATATGTCTTCAAGACCTAGTGCTAATTCAAACAAAAAGATGGACAATCACTTCGAGGGAAATGGGTCTATGTCACCAAATGTTGCCTCATTTTCTGGGCTTTCTGCCGACCCATTAGAAGAAATCAGTAAGATTGGTATTTCTGGGAGCACAAAAGTCAATGGCCAGGCTGCTAAGAATAAGGGATCATACGATGATTTAGACCCCTTTGATATTTTCAGAAAATCTATGCCTGCCTTGTCAACCGAGAAGAATAACAGGGTTAAGGATAGAAGCCTTTTGAGGGCTGATAGCAGCACTGATGATCGTAATAAATTTTCTTCTAGAAGTTCTGGTAGCCACTCAGTGGGGACAACACCTGTAGAAAAAGTTCATGAATCTCAACAGACATTTTCCAAAATATCTATGTTTTCGAGCTTTACTAGTCAAGCTACCGGTGAGAATGCTTCTTCCCCATCTTATGAAAATGGGAATTCCACTGAAACAAATATTCGTGCTGATGATGTGGAACCATCTCATGAGATCTGGCTTACCGTGTCAGAGATTCCACTTTTCACTCAACCAACAGCCTCACCGCCTCCTTCGAGACCCCCTCCACCTCATCCAGTACGATCTTCAAAGGTGGCAAGCAGTTCCTATGGATCGAGAAATGGTAAGTTTTCAAGTTCCAGTTCACATTTTACAGGTCCAAAGCCAGTTCATCCTGAACCTAGTACCCATTTGCTTCATTGGTTGATGATCTTGGAGATTATTCCGAGGGCAGAAATTGAAATAATGATTTTGATGATGTTGCAGATGGTCTTTCAAATGAGGAATTGAGTATGAACTCTGATGCTGCAGCTTCAGCAGCGGCTATGAAGGAGGCAATGGAGAGAGCTGAGGCAAAGTTTAGGCATGCAAAGGAAATGTGGAGGAGAGAGAATTCATGGGCTGCAAGAAGTAGAGAAAATGTGCAGCTTGAAAAGGGTGAGAGTGGGGAAGATTTTTTCAGGGGAAAACAGGAGAGACTAGAGAGACAGAAGGAAGAGGAAGAGAAAAAACATAGAAAACTCGAGAAAGAGAGGGAAAGAGATGAGAAGGAAAGAGAACAAAGGAGACTTGAGAAGGAAAGGGCCCGTCAAGCAGTGGAGAGGGCAACAAGAGAAGCTTGTGAGAGAGCGGCTGCTGAGGCCCAGCTTAGAGCAGAAAGGGCTGCTGTCGAGAAGGCACAAGCTGAGTTCCGTGAACGTGAGAGGGCCACTGTTCAGAGAGCCCAAGCTGAAGCCCGTGAGAGAGTGGCCAATGAAGCAAAGGAAAGAGCTCAGAGTGCTGCAGTTGAACCAAGGAATAGGGAAAGCCGCAATAAGGCTTCAGAAGGAAGGATGCAGGCTGAAAGAGCTGCCGTGGACAGAGCTGCCATAGAAGCTCGGGAAAGGGCTGCTAGGGAGGCCCGAGAAAATGCTACTGCTGCTTCTGCGGTCAGTGCTGCATGGACTAGTCAACAGAAGCATGCAAATGATCTGGATTCCTTTTTCAACATGGGCTCTCAGACCCCCAAGCCCAGGACAAGTGCATTGGTGAGAATCAGGAAATCTTTCCAGTTGTTGATTGTTTCAGTTTCATCCCTAAATATCTGGAATATAAACTGCAGGACCCGGCATCTGGTGCACAGTTTCAGTCTAGAGAAGGGCCTGGAGCAGTGAGAACATCTGGCACAACTCAATCATCAAACACAAAGAAAGTTGATTCGACAGAAAATATCGTAGATGATCTCACCTCTATTTTCAGCGGTACAATTTTAGTTGAAATGGAAATTCAGTTTACATGATTTCTGTGGTCTAGTTATTTTTTTATCTCATGTTACACTAAACATGAAGAATATCTCACTCTTCTGTCCAGGAAAAGGTGCTGCGTCGTCGAGAGAATTTCAAGAAGTTGAAGGTGAGACTGAAGAAAGACGGAGAGCCAGGCTGGAACGCCATCGGAGGACTCAAGAGCGAGCTGTAAGTTTCCCTATTTACAAATTGAACATATATGTCCACACTGACACAAAAACATACATTCTTTAATACTTTTATATTCCTTTTTCAGTTTTCTGAATAGCTGATTCACATTTTTCCTCTGAAGTTGAAGCCTATACAAAATTTCTGATATAAGTAAAGCATGTTTTGTTTTATCTAGGCAAGGGCCCTTGCTGAGAAGAACCTGCGAGACCTTCAGACACAGAGGGAGCAGGAAGAGAGACATGTAAGTAGCTTATTCATTCTGTTAGCGGAGTTAAACTGTCTTACTTATCGCAAAGTGAGAGTGGTTATGCAATCATCATCTATTTACTCTTCAGATGTAGATGTGAATTTCCCATCATGTCTCTTGCAAATTGTTAAACAATTTCGCTGGTTAACTTAGTTCTGCCAAGTATTCTTGTATCTATATTATCCGTCAGTGATCTTTTTTACCGTAAAAGCTGCAACTATTTTTTTTATTTCAACCGTCAATTTGTATTTGATACTCTACGTATTTCTGGTTTCCAGAGAATTGCAGAAACATTGGACATCGAGATAAAGCGTTGGGCTGCAGGCAAAGAGGGGAACTTGCGTGCTCTTCTCTCAACTTTGCAATACGTATGATCACACTCCAAGAATCTCCTTTTGATTGTCTCATTCATCGCCTGCCATGAAGACTCTGACTTTCTCTCTTTTGTAATTCTGGGGCAAGACTTGTGCCTTTGAGATCATTATTGCCTATTGATCTCTGAGGGAGTTCAAGATGATAATCATTTGACTATTCGATCAATCATGCAAAGATATTTGATTCACATGCTTCTGTTTGTCTCTGCCAAATGTATATTAATCAGCAATAATCGGTCTAAGTTGACATTGTAGATATGGCTTCCAGTTGCATATCTTATTGGTTTCTCTAAATGGTTTAAATGATAATCAGGTGCTCTGGCCTGAATGTGGTTGGCAACCTGCCTCTCTGACTGATCTGATAACCGCTGCAGCAGTTAAAAAAGTATACAGAAAGGCGACTCTTTGTATACATCCTGATAAGGTGCAGCAAAAAGGTGCCAATCTTCAGCAGAAATACATTGCTGAGAAGGTTTTTGACCTGCTTAAGGTACTTTTACTAAACAATGAGGGAGCTCCTAAATCCTTACGTCAAGTTCATTGCATTCTTTAGTTTGGTGTACTTGCTCATGTTCTGGCGGCAATCATTGCCATAACAAAAATAGAGAGAATGGTTGTGGATCTTTCCTCGGATAAACAGGAAATTTAGGTTGAGTCGAGTGTGCTTATACATACAAATTGTAAATTGGGTGTTCTCGTCTTTTGCAGGAAGCTTGGAACAAGTGCAATTCAGAAGAGCTCTTTTGAAATTCTTGGCGGTAGATTACAATACCTTAGCTTGGGCTACTTTATTTGGCAAGCATTCTAATTTTTGGGGAAAGCCTCATTAAGGTGACGATGATAAAGGCTTACTTCAGCTGCGATGAAAAACAACCTCCGCTTGCAGTGTAGGATTTCAGTCATGTGTCTGTCCGTAAGGGGTCTTCCCACAACTTGGGCATTCTTCAGCGCTGTCAATTGAAGATGAATAAGTAGTTCGTGGAGCCAGTGCAAGCATTGAGGTCCTACTGTCATTGAGATCATCATATACCAATGGAGGGGCTTCCCTATTTTGCCACTGTCATCATGTACCCATGTTTAATTGTGATATATCGTCATTCATTATATTTGAATATATAAAAATATATTTGCCATATTTTTGGTGGAAGACTTAAGCTACGCTGTGCTGCATGATTCCCAAGCAGATAAATTTATCTGTTAATTCCTGGGTGTTCTGTTTTATCTCTCTTTTTATCCCCGGGAGTATTCGTCTACTTGTCTTGGTCTCTCTAACGTATTCATGTTCAATGGATATCACAGCTCCTCTTCGAAGTTAATTCAACCTTCTATTTATTTGGCATGAGGCCAAATTGTGAATCAAATATTGGTAAAGTATTATTGATCGTTCCAATTGGATTCGGGATTAAGGCCTGAGGAACTGGTGTCAAAAGAGCCCATTGACATCCACATCTTTAACCATATCGTTGTCGGATAAGACATGTCATTTGGCCTTCCATTTTGAGATCCGATCCACGGAGCGCAACTTAAAAAATTGTGCTCAACTAGACCAACTTGTAAGGATGCTCATCGGTGACATGTCTGCTTTGATTCTGATTTTCTTGAAGAATTACGTGTCATGGCAGACCAGTTGGAGGCCATACTGAATTATCATGCGAAAAAGAAAATGAAAATCAAAGAAAGGGCTCTGCAATGGTTGTAGAATGCTTCAACTATTAGACCTCTAGGTGCAGGCGATGCAGCATAACTTTACCAGCAGTCGGGTAAACCATTTTCTTGGCAGCAATGAAACTTAATTTAAGTACAGAACTAGAAAAGCTACTCTTCTGCTGAAGAGCGTTTCTTCCATTTTGCTTTTGCACTTTACTTGACATATGAACTTTTATAGAAACAGTCGGGAACCTAGATAGATAAACAGTCAAGAAACACCCTTCACCTCCTCCCACTTCTGGGATTTTATGCAAAATAAAACCCTACAGATTAATCAACAGCAAACGCTACCACATTCAGTAGCTCATCTCGAATGGCGTATAGGCCTTGAGATCAAGCGCGACCCCGGCAACAGAGCCAGCAGCGGCCAACACTGAAACCACGAGGCAAGCTATGCTGAGAAGCTCAAGGCACACCCACCTGAAGCTCCACTTGGGTATCTTCTTTTGTATAATGTACATCTCGACTGGGTAATAGACGGTAAGGGGCCAGAACCCCAGTGCTCCAAGGATCCCCACTATGTCATTGAAAAACGGTAGCAACATGGAGATCACGGTGGTCAAAATAACAAAAAGGGTCCTCCACACGAGCTTGAAGATGTTGAAGCTGTGTGAGCGAGCGAATCCTGGGATCGTGACTTTAAACTCCTTCGTTATGAGTTCGTTGTCTGGAAACTTCTCAGTGATCCATTTCTCCACAAATGCGTAAATGGGCTGGCAGAAGACTTGGTATGCCCCTACAAGGTGGACCACAATGGCAGCATTCGCTATGTCAAGGAGCCAGAATGGATTGTAGAAACCAAAGCCTGTGAGGAGGTTTCCCGGGGCATGATCTCCAAAGGCTGCGAAGCCCATGCACCCACAGAGCATGTAGAAGACTGTGGTTGTTATCGTGCTAATTAAGGTTGCCTTCTTCATTGTCTTTGCTTCTGATGGTGGTGACTTGAGCGTGTCCTGCAATTGCAGAGAAGATGAACGGCTTAGGAGATATTTTCTGGGAATTAGATTCTGAAATCCTCCATCAAAGGAAAACACAAAAAGAACATCTAGTTTCTCTCTGATAAGTTTCCAGTTTTTCCACTGTACACTTTCCATTCCATTCCACAGGACTTCTGGGTCATAAGATATCTTCTTGTGAAGGTGGAAATCTAGAGATGTCTTTCCTCATTTAGTTCATTCGTTCAGATAAGGAAGAAATACAAATTGGAAATACACATACCTGAATTTCAATGAGAATGAAGTTGAATGAGAATGCAAAGGCTATATCTCCGAGTGCTTGGAAGCTTCTCCATATCTTCTGAGTTTGCCCAACGCTCATTACACTTATCCCAGTGAGACTACCTCGGAAACTCCCATTGGCTGCTCACAGCATTGTAAATCAAAAGAGAAAGATGTAAATTGAAAAGAGCTCACAATCAAAAGGCAACTCTGGCAATATTTCATCTTTCTACGTGGGAGAAGTAAATCCATACCTGCAACTTTGGCAATACCAAGAGCAAGGCCCACAGATGAGTAAGTGAAGGACATGATCGTGGCTACAATGGAGAGCCACCAGACTTGATCAAAGTTGGGGATCTGAGACAGCACTATCTCCATGAGCCCGAACATGATCATGTAGGGATTACTTGACATATGGCACGGGTTCTTCCCCCCACTTTTGTGGAAACAGTTGGATCGCTTGATCGCCCTAAATATGAACTTGTGTTACAGCACAAAAAGGTAAAAAAAGCAGAAAACGTTTGCTTTCTAGTTGCAGTAGCAGTGCATAGCATTTTGCAGCTCTACTCACATCATACTTATGGAGGCCGCAATAGTGTATCCGATCATTATTCCCCAGAGGTTCAGATACTGATTTAGACCGCATGTCAGAACATGAGCCCCTCCTGTAATATAAGGCAATCAATGATTATCGTATATCACATCTTCCTTGGGGTGAAAAGTTTTAATTAGTCGGCAAACGATTAGATGAAGGGTTCGATTTGTTACCAAGAATAGAGCGAACAGAGTCCATGTAAGTGTAGTTTCGTTTTCCAAAGATGGGATCGCCTGTCCGGTAGCAGTCAGCAAGGATCACAGCAGTGTAGTAGCTCACAACAGCAAACATGATCATCACGGATGGCCCAGCAATCCATCCCAGCTGAGCTATGGCCCATGCTAACGAGAGAACACCCGATCCAATAATTGCGGTTATTATGTGGGCACTTGCTGTCCATAGAGTCCCTATGTATATCACCCAGAAGCCAGCTTGTTCAATGAAATCTATGAACTTGAATTGACTTGAAAACCAGGAAAAGAAATTCTGACCCAAAAGGAAAGTAGCATGTTCAAAAGAGAAAACAAACCCAAAACCCGGAGCTGATTTAAGTTGAAAAACCAATGGTAAAGCTATCAGTCCATTGAAACACGAGATTAGAGAAGAATGAATGCACAGATATCATCAGCGTACCAGTCCTCCTGATGTGACCGTCATCATCAAAGTTATCGAATCTCTTGGATTCACCCATCTCGATGGAAATGCCATGAGTATGATCTCCCATCTGTGTTTTCATGAAGCAGAGCAGTGACGGGTCAATGAGTTCTCAAGAAATTTCGAGCCACAGAGAATAGAAGTGTAACGTAAAAAACTTGAAGTGAATGATGCATAATTCAGCATTTGACTGAGAGATAAAGTAACAGACGATAGCCTATGAGCGTCTCCAACGCTGGTTTCAGATGTCGATTTTGATGGTCGAAGAAACCAGGAAGGAGCTGGGAAGAAGCAATAAGAAGAGGAGGAAGGAGCCACTGAGAATGGAGGGAAAAGCGGGTATTTATAACGGTCGTTCAGTTATCCGACATGAAATTTCTCCCGGGTATCCACGTGATTACATCAACGCCCCTGTAGATCAGCGGGAATTGCAGTTCAGCCCTGTTAAATTCATCCTAACCTCGTTTGCCAGAAAGTATCGAGACCTTTTATTCATCCGAGATTTTTGGAAAAAAATAAAAATTAAATTGCAAGATTAAATCGTGATTCATATGAAAGTAAGACGAGTTGATAAATAATATTTAAATATTATAAATAAATAAAATTTATAATTTAAGAAGTTTTTATTAGTAAGCCGATGCATCAAACCCATTAATTTTCTTGATATTATTTGATACACATTGAAAAAAGTTGAAGCTTATGCTCTAGGAATCATTTTAAGTAATCAGTTGCTCTTTTTTTTCTATTTCCGGTGTAAAACTTTACCAATAGTAGAATTTGTCGGACTTTTCCCTTAATTGTTTTTTCCTCCCTCTTTCATAATAAATAAAAATAATACAATAAAGGAAAAAAACAAAGCAAATTAGAAAGCACGTGACTTAATGATACAATTAACTAAAGATGTATTTCCTCTCATTGTTGGCCCGATCAGTTCTTTTCAAACAACCATCGAACCCCGTCTTGTGGCCGTTCCAATTTAGTGCAACCGTATGCGTGCTTTGCTTTCACTTTCACCTTTTCTATTCCGTTTTCCAGGAAATATCTAAAAAGCATCAAAGGCATTTAATTTTTTTAATTATCTTTAAAAAATAAATTTACTATATGCCTATATAATAACATAAGATGATAGAGATAATTTGACATATTTTTTCTTTAATTAAGATGTTATATTCGAATTTTATAAATGAAAAGAATTTATTTTGGGAGGGTTCAATAACTTCGAAATAATGTTGATTTATATTAAAACAATGTGATATATATATCACCCAAAAAAGCATATATATGCATATGACTACATATAAGACATGCTACTACCGAAAACGTTTTTAAGCATGCAACAAGCGCTACACGAGTACACTGGAGAGCATATATATATATATATACGTATGCGTATGAACAATCACCGTTCAAATAAAAAAGTGAGTGATTAGATGGGAGTAAACGAACTTATCGTTCTCTTCGTCATATGGTCGTCGAGGAGAAAATCCCAGAGAAGTTTTAACGCGAAGGACGATGGATGACACGCCAATGATTCAAAGAAGAAAGTATATATATTTATGTATGTATATATATATAACAATGGTAAAGAACCGGCTATCCAGGCGTGCAGATCTTGTTTTGTACATAGTTTAATTTACCTAAGAAGAGCATGCATCCAAAATTGTTCAAGATTGAGATTCAGGAGAATCAAAATTGAGATTACTGTGTCTGGTGACATATTCACAATATAGTTTAAGATGGGAAAAAGATAATGTGGAGAGATATGATAATTTAACTGAAAAATAGTTAAAAATAAAGAAAAGTTCATATGATATTTTAGAGTTTTTCTTGAGTATAGAATTATTGACCTTACTTGGGCACCCCCCATATGTCTGTCAATGCTATTGACTTAGATCTACCAAAAATTGGTAAATGGATCTCTACTATTTGCTTTTCTTTGATATGCGGAGTTCAGATCATGACGATGAGGCTTTTATATATATATACATATATATATATGGGAGGAAGAGGCGCCCGAAAGAGAGAAGAAAAAGGAGGGGAAAAGGTTATAATTGATTAATGGGGGAATGTATATGGTAATTGAGAACTTATTTAAACAAATAAATTGGTGCGGAGTTGTGTATGTTTTGAAAATATAGTAAGTCCTACAGCATTCGAACAAATTTTATATATTTGTTCTAATTACATATTGAATCTTATTTTATTACTTACCATGACGGAAATGTCAATATGGACACAATGATTTTATATTTTGCTTACTTGTTAGCCCAAGTATCCTACATTAGGTAATCACACGTGGACAAATTTTAACACTGTCATATCGAATTTAATAAAATAACTTTAAGATCTAACCGAAGCAAATATATAGGATTTACTTGACTATTTTAAAACTTATAAGACCTATTTATCATATTATCAAAATAGATGAGACTTCCAACAACTTTTACTCCTTACTTAAACATAAGAAAAATAGAATTGGAGACAGTAATATAATATTAGACTTAAAATCAATAATCCTTATCCGTGTCGCCCATTCATGAGGTCTACTTATCTCCTTTATGATCAAGAAAAAGAAATAATGTCAATAAATTGTAAATGGTTGGTGGGCGATGTGTTGCGATCTCGTGTGCAGTGCATCTCTCCATCCATGTTGAAAGAAGAGCATAAATGGTCCTGTAACTCTCCCATCTCTCTCCCTCTCTCTCTCCTCTTCCTTTCTTTCCTTCTTTCTTTTAATTGCTCAGTCAAGATAGAAGCAATGGATTATTCAACTGGTTATACCTGTCCGAGTTTTTCCATTATTTCCATCGATCTTTGTCATCGCTTCAATATCGTAAGAAGTGCACGAGCAACACCATCAAGGTGCTAATATCGAATACAGGTATACCTCGGAACGAAACATGACTGTGACTGCCCTGGGATGCTTGTAGATAACGAACACAAGTTGCTACCACCAACCCACCACAAAATGGTCTATATCTATCTCTCTCCTCCTTTCTTGCTTTTTCTCTCCTCCTTTATGTGCAGTGCAAATTCCAACGGACTCTATATAATTCATATACTAGTTGGATTATTATGATTAACAGTATAATTCTCTCAATCATTGGATTTTCTAGTTCATAAGAGTTTGACGGGGGTATGCTCATAACCGTTATAAGAGGCAATAAAACCCCTTTAATAATAATACATCATAATTTCTGGTCCTACTTGAGAACCATCAGTGGAAGATTTAAGGCAATATAACTGTTGTTTAACTCCTCGCCAATAAGAGGAAAACAACAACCCAGCAAGAAGGGGCCTTCAACCTCACAAGAACCATCTCCAGAGGCTAAACATCCATTTCTTATCTCCTTCCCCGTACATACATAATCATAGCCATTTTACATCAATTCATGATATTCTATATATAGTATGTTTCTGACTTAAGTATCGGAGAGAGAAATCAAGATTCAGTCCCGATTTTCCCCTTTTGCAGATGATCAAATGGTGATTACAAGGAGGTGCTCAACAAACTACCCATCGATGAATTTCAAACATCTTAGAATCAAATATTAACTCTTATTTAAGATTATAAAAGTTGTTGAATCATATTAACTAATATATATTTAATTTTCTCTATTTCTTTCTTTTGGTCATGTTTATAATTAATCAATAAAGGGAAAAGTGCAACGTAATTTGCATTACCTTTTAAGGTAGATTCAATGCTAGGCCGTCCATTTTACTGACCTTGGGACTGTGTTATACTCAACGAGGGGGGACAACATTTTATTCTCTCCTAATTAAAAGAAAACGTGCTTAAAAAATTTTCTCTGTGTTCGCAAAAATTATAAACCATACAGGAGTTTATTTAATCATATAGTTATAGGGTCAGTAGATGTTTGGCAATTTCCAATAAGAGAAAAGAAAATACAAGTGTTTATTTAATTCTTTTTTTTAATTTTCGGAGATATATTATTTTGGAAAAAGGGAAATTCTCTGATCAATGATCTTCACGCTTTTTTTGGGAGGGGGGGGTGGGGTGGGGTGGGGGAATTATTATTATCATAATAAAAACAGCAATAATAATCGATACCACGCCATTATTGAAAGAACTAGAATCGAATTCGTCTGACTTTGATTCCCGAGGGATGGGGGATTTCGGTCATTGGATCATTAATACTCCCTAGTATTTCCCTTGGAAGTATCAGTTGAAGTTTCCCATCTTCTTCCTTTTGGACCGATCAATTCATAAATTATATATGTATTCATACTTATCAACTTAACAGAATTTAGTTTTAATATATATATATATATTTTTTGGAGTGGAAGGTCTACGCACCAATAGAGAGGGTATCTTATGCAATGTTGTGTAGTATGCTTAATTAGTGGCACTAATAAATAAAAATTTGACAAATATTATATTCTTTAATTGTTGAATATAAAAGAAAACATTAAATGAACCCTAGATTACTTAATAAACCCTTAGAAGTTAATTATTATACTCAAAAATAAAAACTAAAGTCGAATGATGTTGCATTACATTACACGAGGAAATATTTTATTATATAGTATCATCATATAAATATTACTGCATAGTGGCACAGTCTCATAAGATTCTTTCTTGTAGTACAATTATGACAAAAAATGGCAAATATAATTTAAATATATTATCAAATCAAATATATGTAAAATAATTATTTTAAAATATATAAAATTCAAATTTTAAATATGTAGAATTTATTAATTTTTCATTTTTATAGCTGAGTTTCTCTCTCTTTTTTAAAATATGAATGAAAATGTCAGAAATAAACGACAAATTAATGTACTTAGCAAAAAAAACAAAGTAATGCGTTTTCTTCAATTAAGATATTTATGCCTTCGTAAGGAATGAAAGATATGACCTATCTCTCACTCCCAACGCCTGACAGCTTGGATGCATATCGAGGAACAATTCAACCAATCATAAGTGAAAATTTTCGATCAGAACCAACTAAAAAGTTCGTCAGCTATACAAACTGAACAACCCGGCTTGACCCTTCCCTGCCATGAAATGTCGAAGTGCGACATTTCTTCGCATCGCAAGATAAAAGGTTATCTGGTGTACGGGTGAGGTTTTCTGGAACTCTGTTAGTGGCTTGTGGTTTATGCCAATTCCCTAAGGGCCAGGGCAGAAAGGAAAAAAGGAGACACTCAAGCTGAAATAATCGGATTGAGTCTTGTTCGATGTCTTGTCTTGAACTATATACTGGCTTTGAGTTAGGATATAATATGCAAACCAAAACTGTAACATCGATTCACGCCCGAGACTCTGGGTAACATATGAGAGAATGACGAGCAATGCATCACTCCATGCAGCATCTTAACCAGAAAAGTTAAGCAGTTTTTTTTTTTGCTGAAGAAAAGTTGAGCAGTTGTTTATTCCAGAGTTTCGTAATTGCATTTTCGGATTAGGGGAGTGAAGTGGTGTGAAGGAATGGATGAGGGTTAGGAAACTAAAGGATGGGTGATGGCAACTAGTGTAGCGAATATGTATAAATAAATACAAACACATTTGTCCTCGTTTACTTGAGTTATTGAGAGAGCCAACCAAAGTGGAATTCATATTCCATGAAAAAGAAGTTGTTTGGTCGCTTTTGAATGCGATGATTTCTTTATTTAAGAAGTGGAGAGTATAAGCAGCAGCAGCAGCAGCGGCAGCAGCAACCATAACAGTTGTGACGGAGAAGCTGAAGCTGCAGCCACTGATAGTGGGATTTAGCAGATGGATTTATGCGATACCTTTCTCTGAGTGGTGGGTGGAGTATAATATAATAAATATACATATTGTATTCATATATATACACGCATCGTATACACAGCATGCTGGAGGTTCATTTGAGATCAGCTTTGACATACTTTGAACAGGAATTTTTTATGAAGATAAGCTTTAGAAGATGCAAATCTCTTAAGGTAGATATATATTGGCCATTATATAATATATAGACAAAATGCAGAATCGTGAATAAGTTTACTTTATCAATTTGTAATTTGTAGTTGGAATAATAAATTCACTATATTCTTAAATGGGTGATCTAATAATCAAATTTTAAATTAGAAGGGTTGAGAAAAATTTTCCTAGAAATTCTAACCCGACCGCAGATTAGTTTCGAGGTACGTTTTGACTAATCCGAAGATATATGCAAACCAAAAAGAATAAGTTTACTTTAATCTTTATTTAGCACCCAAAGTCATTATTACATTGACATGCAATTGGGCGATTAAGATTTGAAGATCCACATTCACTTTAATATTGAAAAGTGACGCACGTTACTCTTTTCTGACATGCTTGACCAAGGCCGTGGACTGGGGTCTGCGCAATTGGCAATCGGCATGAAGAAAAAGTCGATCACAAGATATTCGCCGTATTCACACTGTAGGCACAAGATATACTACAATCTCATTCAAGTGAATCTCGATGTTTGCTCATATCCATTGTTAACTCGAACGCAGAAAACGTTCTGTACTTTCACTAGTAATTTACAAATTCCATCCTTTACGTACGTAATCTCTACTGAGGCTACTACCCATACATGTACTTATATACGACTTTACTAGAATCTATAAGTCTCAGAGATACTCAGGGATCCAAGAGGAACTTCCCTGTTATAAGAGAACAGGAAAAATTGTATTGAGTTTAAAAGTGGGACTTTCACTTAGCATCAGCAAGATAGCGACTCTTCCGTCTCCAGTCTCAACTTCTAGCTTTCCTTCCCTTACATATTGGTCCATCCAAAGATGAAGCAAAAACAAGACAATACCATTTCACTTAGATCTATCTGAAAACCAATGACCTGGTTGTGCACTGTGTGATAAGCTTGGTGACACTATCAAGGTTCTTACAAAATTTTTATGGTCCAATCATCGGCAACCCGGACACCGGGCTTCCGAATGGTCAAAACAGCAGGTCCACTCCTTCCATGAAGCTGAAGTGGACCAAACTCAATCTCAGCCTTCCAATTCTTGGGCTCAACAAGAGCGTTCTTGGGTCCCGCAGCATGTCCAAGAATTATTATCCTCTCAATGGAACAGTCTGAGTTGAATTTCAGTTTACCAGAAGGGGCAATCTCAGCATTTGAGGATGTTAGTTTTCCATCTTTGAACACAAAATGCCGATGGATATATGCCCCTTGCTTGAAGTTGAAGCTCTTACCATCATCGATGTACAGCTCTCCCTCAGCTGCCTTGGAACTGTTTAGAGCTATCACCTGAAAGAAAAAAACAACTCCCAAGTGACAAGGGTTCAAAAATGGGCAAAGAAACACTACAATAACTGCTAAATAAGATGGGATCAAAGTAGAGTCTCATTACACAACAAGCGTGGGGTATTACTTGGAGGTCAAATGATATTACGGAAGAAGCATGTACTCCTTAGGAGAGTGACATTTTCTGAATTATTCAAAGTTCCTGAATTAAAACAGATTTTTCAGAAACTGCACTGATCTAGGCAAATTTTCATTTTTTGAAACACGAGTCAAGCGTGTCGACAAACACAAATAAGGATCCTGCAGAGGGGATAATCTTAAGCAACAGCATGGATTGACTGAGAGAGATAATAAAGCAGGATGAACAAAAAGGTACTTGTACCAAGATATTGCAATACACTGCCCACAAAAAATGAGCAGAATCAGATTAATGAAATTCAAAGCTGATAGCAAGTTTACTAAGGGGCAGGAATTATGATATCGTGGACTTGCATTTACTGTCTACTCCAATATATATGGCAGTAACCCAACCTCCAGTCAATGTTGGAGAATGATTCTGGCATTCATACTTCATTGCTTGAAAGAATAGCTCATCTTCTCTATTTTCTGTTTCATATTTTTTTTAACAAATAGATTTCTCATTCTTCCATTAGAAAACACTTTTTGAAGCATAATCCTGCAAACAATAATACAGTTTAACTGGACAGTTTCTTTTCCTTTTTTCAATGAACCATATACAGAAAGGCTGGATAGTTTTATACCTCTAAAAGTCCAGCTACTCTAAAATGCAACAAAAAGTCAGAAGAGACATTTCATGAAAAGTATATTATACTATTCAATTCTCAACGATGAATTGATTTGACAGATCAGATATTGTTATTCATGATACTGATAAGGAGTTAATCTAAGGAAAATAACTACAGCTGCATACCAGAGTATAGGGATCATTGGCCATCTGCGTTGAGCTACGACGGAACCGATCTCTCCTGGGAATGATTGTTCCAGCCCTCTGAAAAGCGGGAATGCCCTCTTCCAAAGCATCTAACTTATGGGTTGAGCCTCCAGAGTATGTAGCTCCTGTCCTGACATCATACCAGGATTGCTCCCCAGGCAAGTATACTGACACATGTTTAGCTTGCTGTGCAGTGATGTATATACATTACTTAACAACAGCTTCAAAATAAAATAATTAAGATCAAATATTACTATACTGTAAAATAAACAAATAAATTAATAAGAGAGGACCTCAGTGAAGATGCCTTGGACCAGAAGACTGTTCCCAACCATGAAGGACTCGTCCTTACTGAAAGTTGCTTCATCAGAAGGGAACTCCATCCACAGAGGGCGCAGAATTGGAACACCGCTTGTGTTTGCCTCTCTGAACAATGTGTAGAAATAAGGGAGCAACATGTATCGCCCATGTATCGCTTCCCTCATGAGCTCTGTATTCCTCTCTCTACATGAAAATAAAATTTGAACATCAATTAGGATACAAGAATCACAGTAAACAATAGTGATAGAAAACATATTGCAATGACATCTCAAATTATAGTGACATGTCATATAGTAAGGTAAAATCATAAATCTTCTTTTGCTAAGAACTATAATTGTTTCTAGAAACATATCCAGTGTTTAAAAATACCCAAGTTTGGTCTTGGACATTTAGGAAAATATTTTCTTCTTTTAATTCTTATCTTCTTAAAGACAAAGAGGATATGTTCCTTTGCAAGACCAACAGTTCAAGAAATGTGCCATGACAAATGCATGAAACTTGTCTTTTTCCAAAAAAAGGAACAAAAAAAGTTAGATACAATCTACAAGCATGAACAGAGATAACTGGGGCTTTTTGTCCAAAAATCATGCAGGTGTCTCAGAAGAAAGAAAGGAGAAAAGGAAAAGAAAGAACTGTAAATGGAAAACCTACCCAAACAGCCAAGGTTCCCGTCTTTTCGTGTCATGATGGGCATGTCCTCGGAAGAAAGGATAATAGGCACCAAGTTGATACCAGCGAACTAATAACTCAGTCTCAGGATTTCCAAAGAACCCACCGACATCAGCACCTATGATAACCAGATATCCATATGAAACAAAGGAAGGAAAAGGGCAATTGGAGCAATTCACATATTGGATGAATCATGCCTACCAGAAAATGTCATTCCAGTCAGACCAAGTGTCAACAACATGGGAACAGAGACCCTAAGGTGATCCCAATCTGCAGAGTTGTCTCCAGTCCAGATTGCTCCATACCTTTGACTCCCAGGGAAAACGGCTCTTGAAAGAACAAAAGGCCGGTCCTTTCCATCTGCTCGTTTTACAAGCCCATCAGCTGTTGCCATGTGGAAATAGTATCCATATGCATTGTGTAATTCGCGATGCTCCACACCTCCAACATGTAAAGCATCCCTTGGCATCGACACCTGAAAATTTTATCCACCAGAAATATTCAGTTAACTTCTTTCCATCGACATTAGATTTCCTTTCAAATATTACTCCTCAAAGAAGCCAAAATGCAATGCTTTCATAGTGTGCATTGAAGATTATTCTCGGGTGATTCGTAACATTATGCTTGCATTTCATACTAGCCTGGAAAGGTTACCCAAATAACCCAAATTTTTTAAGACTGTCAAATGGCAATTGGAAAAATGGTTAGTATAATACAAACTGTGGTTGGTCAGTGTCTGTTAAGGTGGAAAGTAGATTCGATTACAGAGATCATAGAGATGCCGCCCCTATGATTAGTATTAAGTAAATCTTTCATGATATTCATGAAAATTGAATTTGGAAACAGTTTCAGCAACATAAAGGTGATTTACATCTCTGTTTTTTCAAAGGTGGACCTTAAGTTAATATCTTATATCAAAGGTTACAACTGCAGTAACATTACACCTGTCAAAAGGTAATAAAAGAGCCACATGTAAACACATAGATCCACTTTAACTCATCAGGTTCTTCTCATATACTGAATACAACACGATTTTTAAAAAAATAGACATATAGTAGCGTCAGGCAAATAACAAAATACCAGTTAACAGTAGTAATCTTAACCTGTGCTGCCATTTCATTAGAAGTTGGAACAAGAAGCTGAGTTCAAGATTTCACTTTTAAAAAAGAAGACCTTCAAACTGGTATCACTATGGCACTCAGTAAGTTTCATATCTAAAGTCATACTTTCAATGACTATCCCATCAAGACTCAGAAATGGCTTATATTCCTATAATTTGTAATGACTGTCATTTGTTCCTGTGAGAGCATTTCAAGACCATCATTTGTAAAAACTGATAATAAGTAATTATTCCAATGTACATAACAAGCACAACAAAAAAAATACACCAAGGGGGAAGTCAACAATTTAAAAATGTATACCTCAGGACCATTGAACACAGAAGGCTCATTCATGTCATTCCAAATGTACAATGATGGGGTTGATCCCACATAATTCTCATAGGAGAATTTCTCGGCCCACCATGACCTGATCTCTGGACTCAGCATATCAATGTATGAAGAGGACCCAGACCAGCACCAACCGTCATAATCCTTCCCAGTCGCATCCTTCACATAGTACCCCAATTTGCTTGCCTCTTTGTGCAAAAAATATGAATCATCCCTCTTGATGTGAGGGTCAACAATAGTCACCATGTGCCGTCCCTTAGCAGCTAACTTCCTTTGCATCTCCTCAGGGTTCGGGAAAAGCACCCTGTCCCATGTGAGATACCTCTTCCCATCAGTGTGCTCAATGTCAAGCCACAAGACATCATACGGGATGTCATGTTCATCAAACTTCGAGTCTACATTTTCCACATCCTCTTCATCCCTATAGTTCCACCTACATTGGTGGTAAGCTGTGGCAAAGAGCTGAGGCATAGCAGGGGTACCGGTTACGCTTGCATACTGCCTCACAACATCCTTGGGCCCAGGACCCACAAAGAAGAATGTGTCCACAATACCTGCCTCGCTCATCCAAAATGTATCAATGCGATTCCCTGAAGAAGGGAACGAGATGCCTGAATCGGCATCCCACCCTTCACCAAGAACGTCAATTTGCATCTCTGCTGCATTCAACCAAAAGAAACCATAAGTCCCACTGGATTTCCCATGAGAAATCATGAAGGGAATAGATCCATAAATCCCAAAAGGTGAGTCGTGTATATACTCAAAGACGTCCAAGTTGAACAGCCTATAGGGCTCAGAGTAGTCGATCCCAGGCCCTCGTGTAGGCTTTAGAGCCAGGCTAGTTGCATGTTCAGGTATCCCATACACAAAATCAGCTCCATAGAAGGAGATATCGAAGCTAATAGATTGAGGGCCATAGGGCCTAGCATCAGTGTGCCCTCTGAACCTCTCCTCCCAAACTTCCTCTTCTTTCTTCACTCTCAGCTGCTCGAAATCAAACATCCCATGAGAGTTCATAGACAATACCCTATTTCCACTGGACTTCTCGCGCACGTAAATCTCGAGAGGATCATGCCTAAGCACAGCCTCGTATCCATCACTCAAGTACACAACAGATGAGAGCTCCGAGTCTCCGCCAATTTCTTCCTTCAATATCCTCTGCAACCACAGCTTCTTGGCCTCGAATTCGGTAAGGATCACATCGGGAACTTCAAACCTCTTCTTGGGCGGGCCTAGAGTCTGGTCCTCGTCGATCTTGAGCCGCAAAATGCCATCATGATAGGCGGAGAGAGTCAAAATCAAGGGCTTGACCGGATCTGTGTTTTCTTGATCATTCGTCGAATCTTCTCGATTCTTGTCAATCAGCTTAGCGACGAGGTTGCCATCAGCGATCGAGATATCAGTGGCAACAAGGGAGCAGGCCCCGGGTTTCCGGGCACGGGCGCGTTTGCAAAATGGGGCCTGATTGCAGTTCCTGAACTCGTCTTTCTTCCATGAATGAGCGGATTGAGGAGACAAAATGAGGAGCGACGAGACGAGAATGAAAAGGAAGGAAGTTCTCATGATAGTAAACGTGCAGCAGGTTCAAGAAAGACAGATGATGCTCGGAGAGCTGGGTGTGGAACCCTAGAAATGGGGATGTAGACGAGGAGCTCGGGAGGAGCTTGACGAGAAGAGCAGCGGCAGGGGTTCTTTATTGCGTAGCAGATGGAGGGGTGACAGATTCAACGTCCACTCCAGTACCACCAAAACGACGACTGGTGCCTTATGCCGAACGTCGTTTAGCATGCTCGAGAAATAAAGTCTCTTCTGCTGTTGAGCATTTAACAATCGTCATGAATGGCAAATTGTGATCAGATGATAGATAAAAAAAAAATCCAAACAAATGACATTATAGCATATTGACTAAATACATTTGATAGGGAAGTCACCATCCACGGTAGAACCATCCAACTCGACAATATCCAATTGAGCCACACAGTCCCCATTTATTCAGAAAACTACGTCCTATCTTGGTTGGTAGAAAAATCGAACAGCACTCAGTCAGGTACTTTGTCCTAGTCCTCTTCAATGATATTCCTATTCACCATTGACCAAATGACCGCGATAGACCAATTAGCAAATCTTCACTCGTTCAACCTGACATACCCATCTCCAACGTAAACCCTAAAATACTCCATACTATTAAGAAAAAGGTAAGTTTCATCTTTCCAGCCTTTCACGAAAAAATATATAGTTAGTATAAAATATTTTATTAATATAATATTTTGATATAAAATATTTAAAATATAACCCATGATACAAATCATTTTTAAAATAAAACACTTTTGATACAAACCATCAATTTTTCATTGATTATAGCTAATGTTGCAGTATGCGGAGACATTAACTCAGTAATATATATAATAACATGATACTTATAATAATTTTAAATTGTATAAAAAATACAGAAAAAGAAAAGAGACAGAGACAGAAAGGAAGCCCACCTACAGCCATTTCCCTCCGGCAGCCATTTTCCTCCGATGACCTCATTGGCGGTTGAAAGATCAACCCCGTGGTGCACGACTGCATCTCCTTCTTTGATTCCTTCCACGCGCGCTATCACCGGGGACTGCCGGCTTTCCTCTAAGCCGAGTCCCTCGGTGGCGCGATTGCCCTTTATATCACGTTTCGGCATAAGGCGCTGTGGGATGGGCTGGTCCTCAACGGTACAATAGCGCCAAGATCAAGCCGCCATGGTCGCTCGAGCACTTGCTCTTCATCGTCACCACCCTGATACCAACATGGCACGTAGTCCTGACCCGCAAGACTATCCCCGACGTGTCGTTCAAGGAGGAATTGAAGCGTAAGCTGACACTAACGATCCCAGGGAGGATGGTGGCGAGGTTGCGCACCGCCACTGTGAACGAGCTCATGAGGATCTACAAGGAACTCCAGGTGCGGTTCAAGGAGGTCAAGGTCCCCTTAATCATCGTGCACAGTGGGGGCGACATGGTGTGCGACCCTGAGTGCGTAAAGGAGCTGCACTCGTGCGCCTCCAGCAAGGACAAGACCATGAGGATCTTCCTGACGATGTGGCACCAACTGGTCGGCAAGCCGGAGGAGAGCATGGATAAGGTGTTCGGTGAAGCTGTCGAGTGGATGAGGTCTCGGGATGAGCACCGTGTTGCTTATGGTGGCGGCCCGAGTTAGGAAACCTTGGCAGCACGTAGGGCTTGGTCATGGGGTCTGTTGGGTGGGAAAATGGCCGCTAACTAGATCACTAGAGGAAAGTGGCCGCCGAAGAGGTCTCTTGAGGGAAATGGCCACTAGCGAGGTTGTCGGAGGGAAATGGCCGCCGGCAAGTTTCCTTTCTATTTCCGTCTCTTTTTTTTTTGTTTTGTATTTTTTTATACAATTTAAAATTATTATAAGTGTTATATCACCAAATTATTACATATATTACTGAGTAGTGCTACCTCATACTACTTTGTTAATTATAATTAACTCCATTAGTGAAAATTTTGTGGTTGTATCGAACTGTTTCATTTTAAAAATTATTTGTATTACAAAATTACATTTTAAATATTTTACTCAACAGTATTATATTAGTAAAATATCTTATACAAACCGTATAATTTTCCCACATTTCACCCATAATCCTCTCTTTAGTTTATTGACTTAACAATCGAAAGGACTTCTCGAGTCACCTCGTTCGGCCTAGCTTATTTTACAAGATTACCTGAACTGCTGGAACTTGATGGAACACCTAGACCCCTAGTCAATATGTCTCCTAACCTGGTAAGATCATCTACTGGAATAAAAGCTATATCAATTGGTGCTCTCGTTGAGAGTCCAAAAGCCACAATTACGAGAATTGCTATGCTGCCCCGCCATGCAAATGCACCCGCCTCTAAAGGCGTCTCACAACCCCCTCCAATCCCCCTAGATCCCACTCTGGTGCCCTCCACTCCACCTCATGCCCCTGCTTATCGCGAAACTCATTGATGCCATTTGTGCCATGTTCCTTGAACAAGTTAGACTCAAGGTGCAAGCTGCTATGATAGGCACTCACACCACCTCTGCCCGCTGCCTTTTCAAACCCACTGTTGGCAAAGACCACCCTCCGAATCAGCAAAGTCCACGCCATTAGAGATGCCACGGGCCCCCATCGCCCCACCTCGAGAACTACCCATGGACCAAGTTTGTCCAAGTCGACGGGTAGTCATGGGCAAGCACTGAGTTGATAGAGACCAGTCATGTCAACCAACCCATACCTCAGGTGTCAGGCCATGTATTCCAAACATTATGGGCTATCCTGCAGATTAGCAATTCAATTGTGGCTATCCTGACGCTAGTCAGACATGCGTCATATTTCACGGTCATATCCCCATCAAAGCCCTTGCTGCCCCTGGGAGTCTATGGTCGCCCATCTTTTCCACACTCCTTGTCTTTCCAACTACTAGACTCCCTCCCTACCCAGTGAAATGCCGACAATAGCTACCGGTCGACTGACCCCACTACTTTCATGCATGATCGACTTACTATGCATCGTTGGTTGGCATTTCCCAACCCACTCACTTGTGCACTTCGCCAACCACCCCACTTAACTTGGACGATCACATCAAAGCCCAAGTAGAAAGAGTTCTCCGTGAAATGGATAAGACTCGCCAAGTGACACACGAGGACAACCTCAACTCACCCTTCACTCCATAAGTTCTAAATGCCCCAATGATGTTACTCCTCAACTCCCCTCAGATTCCCCTGTACGACTGTAGAGCAGATCCAAAGGCCCACATTCGCCTCTTCATGGACGCCATGATCACCAAGGGTATTGAGGACACACATATGTGCCTCCTTTTTCCTGCCACACTTAAAGTCGTCTCCTCCTCTTGGTTCCACTCTTTGCTAGCCAATTCCATTGGCAATTTCAGGATTCTTCACTGGCACTCAAAAATGCTAGCACCACATACCAACACCTAGTCAATCACATTTTCAAATACTAGCTTGGCAAGAATGTTGAGGCATATGTTAACGATATGCTGGTCAAGTCCCTTCACACCAATGACCACCCAATCGATCTACAAGAAACTTTTAATTCTCTCCAAAGGTAGCACATGAAACTCAATCCTGCCAAGTGTGTCTTCGGGGTCGACTCCGGCAAATTATTGGGCTATATCATCACTCAAATTGGATTCTAAATAACCCTTTCCTTTATTTTTCACTACTGCTTTCTTATGCGAAATTGAGGTAAACCCTGACAAGGTCCAAGCCAACCTGGACCTTGAGCCCCCCGCATGCCCAAAGAGATATGTGCCTTAATGAGCGACTCGTGGCCCTCAACTGCTTCCTCTCCTGGTAGGCCAATAGGTGCCTCCCTTTCTACGCCACCTTACGTGACACCAAGCAGTTCACCTAGACACCAACCTACATGGCTGCCTTCACCTAGATCAAGGCTTTCCACCACCAATTGCTCGCTCTAGTTGAACCTGACGTTGGGGACACTCTGTACATGTACCTGGTAGCTGTCATGGGACCAATGCGGGGCACAAATTTTTCCACATCCCACTAGCGTCGACACTCCGCTTGCTGACCAACCACATAGCACGTACTGTTGAGGTTGTTCAATCACAGAACCACCACAAAAGCAAAACAGAGGAACACAAGAACACAATTGGGGAAAAACGTAACTTGTATTCACATATATCACAAATACACAAAAACCCAACCCAAATCAAAACACTTACACGCAGTCACACGAGTATATGCCTCACAGTCTCTCATTGCTTGCACTCCCTACCCATCTCGTGCCTCCTCTCAAGAACACCGGACTGCTTGCTCTGACTTGACTTCCACTCTCTTGGAGTCTCTGGCTCTCTGTGTCTCTCCTATGAGAATTCTGGGTTGTCTTTGAGAATGAGACTAACCCTGTTTATATAGAGGAGCCTAGTAGACTAGATATGGCAACCGATATATTTGAATCCCTTGATTCTCTCAATCAGATCTCGATCTGTTCAATCTCGACCATCGATATGCAATCTCCAAGATTGTTTCCATAACAGATTGATTTGCCATATCCCGAGAGAATCTTTCCCCGATTGTCTACTTGACCAAGTACGGATGACTTGGCGCTAACTCAGTATCGTCGACTGATCCACTCTCCTCTAGGGCCCACGTCCATGATCGCCTCCCACGATCACAGCCATCTGATCAGCATTGTAGCATCCAATGGTGCTTGAGCATGGTCAAGGACTTATCCGATCTCCACAAGTAGTCAACTCACCAACCGCTAAGTGTTGAGCATTCCCTTAGTGTCTACCATACCCATCGGGTAGTGCACACTCCTTGAGTGCCTTTGCTCAGTCACATCTTGTTCATTGAGCATCCTTGAGCGTCGCACCGTGCCTTGCTCGTGGACATCACCACCACCCATACACGCATTTACCTACTTTGTGAAATGTGGCCCTCCATGGCCACCCTTTGATCCCTTAGCTCCTTTGCTAAGCCTTGATCGGTTGTCCCCTCCACTGGTGCCTCTGCGCACGCCTACGTGACCATCTCCTTACTTGCCTACTCATGGACCTGCAATTTATCCCAACACTTTGCATGTGTTAGCCCGTGCATTGTCGCTTGCTTGCTATGCGCTACCACTACCCCAAGGTATGGCTTGTGGTACGCATTCTCCCAGGTTAGAGCTCAAGGGTCTAACAAACCTCCCCCACCTGAGGGATTCGACACCCTCGTTGAATGAGACTCTCTATACCACTGGATGAGGTCTTCATACTACCAAAGTGTGACATCCTTCTCCCAAGTCGCCTCTAACTCGGGTTGATCCTTCCACTTGACCAAGTACTCCATCCTCCTATTCATCTTGTTGTAGCCCAGCACACAGTGATCAAGTATGCCTTTCACTTCTTTGTCGAGTTCCTTCCTCATGGTGTGAGGGGCGCGCTTCACCTTGTTGCGCTCTGGATGCTCCTCATCTCGATAGTAAGGCTTGAGGAAACTAACATGGAATGTCGGGTGCACCTTCATCCTCTTTGGTAGTGCAAGCCGATAGGCTATTGCCCCGACCCTCTTGATCACTTCAAATGGCCCGTCATACCACTGGAACAAGCCATTGTACTAGTGCTTGCTTGTGATCTTCTTCCATATCTGTGGGGTGAGCTTCAACATCACTAAGTCCCCCACGTGGAACTTCAGTGGTCTCCAGTTCTTGTCCACATACTTCTTCATCCACCTAGCAGCTTTAGTGAGGCTATCTCTCGCTTCTTCAATCATCTCCTGCTTGTTATGCACGAATTGATATGCGGCTAGGCAAGGCCCTTCTTTGCGCTGCAACGCCACTTCCTGTGGCATTAGCGGTTGGTAGCCCATTGCCAACTCAAATGGGCTATGTCCTGTAGCAAAGGAGCGGTTCAAGTTGTAAGACAACTGAGCAGAGTCAAGCAAGTCTAACCAATTCCATTGACTGGCTGAGACATAATGCCTCAAGCACTCCTCCAGCAGCGTATTCACTCATTCTGTCTGACCGTCTATCTGTGGATGATTGGCCATCGAGAACTTCAGCTCAGATCCCAATAGTCCGAACAAACACGTCCAAAAGTTGCTTGTGAACCGAGCATCTCGGTCACTCACTATCTCCGTTGGGACTCCAAAGAGCTTCACCACAAAGCGATAGAATGCCTCAGTAGTAGCTTCGACTGTGCAATTCTTGGTCATGGGGGTGAAAATCACATACTTAGAGAATCGGTCCACGACCACCATCACCACCGTATAACCTTTTACTTCTGGAAACTCGGACACAAAGTCCATGGAAACTAATACCCAAGGCTTCTCTGGCACTGCCAAGGGTTGTAGGAGATCGGCCTCTGCTCGCCTCTCTACCTTGTCTTGCTGGCACACAAGACAAGTCTTGATGTATAACTCAACGTCATTAGCCATCTTTAGCCAAACATAGGACCTTGACAATAGAGCTAGTATTCGCTCACGGCCTGGATGTCCAACCCAAGGACTATTGTGACTATCCTTGATTAGATGGTGGCACAATCCCCCTCCGCTAGGGACAAGCAAATGGCCACCTTTGCCATAAAGCAGCCAATCTTGAAGCCAATACCGCCTCACGGTCCCATCTTTGACTTACTCCACTAGGAGTTGATAGGTATTGTCCCCTAGTGTAGCGATCTTGACATCCTGGAGCAAGTCGGAGGTGACTTGAGTCAAAGCCGCCAGCTAGTCGAAAGTCTTTCGACTGAGCGCATTCGCCACTAGGTTGTGCCTTCCCGGTCGGTGTTCCCACTTAAAGTCATACTCCGCTAGGAACTCTTACCACCGTGCTTGCCTTGGTGACAACTTTGGTTGTGACTTAAAGAAAGTATTAGCGACGTTGTCCGTCTTGACCACGAATGTGGTCCCCAACAAGTACACTGGCCACACCCTCAAGCAATGTACGACAGCCAACATCTCTTTCTTGTGTGCTAAATATCGTTGTTCAGCAGGCTTCAACTTCCAACTCTCAAATGCCACGGGATGTCCATCTTGTATGAGAACTCCTCCAACAGCATGATCTGAGGCATCTGTGTGTACCTCAAATGGCTTCTCAAAGTTCGGGAGCTTGAGCACGGGCTCCGACACAATAGCAATCTTCAATTTGGAGAATGCCACATCACAATCCTTGTCCCAAGTCCATTTATGATCTTTCCACAATAGATTAGTCAGGGGACTCACTCTCTTCGAGTACCCTTTGATAAACTTGCAGTAGTAGTTAGCTAGTCCCAAGAAGCCTGCAACTCAGACACTAACTTTGGTGGAGGCCAATCCTGGATTGCCTGCACCTTCTTGGGGTCCATCCGCACGTGTCCCTGACCAATCACATGGCCCAGAAATCAGATCTCTTGCATACCAAATTCGCACTTCTCCCTCTTGATATATAGGGAGTGTTGCCTAAGCCATTCAAAAAACAGCATGCAAGTGCTGCACATGTTGCACCAAGCTCCTGCTATACATGACAATGTCATCCAAATTGACTACCATAAAATGGTCTAGCATATCGTGAAACATCATTCATCAAGTTGCAAAATGTTGTAGGGGCATTGGTTAAACCAAATGGCATTACTAGGAATTCAAATGATCCATAACGAGTTACCATCGCAGTCTTGGACTCGTCTCTTTTGGCGATGCAGACTTGCCAATATCCTGAACGCAAGGCAAGCTTGGAGAAGACCATCACCTCACTTAGGTGGACAAACAAGTCTGCAATCAAGGGCACTAGGTACTTGTTCTTTATCGTGACCTTGTTCAATCCACGGTAGTCAACACATAATCGGAGAGAACCATCCTATTTCTCCTGGAACAACACTGAGGCTTCATAAGGGGCTTTGGATGGTTGGATCTTTCCAGCATCTAGCAACTCAGTCAACTACTTCCGCAACTCTACTAGCTCCTTAGGGGGCATCCGGTATGGGGCTTTTGCTGGGGGAACTATGCCTGGCAATAGCTCTATCTTGTGATCTATCACTTGGCATGGAGGTAGCCCTCTTGGCAACTCCTCAAGCATCACATCTTGGAATTGCTCGAGCACTTCCACCATCTCATATGGAATCTCAGGGTCCACCTCCTTCTCTTGTGCTTCCACTTTCCTAATAGCCGCAAGGTAAGTGGGATACCCCTTCTTCATTCCATGTGCTAACTGCATTGCAGACACCTTCTTCGTGGCTACTTCCTCAGAGTGTGAAAGGCCTTTGTATCCTTGCACAAAACAGGGTCATTGTGGATCTCCAATCACAATGCCTCCCACATGAGGCATGATGGTGATTGATGCATCTACAAAGAAGCTATTTTCAAGGATGAGATCATAGCATCCAAAGGAACCACCATCAGATTGACTATACCCTCCCATGCATCTATCTTGATGGGCACATCTTTTGCCAACCCGCCCATTGGTTGGCTCTTGGAGTTCACCGCCTTCAATCGGTTGTGAGAGCATTCCACTTGCAACTCCAACTGTCGTACCATTCGATCAGATACAAATGTGTTGGTGGCACCAATATCCATCAAGGCCGACATCTGCCTACCATTCAAGGTCACATCCACGAATAGCAAAATGTGGCGTACCTTCGGGCGCTCACTTCGCATAGCACCAAGGGCCTGCAGTGGGGCAACACGATGTACGAGGTCATCGTTGAAGTCATCCGATCGCAAGGCAGTAACTTCCCCCCCCCCTCTTTGGGCACTCCTTTGCCTTGTGGGGTCCATTGCAGATGAAGCAACATGGGTGCGTACGAGGGTCCTTCACATTGGCGCCCTCAATCACTTTCGCCTTCCCTTTGTCTGATCAAGTCAGCTGCTTCTCCTTGCCCTTCTCTGACTTTCCTTTCATGTAGGACTTGGACCTCTTGTCCTTGTCCTTATGCTGGGCCTTCTTGCTCCCCTCCTTGGCATGAGCAATGGGTAAGTCTAGCAATGCATCTGTCACAGCTAAGGCAAAAGGAAGGTCTTTCACCCCTTGCCTCCTTAGCTCAAGTTGGGCCCAAGGTTGCAATCATTTCATGAACATGTACAGCTTGTCCGTCTATGACATATCCATCATGTCCAGCATCAGTGCGCTAAACTCCTTCACATAGTCTCACACTGGTCCACTGTGCCTCAACTTGGCCAATGCATCCTGAGCCAGCCATGCTGTGTTGCTTGGTAGGAACTGCTCTTTCAACTCCTTCTTCAATGCCTCCTAAGTCTCAATCCGGGGTCTACTAGCACTGATATCATCTTGGACTCGTGTCCTCCACCATAGCTTCACATCCTTGGCGAGATACATGGTGGTGATCATCACCTTCTCAGCGTTTGGGATCTTCGCAGCAGTGAAGTAGTTCTCCGTATCCCATATGAAGTTCTCTAGATCCTTGGAACTTCTAGTCCCTTCAAATGCCTTCAGCTTCGAGACCTTCATCTTCCCACGAGGCTCAATCATTGGCCCCGTCTAGGACACAAGTTGTCGCTTGATCAAGATCACATCATCCTTCAAGGTCGCTACATCAAGCCTTATCTCTTTCAGCAAATCAGTTACAGTTCCACCAAGATTGTCGCCTTCACCGATATTATCCTCCAAAGCAGCAACGCGTGGTTCCAGCATAACGGTCAGGTCTACTCGTTCATTGAGTTCAGCAATGTGGCCTTCTAGCGCCGCCAATCGCTCCCACAATGCTTTCATCACTTTGGTCCACATAGTTGCTGATCGTAAGGTACACATGGTCTTTGACAAAGGGTCTTCTCAAACCCGAACGCAACTCTGATACCACTATCACGGGCATCCTAGCTCTGATACCACTGTCATGGGACCAATGCGAGGCACAAATTTTTCCACGTTCTGTTGGCGTCAAGACTCCGCTTGCCGACTAACCACACATTGCACGTACCATCAAGGTTGTTCAATCACAGAACTGCAAAAGCAACACAGAGGAACACAAGAACACAATTGGGGAAAAACATAACTTGTATTCACATATATCATAAGTACACGAAAACCCAACCCATATCAGAACACTTACACATAGTCACACGAGTATATGCCTCATAGTCTCTCACTACTTGCACTCCCTACCCATCTCGTGCCTCCTCTCAAGAACACTGGACTGCTTGCTCTAACTTGACTTCCACTCTCTTGGAGTCTCTGGCTCTCTGTCTCTCCTCTAAGAATTCTGGGTTGTCTCTGAGAATGAGACTGACCCCCTTTATATAGAGGAGCTTGGTAGACTAGATATGGCAACCGATATATCTAAATCCCTTGATTCTCTCCTTCAGGTCCTCGATCTGTTCAATCTCGACCGTCGATTTGCAATCTCCAAGATTGTTTCCATAATAGATTGATTTGCCATATCCCAAGAGAATCTTTCCCTGATTGTCTACTTGACCAGATACGGATGACTTGGCGCTGACTCAGCATCATTGATCCGATCCACTCTCCTCTAGGGCCCACATCCATGATTGCCTCCCATGATCATAGCCGTCTGATTAGGATTGTAGCATCCAACGGTGCTCAAGCATGGTTAAGGACTTATCCGATCTCCACAAGTAGTCAACTCACTAGCCGCTAAGTGTTGAGCATTCCCTTAGCGTCTACCATGCCTATCGGGTAGTGCGCACTCCTTGAGTGCCTTTGCTCAGTCACATCTTGTTCACTGAGCATCCTTGAGCGTCACGCCGTACCTTGCTCGTGGACATCACCACCACCCATACACACATTTGCCTACTTTTGTGAAATGTGACCCTCCATGGCCACCCTTTGATCCCTTAGCTCCTTTGCTAAGCCTTGATTGGTTGTCCCCTCCACTAGTGCCTCTGCACATGCCTGCATGACCATCTCCTTACTTGCCCACTCATGGACCTGCAATTTATCCCAACACCTTGAATGTGTTAGCTCGCACATTGTCGCGTGCTTGCTATGCGTTGCCACTGCCCCAACGTATGGCTTGTGGTATGCATTCTCCGAGGTTAGAGCTCAAGGGTCTAACAGTAGCCAACTATCGAGCCATCAATATTGCCCTTGTGAAGGAAGTCGAGCCCAACCAATACCCCGTCTACTTCACCAACAAAGTCTAGGTCAACCACTCGATATTTCAACAGTAAGGTCCAACCCCAGGCTTTCCATGTGGGGGAGCTAGTCCTTCGTTGTCACATCTTCAATGAGTAGGTTGATAAGAACAAACACTCACCCAGCTGGGAAGGGCCCTATCACATCAAAGAGGTCCGAGGCTCTACCACTTATCAACTTGAGGAAATGGATGGCAAAGCCCTGCCTTGAACATTCCACTTAGAAGTACTTCACAAGTTCTATTGGTAGACACCATTTTGGCACTATGTACCTTAAGCAATGCTCAATAATAAATACTTTATTGAGACTTGTGCTCTCTCAAACACGACTCTTCGTTGTCAGTCACAAGCTTTGAACGGATTCGCGCCCTCTAAAACACAACTTGTTGTAGTCAGTTGCGAGTTTTGAACGGACTCGCACCCTCTCAAACTCAACTCTCCATAGTCGGTCGTGAGCTCCGAATGGACTTGCGCTCTCCCCCAAATAGACTTGTGCTCTCTCAAACCCGACTCTCTATAGATAGTTGCTAGCTCCATGTGGCCTTATTCCCCTTCATGCTCACCCTCACCATGGCACCCTTTATCCTTCTCTACGGTACGCATCACTCTCTTACCTTACACTCCCTCACGTAATCATCACTCACTTTAGTGTTTATTCCACCTTCGTTCATTCAGCTGCTTGAGCCAGATATTAACCCAAACACACAATGTCATACGCTCTCAAAATATGATGGTCCAATTTAATCTCTACACACAATGCCATACTTTCATTCAATTTAACATTTACAACTTGTTCCACCTTCAGCAGTACAATAGAATAGCCAAATTAATAATAAAAACAAAAAAAATACAAACCAAACAAACAACCAAAACTAGCGACTCCTAGGGTGGCCCACGCCCTCTCTCTCTCTCTCTCTCTCTCTCTCTCTCTAACTCCTCGATAGATGACTGGCTTCAGGAGATGGTGTCGCTCCACTACCGACATGCTGGCTTTTCGAAGTCATCCCAAATTAAGGCACAATGTGGGCCACAGCCTCCAAGCTTTTGTGCACAGATGAAATCACCACCAACGACACACTTGGGCTAGTAAGCCTCTCACAATGGACAAGAGGAGCTTGGTGAACTCCCTCCAACTTGCCTCCAAGATCTCCTTCTTGTACTCCACCGATTTCTTGAAGTCAGCCACCACCTCCTCCTTCGTGACACTCACCTTTGATGGCATATGAGCCACTTCTATTGCCAAGGCATCAACTTACACCTAGACTTCCTCCAATGGACCCTTGAGTGCCCTATTGGCAGCCAACACCTCTTGGAGCTCACTCTCTGGGGCCTACCTGCTTGCTTGGCTTCTTGCAACTCTACTCGGAGGAGATCCATCTCCCTCTCTGTCACAGGGGTCGGAACTCACCCGAATTTTTCCGTTCCTGCGATGGTGCTGAGCAGTGTCCCGTGCACTCTCAGCCAACCCAAAGCACACACACGCAGCGAAATAGCTTGGCGAGGTTTAGCAATCAAGGATCAAGATCGAACAATGCAAGGTAAGGGAAATCTCACTTGTATTCACAAACACGAATTACAAGAACACACAAAACCCTTACACAACCTTGCACGGCCACGTCCAAGTATATGCCTCGTACTCCAGCACTTGCACTCCTCACTTGGACGGGTGAACTTCACTCCGAGAGTTCACACTCAGCGTCGGGGGACTGGTCACACTGTTGTCGGGACTTCCTTGCTCGACTATCGGTGATAGAGTGTTCTCTCTAACTCTCTCCAGTTGCTCTCCCCTTCTGCCTTTTCGACCTTGGGACCCGGGGGCTATTTATACTTGCAGGTGGGGGAATCCTCATCCCTAGTTTCTAGGGAACACCTCAGCTTCCATAACCACCCTTATCCCTTATTCCTAGGGATAAGATCAACTGCCAGCACAGTCCTCGATCAGCACCTTGACCGAGACTCCATCGTTCCACGACCGGAGTATATCGGGCCTGACTGAGTGCCACCCGCACTCAGTTCGGTCATGGGCACCGCGCCCTTGCCTTGGATCAATTGCATGGAACATTAGCGTCGCTCGCCCCCGAGCGACTTCCCTAGCGAGTCTTCGGGAGAACCCGCATGCCCGTTGCTTGCCAGCTCGCCTTTGAACGGGTCTTTCGGGAGATTGGGGCGTCCAACCCACTTGCCCTTGACCGGGTCTTGCGGGAGTGCTCAGGCCCGCACGGCCCGCCACCTATCTTCCGCCTTACTCGCCCAAGAACAAGTCTTCCGGGCGGTTAGGGCGGCCAGCTCACTCCTTGACCGAGTCCTTAGGGAAGTGGGGAAGTCCAGCTCGCCTTCCCACTTAGCTTGGCCCTCGCCCTATATATATCCCATTGATCCTTTGGCATTCCTTCCCTCGATCCTTTGGCATTCCTTCCCTCGATCCTTTCCCGAGCTGCCATGCTATCGAGGGTCCGCTTGGCAGCCATTTCCGTGTCCGAGCATTAAGGGGCTGACAAACCTCCCCCACTTGAGGAAGCCGACGCCCTCGTCGGAATAGAGTGGAGGTACTCCTGGATCTTGTCCTCAAACTGCCAGAGTGTAGCCTCCTTTTCCCAACTCGCTTCCGACATTGGCAACCCTTTCCATAGAACCAGGTACTCCGTTCTCCGGTTCTTCTTGCTGTAACCCAACACCCGTCGGTCCAGCACACGGTCAACCTCCCTCTCCAATTCCGTGCGTACATTCAATGGCGCACGTCTTGCCCTAACACGGTCCGTATCCGCATCCTCATGGTAGGGCTTTAGGAAGCTGACATGGAAAGTCGGATGAATCTTCATCCTCTCGGGTAGTGCTAAGCGATAAGCCACGGCTCCGACTCGCTTCACCACCTCGAATGGACCATCATACCGCTGAATGAGGCCCTTGTGCCATCTCTTGCTCGTCACTTTCTTCCATATTTGGGGTGTCAATTTCAGCATGACCTTGTCACCGACCTGAAATTCTAGCGGTCGACGCCCCTGGTCCGCATACTTCTTCATGCGGCGGACAGCTTTGGCAAGGCTGTCCTGTGCTTCCTCGAGCATTTCCTGCTTATTCCGGGCAAAACAGTATGCAGCAGGACATGGCCCTTCCTTCTTTTGAAGGGCCACTTCGGAAGGGGTCAATGGTTGATAGCCCAAAGCGAGCTCAAACGGGCTGAACCCAGTGGCTGAGGAACGGTGCAAGTTGTAACAAAACTGCACCGTGTCCAATAGTTCCAGCCAATTCCGCTGACTGGCCGTGACATAGTGTCGTAGGTACTCTTCCAGCAGCTGGTTCATCCTCTCCGTTTGTCCATCCGTCTACGGGTGGTTGGCTGTTGAGAACTTTAGCTCCGTCCCCATCATATTGAAGAGATGGGTCCAGAATCTTCCGGTGAACCGTGCGTCTCGATCACTCACAATGTCCGTCAGGATCCCAAACAGCTTGACCAAGTGGCGGTAGAACTCTTCCGCCGCCGTTTCCGCAAAGCAATTCTTTGGGGTAGGCCTGAAGATCCCATACTTCGAGAACCTATCTACCACAACCATAACTCCATCAAAACCCTTAACCTCAGGGAAGCCACTGATGAAGTCCATAGAAACCGATACCCAAGGTTTCTCTGGAATAGGCAAAGGCTGCAACAAGCCCGCCTCAATGCGCCGTTCCGCCTTGTCTTGTTGACAAATAAGACAAGTCTTGACGTAAAGCTCAACGTCGTTCTCCATCTTCGGCCAGAAGTAGGAGCGTGCCAACAGCGCCAGCATCCTTTCCCGTCCGGGATGCCCAGCCCATTGCGCATCATGATGTTCGCGCAATAGCTGCGTCCTCAGCCCTCCGCCGGGGACAAATACGCGACCATCCTTTGCGTAAAGCAAGCCATCTTCAAACCAGTACCTCCGCACGGTACCATCTTGAACCTACGCAACCAACTTTTGGTATACCCGATCCTCCTTCGCCTGATCCTTCAGTTTGCCTACGAAGGTGGACTCCAATTGGGTAAGCGCAGCAATCGTCTCTACTGCCTTCCTGCTCAAAGCGTCGGCAACTTGGTTGTGGCGCCCCGGCCTATGCTCCCACTCGAAGTCATACTCGGCCAGGAACTCTTGCCACCGGGCCTGCCTTGGGGACAACTTCTTCTGCGTCTTGAAGAAAGTGTTTGCAACATTATCCGTCATGATCACAAAAAGAGGTGCCGAGTAAGTATACCCGCCATGCCCGTAGGCAATGCACAACCGCCAACATTTCCTTCTCGTGCGCGGAGTAGCGTTGCTCAGCCGGCTTCAATTTCTAGCTCTCGAATGCTACCGGGTGCCCATCTTGCACCAACACTCCACCTGCAGCACGATCCGAAGCATCCGTATGGACTTCGAACGCCCTATCGAAGTCCGGCAGCTTCAACACAGGTTCGGCCACAATCCGGGACTTGACCTTCTCAAAGGCGTCTGCGCATGCCGCATCCCAAGTCCACGGTTTGCCCTTCTGCAATAGATCGGTGAGAGAGGATACCAACTTCGAGTATCCCTTAATGAACTTGCGGTAGTAGTTTGCCAACCCTAGGAAACTCCGCAATTCGCCCACCTTGTTGGGAGCCACCCACTCCCTAATGGCTTGCACCTTTCGGGGATCCATCTTCACCGTGCCCCCGCCAATCACGTGTCCAAGGAAGTTGATTTCCTTGGTGCAGAACTTGCACTTCTCCTTCTTTATGTATAGCCGGTGTTCCCTTAGCCGCTGGAACACAAAACGTAAATGCCCAAGATGGTCCTCTAGGGACCGACTATAGATGACAATGTCATCGAGATACACTACCACAAACTTGTCTATTACATCATGAAAAACATCATTCATAAGATTACAAAATGTGGCTGGTGCATTGGTTAAGCCAAATGGCATCACCATAAACTCGTATGACCCATACCGAGTCACCATGGTCGTCTTTGGCGTGTCGCCCTCCGCTATGCGAACTTGCCAATATCCCGATCTCAGGTCCAATTTGGTGAAGAACTCGGCTCCACTTAGCCGATCGAACAAGTCTGCTATCAATGGCACGGGGTACTTGTTCTTCACAGTGATCTTGTTCAGCCCGCGGTAGTCCACACACAACCGTATCGTGCAATCCTGCTTCTCTTGGAACAGCACCGGCGCTCCAAAGGGCGCCTTTGAAGGTTGAACTTTCCCCGATTCCAGTAGGTCCTGGAGTTGTTTCCGTAACTCCTCCAGTTCCTTAGGCGACATCCGGTAAGGAGCTTTCGCTGGTGGCCTTGTTCCCGGAATCAACTCGATCTTGTGATCTACCGCCTGCCTTGGCGGTAAGCCCTTGGGCAGCTCCTCAGGCATAACGTTACAAAAGTCGCCTAGAATACCTTGCACCACGTCAGGAACGTCCGCGTTCATGCCTTGCTCGGGCTCTGACTCATGGATCGCTGCAAGGTATGTTGGCTGGCCCCTCTTCCAGCCTTTGGCTATTTGCATAGCCGAGACCCTCTCGGTCTTTATGTCCTCCGCATGGTTGAGGCCCTTAAATCCCCGAACAAAGCAAGGCTTCCTCGGGTCTGAAATGAACAAACTAGACACATGTGGCATGACTGAAACACAAGCTTTCACAAGAAAGTTGTTACCGAGTATTATGTCAAAATCGTCCATCGGGATGACCATGACATCAATGGCCCCTGACCAATCACCAATCTGCACCGGCACGCCTTTGGCCATTCCAAGTACCGGTCTGCTTTGAGAGTTGATGGCTTTGATGCGACTGGCCTGCTTCTGGATCCGCAATCCGTAAGCTTGCACAACACGATCCGACACGAAGTTGTGCGTTGCGCCAGTGTCCACCATTGCCTCCACTTCCTTGGTGTTCAGGGTCATCGGTATATACATCAGTCCCTGCTCCTGCGCCTTTCTTCCCGATCGAATGGCACCAAGAACTTGGAGAGGTGCCACTCTAGTTTTGTTCGTCATCGGAGTCGGAGTCGGTCCTATTCACCAAGGTCGACAACTTCTCCCTCTTCGGGCAATCTCGAGCACGATGGGGGCCATTGCAGATGAAGCACCCCGGGTGGGTCTTGGGGTCTTTAAGGAACGAACCTTCCGTCGCCTTCCCCTTCCCCTTGTCTCCTTTAGACGTTTTCCCCTTGTCGGCTTTGCTAGCCCCCTTGCTAGGCTTGGCCGCCTTGTCCTTCACCTTCTCGGCCTGCTTCCCCTTCGGGTCGCTCTTTGATATACGGATGTCCACCAACGCATCCGCCTTCACCATTGCGGTCTTGAGGTCTTGGACTCCTTGCCTTCGCAGCTCAAGTTGAGCCCACGATTGAAGACCCCGCATAAAGTTGAACAATTTGTCCAACTCGGACATCTCTGTGACATCAAGCAATAAGGAACTAAATTCCTTCACATAGTCACGTACCGTACTTGTCTGCCTCAAGTTGCACAATGCATCCCGAGCAGCCCACGAAGTGTTCGTGGGAAGGAACTGCTCCTTGAGTTCCTTCTTCAGTACCGGCCAATCTCTGATGCGTGGCCGCCCGTCGGTAGCAGCGTCCTGCTCTCGGGTTCGCCACCAGAGCTTTGCATCGCCCGCTAAGTACATGACTGCCATTGAGACTTGTTCCCCCTCTGGAACTTTTCCTGCCTCAAAGTAATGCTCGATATCCCACAAGAAATTTTCGAGTTCCTTGGAACTCCTAGCGCCTGTAAAGGCTTTGGGTTCAGGTATCTTTACCTTCGCCCGAGATCCCTCTGCTTCGGCTACTCCAGCAGCCAGCGCACGTCGGAGGACGCTCACCTCCTCCTTCAACCGAACAACATCTGGAACTAGCGCTGCCAGAACATCAGCCACAGTTCCGTTGGCTCCAGACGTGTTGCCGAGGGACATTTCCAAAGCCGTGACTCGATCTCTTAGTGCATCCATCCGGGACATCCACAAGTCACCGGTTGCTTGCTATTCCAATCCTCGCACACCACTTGAACGCGGCTCTGATACCAGCTGTCACAGGGGTCGGAACTCACCCGAATTTTTCCGTTCCTGCGATGGTGCTGAGCAGTGTCCCGTGCACTCTCAGCCAACCCGAAGCACACACACGCAGCGAAATAGCTTGGCGAGATTTAGCAATCAATGATCAAGATCGAACAATGCAAGGTAAGGGAAATCTCACTTGTATTCACAAACACGAATTACAAGAACACACAAAACCCTTACACGACCTTGCACGGCCACGTCCAAGTATATGCCTCGTACTCCAGCACTTGCACTCCTCACTTGGACGGGTGAACTTCACTCCGGGAGTTCACACTCAGCGTCGGGGGACTGGTCACACTGTTGCTGGGACTTCCTTGCTCAACTATCGGTGATAGAGTGTTCTCTCTAACTCTCTCCAGTTGCTCTCCCCTTCTGCCTCTTTGACCTTGGGACCCGGGGGCTATTTATACTTGCAGGTGGGGGAATCCTCATCCCTAGTTTCTAGGGAACACCTCAGCTTCCATAACCACCCTTATCCCTTATTCCTAGGGATAAGATCGACTGCCAGCACAGTCCTCGATCAGCACCTTGACCGAGACTCCATCATTCCACGACCGGAGTATATCGGGCCTGACTGAGTGCCACCCGCACTCAGTTCGGTCATGGGCACCGCGCCCTTGCCTTAGATCAATTGCATGGAACATTAGCGTCGCTCGCCCCCGAGCGACTTCCCTAGCGAGTCTTCGGGAGAACCCGCATGCCCGTTGCTTGCCAGCTCGCCTTTGAACGGGTCTTTCGGGAGGTTGGGGCGTCCAGCCCACTTGCCCTTGACCGGGTCTTGCGGGAGTGCTCAGGCCCGCACGGCCCGCCACCTATCTTCCGCCTTACTCGCCCAAGAACAAGTCTTCCGGGCGGTTAGGGCGGCCAGCTCACTCCCTGACCGAGTCCTTAGGGAAGTGGGGAAGTCCAGCTCGCCTTCCCACTTAGCTTGGCCCTCGCCCTATATATATCCCATTGATCCTTTGGCATTCCTTCCCTCGATCCTTTCCCGAGCTGCCATGCTATCGAGGGTCCGCTTGGCAGCCATTTCCGTGTCCGAGCATTAAGGGGCTGACACTCTCCACCCTTGCGACCTTGGCCTCCGCCACAAACTTCTCCTCCCATAGGGTGCCCATTATGGCGCTCAATTGCCCCACTTCAGACTCGGCCGCTAGCTCTTCCTTCACGCTTTCTACCTCCTCCACCTTCCTCTTCCCTTCCATGTACTACTCTCGCACGAGCAGTACGTTGGCATTCTTCACCAGGAAGGCCACTTTTAACTTGGCCACTTCCTGGTCGAAATGCTCCAGCGCGACAATACTCTGCACAAATCTCTTCATTAGTTTCCATTATCCACAATCACTCACATTACGCACAATCCATCTTACAACCCTTGCCTGAATGAGGTAGGCCCATCATGCCTTGTTCCCCACCTCCTCCAACCTGTGGCCCTCCATAAGTTCCACTAGGGCAGGGGAGAATAGTCAGAGGCTAATCTCGCGGAGCACCATGCTCCCCTCCTTTTGCTAGAATGTCACCAAATCCCCAATCCCCAATCCCCCACTCTTCATGGAGGGCCTTCTCGGTTGTCATTGAACCTTCCCTCCTCACTACCGGCAGAACTTGCACCACCCCCCCGACCCTAGCCATTGCCTCAATCCTCGCCCCCACCCACAGACACCAATAGTAATTTATAACTCTATCAGTTGTTTACAATAAACCTAACTATCCTTACCAGCGCTTCTCCTTACCTATTTCGAATCCAACCTCCGAGGCAGTGACCTCAACTAACGATAGGGTGCTGCCACTTAGTGTGTATGTCAGGTCAGCCATTCTCACCACCTTCCTCCTACTCACCAACATGGCCTACACCGAGTGTCTGCCCCTCCATCATGCCAATGGCACCTCATCTTTGTTGTTGTCTTCCTCTGGTTCTTTGGCTATTAGCACTAGCTCCTCCTGGGCCCTAATTGGTCTCTCCGACTTTGGCGAAAAAGCCATGACGTCACTAGCCCCACCATCCGAGCTTGAGCTTGCTGCAAAGGGCACTACTTCTTCCCTGATAGACTCATCCCGCCCTAAACCTTTGCTTCGCGTCTCAATTATCCGAGTAGTGACCCCTTCCCGGGCAATCCTCTTCCGAGAAGCTAGGGCCTGCCTCCTTTTCTTCTTCGGCTGCTCCTTCGTTGAGCCCACCACTTCCCTCCGCCACCATATACTTAAAACACCTTCTTAAGGGAATGCAAGGTTTGGTTTCTTTGAATGGTTTTTTTGGGGCCATGATATTTTCATTAAGCTCAGCAATGGGTCTTCTTGGTATATTTTCTCCATCATATTCCATTTTATAATATCATCTTCATCTCATGACTTCTCAATTTTGCCGATGTTGGACTTGCTTGCATCGAATGCATGGGGAGATGAATTTCACATTGACCAGACCCAGCAAAATTGGGCCCAGCCCAATCCCGCTCGAGCCTAGCACCTAAAAACACCGTGCTTGGGCCGATGACCATATGAGATTTTGGGATGTGCCGACATGACCCAAATTGTTCGCATACCAGGTCAGCACGACCTGAAGCACAAAAACAGTTTCAGTAAAAGGGTCGATTAATATTAAAAAAATTGAACAATTGTCCAATTGCGTTAAATTTAATTATTTTTAGAATATATCTCAATATTTCTTTTAAAATCGTGATAAAATTATAGTAATTGATCAAGTATACAACTTGGAAGCTTGCCCAAGCTCAAAATTATTTAAAAATTTTCTTTTAAAAAAATAATAGTGCTTCTTGTGTTGGGTTGAGAAGGGCAGCCCGATAGCCCAAACTAACCAGGCTCGGGCCTGGATATTTCAAGCGGCAATTTTTCAGGCCAAGCCCGCACTATCCAAAAATAGTAGCTCAGGCCGAATTGACAGATATAGGAAAAAGGAGGAGATTATAAAAGGGAGAGAATGGGAAATTGAGGGGTAAAAATATGTGATGAAACTCGTTTTCATAGGAGAAATAATTAATTAAAAAATACATTTGATGGGTAATAATAATTTATAGGGTTAATTTTATTTATATCCAATTTGCGGTGGCAAAATAAATCTATCATTAATTATAAGAATAAAAATCAGAGGGATCGGGCCGTTGGGTTTTTTTTTCATAGCCCAATTTCTTGAGTCAATTTTCGTAGACCCTAAAAACCACTAGAATTCCAATGGGCCCCAGAAATTATCCAACGGGTTTTTACAGGTTGGCCCAGTTCAATTTTTGTCGTTTTGCGCACCTAATTTTTTTCAAATGGGTGCCTAGTTTGGTCCTTCACGTCTAGTTAGATTACGGCTATTGGGAGAAAGAAGTAGTCACCGTCAACTATGGGTAGTGGACTGGATGGGAATGACATCGGCTGTTATTAGGCTGAGCCCTAATTAGTCGTAACCTTGAATTACAACTTAGAGAAGGGAAGTATTTGTGTGCAAAGATTTTATCAATTTGCATGCATGACAGTTAATATTCGGTATTTATCATATAACAAATTTATTATATAAAATTTATTTAGAGACTGATACCTAGACAAATTTAAAATTATCAAAATCCTAATAAAATCATAAATGCACCTAAAAATGTACGTGCCCTTCTCATAATAATTTTTCACACAACCAACTAATTATGTATAATGTATTGAATTTCTCCTTTTTGTCCCATCATTATCATGAAACATAAGGGCTGCCTCGACACTCTCTTTAGCATATTAATTAAATGAGCCAGTTTAGTCCCAAACCGGCCTAAAATTGGCCCATCAAAACCCGTACTTGGCTCGAACAGCCCCACACTAGCCCAAAACTACCTCATATCAGCCCGTAACTGCACTTATTGGGTTAAAGAATGATTATAGGCCAAGTCCAAAAAATAGGCCATTGAATTAGAATTAGCCCTGCACGTTTTCTCATTAAACTTGTTAGGAACTGTTTGAGAATTGGCCTGAAACTATTGCGAAACTAGCATGATCACCAAAATCTTTGTAAATTAATAGTCATATTTTATCGATTTAATTTAAAATAATAAAAAAAATATTTATTTTAAATAATTTGAAAAAAAAAATGAACGGTTCACAATTTAAATCGGCCCAAACTATGAACAAGCTTGCTTAAGAATAGTTCTGAGTCAGTTCATGTTTTCCTAAACTGTTACCCATAACCAGTCCAGTCCATTATGATTAATGAGTCAGATCGTAATTGAGCAAAACTATTCTATACTCATTTTGAATCCATTCAGATAATCCATTTAAGATATCTAATAATAGTCTAATGGATATCACAGCAAGCCCATAGTACAGCTGAAGCCCGAAATCAAAGGACCCAGCAGACATTTCGTCCTGTTGTCATAAATGTCATCGCCTCGTGTACAGTTAGTTCCATCCACCTAGAAGGCGAGACCGACTGCCTCCATATCGACGAACTAGTCATATCCACGGTTTTGGCCGATCTTCGCATGCTAACAACTGTATACATAACCCGATTCGGCTGATGCCCGCTTTTTCACGAGGCAAGGTGAGTGGTCTATATTGGAAAATCAAGGAAAGAAAGGCCCTGCGATTAGGTCCAACAGAGCATAAGTTGGTGATATATATTATGTATATATGTATATATATACATATAACCAGGACATGGTGAGAGTGGGCTTGAGCACAGCATGGCTATTTTAACAGGCCACTTAATTAGGAAATCTTCATGGAAGGAAGGCTGATTTAGAGCTGCTGCAGGCCCGCGACCATTGAGCATATTGAACGAGCAGATTACATGGGCAAAATGCATGTGACCATTAGGCCTAATAGCCTTTTTTCCATGATGACTAGAGTGTAAACAAGGTTTTTTTTTTCTTTTAAGTTATGGAATTATATGATCAGCGTGGCCACATAGTTCCATAGCAATCACATCCGATATAGTTATCGGACCAATAATACCCTGACCCGATAATCCCTAACTCAGATGTAGTGTTATTGGGCCGTGCCTGTACCCAAAATTGCCATCCTCTGTCATATACACATGGTGGACGTCGAGAGCCGTACATGAAATAATGTATGGTCAAATTTGGTGGCTAATAATAGCTGTAGGATGCCATGGGGATGGGAAGAAGCTTCCAGGGAAGGGAAGGGAAGGTGGAAGGATCACTGGCGATGCCACTGACAATTAGAAACGTGATGAACATGAGGATGAGAACTGTCCTTTTATCCCACGTGGCCCCTTCACTCGGGTTGCTATGTTCAGGTCGATTTTATCCTTAGGATGCTGATGTTTTGTGTCACGGGCCGCTTCCATTTCGTTCGTGTCTGGGTAAGCAAGCTTTAATTATTCCCACGATGCTCGATTTTTCCAGTAGGCATCAGTGAAGGCGTTCCCTATTTCACAATTCTAGGGTTCTCCAGAAAAGGATTTAGATAATTACATACGCTCTGTTGCAGAAATGATATTCCCTCTGTTATTTTCTCTATTTCGAGTGAAACTTTGACAGCTACTATGGCGGCACTCTGATTCAATGATCAAAGGGAAAAATGGTTAATGATGCTGAGCATATTATTGAATTGAGAGATTTGGGGGGATAACAAGGAGAGAGATTATGAGGAATTAATAAATTTCTTATTTGGATATATTTTCTGAGGGATTTGGAAGTGTACGGAGAAATAAGATGTCTTTCTATTTTTTTTATTTTTCTATTCCTCGATTTTTCAGGAATAAATATCGAAAATGATGAATAAATGTGAATTTTATAATAAAGTAATTCGATTAAAATATCGAAGAGATTATGAAATGTAAAATAGCCTATTTACACTATTTCATCATCCTCTCTCCTCCCCTTCCTTTCGTAATATTATTCAAACAATGGATATAGAGGCATGTTTTATCTCTTCATAACCACCACTTCCCCTCGTCTTCTTAACCCTCCAAATTCCTCCCCTCCCTACTATAGGCAGAGATGTTAAATAGGTCGGGTTGGCTTAAAATCGGATGTTTCAAACCCAAAATTGGCACGAACTGTCATTAACTCGGCCCATAACCACTTTTATTAGGTTGAAAGGTAATTATAGGTTGGGTAAAAAATATAGGCATGTTGAACCATAATTTGCTTGGACCATTACCCCATTGAATTAGTCCAGAACCATTGGAAAACTAGCTTGAACTGTCAAAATCTTACAAATCAATAGTTTAATTTTGTCGGATAATTTAAATATTTTAAAAAATAAAAAATATTTATTTAAAATAATTTTTTTAAAAAAATAATAATAATAAAAAGATATACGGTTCATAAGTCAAACAGACCTGAACCATGAATCGGCCTGCTTATAAATGATTTTAGGCCAATTCATATATGCATGAATCATGATCCATAACTGAATCGGCCTGTTAAGTAAACGGGTTGAAGTATAACTGAGCCGAATGATTCTAAGCCCATTTTGAACCTACGTAAACTACAATTTTAAGAACACTAACCATAGGGATAGATTTAAGGAGATGCATTGTCTCTCTTAAATTTTAAAAAAAATCAATGAAATATTATACAAATTTTATTTAAATCTGTGTATTTTCACAAATTATCTCAATTTTACTCATTAAATTTATATGTACCTATTCTTATATTGAGTTTCAATCCCTTGAATGAATATTCTAGATCCGTCCATCCTTGAACTTGAAAAGACTGAAAGAAATGGAGGGAGAAGATAGAATTTGTTCTTGAACCTTTATTCACTTTTCTACATTCATCCTAAGCCATTTTTCCCCCTTAATAAGGGGAAGGCAATAGCGAGGGACCCGATAACCCCGCTGCCAAGCGGTTAATGCAACACAATCGGTGTACTTCGGGACCCAGGCACAAGGAGTATGCTACTGTTATGTACAGTAAGAAGAATAGGGGTAGAGCTGCCAAAAGCATAGATCGGGCACAATAAAAAAAAATTGTGTTTGAGTTGGTATCTTTGAATGGTAAAAAAAATTATATTATCTTAAAAATATGAAAATAAATTTATAAGAAATTTTTTAAAAATAATTAATTATACACATATAATTATATTTTAATAGATATTTGATTATTTTTATTTAAATTAATATAAATTTTAGATTAATTAGTTAATTATATAATAAAAAATTATTTTAAAATTAAATTATTTAAATTTATTTTTTAAAAATAATTATTTATATAATTAATGTCGTACCTATGCTAGCATTTTTTGAGCCTCCTGATTTTTCGTGCTATGCTGGTGCGGCCCAAAAAGTCTTTACAAACCTGAATTGCTAGTTCTAAATAAGGGTGTAATGGAATTTAAAGAGTAAATTGTATTTTCATTTCATTATTTTTTATTTAATTACACTTTTTAGAATTAGTATTATACATTCCATTACATAATTTTTTCTAATAATAGAATGAAAAGTTAATGAAAAAAAGGTCAAAGTACATGCTCGACTAAAAGAAAATCTAAAACGAAATCGTCAAAGGAAGACATTCCATGAAAAATTTAGATGGTGAATTGTAGGGTTACACTAATGATGGTAGGTCTGAAACTGGTTAAAACCTACCATATTGAAAAGGGCTTGTCTAGATATCATTACAATATAATTCTATTTTTTTTATTGTATTATGATTCACAATTTTGAATGATATAAAAATTTCAATTTGAACACAAATATTTCATACTTTGGGTCATTTAGCTCGGCTCAAATCAAACAAAATAATTTATTTTTAAAATAATAATTTTAAATAATTTTATATTTTAAAATAAATTTTTTATGTAATATAATTAATTATTAATTTAAAGAAAAAAAATATTAAAGTAATTATTTATATATAATTAATATTTTTTATTTTTTATAATTTTTTATTACTAATATTCGGGCTAGCATAACCTAACTTTTTGGGTAACCCAAAAACTTTGGCGTAAGCATTGTTTTTTCAGGCCGTGTTTGGGTTGTATTTTTTTTATTAGGTCAATTTTTGATAGGTCTAACTAAATTTTAGATAAAAGTGTCAAAACAAAGTTACTATTAAAATCCAATGAAAAAAATTGGTTCACGCAATTAATTTTAATCTTTTATGGCTTATTTATTTGCACTCCTATTTTGTGTTGTTTAGATCATTAAACTCTTAACTCTGTGGATTTTCATTTGACATAATAGTTATGCATACTTAGTTTACCATGTACAAAATGACCAAATAATTTAGAGATCCTCAATGAAGATGATAAAAATACATTAAATTAGAATTCTTTTTACACAAAATTATGATAAAATAATTATGCTTGATAATAAAATTATAAGAATACATGTTATCATAGACTATTTGTTAGTATTTAAATATAGAAAAAATTTACCCAATTTTTAATATGGCAATCGAAATGTGTGTTATATTATAAAATTCGAATAAGACTTGATTTCTACATTCGATATGGTAGAATCTAGGTCTGGGTGCATGATTTTACGAGTTGTTCTATACAGGATGATGCTCGAGTATTATGAAAAATACACTAAAGCAAGCTCAATTTTGTTTCCAAAATAATATAATCATTTTCGGCCCCCGAAAAAAAAAAAGAAAAAGAAAAATGAAAAGGAAGGGTGTGGGGCCCGAGGGGAGAGAGTTTGCTGGTGGTTCCACCGAGCGACGAACTGCCCTGGCAGCTTCCTCATTTACGTCATGGCCCACGTCACCGATCCCCCCCAACCCCTAGTGGCTCTGAAAATCTCCGACACCAACTTCTTTCTTTATTACTATAATTACCACCACTATTGTCGATCAATCCACTTAACTTTCCTCCATAAAAAAAATACTAATAATCTCCACCAGTCAAGCTGGGCTGCCACGACATTTGATTGAGCCCCAAGCAAAACCTGCCAGCATCATTTATTGGTATGATCGGAGAATATTTTCCTCTTAATTAAGATTTTATGTGATAATTATGCGGGTGTACAAATTTTAGTGAACTGGAAAAAAACTTTTGTCAACAAAATACAGGTTTTTTTGGTTAAAAAAATTATTTTTGATAAGAACTTGATCGGGGGCTATTCATTTCTCACGTGTTGAGGGGGTTGACAGTTATGTCGACAAAATTGAAATCGTAGAGAAAATTAGATGGAAGCTCATAAATGAAGTTGAAATTTTAAAATGTAAGTAGCCAAATAAATTATTACTATTTTCTGATATGTAAGCAAAAAAAAAACAAGGGCATGGTAAGCCCACAAATGATCGATAAATCTTATTTTTATTTTTATTTTTCCAGTTTTGGTTGGAAGTAATGTAAATGAAAATTGAAATGGAAATAGGATGGAATGATGATTACTATTTTTAAATTTATTTTCACTTAATATAAAAATTTATTTTACCGAATATACACTTTTATAATTACATGCTTCTTTGATCCAAATTAGCTCGAAACCTTTTTTAGTAATATGTTCTCCTATTATCGTCTTTTATCATAAATTTTTTTAACACATATTTGGTGCTCAATACACTATTCATTTATTTTCACTATTTTAATATAAAAAACTACTAATAATGGCAATAATAATAATAAATAATTGAAATGTAAAAAATATATATTATTTTTTCAAGAATTAATAAATGATTGAAATGTAAAAAGAGAAAAGAAAAAGGGAAATGGCAGTGGATGAAGGCGACGAATGGCTGGACCGCCATTTCCCCCACTCAAACGGCGGAATCGATTTGGTAATTCTGATTTCGTTTTATTCTAACCTACTAAACATGTCATGATTTCTTTCTCCATGCTTGACTAAAATCAGTGGATACGTCAATTTTTTTTCCATACTAAAGGTGATAACTCCTTTTTGTCTTTCCCTTTTTTTTTTGTGTCTCAAAGGGTAATCCTTGATTATGATTAATAATCCTTTTCAAGGCGTAATTAAGAGTAAAGAATGCCTTCCCCAGAACCCAAATTATTTATCATTATTTTGTTTCATAGATATATGGACAGGGAACTAGAAAAGGGGGATTTACTTACTAAAGCACGCATGGATTAATAGGTAGGTGAAGAAAAGCTCGTCAGGCAGGCAATTAGATGCAATGCATCCACGCGTTTTCCACCGTGCATGTCTACACATCCCATGAGTTGATGTGAACTCCAATAATAAATTCTTGCTAAAATGCAACTTTTGCATATGGGTACCATTCACGGTAATTCGATCTCTCCTAATGCTCACGTCTTCTCCATAAGCTAAACAAATTATATGTTTTGAGGAAATCGTTATCTAAGTAGGTTGAGATATTTCGATATTCCTTCACATTAAGTAAAATCTTGAGTTTGATTCTTGAAAATGAACAGCATTATTATTATGATAAATTTACCGTTTAAAAGAGATAACCTAATTTGAATATGAATTAGTTATAGTATGCTAGTCTTCTAGATACCAAATTCTTCAAACAGAAAAAAAAAAGAAGGAACCATTGACAATCTTACTTGGAAAAAGATACCAAACCTCTCTGTTAGTTCATACCAGTGCTTTCTTCCTTTCTTTTTTCTTTATTCTTTTAATCGAAAAGGAAGGTAAAGCGACGCAGCTATCCTTCTACACAATCTTTGGGACATTTCCGTGTTAAAAATTTGAATATGTCAAATGAAATATAGTTCAAGAAGTGGGTATTTTTCAAGGCTTAGAGCGCAAAAAAGATAATTTCAGCGATTGTCTCAATATAAGTGCCTGCAATGAGATCTTACACTGACCAAACGATGTGGAAATGAATTTTGGATAATTACACCATCAACGTGGGAGCCGTAAATCTCTGCTTTTGTTCCTCGTACATAGGGATGAGAGTGTGTCCTGGATGTGTTGACATTTTCAAGACTAGTTGCAAATCTTGCACGTCCTTTTTTGTCAACTTGGAATATTAAGAATACAATAAATAAATTAGTTGTGATATCATTTAAATTACGAGTTATCACTATATCAGATTTTAAAGCAATTTAATCTTGTCATTATACATCTATAACATATGCACATACCATCACTTTTGAATTTTTTTTCTCCTACTTTGAATATGAAAGTGTTTTATGGTGTCCACGTCTTCTACCCAACTACTTAATACTTAATTAGAAGATAAGCGTCATACTAGGGTTTCTCTCTTGATTTTGTCTAAATTTTATTAAATTATATTATTTCGCCCATTTGATACATCATTTACTCTTTTTCTATATCTCGTTAGCCTTAAATGGATTTTTTAAATTCATTTCCGCTTCTTGTTCTTTCAATGGTTGCATACTTACAATGAAGTATTTTATATAACAGTCATATCATGTTAAAATATCTTTATTTTCCATTTTCAATCTAACAGTTGCATTTTTTAAGTTTCACTAATTTTTTTAATAATTTTTTAATATATATTTTTATTTTTTAATAATTAAGAAATTAACATTTATCCACTCTTTATTGAAGGATTACACTATATTAGTATGTTACAAGTATAACCGTTCATAAGATACATTCTCACATATTACAGAGTCTCTTGTTGTAATAATGGGATAGGAGCTGTCTCATTGGTGGAATCAAACTTAAAATCAGTAATTTAAGAGGGATAAAAGAACATATAAGAAAATGCAGTCTCTCAAAATTTATATGAATTTTATGGTTGAAAAAATTGGTATTTTGGTTATGTGAAATTAAAAGAACTAATATGAAATTTTTGTTCGTAAAAATCTCAATGTTTATTTATTTTTGCCTTTTCTATAAGTTTATAGATCCCATTGAAATTGGAAAAAATTAGTGAAAATAACTTACCGTGAAAATTAAATCTTAAAAAAATGGGAAGGCTAGGGAACACGGTGGACGCACCAATAGGCAAGTGGTTTGCATCATAATTTTTAAAATTGGACCGATATTGCTGGTTCGATTGGTTCGATAAGGAATTGGTCACTTACCTGGTCTGATTTTCAGAATTAATCCAATTACTCTTTAAATATTGTCAACTTCGATTAAATTGGTTAGTTTCTGGTTAAACCGATAAATTCAACTAAACCAGTAAAAAAATTAACTACCTTAAAATTTTAAAAAAACCAATTATAATATTTTTTTATTTTACCAAATCTATATTTATAATTTATGTTAAATTTGGGTATAATATAATAATTATATTATAATTTTTAGAATAAATTATTATTAAATTATAATATTATACTAATAATATCATTTATTAAATATACAATCTAATCCTTTAATTTCAACTTGAATTATTCTTCTAAATTTGATTTAATTTTAAAAATTATTATATAATATATACAAGGAGGCGGGGCCCATATTCCCCTCTGTTGTCTCCGATAACTGTCGAAGCCGCCGACGACAGTGATGAGGTTTCTGCACGGACGTCACCCCCGCTCTCCGCCCCATCAGACAACCAAATCGTTGAATTGAACCGGCAGTAGCCAACTATCCCCTGCTGCTGACTCCACCGTAAACACCCCGCTTAAACCATCCAACACATTATTATTAAACTATATCATAAGTCCATGATTTTCTTTTTGTTTCTTTAATATGATACTGTATTTTCAATATCGCTCGATCTTGATCTCATCAGCTCGTACAGAGAACTAAGAACCACTTGACTATTTGTATCGTCACCAATAACAGTAAATACTATAATAACTAAAATAAATTAATGATAATAAAAAAGAAAAAAATTGACGCGTGTGATGGATTATTCCATCCACACTGGAAATGTAAGTAGAGAATTTCTCAATCTTGTCGAGCGAACAAGAAAAATCTAATGTCACATGATTAATTGTTTCCCACGTATACGTGAAGTTGGTGAAGAATAGGATGAGGTCTGACCTTTGACCCGGGAACGAGGTTATTAATGGAAACTTGGCGACTTGGCGCCCAACGGTCAAGCGTCTCCAAAGGAGATTCCGGAATGCGAGCCGACTTTCACAAGGCGACAAGTTAGCTAACGCAAGCCATGACAAAACCAGAGTCTGTACACGTGTCCTTCCATGATTGATTCGTCGACTCGGGTGACTACTACCGTGGCTGCTCTGTCCGTGTCCTCTCTCTCTCTACCTCACGTGTCTATCTTGAAAAATAAGCTAAAGAGACAGGTTATTCAATAATAACTTTATTTTTCTGATATCTGATATTTATATTCTATAAATAAATAAAATTTATATTTAAACTAATTTACTCTTTCATGAGTGAGTGAGTTTATAGGTAGAATATAAATTATTTAAGAATTTTTAGGTTTTAGTGATGGACATAGATAAAATGTAAAGGAGGAAAATCCACGCTGGATCTTTGTCTGCTTTTCTCGTGGTCTGTGTATATATATAAAGATCATCGGTCTAATTCTGTGTGCAGCGTGGTTAGTTTTCGAGAATCGAGTAGCTTGCTCCACCTGGGTCTAAGCAGAGAAAGAAAATCAAATTGAGAGAGAGAGAGTCGAGGAGGTGAAGGGAGTGAAAAGAAGATGAAGAGTCAAATTGAGATGCCGCCTGGGTTCAGATTCCACCCGACCGATGATGAGCTCGTGAACCATTACCTGATCCGGAAATGCGCCGCTCAGCCGATCGCCGTCCCCATTATCGCCGAGATTGACCTTTACAAATTCGATCCTTGGCAGCTTCCAGGTACTCTCTCTCTCTGTTTTTTTTTTCCTTAAGTCCATCCTACTATCCGCAACTACTCAAATTTCGAAAATTGTTTCCAAGGATTTCTACCTTTATTGGGACTTTTAGCGTAGAAAAGTAAAAAAAAAATGGAAAAACTTGTGTAATTTGTGAAGGTTCCTTCTCATTCTAAAATATTCGATCTTCTGATGAGGTTGTTTGAATACTGTGGCGTGCAGAGATGGCTCTGTATGGTGAGAAGGAATGGTACTTCTTCTCCCCGAGAGACCGGAAATACCCGAATGGTTCGCGCCCTAACCGGGCCGCCGGAAATGGTTACTGGAAGGCGACCGGAGCGGACAAGCCGATCGGCCGACCGAACCCACTTGGGATCAAGAAGGCGCTGGTCTTCTATGCTGGGAAGGCACCTAAAGGAGTTAAAACCAACTGGATTATGCACGAGTATCGCCTCGCGAATGTGGACCGCTCCGCTGGCAAGAACAGGAACTTGAGGGTAGGTCACCTTAATCAGTCCTTTCTTGTGAAGTATTTTATGGAGAGTGAAATTTGAAATCTTGAGGACTGAATGGAGTTTCTTGAATGTTGCAGCTCGATGATTGGGTCCTGTGTCGAATATACAACAAGAAAGGGCGGATAGAGAAGCACTTGGATGTGGACAAGAGGACGGGAGCTGGAAAATTGCAGGAGATGCAAGAAACAGAGATGAAGCCTGAGATTTCGATGCTCGAACCAACTATGACGACTGATCAATTGCACTACATGGACTCATCGGACTCGTTCCCCAGGCTCCACACAGACTCGAGCTGCTCAGAGCACGTCCTGTCCCCAGAAATCACTTGCGAGAAGGAGGTGCAGAGCGAGCCCAAGTGGAATTATCTGGCAAACGCCTTCGATTTTCAGTTCGATTCGCTGGATACGCTATTAGAAGATGTCCCGTTCGAGCCTCAGGGTTACCAGTTCCCCGCAGAGCAGAATCAGGTCTCACCTGCTCAAGACATGTTCATGTATATGTAGAAGCCATCCTGATGGATCAAAAGTCGAACAAAGTGTGGATTTTAGATATAACCAGATATATTCGACAAGCCCGAGTGCGTTCATCTAAATTGAACGGCCGAGCTAACGCGGGTCAGCGTACTGTGACGGTTATTCATTCATTTGTTGAGTTTGATTTGGGCATGTTGAAGGCAAGCTGTAGGATGTGTTAGCAGTGACTCATCCCTGTTAATATGCTGTAGGGAAACTATTAAGATATCCTGTAGCATGAAATTTCCCGCTTTTCTTTTCTTCCCTCGGATGTAATGTACTATGGAATTAATTGAAGTCCATCCTTGTCGCCAGATGAGTTTCCAGGTCAAAACCTCGGCGTTGTGGTTGCAGGGGGTGTCCTAATTTTGAGTACAGTGACGGCAGCTTCTCGTCTTTAGGCTGACTATTGAAGCCACAACAAAATATTGAGAGTGACCGTCATGTAAAATTATCCAGAGGATTATATATTATTATACGCAAAAGTAACCTTCTAGAATTTCGAGGATATTTTACCCATAAAAGTGCCATCCTTTAGATGAATTTTACACAAATTACACGCTGAACATTTGCCCTAAAAGATATATTTCCATAATGCTGCAACTCTCTAGCCCAAGATCATCAGAATATATTAAAAGTTCATCATCGAGGATCAAGCAAAAGAGTTCATGATGCTACTAAAAATGATAACATTCTAGTCACTGTGGAGAAAAATAGGCCAGGGAAATACCAGCAGCCCCAAACCAAAAAGAGTCTAGAACAAAAGATCCTCTATTCTATACTTAGCAAGGACTGCATTCGATTGTATTCCATGTCAACAAGATAGAACGTTCTAAGCAAAAGCAGACTTCGGCCTCCCTGGACGCTGCCTCAAGGCTTGGGAAAGCTGTGACTGCCTCTTCAGTGGTAGATGATGGCTTATGATGGATCAAATAATATCTGCACCTGCTGCGGCTTGGTTGTGTCTCAAGAGACCACCCTCCTCTGCGTATAAGAGGACTAGGTTGAAGTTGCTGCTTTTGTTGGAGATGCATAGTGAGCGCCCATTGGACCTTTTTCTCCAGTGATCTATCTGCTCCCACTTACAGTTTACTGAGGGAAGGAGATTGCAGTGACTGTATGCATAGCATTTGTCCAACAAAATTTATCATCCACAAAAGATGGTTGCTTTTCATTGATAAACACAGTTCCCATACTAGATGCCAAATATCTTCTGCTGATCTATATTATGCAAATAAGAAACAAATGCAGGAATCATGCGTGTGAATTGATATGGTCAGTGATTGAGGCATCCGAACATGTCTTCCTAATTCAACTTGACAGATATTATCATCCAAGATATAGCTGTTTTCATTAATAAAATGGTTTCAATACTAGATGGTCAAACACCCTTACCTTAACCTGTACTGTTGCAAACAAGTATCTAGTGCAGGAATCAGGAGTACCCAAAGAAATGGTCAGTGATATGGTGCAGCCAAATGGTGCGAGTGAGAATGGCATGGCATATAAATTATACCGCCATGACACTACATCATCTGAAGTAAAGTCACAAGTAGGATACTTGCAAGCCAACAGTCATACTTGAAAAAGCAATTTCACTCCCCTTAAAATTTTTCTTTTTTTGGATAATTTTCTCCCCTTTGAATCTTAAGTATGCCTAATAATTAAAAAAATCGAAAATCTAACAGTAAAATCTCACCAGAGGATCAGGGGAATCATCTACCAGTCACATTATCCACAGGGAGACCTGTATTTTGAGAAACAGCCATTTTAACAGCCCATACTGTGTAAAGTTTTGCTCCACAGCCATTACATAACTCATAGTCTCCATGTTAATTTTCTATCAGCTGAGATCAGAAAATATGTGGTGCTATGCTATTATTCCATTTATTTGACAGCTGAAAGAAAAGATTTCATGAGCAAAAAAGTTGCAGCAAGTTGAAATTTTGAATAGTACATCAAGAGCATTTACCTCTAAGGATGGGCCTTGTGGCAGTAGCTTCCCAATTTAGTAACAGCTCTTCACAGAACATAAATAGCTTGATGCAGCTCCTCATGGCAAACCCCGTTTTCGAGGATGAGGTAGACCTAAGAATAAACCATCAGAAATCTCATAATAGAAACATGAGGAACTATATGCTTTTTGTCACAGGCTAGATAATTAGAAAGTATGGACCAATTCACCATATTCATCTATTTATTCCACAAAGTCATAACTTGTAATGAATGGACCCTGGTCATAATTCTTGCCACTGTTGTAATTCAAAAACATCTAAGAAAGACTGTAAACTACAATAAATGTGACTAATGAAAAGAATAACATATAATTGTTTAAGGTGCCACCTTTATGGACAAAATGAGAGACAGCATAAGCAACATCTTCTGTGGGCCTAAGATATAGGAATGAATTGACTAATAAAGCATCAATTCATATTATATAACTGGTCTGAAGTTTGAAGAGAATCAACTAGAGTTCCTTTAGAGGATCAACCTGATTTCACCAAGTAAAAACTCCATAATGAAGGTAAAGACAGCTGTTTGACTTGGGACTTGAGATCTGGTAAGTCTTATCACCACATTGAAATAAGATGAAGAGAATCACAGAAGAAGCACCGCATTGACATGCAGGCTGATTCTCTGTCCAAAACTTAGGCTTGTTTGGAGAATTTGGAATGAGCTGATCTCAGTAGAAGGAATTGCAAGTGTTTGTCTGTAAAAAATGCGCTTCCATTTTAGGTTGGTGTATTCATATCACTAAATTTGTTCACTGTAATTTTTGAATCCTTTGAATCTTAAGGATGCAAAAAAAAGAAAAAATTAAATGGAGAATGTAGCAGTAAAATCTCACCACAGGAACAGGGAAATTGTCCGGCTGGCACATTATCCAAGGGACACCTATATTTTGAGAAAAAGCCATTTCAGCGGCCCATATTGCTTAAGGTTTGCCCCACTACCGGTAGAGAACTCATAGTTTCCATATTAACTCTCTGCAGATATTTATTCCACTTATTTGACAAACATACAAGAAATAAAAGGATTTCATGAGCAGAAAAGTTGCAACCAGTTATATCCTGAACAAAGAAATCAGGGAAAGTTTCGGCAGTAGTTAATTAAGAATAAAGTAATTCTTGCCTGAGCCAAAGATGATATATCTCCTTGTGAGGCAAAGAGGTTCTCCTTCATGAGATTGACAGCCAAAGTACAGAATATCTGCATAAAATAATGAAATGCAAGAAACAGAGAAACTCATGCATGAAGCACAACGCTCAAGGATATATCTATTAACCTTGGGTACATCCATTGCCAGTTACCTGCAGAACTATACCCTGTATCATGAATTTTCTTTTACTCTCACTCGTGATATGTTATGGAATTAATCCAAGTCCATCTCTATCATAAAGGGGATAGAGTTCCAGTGCGTGCCATGATATTGAATGCATGATAGCAGCAGACCAGAACTCTTAAACCCAGGATCAACAGAAAATTTATTATAAATTCATCGAAGAACAAAAGCTGAACAATTCATGCTACAAGAAAAGGCAACATTCTAGTTACAATGCAGAAAAACTCGGCAGAAAATACCAATTGACCAAAATATGCAAAGGTCTTAGTAAAAAAAAATCTCTAAATCTACCAAAGCAGATGCACCTAAAGCACTGGCTGCTGCTTTTGATGGCTCAGGGAATCATCGGGGTTTTGAGTTAGGAGGTCTTCCCCGCCGTTTCTGGCTCAAAGGTGATTCCTCTCCTACACCAGGCTTTGGCTTCGGTGGCCTTCCAGACCTTTTCTGGCTGATGGATGATGACTCTTCAACTGTTTTGGATTTCAGTTTTGGAGGCCTTCCACGACGAGCAGCCTTTTTCTCTTCTCTATGCTCATATTGTGACTGCCCTATCACGATCCCTTTTCTTTCTGAATTTGGTCCAGGTTTGGGAGGTAACACAATGGCTCGAGAGCGTAGCTTAGTCTTGTAATACTTTGACTCCTGTCCATCAATGAGCTTTTCCAGCTCCACAGAATCTAATGGCTTCAGCTTTTCCCCGGCCAATGCTGGAGGTTTCATAAGAGGACCATCGATCCCAGAAAACCCTGATAGCTGCTGCATCAGATGCTGATGCTCATGAGGCAACTCAACATTGGAAGATGGGGGCTTATGGATTTCAGATAATAGCTGCAACTGCTTCTGGGTAGTATCTTGAGAGATCACCTTCCTCTGAATATCAGAGAACAAAGTTGATGTTGCTGCTTCTATTGGGAATGGATATCGCCCATTGGACCTATTCTTCCAGTTTTCAGGCAAGGAAACTGCATTTGATGTGTGCATAACATTTTCTCCAGAGTTAAACTGCTTATTCTGCCCTTGAGTCAACAGATTTCTCTGTTGTTCTGTTTGCTCACAATTTATTAGAGGCATGGACTCTGCAATTGATATAGATATAGCATTTGTTTCAGTCTCAAACAGCTGCTGGTGAGTCAGCAGTCTCTTTTGATGTTCCAGCCCTTCTGCATTCGTAACTTGGGCAAAAATTTCAGATGACTGCTGCTCTCCTATCTGCAAGATAAGACATCTGAATACTTAAGCCAAAACCTCTACGATTATAGTCTCAAGATTCTGTCATCCTCTAAAGAATCTAGCAAATAAAGATGTATGCAAACAATCCACATAAAATATTTCTCAACTGTAAGAGGATCATTCCATCATTCGCAATAATTATCCACCACAACATATGCAAAGCCAAAACAAAACCATGGTAAAATAACATACCAAATGAAAACAGTCAATCCCATTTTTTGCATAATAGAATAGTAATACCAATTTCAGTTGATCCTAGAACTGGTGAATTTATACAGTTTCTCAGACAAAATATAGTCTAACAGTTCATGTCCAGAATAAACAGTAAAAAGTTCAACTAACGATTAAATTCATTTTTCTGATAGCCAATTCACCCCATACTTATTCCAAGAAATAATCACACAAACAAACACATACACACATATGCATACATCTTATACTCCATTGATCATCATCTCATAGAGTCAGTTGCCTCATTTCTACCTTGAAGTTTAGTTGCTTTCCCTCTATAATAAATGTTGATTCTTGTTGCTGCTCTTGAGATGGCAGTGTATATCTTGCCAAATGAAGCTCTTTTGGTACAACAGGCATTATGGGCTCATTTCCTAGCATAATGGACTCCCCAGTATTTGCTGACCTCTCCCTTGGACCAATTGATTCCAAAATATTGTAAAGGCACTTCCTGATTCCTTCAGTCCTTTTTAGCAGTTCAAGGCACTTATTCTGGAAATTTGCAAGAAAAAGAAAGTCACAAAATTCTCAGGGAAAGCACAATGAATAGTTTTAGTCAGTTTCTTATTCACCTCTGAAGAAATTGATGAGCCAACATCCCTCAAATGCTGACAAGTGGGAGAAAGAATCAGACTGCTTGCAAGAACACTCTCTTCCTCCAATGTTCTGTGATTATGAAGAGAAAAGCTTGCATGAGATTATGAAAGTATAAGAAAAACTAGAGCATGAGATTCAAAATGATATGACAAATGGATGACCTGTTATCAGCAATCTCACTCCCTTTCTGAGCTTGCTTTTCATGCTGTCTGGACCTGTTCTTTATTGCATCTTCTTGCTGTCTTTGTGATTCAATCAACTTCTCAATTCCTTCTATTTCTGTCTCTAGTTTCTCAATCTTCTTTTCTACCATTGTGTTTTTGAGGTCTTCATCTTCATGATTTTGCCCCTGAGCTTGAATATTAGCTACATCATTTTCATCTTCTAAATGAGTTTGTGCTACCAATTCACTATGTTTACAGTGCCCCTCCTTCAGTTCTTCAACAGCTTCTTCACCTTGTTGCCCTTCCTTGCTTTCTCCTTCAACAGCTTCTTCACCTTGTTGCCCTTCCTCCTGCTCCAAAGCTTGAATATTAGCTGCATGATTTGCTTCCTCTTCTGAATGAGTTCGTGATGCCAATTCACTATGTTGACAATGCCCCTCTTTGACATCTACAACAGCTTCTTCACCTTGCTGCCCCTCCTTTCTTTCTCCTTCAACCAAAAGAGAATTTTTCTTGAGGGCATGATCAGCAGCCTTCATTTTGTCCTGCTCCAATTCTACAAAAAGTTGCCCTTCCTGTATTTCTCCTTCAGTAGCTTCTTCACCTTGTTGCCCTTCCGCCTGCTCCAGAGCTTGAATATTAGCTGCATCATTTTCTTCCTCTTCTGAATGAGCTCGTGCTGCCAATTCACTATGTTGACAGTGCCCCTCTTTCACATCTTCAACAGCTTCTTCATCTTGCTCCCCCTCCTTTCTTTCTACTTCAACCAAAAGAGAATTTTTCTTGAAGGCTTGATCAGCACTTTTCATTTTACCATGCTCCAATTCTACAAAAACTTGCTCCCTCTTTGCTTCATTCACTTGAGCCTGTTTCTCAGAAGATTGTGCTATATCATTCTTTGAATGTTTACGCTGCTGAGCGCTTCTTTCCTTGTGACAATTCTTCCTCTTACGTTTCTTCTGCTGCTTAACTTTGCTAATAGCATCACATTCCTCTGAAGGTAAAATATAGCGATCACCAGAGAGACAAACAATTTCTCCCTCTTTGCTGAGTTTCTTCAAATGATGACTAAGCAGACTTGTATGTCCCCAAGGCAAGCTCTGGTACTTGAGTTTGATAATCTTTGATATAGCTTCCTCATCTGAACCACCATCCTCATTTAATTCCTCAATTGCCTGCCGAATCATCTAAAAATGGAAAATTCCAAATTTAACCCCAGAAACATCTTTCCATTTTTAACAGAAGTTTTGTCGACAGTAAGATCTCCATCAGTTGATAAGTAGCAAGCTATTTCCCAAATTTCCATAGTAAGAAAGGGGAAGTACTGCAAAGGACTGCTAAGTAACAATGTAAAAGAAGGAAAGAGCATCACCAAAGCATAGGGTGGATGATCAGGAGTCGGGTATGTCTTAAACAACTTTTCAAGCTGCTGTCCAATGTGGGCCTGCAGATGGGGCACACATGTCTCTGGAGGTAACTTTTTCATGAGATCTTTTATCGCTCCATCAATGAGCCTCCAAGTGATTGCACTCTGAACAAATAATGCATGAAGATTAGCACATCAGACATGAAGGCTTAATAGTCAGGATTTGCATAATAAAAGAAAATGAAACATCAAAATTTATGTTAAAATGACTCAACGTTCTCCAAGAGCACTCTAGCCAATGACCTTGGCATGTATATCTATAATGTAGAAGCCTCAAAAAGAAGGAAAATATTAAAACAGAAAACCAAAGAAATAGACCCGATTTATAGTAAAAATATTATGATGGTCCAAGCAGGATCAAAGCCACATGTCATATGTGATGAGATTAAATAAAGCAGAAACTGCACGTAACAATTTAGTAAGAAAGGAAAAAGAGCACAAAAGAATAGGAAACCGATAAAAAAAAATCATATATAAATCCCATCCCCTCATTTGATCAACAACCTGATTAGAAAGAATGAAGTGAAGACTGAAGAATGCTGATGCTCGATGTGCAAGATATCAGCAACAACAACAATGATAACTGAAAATTCTACAAGGAGAACTGAGTTTCATCAGCAATTAATGGATGCTGTTTTTAACCAAAACACATTTATTTTCATATGCATATGACATCTACGTTTGATAATATGTACTCCCCCATATCTAAGAACTACCTTCATAAATTAATACTTAGGAGCGTTCACACGACCTCATATCAAAACCTACACAGGAACAGAAAAGGTACCCCATTCATCACTACACATAAAACACATAAAAGTTCTGGCGCGAAATTCTCACGTCCTCCATCTTCCCCTCCCACAATTCGAGAATCCATCTAACAAATCTATATTACGGTCACAGAATGTGCATTCCTGCGAATTGGCAAGGACCCCTTATTTGGGTACAAAAACCGGAAACCCATTAACGACACAAGTGCCGTACATCTCATAAGAAATCAGGAAAGCGAATAGATACTCCGGAGATGAACTATAGGAAAGGGGATAGAATTGACTCACCGGCTGAATTGGCGTCCTTCCTTCCGACCCCATAAGGGCAAGCAGAACGAACTTCCGTATCCTCGAGGAGTGTCTCAGGCCGCGGCACTCAAGAGACGCGACTAAATTGATTCCACGAGGGAGAGTCACTGACCAGGGCCCCAGAGCTCCAGAAAGTGAAGTACGTGATAGAAAACCCTTTGTGCTGTTTCTTTTAAACGACAAAGGCGACGGACAAAAGAGATTTAATCGCGTCTTCCTTTCTATCTGTCTTGACCCCTGAGAAGGTGCCTTGTGGAACGATTTAGTGTGGTGCCACTACTAATCAAAATTTTAAATAAATATTATTTTTTAATTATTAAATATAAAAGAAAAATCTTCTAATAATAAAAATTCTAAAATCCTAACATTTAACAATCCTAACACTACTAGACGACTGCTGTATAGATAAGGCATCTAATCATCAGTCATATTATGTGTATAAAACATTTGACTGAATGAGTACTAAACTTTTTGAAATTGTATGGTCAAGGGTGACTAAGAAGGCTAGTTGGAGAGGATCCAGCCAACCAGATGCTATCTGAGGGTCCGACTGGCCACGACAAAGGGTGGTCTACCAACTAAGTGGAACTAGGTGATCTGATTGGTTGAGGGTGGTTTCCTTGTCACTTGTCCTCGCTTCACAGTTGATGTGTGAGGCTGGGAAGTAGATGGAGAGATGGGTTAGGCAGCTGTGCTGTGAGGTGAGTCGGAGGTGGTACAAGGTGTGGTCGGGTGTCCGTAGTAGAAGGCAGGGGTTGTAGTCGGTGTCCCCTAATGGGGAAAAAGGATGAAGAAGCATAGGCATGAGGAGAAGGGGCTTTGAAATGAGTAAGATGGCGGCGGAGTGGGACATGTGGTGTCTCCCTAGGGGCGGTCAGTTGAACTCTCCATCAAATGTGGGTGAATTACAACTTTGCCTCTTTCTTCCCTCAAGTAGATGAGGGGTCCACCATAGGGAAAAGAAAAAGGTGTGCAATTTTCTGGCGAAGTGCAGTGCAAGCAAACAGTCTCCAGCGAGTACTAAGCATTGTTACAAGCATTGGCTATGTGCTACATTCTCCTCTTGTCAACCAGCCATTCACGGTGAGCATCTGCTATTGGTTATGGCGTGAGTGGGCAGTTCTGAGGCACAGTGGGGCAGTGAAGGGGTGGTGCATGTCTAATAGGGTAGGCAGGGGTTGCGTGGGCTGTAGAGGGAAGGAGTCTAGGTTGTCTGAGTGGGAGGGAGGATGGGTGGTGTTGGAGGAGTTGAGGGGTATGCTTTAAGGTCGTCAGCGTGGGTTTTGAGGTGGTGCAATGCTACCTTGGGGTTGCATTGCGCATTCTGTGATAAGAGAGGGAAACAAGAGTGACGAACTTGAAGAAGGTGATGACAAGGGGTAGGGGATGTATGCGCGATCTTCTTGTGGGGTAAAGGGATGAGTCAGGAGTGTTTTGTGTGGTGGTGGTTGGTCGTGATGTACAAGTAGTTAATAAGACTGATGGGATAGTTGATATTTGAAGCGGTAGGGCTGGTGGGTTGATATGTTTATGATTTTGTGTTATAGGTGGCGATGTCATCTTCGCAAATCACCGAAGACTTCAACTACGGCTCTGATCTAGGTATAGTAGAAACGTGGGACACATTTAAGAGGGTAATGGAGGAAATTAAGTTAAGCCCCGCAATGAGGCCTCGCTTTCTAAGGCCTGACGGGTGCTAGGCTAGTCGGAATGGGGAAGTAGCCATATATGTAAAGCAAGTGATAGTTAGTAGAGTTAGGTTGCCCCTTTGCGGCAAAGTCATAGAGTTACTACAGCACTATAGGGTCAGTTTAGGGCAGATCACTCCAAATGGTAGGTTGATATGGAACTACCTCGTGTTGTTGTCGCACAAGGTATCATTTGGAGATATTTAGACAATACTATAAGCTTATCCCTGTAGTCAGTGGGGGAAGGAGAGCAAGAGGGGGGCATAAGGACATTGGGTGCTTCACGCTCAAAGCCTGTCATGACAGTCATGAAGCCCTCATTATGAGGCTACTTGATAATGAGAATGGGTGGAAGTTGGCCTGGTTTTTTGTGGCTGACTTAGGGAACTATTTGCATAACTGGAAAAGTTGGGTGCCTGGAGACTAGTATGACTAGTTCCAATTCAGTGAGGAACAAATGATGTGGTTTGATGACCACTTCAAGGATGGGATACTGATCAAGAGGTGGAGCTACAAGAGCTTAGTCAACTCAGAGGCTAATTGGGTGGCCAACGGCCATTTTATTAATGTTGGTGACCCTTTGAGCCATCTTGGTTATGTATATTGAACCATAATCTTTCATTCCTACAAAATTTTCATTGTTATTAGTGCCAGATGTGCTAAGGGAAGGACTCGTTGACTATGTGCAGGATGAGTGTCCCATGGCAGAGAGGGTTAAGGTGGGCTCAACGGAGCAACCGCCCAAGAAGAAGAGGAGAAAGACCCTGGCATCTTGGAAAAGGAGGGTTGCCATTATAGGTTCGCACATTCAAGTGACTACTGAAGTGACCTCTCAATCAACTCAAGATGAACCCGTTTCAGTAGAGGCAGTGCCATTGATGGCGGGCTCAAGCTTTGGTGGCAGGGATGATGACATGGGCATCCTGTCTCCAGAGCATGAAGGGATGGTTATGGTCCTAGAGGAAGTCGTGCTGGTTATGGGAGAGCCTGTAGTGTTAGAGGGGGAAGATGATGAGGATGAGGTGCCCTTTGTGGTGCAAAGGACCAGAAGGTTGGCTCGAGAAGTTCTAGCATGAATGGAAAGGGTGGTAAGGATGGCCAACCAGACGTACATTTTGAGTGGCACACCCTCGTCGGTTGAGGTCATTACCTCTAAAGTTGGGTCCAAGACAAGTGAGTGTACCTAAAGTTCTTGGGATATGTTATACACTACTGGGAAGCTAGGAAATTTATACTCAGTGATATTCATGTGACAGTGGCTCGAATTGAAGTACCTGTGAAGGTTGAGGGGGAGAATGCACACCAGTCCTTATTGAGCAAAGAGGGAGGGTTGACTGTGGCGGGGAAGGCCCTTGTAAAGAATGGAGAATTTTAGAGTTGATGACCTTCCAACAAAAGGAGGGATTGAGGTACTGCATGATATCAGTTAACATTTATTCACATCAGCATTGGTTGAATCACGGGCAACCATGGGCTTGAAGAGGTGGGGAATGTTGGGAATCAGAACGCGGCAAAAATGTGCATTTTAATTTCAATTAAATTATATTCCCGAACTCAGTATCTCCTTGATGTAATTTGAAATTCAAATACAAAGAAACAAGTAAAGAATATATATAGTTACAAAGACTCCGAATCAGTCATTGTGTTTGAATCCTCAATTCGGCGATGTCCCACAGTGACTTCACGAATGGCTTCGAGAGTCGACTCCTGACTAGACGCACATGTGTACGCCCTCCACGGTATACACACAAAGTTTTTCTCGTAAGCGTTGGGAACTGTTCCCAACAATCGGTCACCTTTTTAGTTTCGGATTCAAAGGCTTGTTTACAACATTTAGTAGAAAATATTTTCTTCAATCACTCTTAGATATGGTATTTTTGGGTGGCACTATTTTCTTCTCTCAATTAGCAACATTCTTTTTCTCCTCATCAAACTCACACACCATTGACGCCCTTCATTTTTTTCCTATATATATAACACAAAAGGGACTTTTGTCCCGCTTGGTGGAGAAAACGTTCTCACATTTTAGAATTTTTTCTCCCACACACCTTTTACCCCTCTTTCACTGAAGAGAGGCACACTGAATTGGCTCAACATGTGCTCTTTCACAATTGACATACGTTATGCCATTTTCAATATTATGACATTGGGAATAGACCAACTGTTGGTTTACATGACATATACTACTCATGTACATACATATAAACATGTATTTATTTAATCGAATCTCATTCGATAATTTAGCATACGTATATAACTGAGAGTATTATTAAATTTATATAAATATAATTTTACAGTTAACTCCGAAACAACCTTATCTAATAAGGTGCGTAGATGATATGGGCAATTTCGTGTTAGCAGAAATTAACTACCAAACACAAAATTTAAACAATTAAATTTTAGTTACGAGAAATGACTTGTATTGTATGTTACCCACTGGGCCATTGGGCTCCACACTAAGTCGGTAGTAAATTAATTTATCTTATTAAATTTTAATAAGATAATTGATTAACTCTTAATCAATTAAGTTCACAAGTCAAGATTGACATCTAGTAACATATTATGACCACCCGGATAGTGAAGATTTCAATCAAAGAATCGAACACCCTTTGGTGATAAGTTTTTGTGTAATTACATCCTTTAGTTATACAATGTCCCGGATAAATTAAGGTATGAATAAAATGTCAAACCCTAATTCTTATCCATATGTATCTTAATTCTATAGTAATTAACTCAACAATGAAATATTGGAAACTGCTTTCTGATATTTCATCCTACTCTGGCCAAAGATTTTTTGAGTCAATACTAAATAGAATATATAGGACATTCTCTCCTCTCATGAGAAATAACCAATCTTTTATTGATTACACACCGTCACTATAAAAGTCTTGTTGGGTCCAAAATATCCTACACATGGTTCAGAGAACTATGTAAAGGAATGAACCAAAACACAACTTAACTCTTACAAGATGCTATGGTAATCTCAAGTCTAAGGGTCATTTACACCTACTATCACCTAAGGAATAACCTATTGACATTTATTTAAAGATCCATTAGGTTAATCCTTTAAGCAGATTAGTTCAGTAAACTCATTTCATAATGAGTACTTACACTTTTACATTAGTGACTCTTCACAAGTAACTGTGAGATCAGTTATTCTCTACCTTAGAGTATGTAATAAGTGTATTAGTCTTACCAGACCACTAATCCCCTGTTCAGTGATTCTATAACTAGAAACATTTTAAACTAAAACTTGTGGATTTTAAGTCTCACTATCATGATTTCATCATGACCTTAAAATCATTATCATAGTTTATAGGTTTCATCATATAATATCGCAGCATATCATGAATAATAATATCTTGATTTTATTTCATGAATAAAATTACATCAATTGTGATTGGGTTTAGAGCATTAATCCCAACAATCTCCCACTTGCACTAAATCCAATCGCTTCGGTATCTTATACCCATACAATCTAAGTGGCGATCAAATTGCTGCTGTGATAATGGCTTAGTTAGTGGATCTGCAATGTTCTTCTTTGTATTGACTCGTATTGACTCATTCAATACTGATATCACCCCTTCCAACGATTTCTCTCACTAGGTGATATCACCTTAGGATGTGCTTTGACTTGTGATGAGATCTTGGTTCCTTAGCTTGGCTACTGCCCCAGTTTTGTCACAATATAGGGGCATAGGATTCTCAATATGAGGAACAATTCCTAGCTCACTGATAAACTTCTTTATCCACACCCCTTCCTCCGTTGCTTCACTTGCAGCAATATATTCTGTCTTTGTTACTGAATCAGCTATAGTGGACTGTTTGAAACTCTTCCAACTTATAGCACCACCATTCAGGGTATACACATATCCTGATACGGATTTACTATCATCAGGGTCAGTTTGAAAACTAGAGTATGTGTACCCTTCTAACTTCAAATTTGATCCACCAAATATGATAAACATATCTCTAGTCCTTCTCAAGTACTTGATAATGTTTTTCACAACTTTCCAATGTTCCTCTCCTGGATTAGCCTAAAACCTGCTTGTAACCCCTAGGGCATAAGCCACATCAGGCTTGGTACAAATCATAGCATACATGATGGATCCTACTGCGGTTGCATATGGAATTCAATTCATTCTTTGTCTTTCCTCAGGTGTCTTTGGTGACATCTTCTTGGAAAGATTAATGCCATGACTCATAGGCAAGTAACCACGCTTACTACCTTCCATGTTAAACCTCTTTAACACAGTATCTATATACCTGGATTGGGATAAACCAAGCATCCTATTAGATTTATTTCTATAGATTTTTATTCCCAATCTATAGGATGCTTCTCCCAGATCCTTCATGGAAAAGTTCTTGGAGAGCCAAACCTTGATTGATTGCATCATTGATACATCATTCCTAATAAGTAATATGTCATCAGCATATAACACCAGAAAGACAACGATGCTCCCTCTAACCTTCTTGTAGACGTAAGGTTCTTCCTCATTTTTTATGAAGTCAAACTTTTTTATTATCTCATCAAAACATATGTTCCAACTCCTCGAAGCTTGTTTTAATCCATAAATGGATTTTTGCAGCCTACATACTTTGTTTGGATCAACAGATGAGACAAACCCTTCTGATTGTATCATGTAGACATCTTCCTCAAGGTTTCCATTGAGGAAAGCTGTCTTTACATCCATTTTCCATATCTCATAATCATAGTACGCAGTTATAGCAAGCAATATTCTGATGGACTTGAGCATTGCTACTGGAGAAAAGGTTTCATCATAGTCAATACCATGTATTTGTTTGAATCCTTTTGCAACTAATCTAGCCTTGTATATTTCAACATTGTCATATGCTCCGATCTTTTCTTAAAGACCCATTTACACTCGATGGGAGTAATTCCCTCAGGTGCATCCATCAAAGTCCATACTTTGTTGGAATACATTGAGTCCATCTCAATCTCCATAACTTCTTGCCATTTGTTACTATCAAAACTATTGATAGCTTCGTCATAGGTTTGTGGATCACCCACATCCATGACATTTGAACCTGGATCATTTTCAATTTCCAAATTCAATTTTTGAGGTGCCTTACGCATTCTCATGGATCTACGAGGAGGTTCAGAAGGTTGTGGTAAATGGATTGGTTTTGGAGCAACCTGTTGTTCTTCTGTAAGTCGATGTGAGATTGGTGGTGAGTTAACAACTTCATCAAGTTCAACATTCCTTCCACTCCCACTATCTTGGACAAACTCTTTCTCCAAGAAGGTGGCATGTCTACTAACAAACACCTTTTGTTCAACAGAAGAGTAAAAGTAATATCCTAAACTCTCTTTAGGATAACCCACAGATCTATATTTTTCAGATCTCACGCCAAGTTTATCCGTATCTTACATTTTCACATAAGCTGGGCAACCCCAAATTTTAAGGTGTTTAAGACTTGGTTTCTTGCCCTTCCATATCTCATATGGTGTGCGTAACACAAACTTAGTGGGAACCTTATTTAAAAGGTATATGGAAGTTTCTAAGGCATATCCCCAGAAAGAAATTGGAAGATCAGTGAAGTTCAACATGGATCGCATCATATCTAATAGAGTGCGATTTCTCCTTTCCTCTACTCCATTGTGTTGTGGAGTACCAGGAGGAGTCCATTCGGAAACTATTCCGTATTCTTTAAGATAATCCAAAAACTCCCTGGATAGGTATTCACCCCCTCAATCTAATTGAAGTGTTTTGATGCTCTTTCTGGTTTGTTTCTCAACTTCAGCTCGATATTTCTTAAATTTGTCAAAGGCTTTAGATTTGTATTTCATTAAATACACGTATCCGAACCTGGACAAATCATCTATGAATGTTATAAAGTAGGAATATCCACCTTTAGCTTGAGTTGCCATCGGTCCACAGACATTAGTGTGGACTAGCTCTAACAACTACATTGCCCTTTCTCCATATCCTGTAAATGGAGTCTTAATAATCTTTTCTTTGAGACAAGATTCACAAGTTGGAAATGATTCATAATCATATGGGTCGAAGTACCCATCCTTGTATAACTTGTTAATTCGATTCTCATTAATGTGACCAAGCCTTAAATGCCACAGATATGTAAAGTTTAGATCATCTCTTTTCCTTTTGTTAGTTTGTTCAACATGAAGTATATTATCATTAACTTCTAAGACTATCAAGCCATTGGTGACCTTTCTAATTCCATAAGATTCACCGGAGTGAGAAATAGAGCAACCATTACCCTTCAATTCTATTTCATATCCTTGTTCAAGTAACAAAGAAATAGAAATAATATTTCTTATTAAAACTGGAACATAATAACAATTATTTAGCTCAATAATTTTGCCAGAAGGCAAATCTAAATAAAAGGTTCCTACTGCTACTGACACAACTCTTGCTCCATTGCTGACTCGTAGATAATACTCCCCTCTGTTTAGGTGTCTACTTCTTCTCAATCCCTGCAATGAATTGCATATATGAGAACCACATCCGGTATCTAATACCCATGAATTAGAATTTGTTAATGATAGGTTAACTTCAATAATGAACACACTTGAAGAATTGGCTTCTGAAGCCTTCTTTTGGCTTCACCTCTGCAAGGTATATCTTACAGTTCCTCTTCCAGTGGCCATCTTTCCCACAATGGAAGCAGGTGCCCTTTTTAGAGATTTTCTCCTTTCCCTTTTTCTTCTTGATTTGCTTGTTTGGTTTCATAAATTTATCACTAGGCTTCCCTTTCTTGGGACCCTTCTCTGCCTTCTTCTTTGAGGCACCTTCCACTAACAAGACCTTACCCTTATCCTTCACAAGGTGGGTCTCTGCGATCTTCAACATATTGAGGAGCTTAAGTAACGAGACATCCAACTTGTTCATGTGGAAGTTTATGATAAATTGTGAAAACGACTCTAGCAGAGACTCAAGAATTAAGTCTTGACATAATTCTCCATCCATTGTGAAGCCCAATTTCCCTAACTCCTCAATCAAATTGATTAGTTTGAGAATATGGGCTTCAGCAGAAGTACCATTTGTCATTCTGGCCTGGAAGAGCTGCTTCAATATTTCATATCTAGCAGTCCTACTTTGTTCACAATACAAATCTTTGAGGTGAACAAGAATAGCCTTGGCATCCATTTTCTCATGTTGTCTTTGCAGCTTGTTACTCATAGATGCCAGCATGATGCATTGCACAAGAGTACTATCATCTTGCCACTTTTGATAAGTGGCTTTTTCTTCCTCGGTGGCATTCTCTGTTGGAGAAGCAAGTTTAGGAGAGTCGAGGATGTATGAGACTTTCTCCTGAATGAGGACAATCCTCAAATTTCTCCATCAGTCCACATAGTTTGGCCTAGTGAGTTTGTTTGCATCTAATATGCTTCAAAGTGACAACGATGCAAGACATGATGACAGATTTATCTACAAATAAAGAACAACATGCATGAGGAATTATTCATGAAATATGATGTATGATTATCAAAAACTTTTGATCTAATCATGTCTCCCACTAAATTTGACAAATCCCATTGCCCTCTAAATGGAAAATGGGAGACCCCGTTGGAAGGCCTCCTAGTGGCGATTATGGAATCCAACTTATCTTACCTAGATCTCACATGTAACGCAACAAATCTTAGGTAAGTCCACAGGTAGGTAACTCTTACCAATTACATCTCATGTAGCTTCTATTAATTTTGCCTCTAAGATTACTATAGTCTTGTGTGTGCACAACAAACCATAAAATCTTACTTAAGTTAAACCCATCATTCATATATCATATACGAAAAAGAAACTACCCTTGAGTGTAGCTCAACAAGATAGAATCGTTTAGGCATGTAATATAATATATCTCATATATTTTAATGAGGAAGTATCGTGCCAACTCACGTGACGGGCCTTGTGTGTGCACAACAAACCCAACATATTTGCTAGCACACTCTACATCTCATAATGATGGAAAGCATGACTGATATTTTTAATACTGTAGCCATTTTGACTTAATATTATCGGAGGGTCTTTATGCAATTATCATAAACATCAAATATGCATAATAATAAAGGCATACTAAAAAAGAAGGATGATTATGGACGTTTCTAACGTAAAAAACACTCGAGCCAGAGGGTGTCACTAAAATCATCCTACACTAAAAGAAAAACCATCAACATAGGCCCATATCCGAAATTTTTTCAAGTCTCCATCTCCATGGGCTTGATCTGGCACCTCCATCATGGTTGTTCTTGGCCATAATTGTTCTCCCACTAAATCTATACTAATATAGAACTATTCTATATTACACAACAATTAACTATTAAACTCATTATCAGTCAAATTGGCCTTATGTGTATTTCAATTTCAAAATGCCTAAGAAAACAAAGGCTCGAAACCTTATAGACACATGCATTTATCAATCAGTCTGATTTTTATAATGGAGAAGTTTAGCTACACAAGCTAGTTTTCTCCAATGCAAACATGGCAGATGTCTAGAGATCAAATCTCTTTTTTTTTTTTTTTAATGAATGAACAACATACATATATATTTCATGCATGCATGTCGAATGTAAAACACAGCACAACAATTGTACTACAATATTACAGATACTCAACTCATAATTAGTTTGCAGGTATTTTCTCTGTTTCCTAATTTATCTTTAATCTCATTAAAAATAAAATATATATGCACATATCTATATATATACACAATAACCACAACTCTTGCAGTAATCTACGAAATCGAAATCCTCATAACAACAAAATGGAACATTGAGTAATTCGTTATTTCAATAAATAACACTTGAATTTCAAACTACTATCAAAGGTGGTTCTGATACCACTATTAGGAATCAAAATTCGGCGGAAGTGTGCATTTCAATTTCAATTAAATTATATTCCCTAACTCAGTATCCCCTTGATGCAATTTGAAATTCAAATACGAAGAAACAAGTAGAGAATATATATACTTACAAAGACTCCAAATCGGTCATTGTGTTTGAATCCTCAATTTGGCGATGTCCCACAGTGCCTTCAAGAATGGCTTCGAGAGTCGATCCTCTGACTAGACGCACACGTGTACACCATCCATGGTATCCATACCAAAATTTTCTCGTAAGCATTGGGAACTGTTCCCAACAATCAGTCACCTTTTTAGTTTTGGATTCAAAGGCTTGTTTACAGCACTTAGTAGAAAATATTTTCTTCAATCACTCTCGGATATGGTATTTTTGGGTGGCACTATTTTTTCTCTCAATCGACAACATTTTGTTTCTCCTCATCAAACTCACACACCATTGACACCCCTCAGTTTTTCCTATATATATAACACGAAAGGGGACTTTTGTCCCGCTTGGTGAATAAAATGTTCTCATCTTTTAGAATTCTTTCTCCCACACACCTTTGCCCCTCTTTCACCGAAGAGAGGCACACTGAATCGGCTCAAGATGTGCTCTTTCACAATTGGCATACGTTATGTCATTTTCAATATTATGCCATTGAGAATAGACCAACCATTGGTCTACATGACATGTATTACTCATGTACATACATATAAACATGTATTTATTTAATTAAATCTCATTCGATAATTTAGTACGTGTATATAACCAAGAGTATTATTAAATTTATATAAATCTAATTTTACAGTTAATTCCGAAACAATCTTATCTAATAAGGCGCATAACCGATATGGGCAATTCTGTGCTAGTGGAAATTAACTACCAAACACAAAATTTAAACAATTAAATTTTGGTTATGAGAAATGACTTGTATTGTGTGTGACCCATTGGGCTCCACACTAAGCTGGTAGTGAATTAATTTATCTTATTAAATCTTTTAATAAGATTATCGATTAACTCTTAATCAATTGAGTTCACAAGTCAAGATTGACGTCTAGCAACATATCATAACCACTCGGATGGTGAAGATTTCAATCAAAGGATTGAACACCCTTTGGTGATAAGTTTTCGTGTAATTGCATCATTCAGTTATATAATATCTCAGATAAATTAAGGTATGGATAAAATGTCAAACTCTAATTCTTATCCATATGTATCTCAATTATCTAGTAATTAACTCAACAATAAAATACTGGAAACTGCTTTATGATATTTCATCATACTCTAACTAGAGATTTTCTGAGTCAATACTAAATAGAATACATAGGACATTCTCTCATCTCATGAGAAGTAACTGATCATTTATTGATTACACAACGTCTCCATAAGAGTCTTGTTGGATCCATAATATCCTACACATGGTTCGGAGAACTATGTAAAGGAATAAACCAAAACACAACTTAACTCTTACGAGATGCTATGGTAATCTCAAGTCTAAGAGCCATTTACACCTACTATCACCTAAGGAATAACCTATTGAAATTTATTTGAAAATCCATTAAGTTAATCCTTTAAGCGGATTAGTTCAGTAAACTCATTTAATAATGAGTACTTACACTTTTACATTAGTAACTCTTCACAAGTAACTGTGAAATCAGTTACTCTCTACCTTAGAGTATGTAATAAGTGTACTAATCTTACCAGACCATTGATCCCCTGTTCAGTGATCCTATAATTAGGAACATTTTAAACTAGAACTTGTGGATTTTAAGTCTCACTGACATGATTTCATTATGACCTTAAAATCATTATCATAGTTTATGGGTTTTATTATATAATATAGCAGTATATGATGAATAATAATGTCTTAATTTTATTTCATAAATAAAATTACATCAATTGTAATTGGGTTTAGAGTATTAATCCCAACAGGGAATAAAGCTCAGTCAAATCTAATACAGGTATGCCTTTGTGAGCTAAAAGTTTCTCTCTCTCTCTCTCTCTCTTTGTATTAGTTTTGGTCGGTTGCCTCTAGAGTTGATATTTGGCTCTACTGGTATGCCTTTGTGGGTCGAAAGTCTCTCTCTCTTTATTATTTTTGGTTGGTTGCCTCTAGAGTTGGTATTTGGCTCTACGGTTTCGCTGGTGTAGTGTGCAGTGGTGCTGGAATACTATAACATCGAGGTTGCCAAGCTGGGAGAGGCTTTCTTGACAAAGAATGCAGACGTACTGCTCGTTCAAGAGTAGTATGCCAAGGAAAAGATGAAGTTGGAAGAAATGGAGGTTGCCATGGAAGGCCTATCCGTGAAGTTGGCGATAGCTAAGTTGAAGATGGACCAGGCTAGTAACGGCAGACATGGAGATGGATCTCCTCAAGGTTGAACTCTAAGAGGTGAAGGTGAGTAGATAGGCATAATAAGGTCGACTCCAAGAGGCACTAATTGCAAACAGGTCACTCGAGGGTTGATTGGAGGAGGGAGGCCCAGACACAAGCAGACACCTTGGCAAGGGAAGTGGCTGAGAGTCCGTTGAAGGTGGAGGTGGCTAAGGATGAAGGGGTGGCCGACTTCAGAAGGTCGACGGAATACAAGAAAGAGATCTTAGAGGCTGGTTGGGGGGAGTTCATGAAGCTCCTTGTGGCCGTAGTCAAGGGATTGTTGGCCCACAAGAGCCTAGAGGTTGTAATCCATGCGGTGCCACAATCCAGGACCACTCCTAAGCCACAGTGCATCGGTAGAGGCTCCAACGCCTGAAGCCACTTGTCCACCAAGGAGCTAGGGTGGTCTAAGGGTGCTCATTGTCTTTCTTTGTTGGGCTTTTGTGTTGTGTTATTTGTTATTTTTTGTTTCGTTTTACTGCTGAGAACAGGGCAATGTTAACTTAATGGAACCAAGTGTTTTAAAGCATATGGCATGGTGTCGTGCATCATATATTTTACACTTATAAACCCAAGACTAATTTGGACAACATAAGAAAAACATGTATGAAGGCGGATGAATGAATAAATAACGCGCTCTCTCTCTCTCTCTCTATAAAATTCTCCCCCTCGGCAATCATCAATACTCATCACGGAGTTACGGCAAATCTTGTAACTCATCACCAGATCTCCAGTTGGATGCATCATTTATGACGTTTTCTCATATGATATTATGCAAAAGAATATCCCGAGTTGGATATCAACCCAGGTCCCAAGTTGGACAAGTTAACAAGCACTCAAATAAGAACAAGACAAGAACCCTTCAACGGAAGTTCGTACTCGTTAATATGTATAGTTTGTACTACAATTTGTTACTTTCTCAATCAATTCAATATCCTAAAAAAATTCCAAGTACTTCCCCATCCCCACGTGGAGAACTAGGAAACTACCAAATAATTTGAAATCAAATCCCAACTGTCAGATGAAAACATTTCGATGGTGCCCTCCTTCTAATCTCTCATATCGGGCATTAAATGAATTCCTCCCTTACCAAAGCAAAAACAATGCTAATTTTCAAATGAAGGATAACTTACCTACTTATCTATAGAAATGGCAGCCTAACTTCCTAAAAATTCCCAGAATCCTCTCTAATAAAATGGTCCCATTATCTTCAACCTCCCAATACACAAATTCAATGGAAGACAGTTAGATACATTCATACGAAGAAACCGTAATCAAGCTCCTCCAACAAAGCATCCTGATGGAAGGCGAAGAAGCTCTTAATCTTCCTCGAGTTAGCCAAAATGGGGTTAAGGCTTTGGAGAATGCTCGTCTTTAAGCCCCATTCGTCACAGGGAGGAGAAGTTAATGAACCACTAGGTCTTAGCGTGGTAAAGGCTTAGCTGAATCACGTGAGGTCCACTAGAGGAAAGTTTCACATCATGCCAACAAAGCAAGTGAGAGACATTTTCATTGCTATCTTTGACGATGGACGTGACCCAGATCGCTTCATTGAGGGAGGCGTTTGGTCGATCAAGGGGCGCCATTTGCTTATTGAAAGATGGGCTTCAAATGAACCGCTAGAGAATGTTGCTTTTGAATGATTTAGATTCTGGATTCAGATAAGAGCTCTTCCTTCGGAGTTCATTAGTCTAGAGAATATAACGGTTGTAGCAGCAAGGGCTGGATCTGTCCTGGAAATAGAATGGAAAAAAAAATGTTATAACAAACTGCTTGGGCTACCCTCGAGCTTTGGTAGCCATTGGTAAGAACCAGACTCTTTGTGCAGGCTTCTCCTTGAATCACAATGGTCGGAAAAGATAAATATATTTCAAATACGAAAAGCTCGACTTTTTGCTACAGCTGTGCAGGATTATACGGCATGAAGTTACACAGTGTAAGCCTACAGTCCCAGCCATTCCTCTAAAATATGGCCCTTGGACAAGATATGACTCGTTCAACAACACGCTCCTACCTCAGGCTCTAGCGACTACCAATCTACTGGAGCCCCCACGTCTCGTAACCTCTGCAGTCACAGCAAGTTAGTCATTTGGTCCGTTTACTGTCCACGGAAAAGGCAAAGCTGAAGAAGCCCCAGCTACTCAAGAACCCATCTACAAGTTTAAAGGCAAAGGTCTCACTATTCAAGAAATCCCCTCCCCTCCAAGCAAAATTGTGCCTCTCAAACAAGACACTAGGAAAAGATATGTAAGGAAGCCCACTCAGTCCCCCGCTACTCCTCAATCAAATATGGCTTCTCTCCTTCATGGTTCTATAGACATGAAAATAAAGTACAACTTACGTCCCCAATAAAAATATAAATCTCTGCTGGAGAAGCTAGCTACTGAACTGGAGAAGCAAGCACAAGCAGACTTTCGAAGAGATCTCTAGAAAATCCCGACCATCCTCTTGCTCAATGACGAGCTAAGAAACCACAGCTCAAAATTGGCCATTATACCAGCTAATCAACCACTGACTCCCACTAGCAATCACAAAGCCCTATACTAGAGCCAACAGTTCAACTCCCTGGTTAGATTCTTGTTGTTGATCAAGTCAATGAGGCAAATCCCAGCACAGGCCACATGGCTGAGGAGGCGGGCCTTACCACGCTCCCACCTCAGCCATGAAACTCATAGCATGGAATTGTCGGGGAATAGTATGGTATACAAATGGTTTTTTTGGTAGAAACTAAAGTGAACTCCAACAGATGCAACAAAGTGGCTAGGATGTGCAAACTCAGTGGAGTGATCTCCGTCTCGGTCCAGGGAGTTGCAGGAGGACTATGCCTGATGTGGACAGAAAACATTGAGGTAACAATACTTGACTTTACCAAATACTACATACACGCACTCATAGATCATAGAGATGGCTTTCGTAAATGGTTAGTCACATGTGCATATGGACCTCCATACCAACAAGATAAAAATAAATTTTGGTCTAAAATTGAACTAATAGCAAACACAGTAACAGAGCCTTGGCTATTGATAGGTGACTTAAATGAAGTCCATGTTCGACCTGAGAAACTTGGTGGTAGAAGTCTAGGAATCTCTAGTCATAATTATTTGCATGACTTTATAACAAATACCTACTTCGCTGATATTGGGTACAATGGGAATGATTTCACTTGGAGAAACAAAAGATACGGCCCACAACACATAAGACAAAGATTAGATCGAGCCATTTCAAACCATGAATGGATGCTCAAATTTCCCAAGGCAACCTTAACACATCTCCCAGCCACAAACTCTAACCATTGTCCCATTTTGCTAAACCTATACCAAGAAAGCTCCAGAAAACCCTTTCCCTTCAAATTTGAGTTGGCTTGGACGAGAGATATCAATTGTGACAGAGTTATAATAACTACCTGGAACAAAAAAGAAACAAAAGGATCAGCCCCATACATTCAGTACGAAAATAAAGAAAACAAAAAATGCACTCAAAAATTGGAACAAGATACACTTCAAAAACATAGATAATAACATTGACAAGACAATGAAGGAAATAAATAAAATCCATAGTGTAGACCCCACACCGGCAAACAAAATCATAGAGCAACAACTAATCTAGAATATGCAAGAACAAATGCTAAGGAAAGACCTTATATGGAGACAAAAGCCAAAGGAACTATGGTTAAAAGATGGAGATAAGAATAAATTCTTCCCCCTTTCCACAATAATCAAAAGTAGGAAAATTCACATTGCTACCATAAAGGATGAAAATTTAACCTGGATAAGAGATCAAGATCAAATAGCTGAATACTTCATCAAAAATTTTCAAAAGCTCTACGCGTCTTCTAATCCCCCAAGACCCCACCAATTGAACCAACTCATACATGAAACTATCTCTAGAGAGGAAAATGAAAAACTAACAACCATACCAATAGAAAAGGAAATTGAATTAGTCACAAAGGATATAGGATGGTCCCTTAAATCCCTAGGCCTCGAAGGTATTCTAGCTTTATTCTATAATTATTGGCATATAATTAAAAATGATTTCATAACCTCAATTCAAACCTTCTTCCAAACATGCCACATACTCAAACAATGGAATGCAACTTCTATTACTCCAATACCTAAGAAGCAGACTGCGAACACTTTTGCATACTACAGACCCATAAGCCTTTCCAATATATGCTACAAAGTCATTTCCAAAATCATCGCTAATCAACTTAAACCCATTATGGAAAAACTAATATCTCCAAATCAATAAGTTTTTGTAGAGGGGCATTGGATCAATGAAAACACATTAGTTGCACAAGAAATAATCCATACTATGAACAAAACAAAAGGCAAGAAAAGGATCGCTAGGAATCAAAACAGATTTTTCCAAAGCCTCTGACCAAATTGAGTGGTCTTTTATTCAAGCTATATTAAAATAGCTCAAGTTCCATGACATCTTCATAAACTATTTACTTCAATGCATCACTAAGCCAACCTATTATGTACTAATAAATGGAGCCCCATTTGGTTTCTTCAAAGGTTCATGAGGATTAAGACAAGGAGATCCAATCTCACCATATTTGTACATACTAGGGATGGAAATATTAACAACAATGCAAAATAGAGCCGAGAATGAAATATGATCCAAGGCATTAAGATATCAAGAAATAACCACTCCATAAACCACCTCATTTTCACTGATGACTTAATGATCATTATAAAAGCTACAAAACAAAATGCACTCACTTGCAAACACATCCTAGAAGCTTTTAGTTAGTGGAGCGGTCACGAAATAAACTATGCAAAGTCGGGGGTTTTCTTTTCAAAATATGTGAGAGAAGTTACAAAAGAATAATAAAATCTGCATTAAACATGAAAAAACTCCCAATGAATGCAAAAGATTTAGGAAATCCATTATTCCAACAAGGAAAAATAACTGAGAAATTTCAGCACATACTAGAAAGAGTTGAAAATAAACTTGCTTCTTGGAAATTTAAAGAAATATCATGGGCAAGATAGGCCACCCTAATTAACTCTATAATTAACTTAAGTGCAATATACCCAATGGCAACATTTAAAATTCCCAAAACAATATGCCATTGAATTGAACAAGCCATTAGATCATTCTGGTGGAGGAAGAAAGAAGATAGCAATGAATATTATGCACCCATTAGCTATAACAAGTTATGTCAACCTATATCAAGAGGTGGTCTAGGTTTTAGAAGAACAATGGACATCAATAATGCAATGCTAGCTAAAACAGTGTGGAAACTAGAAACAAAACCTAAAAATACACTCACAAAAATAATTACAGATAAATATGGAACACCTTTCCACCCTAAGAACTTAAGCTCCTCAAGTACCTCAAGTGTTTGGAAGATATACTAAGTATAGCTAGAAAACTAAAACATAAAAACATTAAATTAATTGGAGATAGAAGTAAAACCAACGTATGGGAGGATAATTGGATTGTACAAGTTCAAATCACAATGCATAATGCAACTCCAAAGACAATCCAAATTCACCAACAAACTTAAGTATGAAAGTTAGTGACTTAATAACGCAAAGAACTAGCCACTAGAACACACAATTGATAGAAGAATTATTTGACCCAAAAACTATGACAAACATCAAGCAAATCAAACTTAACCAAAGCCAGCACAATAAGCTTATTTGGCCCCACAACAAGCATGGAATCTTCTTGCTTAAAAGCTCTTACCTTCATGAGTAGCAATCATGATTCTCAACACCTCAACATGATTTTTGGAAGAAATTGTGGTCTCTCAAAATTCATGAAAGACTTAAATTTCATTTATGGCGCATAGCCACACAGTTGCTCCCCCAAATCTATAATAGCAATGGACTATGTCCACTTTGCAACACCGAGCCGATGTAGTGTAGCATCTCTTTTGGGACTGCACTTACACTCAAATTGCATGGAGGGAGTTAAAATGGAAGGTGGTCCAAAACTATATAAATACATACAATGACCATGTTTTAAACATTCATGATTCACAAGAATGTATTTTGATGGTTAGGGATACACTAATATGCAATGGATTTGTAGAAACCACCTAACTGAATTTATCATGAATTTGCAACATTTTGATGAGCATGGATGTTTTTGGATACTCAGAAGGATGAATGTAGAGGCACATAGCAAATGCAAAATAGGGAGTAGAAGGCAAAATAAGGATCTATACATCACAGACCCAAACACCTCCTTCTCACACCGACCGTAAACCATACTTACTACTACTAATAATAAAAGAACATGCATGAAAAGGAATGAAGGTAATAGGACTAATTGTGTAATTATTAGTAAAGAGGTTGGACAGTGATTGTGCTAAGTAAGGAATATAGAATAATAAGGGTAAGTTATGCGCACCGCAAACAAGGACAAAGGACTCTTTAGTGGAGAGCTAGTGCATCATTGCTAATGGGGTTTGCAATTGCCTATGTGGAGATGAGCGTGAGAGGGCACGAGTTTGTGCAGAGCTCACGATCGATTGCAGGGAGTCGAGTTTAAAAGAACACAAGTCTATATGGAGCTCACAACCAACTGTGAAGAGTCAGGTTTGAGAGAACACAAGTCTGTACAAAACTCACGATAGACTGCAGAAAGTCGGGTTTAAGAGAACACAAATCCATAGAGAGTTTGTGATTGACTATGGAGAGTCAGGTTTGAGAGAACATGAGTCCATACAAAGCTCGTGACTAATTGTGAAATAGTGAGGTTTCAGATAACACAAGTTTGTACAAAGCTTGTGACCAATTGTGAGGAGTCAGGTTTGAGAGAACATGAGTCCATACAAAGCTCATGACTAATTGTGAAATAGTGAGGTTTCAGATAACACAAGTTTGTACAAAGCTTGTGACCAATTGTGAGGAGTCAGGTTTAAGAGAATACGAGTGGGGCTAAGGCATCTTTTATTGATCACTACTCGAGTTACATAGTGTAAAAGGGAGTCTATTGATAGAACTTTCTCAGGACCTTTGCATGGAACGTGTGTAGTAGGATTCTGCCCCCATGTCCTTAAGTCGATAGGTGGCAGAGTCCTAGATTTCTTTGATGCAATAGGGCCTTTCCCAGTTTGGGGAGAGTTTATTTATCAACTTGACCTCCCAAAGATGTGGTGACGAATGACCAACTTCCCTTTGTGGAAGTGTCGGTGTTTAACCCCGTTGTTGAGATGTTGGGCCGTTGATCTTGCCACCTCAGAGGCCCATCATTTGGCTAGTAAACATGTTTCTTCTAGCCAATCTAGCTTTGCCCGAAGGCCTACTTTGTTGGACATGGGGTCGAACTTTTTGACCCTTAGGCTGTGGAGCTCGATCTCTAGGGGGAAGACTACCTCAGCCCTGTAGATCAGCATGTATAGTGACTCACCTGTGCGGGTGACGGGGTGTCATGCAATAGTCCCAAAGCACACTATCCAACTCGCCGAGCCAGAAGCCGCCTAAGTTCTCAACCCAAGCTTTTAAACCATGCAGGAGGGTATTGTTGCCAACTTCCGTTTGATCGTTGGCTTAGGGGTGGGCGACTAACATGAAATGCTGGGCAATCTCGAAGGCTTGGCAGAACTCCCTCATTTTGGAAACAGTGAATTCAGTCCCGTTATTGGAGATGAGGGTCTTGGGTATCCCAAATCGGCTAATTATATGTTTTTTTACGAATGAGACTATCACCTCTTCCATGATCCATCCCATTGGTTCAGCTTCCACCCAATGTGTGAAGTATTCGGTGGCGACAACAAAAAAATTCTTTTGGCCCTTGGCGAGTGAAAAGTGGCCAAGTCAATGCCCCATTGGGCAAATGGCCAAAGGCATCCCATTGGTTGTATGTTGAAAGGTGGCAAGCAGAAGATGTGCAAGTGCCACTGATAGGCCAGGCACTTCTTGACTTGTTCAATGGTGTCACTCCTCATGGTTGGCCAATAGCACCCTTGTTGTAAAGCCTTTTGGGCATTGGACTAACCCTCTTCATGTGCTCCATAGATGCCTTTGTGAATTTCTCGGAGGTAATTACCCTCCTCAATGTCCACGCACTAGAGTAACAGTGATGAGTATCCATGCCGGTATAGGATTTCATTTATGAGAATGTAACGGGCACTAGTCGCATGAACTTTCTTGGCCTTGAGGTGAAAGTTCAGAAGTGTTCCCTCATTTGAGTACAGCCAGATGGTAGTCATCCAATTATCCGCATGGCAATTGTCCAGTACTTGGACTGGTGTATAGAAGCGCAACTCTTTGGTAGACTGAACTACGATGTAGCTGACACTTGCAGTATGTAGGGCATCGATTGCCAACTTGGCTAGTGTGTTCACCACTACATTCTCTTCTCATGGGATCAAGGTGATCTAGTGGTGCTGGAAGTGGCTTAGTAGGTCGTGGGCCTTGGCCAAGTAAGCTTGCATCTTGCTAGTCTTGGCTTCGTAGTCACTTGTAAGTTGGTGCACCACCAACTAGGAATCGGACTTGATATGCAAGCGAAGTGACTCCTACCCCCTAGCTATGAGTAAGCCACTATTAAGGCTTTATAATCAACCTCATTATTCATGGCATGGATAGACAGGACAAGGATGTATTTGAGTTACCGACTGTTCGAGGAGACAAGAATGCAGCCAAGCCCAATGCCTCTATTGGTGGCCAGTCTGTCAGTCATGAGGACCTAGTCATCCGACTTGTGGTCCTCTACATCAACATTAGGTGGTGGGTCATTTCTATAACTTAGTGGCTATGAGTAAGCCATTGATCAAGGATGTGTATTCACCCTCAATATTCATGTCACAAAAGGATAGGACGAGGGCGTATTTGAATTGTTGATCATTTGAGGAGATAAGGACATAGCTAGCCCTAGTGCCTTTGTTGGTGGCTGATTTGTCAGTCCTAAGGACCTAGTCATTACATTGACATTGTGCCCAATCCGGGTGGTGGGTCATTCCTACAACAAAGCCAGCGAGGGCCTAGGCTTTCACTACCCCTCAGGCTTCATACAAGATGTCGAAGGTGCTCAACTCAATGGCCCATTTGACGAGTCGGCTCAAGACATCAGGACATTGAAGGATGGCCCTCAGTGATTGGTTGCTCCTAACCAATGGGGTGTGCTTGGAAATATAGCTGCAGGCATCGGTTGGTGATGATGAGGGCAAAAGCAACCTTTTCCACTGAGTAGTTCAACTCAGCTCCTTGTAGGACCTTGTTGGTGAAGTTGATGGGGGTGGTCTAGCCTAACTTCCTTAACTAGGATGGTACTAACTGCTTGGGTATTGGAAGCCAAGTACACTACAGGGTGTCGGTAACGTATGGTTTGGCCTAGGTGGGTAATTGGTGGAGGTAGGCCTTTAATTGAGTGAAAGCGTTGGTACAGGTGAATCGTTTGGTGTTGTGTAAAGTATAATAGAAAGGGAGGCATCAGTCTACCGAGCGGGAGAGGAATCAGCTGAGGGTTGCCAGTTGCCCTTAAGGAATTGTACCTCCTTTAGCGTTCAAGGTCTAGGATAGCTTGGACCTTTTTCAGGTTCATCTCAATGCCATGTTGGGTAATGACGTACCCTAAGAATTTGTCGAAATTGACCCTGAAGACACATTTGGTGGGATTGATCTCCATGTTGTTCCTCTGAAGGGACTCAAATGTTTCTTTGAGGTTGGTCAGGTGGCCATCTGCTTAGGGAGATTTGACCAGCATATTGTCCACATATGCTTTGACATTTTTGCCTAGTTGATGCTTAAAAATGTGATTGACCAGCCTTTGGTTTGTGGCACCGATGTTCTTGAGTTCGAAGGGCATAACCTTATAGCAATACAACGAGTCGTTAGTGTAGAAGGCAGTCTTGTCCTCGTCGACAAGGTCCATCTTGATATGATTATAACCAAAGTAGGTGTCCATGAGGCTGAGCAAGGCATGACCGAAGGTGGCATCAACTAGTTGATCAATGTAGGATAGAGGGTAATAGTCTTTGGGACAAACCTTATTGAGGTCAGTGAAGCTGACACACATTCTCCACTTGCCATTGAACTTTCTAACCATCATGATGTTAGAGAGCTAGCCATGGTAGTAAACTAGCCGTATGAAACAAGCCTCCAATTTGGCCACCTCCTCTTTGATGGCTACTGTTACGGCCATGAGCTATGAGTTGGAACAATGCGTACTGCAGGTGGTACCTCGTGACTATGGGAGCGCATACGTGCTTATGCGGGGCACGTGGAGAGAAGGTTTGTGGTCAAGAGGCTAAGCTGGACAGGAGACTTGCTTGAGCAACCAAGCGGAGTGGTGCGGAGCAAGGACTTGGTGGACTAAAGGCAAGTGCCATGGCCTTGGGGTCGATGCTGGTCGACCAATGCAAGGTGGATGATTGCTAGACAGCCTAGGAATGCTAAGGCATGAGCGGAGAGTGATCGAGAGGCGCTTGATCACTTCATGCCAGGGACGATCGAAGGAGCCATGTGTTGCTGGTCAGCGATAGTGCACAGTGGACGAGTGGAGATGCAGACACGCAAGTGAAGTCTCGATCATGCGGGACCCGATGATCAAGTGCGTGGAGCGCGACTACTCACAGAAGGTGCATGGGATGCTGTGGAGCGCAGGATTGGTGCTCACGAGATAAGGATCGCTGACACCAACATGGAAAGGTTCAATTGTTTCCTTATGCGGAGTGGTTGGCGATCAATCAAGAACCAAGTGGGGCGCAGGTGTCCAAGTGCGTCCGAGAAGCTGTCCAGGTGCAGCCAAGAGCTATCCAGGTGGGACGAACATGGTTAAGATAGAAGATCATGTGATAGCAAACAATTCGGGAAAGTTTCTGCGGGAATATGGCAATCAGTCTATTATGGAAACAATCTTGGAGGGATTGGACAGATTGGAAACCTGATGGAGTGAATCAAGGGATTCGGATATGTTAGTTGCCATATCGGGTTTGCTAGGCTCCACTATATAAAGGGGCTCAGTCTCATTCTCAAGACACAACCGAGAGGCACAACCCAAGAGAGGGAGAAACCACAAAAGGTCTCAAGACGTCTCAGAGAAGAGAGTCGAGGAGAGCAGCTGGAGAAATCTGGGAAACACAAGGGAGAGCGAGAGAGGCAGAGCATAGAGTTGCTATTGCAAGTTGTAGCTCAGCAGTGAGTGGGGAGTGAGCCCCGTCTACCCTTGTAACGCTGAAGTGTGTCGGGTTAGGGTGTGTCGAGTGAGGAGTGTAAGCGGCACGGAGGTCGTGAGGCATATACTTGACAAGCTGAGTGAGTTTGCTCTTGTAAAGGGTTTTTCATACTTGTACAATTGTAAATACAAGTGGAGTTTTCCCTTTGTATATTGCTCGTGTTCGTTTCCTTGTGGTGTGGTCGTGTGCCAAGTGACATCAAACCTCGGTTGCAAGTGGGGGCTGGTTGGCAGGCAGAGCTGTCAACGCCTAGCGGGGTGCGGAAAAATTTGTGGTCTGCATTAGCCCCGTGACAGCTACCAAGTGGCATCCATGTATGGGGTGCGTGGCCTATCAAATCGGCTTGTGGGTTGATAGGATGCCTAGTTTGTGGGTGATGATTGACTCGTCAATGCTTGGCATGGCCGTTGGAGACCAGGCAAAGACATCTACATTGCACTGGAGGAAATCCATTAGTTGCTGCTTAAAGTCAGCCGGCAAAGTTTTGCTGATCTAAATAGTACAGTTGACGGTGCCTAGGGGGACGTCTTCCAAGTCACCCATGTGCTTCGATCGGTCAATTTCATTCTCCTTAGGATCAGTTGTATCCACCTAGAGAGTCTCCTTGAGAGCGTTGACATAGTATTCTTTTGCGATCCATTGGTTGTTGCAAATTTCGCCCACCTAGTCGAAGTAGGGAACCTCATTTTAAGGTGGTAAGTGGAGGTGATGCACTTGAATAAGTTGAGCATGTGTTGGCCTATGATAGCAATGTACAGGGATGGAACATCCACCACCATGAATTCCATTTCCTTAGAGATGAACCGGTTCTCTTGGCCAAGGGTAAGTGTGATGCGATCCTCGCCAACCCGTGATAAGATCCAATGCCAAGAGTGACAAAAACTTTACTAACCCGTGGTGAGACCTGAATTGAATGTGGTCACCAAAGATCATGTTTGACAGCTAACTTGGTGAAATCACAATCCATTACCTATAAAGAGGCAAGAACCTTGGTATAGTGATGATGCCACAATTAACTATGAAACAATTGATCGATAAGTCGAGAGTGAATGCCACGGAAGACTCCAATAAGTTCAAAGGTTCATCAAGAACCGAAGATACAGTAAAACCTCATATCTTATTCATATGAAAACTTTGTGTGTCTGTCTCATTTAAACTCCATTACAAGCCTTTAAATAAGTTAATTTGCAATATTTGCAACTTATGGTGTTTCCTAAAGTGTTCCCATAGGTTGGGAAACTAAAATAAAGGAAACATGCAAGTTTAGCCACTAGAAATCTTAACATATATGCTATCTAAATAAAATAAGAAAGTGATATGTTTGGTGACCACATTTGATCTTTGCAACATTTTTGCATCTTGATACTTGATATATTATTATTGGAGATACCTAGTGATGAAGTTGATGCTTTAATGCCATGGCCAGATTCACATCAAAGTGGGAGGTAATAGTGCCCTTTGGTATGATGGATTGCTTCATGAAGCCAACTAGAGGGGTGTGGATGGTACGTAGAACGAGATAGGTAGGTCCATCCTAAGGCATCATAAAAAAAGCATGTTAGTGGAACTGTCAGTATTGATGACTAACATGTCGTCATAGGGTTGGGATACATGGGACCAATCTGCATTAGTGAAAGTAATGGCCTCATTGATGGGCATATGTAGTGGCACAGGGGTGTGTATCTTCTATGTTTGCAATTGGCGAACCTCAAACATGTCACATTTCTCTTTGCGGCTTCCTACTGGGGGGACGTTGAATCCACCAAAGATAGCATCAATAATTTTGGGAAAGGGGTCAACCTCCCGCTAGTTTGGTGGGGGTCACTAGCGGGGGGGGGGTGTCTTACTTTAGGGCAGGCCTCATGCCCGTAGGACTAGAGTTCACTCTATTGGAAAAGTTTTTCAATTCTATGCTAGAGGTCATGACAATCTTCCATATCACGTCCCCATCGTCCATGATGCTCGTAGTACTGCCTACTAGATGGATCGCCCTTGTTGGTCGGGGGTCAAGGCAAGGTCAAGAGGCTTTTGCCCTTGATATCATTGAGAATGGCTTGCCTAGAGTCTATGAGTGGAGTAACACATTGAGTGTCCTACTCGTAAGGGGACGTTGGGGGTTGAGATACCTTGGGTTTGGGTGCGGTACTGTGCACTATGTCCTTCGACTTCCACTTCTTGTCGGAGCTTTGGGAATATGACAAATTCCATGTGGCTATAGATTCCTCGACCTGAATGAAGTGATTAATGACCTGCTGCAAGTTACCCAAGGTGTGGATGGGATTTTTGGTGAGTTCAATGCCCACTTCTCTGCTATGAATACTATTCCAAAAGGCTTGAACTGCTTTGGCCTAGTTTAGCGGCTCAATATCCATGGCAACCTCCATGAACCTACTTGCATAGCCCTTCAAAGTTTTTAAATCATGTTATCGGAGTGAGAATAGGTCACCAATCTCTTTGCACAACTTAATACTTTTCTCGAACCGAGAAAGGAATTGCCAATGAAGAGCCAAAAATTGATTATGGAATTGGGTGGGAAAGAATGGAACCAAGAGGAGGTGGCTCCTTTAAGCATGGCCAAAAGGAGGTGACACATATGCGAATTGTCAATGCCTCTTGTGACCATGGCATCCATGAGGAGGCGAAGATGAGTGTTTGGATTGGTCCTACCATCATACAGTGGAATTTGAGGGGAGTTGAGAAGTAGTGGTATAGAGGCATCAAGGACTTTGGCTATGAAAGGTGAATCAAGGTCATCCTCATACGTGGCATGATGAGTTTTATCCATTTCTCTAAGAACTCGCTCTATTTGTGTCTTTATTTTACCCTCTAAGTTAGGGAGAACAATTGGTGAGATCATCAAGGGATCGTGCTTGGGGACTCCCATCCAAGGTGTGTTCTAGGTCTACCATGCTTGGCAGTGGTGGAGGTCGGCTAATTGACATTTGATCGTAGGTATTATAGTGGGCAAGTGTGGAGTTGAGTAGCTAGAAAGATGCAATGTGTGAGAAAGATGGGTGACCAGGGACTCCCTAGGACAGTATGGGCTCTAATAGAGAATGTGACCTTGCGAAGTGACATGTGTGTGGCAAATGTCAGGGTAGCTGCAATTGAATTGCTATTCTGTATGATATCCCATAACATTCAGGGTACATTGTCTAACAGCTGTACTATGGGGCAGTTGAAATGATTGGTGTCTATCAAATTGGTTCCTGCACATGACCACATTATGACCAGGATTGGCTTGGTCTACAAACGGTTCCTAGGACTACACAATTATGGCTCTTAGCATCTCCGACGGCGTAAATTCCACCAAGTTGAAGTCACAACCTTTGCTAGCAGCGCCCCCATATGGGCCATGGACGGAAGTGGTGTGCGTTTCGTTCCCATCATGGTTGCTTGAACTTTGATCTTGACTTGTTCATGTACAGTGGTTCAAATGACCTTGGTGAGCTCCACAATTAGGTCTCGCATATTGGGAGGCCAAGTAGAGGTCTAGGGCTAAGTAGAAGGTCACGAGGTGGGATCGAGTGGGGCCGAAGGAGGCAGTGGGGCACCGGAGGAGGTGGTGGGGCACTTGAGGAGGCAGGAGCTTCAACACGATGGGGCAGCATGGTGATTCTCGTAGTAACGGTGGCTTCTAGACTCTCAACGAGAGCACCAACTAATACGATTCTAGCTATGATGATGCAATTCTAGCTCCAAGGGTAGACCGGCATAGCTGGAAGACGAGATGACCCTAGAACTGATGGTTCCATCAAGTTCTAAGTGTTGTGGGCAAATCTGCAAAACGAGCCTAGCTCGGACAGGATCACCTGGAATGACCCTCTGATGGTTAATTTAGCACACAGAATGGAGAGCGTTCTAAATGCTTGTAGCAATGCTCATTATTCGTTAGAGATTGTTCACTTGCACTTTGCTAGAAAATTGCACGCTGTTTTCTTTTCCCCCACTGTGGACCCCTCATCTACTTAAGAGGGAAGAAAGGGGCAAAATTGTAATTTACCCATATTTAATTCTCCATTATTACTCTAGGTGGATTCTTTTCACGGAAGGTCAACCGACTACCCTAGAGAGATGTCATGTGTCCTACCTTGCTGCCATCTCAATCATTTCAAAACCCCTTTTCTTCTTACCTATGCTTCTTCATCTTCTTCCCCCCATTAGAGGACACTGACTACAACCCTTACCCTTTACTGCAGATGCCCGACCACACCCTTTACCACCTCCAACTCACCTCACAGTGTGCCTACCTAGCCCATCTCTCCATCTACTTCCTGGCCTCAAACATCTACCATGAAGTTGGGGACAAGTGACAAGGAAACCAACCTCAACCGATCGGACCACCTAGTTCCACTTAGTCGTCAAACCACCCTCTGTTTCAGCCAGTCGAACCATCAGGCACCACCTAGTCAGCTGGCTTCTCTCCAATTGGTCTTCCTATTCATCCTTGACAGGATGACCGCACCTCGCCTGGCAACAAGTTAGCCAAGATGACCCCGCTTAGTCAACATGACACATCCATTTCTAGCACGGTCCTTATAAATATTAAAAAAAATAGATTTCCATAACTCACTTAGAATGCTCTCCATTCTGTTTGCTAACTTAACCATCAAAGGGTCATTCCAAGTGATCCCGTTTGGGCTAAGCTTGTTTTGCAAATCCACCCATGACACTTCGGACTTGATGGAACCATCAATTCCAAGGCCATCTCGCCTTCCAGCCATGCAAGTCTACCCTTAGAGTTGGAATCGCATCACCAGAGCCAGAATCATATCTGAATCCAGCCCCCATCTTCCACATGAATAGTAGAAAAACTACAAAAAATGATATTGCAATTACATTTTCGTATAGCTGCTCAGGAAACAAGCGTTAAACATTGGAGGCGACGATAGAGCAATAGATTGGGCAATGGAAGCTTACTGGTAGGCGGGAGGTGCTGACGGCGAGGGTACGGACACTCAAGAGAGTTCACTGGCGATCGGACCCGGGAGAGAGATTGACCGGTTCGCCAGGCGGAGAGAAGAGATGTGCAGAGGATGACAGCAAGAAATGACGTGGATTTTAATATACAGAAGAGGGAGAGGGCTGGGATGCGGGATTTGACGGTCCTTGCTACTTCCGTTTGCTGTTGGATGTTGTTGATTTTAACGGTGAGGATGGAGCTCCGTTTGACGGCGATAGGATATTTTGACGGAAATGTCCTTTCTAAGAATGACGCTAGACAAATGTAAATTTGAATGCAGTTAAAGTAATTAAATATATTTTTTTGTTAGTTTAAATCAGATAAATTAAATTATTTAATTTATAAATAGATGTATTGGTTTTGGGAAAAAAACACACTTTTAGTTCTCAATTGTTTTTATTATTTTGCCACTTTCATCCTAAATCTTTATTTTTTGTCATTCTTATCCTCAACCATCTCAATGTTTACTACTTTAGTCCTATCATTAGATTTTTCTATTAGTATTGTTGCCATGACATTTTAAAAATTAAAAATATTCCAAAAGATTTAAATAATCAAAGATAAAGAATTTTGAGTCAACTAAAAATCAAGAAATTTTTCAATAAAGGAAAAATATAGTCGAAAGGATTATCGAAAACCAAGGACATAAATACTTGGTGGAGCCCTAGTCAGCTTCACAATGGGAACTCATGGACGAGACCTGCTCTTTCTTTCTTTTTTATTGTTTTATGTTTTATTTTTTTGATTTTATGCTTTTTTCATTGTTTTTAATCTTTTTAATTGTCATATTATTTATTCATTGATGATTTTTTAAAAATATTTTTAATTTTTTAAAATGTTACATTACCTGCACATAATGGAAAATCTCACGATAGGACTAAGTAAAGTGGCAAAAATCAAGAAGGGTGAGGATAAGAATAGTAAAAAGTAAAGGTTGAGGATGAAAGGGATAAAATTACAAAACAGTGAGATTGAAAAATATCAATTTTCAATTAATTTTTTAAATTAGAATACATGATTGTAAATAGACCTACCGATTCGTATCATTAAGGCCCACCATCTTGGGTTGCCCGGCCATGCCCGAATCATCAAAATAATTATTTTTAAAAATAAATTTAAATATTACTATATTTCAAAGTAATTTTTTATAATATAATTAACTGATAAATATAAATTTTGCATTGATTTAAAAAATTGAAATAATTACTAAAATATAATTATTTATACATAATTAATCCATTTTTTAAAACTTTTCTCAAAATTTTCTTTATGTTGTAAAAATTATTTTCATGCTTTTAGTCAGTACGATTATTTTTGGGCTGTACTGATATCTCAAGCAACTTAAAAACTCCAACCTAGACACAGTGGGCCATGAAAAATTTTGACCGCTCTCATTGTAAACAAATAAAAATAAAATATATAATAAATTATGATTTACTTTGTTAGTAGATGTATGATGTGGCATGGCCAATTATACAATGTGGAGCTCATTAAGTACAATCGAATGTGATTAAAGTTGTCGAGCATTGATATGATCGGGAAATCTTGACTTTCAATCAGAAACAGAATATGAAAGTGTTGCAATGTCATCAATTATATAATTTTTTTGCTTATATTATTTAGGATTTTTTTTGGAGTTGCCCGTTGTTTTAGTCATAGTTTCAAAAACTGAACCGTGCTAGCCAGTTCACCGGTTCAATCGGGAATCGGCCACTCACCTAGTCCAGTTCCTAGAAAAGACTCAATTACACTTTAAATGAGGTCAACTCCAGTTAAACTGGCCGATTCCTGGTTTGATCGATAAACTCAATTGAATCGATGAAAAAATCGACGGACTTAAAATTAAAAAAATAAAAAAATATTATAATGTACTTATTTTATTTTACTAATTTTATATTTATATTTTATATTAAATTTTTATCTAATATAATTATTATATTAATAATTTTTTGTTATATTATGATATTAGGTACATATATTGGTAATATTATATTATTAATATTATTTATTAAATATGCAGTTTGATCCATTAAACATCCGGTTGAATCCATGAACCTATGTCTACCTTAGTTTCCAATCTAATTTATTTTTAAAAATTATGGTTTTAGTAGATGGTCCTGTAAGCAGCTAAGCAGCAGGAAAGACAACTCTGTGACCCATAATCTTTGTCCGATGGGTAGGAAGCAAAAGGACATGGATGGGACTCCATTATGAGTTGATGAATGAATAAAGATGATGATGTTCACTTGCTAAAAGAACAAAATTTTACGATAACTTTATATATATATATATATATATATTTTTTTTTTTTTGCAAACAACCTAATATACTTAAGGTACCATTTGCTACGTGGAAATGAAATTGGAATCAAAATCGGAATAGTTATTTTATCATTTATTTTATTCATTGCGTTCAATTGTGCTAAAAAGAATAAGAAAGATCATTCCTTCTATTTCATTACTTTGATTGAACTAATAAATGACTATTTCTTTGTATATTTTATCCATTTTACCCCTATATTATTATTAAAAATAAAATAAAATATAAAACATTGATTTTGAAATATTTAAAAATAACTATATATATATATAAATAGAATATTAAAAGTAAATTTAAAATATTTATAAATTTCAAAAGAAAATATTTTTAAGAATTTCAAATTTTTCTGAAAATTCAAGAAAAACGGTTATAATTTTGTTGAAAATTATTATAGAATACTTAAATAATTACAATTTGTAATGACAATATTGTAAAAAAATTTTAAATGATAAGTTAAATTATAAAAAATTAAGAAAAAATATAAAAAATATGATAAATATTTTAAAATATTATGAAAATTTTAGTAAATTACAAATAAAGGTATAATTAGTAAAATAAATATTTTTTTACATCAAAATCCATTTCATAAGTTTTAAAAATGGCACCAGTAAAATGATAATAACAATTCCTTCTCATTCTATCCCATTCCATTCCTAATATCATTTTGATTCCAATTTTGATTCCGCTGCTACGTACCAAGCTTGGCCTTATAGGACACAACGAGCTCTTCCTTCCACTTATAACCAAGAAAACCTTACTGCATTTTGAAACTTTCATTAACATTTCTTATAATATAAAAATACTCAAATAAATGTTTTTTTTAATAGTAGGATTACGTGGTGAAAATGTAAAGTCACAATTGGAGGGTGACACCTAGCCGAGTAAGGAGCCAAAAAAGAGCACTATAGAGGTCCCATTTTTCGATTCGATTCAATCGCAAGAAAATATGGGTAGACATACTATTGGTTTCTGATATTGTTTTTAGTAAAATTGGACCCAAAAGAAAAAAAGAGCAGGAGAGGTCATTTATGTAATTAGATAATTAGCCCACAAATGATATTGCAATTGGAGGCCATATGACCAGGCGATGAACCAACCGTACAACTCTAATCCCATGTGATGAACCATACAGCACTAATCCTATCTCTAATCCCATATGATGAACCACGTGCTAGACCCACTTGCCACCTCGATGGTCCAAGTTTATCCATTTTATTTCAGCACGTGAAGTAATTTTGGCATCACTATATTTCGCTGTAATATTTTTCATATTTCGATTCTTCTTTATATATATATATATATATGATTATACAACACTTTAATAATATATTAGTTTCAAACTTTACTTTAATGGGTAAATGTTTTTAGTACATGGAATTTTTGGATTGTGATTCACTTTACTACCATATTTGGCATACTTACAAATTTTACAATTAAATTTGCATTGTCTGCAAATTTTTCAACCTAAGAAAATTTTAGCATAACTATATTTTTTTCATTATAATATAAATATTCCCCATAAAATTCAAAAGCTTTCGCAGTGACTTTTAATATTTCTGTTCATGCATCTCTTTCGGTTCGGTCAATCTCTCTTTCCTTTTAAATAAAGTATTGAATTTAAATTTTATAAACAAAAATAATTTATGGTAAAAAAATTATACCTCTTAGTAATCGACTCGATTCGAATATAAATTAATCAGATTTTAACAATTTCTAGATGCTTATGATTGCATTTAGGTGAATCTATCTTCCTTCTTCTCGTTTAATTTTTTTTCTGAATGGGACAGCCAATCTCGCTAGTATGGTCTTACCTCTCCATATGTGTATGTCATCATTAGAGACTAAAAATACATAAAACCAAATTTGAATAATGTAATATAATTAGAGCTGTTCTTACGTGGCTATTTCATTGAAAATTGTTGGATGGGTTTGTCACATAAGCAAAATCGAAAAACAGGAAAAGAATAATGAAATAATAGGATTATCTATAATATATGAAGTCTATATGATCTAATTTATATATGTATTTTTTTTAAAAATATTTATCACTATCTTTAAATAATATTAATGCAGCTTTAATAATTGTTTTTAGAAAATGTCATTATCCGCAATACGGGTACTTACTTTTATGATATTTTAAAAAAAAGTTCGTTGATATTTTTTTATGGGAAAGAAAAAATAATACAATGATATTATCATCGCATCGAGGGCTCATTTTGTAGACGTGGGAAAATACGGCTCGGCACGATAGCCCAGCATGGACTTGACATGATAGCATCGTGCTAGGCCAGGGTTTATTGTGTTGTGCTGACACGGCCCGATAATTTTATCAGGTGTGTTAGGCTCAACAATTCTTGGGTTAAGCTGGCATAATAGTCCGATTAAGGAAATTAAAAAAAACTTAATAGTCTATCAGACACTATAAAAGGATAGAAGAAATTCCATTTGTAAACTAACTTGTAATTGCAGACAAGTCGCAATTAAGGGAGATTATTATGTGATCGGGCCGGGCTAGGACCGCCCCTATTTATTATGCCATGTCGGCCTGGTCCTATATTCTAAAGGGTCGTGCTTGGGCCAACCCTTATCGTGCCCTCCCCTTTATCGTACCATGCCAACACGGCCCGATAAGACTAGACCGACACGATTTGCCACCTCCATCATTTTGTATCCTCTAAAGTCGCATCTCATCAAAATTGACAATATTTTGAGTAAGAATTAGGGAAAATTCAACCGTATTAATTGCTTGAAATTTATCATAGATATGGTAGTGTTTCTTTACTAATACAGATAACTTTATAGATATGAAATTTTATAGTATTTATAAGAGCAGACCAACACTTGACGAACCCAATTTATAACTTAATTTCAATTTCCATCAATTTAGTCCTTCAATTATCATTCTATCTAACATTGAGCTCCCTCCATTAATAGGTCTTGACGGAAAACACACCGTGTCAGTTCTGCATACTTTTTTAACATATTAATTCCTTAACTTATGAGGCATAAACAACTTAGGACATTCAATTAGGAGTGTGCATAGATATTGTGTAGAACTAAAACCAGTAAGAACATGCTTTATTGGGTAGGTTTCAATAGTTGCTATAAATTTTAGATACATTCCTATTGAATTTATTAATCAAACTGTTTCATTGTAGCTAGCTAGTGTAACCAAAATCGGAAATTTCAATTCATTCATAATTTTCGTTAAAATAGCTATACTAAACTAACAAAATTATGAAACCAACAGTAGTGAACTTGATTATCTATCGGTAATTAATTAAATAGTAAATAACAAGCATATTCCAACTGGGCATCCATAATCCGTAGTATGATACAAATTTCAGATATAGTCAAATTTTAGTAGTCAACAGATAGGATCCTCATTCAAAATATTAGAACTGCATTCCATGTAGTATAATGTCTGGGGGTTATAAAAACATTCGATATTCGGATCAGATCATACTTACGTCCAGCATAATATAGGACAAAGAAATGCTGCCATTTCTCCTTGTAATGGGTTAAAAAAAACCCAAATTAAAATTTCAAATCTCAAAATCAAAATATTTTGAGCACATTATAATGATAAAAATAAAATCAAATTTGGAATTTTAATTTCAAAATGACTTGTCCATCACAAATGCACAATTAATTCTATAATCATGGAAGAGGTGACAATAATATTCATCAACCAGAAGTAGAAGCAGTTCGAGCATCATTATCAGGATAAATCTCCTCTGTTATTGCGGGGAAGGAGCTCTTAGGATCATTTTTACTACCAAGTGTGTTTAAAGATCTTGAAGTATTGAGATCTCACAAATTCAATGACTAACTGTCAATTCACTGTATAAAACGTGTAAAATTAACGCCTTCAATGTATACCATATAAGCTACCACGTCGAAATTGAACAAATTTATGGATCAAACTGTTAGTGTACTTTATTTACAAGTATGATATCATGCCTCATCCAATGCACACGTGTTAGATAGTCTCGTTGCCATTAGGGTATGGGATCAGCTTACACGTCCTATTGAATTCGAGCTGAGGTTCAAATTCTTAAAATAAGGAGAAATATTGTGCTTACGATTAATATATATGTGTTTCTTCTCTCCCTTTCTCTCTCTTGAGTAAATTTCTTCTTTCCATTTTTATTTTTATGAATTTTCTTGTGCATGTCTCTACTTTATACATTCCATGTATACGGGGTGAGTAATCAAGAAAGGTCCCATGCATTCAAGAAATACTAATATAGATACATACAAAGCATATGCACGCAAATATATACATATGAATATGCACGTCTTCTTGCACTCTCCTCCCTCCAACCACTAACAATAGCGCAGCCCCGGTCTGGCTTCATGCACAGCTTTCTTTATCGTTTCACAGTCTCCCTCACCTGCTTCTGTGTTTGTTTTCACGAGGCAGTAAAGGACGGAGATGATCTAGGCCTGCGCAGCGACGAGCTCTGTCTCCGAGCAATGTCAATGGTGGTTCAATCAAACAGGCACACTAATCTTTTGGGTCTTTTCTTTCACGGGGATTCCATGCTTGGTTTCTCAAAAGAGTCGGCTTATATATAGGGCGCCAGAGGGAAATCTGAGCAATTTCTTCCAAGTGCATGAGCTTGTCGGAATTGGACTACGAACCGCGACTCCTTTTTTCCTTTTTTTTTTTTTAAATTAATTTATATTTATATATTTTACTTATAACCTTCAACTGTAAATTAATTATTTATGTCATTTACATAAGTGAAATATAAATAAATATTAAAAAATTTTATTACGATAAATGCGTGTATCGATTTAAAAAATCATTGCATCAATAGTCAAAATTTGACCGAGAATTATTGACAGTCTGGGCTGGATTCACAATAATTTTGGGCAAGTTAAATGAGAAAACGATTATGTGCCTATTTTGGGTAGTCTGGGCTAGTTTAGGCTAAATCAACCCATTTAAACATCTCTATTTACAACGCATAGAGGAACCAAACCCCTAATTGCAAAAAATAATTACCAAAATTAAAAATAAATCATATATTCTTAATATATCTATAAACCTATAAAAATGGTACAGCACCAAAAAACCTACATGGGATTTTTAGGTTGCCAAAGAATGTCGAACCGTGCCAAGGCATGATATCAACTGAAAGTATGAAAAAAATATTTATAATAAAAAATAAAAATTATTAGAAATTTTTAAAAAATATTAATTATATATAAATAATTATATTTTAATAAGTTAGTTTAATAATTTGTTCAAATTAATACAATATTTAGATTAATCAGTTAATTATATTATATTAAAACTTATTTTAAAATATTAAATTATTTATTTTTAAAAAATTATTTTTATTTAATTTGGACCTAGCTTGGACTACAAAAATTCTTGTTTGAGCTGGGATTTTTAGACCAACTAAGATGATGGGCTGTGCCGAGTCAAAAAATAGAATTGTGTCATGCTAGCCTGGCCCAAAATTGCCATGCTAGCATGAATTGACAAGTTTGTATACCTACTATATAGAGAGAGAGTATATCAAAATATTGTTTAAATGTATCTACTAATTATATCACGATGTTATCCTAATTCTTAATAAAATATCGAAATAAATTAATGTCCTATTCTTTCTGCTGCCCTGCATCACATATACACTGAAGTGGTGCCAAATCCATATAATAAAATACCAAGGATTTTTTGTTAGAAAAAAGAAATAATTTGCTTATCCAAGAATAACCTGAACAACCTATGAAATTAGTATGCTAATGCAGTAGACTATCTTCTCAAATGACTAATACAATAATTTAAGAAAATCTGCAAGGGGAGACATGGATAAATGAAATGAGATGATACCCAATTGAAATTAATTAATTCAAGATTCTTGAAAAGCAAATATATGGATATGGAAAATAATAACTTCTCACTAATTGTGGATCAACTGATATGATTTATCGGGTAATTAAGAGGGGGTTTAGGCATTAAAAGATGATGATGAATCGGTTAGAGATAAGTAACAAATAAGGCAACTAATAATATAATCTATACTCTTAAGGACTGGAAAAACCGTTAATTTATATTTATACCCATATAAAATATTATAATATTTTCATTTTTTATCTATTTTTTAAATAATATATAATACTTACCAACTACAACATACTTTCACAAAATAATAAATTTGCACATAATCTTATTCTCTCGGTAATTTAATAATACACTCAAGAAACTCAAGTCCGGCAGAAAGGGGTGGCTGTCGAGAAACTCGTCCTCTCTCATCCTCCCTCGTAGAGCTTGCAATTCAGGCTAGCACGGAATTTTCACACTGTGCTGGCATGGCCCATCATGCCTAGAAATGCCAACTCAAGCACGAATTTTCATGTTTAGGTATGGGTACAATACTAATATTAATGGTATAAATAATTATTTTTTAAATAGAATTAAAATAATTTATATTTTAAAATAAAAATTTTACCATATAATTTATCAAATAATTTAAAATTTATATTAATTTAAATAAAATATTAAAATATAATTATATATAATATTAATTATTTTTTTAAAAAAATTTATCATAATTTTTTATTATAAAATTTATTTTCACAATTTTAGGATGACATATTTTTTTTGGTCATCTCTAATGTAGCCCAAAAATATTGTCCCAGGCACAATTTTTTCTTGCCATGCCTGGCTACACTTTCGGGTCATGTTAAATTTTGCCACATCTACTCCCTCTACCTAAATTGTGTTCCTTATTTCTCATGGATTTTTTTTCATTATTTCTTATGGGTCAGATTTTTAATAATTTCTTCAACAATAAAATAATAAGGACTAAAATTAAGAGCCTAACGGAAAAGATTGATGACAAAATCGAACTCCTAAAAGAGTTTATAATGAAAATAGAAAATGGTTTATAATTAATGTCGTTTGGATAAATACAGGATTTTACTTGTCAAAATAAATAAATAAATAAATAAATTGATGTAGAATGATCACTTTTAAAATTTTTATCACCTGTTTATGAGTGACAATCGTGAACACTCATTTTCTGGACCTTGTAGATTTTCCTTACCCGGGCCAAAAGCTTTGCCGAGAGATTGATTCCCACCCCGAGACTTGCACTTTCATCTGACACTGGGCTTCACAGCCACTCCCCACTCCGCCCAACCCCGCATCATTTCCTGGTTTGAACATTCCACTCTTATTCTGCTCCTTGTGATCTCATTAGTTTACTTACCAGATAGTAGATATTATTATGAAAATAGGATACTTACTCCATTACACCAACTTTCTCCAAAAAAAAAAAAAAAAGCCCCAACCAGTGGACTAGATTCAGAATTTAAAACCATAAGAAATTAGAATCCGATAATTAACAGCAAGTCTCAAATTGTATAATATTTTATCCGGTAAATTAGTCAATTTTTATGATATCAAATACTATCAATATAATAAAAAAAATTTCTCAAAAATTGAAAATACATACCAAGGAGAAAAAAAGAGAGAATAGTTTCATATTACATAGATCCATATAAAATGCCTACTTTCCATATATTTTTTAAATTTACACCGTATAATCTTCCGATGTTCGAGACAAATACCCGACATAGAAAAAGGAAGGACTTAAAAGGACGAAATCCGACACTCCCAAAAATTAAGGCCTGCCCCTATCAGAATTCTGTATGCGTATATATCATTCTTTCTTATACCCCTGAACCCGGAATAATAAGGCCTAGCTGCTTTCTTCCTAATAACGGACTAGTTACAGCGACTGAACCCATTTCCTGCATGAGTTTGATACAAGCTTACTTGCAGCTTGGCCCTTGTTCGTGCATAAAAATTGACAAATTGCAGCAAGGAAGACGAAAGAAAAAGGAGAAAAAGAAAAGGGTACACGGGTAGAGAGATTGCCGTGTGAGATTGGACTACACTGCCTATCCTTATTCCATCTTTCAGGAATGCATTTTGCATTTTCAGATTGTGCAATTTAGCACCAGCATTGAGTTCGGAATGCAATGAGAGAGCAAAATTCACTCCGTGGCCTGAATTTAGAAGAGGGCCCAGTACCTCTGGCGAGTTGACCAGCCGGAGAAGCTTCATTTATTGAAGAACAAGCCCCTCTTCTTTACTTTACTTTTTTGACCAGCCTGCAAGAGTGAGCAATAATTAAAAGAAACAGCCTATGAAACTGCTTTTTATGGCTTTAGTATCAAGCAAGTGTTTTTTTCCCCTGCTAGCACTTCCTTCGAGCAGACTAACTGTGCGTCTCTGAAGCAGCACAAGAGTGATTTAACCCATATATTTCTTGCAGTATGAGCAGCTCCATCACAATGGAAACACAGAATAAGAAAAGAGAACTGACCAATTCATGATGAAGAGAAGGCAAAATACAGAATAGTCAGATGACTTTAAAATTAAGGCAGAGAATAAAGTTTTCGAAACACAGAACATCCAAATAATAGTCGTTAACCAGTATGAATATATAACCAAGAGAGAATGTCCAAAATGCAGCAATCCCCAAGAAAGCACACAAGTGATGGTCTATTACATACCCGTATGATAAAGAGCCTCAATGTAAGCACAACCATATCCCTTGAGCTGCATTGGAAGTAAGATAGACAGCAAAACCACAGCCCAACAATCGTTAAACCAAAATGTATGAAGAACAATGAAGGCAGACAATGAAGCCTTAAACCTTTATGCACTTTTTTTCTAAAGTAAATCATCATAAGCAACATGGAACATTATGCACTTACTTGGAATGTGAAATGGATCATAAGAAAAAGAAAGGGCAAATATGTAGTCTATAAGAACAAAATTCTCTATGACACAGCAGGCATGAACACTCACCAGCTGACATCTTCGGAGCTGTTTTCCGCTCTTAGTATATGCTCAGTACCGCTAGAACTTATTGAAAAAACTGTCGCGTGCCCATAAGGAAGAGCAACCTATAATATCAAAGAAAACAAAGGTCATTTCATGAAGCAAGAAAGAAATCAACGCACGAGCCTGAATTAGTTTGTAGAAGCTAGAGAAAAGCCAAGTATCTCAATTCATGGAGGTGTTAATATTATTCAAGCAAGTGGTGGACATTACTATTCTTGTTACAAGAAAGATGAAAAACACATAGCATATGCAGGAAAGAAGCTTGCAAGCACCATACAGTTGTATTTGGAGAGAACTTCTCCATGACTATGTGACTGCTGGATCCACTGCACTTGATACTGTAGCCTTCCCGCTTAACAGCCAACACAGCTGGTTCCCATATATCCAGATACCCAGTCTGTCAAATATGAAACCTCTTTACAAGATGTATGTAAAGAAAGAGGAATTGAAGGAAGAAAGAGAAAGTTAACACTAATTCCTGAACTGTGGATTTTGTTATCAACTCATACCAACAATGACACTTTATAAGAAGCATGACCATTGTAAAGCGTCTTCTCAATGCTATTCTGCATTTCAGGTTCTGTGAAAAAAGAAACAAAAAAAAGGGTATCAGCAATACTTGTTTTGGCGTATTGAATGTTTATCTTGCAATCTTAGCAGTAACAAAGTCTTAGCCATGGGTTTCTTAATTATTTAAGGAAGTCAATTGATTTCTTGCTCAGTCAATTGGTTATGCTACTATACATTTCCACTTTCAAAAGCACAAAATCATGACAAAACAAAAAGTAACGATACCAAGTGTATTTTACAAGAGATGAATGATGCATCGGGTATAGCCTCAACAGTACATACCACACGTGATCTTTCTGTGTTCATTAGCAAAGACTTTCACAAGCTCCCCCTGGAGTGCAAGAAATACGTAGCAGTGAAACCATTAATGAAATACAGTGATCAATCTTAACATAAATAGTGCAGCAGAACCTCATACAGAAGAAATTTTATGAAGTGGTGATTTCAAATTTAAATTGCTATATATTGTACTCTGCAGGAGGATAGAAGACTAGCAACTATTGCATCAGCATCAGACCCCACACAATTCAAGAATGCATCTCAAGTGGCAAAACTAGTAGAAACACAAAAGCTGAACATATAAACAACTCTGCACAAACGACAATACCATGCTGTTAGGAAACTTCATGTTTTCACATCAGTGATTATATTCTTGAAAGTTCTGATAACAAGGAACTTCGTCACCAGTTGGACCTCAAAGTTTGCATGTCAGAATCCACTGGCTCAAGACGTTCAAACTTTAAGTGCAATTTAACTTTCATTCCGAGGAGAAAAATAAGGGAAGAATGAATCAGAGACAGGAAAGAAGAGGTTATCCAAAGTGAAGTGAATGTCCTAAGCAAGAAATGAGACTCAATACCTTACGCTTTCTGTTATCTAAAGGTTGGACTTCAATAGCTAGGTACGTATCAACATCATCCGCAGTAACAAGGTAATTTGGCTGCTTTGCACCTGTCAAAAAACATATTCTCAGCATACTAATCAACTTGGATAAAGCAAGGTCATAAAAATGGAAAAGAAAAAGTAAGACATCAGAGGAGAAGAAAATATAAAGGCAACTACCTTCAATATAATGGACTGATCCATCTTCCATATACCGTACCCACTGTGGAACACTAGAGAGAATCAGATATACCAGATGGTTTACATGGGTAAGGGTTTAGAAGGTCCCAATAAACAAAAAAACCAACATATTCCATAAATACTTCTGACTTCCGTTATGGTAGATCAAAGTCTTTTCATCAGCAGAAGTTCATTCCACAAAGAGAAAAGGCCTTGTACTAATCCTACCTTATGGATTGGTTAAGATGCCAAAAGTTGGTTCAAAAAACTCTTGTACCATGTCCTAGAACATTAGCACTTAGATTATGGACAGCCTGATCGTATACTGTCCCAGAAACAAGGCCTTTGCTATGGCTTTGGTAATAGAACATTTTGCCAGCAAATTAAATTTCAGTTATAAGAGCACTATCCTGAGACATCATGAAAGCATGAAACAATGCGCCAAAAATTAAGATGGTATAATACAATTGAGACATCAAAAAGAGAATGACCCTTGTTACAAGAAAAGGCACCTCAAAATTGCAGCTTGTCGTCCCATTAATGGAGTATCCAGAAGCCTGGAGTTCCCATCCTGGAAATGCATTGCCTGAAATTTGAAGGCCATCTACTGCAGGTGGGGGTTCATCATCTGGACCTGTATGATATCATCCACTTAATTAAAAAATCATGAACAGCCACACCAAAGAAATCGAAATTTAAGATTGGATGAATGGTACCCTCAGAAACAAAGGAAGAATGCTCTTCAAGAACAGGTAGTAAATTGGGTGAATATGAGGAGCTCGGATCCTCAAGGGGAGCCATATAAGAGGAGATTCTTGAATTCCAATTAGCTGGAGATTCTCCCTCATTATGAAGTGTCCCTGTGCCAATATCATCCATGTCACTGTTGTTGACAGGTTCATGGAATTTGACTTGCTTGGCGGTCTCTTCATTCTGACTTGCCACTCTTGCATCAGCTCTAGTAGCATCAAATTGTCCAGAAACATCATGGGCCACTGGATTCCTATCAGTATTAACATATATCGGTATGCATTGCACTGTTGTTGAAACATTAAAAATATCCATCCTATAATCCAGAAGACACAATACCATGATCCAACAATCTTACTTCTTCCATAAATATAACCAAACAAAAACCTTCATAGATTTATTACTTATCAATAAGCAACATATTCCGAAATAAATGCCTACCATCCCTAGTAATTATAAAGCCAAAATAACCAGTCAAACAACAAAATCTAATTTACATTGTCTCCAGCTCTAGCTGGAAGCCATTGGAACTAAAAGACTTTTGGCAAATTTGTCACCATAGCCACTAAGCAACTAAGGCTTCCAATGGTCTTGTAACAGTTATGAATAGCGAATAGGCACAAGAATATCTTCATTGCCTAATCTTGCAAAGCTAATGGGAAAGTCCTTGTTTTTTCCTAAATTAAGAGGCAACAGAGTTCTTCACAATTCAAACATGCATGATCAATGAGCCAAAGGATGCAATGAAGATAGAACCCACCAACAAATGAAGATGGTTGTCATGTGTACATTCAGTTCAGAGTTGCAGAAGTCTCCATTTGACCAAGCTCACCTGCTTACAAATGATGAGAACCTCCCTAATTCATCAAGTTCCATGGTCTTTGGCAGGAATCCACCTAGACCAATCTGATGTTGGTTCAGAACATCCCATCCCCCAGCAACCTGAGCATCAGAAGAAGAAATAAGCATCTTTCCAGGCATGAAAGCTGGCTGTGTAACTAGTTGAAACCCATTTTTGTTCCACAAGAAAAGAAAATCAGATGCTATATAGAAAAAGAGAATACATTTGGTACATACTGAAGATACCAGTGCTGCACCAACTGACTCAGGCAGTTGCATATTGAAAGCTGAAGAGTTTGCCTTGGAATACCAAGGAATTAGCTGAAACTGGGATTCCTTCAATGATGACAGGGGCAAAGCAAGAATATTAGGAACTCAATCTAATGAAAGATAACAAAAGTGTTGCTTAATTTAGGCATTGAAAATGACTACTTTAAGAGACACAGAGCCTGGACGGCACACCTCCGTAATGTTGAGTTGCTCCTGCAGATGTTTAAACAAAACCTGCAAAAACAGTAGTTTCCCAGGCGACAAAATCATCTTAGATATCTCAACAAAGAGCAGCTATGCTGAAAATTTGTAACTGAAGGTAAGAGCAGTCTGACAAAGAGAAAAAGTTTTACCAACTATTAGGGTGATTCACAACCATAAACCCTTAGGTTAGGGAATTGTCCCTAGAAAGGAGCATACTAAATGAAAAATGATAAGAGTGAAGAAACAATTTATTTGAAATAAGGAAGCTCCTCCATGAAAAGTATATTCAAGAAATTCAAGTATTTCCCCCCTAACAAAATACTATTTTAACCGTACACTTCCAACAGTAAATAGAACAGAAAATGCAAGATGAAAAGATTCCCAAGCATTTTCCTCTACACATCTTTCTATTACTGATTTAGATAAAGTTTCACCATGAAAGAAAACCACCGCCAAGTTTCCTCATATTCTATATTTATTTTGTCTCATAACTTCATTGATCAGAAATGCCAACCATAATAAGAAATACATGAGCTGGAATAATAGAACTAAAAGATAGAACATTAATTAAAATATTAATATACATATTTTAATATCAATACAAAAGACGTAAATATTTAAAAAAAATAAAATCCCCATTTTTAATGCTAAATCATTCCAAGCTGCTTGGCCTGTAGAAGGTATCTCATTTATGCTTTAGGTACCAGCACCAGACAATATATATATAAACCCAATGATAGAGATTAGATAATATCTATTAATATTTGTATAAGATATATAAACTATCGACTCTTATTCTTTTATATGAGAAAAAAAAAAGAATAAAGAACAATGGCAAGATAAAAATTACAAATAGTCCATCTTAAGTCATAGGAATTAGGTTAAGACAATTCCAAATAGCAAAACTCAATTGTTTCAAATTGTTTAAGGGAAAGAGGAAGGGTCAGAAATCTAAAACCTAGATTCTATACTCTCTTCAATAACCTAAAAAATCTTAAGACATAAATTGGGAGTTCAGGTATCGGTCTTTCAGCTTGCACGGAAAAAATGGAAAACTTCAACACTTAGTTTTGCTCTTAAAATGATAGGATAAAGGAAATCAACTTGTCATGATTAGGTAGAACCAAGGTCCATAGGTACACAAAAGTGAATATTCCAGATATGAGAGAATTCATCCCACCAGAGACCAACCTTGACATTGCTAACTATGGACTGTGCATCAGGAACTGGTGGATGCAGAGAATATTCTGCAAGGAGAGGCAGCAAGGATGACACAAATGTCACCCTTTCTTGCTGAGCAGCCTGAGAGAAACAAAAACAACCATCTCAAAATTCTTTTCACAGTAACTACAGAATGAAAGGAGAGGAAGCCCATTGACTGAAATTCATTTACAACAACAGAATGGGAGGGAAATATTCCCATACCACTTGGAAGTAATATTGGACAGATTAATCATCAATTTATACTTGCATTTGATTTTATAATTCATCAGTAGCAGGATGGCTAGAATGTAACCTGATGTGATGATCTATACCTGTAATTGGTATGATAACCGAATATTTTCCTCCATTATATTTTGCCTGTATGAATGAGCTTTGGATGCAGCCTCTATAAGATCTTGTTCCTGCTGATCAAAGGCCTAAAATCCCGGAACTTTCCAATTAAATCCTCAAATTAAGCAGGATAAACAAAGGGAAGAAAAAGGTGAGACACATTGAATATAAGAAATTAACAGCAATTTATATACATAGCAACTGAAAATACAAAGTTTCTACCAGTCGCATATTGGCAACTTGATTCTCCAAGATATATTTTTCATTCCGTATCTGTGCCTCCTACAAGAGATAATTTAACTATTTTATCATTTGTAATTAACAAAAAGAAAATGACAAGTCTCCAATGGCATAATCAATTTACCTTAACAGAATAGTCAGTAAGATGTCTCCTTAATTGCACAATCACTTTCTCATGCTCCTTTACCGTATGCATGAGATCCTATAACACACACTCAGCTTATGAATTTCTTATGAGAAATCCTGGGGAAGTGGAGTCATATAGAATGATATAAAAAGGTAAAAAAGGAACCTGCTTCTGGGAGCTGCTAGAATTATTTACTTCAGCAGTCGACTTTAGCCCATGTCCAGAACCATTAAGTTGTTGATCATATTCTACTTCTGTTTGGTACCTTCAACATATGAAACCATAAAAGATTGAGGATCCTTGTCTTGAGCCTTTCTATGGATCACATAATTTAATCAAGCTCAAACATTTTAGAGGATTCTAGTAACAAACCTGCCGGGAGATATATAAGAATTTGATGGAGAGGATAATTGAATAAATCTATCAGCTGGAACCACGTTCAATGTTCCATTCACTTTGTGGTTTTCAGAAGGGCTTTCTCCACGAGTTTGTCTGGTAGTATCCTCACTTTCCTGATTTAGATCTTTGTGAACAACTACTGTACCAGTCTGATCATTTGAGGAACTGTGCACCATGCTCTGGATCCCACCTTCAAAATTTTCTACAGAGGTGTTTAACCGATGAGCTTTATAAGTTCCACGAACATTTTTGCTCCATGCATCAACAGAATGATGTCTCAGAGAGAATTCATATGCTTTCTGCTGAGGAAAGAATTCATATTTATCATGAATCAGCAGAGATAAGTCCATATGCAATCTAAAAAGTAAGTTTGTAAAAAAGTAAAGAAAGATAGAAATGCCAAGTTTAAAAACATCATGTTGATTATCCATCAAGGTTTACTAAGAGAGAGAATTGGATGATAATGCCTGATAAGACATAGTCTTGTTTATCTACCAAAAAGCAAGTTTACAAATTATAAATTTGTACCCAATTCAATTCCACCTCCAACAGGTTCCACAAACACAAGTGAAGTTCAAAAGATAGTAAGGTGCTCATAACTCATAATTTTGGTCACAGGACTTCATATCTAATCAAGGGCAACTCAAAAAATGAAAACATTTTAGTAATATTGCCACATAAAAATGTGCAACTAATAACAGAAATACATCGTGTATGACACGCTGAGGTAACTCAAAGCACCACCATTCTAAAAAATGATAAACAAGAAGGTACTTACATACTGTTCCAGCTCCGATGTTTTTTCATGAAGCTCATCCTGCAAATGGTTGTTCTCTTCCACCTGACAAGGTAAGCATAGGAACACACCCCCATAACTACATGAATAGACCACTTGGAGCATATTAAATCTACCAAAAATGGAAGCTGAAAAAAATCTACTAGAAGGTTACTTCACAGTATGCATCATACCGTGGAAATCAGATATAAGAGAAGAACGCATCACCAACTGGGAGGAGCATGCGTTGCATGAGCAAAATAATTGATAAGGAAGAATGTAAAAAAGACCAAACTTAATAGAGAACATCAGCTCATGAAATGAGTTGAGAACAGAGAGAAGCTGCAATAACGATCAAGTCCCTGATTATTTATGTTAGATGATAACCAGCCGACTCATTAATCATACAATAAGGTTAGCCCTAAAGGGTATCTTAAAAGTTCAGTTTCAATCGTGGCTAAGGGACTGCACTCTTAGATATCTATCCCCACAGGCTGTGCCTCCTGCTATTCAGACTTTAGACACAAAGTCACTGCATTTCAAAACGAGGAAATCATACCATCCACAAAGAAAAAAAATGGTTGATCCAGAGCTCCAACCAGCTTGCAGATTGGCCAATCTAACTAGAAACTTGTGGAGTGCGCAAGAATCACTAAAAAAATATTTTTTTTAAAAACCTGCTGCTTGATATTGGCTTCAGCAGCTTCAACTGCTTTCATCACCCGGAACAAGTTATCGTTGTTGCTATGGATGTCGGAGGAGGGATCATCAAGCCTTAACCCAGAGAACTTGTCGGCCAATTTCTCGTGAAAGCCGTTGTCCATCTCTTATCCCCCACCCGCTATTGCAAGGAAAAATAAGGAGGAAGAGGAGGCGGTGGGGTTCAGTAACCTCTTCCTTCGGGGCGAGGGCTTCACTGGTCTTCTCGAGACCTTTGCTCCAGCTTCGTAGAGCGGAAATGATCTCCAATCAGAGAAATTGCGAGCTCAGGAAGCAATTAATGAAATTTGAAAGAAAAGAGGGGATGACTTGCTAAGAAGTTAGGATCGCGACAAGAGTAGAGGTCCTCCCTTCCCCCTCCAAATTCAATGAATTCGCCTTCTGCTTCGCAATTGCTTCTGCGAATCTTTTTAGTTTTTACCACTGGCATGATGGAGAGAGACATTGAAGACGAGAGCGAGAGTGAGAGACAGGGCGAGGGAGAAAGGGAGGTCGTTATGTTCACACGCGTCACTTCCTACGGGTTATACATAAAGTTGATTGATTATCTTGGAAAAGTATATTATAAAACAAAAATAAAATTATTGTATTTAGTAAATATTTTTTTATGTTATGCATTACATTTTATTTACTTGAAATGCGTTTTAAAATTAATTTGCAGTTGGATTAAAACTACCAAAAAAATTTGTATCAATCCTTTAAACTTAAAATTTAATTTTTAAATTATTTATTTAAATATTTAGTAAGGAAATTATTCCAATTCTACCTAAGTTGATAAGTTTGATAGGTGTTTTAATTTGTTTCAAAAATTATTAAAATATGATAGGTAGCATTTAAAGGGATAAGGGGTAAGTCATAAAATTACAATAATATCCTTTCCTTTTAATGGTAAAGAGAACGGAGGGATAAATTAGGGGAGCTTGAGTTTCGGTGAGGGGGTGGGGTTTCTAGGATGGAATTGAAGATTCCCACGTCCATTCCTTGTAAAGACTTTCCATGGGAAGCTCTTGACCCGGCATTCTAACGATGACCGGTGAAAATTATGACGGGCTATGTTTGCCCCCCGCTAAGTACATTAACAGTATATTCATCTATTCATTCTTCCACTAACATTCATTCTAACATATTATTTATACCCACAATGTCCTCTACCTCCATTCATTGTCAAATCAATTTTGACAAACAATAGAAATAAGTCTGCAATGCTTCTAAGGAGAAAGCTTACAATATTCAAATAATTGAATTACTTCTTGGGAGAGAATTTGTCGAGGAAAATACAAGAGGATCCTCCAACTGTCCATGTATTTCGACTATTTTAAGAATATTTAAATATTTGAATATTGTAAGCTTTCTCCTTAGAAGCATTGCAGACTTATTTCTATTGTTTGTCAAAATTGATTCTTCAATTTTGAGAGTTTTGAGGAAAATACAATAGGATTCCTCAAGAGAATGATCGTAATTACTTGGGAGAGAATTTATGGGAACGATAGATAGTTGATGCCTCTTCCCTCGTATGGCTCCCCTATTTATATGAATTTACAAGAGTATAAAATTTGTATTTCTATCCTTACATGCACGTTTATCGACAAATAAAAAGAAATATTGCGGCCTTGTTGACACGTAGTAGGGAATCTTAAGCATTTTCCATTGATCCTGCCAGATTAATCTTGTAGCTTTATTCATACGTATCGAGTGTCTTCAGCATTTTTTCATTGGTCCTGCAGCTTTGAAATGAATTTGTTAACTTTTCTTTTATTTTCATGAAAGGAGGTGCAGATGCTTCTTTGAAGAGAATCTTCGCTTTATTTTAGTGAACTTCTGTAGCTCTATTCTTCTTTGTCATCATCTTGACAGTGAGTATGCTAAAATGCATAATATAGATCTTGCAAATCCTAGAATTACTCGTCCGGGTTTGTCGTTGAGTCATTTTTTGAGCTGCATATTGATTGGCATGCTTCATCTTTTGTTTAAAATCTTCAAAATACCATTGGCTTGAGCTAACTCTTATAATATATAACCTCAATTTTACTGCTAGAAATTTGGACTCTACTTAAACATACTTCGACCTTTGGTATACGCACGACATTATTGTCCATCTTGGCCCACCACTTAACCTTCGATCTTCGAACTAAGGACGGGAAATGATAAACACAAGTTTCATGTGATTGTAATTCTCTACAACACCTGGGCTATTCAATGTCATGCGACCAGCAGATAATCTAGAATATTCAAATTTTAGAAAAGAATTGGAGTAACATCTATTTACGACAAGTTGTCTTCTTTTGTTCATTCACTTTAAAGAGTTTCCATCCCTCATGACCAGGCAAAGGGTCGATATATTGGGGATACACCATAGAGTTGCCACCATTTTAGAAACCATATGGGAGAAAGACTAAATCAGATTTTCAAAATAGAAGAATCAAGAATGAAAATAACTAGAGAGGAGAAAGGTCTTTATCCAGACAATTATATAACCCACACAATTATAATAAGATGGATCAAATGGTTGGGAAAAACATCTTGGAGGAGAGGGATGCGCTTTCCATTCGGCTAGTGTCAAGACCATTAGTACCTTACATTTAAAGAAAGCTATTCGATTTGGGTTGGTCTTATCTGGAGTATGGGTAATTTCAATAGAATCAGCGTCAGTTAGGAAAAATTCATAAAAATTTTGAGTTCTTTAGTCTAGTGGGTGTAAATGGTAGTTTTGCAAGGACTTTTTGGTTACATGGTGAGCATGTAGGTTATCATGCACTTCTTCAATTATCATAATATACACAGGGAGTTTTCCATGAAGTTAGACTCTTTGGAAGAAGAAGGGGATGCAGTTTGAGGATATGTAACAGGAGAGAGGCTTAACGGAGGAGATGGTAGGATAGAAGGAATAGATGCCAATACAAACCTAGGTCTAGAATTGAAGGAAAAAGGGGTTACTAGGATATACGGATTTGGTGAATAGAACAGAGAAATAATTCACTATACTGACAATTGAGCTGGGAAGGCTCATTGCATATGACTTTTTCGATTAGGAATAGAATAGTTGCTCTGGATATCTTCCCTATAGGAATTATCTTGTTAAAAAAAAAATCCAAGAGTGAATTCAACTCTCCTTTAATAAATTCAATGTCAAAATAAAACATGCACAAAATTTCTTGTTATCTTGCAAATAAATGTGGGATTTAGGTAGTTATATAATCATGGTTGTTTCCTAAAAATTAGGGATCGTGGATCCCCCTGCAAGGATAAATAGGACTCCAGGTCCTCATGGTCAAGAGGGAGAGAAATTGGCAGAGAATAGTGAGGCAAACACTCCAAGCATAGAGAGCCGACGAAGGAAGGGTGGTAGTGCTGTGACCAGTTTTGAGTGAACTCTCGAGGCATAGTTCACTAGTCTAAGTTAGGAATGCAAGTGCTATACACATGAGACATATACTTGGGCATGACTATGCAAGGTCGTGTAAAGGTTTTGCATGTTCTTGTAGTTCGAGTTTGTGAATTCAAGTGAGATTTCCCTTACCTTGCATTTTTTGATTTTGATCCTTTGTTGTTAAACCTCGCCAAGCTACTTCGCTGCATGTGTTTGAGTTGGTTGAGAATGTGCGGGACACTGCTTAGTACTATCGCAAGAATAGAAAATTTTGGGTGAATTCTTATCCTTGTGACACCAACCCAAATAAGCTAAAGGCTATAGAAGGCATGTGCTCCCCCTAGAACATAGAGGAGGTTCAACAGCCAACTGGAAGAGTAGCAGTATTGAATAGCTTCCTCTCAAAAGCTGGAGACAAGTGTTTGCCCTTCTTTACAACACTAAAAGCAGGGAAGAATTTCATTTGGAAGGAAGAATGTGATCAGGCATTCAAGGTGTTGAAAGACTACTTGAAGTCTCCTCTATGTCCTATCAATGTAGTTGGGTGTATGTGTCATAGCGGTAAGCTTTGTGCAGACCTGTTTACTATGTTAGTAAAATCATGCTGCCAGCTGACCACGCTACCTCCCTATGGAAAGGTTCGCCTTGGCCTTAGTTGTGGTGCCTCACAAATAGTGTCACTACTTCCAAGTGCACCTGATACAAGTCCTAACAGAACAACTGTTGAGTAGGTAATGTGGAATCCAGAAGCATTAGAATGGATGGTTCATTGTGCAATTGAGCTCAGTGAATTTGATATCCGCTATAAACCTTGGATGACAATAAAAGGGCAAGTGCTAGTAGATTTCATCACAAAGAATACTGGAGAAGTGGAGCATGAAGTGCCACTACTTGATGAGTATGGCAATTGTAATCCTAGCCGGTGGTGTGCTAGGTTTGAGGCGAGTATGATGCAAAAGGAGAAAATGAAGGCCTACCTCAAATGGGTAAAGAATATAATGGCTAGTTTCGAGTGAGTTGAGGTGGTACAAGTCCTATGACAGAACAACATGCTCGTCAATGCTCCTAGTAAGGTTGCCAATGGTAGGGCGAACTGTGCTGCTCGTTTATTTGAGATTAGAAAGATGTCCAAGGTATACATTGCAGTGGATATGTTTGACATTAGGAACGGAGATTCCTGGATGACACCTGCAGTCAAGTACTTGGCAGACGACCAACTTCCAAACGATCCTGCATAAGCCAAAAGGATAATGGTGTGAATAGCATGATACATGCTAAGGGATGGAATTCTATACAAACGTGGGTACTCACATCCTTTACTATGCTGCCTGGCCCCTAAAGAAGCAAACTATGTGTGGCAAGAAATGCACGAGGGCATTACTAGGCTTCAGCAGGGCACCAAGGCGATTCTGAATATCGCCATGAGACAAGAGTATTACTGGCCTACTATGTTGGATCACACTAAGACACTAGTACAGTTGTGTCGCCCTTGTCAAGAGTATCAGCATGCACCTTCGGGGTCTCTAGTCAAGCAAAATCCTATTCTCATATTTTGGCCATTCACGTAGTGGGGAATCGACATCCTAGGGCCTTTTCCGCTTGCTTCAGTGCAAGGAAAGTTTATTTTTATAGCAATCGAATGTTTTTCAAAGTGGGTGGAAGTTGAGGTAGTTTTCAGAATCACATACTGCACCACAAAAAGGTTCATGCTCAAGAACATCATTTATCAGTTTGGCATTCCACGAGTCCTCATCACAGATAATGGAACCCAATTCAGGGATAGGGCATTTCAACAACTGTGCCAAGAGCTTCACATCGATCATCGCTTCTCTTCTGTTGCTCAACCTCAAACCAATGGGCAAGTGGAGGTAACAAATAGGACTATCCTCCATGGCTTAAGGACAAGAGCAGCGGAGCTAGTTGATCTTATGGTCATATAGAGTTACATCGTGCACTTCAATGGAGGAGATTTCCTTCTCCCTCGTCTATGGTTCCAAGGCTGTCATCCCATCAGAGATTGGCATCCCATCCTTTAAAGATGGCAGCAATGACACCAAGATATCTAACCTCAATTAGTGGAGGAGAAGCAAATCAGCTTCTTAAGAAGAGTGATCCAGGCTCAACGAGTAGCAGCTTGATACCTCAACTGCTTGGTCAGGGCACAACAATTCAGTATCAGGGAATTGGTGCTTTGATGGAATCAATTCATTGAGCAAGACTGAATGACCAAACTCTCACTGCACTAGGAAGGCCCATACCAAGTCATTACCATTCCAAACTCCAATGCCTACACGTAGAAGACATGAATGGGAACCAAATGCCATGAACCTTAATGCATAAGTTTTGAGGAAGTTTTATAGTTAATTCTTAAGTTGATTTTTTAACAAGTATTTGCTTTCATAATAGTGTCATTACCTTATGATGAATAAAGCAATGATGATTTTGTGTTCCAGTTTGTTGTAACGATGTGTTCAGCCAGCGCCACCAGTAAAGGCCAGAAACCTCTCCATGCCGAGGGGCAACAAAGACCCTTGCTCACCAATGGCGCCAAAGACCATTTCCACACCGAGGGGCACCAAAGACCCTTGTTCACCAAGGGCACCCAAGACTCTTGTTCAACGAGGGCACCAAAGACCTCTCCAGACTGAGAGGCACCCAGGACCTCTGTTTACCAAGGGTGCTAAAGACCTCTCCATGCTGAGGTGCAACAAAGACCCTTGTTCACCAAGGACACCAAAGATCTCCCCACGCTGAGGGCACTATAGGCCCTTGGTCACCAACGGCACCAAAGGCCTCTCCATGCTGAGTGACACCCAAGACCCTTGTTCACCCAAGGTGTCCAAGACCTCTCCACGCTGAGGGTTACTTAAGACCCTTGTTCACCAAGTGTGCCAAATACCTCTCCATGCCGAAGGGCACCAAAGACCCTTGATCACCAAGGTCCCCAAAGACGTCCTTTATTTGGGTATGGTGTCAGTTAGCTCTAGCATCAAAACTTCAAACATTCATTGGAGTGGCATGAAATCGCATCAAATACGAATGGTCGAGCAAGGCATAGGATTTGTGCTCTGCATATAATATATATAATGCCAATTAATGCTTCAATAGGCTCATGAGTAATGGTTGAGATATTGCACCGCTTATTCATGCCTTATAATATCTAAAGTTAAGGATTAGGCCATAGCGCCGCTTTTGACAACCTTATAATATTTAAGGTTAAAGGCCAGGCCATAGCGTTGGTTCTTGATGCCTAATAGATTTTTGGGAAAATGATTGACTATAGTGTTTCTAAATAATTGAGATATAGGAGTGAGGAAATTCAGTGAATTGAAAAAGAAGTTGTTCATAACAAACTTGGAAAGGGAGGCGTTACGGCGTGTAAAAGAAAAGGAAAAAAGAGAGTCCTAGCTAAGCCCTCATTGTCTTCCTCTTCCTCAACATCATTATTAGTGCTTTCTGCTTGGCGCCTCTCCATCTCTTCAAAAGAGAAGAGTGGCTCGAAGAACTTGACCTTGTGTCAAGGAAAATCAGAGACATTTTGGTTGATGTCATGTCCCTGATCGTCCTGAGCATGTCTATCAAGGCTTGACATCGCTCTTGGCTAAGTCAGCTTGGTAGGCGATGCTCTACTTGTACTTCACAATGGCTTTGTCCATAGGAGCTTTGAGCTGAGCTTCCCTCTCAGTAGCATGCTTGGATGCAGCTTCGTGGAGTTCTTTTTGGGTCTTTGAAAGCAGCGCCGCTCTCTCAGCCTCCCATAAGGCCTTAGATTCCTCCACAGCTTTCTCCTTGAGTGCCAACTTCTCCTTCAAGCACTGCAATTCTCTCTTCTCAGCTTCCAATGAGTCCTTGAGACGCAACACTCTCCTCCTTTTTAGTTTCCCATCGGCCCTAGAGACACAACACCTCCTCAAGGTTCCTCTAGGACAATGCCAAGAGCTTTGAGACTTCAGCATTGAGGCTTTCGATCTTTGAGCTAGCCTTATGATACTTCTTCTTGTATGAGTGGTGCTCCTTGTTGACCTCCTTTAGTCTCTTTTCCAGCGTAGGAATAGAGTTATCGCCCTGACCCTAGAAGTCCACTACGGAGGAATTGCTCAAAATACCCTGCAAGCGTCATAGTCACGAGATAAATGGCAAATAAAACTCACCAGAGATAAAATAGGGACAAGATGTCAATGCTTACCAGAAGTGAATGGCAACGAGCAAAGGCTAGTGCCTCCTCCAAGGACTGAGCCTTCAGCACCTCAAAGCTAAAAATGCTTCAGCATCTAAAAAACCTTTTCCTAAGTGCTAAGGCCCGTCAAAGAAGAGCTTTCTCTAGAAAGGGAGGCCTCGGTCACCAGATTGGTCTATCTTGAGACCTCAGCCTCACCGATGTCTTGGCGCTCCTTGAGTGCAGTCTCGTTGTCCACTTGGACAAACACAACCCTAGCCTCATCTCCCATGACTGACTTCTGGCTCTTCCGAGACAACGCCACATGCCCCTTCAGTCTCTTCCTCCTCAATTCTTTACAAGGCCCTGCTGGTCCCGAGGAAAGAACCCCATGGGTTAGCATCATGGAAGATTTTGTCATCAGTTGTCCACCGCCACGGGCACTCATCCTTTAAGAAGAAAAAAGAATGACAGCAATCAGAGTTAGCAGTTCTGTACTTCACCAAGGTGCCAAGATTCTTCCACCACCTAGGGGTAAAGTGTTAATCCCCATTAGGAGACTGATCCACGAGCTTGTAGAAAAAGCGAAACAAAAGGCGTGAGTATAGTATCCTCTTCTCTCAACAGTAACCATATCTCATTACTATGGTTAATGTTGGTGACAATATGGAGAAAAAATAAAAGAGTACTTGACGATTGTATATCGTCATCAGGACAGTGTCACCATAATGGAGCAAATCCATTTGGTCCCTGTGCCATATTCCGAAAGTTACCAAAGATAGGCTCGCTCAATGGGGCATCTGCCTTCCATCAGAATACTGCGAGTTTTGTGCACCGGACAGGGAATGCCGGGCTCACCTCTTCTTCACGTTGTGTACTGTGACAAGGGTGGTCCGGCAATGCGTTCTATCTAAAGGTTCGCATCTGCAGGACGGCAGGAGATTGGTCCTCCGAAACTGCATGGATTTTGCAAACTCGTGGGAAGTCACATCATACGACACCTTCTTTGGGCTCAATACATTTACGTCATACGGAGGGAGCGAAATAAACGAATTTTCAAAATGGAACAGCTGGATATACCCTGCCTTGGTTCAAGGGATACTTAGATTTGTTCGAGCCAAGCTACTGGCGTGCCCGAAACTAGCTCCCAAGCTATCTACTTCTCTGCTGGCGGAAGGATGGGGATTACATTCTGCCTTTAATCTGATACAATACACCTTTAAAAAAAAGAAAAAAGAAAAGAAAAAAGTTCGTGACGATTGTATATCTTCATTGGGATAGTGCGAGATGAAGCTTAATAATACTAATGGATTGGCGAGTGGCGACCTGAGAAGGGTGGGAGCGGGTGGCATCATCGGGATAGATCCGAGAACAATAGACTTACGAATGGGTTTTATTTACCTCCAACAAAGGTGTTGGATATATTACCTGAAAATGGATTTGGAGTATTTACTTCACTTTTTATTAGTTTAGATGTAGCAATTTCGTTCGCGTAATCATATTAATATGTCAAACAAAATGGCTCGTTTCTACCATAAATGAATGTGTAGTTTAAGACAATTTTTTGAAGATCCGAAAAAAGTAATATAAGAACTATCTTGCCTATCACGATTTTCGACGAAAATTTCTAAACAAATATGAATAAATTAGCAAAAATTATCATGAATATTTTAGTTTTCTCCATACCAGTATTGCTGCTAATGATGCGCGTACGGGAATGCCATACCAGCATGTCACGTTAGTATAAGAGATACTTGCATACACACTAAAAATAAATTTTGACAACGTATGGTGGCATCATGCGAACAAAAAATTAAAACTCATGTTAATTTAGATGATTAATAAATTACATGATAATATAAAAACTTTTAGAATTCAACGTGCACTTTTCTTAGGTGATTTAGCAAAGACCTGTCTATTGTGTCCCCGCCTTTTTCTTCCCATTCTTTCTTTATTCCACGAACAGAAACGAGAAATGAGCGGGGGGATATATTGAAACAATGAAAGAATAATCCTTCAGTTGCTGTTAATTATTCAACTCATTCTGTCGTCGGTTGCATCTGTATCTATACTTGCATGCACACCCATTACTTGAAGTTACGTGCATCTCTGTCTCAACCCTCGTACAACATAACAAGTAATGGAATGACCACACCTCTTTTACATGATTTGCCGCAAATAAATATAGATCATTATGCCTAAGCATCAAGGAACTCAAATATGGCACCTGTGTGGTTAAACCCGCATGACATATCCAATGCCCTCACTGCCACATGAAAGCGTACCACTCTCGGCTTAATGTAGTCCACATCATCTCCATGTCCCTGAACCACATGTTAAACCATCATTTATTGGGTACTAAGTTTAAAATTTTATAGGAGCAAGCACATTAACATAACAGGGATTCGTGTACTAAGCTACAAACCAATTGTCCACCGGAAGAATGCCCATCCTCTGAGAATGTTCCCTGAGCACCTCCCCAACCCCATGTGTAAACTTTTCCATCTGTGCAATATTTACATCTATTAAGCCCCAAATATCCAATTAATAGGTGTTTACTTCTATAGGAAGTTCTAGTTGAAGCTAAGACCCTTACCCGAAATAGCAGCAGTATGTTTCCAACCGCAAGACACCTGCAGTTTGGATAGTCACGATCTAGCATCAAAACTTGGATGAGATAGTCCAAATTATATCCCAAGAAAAGTTGTTCGAAATATTCTGTTTAAGAAAAGTTAGAGGAAAATGGAGTCTGAATTCTCAGGATATGCACAAGGGGTAAAAAACCTTGTTAACGGCAGATCTGAGAAAAGGGCCCTCAACTTTTTCAGGTGAAGGAATGAGTTCGGTTGACCTGAAACAGAATATATCAATGAGTAAACAATGCAATATAATATGCAGTTTGACAGATAGAGACCAAATTGCTCTTAAAATGCTCATGATTACATACCCAATGCCAAGACATCCATTTTCATTCGAGCCCCAGGTGTACAGCTCTCCACCACCTATCAATCAAAATTACATTGATAAGGGAGGTCTGTAATCAGATCAGACGTTCCCCTGGTTAATCATATGCACTAAGCAAAATGAGCAGGTTTCTGTTCTGCATTCATCTATTTCCGGTAACAGTTTGTTGCAGCCAAGTTTAGGTGGCAAGTTCCAAGATGACCAAAACATTTTAAGTGGGAGTCTGATCTCCAAAATCTGACCTTTCTAAATTCTAATACACCTACACTCAGCTGCAATTAAATTCTTCACCTAGAATAACTTGCATTTAACTTGAGCCCTCCAATACATGATCAACAACAATATAGCCTCCATTATATGATCAACATTCTGACAAGAATAAAAGCTAAATACTCACTTGTAATTGCGCATGTGTGATATCCACCACATGCCACTTCCACAGAACATGGAAGTTCACTAACCATTGATGGTGTTGTCGCATTTTTCCCCTCTCCAAAACCCTTGTATTTATTCATTATCAGTGAAAAATGTCATTCATCAGGTATACATCTCCTTTGCATCATATGCAAATAATTGCAGTCTTTTAGCACTAACCAGTTTTTGGACTGTCTTCTCTCCAAATATAAAGATAGAGCCATTCGCTGTAGCAATTAATACAGAAGACAGTCAACAGCGACACTAAAGCATCCATTTTAGAATCTACAAACAGAAGAAGGTCATTATACCATCTATGCAGGCTGAGTGTAACAACCCCGCAGCAACTCTCTTAACCTAAAATAATCAGTAATCAACCTAGAATCACAACAGCAAAGAAAGGACTGATAATTATCCTTGAAATTACAACAACCATAAGCCTAAAATTTTTTGTAAGCATACAGTACCTTCAAGCCCTCCAGATCCTTGATAAGTCTAGGCGTGTACTCACTGAATCAGTTTAATGAAACATAAACACATATCAAAAGGTATCATAGGTGCCAATTCATGCACAAAATATGGGCAGTGAATCCCCTTAAGTGTGGATATGAAGCATGAAGAATGATCCAGCCCATTAAAAACCAGCAATGAATGTCAAGGGTTTAATCAGAAGAATGCATTCTCAAGGGTTCAACATAATGAACAAAGAGGAACAGTTTAAAGCAAGAAATATTCTTTGTTCCTTTTCTGTTAAAAATCAACATATAAAGGCGAGATACAGTCAGCAGCATTTATGCCAATAAAATACGGAAAAATCTTTCACGGTAATTAAAAAAAAACAACTCCAGACGGCTAAAGCAGATGTCAATAAAATTTTTTTGTAACAGTTGATTAATTGGAGACAGCATCTTTCATGCATCAAACAGCAACAAAGAATGGTTAAGAAGCCAAAGCATGATCTCATCAATTCTTTTTTTGAATATTAAGCACAATCTTATTAATGAACAGAAATGAGATGCACAAAAACAAATAGAGGCCACAAGTTACAACCTGCTACTTCCTCGAAATCCAAAAATGCTAGACTTGTGGCCATGACCAAGTCTTCCAGATCCACCACCTCCCCAACTCAAGGCATCACCTTCATCTGGCAATTAGTATCAGCAGATTAGAACACAAGCCCTGAAGAAATGTAAATGGAGAATTACTTAAACAAGACATCACAATGATGAAGAAGAAGACACAAAAATTAATCAAACTAGAACCTGTAACAGCAATTGAGTGCTCAGAGCCTAGCGCAACCATTTTTATCACCATTCCAGTCAAGTATTCCGCCTTAGTGGGCACAAAAAGGACATTTCCAGCTTCTGCATGGTATTGATCCCCCAAAAAAAAAACCTTGAGAATGAAGTGCTTGTATTTTTGTCAAAATTACCAAAAATCTGTCATTTGTACCAATTTGGCCAGACAATTTTTGCTATACAATAAAATACAACTCACACCAGAGAGAACTCAAAATAGCATGGACTTACTTTTTCCAAGGCCAAGCTGCCCGTTTGAGTTTTTGCCCCACATGTAGAGTTCCCCATCAACTACAATATAAGAGAGCTTATTGTTTTGTCATGGATGTAGGAAAATTTATTCATGTCAAGAAGATCTAGTTTTACAAGTTACGTGAACAGTTTTACCATCAGGAACATAAAACATATAAATTCCAACAAACATAAGAATGAAAGATGAATCAAATAAAAATATAGCCTTAATGTGACTGCCAGATACATAGAATACTAATTCCACGCATTTTTAACCCCAACTCAGATGATCTGGCATCTTATCATGTACTTGAGAAAAGCAAAATTTCCATATAAATCAGAAAGATGTTTCGCACCGGTGATGGCACAAGAATGATGATAGCCAGCAGATATTTGCACTGTTTCCTTTGGTATGCTGACAACTTCAAGAGGCTCCTGTTAAGGCCCAAAAACAACTAACTTGTATGCATATACTATTCAACAGGAGCACATAAGCAGACCTTAAAAAATATATTTCTAGCAGAATGAAAATCAAGCACAGAACTCTCCCCATAAGGCAAGATATAGGTTATCCTTTATAAGAGCTAAATAAATCATACACAACTTCCATTCTTTTTTTTCTTCATCAGTTTCCTATTCATAAGGTAAGGGGGTAATTTACTGATCAGTTCCTGTTTTACATAACAAGTTTATATTGAAGGAAATGGAGAGATAAAAAATATTTTGTTCTGCATTGCAATTTTCAGAAGGTGGTGGGAAGGAAGCAATCATAATCCTCCCACCCCTCACCCAATTTCAGGAGAATTTAGAAATGAATTTATCATTTTTCCCCTTCCCCAATTTCAGGAGAATTCAGAGAAGAATTTATCAATTTATGTAAAATAAAAGAGAACAAAATCCTTTCCCCTTCCTCTCTCTGTGTTCCTAATAATGGAAATCAGACCTCTTCCTCTGCTATCTACTCACCTTCCCTCCCTGACTTTCCATCAATCAATTGTATCCAAACAGAATACAAAAAAGAAAGATGCATACTTCATCAACTTGAGTATAATCTTTTGATTACCATAACCAGCACAACATCATCATAGATAGTTTGTGTTAGTAGAGCTGGCAAAACTAAGGGTATAATGTAATTGCACCATTACCTTTGTACAAATCAGTACCCAAAAAACAAAAAAAGGAACTGCACCATTTGATCAGTCACAATTTATCAAATAATAACTTCTGACTTCAAGGCGAAAGTTAGATGTGAACATAAAAGATTGATACCCTGGAATAAATTAAAGAGGTGCTCTACAAATACAGAACAAAGATATAAAGTCCACGCAAGTAGGTAATGGAAGATGAGAATGAGCTACTCAACTAAGATAAGCTCATCAAAAAGAACATTTACACCAGAAAAGTGCAGCATTCAACCAGTAGAAGCATCTCACCATTGTATATGGTTTATTTTCTGATATTCCGAGCTGTCCGAAATCATTTAGACCAGTGGCATAAACCTTTCCAGATTCTGTTACATCGAATGAAAATTTGTAAGCACCGGCTGAATAAAGTCAAAATACCGAGTTCAAGAGTTCATAATATCCATTTGTGCAATCACCAAGGCCTTCTCCTTCAGCAATACATGCTCTTGACAACAGGAAGAGTAAATACGTATGAAGAATCTCGAGTAAATAGCACTTGGAAGGTCATGCGACTTTTTATTAAGCAGGTCCAAGCTCTAGTTTTTATGATGAGCTTAGAGAATCAGAGCTTCTTTGACACATCCACGAGCATGGACAGCGAAGAGACGTAAAAGGAGAGTTATTGTTCATGAAATTCTATAACTAGCGTTGAACTGATCCGAAGAAAACGAAATAAGCTGGCCCATCACCAACCCGAATATTACTCTCCAAGTAGTGCGATAGACATGAATCCAAGACTATGAAACCGTCAAATGGAGATTTCCCATCGGGAATCTCAGATCAGATGAGCAAGGGGAAAAAGGGGTCAAATGAAGAAAACGGAACCAACCTGTCAGGAAGAGAGTGTGAGCACCGCCACAAGCGATGGACTTGAGGCCTTCTTTCTCGAAAGCTGGAGAAGCCACCGGCATAGGCCTCGCGTGGGACTCTAAATTCCCATGGCCGAGTCTGCCGTAATCTCCATTGCCCCACACTGCGGCAAACCTCTTCCCGGGGAAGGTCGAGAGGAATCTCCGGATCGAAGAGCATAGCGCCGAACTGGGTCGAATCCTGGACCGGGAATTTGCGATTCGGGTCCAATTTCTGCTCCACATTTTTAGCCTACCGCCTTCAAAATAGAGACAAGACGCGAAAAGAAATTCATTCAGCGCTCATCAGTGAGTCAGAAAAAAAAAAAAAAGGAATCGCGGCTGTGGGTTTGCTCGAAATTGAATGAAGAAATCTAACAGGAAAGAGAGGGGAGGAGAAGTGAACTGCACTACACGGTTGCGAAGAGAGCAAGGTAACTTCTACCGTCCCCTCTCTTCACCCTCTTCTTCATTTTATATATTTATTTGCACACTCATTTTCCTCTACGATATAGTTTTACTTGGTTAGTGGACTCTGCCTATGGTTTGGGCTGCCCGCACTGTGGGAGTATTGCTGATCAATTGCTGAACCTACAGGGCTCATTTATCTTAGTTTAGGTTCGAGTGTGCGTGGACCGCAGGGAATAAAAAGGTATCAGCTTGAGGTCCAGATATTACAAGAGAGAGAGAATCAACCACACCCGCCTAACAGATTGGTCTTCAACTTCTCTGCTTCGGGGGAAAAGCCTTTCAGCTACAAGGTCTTCTTGAGGTGACCCCTCATTCTTGCATAAGAGTACATTGTCAACTCTTAGTACTTCTTCCCATGTCAGAGAGTCATTATTCCCTTCCTCTCGTTTCATATATTTTGAATTCATTATTCTCTTCCCCTTATTTCATACATTTTAGAATACCTAATGGGTAAATCACTTCAACAAACACGTCCAATTTTAAAATTTACTATCTTGTCACGTATTTCGTTAATAACCTAATTTGACATGTATTTTATTTTTTCATTCACATATTGTTGCTGTAGTTAAATTCGGTTAAAATTACTATTAAATATTGGTGTGGCATGCTGGAATGGTATTCTAATGATGCATGGATGATGACATCAATACTTTGCTGATATATTATATTGACATGGCATACACAGACGCATAATAGTGATAAGGTTAGTGCTGGTGACATTATAGGGGAAAATAAAAAACTACATGATATTTTTTTGCTAAACACTACTTCAAGGTTATGGGTGAAATCAAAAGAATGGAGTTGCTACTAATCATTTAATAATTAAATTTTAAGGTTGATTAAAAATATGTTATTATCTAAGGGATCATGGCATTACAACCTATATTCTTATAAGTTGATCTTAAACCAAAGAATAGATTTAGGAGTCCTATTATGTTCGAAATACTCGCAAGCTAGTAAAACACCCTATAATTGAAACCCTAGTGTCATTTCACAAAATATTTATAGTTAGCTTCTAATACTTGAATTTCTCATTTTATAATCATCCATTGAATCCTCAATTCAAGACATGCATGTTCATGATATTGACAACACCCTGTGACCCATATCATTTTAAACTAATCTTTCTTTTAAAATTGATCCCTTTAATATGCCTTGAAAATAGGGAGTTCCATATGAAGCAACCATTCAAAGTCAAAGGTACAAGGATAACACATGGCACAAGTTCAATAAAATGAGTGTAGTAGTATTACTCAACAGTGGTCTAAAACTTATATGCCACATCGTAGCCAGTCATGCATATGAAAGGGGGAAGGAAAGGAAAGAAATTATAGAGAATATATGACACAAATTTAATAAAGGATAACAAAACACAAGAATTACTAACTGTGCTAACTCCCCTTGTGGCCTATTCCGAAGGCATTTATGCGAAGCAACCAAAAAGCACAATGTAGGGCTCGACTCAAAGAAAATTTCCTTCCGACACACACCACAAACTCAACCCAGAAACTAACAAGCAAAACACATCACAATTCTTCTTCAAAACGATTTGAAAACATCCCTAAATTTAGCCCAAGTTATCATCAATTCCTCCCTTGACAATCAGCAGAAATGGACAATCAATTGTCTAGAAATGATTAAGAACAGCCCCACATTCAACCATACGTTCAACCGGAAAACAACCAATGAAATAAGGCATTATTTCTCCAGGTTTGAATTCAATCTAAATGAACTCCGATTCAGCCTAGAAACAACCAATAAAAGTGGATTGACAAGCACCCAAAAATAACTTGAAATTAAAGCCATCCAAAACTCAATTTAAGTAAGCAACTTAACCCACAAATTGATCGAAATTTAGCTATAAATTGATCCACAACAATTGACACGTGCAGGGGACCAGACCTCTCTTGGAATCAATTTTAAATTCAACCCTAATCATCCTCAAAATCATTGTTAAATACCGCAGAGTAAAGCCCAAACTCAACTGAAAACATATTACCACCTATTACACTTTACATGATTTTGCATGATACTAACACTCCTCCTCAAGTATAGGAAGGAACAGAGTCAGAACAATTCTATAAAGGACTATGATTCACATATAAGCAAGACTTCAAATCTTCCTCTTTAATGGAATTGAGTGAATTGAATGAGACAGGGACAACACCATTTTAAACGTTTGGACATGAATGCGAAATGTGAGTCAGAAGCGCCTCAATCGATGCTCTCAAAGTGGGCAAACATGGAACATTGAGCTACTTCACCTACATCATGACATGATGATATCTTTAGGAATAAGTAAACAAACCCGACGATTTGACTAAGATATTGCAGCCTAAATGGTAAGCAAATGAACTAGCAGAGAGCAAATCCAGTGGAAAAACCAACAAAACGTAACTTTTGTATAATTACAATGCAATGTCAATCGTAGATGGTAGCTTAACCGATCATTCCATTCTAAAAATGCAGCTCATAATTAGTAACAGCAACACCCCATGGACCTAGCAATAGGAGGAAATCGCAACTTCGAAGCTGGACAAATGGACAACGGGCTGATCAGAAATGTGGCCATCTAGACTCTTTAACGGTTTTGACTGTAGGCCGAGAAATGAACCACAAATCCCTTCCAGGTATCATGGCAGTCTGATTCATCCTAAGACAGCCCATTATAGTACAATGCTAAGAACTCTGGCCCGACCATCAAATTGTCAGCAGCTTTGCAAATATTCAAATGCAGCAAAAAAGACAGTAGAACAGCCCAAGAAAATCACACGGTTAATAATGTATACTAGCTTTGGAACTCGTGGTGGGAGGTTCTATTTGGATTAACACACTAAGTCCAATCCTATGTGATGTAATTGGAATTATTTTACATTCATAAAATATAATTGAGATATTTTGTTCATTATATGATGTGTATTTTATTAATTATAATAAAACCCATAAATTAGACAATAGTTTTAGAATTATGATGAGATCATGATAGTATTGAAAGTTTTCATTTGAAATTATTCTTAGTCATAGCATCAATGAGTTGGAATTAGTGATCTGATAAGATAAGTACACTTGTTATATGCTAATAGTAAAAGGTAATTGATTTCATAGTTACTTGTGAGTAATTACTAATATAAAAGTGTAAGAGTTCATTATAGAATAGTTTACTGAATTGACTTCTCAAAGAAAGTATACTGTATACTCATGTAAATATCATTTGGCAATTTATTAGATGATAATAATTGTAAATACTCATTAAACCTGAGATTATCATAACACCTTGTAATTATTTAATTGTGATTTTTAATTATTCCTTAACGTGACTATCCAAAATACATGTAAAGTATTCTGAGCCCAATGAGACTCATAGATAATAAGTAATTAATATGAAATTTGTTACTCTCACCAAAGGAGATAATGTACCATGCGTCTTACTCAATATTAACTCAGGAAATCTCTATTCAAAGTAAGATGAAAATTTGAAAAAAAGTTTTCAATATTTCATAATTGAGTTAAATACTTGAGAATTATAATGTATATGAATAAATATTATAGTTTGATATTTTATTCATACCCTAACTTAATCGGAATATTGTATAACAAAAAATTTAATTACAAATGACTAATTACTAAAGGATATTCAATCTTTCGATTGATTATCATGATCTAGATAGTCATCATACATTGCGAGTTCAAACAATTAAGAGTTAATTGGATCATCTTATTAAAGGGTTTAATGAGATAATTAACTACGATCATCTTGGCTTAGTGTGGAGTTCAGTGGGCCACACACAAGTTATTACTCATAACAAAATTTAAATATATTAAATTATATATATAATTTTAAATTTTCGCTAGAATAAACTAACCCATAATAATCGTATGTATCTTATTGGATAAAAATATATTGAATTGATTAAATTTATAGAAATCATATGGATAAATATTCTTGTTTACACATACTTCATATTGACCATATTTGATCCGGTTAGATAATAATATATATGGTATATTATTTCATCTTGAAGAATATATCGCACGATCACGGTATTTTACTTAATGCAAAAATCTCGGCCAACAATTGTTTAGGAGATAATATCTTGAATAATATATTTCATGAAGAGATATGGTCATCAGATATGGCAATTTTGGACGAGGGTTTTAAAAATCCCGATTTGGGATTTCGAATACTGCCTCCTTCATAAAAGAAAAAAAACGAGAGGAAAAATGGTGAAATACATTTATGCTGTGACCGTCTTGAGAATTGTTCTCAATTTCTATACAGAAACTTGGTGTAAATATTGTAGAGGGCATGTGTCAGACTCTTGAGCTGTAACCCCATAGAATGCATATCACAAGGCATACCTTAGGGTAGTGGTAAGTGCATAGCAAGCATGCAAAGAAGTGCAGGCAATCATGTGTGAGGTATTGGGATAAATTGCGGGTCCATGAGCGGGCAAGTATGGAGATGGTCATGTGGGTGTGCACAAAGGCACTGGTGGAGCAAACAATCGATCAAGGCTCGGTAATGGGGCTGAGGGATCAAAGAGTGTCCATGGAGTGTCACAATTCACAAGTAGGCAAGTGCGCATATGGGTGGTGATGATGTCCACGAGTAAGGCACAATGCTACACTCAAGGATACTTGATGAACAAGATGTGATTGAGCAAAGGCCCTCAAGGAGTGCACACTACTCAATATGCATGGTAGATGCTAAGAAGATGCTTAACACGTAGTGACTGGTGATTCAACTACTTGTGGAGATCAGATAAGTCCCCGACCATGCTTGAGCACCATTGGATGCTGCAATCTCAATAAGATGGATGTGATCAAGGGAGGTGATCATGGACGTGGGCCTTGGAGGAGAGTGGATTGTATTGACGATGCTAAGTTGGCACCATGTCATCCGTACTTGGTCAAACAGACACTCGGGGAAATATTCTCCTAGGATATGGCAAATTAATATGTTATGGAAACAATCTTGGAGATTGCAAATTGATGACCGAGATTGGACAAATCAAGATCTAATGGAGAGAATCAAGGGATTCAAATATATCGGTTGCCATATCTAGTATGCTAGGCTCCTCTATATAAAGGGGGCTCAGTCTCATTCTTAGGGACATCCAAAATTTTCAGAGGAGAGACATAGAGAGCTAGAGACTTTGAGAGGGTGGGAGACAAGTCAAAGCAACCAGTCTAGTGCTCTTGAGAGGAGGCACAAGACGGGTGGGGAGTGCAAGTAGTGAGAGACTATGAGGCATATACTCATGTGATTGCGTGTAAGTGTTCTGATTTGGGTTGGGTTTTTGTGTACTTGTGATATATGTGAATACAAGTTACGTTTCCCCCACTTGTGTTCTTGTATTCCTCTATGTTACTTTTGTGGTTTTATGATCAAATGAACTCGACAGTATATGCAATGAGTGGCTGGTCAGCAAGTGGAATGTTGACACCAATGGGATGCGAAAAAATTTGTGCCCTGCATTGGTCCCGTGACAGTGGTATCAAAGATGCATTTAGGTTGAGTAGATCCTTTCTGAAAGACCATGCGTACCTCACAATCAACAATTGTGTGGACTAGAGCGATGGAAGCATTGCGAGAGCGACTAGCAGTGTTGGAAGGCCGCATTATAGAGCTCAATGAACAAGCAAACCCGATTGCTACATCGGAACAGCATGTTGCTGCTCTGGAGGATACTGTTGGTGAAGGTGACGATCTTGGTGGAACCATAACTGATCTACTGAAAGAAATCAGGCTTGACATAGCAACCCTGAAGGATGATGTGGTCTTGATCAAGTGACAATTGGTGTCCCAAGTGGGGCCAACAGTTGAGCCTTGTGGGAAGATGAAGGTCCCTAAGTCGAAGACATTTGAAGGGACTAGGAGTTTCAAGGATCTTGACAACTTCATACGGGATATGGAGAACTATTTCAATGCTATGAAAATCCCAAACGCCAAGAAAGTGATGATCACCACCATGTATCTCATGAAGGATGCAAAGCTATGGTGGTGGACACTTTCCAAGATGATGTTAGTGCTGGTAAACCCTAGATTGAGACTTGGGAGGCACTAAAGAAGGAGCTAAAAGAGTAGTTCCTACCAAGCAACACAGCATGGCTTGCTTAGGATGCATTGGCCAAGCTGAGGCATAGTGGACCATTGCAAGACTACGTAAAAGAGTTTAGCGCATTGATGCTAGACGTGATAGATATGTTAAAAACGGACAAGCTATATACATTCTTGAAGGGGTTGCAACCTTGGGCTCAACTTGAGCTAAGGAGTTAAGGTGTCAAAGACATTCCTTCTACCTTAGCTATGGTGGATGCATTGCTAGACTTACATGTTGCTCGTGGCGAGGATGGGAGCAAGAAGGCCTAGGATAAGGACAAGGACAAGGACAAGGACAAGAAGTCCAAGTCCTATGTGAAAGGGAAGTCAGATAAGGATAAGGAGAAGCAACTAACTCGACTGAACAAAGGGAAGGGGAAAGTGATTGAGGGTGCCAATGAGAAGAAGGACTCTCATACACATCCAAGTTGCTTCATTTGTAATAGACCCCACAAGGCAAAGGCGTGCCTAAAGAGGGAGGGGAAAGTTACTACCCTTTGGTCGGATGACTCCAACGATGACCCCATGCAGCATGTTACTTGACTATAGGCTCGTGGCACTATGCGAAGTGAGCACCCAAAGGTACACCACAATATGTTATTTGTGGATGTGACCTTGAATGGTCGGCAGATGTCGCCCTTGGTGGATACTGGTTCCACCAACACATTCGTATCAAATTGGATGGTATGCCACTTGGAGTTGCGAGTGGAGCGCTCTCACAATCGTTTGAAGGCAGTGAACTCTAAGAGCCAACTAATGGGCAGGTTGCTAAGATATGTTCCCATCAAGATAGGTGCATGGGAGGGTACAGTGAATTTGATGGTAGTTGCTCTGGATGATTATGACCTCATCCTTGGGAATAGCTTCTTTACAGATGCATTAGTCACCATCATGCCTTATTTGGGAGGCATTGTAATCAGAGATCCATGATGAACTTGCTTCATGCAAGGATACAAAGGCCTTGCTCACTTCGAGGAAGTTGCCACGGAGAAAGTGTTGCAATGCAATTAGCATGTGGGATGAAGAAGGGGTATCCCACTTACCTTGCAATTATTAGGGAAATGGAAATGCAGGAGGAAAAGGCAGAGCCTGAGATTCCACTTGAGATAGTGGAAGATCTCGAACAATTCCAAGATGTTATGCTAGACGACTTGCCGAGAGGGCTACCTCCACGCTGAGCAATGGGTCACAAGATAGAGCTGTTGCCAAGCACAACTCCCCCTACAAAAGCCCCATACCGGATTTCCCCAAAGGAGCTAGGAGAGCTATGGAAGCAGTTGACTGAGTTGCTAGATGCTGGGAAGATCCAACTATCCAAAGCCCCTTATGGAGCCCCGATGTTGTTCCAGGAAAAGTAGGATGGTTCTCTCCAACTTTGCGTTCAGGATATTGGCAAGTCCACATAACAGAAGGAGATGAGTCCAAAACTATGATGGTAACTCTGTACGGTCATTTGAATTCCTCGTAATGCCTTTTGGATTGACTAACACCCCTGCAACATTTTGCAACTTGATGAATGATGTGTTTCACGACATGCTGGACTACTTTGTGGTAGTATATTTGGACGACGTTGTCATGTATAGTAGGGATATGGTGCAACATGTGCAGCACTCGCGGGTTGTTATTGAACGTCTTAGGCAACACTCCCTATACGTCAAAAGGGAGAAGTGCGAATTTGGCATGCAAGAGATCTAATTTTTGGGCCATGTGGTTGGCTAGGGATAGGTGTGGATGGACCCCAAGAAGGTGTAGGCAATCCAAGATTGGCCTCCACCTAAGTAGGTGTCTGAGTTGCAGAGCTTCTTGGGACTAGCGAACTACTACTGCAAGTTTATCAAAGGGTACTCAAAGAGGGTGAGTCCCCTGATTAATCTATTGTAGAAAGATCATAAATGGATCTGGGACGAGGACTGTGATGTGGCATTCTCCAAACTGATGACCGCTATTGTGTTGGAGCTCGTGCTTAAGCTCCCAGACTTTGAGAAGCCTTTTGAGGTACACACGGATGCCTCAGATTGTGTTGTTGGAGGAGTCCTCATGCAAGATGGACATCCCCTGGCATTCAAGAGTTGGAAGCTAAAACCCACTAAACAGTGATATTCAACACACGAGAAAAAGATGCTAGCTATCATGCATTGCTTGAGGGTGTAGCAAGTGTATTTGTTGGGGACCACATTTGTGGTCAAGATGAACAACATCGCCAATACTTTCTTCAAGTCACAACTGAAGTTGTCACCAAGGCAAGCGCTGTGGCAAGAGTTCCTAGCAGAGTATGACTTCGAGTGGGAAGGCACAACCTAGTGGTAGATGCACTCAGTCGGAAGACTTCGGATCAGCTGGCGGCTTTGACTCAAGTTACCTCTGACTTCCTCCAGGATGTCAAGATTGCTACACTAAGGGGTAAGACCTATCAACTCCTAGTAGAGCAAGTTAAGGATGGGACAGTGAGAGGTATTGGCTAGAAGATGGGCTACTTTATGGCAAAGCTTGTCCCTAGTGAAGGGGGATTGCACTACTAGCTAATGAAAGAGAGTCATGATAGTCCTTGGGCTGGACATTCAAGTTGTGAGCAAATGCTAGCATTATTGTCAAGGTCCTATGTTTAGCCAAGGATGGCTGATGATGTTAATTATACGTCAAGACTTATCTTGTGTGTCAACAAGACAAGGTGGAGAGGTGTGCAAAGGACAGTCTCCTACAACCTTTGGTAGTGCCAGAGAAGCCTTGGGTATTGGTTTCAATGGACTTTGTGTTTGGGATTCCAGAAGTGAAGGGCTATATGACGATGGTGGTGGTTGTGGACCAATTCTCCAAGTATGTGATTTTCACCCCAAGGCTAGGAACTGCATTGCCAAAACTACTACTAAGGCATTCTATCGCTCCGTGGTGAAGCTCTTTGGAGTCCCAACAAAGATAGTGAGTGACCGCGATGCTTGGCTCACAAGCAACTTCTGGACATGTTTATTCAAACTGTTGGGATCTGATTTGAAGTTCTTGATGGCCAATCATCTCCAAATGGACAGCCAAATGAAACAAGTGAATGCGCTGCTAGAGGAGTACCTGAGGCATTATGTCTCAACCAGTCAAAGGAATTGGTTAGGACGTGCATCGCTCCTCTACTATATGTCATAGCTCATTTGAGTTAGCAATGGGCTACCAACCACTAACACCGTAGGAAGTGGCGTTGCAGCGCAAAGAAAGGCTATGTTCAGCCACATATCAATTTGCTCACAATAAGCATGAGATAGCCTCGCCAAAGCTGCTAGGAGGACAAAGAAGTATGCGAACCAGAATCGGAGACCACTAGAATTCTAGGTGGGGGACTTAGTGATGTTGAAGCTCACCCCACAAATATGGAAGAAAACCACAGGCAAGCACTGGCACAAAGGTTTGTTCTAGTAGTACGACAGTCATTTGAAGTGATCAAGAGGGTCGGGGGAGTAGCCTATTGGCTAACACTACCAGAGAGGATGAAGGTGCACCCGACAATCCACATCAGTTTCCTTAAGCCTTACCATTGGGACGAAGAGCATCTAGAGTGCAACAAGGTGAAGCATGCCCCTCTCACCATGAGGAAGGAACTCGACAAATAGGTGGAAAGCATACTTGATCACCATGTGCTGGGCTACAACAAGATGAATAGGAGGATGGAGTACATGGTGAAGTAGAAGGATCAACTAGAGTCAAAAGTGACTTGTGAGAAGGATATCACACTCTAGTAGTACGAAGACCTCATTTGGCAGTATAGAGAGTCTCACTTGACGAGGGCGTGAAATCCCTCTAGTGGGGCAAGTTTGTTAGACCCTTGAGCTCTAACCCTGGAGAATGCGTACCACAAGCTGTACCTCGGGGCAATGGTAGTACATAGCAACCATGCAAGGAAGTGTGGATAGTCATGTGCAAGGAAGTGTGGATAAATTGCGGGTCCATGAGCAGGCAAATATGGAAATGGTCATGCGGGTGTGCGCAAAGGCACTGGTGGAGCGAATGATCAATCATGGCTCAGCAATGGGTCTGAGGGATCAAAGAGTGGCCATGGAGTGTCACAATTCACAAGTAGGCAAATGCGCGTATGGGTGGTGATGATGTCCATGAGCAAGGCACGACACTACGCTCAAGGATGCTGAATTGATGTGATCCTCGCCGACCCGTGATAAGACCCAATGCCAAGAGTGACAAGAACCTACCAACCCATGATGAGACCCGAATCAAATAAGGTCATCAAAGATCGTGCTCAATGGTAGACTCGGTGGAACCGCAACCCATTAACTAGGAAGAGGTAAGAACCTCCATATAGTGAAGACGCCACAATCAACTATGGAATGGTTGATTGATAAGTTAGGGGTGAACTCCATAGAAGACTTCGATAAGTTCAAAAGGTTCATCAAGAACCCAAGAGAGAGTAAAACCTCACATCTTATTCATCTAAAAACTCTGTGTGTGTGTGTGTGTGTGTTTTCGTCCAAGCTCTATTACAAGCCTTTAAATAGACCAATATTCAATATCTTCAACTCATTATATTCCTAAAGTGTTCTCATAGGTTGGAAAACTAAATAAGGAAACATGCAAGTTTAGCAACTAGAAATCCTAAGATATATGCTATCTAAACAAAATAAGAAAGTGATATGTGCTCAATCACAATAATATTTCAACACATTATCTTTCAAAATTTTCATATTTTGCAACATTCTTGCATCCATATGCAGTAATCACGATCTTGAATCTTGATACTTGTATTATTATTGGAGACACCTGGTGATGAAATTGATGCTTTAATGTTGTAGCCGGATTCACATCATTAGTGAACAAGGTGTGATCGAGCAAAGGCACTCAAGGGGATGCTCAACACTTAGCAGCTGGTGATTTGACTAATTGTGGAGATCGAATAAGTCCCTAACCTTGCTCGAGCACTGTTGGATGTTGCAATCCTGATCAGACAACCATGACCAAGGGAGGCGATCATGGACGTGGGCCCTAGAGGAGAGTGGATTGGATCAACGATGTCGAGTTGGTGCCATGTCATTCGTACTTGGTCAAATTGACAATCGAGGAAAGATTCTCCTTGGATATGGCAAATCAATCTATTATGGAAACAATCTTGGAGATTTCATATCGATGGCCAAGACTGGACAGATCAAGATCTAATGAAGAGAATCAAGGGATTCAAATATATCGGTTGCCATATCTAGTCTACCAAGCTCCTTTATATAAAGGGGGCTCAGTCTCATTCTTAGGGACATCCAGAATTCTCAGAAGAGAGATATAGAGAGCCAAAGACTGAGAGAGTAAGAGCCAAATCAAAGCGACCAGTTCGGAGTTCTTGAGAGGAGGCACAAGATGGGTGGGTAGTGCAAGTAGTGAGAGACTATGAGGCATATACTCATGTGACTACGTGTAAGTGTTTTGATTTGGGTTGGGTTTTCGTATACTTGTGATATATGTGAATACAAGTTATGTTTTTTTCCCAATTGTGTTCATATATTTCTTTATGTTGCTTTTGCAGTTGAATGATCAAATGACCTTGACGGTATGTGCAGTGAGTAGCTGGTCAGCAAGCGGAGTGTCAATGCCAGCGAGATGCAAAAAAATTTGTGCCCCACATAGGTCCAGTGCCAGCATGCACATGTCGTTACAGTGCAGGGCCACAAATGAAACAAATCAAAAGAATGAGGGTCTAACAGGAAATAACTAAAAATAGGGTTGTTAACGTCATTAGGGTGTAACAGAGTAACGACTGAGACACTTGTATAAACCAGCCATGTAACCAACGATTGAGACGATGAATAAGAAAATCCAGTTCCTACTATCAAATTCTCTTCCGATTTCCAAATTTTCGTGGGCTAGATAGCTACTACCTATCAATTAGTATTAGAGTCGTCCTTCCTTGACCTATGGTGAAGTTGTTGGAGACACATGTGGCATACGAGAAGCGGAAATTTGAGGCTTTGCTACGAGAACGAGACCAGCAATTGGAAGAAATGCAGGTTAGATTTGAGAAAATGGAAAAGCGGTTCCATGAGGTGCTGAGTTTCCTCCGGAATCCAGGACCACAACAAGGGGCGCTGCTCCGGAATGGTTTTGGAGAGGGTAGTGGCCAGGGATCGCACCACAACCACACAGCAGACTCCTATGCCTCCACGACTAGGGTGGGAAGGGTGGAGTTCCCACGGTTTGACGGAACCAACTTCGATGACTGGCTGTACAGGTGCCAACAATTCTTTGAATTTGAAGCAACACCTGATTTCACAAAAATTAGAGTCATAGCTATACATTTGGAGGGTCGAGCTCTACAATGGCACCAGATGTGGATGAAAACTAGGGGGGTCACTGGGGCCATGATGGGCTGGGACAACTATGTGGCAGCCTTGAGTGCTCATTTTAGCACGAAAGGTTATGAGGACCCATGGGGTGATCTCAAGAACTTGACCCAAGAAAGTATGTTGCCTGATTCTATTGAAGCATTTGACAGCTTACTTAACAGGGTGGAAGTGGTGGAGGAGGTAGAAGTAAGTCTATTATTGTGATGACTCAAGAATGAGATCTAGCACCACGGGAAGATGCTACAGCTGCAAACAATCAATGAGACCTATCGCTTGGCCAAGTTGCAAGAAGCGAATTGTCGGGCAATGGGATGTCTGCAAAGTGGCCTGGGGTCTCCCTTTAAGGCCGGATAGACGAGAGTTTGTAATCCAACTGTGACTTACCACACCAAGGATGATCAGTGGGGTTCGGTGAGGCCACATGGCTAGAGAGGGCCACTACCACCACCAGCCAACACGGCGAGCCCTAAACAAAAGGGGATGACAAGAGCCAAGTCCTTGAAAACCCTGTCCAATGCGGAGTATGAGGATCCAAGGAAATGGGGTCTCTGTTTCTGGTGCAATGAAAAATTTTAGCTCGGGCACACATCCGCCAAGATGCAAGCATTTTCAATCTATGTGGATGATAGTGACAGAGAAGAGGACGATGATGGGGAGAAGGGGCCCAAGATATCCATCCATGCATTAGATGGCAGCTCATGCTGTAGAACCATGAAGGTTACTGTAAGCTCCTCAATGCTCAAACACGGATATGGCCGCTACGCGAGTCCTTGATCGCATAGCAACTAGGGCCAGGATCGGGGAAAGACTGCTGATGGATCATATGGTATGGAAGGGTGAGCGGGCAGGCAACGCGGGCAAAGGGTTCTCCCGCAAGACTTGCTCCATGGCGGATTGGCAGGCAGTGTGCGCGCGGCTGCTCCCGCATGATGCGCTCAAGGACGGGCCACAGGGATGCCCGAAGCCTCCCTGGGACATGCTCCAGGGCGACCTGGAGGGCTATGGATGCGTGCAAGCTCCCGCAACACGATTCCTAGGGCAGGCCATCCGGATGCTCTAGGAATGCCATAAGCGCCCGCAAGTGCCGTTAGGGAAGGCTGCTCATGGTTGAGCAGCACCTTAGATGCCAGCAACTGATCCAAGTCGCGGGCATGGGCCCAAGACCGAGGTGAGTGTCGGTGGCACTCAGCCGAACCAGATCGGCTTCAGTCGTGGGGGCATGGGCTCCCAGTCAGAGGACCGAGCTGGCAAGCAATCATCCCAACTGCTCCCATCCATCCAACTGCTCCAATCAATCCCACTGCTGCAGGCACCAACTCCTACTTTGCAGGTAGGGGAAGCAGGGTGGCTAGGGACTATGCTACCTGCCCCAGCAAGGATAAAAGGGATGGTTGGTCGGCAGGAGGAAGGACACATGAAAGGCACACCAACACACAGACACACTCCAGGCGAGCGAGCAAGTGAGCGAGCAAGCTAGGCAAGGAGGAAGGAAGACTGGAGCAAAGGAAGGGAAGTCCTTGACAGAGAGTCGAACTAGGAAGGCCGGTAGTGCTGTCTCCAATTCCTCCAGCCATGCGTGGACTTCTGGGGCGAGTTCACCTGTCCAAGTGAGGAGTGCAAGTGCTGGACGCACAAAGGCACATACTTGGCATGTCCGTGTAAGGTCGTGTAAGGGTTTTGCATATTCTTGTAATCCAATTTGTGAATACAAGTGAGATTTCCCTTACCGTGTGCTGTTTGATTCTGTCCCTTTGTTGCTAAACCTCACCGAGCTGCGTTGTTACATGTGTTTGGGTTGGCTGAAAGTGTGCGGGACACTGCTCAGCACCATCGTAGGATCGGAAAATTTTGGGTAAAGTCTGACTCCTATGATAGTTGGTATCAGAGCCGCATTCAACGGTAAGGTGAGTGTCTTCAACAACAAATGACCAGTGACTTGAACGTCACGCATGGACACCCTGAAGGATCGAGTTGCGGCCTTGGAAGCATCCCTCGGCAACATGTTTGGAGTTGGTGGAACAGTAGCAGAGGTACTGGCATCCTTTATCCCAGACGTTGCTTGGTTGAAGGAGGAAGTGTGCATCCTTCGACATGCGTTGGCTGCCGGAGCAGCTGAAGCAGAGGGATCTTAGGCGAAGATAAGAATACCTGAACCCAAAGCCTTCACAGGCGCTCGGAGTTCCAAGGAGCTCGAGAACTTCTTGTGGGAAGTCGAACACTACTTCGAGGCAGGAAGAGTTCCAGAAGGGGAACAAGTCTCGATGGCTGTTATGTACTTGTTTGGGGATGCGAAGCTCTGGTGGCGAACCCACAAGCAAGATGCTACTACTGGCGGGCGGCCACGCATCAGAGACTAGCCTTTGCTGGAGAGGGAACTCAAGGAGCAGTTCCTTCCCACAAACACTTCGTGGGCTGCTCGGGATGCGCTGTGCAACCTGAGGCAGACCGGCATAGTACGTGACTACGTTAAGGAATTTAGTTCCTTGTTGCTGGATGTCATGAGATGTTCGAGTTGGACAAGCGTTCAACTTCATGCAGGGTCTTCAATTGTGGGCTCAACTTTAGCTGCGAAAGCAGGGAGTCTAAGACCTCTAGACCGCAATGGCAAAGGCGGATGCACTGATTGACATCCGCGTAGCCAAGAATGACTCGAAGGGGAAGTAGGCTGAGAAGCCAAAGGACAAGGCGTCCAAGCCTGGCAAGAATGCAAGCAAAGGCGAGAAGAAGAAGCCACCCAAGGGGGACAAAGGGAAGGGGAAGGCAATGGAAGGCACGTCCCTAAAAGACCCCAAGACCCACCTTGGGTGCTTCATTTGCAACAGCCCCCATCGTGCTCGTGAGTGCCCAAAGAGGGAGAAGTTGTAGGCCCTGGTAAACAGGACTGACTCTGACTCTAATGGCGAACAGACCAGACTAGCACCTCTCCAAATTCTTAGTGCCATCCGCTCGGGGAGGAAGGCACCGGAGCAGGGACTGATGTACATACTGATGACCCTAAATGCCAAGGAGGCAGCGGTGATGGTGGACACTAGCGCAATGCACAACTTCGTGTCGGATCGAGTGGTGCAAGCCTATGGATTGCAAATCCAGAAGCAAGCCAGCAGCATCAAAGCTGTCAACTCCCAAAGCAGGCCCGTGCTTGGGATGGCCAAGGGAGTGCCCGTCCAAATTGGCGAGTGGTCAGGGAACATTGACATCATGGTCATTCTGATGGATGACTTCGACGTTATACTTGGTAACAACTTTCTGGTGAGAGCTTGTGCCTCAGTCATGCCACACTTGCCCGGTTTGGTGATTGTAAACTTGAAGAAGCCATGCTCCATTCGGGGATTCAAGGACCTCAATCATGCGGAGGACATCCAGACCGAGAAGGTCTCGGCTATGCAAATAGCCAAAGGCTGGAAGAAGGGCCAGCTTACCTACCTTGCTACTATCCATGAGACAAAGCCTGACCTGGGCGGGAATGCGGAGGTCCTTGACATGGTGCAAGGGATCCTAGGCGACTTTTGTAATGTTATGCCCGAGGAGCTACCCAAGGGCTTACCGCCAAGGCGGGTGGTAGATCACAAGATCGAGTTGATTCTGGGAACAAGGCCACTTGCCAAAGCACCTTACCGGATGTCACCTAAGGAGCTGGAGGAGTTGCGGAAACAACTCCAGGACTTGCTGGATTCGGGGAAAGTTCAACCCTCCAAGGCGCCCTTTGGAGCGCCAGTGCTATTTTAGGAGAAGCAGGACAGCACGTTGCGGTTGTGCGTGGACTACCGCGGGTTGAACAAAGCCACCGTGAAGAACAAGTACCCGGTGCCATTGATTGCAGACTTGTTCGATTGCCTCAGTGGAGCCGAATTCTTCACCAAGTTGGACCTGAGATCGGGATACTAACAGGTTCGCATAACGGAAGGCGACGAGCCAAAGACGACAATGGTGACTCGGTATGGGTCCTATGAGTTTAAGGTGATGCCATTTGGCTTAACCAATGCACCAGCCACATTTTGTAATCTCATGAATGATGTATTTCATGATATAATAGACAAGTTTGTGGTTGTGTATCTCGATGATATTGTCGTCTATAGCCGATCTCTAGAGGAACATCTTGGGCATTTACGTTTTGTGTTCCAGCGGTTAAGGGAACATTGGCTGTACGTAAAGGAGAAATGCGAGTTCTGCACCAAGGAAATCAACTTCCTTGGCCATGTGATTGGCGGGGGCATGGTGCGGATGGATCCCTGGAAGGTGCAAGCCATCAAGGAATGGACTGCCCCAACTAAGGTGGGCGAGCTGCGGAGTTTCCTTGGATTGGTAAACTACTACCGGGAGTTCATCAAGGGATACTCAAAGCTAGTATCCCCGCTCACTGATCTACTGCAAAAAGGCCAGCCTTGGACTTGGGATGGGGCATGTGCGGACGCCTTGGAGAAGATCAAGTCTCGGATTGTGGCCAAACCTGTGCTAAAGCTTCCGAACTTCGACAGGTCATTTGAAGTCCATACGGATGCTTCTGATCGTGCTGCAGGTGGAGTGCTGGTGCAAGACGGGCACCCGGTGGCGTTCGAGAGCTGGAAGCTGAAGTCGGCCAAGCAACGCTACTTAGCACACAAGAAGGAAATGTTGGTGGTTGTGCACTGCCTGCGGGCATGGTGGGTATATCTACTTGGCACTTCTTTTGTGATCAAAACTGATAATGTTGCAAACACTTTCTTTAAGACGTAAAAGAAGCTGTCCCCAAGGCAAGCCCAGTGGCAGGAGTTCCTGGTCGAGTATGACTTCGAGTGGGAGCAGAGGCCGAGGCGTCACAACCAAGTTGCCGACATATTGAGCAGAAAGGCAGTAGAGATGGTTGCTGCGCTGACCCAGTTGGAATTCGACTTCATGGGCAAACTGAAGGATCAGGTGAAGGAGGATTGGGTATACCAAAAGCTGGTCGCGCAAGTCCAAGATGGTACCATGAGAAGGTATTGGATCGAGGATGGATTGCTGTACGCGAAGGGTGGTCACATGTTCGTCCCCAGCGGAGGGCTGCGGACTCAGCTGTTGCGCGAACATCACGATGCGCAATGGGCTGAGCATCCCGGATGTGAAAGGATGCTTGTGCTATTGACCCACTACTACTTCTGGCTGAAGATGGAGGATGATGTTGAACTCTTCATCAAAACATGTCTTGTTTGCCAACAAGACAAGGTCGAGCGGCGCACCAAGGCAGGCTTGCTGCAGCCTTTGCCTATTCTAGAGAAACCCTGGGTGTTGATTTCTATGGATTTCATCAGCGGCTTCCCGGAGGTTAAAGGCTTCGATGGAGTCATGGTGGTGGTGGATAGGTTCTCGAAGTATGGGATCTTCAGGCCGACCCCAAAGAATTGTTCAGCGGAGACGGCGGCAGAAGAGTTCTACCACCATGTGGTCAAGCTGTTTGGGATCCCGATGGATATCGTGAGTGATCATGATGCTCGGTTCACTGGGAGGTTCTGGACCCATCTCTTCAACATGATGGGGACAGAGCTGAAGTTCTCAACGGCGAACCACTCGTAGACGGATGGGTAAACGGAAAGGATGAACCAGCTGCTAGAAGAGTACTTGCAGCATTATGCCACAGCCAGCCAGTGGAATTGGCTGGAACTCCTGGACAAGGCACAGTTTTGCTACAACCTGCACCGTACCTCAACAACTGGGTTCAGTCTATTTGAGCTCGCTTTGGGCTACCAACTATTGACCCCGTCCGAAGTGGCCCTCTAGAAGAGAGAAGGGCCGTGTCCTGCTACTTACCATTTTGCCTGGAACAAGTAGGAGATGCTCGAGGAAGCACAGGACAACCTCGCCAAAGCTGTCCGCCCCATGAAGAAATATGCGGACCAGGAGCGTTGACCGCTGGAATTTTAGGTCAGTGACAAGGTCATGCTGAAGTTGATGCCCCAAATCTGGAAGAAAGTGACGAGCAAAAAGATGGCACAAGGGCCTCATTCGGCGCTACGATGGGCCATTCAAGGTTGTGAAGCGGATTGGAGTGGTGGCTTACCACTTAGCGCTACCCGAGAGGATGAAGATTCATCCTACTTTCCATGTCATCTTCCTAAAGCCTTACCACGAGGACGTGGATGCGAAACGCGTGAGGGCAAGGTGGGCTCCGTTGAATGTACGCACGGAGTTGGGGATGGAGGTTGACCGGGTGCTGGACTGACGAGTGTTGGGATACAGCAAGAAGAACTGGAGAACGGAGTATCTGGTTCAATGGAAAGGTTTGCCAAGGTTGGAAGCGAGCTGGGAGAAGGTGGCGACACTTTGGCAATTCGAGGAGAAGATCCAGGAGTACCTCCACTCTATTCCGACGAGGGCGTCGGCTTCCTCAAGTGGGGGAGGTTTGTAAGCCCCTCAATGCTCGGACATGAATATGGTCGCTACGTGAGTCCTCGATCGCATAGCAACCAGGGCCAAGATCGGGGAAAGACTGCCAATGGATCATATGGTATTGAAGGGCGAGCGGGCAGGCAACGCAGGCAAAGGGTTCTCCCACAAGACTTGCTCCATGGTGGATTGGTAGGCGGCGTGCGCGTGGCTGCTCCCGCATGACGCGCTCAAGGATGGGCGACAGGGACGCCTGAAGCCTCCCCAGGACATGCTCCAGGGCGAGCTGGTGGACTACGGATGCGTGCAAGCTCCCGCAACTTGATTCCTAGGGCAGGCCATCCGGATGCTCTAGGAATGCCATAAGCACCCGCAAGTGCCGTTAGGGAAGGCTGCTCATGGTCGAGCAGCACCTCGGATGCCAGCAACTGATCCAAGGCGAGGGCATGGGCCCAAGACCGAGCTAAGTGTCGGTGGCACTCAGCCGGACCAGATCGGCTTCAGTCATGGGGGCATGGGCTCCCAATCAGAGGACTGAGCTGACGAGCAGTCATACCAACTGCTCCCGTCCATCCAACTGCTCCAGTCAATCCCACTGCTGCAGGCACCAACTCCTGCTCGGCAGGTAGGGGATGCAGGGCAGCCAGGGACTGTGCTACCTGCCCCTGCAAGGATAGAAGGGATGGCTGGTCGGCAGGAGGAGGGACACGAGAAAGGCACACCAACACACAGACACACTCCAGGCGAGCGAGCAAGCCAGGCAAGGAGGAAGGAAGACTGAAGCAAAGGAAGGGAAGTCCTTGACAGAGAGCTGAACCAGGAAGGCCGGTAGTGCTGTCTCCAGTTCCTCTAGCCGTGCGTGGACTCCCGGGGCGAGTTCACCTATCCAAGTGAGGAGTGCAAGTGCTGGACGCACAAAGGCACATACTTGACGTGTCCGTGTAAGGTCGTGTAAGGGTTTTGCATATTCTTGTAATCCGGTTTGTGAATACAAGTGAGATTTCCCTTACCGTGTGCTGTTCGATTCTGTCCCTTTGTTGCTGAACCTCACCGAGCTGAGTTGTTACGTGTGTTTGGGTTGGCTGAGAGTGTGCGGGACACTGCTCAGCACCATCGCAGGAACGGAAAAATTTGGGTAAAGTCCAACCCCTGTGACAGTTACCATGTTTGTGGGGCAGAAACCATTGCGGATTCTTATAGACTCGAGCAATACGCATAGCTTCCTCGATGAGGAGCTCGGTAAGCAACTTGGCTGCCAACTTGTTGCTGTCCAACCTGTAAACATAACTGTTGACAATGCAGGTCAGCTGACTTATAACTTCACCTGCCAGAACTTTCATTGGTGTATGCGGGGTCAGACATATACCATAGACGTTTTGTTGGTTCCGCTTGAGAGCTATAACATGATCTTGGGAGTGCAGTGGCTCATGACGCTATGCAATATAACATGGAACTTTGATGAGCTACGACTAATGGATCAAGAGAGGATGATACAATTGCTTGGGAATCCAAGCAACTTGCGGTCCTGCACCTTTGTGTCCTAGAAGATACAGAAGGGCTGCGAGGCATACCACATAGCGGAAGCCAGGAAGAGATAGCAGCCACAGTTTTTGGACAACATTCTCTCAGAGCCCCAGCAGCCGCCGCCCAGGAGAAGCCATGATCACAAGATCCCACTTAAGGTAGGGGCCTCTCTGGTCAACATTCAGCCTTATCGGTATCCATCCGCCCAAAAGCATGTCATTGAACAGATGGTCTACAAAATGCTGCTTTCGGGGATCATACAGCATAGTAGTAACCGAGCGCATCGCCAATGATCCTAGTCAAGAAGAACGACGGATTTTGGTGAATGGGCATTGACTATCGCTGCCTAAATGACTGGACTGTTAAGGACAAGTTTCCCATCCCTATCATTGAAGATCTACTAGATGAGTTGCACGGCTCAATGGTATATTTGAAATTGGATTTGCGTGCAGGATACCACCAGATCAGAATGCAGGATGAGGATGTGCACAAAACTGCCTTTTGAACTCACAAGGGCCGCTATGAGTTCCTGGTGATGCTCTTCAGGCTCACAAATGCTCCGCCCACCTTCCAGAGTTTGATGAACTCTATCTTCAAGCCCTTCCTTCATAAGTTCACTCTCGTGTTTTTTGACGGCATTCTAATTTACAGTAGTAACATTGTACAGCACGTGGAGCACCAACGGGCAATGTTTGAACTGTTAGGGATATCTGGGACATTTCATTTCCGCCCAAGGGGTCACCACTAATCCCAAGAAGGTCCAAGCAGTGTAGGAGTGGGCAATCTCCATAGACAGTAAAGCAGCTCCGGGGATTCCTCAGTCTAACTGGCTATTACAGGCGCTTCGTTTGGAACTATGGCTCTATTTGTAAACCCTTGACAGAACTCCTAAAGAAGGATTCGTTCGTATGGTCTCTGTTAGCTACAACAGCTTTGGAAAGACTCAAGAATGCCCTGGTCTCAACCCCAGTATTAGCCCTACCAGATTTCTCACGGCCCTTTGTAATTGAGACTGATGCTTCCAAGCAGGATATGGGAGCAGTCCTATTGTAGGGAGGCCACCCCATCGCCTACATTAGCAAGTCATTTGCCAATGTGCACAGGAGCTTGTCGACCTACAAAAAAGAGCTCCTCATAGTGCTCCTAGCTGTGAAGAAGCGGGGTCACTACTTGAAGGCCAGGCCTTTTGTCATCTACACGGACACTAGAGCCTTAAACACCTGCTAGAACAGCGGCTTAGTACCCCACTACAACATTCATAGCTCACAAAATTGCTAGGCTATGACTGTGTGATCCAATACCAGAAAGGCTGATGCTCTGTCAAGGGTAATGGGTAGCGAATTACAACTATTGGTCATTCCCACCACCCAAGTTGATCTCTACGATAAGATCAAGGATAGTTAGAGTTCTAACTGGTCATTACAGCATATTATTTGTTGAGATATACCATCCCATATCGATTAAATGAAGAAAACGTTGTGAGCTTATAAGAAGGTTGAGTACCGCTATCTATTAGCTTGAGCTTTTAAGTGAAAATGGGCCCGATCCCTTATGGGCTCACAACGAATTTACATGGTATCAGAGCCAATGGGCTCGCACCTCGCCCGACCCGAGTCCAGAAGTCTGGCTCGTAGTTAGTTAATATAAGCCCAAGTACGAAAGAAAATTGCCCAACTCGTGGCCAATTGTCCCCCTCATTCGAGACCAGAAGAATGCTCGGCTTGTAGATAGTTGTTGAGGACGGGTGTTTAATGACACATGACAAAGTAGACCACGTTGTCATGTGAGGGTGGGTGTTGAAATATACAATCCCACATCGATTAAATAAAGAAAATGTTGTAAGTTTATAAGAAGGTTGAGTACCGCCACCTATTAGTTTGACTTTTTAAGTAGAAATGGGCCCGATCTCTTGTGGGCTCACAATGAATTTAACATTATTCATCAGCTTGAGTAAGGGACTGAGAACTCTCGCCAGTTTACTTGGCAAAATGGGCAACTGCACAACTAAGGCCAGCTGGTGGTAGGGGTGGATTTGGGCTTACAAAAACATATCATCCAACTTACCATGACACCCTGACTGGAGGGCATTCCGGTGCCCATACTACTCTCTAGTGAATTTGCTCCAACTTTTACTAGAAGGGCTTGTAGAGACAGGTGTGGACCCATATCCGCAACTGTGATATGTGCCTCTACCATAAACCAAAAACAGTTGCCCCAGCCGGTCTCCAGCCATCCCTTTAGTGAAATCAGCATGGACTTCATCAATGGTCTACCTAAGTCTGAAGGCAAAGACTCCATTCTAGTAGTGGTTGATCGCTTGACAAAGTACGGTTATTTCATGGGCTTAAGTCATCTGCACTCTATTACCCAGGTAGGACGAGTCTTCATGGACAACATCTACTAACTTCATGGTATCCCCATAGCATCATCAGTGATTGAGGCCCGCTTTTGCTCAGCTCCTTCTAGCAAGAGCTCTTCTGTCTCCAAGGAATTTCCCTAAAGATTTCATTTACCTACCATCCCCAGATAGATGGCAAAATGGAAGTCATTAATTGTTGCCTTGAATGCTACCTGCGCTATACCACCAGTCAGTATCCCACCCGGTGGCACAACTAGCTGTCTATGGCTGAATGGTGGTATAATATGTCATACCACACATCCATATGGCGCACCCCCTTTGAAGCCCTCTATGGGGAACCACCCCCACTACACGTTCCTTATGTCCCTGGGGACTCTTCCATTGATGCTGTTGGATAGACAGCCCTCCAAGAGGGAAGCTTTCATCACAGAGCTACAGAATGCACAAAATCGGATGAAGGCTCAGGCTGACAAACGATGAACAGATTGAACCTTTGACGAAGGCAATTGGGTGTACCTAAAGCTCCAGAATGACCACTAGCATTCGATCCATACTAGGTGATATCACAAATTGGCTGCCAGATACTACGGGTCATTCCTCATCATCAAATGAGTGGGGCCAATCGCCCACAAACTTGCATTACCGCCCATGACCAAGATACACCCCGTCTTCTATGTCTCGCTACTAAAACACACTCTCGGTCCTTCCTTGCAGGTCACCCCCATTTTGGCTCACTTCACTGCTAATGAAAGCCCTGTTCCACTGACCGTACTCGACGCAAGGTGGAAGCCACCGAAGTTCTCATCCATTAGTCAAACTCCTCACATGAAGATGCTTCCTAGGAGTATCTCCACGATCTCCAACTTCACTTTCCTGATATGAACCTTGGGGACAAGGTTCCTTAGGAAGGGGGCATTGTTATGGCGTTGGGGCACGTATGTAACAAATCAAAAGAATGAGGATAAGCGAGAGGGAGATGGTGCCCTTGGGTACAATAGATTACCTGTGAAACCGACCAGGGGAGTGTGGATGATGCATAGAGATGATACCAACAAGTCCATCCAGAGGAAGGCATCATAGAAAAGAATGTCCGCAGAGCTACCGTTATTGATTAGTACCCATTTGATGTTGAATTTGCCAATGTGGAGCGTCACTACTAAGGCATCATCGTGGGGTTGAGAGACATGGGACGAGTCCACCTCAGTGAAAATAAATTCTTTTGCGCCTGGGATGGGTGAACTTCGTAGATGGCACACTTTGACCATCGGCCTTCTATCGGTGTGGTGTTGGGGCCATCAAAAATCACGTTGATGATCCTAGGAGGAGAAGCAGCTTCATGCTGGGGCAGTAGGGGTTGCTGATTGGGCTGTTGATCGAATCGACTCAAGGTGAGCCATCCATGCACTTCAGGCTGTGTTCCTTGCACATATGATTGTAGCTCCCCCTACTAGATAAGCTTCTCAAGTCAGTTTTGCAAGTCACGGCAGTCCTCTATGTCGTGTCCCCACTCCCGTGGTAGTCACAATACCGTCCACTAGACAGATCGCCTTTGTCAGCTATATGCTTGAGCATATGTAGGAGGTTTTATCCCTTGAGCTCATCAAGGATGACCCGCTGGGGGGCGGTGAGCAGGGTGAACCGACGAGCGTCATGCTCATATGGAGGCTTCGGGGGCCGAGAGGCCCAGGGCTTAGGTGTGGTGCTATGCGCAGTATCCTTTGACTTACGTTTCCTATCAAAGCTTTGGGAACTTGACGAATTCCATGACGCAATAGATTCCTCAACTTGAATGAAGCGGTTGACATTCCACTGTAAGTCACCTAGAGTGTGGACCGGATTTTTTATGAGTTCAATACCCACTTCCCAACTGCGGATGCTGTTCCTAAAGGCCTGGACGGCTTCGGCCTAGTTAAGCAATTCAATATCTGCAGCGATCTCTATGAATTGGCTCGCATAGCCTTTTAAGGATTCTAACTTGTGTTGCCAAAGGGAAAAGAGGTCATCAATTTCTTTGCGCAATCTGATGCTGCCCTCAAATCGGGCTAGGAAGTGCTGATGAAGAGTCCTGAAATTGCCAAAGAAATTGGCTAGAAGAGAGTGGAACCAAGAGGAGGCAACACCTTTAAGCGTAGCAGGAAAAAGGCGGTACATATGTGCATTCTCAATTCCTCTAGCAACCATGGCATCCATGAAAAGGTGAATGTTGGCCTTTGGATTGACTCTACCTTTATATGAGGGGAGTTGAGAAGTAATGGCAGAGGGGCATCTAGAACTTTGAGAGTGAAGGGTGAGTCGAGGTCGTCCTCGTGCATCACTTGGCGAGTCTTATCCATTTCATGAAGAACTCTTTCTAGTTGGGTTTTGATGTGATCATCCAAGTTAAGAGGGATGGTCAGTGAAGTGTGCAGATGAGTAGGTTGGCAAAATCTTGCCAACGATGCACTGCAAGTTAGTCAAGCATGATAGTAGTAAGGGTCAATCGACTAATATTTGATTGCCAGCATTTCAATAGGCGGGTAAGGAGTTGGGTAGTCGGAAAGATGGGGTGTGTGGAAAAGATGAGCGACCATGGACTCCCGAGGGCAACATGGGCTTTGACGAGGGATATGATCGTGTGATGTGACGTACGTCTGACAAATGTCAAAATAACCACAACTGAATTGTTGCTCCGTAGGATAGCCCATAATGTCCCGGATACATGGCCTGACACCTGAGATATGGGTTGGTTGACATGTCTGGTCTTTGTCAACTCGTTACCCGCCCATGACTACCTCTCGACCTAGACCAGCCTAGTCCACAGGCGACACCTGAGGCGGGGCGATGGGTGCCCTGAGCATCTTTGATGGCATAAACTTTGCTAGTTTGGAGGGGCGTTCTTCGTCAATGGTGGGTCCACAGCGATAGTGGATGAAAGTGATATGTGTGCCCATCATAGCGACCTGTACCTCGATTTTGACCTATTTATAGATTGTGTTACAAACGGTATCAGTGAGTTCCGCGATCAGGTTCCTAGTATTGGAGGGCCAAGCAGGGGCTTTGGGGTGGAGCGGAGAGTGCCGAAGTGGGATCAAGATGGACTAGAAGAGGCAGAGGGGCTTTGTCAGAGGCAGTGCTTTAGCATGGCAGGGTGGCATGGCAATTCTTGTAACTGTGACTTCTAGACTCTCAATGAGAGCACCAACTAATACAACTTTGGTCCGATGAAGGGTCATATTTGGCTAAGAGATGTATTGACCAGTGAGCCAGGTATTCCACCAAGTCCTAGCACAACAAATGGACCTGTAAAATAAGCCTAAGGTGGATAGGGTGGTCTGGGAAGGCCTTCCGATGGTTAAGTCAGTAAATTAGAGAGAGAGAGAGAGAGAGAATTATGGGTGAAATGCTAGGAAGATGAGACTTGCATTTTCCTCTGTAGTGTAAAATATTTATAAGAGTCATGCTGAAGATGGGCGTGTTAGGCCGATTGAGAGGGATTTGCTAGTCGGCCCACAATCACGTAAGGTGTAATCATCTAGCCTAGGAGTGGCTAGGAACACTAGTTGGAGGAGAGTAGGGTGAAGCATGATGCAGAACTCAGACCAACTTCCACGGATCCTATTCAAGTTCCAATTGGGCCAATTACGAGGGCACATGCTAAGAAGTTCAATGAGGCACTTAACGGGTTGGTTCAAGAGCTTATGGCAGAAAAGCATACAGCAAAGCCCATTGAAGGACATTCTTGTGAGCTGCAGAACCATGTCAATTTGATTCAAGCCCAATAGAAGTTTAAGCCCAATAAAAATTCTAGAAGCTTGCTGGCAGCTATAACTACTTAAGGAAACTTTCAAATTAGGAAAGATTTATTTAAGTATTCTAGGATATTATTTAAATATCTTGATATATCCTAGAATATCTTTACAATATAATATCATAGAATATGTTGTACTATTTTAAGATATCATTCTCTAGGATATATTTTGGATATTTGATTTCCCCTTTTTATGTAACACTATAAATACCCCCTTGAGGTATTCAGCTTTGGACGAATTTTGGAGACACATTTTAGGGAGAAATACATATTGCTCTTCTTGGTTCTTGAGAAGACTTAGAACTTATCAAGTTATCTTGTGGCGTTCTACAACCGGACTTATCACTTTGATTCTCTAGCTCGTGGGATTCTTCGTGTGGCGTCCTCCTTGATCTGCAACTTTGGTTCTTGCCTCGTTAGGTAACGAGTCAAAGTTCATTATTTTCAAACTTATTCTTTGCAGTTCTTGGGGTTCTTTTCCACATTCGATTTGGGTCTTATTGCAAGTTGGTGATGTTCTTATCATATTTGATATTGGGTTTCAGCACGGGTCGGTAAGGATCACGTCAGTTGGTATCAGAGTTTTGGGTTCTAAGACAGGTTTTATCTATCCTTTTATTATTACCCTTTTCTTGATCTTTGGAATTCAATTCTCTTTCATCAATCTTGGATTCGATTGAATTCCTCTTTGTTACAGATTCTTCTTTCTTCCTTTTGATCTTTCTTGATTCCTAATTCTGGTTGTTGCAAAAGCAAAAAAAAAAAAAGAAGAGAGAGAGAAGAAAAAGTCAAAAAAAAAGAGAGGCTGCAAAGTAGAAGAAAAAAAAAAGAACAAAAGCAACTGCAGCAAAAAAAAAAAGGTTACACATGATGGCTTCACCAATAGATATTCTTTTGTATTCAAGAAACTGCCCATATCTCTTATGCCATTAACTCCAAAGGAAGTTCTTGAAGATCAATTGAAGTTAAAAAAAGCCAATGAAAAGAAAGCAAAACAAAAGGCAGAAGTTGAGAGAAAAGAAACTGAGGAAAAAGAAACCGAGAGGAGAGAAAAAGAAAGAGAGACAGAGCAAGTTTCAGCCATCATAAGAGCAAGAGAGGAAAAATTTAGTGTTATGGCAAAGAAAAATGAGATCAAGAGAGCATTATGTTCTTTCCAACCCCTTATAGTACTCATGTACAAGAAGGTTCTTTTTAATACTAATGATCTAGCTGGCTCTTTGCCGAGCAATGTTACTTCACTTTTGCAGGAGTTCGAGGATGTGTTTCCCGAAGAGTTACCTCATGGCTTACCTCCAATTCGGGGAATTGAGCATCAAATTGACCTCGTACCCGGTGCAGCAATCCCAAACCGACCTGCCTATAGGAGTAACCCTGAGGAGACCAAGGAACTACAACGACAAGTGGGTGAGTTACTGGAGAAAGGTTACATTCGTGAGAGCATGAGTCCATGTGCAGTTCCTATCTTACTAGTGCCTAAGAAGGATGGGACTTGGAGGATGTGTGTTGATTGCCGAGCCATCAACAACATTACGGTAAAATATCGTCATCCCATCCCTAGATTAGATGATATGCTAGATGAATTGCATGGGTCTTGTATTTTTAGTAAGATTGACCTTAAGAGTGGATATCATCAAATCAGAATGAAAGAAGGAGATGAGTGGAAAACTACATTCAAAACAAAATATGGTTTATATGAATGGTTAGTTATGCCATTTGGGTTAACTAATGCACCAAGCACCTTCATGAGGCTTATGAACCATGTTTTGCGTGCTTACATTAGTCATTTTGTGGTTGTCTACTTCAATGATATTCTGATTTATAGCAAGAGCTTGGATGACCATATTGAGCACTTGAATCTTGTTTTAGATGTTTTAAGAAAAGAAAAGTTGTTCGCTAATCTTAAAAAGTGTACTTTTTGCACGGATAAGCTTGTATTTCTTGGATTTGTTGTGAGTGCTCAAGGTATACAAGTTGATGAGGGAAAGGTGAAGGCTATCCAAGATTGGCCAACACCCTCAACCATAGCACAAGTAAGAAGTTTCTATGGTTTGGCTAGTTTTTATTGGCGCTTTGTCCAGAATTTTAGTACCCTTACTGCACCTTTAACTGAGGTAATCAAGAAGAATGCTCCTTTTAAGTGAGAACAGGAGCAAGACAAGGCATTTAAATTGATCAAGGATAAGTTGACGAATGCTCCTTTGCTTGCTTTACCCGATTTTTCTAAAACATTTGAAATTGAGTGTGATGCTTCAGATATAGGCATTGGAGGTGTGTTGATGCAGGGAGGAAGACCAATTGCATACTTCAGTGAAAAACTAAGTGGGGCATCCCTCAACTATCCCACTTATGACAAGGAATTGTATGCCTTGGTTAGAACATTACGAACTTGGCAGCATTACCTTTGGCCAAAGGAATTTGTAATTCATACCGATCATGAATCTCTGAAGCATTTGAAGGGTCAACACAAGTTGAACAGACGCCATGCCAAGTGGGTAGAATTCATTGAGACATTCCCGTATGTGATCAAATATAAGCAAGGTAAGGAGAATATAGTTGTTGATGCACTCTCTCGCAGGTATGCTATACTTGCTATTCTAGATGCTAAGTTGCTTGGATTTGAGAGCATTAAGGAATTGTATGCATCAGATTTTGATTTTGGTGAAGTGATTAAGGAGTGTGGGAAAGGTGCTTATGATAAATACTACTTGCATGATGAGTTTTTATTTAGAGAAGGCAAACTTTGCATTCCTCAGTCTTCTTTGCGTGAGTTGCTGGTTAGGGAAGCACATGGTGGTGGTCTGATGGGTCATTTTGGAGTAGCTAAGACATTTGATGTGTTACATGATCATTTCTTTTGGCCACACATGAAATGGGATGTTGAAAGAATCTGTGACAAGTGCATTACATGTAAATAAGCAAAGTCTAGGCTACAACCACATGGATTATATACACCTCTTCCTATTCCTTGTGAGCCTTGGGTTGACATCTCTATGGATTTTGTTTTGGGTTGCCTAGGACTAAGAGGGGGAGAGATTCAATATTCGTGGTTGTTGATAGGTTTTCTAAGATGGCGCACTTTATTGCATGTAATAAGACAAATGATGCATCCAATGTAGCTGATTTGTTTTTCAAGGAAGTTGTTAGATTGCATGGCATTCCTAGAAGCATTGTCTCAGATAGGGATGCGTGATTTCTAAGTTACTTTTGGAAGACATTATGGGGGAAGTTAGGGACAAAGTTACTATATTCTACAACGTGCCACCCACAAACTGATGGTCAAACTAAAGCTGTGAATAGGACATTATCTACTTTATTGCGTGTTATCATTAAAAAGAATTTGAAAACATGGGAAGATTATTTACCCCATGTTGAATTTGCTTACAATAGAAGTGTTCATTCTACAACTAAGCTTTCACCTTTTGAGATTGTTTATGGTTTTAACCCATTGACTCCATTAGACTTATCTCCTCTGCCTTTGAGTGAACAAGCTAATTTAGATGGCAAAAAGAAGGCGGAGTTTGTGAGAGAAATACATGAGAAGGCACGACTCAACATAGAAAGGCGGACTACGCAATATGCAAAACAAGCCAATAAGGGTCGCAAGCAAGTAGTGTTTGAGCCAAGTGACTAAGTGTGGTTACACATGAGAAAGGAACGCTTCCTTGAGAAAAGGCGTTCTAAACTACATCCAAGGGGTGAAGGGCCATTTCAAGTGTTGGAGCGTATAAATAATAATGCCTACAAGCTGGACTTACCAGGTGAGTATGGAGTTAGTGCCACATTTAACGTTTCTTATCTATCCCCATTTGATGCAGGTAACGATTTGAGGACAAATCCTTCAAAAGAGGGGGAGAATGATGCAGAACTCAGACGAACTTCCACGGATCCTATTCAAGTTCCAATTGGGCCAATTACGAGGGCACGCGCTAAGAAGTTCAAGGAGGCATTTAACGGGTTGGTTCAAGAGCTTATGGTAGAAAAAGCATACATCAAAGCCCATTGAAGGACATTCTTGTGAGCTGCAGAACTATGTCAATTTGATTCAAGCCCAATAGAAATTCTAGAAGCTTGTTGGCAGCTATAATTATTTAAGGAAACTTTCAAATTAGGAAAGATTTATTTAAGTATTCTAGGATATTATTTAATATCTTGATATATCCTAGAATATCTTTACAATATAATATCATAGAATATATTGTACTATTTTAGGATATCATTCTTTAGGATATATTTTGGATATTTGATTTCCCCTTTTTATGTAACACTATAAATACCCCCTTGAGTTATTCAGCTTTGGACGAATTTTGGAGATACATTCTAGAGAGAAATACATATTACTCTTCTTGGTTCTTGAGAAGACTTAGAACTTATCAAGTTATTTTGTGGAGTTCTACAACCGGACTTATCACTTTGATTCTCTAGCTCGTGGGATTCTTCGTATGGCGTCCTCCTTGATCTGCAACTTGGGTTCTTGCCTCGTTAGGTAACGGGTCAAAGTTCATTATTTTCAAACTTGTTCTTTGCAGTTCTTGGGGTTCTTTTCCACATTCGATTTGGGTCTTATTGCAAGTTGGTAACGTTCTTATCATATTTGATATTGGGTTTCACCACGGGTCGGTAAGGATCACGTCAAAGCACTTGACTGAGTGCTGTTTGATCATCCTACCAATTGAGATAGGATGTAATCTATCAAGTAAATAGAGATTGTGCGATCCAACTCAATAGTGTCGAGCCAAATGGTTCGACTAGTCAAGGGTGATTTCTCTTGAGAAGGTATCTTGAAAGTTGAAACTAGCTCTAGCCAATGACAAATTCCTACTTATCTAGTTACTGCTTCCTTGAATGAAGAAACTACCTATCTTGCGAAACGAATGTTATCAAGTAAGTTATCGTCAAGTTTTTTTAAATTATTAGCATATAAAGCAAAACCCTAAAAACTAAAATAATAGAAAACTTTAGTCAAATTAATTATTTAATATAAAAACAAAGAATTCGGTGATAAAATACAATATAATAATTAGCTGAATTTTATTAGATAATATTAGGGATGATGAGTTATTGCTCTACTAGACACCCGGCCCCGGGTGGGACTGTCCGGAGCTAGGACCACATAACTTCCCTCTCTCCCTGAAGAGAGCCAGAGGCGACCAAGTTAGGTTCCGTATTCCGTACGTACAACACGGTGTTCCCTCCGTACCATTAGTTTTCCTATCGTCCACCAATCAATCAATACAAATGGACAAAGCAAAAAAGAGACTGTACCGCGTCTTCCCCTCCTCTCCCCCTGCTTTTCCACGCTTATTTATATCCGGGTCCATATGTTATTCGTCAGCACTTTAATAGAGACTCTGCCGTCCAGGGTTAAGATCAGAAAAATCATCAGATAGAGCAATAGAAGCAGCAAAGCGGTGGAGAGAACAAGAAGAAGCAGTAAAAGTGGGAGGAAGATGAAGGTAAAGAAAGGGTACGTGGCTGTTCAAGTAGGGCTGGAAGAAGATGGAGAAGAAGATGTCCGGCAGTTCTACATCCCCATCTCGGACCTCTACCATCCCCTGTTCCAGCAGCTCCTCGACCGGGCTCGAGATGTTTACGGTTACCACTCAAGTGGCCCCCTGAGGCTCCCCTGTTCTGTGGGCGACTTCCTTGATCTCCGAAGTCAGATCGACCATCGCCAGCTACCCCATATCCTGCATGGCCATGGTCATGGACACCTCCCGCTCCCGATGGCCATGGCTCTGTCCTTCCATGCCTATTTGACTCTGAGTGAATAGTCTCCTTTTGGGGATTTATACAACACAGCATATGACGACGCTCTTTTGGTCTTTCATTTTGTACTGTATGGCCAGATTCCTCTGTAAATATTCATCTGGTTGATCTTTGAAACATAGGTGTATGAGAAAAGGTCGAATCATCAGCAAGAACGAGATAATTGGACAAGACTGGAGGCCTATGATATTAAATAGGACAGTTGCTTTCTTTTTTCTTCTTTTTTTGTGAGAATATGATGGATGATTTATTCTTCATCCTCTCCCTGCAACACTGCTTGAATTGTGATATGGTCTGCTATCTGATTCGATCCTCATCAGCACAAAAACACACGAACAACAAGAGGAAAAAAAATGGTTGCAATGATGAATTCCATCGGTGTGAAGCAGGAATGGACCCAATTGGTAAGAAAAAGTGACCATATCCCCAGATCGAGTCAAGATGGATGGCCGATATAAACAATCTTCAAGTAGACAGGTTACCTACTAAAGAATCCTTGAGTTTTCAGTTATTGAACAGGCGGTTGTGGTGAACGAGTTAGCAGAAGAATTTGAATGTAAGCCCCCTTTTCTATTGTCCAATTAAAATTGAAGACAGGCCAAACACTTTTCTCACTAGCCAATCGAAATCGAACACAGGAGGAAAGGAAATCTAGTGAAATTATACAATTCCTAATGCGATTGTATCATAATATTAGAAAAATTAATAGAAATGCAGAAGAAAAGAAGCCCACAATGATAACTATATCATTTTCAGTGTCATACGGCTTTTGGAATTTTATATAGATTTTTTTGGGGATAAGGACGGATTAAATTCCCAGTAAGAAATTGTGGTTCTAAAGAAGAATGCTATCTATTATTGCGTGGGCCAGTCTGCCCAATTGCCTGCCAGAAACAAAATGCGAATGACTTGCCTCTGCCGTCCACGGCCAAGGAATGGGGTCCAAACCAAGAGCAACCTTCCGATTGCGCACGAATCCCTAAAGATATCTTGAGAGAAATGTCATAAAACTAGATGATTCGGGGACCTTTTCGTAACCAAACGATATTATTAGTAGAGGAAGTGTTGGTCCTTGCTATCGATATTAGGCCCAGTAGATGTGCACCCACCATGGTCAGGGCAGGACCTCCGCATGCTGATTGTTTATTCATCAATGGTGGATCAGAAATCAAGCCGATAATGTGTGCTATGAACCATTTGGGAATCATAGATAATGCACTCTCTCTAAAAATTGTTACTATTACTGTTACGATATATTATTGCAAATTTAACCAACCGCTCTCTTATTAAATATACTAAAAATTAATTAAAATAAAAAACATGCAGTTATCTGTTACAAAGTCAGTCTCAACCAAGCGACGGAAAAAGTCTTGTATGTAAGAAGATTATTATGTCATCGTGTCACTGATGTCAAGGTCTAATAATCAATTTTAATATTTGTTGGGTTCAGCTTATCCTCCCACTAGGAGGGCTTATATGTACCCTTCCAACACATCATGGCAGTTGCAAGCAGGTGTCACGGGGCCGATGCGGGCCACAAATTTTTTCGCACCCCGCTAGGCGTCGACACACCTTTTGTCGACCAGCCACACACACACCGCGCGTTCCGTCAAGGCCAAACGATCAGGGAACCAAAGAAGCAACACCGAGTGACACAAGAACACAATTGGGAAAACGCAACTCGTATTCACATCTATTACAAGTACACGAAAAACCCAATCCCAGATCAGAACACTTACACGCAACCTCACAAGCCTATGCCTCACAGCCTCCTACTGCTTGCACTCCTACTTGTCTCGTGTCTCCCCTCAAGAACACCGGGTTGCTGCCCTGCTCGACTTCCACTCCCTTGGAATCTCGGGCTCGTCGTGCTCCTCGACTGATCTGGTCGCTCCTGGTTCTCTCTTCGCCTCTGCTTGGAGTTTTGGTGTCTCTCGCCTCTTATGGTCCCCCTCTTCCTGAATGAGGCCGACCCCTTTATATAGGGGAGCTGAGCAAATCTGATATGGCAACCGATAGGTGAGAATCCCTTGATCCTCTCCATCTGATCTCGATCCATCTAATCCTGGCTGTCGATCTGCAATCTCCAAGATTGTTTACATACTAGATTGCCCTGCCATATCCCGGGAGGATCTTCCCGGATTTCCCTGGATTGACTTGGCGCCAGCTGAGCTTGTCGTCCAGGTTCATCCCCTCTAGGTCCACGTCCCTGACCCCCTCCTAGGATCACGGTCGCCTGATTGCACGTCCAGCAGTGCCCGCCTGGTCAAGGACTTAGCTGATCCCCACAAGTCGTCAACTCCCCTGCCGCTAAGTGCTGAGCCTCCCTTAGCGTCTGCCGGGCCTGTTGAGGTATGTGCACTCCTAGAGTGCCCTTGCACGGTTGTATCAGGTTCCAGGAACCTCCTAGAGCTTGGCACCGTGCCATGCTCGTGGGCATCCTCACTGCCCACCCGCGCATTCACCGACTTGTGCATTGTGGCACTCCCTTGCCACAACCTGGTCCTTTGGCATACTGCGAAGACTTTGGTCGACCATCCTCTTCACAAGTGCCTTCATGCACGCATGTGTGACCATCTCCTAGCTTGCTTGCTTCATGGACTTGCAATACTCTCAACACCATGCACTTGGCTGCCCGCGCATCTTTGCGTGCAGGCTTATGCGCCACCACTACCTCCAGGCACGGTCTGTGGTGCGCATTCTCCGGGGCTTGAGCTCAGGGGTCTAACAGCAGGGGTGAACTACGACCCAGGTTTCCCCAAGGATATTGGGCTTCTGTTGTTCCCAGATATTCCATTCTTGCCCAGCACGTCGCAGGCTTAGCTTGTGCCTTTGGGCTTCGTGTTGGGCTTATGTTATTGGAGCTTGTTTTGTACAGGTAAGGCCCTCATTGGGCTTTGGCTTAGGCCCTACACTTGAGAGCAGCAAGGAGAGGCTATTCTGAAAAAGGAGTAAGAATCAAATTTTGCTGAAGAGGCCAGTGGTAATAAAGGGAAAGAGTTGGGTGAGGTTGATGTTGATGCCTTTGAACCGTTGCCTGGGGTGGAGCAAGTTAGGAATTTACACTGCAGGAAGGGGATTACCAATGCTGTGGCGACCCTGTCACTACCCTCGGTGATAGAAGGGAGGAAGTTGGTCTTGTTGTCGGAGGGATGGAGTTGCTATTAGCAACAAGTTCGAGGATAAGGATGTTGTGGAGCAGTTCAACAAAATGTTAAAGCACTTTGGAGAGGGAATCCCCCTTCATGATCAAGCGGAGTGCTTGTGCTGCCAACTGCTTCAGTGTCTTACCTGACATTTTTTATTTGTTTGCTCATCTAACTCTGCTGGGCATGGGTGCCTTCTTTGATGGTTGTTACTAATTTCGCATGATTTTGCTACTCAACGTCGCCTATTGGAATCCTGGGTTCACATGCCACCAAGGTATCTTAACTGGTGGCCCAAGTGCACAAACTAGAGAAAAGTCATTACTACTACAAGAAGAAAAGCAAGCTGACTCTCTAGAGAAGGAGCTGGTGGTGACTCGTAGCCAAGTGAGGATGGCCCCGTAGGAGCTAAACTGTGAGAAAGAGTTGCTAGCCATGGCTCTCTCGTCGAAGGATCAACTCAGCTTGTCCCAACGGGAACACCATGACGCTGAGGCCTAATAGGAGGAGGAAAAGGTTGCTCTGTCGTGTTGCACCAAGGAAAACTTGAAGGAGCTCCGAGTGGCTGAGGAGAAGAAGTTAGAGCATGAAGCTGCCCTGAAGGTCGCCGAGACAGATGTGGCAGCAACTTTTAAGGATAAGTGGTGAATTGCTGAGGCTATTGAAGAGAAGAGCTTCGAGATGGCTTTAAGTTTGATGATGGATTTTCACAATGATGTGGATGCATGCAAGCCTGGAGTTCCTTGGGAGAAGGGTGAAGAGATTGGCTCCGCTGCTCTCTACTGAGTGGGGATCTAGTCCCGAGGAGGGAGAGCCTAAGACTCCTGGATAGTTTAAGGATCTAGAGGGGTCACCACCAAAGGGCACATGATGACTTTCATATATTAGGAGGGTATTTGTGTCCCATAGTGTGGAGGGAGTTAAGTATTGATGGTGGCATTGCTGGATAATGCACACAACGGCCTTCACAGATTAGGAGGGTCTTTGTGCCCCTTAGCATGGAAGGGGTCAAACCTCGATGATGGCATCACAAGAAGATGCAAGTGACAACCCTCATACATTAGGAGGGTCTTTGTACCCCTCAACATGGAGGGGCTAAGTGTCAATGGTGGCATCGTCGGATAGATGACACACACACAATGACCTTCATATAATAGGAGGGTCTTCATGCCCCTAAGGATGAAGGGGACTAAGTGTCAATGGTGCCATTGCGGGATGATTCACACAACAACCCTCATATATTAGGAGGGTCTTTATGCCCCTCAGTATGGAAGGGACTTAGGGTCGATGGTGGTGTTGTGGGATGATGTACGCAATGACCCTCGTACAATAGGAGGATCCTTGTGGTTATGGTATTTAGACAGGGGTAGTGGGTAGAGGAGTTCTTGCACTCAAATAACGCCAAAAGGTGAAATAGAGAGGGTTTAGAGAGGAGATATATTTATTACCTTTTGTTGTTTCATTAAAGGAACAGTGATTAACTTTCGAAGACAAATCAAACTTCAATTTTCAAAACAAATTGTGGAGGTTTTGACAGATTGCGATGCAAAGGGGAAGAACAATTCTTACAATTTTTGTGTTAGGTAGGAGAACTAGAAGACCACGTAGGGATCACGGCTCTTATTTTTGGAGCAATCGCTAGGTGAATTGGAGAAGCGAAAGACTACATAGGGATCACAACTCTTATTTTTAGAGCAATTCTTACGTAGATTGAAGGAGTAACAACTTTACGCTGAAATTCTTGGTAAATTTTTGAATGCAAGGAATTCAATTCTTTTCACAATCTTGTATTCTCATTCCATTTTCATCATACAACTTACAGAGTTGAATAAGTATATTTTTGGAGTAATTTGATCAGCATGTAATCAAATTGCCGATGTTCTCTTCTCGTTTTCTTTTGTAGTGTAATAACAATTCTAATCTCAAGAGTTTTTTTTTTTGTTGATATGCATTGAATATTGAGGCATATATGTTGATGTTGATTCATGAGTATATCTGTATAATATATCCACATACGCATCTCATCAATACAAATTTGCATGAACTATGGCTTTTTTTCTACTGTATATTTTTTAAATTAGTGAAGTCTATATAATATATCTAAATACACATCCCATCAGTAGAAATTTGCATGAACTAAGGCCTCTTCTTTTTTTTTTTGCCACTATATATATTTTTAAATTGGTGAAGTCTAAGAATTGTTGGAATCAATTAAAGGTTGTACTATTTGTGGTTCATTGAAAATCCATGATGATACAATAAAATATAAGTGTAAGGATACAAATTTAAACTAAATTGATATATATATACATATTTTATAAATTTAAACAGTATTGATATGTAAATGAACAAAATCTATATTATACAGGAAATTAGAATAGTAATACTCTTCATTTGACATATTAATTTGTGTTTATATTTCTAATTTGGAGGAAACTTGGCATTTTATTTTTCTAGAAATATATAAAAAAAATGGAAAAAGTTATTTTTTTTTCTATACGTGCATTACCCCTTTATTTAACGGAAAAGGGATGAATAATTAAAATACTTTGCATATTTATTGTTTCTATACTTGCATTACCCCTTATTTTAATGAAAAATGGATGAATGCTTAGGACCATGGCCACTTGCTTGTTTATTGTTTCTATATGTGCATTATCCCTTTATTTTAATGGAAAATGGATGAATACTTTGAACAACAGCACCTTGCATGTTTGTTTTCTTTCTAATTGCAAATTAACATTATTATTATTTTTTAATAGCCTTTAGATTGGGATTATGTGAATTTTCACCATTCAAAGATATTATGAGGTATAAAAATAATGATATGCTGCCTCCTACTTGGAGTTTTTTTAAAAAAATTTTTACAAGCATAAAATTATTTTTGTAGTCACATGCTATGAATAAATATGTGTGAAAGCAATGAAGTTCTTGAATAGACCTCGAGAAAAAGGATTGTTAGAAAAATAATATTGAATACTTTTTTAGATAATTATTGAAATAATCGTTGTGTATGTTCTGTATATTATTGAAATGGTTAGTAAATAGGTCATTGAAGAATGGGGTCAAAAACTCCCACTTTCCAAGGCACTAGGAGCAAGTATAAGTGTAACAATAAGGGGAAGAACTTATTGTTATATAGAAATTATGAGGCGCGTGCAGCACCACCAAAGGATGAATAGTAGGATGATGCCATCTCAACCGGTTTGTTTAGGGTAAAAACCAAGAATTAGGGATTGGAGTTAGTGCCCCCACAAGGAGGAAATCCTAGGTTCATAACCCCCTAAACCTAAGGTTAATGACACGGTGCTGCTATCCCTAAAGTTCGTTTTGTGCTTTAGAGTGGAGAAGGGAGAGCTCCCTCTCTCATGCACCACCTTCGGGTCCTTAGGAAGGACACATGACAGTTGGAGAGCATGGGTGTGTCTTTTGTTGAGGAATCTTAAGTACCATCATAGGTTGTAAAGGGCGAACATAGTAAATGCTATTAGTGTAACTGCAAAATCGGACATCCGCTATGATAATGATATGGGTGTCTAGAGAGACATCTTATCTTAGTGGAGCATTGCAACTTGCACATCCATGGTTTCCTAGGGTGAAATTACATTCATAGTGGAAGAAGTGGCTAGTCTCCTTAGCCTTCCTTGTTTCAGAGTAAAGGACCTCACTAGTTTATCTCATTTCAAAGATGAGATTGACACTTTGAAAACTTTTGAATGCTGCTCACAAAGGCTCTCATAGAAAGGGCGCTAGTAAGTGATTGACATTCAAGTAGTGGATAGGATATTTCATTAAAATTAGGGATAAGGAGAGCAATTGGGTGTCTAGAGCATGGAGATTGTAAGTAAGTATCCTTGTTCCTTTCAAATTGTAGGGTTTTGTGCCATACAACTCATAGCCTTATTTGTTAATAGGTTCCCATATATTTCTTATAACAGTCATGAGCTTGAAGCTCTAGTTGCCTTTTGGCTAGCAAGGCACATGTTTCTTGGATGTCCAAATGACGAGATAAGTGCTACGGTGTTTCCCTTAGTTGTGCATTGCTCGAGAAGATAGCTTTGTGCTTGGTTTCCTTTTCCTTTGATCCTTATATCAAAGGCTGAATATGTGCCATGAAGTGATAGTTCAATCCATGGGGTGACATAATATCATGGCCTATGTTGATTGGGCATTCCTCTAGTTATTCTTATAGGAGAGATTTAAGAATTATGCCCCCAATCCAATGCTTCCTAATACTGTGGAGAGGTTCGGAAAGAGTGAAGATCCTCGAGAGATCCTTCTTTGCTAGGCAGCTTGGGTATGATCAACGAGTTCCACATACCATTGCTCTAGTCCAAGATTTCAAGTCATGTTGTAGGCAATATTTATGTTGGAAAGGAAGAGATCTTCACTCTAGTTTAAGACAAGCATTTTTCCCTTTTTGAACTAGGTGGAAGTGTGTTCTATAGGATGGATTGCATACTGAAGTGCTTCCTTAAAATCTTTTGAGAAATTCACTTCCTCTCTAGTCAGGACACACCTTCCATTTCTTCTAGTGCATAGATTTGATGTATCATTGCAATTTTCATGACAAATTAAAGATAAGGCACGAGAAAGAGTGAACAACAACTCATGCCTCCAATCAAACTCAAACAACCCAACAATTGTTGGCTCTACTTCGAAGAGGTGTAGAGAATCGTCCATTGATATTGAGGAGCCTCATTCTAAGAAATCATATAATGTTGAGTTATTTTTTTAATCTCTCTGAATATTATTTATCATAATCAATAATCTTTTACTCATTTGTATATCTTCTCATTTAGGTTGTTGGATATGAAGTTGCTTCTTCTAGATTGGACATCCCCCAAGATGAGGTAAATGGTGTTTGTCATGCTGCAAAATCCTGTAAATGCTGAAGAATGAATTATTTCACTTAAATAATCTTGGAGAACCACCCACTCATTCCCACCAAGGCATGGTCTAGGGAAGTAACTTAAGAAAATTTCTTTTGTGGTTGGTAGGATGACCAGGCCTTTGCATTATGAACAAGTAGTCAAGGACAATGCAAATAAGGATAAAGAGACAGTGATGACCGTCTAGCGACACTGAGTATCACAGGCCAGTGGAAGCAATGCCACTTTTGGAGAGGGGAATTATCCCATGGAGGATCATTTTGCTACAAAGTTGGAAGGGAGTGAGGTTGGCCAAAGCATTGATAATGATGACAATCCTAAGCATTGGCATCATGATCATCCTTCTAGTCATGAAGGTGACATCCCTCTCAAGTGTGCCCATACAATTCCTTCTCCAATTATCATGATATCCCCAACATCTACTGTAGAGAGTATCCATACAAGCTTCTTTGGATATTTGGTGCTTTAGTGATACTCTCCGCATCTCAAGAGACTTTACAAGGTGAAGGGGAAGATTTGGGAAGGGCCATAGTGAGAAGCACAAATTTAGTGTCTTCTAAACTTAATTCCTTGGGTCATGGGATGCATTGTTGCAAGGAGAACTTCAACTAATCATCAATACTATAGAGGACACCTTATTGCCCAAGTTTAAAGTGCTCCACTTGAGGTCGATCTGTGAGACTTTGCGTGGAGATTACTGGACTAGAAACCTATCTCCGTGAGTTGGTACATGAAGTTGAAGTTGAAGTTGTTTGGAAGATAATGATGTCCCATATGGATGGAATAGGTGTTAAATCATAAATATCAAATGATATCTTTTGAGAACTTTCCTTTCTTTTCCTTGTTTTTATTTTGTACTATCTCCCAAGTCAATTGAATATTCCTTCTTTTTGGCTTTTGCTAGATTGAATGCCCTTTTTTTTCATTTTTTTCTTATATCTCATACTCTCCCTTTTCATTGTGTTTGGTATTTCACCATAGGAAGTATAGGATATATAGAGAAACAACATCTTCATTTGATTGGTAAGAATGAAAAATGCATGAAACTCCTATTACAAATGAAATTTCTTAATTTACTAGAAATTGATAGGAGTTGTTATGATATTTGTCTAAGAATTAATTAATCTATAGTAACCATTGTCATTGACTTCATGAATTACATATGGTCCTTCCCATCTTGCTGTGAACTTTGGAGAAGAAATTCCACATCATATGTGTTTAGTAGCACATAGAACCACATCACTTTCTTGAAAGGATCTCCTCTTCACCAATCAATCATAGGCAAGGCTTAATCGCCTTTGATACTGTGATAAATTGTTCTTTGCTTTGTCACACCTTTCTTCCAATCCCTCAAGATCTAACATCCACAAAACTTCTTGCTCAAGGTTGGCACCAAGAGAGGGTCGAGTTGAGGGAACTAGGATTTCCACATGAAGTATTACCTCTAACCCATAGACAAGTGAGAATGGTGTGGCTTTTGTTGGACCTCACTTCATAGTATGATATGCCCATAAAGTCAAAGGGAGATTCTCAGATCACATTTTAGGATTTTCATGAACCATCCTGCTCAAGATCTTGAGAAAAGACTTGTTTGTTGCCTTAGCTTGACCATTACTCTTGGGAAAATAAGGAGTGGATTTGACATGATCAATGTCATAAGAGGCAAAAAGTTCCCTAGTGTGCGAGTTAATGAATGGGGTCCTATCATCTATTAATGTGCACTTAAGGATTCCAAAGCAACATATGATGTACTCTTTTCTGAAACTTGCTACTGCAGCTCCACTTGCTTTGTCTAAGTGACGACTTCCACCCACTTTGCGAAACATTCAATCACCACCAAAATCCAAGCACGTCCCTTTGATGCAGGATTTATAGGCCCAATAAAATCCAATGCCCAAGTAAGAAATGGCCATGGAGTCATCAAGCTATGAAGCTTGACCGCTGGAGCATGAATGAATGTCACCAAGGAGTTGGCATGGAAGATATCTTCTAACAAATTTGAAAGCATCATCCTCCGTAGTGGGCCAATAATAGCCAATATCGATAAGTGGCTTGTATAGTTTACTTGCTCATTGTTCTCCACATGAACTAGAATGAACTTCTGTCAACACCTTTCTACTTCTAGTGGTGCAATGCATTGTAAAGATTTCCCATGGAAAGAGGTGTTGTAGAGCTCATCTCCTTCTAAAAAATACCATTTTGCTCTCTGCTTAACAAGTTGAGCATCTTTTTGATTGGTTGGGAGTTTGTTACTCTTCAAGAAATCCATGTAAGGACAAAGCCAATCTCTTGCTACTTTGACAAAATGGCATTCTAATGGATTAGGAGGTTCCCCACTTTGCAGGCAAGAACCTAGGAGATGAGATGCATCCTTTGCCATAGATGGCCAGTAATATCTAGCTCTTTGGATGCAATGATAAAGTGGGGGACATTCCTCTCCACACCACTATTTGTGAAATTGTCGCAACTTAGTTTGAGCTTCTTCTTTAGAAATGCACCTTTCCTTATGGTAAAGGGTGGATTTTATCAAGAGGAAGTCTTTTATGATTGGAACAGCTACCATAGTAGGAGTTAAGAACTGCTCCATTATCGAAGCATGCCAGTCATTCATAGATTCAACCTCCTTATTCACAAGTTTCAAAGATGCACATGAGGTCACTCTTCGAATAATGTTGAGGTCCACTTGTTCTTCCTTATTCATGAAAGGAATTTTTTATACTAGTGTAGCTAGGGCGTGAGCATAATGATAGGTAGAATGAGGAGTATATTCACACCATACTAAGCAAAATTTACCCTTAAGAGTTTATACTGCAACTTGCTATGCTGCAAGTGCAAGCTCCTTTAAAGAAATCCTCTGTTTATTTGCTTTATGATTAAGTTGGAATCACCCTTGATAGAAATGAAACAAGCTTGTCTATAATGTGCAGTAAGGCCGAATATCGTTGCCTCATATTTAGCCTTATTGTTTGTACAAGGAAAATCCAATTTGAACACCATATAAATTGCTCATCCATTTGGAGCAACAAGGACTATACTAGCTCCTCCATCTGTGCTAGTCAATGATCTGTCAAAATACAAACTCCATTCCTTCCCTCTTGTACCAACAAGCATCAACTCCCTAGGGAATTTATTGGAAATTACATCTAACATTACCTCATCTGACTAACCAGAAAAATACATAAGGAGGTCTACTAAGGCTTGAGATTTAATAGCCTTAGGGGTGTGGGTGGTGACATCAAACTTTGAGGGTAGTCATAACCATTTAGAAAATCTCCCAGAAAGAGCCAATCTTGACTGGAGGTAATTGATTGGAACTAAATGAGTGGCAAGAAACACCTTATGGCCAAAAAGTAAGGGTGTAGTTTGTGTAGCAAAGTTCAAAGCCAAACAATGCACTAAATGATGCCTTTCAAAAACTTTTCTAAAGTGCACTAAATGTTCTACAGCCTTTCAAGATTTTACTACGATATCATTAACGTAATCCTCCATGTATTCATGCATCATGTCATGAAAGATTGCAATCATTGCCCATCGGTAAGTAGCACCAACATTTTTCAAACCAAAGGGCAGGACAATGTAGTAAAATTTTCCAATGGGAGTTTGAAAGGCTGTATTTTTAACTTCTCTGGGAGCCATCTTAATCTAATTATATTCGCTAAACCCATCCATAAAAGAGAATAGCTCATGGCTAGCAATTGCATGACCAAGATATCGGTGTTTGGAAGAGGATTTAGTAGCTTGAGGTCCAATATAAAGGAAGGCAATTTCCACTTGCTTCTCTTCAAGATGCTTCTCCAAATCTTCCTTTGTAAGATAAGTACCTTGTACACTAAAGGCTGATTGAGATGCATGATATTGAGAAGCTAAATGATGGGCTTGTGGAGATGGTGGAGGGGCCTAACTAGATGGAGTGAGGGTATTTGGTCACCAGATGGAGTCACGGTGACTGGTGTTTGAGTAATTGGAATAGTAATGATAATCTCAGCATTATGGGTATTGCCTCCACTGACATCCTGTTGAGGGATAAAGTTTGCACCGGTGCCCATACCACTTGATGAGGGAAGTAGATTGCCAATGGTAGGAAGGATCTGATTGATAGCTCTAGTATTCTCCTAGAGAACAAGAAACATCTTCTCCTAAGATGCTTGGAATGCCATTAGCACTTGAGCCAAATATGTTGTAATATCTTGCAAGCTAGCAACAAGAACTTAGGTAACAATAGAAGCTTGGATGACAAGAGGAGATTGGGGAGGCGATTGGATAGGATCCCCCAGTACTTCAAACATATCTCCTCAAGGCATGTCCATTCTAGGTGTACGTTACCTATGCAATCACTCCTCCCAAGCGGAGTCGCCAACATGTAGAGGGGGTCCCTTAGAGTGAGGAGAGGAGAGGCGATGTTGCACATAAGTAATGCCAAAGGAGTGAAATAAAGAGGGTTTAGAGAGGAGGAATGGACAACCCCCATGAGCTAGAGTATGTAGTGGCAAGAAGGATGGAAGGTTGCTTTCCAATTGCTCAAAGCTCCCAAATATGCTCCCAAAAAAATGAGAACACCACCCCCTCCCCAACCCACCCCTTCAAGTGTTGTGAAAAATTCAAGGCATTGTGTGGCCAGTAGGAAGACACCACCAATTAGATGTTCATTGGTTGAAATAAATGTGGTTATAATTGGATTAATGAGTTGGCTTGTACTCTAAGCCCACGAGAAAGGTTAGGAGAGCCTATTAAAATGGACTCACCTAAGAGCCCCATTTCGAGCTCACCAACCAAAACTCTATAAAACATCCTATCAATGGGTTTAGCTTAGGATTTTACCACTAATCCTATAGTTCTACCCATATACTCTTATATCCATTGCTTTAGTCATATACAAGGTTATTTTCTACATATGTCTCACTAATTTTTGAGTTTTATGAGCATATATATGTATATCGGGTATTGACCTCTAGCAATCTGAGCCATGAGTTTGAATTACATATCCTTATGGTCTTTGAGCCATATGTAATAATTTCTCATGTTGAGCTCTAGTGATCTTCGAGTCATGAACTCCATCTATATACTCTATGGTATTTGAGCCATGAGTAATTCACCAATTATTATAAGAAAGCTTCGGTGGTCTTAGAGTTGTGATGATCCATTAATTTTATGTGTTGAGTTTCATGATCTTTGAGTCACGAGCTAGTATGCCTTCATGGTTTTTGAGGTGTGAGGATCTATTGATCATTAAAAGGTAGTCTTATGACAATATTTACATGCATCTACAAATAGTAAAGAGACACCATGACCAATGTTGGAGCTAAAGAAAACGTCCATTTCATTGATCCAAAAGGAATATTACATGGCATGCAAGCAACAAGGCTTTGAAAAAAACATGAAAAACATATGCACGAAGGGAACTAAGTCTGGTACTAAGAACAATGAAGGAAATTTAAACATGCTAGTAGTATAATTTCTTAAGTAACTCAATATTGAAGGTTCATGGGAGCGCCATGCCATTCATCTCTTCCAACGTGTAAGCATTGGGATGGGGTACACCAATGACCTTGTACACACCTTCCCACTTCAGGGTGAGCTTATTGTGTTGGTTTTGGTTTTTCCACAATACGAGTTCTCGAAAATGGAACTGCCTCAGGGTGAGCTTGTTGCGTTGGTTTTTCCACTTCGGGGTGAGCTTGTTGTGCTTGTTGTGTTGGCTCAAGGGGCTAAGGAGGCATGATAGTGGTCAGCTCTGTCACAAGTTGAGGGGTGCATTCATACGCTTGGCACTAGGGATAGATTTTGACCATCTTGGTTATGTTTGCCATCATTGTGGGCCAAAAGAACCCTTGGCATAGTGCCACATGTGCCAACGTTTTCCCTCCTTGATGCACCCTGGCTATCCCCTCATGTATCTCCCTTTTGGTACACTCAACTTCTTCTGGGAAGAGGCACTGCAACAGGAGTTGCGTCATGCTCCACTGGTATAGGAGTCCATCCAAAATGATGTATTGTGCCTCCCTTGCCACGACTCGCCTCACCACCACCAAATTAGTGGGGAGCTGGCCATGAGCAATGAAGTGCATGATAGGTGTCATCTAGGATGTGCTATTCATTGAGATGAGTATCTCAACCGATGTGCAAATGCTAGAGAGCCCACTGTTATCAATGAAGGACATAGAGGGAGGAGTTTGGCCTATCGCGGTCTTACTCAAGGCATTGGCCATGGTTTTTTGCTCATGGGGGACTTGGGTGAGGGTCACGTCATTGAAACCCTTCAGCAGGGAGCATACCTTGTTAACATAGCACGTCATCTTCTCTTCCTTAGTATCATACTTGCCTTTGAGTTGCCTCACCATGAGCTAGGAATCACAGCTAACTGGAAGACGTCACACCCCTCCCCTTTGGCAATGGGAACCTTGCCACCAGGTCTCGTATTCCATTTCATTGTTCGTGATGCGTAGGGGGAGGACTAGCCCATAGGTGATAGGTTCCCCGTGAGGGGGTAGCAATGCGCCCCTAGCTCCCGCTACACAACTAGTTGACGATCCATCCGTGAAGAGTTGCTAGGTGTCACAGGGGTTGGAACTCACCCAAATTTTTCCGTTCCTGCGATGGTGCTGAGCAGTGTCCCGTACACTCTCAGCCAACCCAAACACACACAGCGAAATAGCTTGGCGAGGTTTAGCAATCAAGGATCGGGATCAAGCAATGCAAGGTAAGGGAAATCTCACTTGTATTCACAAACTCGAATTACAAGAACACGCAAAACCCTTACATGACCTTGCACGGTCACGCCCAAGTATATGCCTCGTGTCTCCGGCACTTGCACTCCTCACTTGGACGGGTGAACTTCTCTTCAGGAGTTCACGCTTAGCTTCGGGGAACTGGTCACATTGTTGCCGGGGCTTCCTTCACTCGACTTCTGGTGATGGAGTGTTTCCTCTCGACTCTCTCCAGTTGCTCTCCCCTTTTCTGCTTCGACCTTGGGACCCGGGGCTATTTATCCTTGCAGGGGGCAACCACCGTCCCTGGTTTCCAGGAGACACCTCAGCTCCCCTAACCACCCACTCCCACACTTCTAGGGGCTGCAGTTGGATAAGCTTGACTGCTTGCCAACATAGTCACTCGGTCAGCACCTTGACCGAGACTCCATCGTTCCACGACGGAAGTATACCGGGTCTGCCTAAGTGCCATCTGCACTTAGTTCGGTCGTGGGCATCGTGCCCTTGCCTTGGATCAGTTGAATGGAACATTAGCGTCGCTCGACCGCGAGCGACTTCCCTAGCGAGTCTTCGGGAGAACCCGCGCGCCCGTTGCTTGCCAACTTGCCTTTGAACGGGTCTTTCGGGAGGTTAGGGCGTCCAGCCCACTTGCCCTTGACCGGGTCTTGCGGGAGTGCTCAGGCCCGCACTGCCCGCCACCTGGTGTCCGCCTTACTCGCCCGGGAGCAAGTCTTCCGGGTGGTTAGGGCGCCCAGCTCACTTCCCTGACCGAGTCTTTAGGGAGGTTGGGAAGTCCAGCTCACCTTCCCTTGACCGAGTCCAGCGGGAGTGCTCCTTCCCGCATAGCCTGGCCCTCGCCCTATATATATCCCACTGATCCTTTGGCATTCCTTCCCTCGATCCTTTCCCTAGCTGCCATGCCATCGAGGGTCCGCCTAGCAGCCATTTCCGTGTCCGAGCATTAAGGGGCTAACAAACCTCCCCCACTTGAGGAAGCCGACGCCCTCGTCGGAATAGAGTGGAGGTACTCCTGGATCTTGTCCTCAAACTGCCAGAGTGTTGCCTCCTTTTCCCAACTCGCTTCCGACATTGGCAACCCTTTCCATAGAACCAGGTACTCCGTTCTCCGATTCTTCTTGCTGTATCCCAACACCCATCGGTCCAGCACGCGGTCAACCTCCCTTTCCAATTCCGTGCGCACATTCAATGGAGCATGTCTTGCCCTAACGCGGTCCGCATCCGCATCCTCATGGTAGGGCTTTAGGAAGCTGACATGGAAAGTCGGATGAATCTTCATCCTCTCGGGTAGTGCTAAGCGATAAGCCACTGCTCCAACTCGCTTCACCACCTCGAATGGCCCATCATACCGCTGAATGAGGCCCTTGTGCCATCTCTTGCTCGTCACTTTCTTCCAAATTTGGGGCGTCAATTTCAGCATGACCTTGTCACCGACTTGAAATTCTAGCGGTCGACGCCCCTGATCCGCATACTTCTTCATGTGGCGGACAGCATTGGCAAGGCTGTCCTGTGCTTCCTCGAGCATCTCCTGTTTGTTTCGGGCAAAACGGTAGACAGCAGGACATGGCCCTTCCTTCTTTTGTAGGGCCACTTCGGAAGGGGTCAATGGTTGATAGCCCAAAGCGAGCTCAAATGGGTTGAACCCAGTGTCTGAGGAACGGTGCAAGTTGTAACAAAACTGCGCTGTGTCCAACAGTTCCAACCAATTCCGCTGACTGGCCATGACATAGTGTCGTAGGTACTCTTTCAGCAGCTGGTTCATCCTCTCCGTTTGTCCATCCGTCTGCGGGTGGTTGGTTGTTGAGAACTTTAGCTCCGTCCCCATCATATTGAAGAGATGGGTCCAAAATCTCTCGGTGAACCGTGCGTCTCGATCACTCACAATGTCCGTCGGGACCCCAAACAGCTTGACCAAGTGGCGGTAGAACTCTTCTGCCGCCGTTTCCTTAAAGCAATTCTTTGGGGTAGGCCTGAAGATCCCATACTTCGAGAACCTATCTACCACAACCATAACTCCATCAAAACCCTTAACCTCAGGGAAGCCACTGATGAAGTCCATAGAAACCGATACCCAAGGTTTCTCTGGAATAGGCAAAGGCTGCAACAAGCCTGCCTCAAAGCGCCGTTCCACCTTATCTTGTTGACAAACAAGGCAAGTCTTGACGTATAGCTCAACGTCATTCTCCATCTTCAGCCAGAAGTAGGAGCGTGCCACCAGCGCCAGCATCCTTTCCCGTTCGGGATGCCCAGCCCATTGCGCGTCATGATGTTCGCGCAACAGTTGCGTCCTCAGCCCTCCGCCGGGGACGAATACGCGACCACCCTTCGCGTATAGCAAGCCATCCTCAAGCCAGTACCTCCGCACGGTACCATCTTGAACTTGCGCAACCAACTTTTGGTATACCCGGTCCTCCTTCGCCTGATCCTTCAGTTTGCCTACAAAGGTGGACTCCAATTGGGTTAGCGCAGTGATTGTCTCTACTACCTTCCTGCTCAAAGCGTCGGCAACTTGGTTGTGGCGCCCCGGCCTATGCTCCCACTCGAAGTCATACTCGGCCAAGAACTCTTGCCACCGGGCTTGCCTTGGAGAAAGTGTTTGCAACATTATCCGTTTTGATCACAAAAGAAGTGCCAAGTAAGTATACCCGCCATGCCTGTTGGCAATGCACAACCGCCAACATTTCCTTCTCGTGCGCGGAGTAGCATTGTTCAGTCGGCTTCAACTTCCAGCTCTTGAATGCTACCGGGTGCCCATCTTGCACCAACACTTCGCCTGCAGCATGATCCGAGGCATCCGTATGGACTTCGAATGGCCTATCGAAGTCCAGAAGCTTCAGCACAGGTTCGGCCACAATCCGGGACTTGATCTTCTCGAAGGCGTCCGCACACGCCGCATCCCAAGTCCACGGTTTGCCCTTCTGCAGTAGATCGGTGAGCGGGATACCAGCTTCGAGTATCCCTTGATGAACTTGCAGTAGTAGTTTGCCAACCCGAGGAAACTCCGCAGTTTGCCCACCTTGGTGGGAGCCATCCACTCCCTAATGGCTTGCACCTTTCGGGGATCCATCTTCACCATGCCCCCGCCAATCACGTGTCCAAGGAAGTTGATTTCCTTGGTGCAGAACTCGCACTTCTCCTTCTTTACGTATAACCGATGTTCCCTTAGCTGCTGGAACACAAAATGTAAATGCCCAAGATGGTCCTCTAGAGATCGGCTATAGATGACAATGTCATCGAGATACACAACCACAAACTTGTCTATAACATCATGAAACACATCATTCATGAGATTGCAAAATGTGGCTGGTGCATTGGTTAAGCCAAACGGCATAACCTTAAACTCATATGACCCATACCGAGTCACCATTGTCGTCTTTGGCGTGTCGCCCTCCGCTATGCGAACTTGCCAATATCCCGATCTTAGGTCCAACTTGGTGAAGAATTTGGCTCCACTAAGCCGATCGAACAAGTCTGCAATCAATGGCACGGGATACTTGTTCTTCACGGTGACTTTGTTCAACTCGCGGTAGTCCACGCACAACCGCAACGTGCCGTCTTGCTTCTCCTGGAACAGCATTGGCACTCCAAAGGGCGCCTTGGAAGGTTGAACTTTTCCCGAATCTAGCAAGTCCTGGAGTTGTTTCCGTAACTCCTCCAATTCTTTAGGCGACATCCGGTAAGGAGCTTTAGCTGGTGGCCTTGTCCCCGGAATCAACTCGATCTTGTGATCTACCGCCCGCCTTGGCGGTAAGCCCTTGGGCAGCTCCTCGGGCATAACGTCACAAAAGTCGCCTAGAATTCCTTGCACCACGTCAGGAACGTCCGCGTTCGTGCCCAATTCGGGCTCTGACTCATGGATCGCTGCAAGGTAAGTTGGCTGGCCCCTCTTCCAGCCTTTGGCTATTTGCATAGCCGAGACCCTTTCGGTCCTTATGTCCTCCGCATGGTTAAGGCCCTTGAATCCCCGAACAAAGCAAGGCTTCTTCGGGTCTGAGATGAACAAACCAGACACATGTGGCATGACTGAAACACAAGCTTTCATAAGAAAGTTGTTATCGAGTATTACATCAAAATCATCCATGGGAATAATCATGACGTCAATGGTCCCCGACCAATCACCAATCTGGACCGGCACTCCTTTGGCCATCCCAAGCACTGGCCTACTTTGGGAGTTGACAGCTTTGATGCGGCTAGCCTGCTTCTGGATCCGCAATCCATAAGCTTGCACAACACGATCCGACATGAAGTTGTGCATTGCGCCAGTGTCCACCATTGCCGCCACTTCCTTGGTGTTCAGGGTCATCGATATATACATCAGTCCCTGCTCCTGCGCCTTCCTTCCCGAGTGGATGGCACCAAGTATTTGGAGAGGTGCCACTCTAGTTTGCTCATCATCGGAGTCGGAGTCGGTCCTATTCACCAAGGCCGACAGCTTCTCCCTCTTCGGGCAATCTCGAGCACGATGGGGGTCGTTGCAGATGAAGCACCCCGGGTGGGTCTTGGGGTCCTTAAGGGACGAACCCTCCGTCGCCTTCCCCTTCCCCTTGTCTCCCTTGGGCGACTTCCCTTTCTCGGCTTTGCCTGCACCCTTGCTAGGCTTGGCCGCCTTGTCCTTCGACTTCTCGGCCTATTTCCCCTTTGGGTCGCTCTTTGATACACGAATGTCGATCAACGCATCCGCCTTCGCCATAGCGGTCTGGAGGTCTTGGACTCCTTGCCTTCGCAGCTCAAGTTGAGCCCACGATTGAAGACCCCACATGAAGTTGAACAACTTGTCCAACTCCGACATCTCTGTGACGTTAAGCAATAAGGAACTAAATTCCTTAACATAGTCACGTACCGTACCCGTCTACCTGAGTTTGCACAATGCATCCCGAGTAGCCCACGAGGTATTCGTGGGAAGGAACTGCTCCTTGAGTTCCTTCTTCAGCGTTGGCCAATCTCTGATGCGTGGCCGCCTACCGGTCGCAGCGTCCTGCTCACGGGTTCGCCACCAGAGTTTTGCATCGCCCGCCAAGTACATGACTGCCATCAAGACTTGTTCCCCTTCTGGAACTTTTCCTGCCTCGAAGTAATGCTCGATGTCCCACAAGAAATTCTCGAGTTCCTTGGAACTCCTAGCACCTGTAAAGGCTTTGGGTTCAGGTATCTTTACCTTAGCCCGAGATCCCTCTGCTTCGGCTACTCCAGCAGCCAGCGCACGTCGGAGGACGCTCACCTCCTCCTTCAACCAGACAACATCTGGAACTAGCGCTGCCAGAACATCCGCCACAGTTCCGTTGGCTCCAGACATGTTGCCAAGGGACATTTCCAAAGCCGCTACTCGATCCCTTAGTGCATCCATGCGGGACATCCACAAGTCACCGCTCGCTTGCTATTCCAATCCTCGCACACCGCTTGAACGCGGCTCTGATACCAGCTGTCACAGGGGTCGGAACTCACCCAAATTTTTCCGTTCCTGCGATGGTGCTGAGCAGTGTCCCGTACACTCTCAGCCAACCCAAACAAGCACAGCGAAATAGCTTGGTGAGGTTTAGCAATCAAGGATCGGGATCAAGCAATGCAAGGTAAGGGAAATCTCACTTGTATTCACAAACTCGAATTACAAGAACACGCAAAACCCTTACACGACCTTGCACGGTCATGCCCAAGTATATGCCTCGTGTCTCCAGCACTTGCACTCCTCACTTGGACGGGTGAACTTCACTCCAGGAGTTCACGCTTAGCTTTGGGGAACTGGTCACACTGTTGACGGGCCTTCCTTCGCTCGACTTCTGGTGATGGAGTGTTTCCTCTCGACTCTCTCCAGTTGCTCTCCCCTTTTCTACTTCGACCTTGGGACCCGGGGCTATTTATCCTTGCAGGGGGCAACCACCATCCCTGGTTTCCAGGAGACACCTCAGCTCCCCTAACCACCCACTCCCACACTTCTAGGGGCTGCAGTTGGATAAGCTTGACTGCTTGCCAGCACAGTCACTCGGTCAGCACCTTGATCGAGACTCCATCGTTCCACGACGGAAGTATACCGAGTCTGCCTAAGTGCCATCCGCACTTAGTTCGGTCGTGGGCACCGCGCCCCTGCCTTGGATCAGTTGAATGGAACATTAGCGTCGCTCGACCACGAGCGATTTCCCTAGCGAGTCTTCGGGAGAACCCGCACGCCCGTTGCTTGCCAGCTTGCCTTTGAACGGGTCTTTCGGGAGGTTAGGGCGTCCAGCCCACTTGCCCTTGACCGGGTCTTGCGGGAGTGCTCAGGCCCGCATTGCCCGCCACCTGGTGTCTGCCTTACTCGCCCGGGAGCAAGTCTTCTGGGTGGTTAGGGCGTCCAGCTCACTTCCCTGACTGAGTCTTTAGGGAGGTTGGGAAGTCCAGCTCACCTTCCCTTGACCGAGTCTTGCGGGAGTGCTCCTTCCTGCATAGCCTGGCCCTCGCCCTATATATATCCCACTGATCCTTTGGCATTCCTTCCCTCGATCATTTCCCTAGCTGCCTTGCCATCGAGGGTCCGCCTAGCAGCCATTTCCGTGTCCGAGCATTAAGGGGCTAACACTAGGCCTCTTTCATTAGCACAATGGCTATTTCCAAAGTGCCGCTTGTGTTGTTGACAATCCAATCGGCAAGAGCTTGGGCCTTGATCACTGCACGAGGACGGTAACGTATGCCAAACTCTCTCAGTTCAATTGCCCATTTGACTATCCACCCCCAATGTATCAAGCTCCCAAAACAGTTGTAGCGGCTGGTTGGACAACACCATTGTCGGTGTGCATGGAAGTAGGGTTGGAGCTTCCGTAACTATTGAAGCCATACCAAACCAATGTTCAAGAGTAGCAATGAGAATTGAAATCAAACAAAGCAAATAACACAAAAACTATCAATAGGATGGACACCTAGGGTTTTCAACTTCACCTAACTATTTTACTTGTAATGAAATCAATTGAATCGTATTATTATCCTGGAATTCTAAACATACCTAGTCCATCTCTGGATGTAACTAGAATAAACCTCTAGGATGATACTGACCCACTCTATCTCTAGGCGATTAACGTTAAGGGATCAAGTTTCATGCATCCATTATAATCATGATACCTAGAGTGATTGGCTATTACTCATTGCTCTTCACAAATCATCTCTCCTCTCAATGCGGAAAACCAAGATTTTGCTAACTTTAGCTTGCAAATAAATTCCACTCTCATGTTCATTATTCACTCCTAATCAATTCAATCGGTGATCAAGTCAAAGAAAAGCATTAAGAACAAGATAGATGCAAGCAATCATTCATTCAATTGAAATCAAAACAACTTCTGCATTATGACTTAAATATCGGGCTGGCATCTGAAGATCCCCCTAGGAAAGAAAATTAATGATATGTGATGGAACTAGAAACAACCAAGTTCAAGAAAGAAAACATCAAAAACATTGAAAACATAGAAGAAGAAAGAGAAGAAAACAAATCCAAAAGTTGTCTTCACTGATCCGTGGAACTCAAAATGCCAGAATTGCCTCGGATCTTCTCTCCTTCGCAGAAGTGAGTCTTCACTGACTTGGGATGGCTCAAAGCTGAGAAATGAGAGAAATTTTGTGCTGGCAATGTCCCTACAGCCTTCAACAGCTTTCATACTTAAAGAGTCCTGATCTTGCCGATATTGCCTCCCCACTAACATCTCCATATCTCTCAACTTTTCTCACTTAGGATATACTTAGATGTCCTCAAATATGTTTCCACACTTATGAAATAACATGCCTAAGATGAGGGAAGTGAAAATAGTCAGTATAACTCTCAAGTGAAACAAAATAAGCAAATTAGGAAACTTCTTGTGCAAAGTGAAGGGAGGGCCAGACCCTAGGCTACAACCTAGGGAGTTTCCAAAAATAATTTTGCCTCTTCCACTGCCTTTGATTGCTGAGCAAGGGAGGGTGCTTGGGCCTTCCTTCATGGCTTGGACTCTCCTTAGACCTTGGGGAGATGCTTGCATTCTCGAAATCAATTGAGCTGCAGAAATGTCTGAGCCATAGCCTAAGTGCTATTGTGCAGTGCAGAGTCAGAGCCATGGTCCTAGATCATGTCTGTACATGACAAATTTCGAGTCTAAAAATTGAGCCAAGAAAAATATGACAACAAATAGTTTTGTATATCAATTTAATTGGGAACAATTCTCGATAAAATATCTTGTAAAAAAATACAAGAAAATTTCTCTAATTCTGATGTAGAACTTAGACCAACTTCCACGGATCCAATTCAAGTTCCAATTGGGCCAATTACGAGGGCACGAGCTAAGAAGTTCAAGGAGGCACTCAATGGGTTTGTTCAAGAGCTTATGGCAGAAAAGCATACATCGGAGCCCATTGAAGGAAATTCTTGTGAGCTGTAATTCTTGTGAGCTGTAGAGTCATGTCAATTTAATTCAAGTCCAATAGAAGTTCTAGAAGCTTGCTTGCAGCTATAACTATTTAAGGATACTCTCAAATTTGGAAAGATTTATATAGTGTTCTAGGATATTATTTAGATATCTAGATATATCCTAGAATATCTTTACAATATAATATCTTAGAATATCTTGTAATATTTTAGGATATCTTTCTCTAGGATATCTTTTGGATATATTTAGTATATTTGATTTCCTCTTTATGTTGACACTATAAATACCCCTTGAGATATTTATATTGGACGAATTTTGATACACTCTAGTGAGAAATACATATTGCTCTTCTTGGTTCTTGAGAAGACTTAGAACTTATCAAGTTATCTTGTGGCGTTCTACAACCGGACTTATCATTTTGATTCTCTAGTTTGTGGGATTCTTGGTGTGGCGTCCTCCTTGATCTGCAACTTTGGTTCTTGCCTCATTAGGTAATGAGTCAAAGTTCATTATTTCAAACTTGTTCTTTGTAGTTCTTGGGGTTCTTTTCCACGTTTGCTGTTGGGTCTTATTGCAAGTTGGTGGCGCTCTTATCATATTTGATATTGAGTTTCACTACGGGTCGGTAAGGATCACGTCAATTGGTATCAGAGCTTTGGGTTCTAAGATAGGTTTTATCTATCCTTTTCTTGATCTATGGAATTCAATTCTCTTTCATTAATCTTGGATTCGATTGAATTCCTCTTTGTTATAGATTCTTCTTTCTTCTTTTTGATCTTTCTTGATTCCTAATTCTGGTTGTTGCAAAAGTAGAAAAAAAAAAGAGAGAAGAAAATAAAAAAAAGGAGAGGCTGCAAAGCAAAACAAAAAAAAACTTGCAACAAAAAAAAAGGTGCATAGCGAAAAAAAAGGGAGAAAAAAAAGAGAAAGTTGGCCAAAAAAAAGAAAGAAGGCACATAGCGAACAAAAAAGCAGAAAAAAAGAGAGAAAGTTGTTATATTTTTACGTAATTGCATCTTTTTCATCAATTCTAAATTTTTCTAGGTTTTATTTGTCAAGTTGTTTCTTCCCCAATATCCTAGTATCCTTGTGTCCTTAATTGCCATTCTATTTATTTCCATCTGGAAATCAACATTCTTGGTGATTGGTTTGGTTGGATTCCTCCTTGAATTGCTGCAAAATGTCTTGGTTAGGTTTCTTGAGTTTAATTAAGAACCGAAGAAAGCAATACGAGTGGAAAAAGGCAAGAGTGGTGAGCACATTAGAGGGTAAAAGCTGAATATTTTGAGAGAAACACGAGTGAACCAACTTTAGAGTGACACACATGAGGGAGTGTGGTGAGGACCTTTCCTAACGTTGTTTTCAGGATTTGGATATGGCTCATGAACAAAGGGGAGTGGCTGAAAAGACTACAAAACAAACCATTCCAAACTTACAAATGCAAGCATTGCTAGGGGAGATGAGGCGGATGTTGAAACTCGAATTGGAGCCCATTCAAGAGAGGTTGGATTGAGTAGAAGTTAGAACACCACAAGAGTTGCCACACGACATCCCCAATAGGCGGCTAGGCCGATGAGGTCCATGGGAGGACAATGAGTTGGAGGAGGAAGTTGAATACCAGGGAAGGTTTGGGTGTCAAATCAAATTTAGAGAAGCTTGGAGCAGAGAAGACAACAATTTGGACAGCATTAAGATGAAAATTCCATCATTCCAGGGTAGATCTGACCTAGAGGCATACCTCGAATGGGAGAAAAAGATGGAGTTTATTTTTTATTGCCACAACTACTCTGAGGTAAAAAAGGTAAAGCTTGCTGTCATAAAGTTCTCAGATTATGCTATAACTTGGTGGGATTAGCTTGTCTTAAGTAGGAGACGGAATAGAGAACACCCAGTAGAAACATGGGAAGAGATGAAGGCAGTGATGCGAAAGCAATTTGTCCCAAGTTACTACTATCGGGAGCTACATAAGAGGCTGCAAGGACTTAGGCAAGGGAATCGGAGTGTCAAAGACTATTACAAAGAGATGGAGGTTGCAATGATTCGAGCTAATGTGGAGGAAGATCAAGAGGCGACAATGGCTAGGTTTTTGTTTGGATTAAACCATGAGATTCATGATAGAGTCGAGATGCACCACTATGTGGAATTGGAAGACATGGTGCACATGGCGATCAAAGTGGAGCAACGGCTCAAGAGGGGAAGTGGAACTAGAGCAGCTCCCAACCCGAGGAATATTCCTTGGAAGTCGAACTCTTCAAACAGGGAGGTCAAACCAGAAACCTCTACATCTCAAAGGCCAAAGTTTGAGCCTAAATCTTGGACCGCCGGTCGTAATCATCAAGGTAATTATGATATTTCCACTACTCGGGATCGTGATGTGAAGTGTTTCAAATGTCAAGGCAAGGGACACATAGCTAGCCAATGCCAAAATAGGAGGGTGATGGTTATAAATGCCCAAGGAGAGCTAGAGTCAGAAGATGAAGAAGAGGCCAATTCCGACATGCCACCTTTGGAAGATGTTGACAATGGGGAATATGTTGTTGAAGGAGAATCATTGGTGGTAAAGCGAGCTCTCAATTTGCTGGCTGAGGAAGAAGAAAACAACCAAAGGGAGAACTTGTTCCATACCCGGTGCTTTGTCAACAAGAAAGTTTGCAGTGCCATAATTGATGGTGGGAGTTGCACCAATGTGGCTAGCACAGAGTTGGTAGAGAAATTGGCATTGCCCACCTTGAAACATCCACAGCCTTACCGACTTCAATGGCTTAATGATAGCGGCAACAGCAAGGTAACAAGGCAAGTCTAGTGCCTTTTTCACTTGGCAAGTATGAGGATAAGGTGCTTTGTGATGTTGTTCCTATGCAAGCATGTCATATTCTGTTAGGAAGGCCATGGCAGTTTGATAGAAGGGTTACACATGATGGCTTCATCAATAGATATTCTTTTGTATTCAAGAAATTGCCCATATCTCTTATGCCATTGACTCTAAAGGAAGTTCTTAAAGATCAACTGAAGTTAAAAAAAAGCCAATGAAAAGAAAGCAAAACAAAAGGCAGAACTTGAGAGAAAAGAAACTGAGGAAAAAGAAATCGAGAGGAGAGAAAAAGAAAGAGAGACAGAGCGAGTTTCAACCATCATGAGAGCAAGAGAGGAAAAATTCAGTGTTATGGGAAAGAAAAGTGAGATCAAGAGAGCATTATATTCTTTCCAACCCCTTATAGTACTCATGTACAAGGAGGTTCTTTTTAATACTAATGATCCTTACTTCACTTTGCTGAGCAATGTTACTTCACTTTTGCAAGAGTTTGAGGATGTGTTTCCCAAAGAGTTACCTCATGGCTTACCTCCAATTTGGGGAATCGAGCATCAAGTTGACCTTGTACCTAGTGTAGCAATCCCAAATCGACCTGCCTATAGGAGTAATCCTGAGGAGACCAAGGAACTACAAAGACAAGTAGGTGAGTTACTGGAGAAAGGTTACGTTCGTGAGAGCATGAGTCCATGTGCAGTTCCTGTCTTACTAGTGCCTAAGAAGGATGGGACTTGGAGGACGTGTGTTGATTGCCGAGCCATCAACAACATTACGGTAAAATATCATCATCCCATCCCTAGATTAGATGATATGCTAGATGAATTGCATGGGTCTTGTATTTTTAGTAAGATTGACCTTAAGAGTGGATATCATCAAATTAGAATGAAAGAAGGAGATGAGTGGAAAATTGCATTCAAAACAAAATATGGTTTATATGAATGGTTAGTTATGCCATTTGGGTTAACTAATGCACCAAGCACCTTCATGAGGCTTATGAACCATGTTTTGCATGCTTACATTGGTCATTTTGTAGTTGTCTACTTCGATGATATTCTTATTTATAGCAAGAGCTTGGATGACCATATTGAGCACTTGAATCTTGTTTGAGATGTTTTAAGGAAAGAAAAGTTGTTTGCTAATCTCATAAAGTGTATTTTTTGCACGGATAAGCTTGTATTTCTTGGATTTGTTGTGAGTGCTCAAGGCATACAAGTTGATGTGGGAAAGGTGAAGGCTATCCAAGATTGGCCAACACCCTCAACCATAGCACAAGTAAGAAGTTTCTATTGTTTGGCTAGTTTTTATCGGCGCTTTGTTAAGAATTTTAGTACCCTTACTGCACCTTTAACTGAGGTAATCAAGAAGAATGCTCCTTTTAAGTGGGAACAGGAGCAAGACAAGGCATTTAAATTGATCAAGGATAAGTTGATGAATGCTCCTTTGCTTGCTTTACCAGATTTCTCTAAAACATTTGAAATTGAGTGTGATGCTTCAGGCATAAGCATTGGAGGTGTGCTGATGCAGGGAAGAAGACCAATTGCATACTTCAGTGAAAAACTAAGTGGGGCATCCCTCAACTATCCCACTTATGACAAGGAATTGTATTCTTTGGTTAGAACATTACGAACTTGGCAGCATTACCTTTGGCCAAAGGAATTTGTAATTCATATAGATCATGAAGCTCTGAAGCATTTGAAGGGCCAACACAAGTTGAACAAATGCCATGCCAAGTGGGTAGAATTCATTGAGACATTCCTGTATGTGATCAAATATAAGCAAGGTAAGGAGAATTAGTTGCTGATGCACTCTCTTGTAGGTATGCTATACTTGCTATTCTAGATGCTAAGTTGCTTGGATTTGAGAGCATTAAGGAATTGTATGCATCAGATTTTGATTATGGTGATGTGATTAAGGAGTGTAGGAAAGGTGCTTATGATAAATACTACTTGCATGATGAGTTTTTATTTAGAGAAAGCAAGCTTTGCATTCCTCAGTCTTCTTTTTGTGAGTTGCTAGTTAGGGAAGCACATGGTGGTGGTCTGATGGGTCATTTTGGAATAGCTAAGACATTTGATGTGTTACGTGATCATTTCTTTTGGCCGCACATGAAACAGGATGTTGAAAGAATCTGTGACAAGTGCATTACATGTAAACAAGCAAAGTCTAGGCAGCAACCACATGGATTATCTACACCTCTTCCTATTCCTTTTGAGCCTTGGGTTGACATCTCTATGGATTTTGTTTTGGGGTTGCCTAGGACTAAGAGGGGGAGAGATTCAATATTCGTGGTTGTTGATAGTTTTTCTAAGATGGCACACTTTATTGCATGTCATAAGACAAATGATGCATCCAATGTAGCTGATTTGTTTTTCAAGGAAGTTGTTAGATTGCATGGCATTCCTAGAAGTATTGTCTCAGACAGGGATGCGCGATTCTTAAGTTACTTTTGGAAGACATTGTGGGGGAAGTTAGGGACAAAGTTACTATATTCTACAACGGGCCACCCACAAACTGATGGTTAAATTGAAGCTGTGAATAGGACATTATTTGCTTTATTGCATGCTATCATTAAAAGGAATTTGAAAACATGGGAAGATTGTTTACCCCATGTTGAATTTGCTTACAATAGAAGTATTCATTATGCAACTAAGCTTTCACTTGTTGAGATTGTTTATGGTTTTAACCCATTGACTCCATTAGACTTATCTCCTCTGCCTTTGAGTGAACAAGCTAATTTAGATGGCAAGAAGAAGGCGGAGTTTGTGAGACAAATACATGAGAAGGCACAACTCAACATAGAAAGGCCGACTATGCAATATGCAAAACAAGCCAATAAGGGTCGCAAGCAAGTAGTGTTTGAGCTAGGTGACTGGGTGTGGTTACACATGAGAAAGGAATGCTTCCCTGAGAAAAGGCATTCTAAACTACATCCAAGGGGTGAAGAGCCATTTCAAGTGTTGGAGCATATCAATAATAATGCCTACAAGTTGGACTTACTAGGTGAATATGAAGTTAGTGCCACATTTGACATTTCTGATCTATCCCCATTCGATGTAGGTAACAATTTGAGGTCAAATCCTTCAAAAGAGGGGGAGAATGATTCAAAACTCAGACCAACTTCCATGGATCCAATTCAAGTTCCAATTGGGCCAATTACGAGGGCACAAGCTAAGAAGTTCAAGGAGGGACTCAACGGGTTGGCTCAAGAGCTTATGGTAGAAAAGCATACATCGAAGCCCATTGAAGGAAATTCTTGTGAGTTGCAGAGTCATGTCAATTTGATTCAAGTCCAATAGAAGTTCTAGAAGCTTGCTGGCAACTATAACTATTTAAGGATACTCTCAAATTTGGAAAGATTTATATAGTATTCTAGGATATTATTTAGATATCTGGATATATCCTATTATATCTTTACAATATAATATCTTGTAATATTTTAGGATGTCTTTTGGATATATTTAGTATATTTAATTTCCTCTTTATGTTGACACTATAAATACCCCTTGAGGTATTCATATTGGACGAATTTTGATACACTCTAGTGAGAAATACATATTGCTCTTCTTGGTTCTTGAGAAGACTTAGAACTTATCAAGTTATCTTGTGGCATTCTACAACCAGACTTATCACTTTGATTCTCTAGTTTGTGGGATTCTTGGTGTGGCATCCTCCTTGATCTGCAACTTTGGTTCTTGCCTCATTAGGTAACTAGTCAAAGTTCATTATTTCAAACTTGTTCTTTGCAGTTCTTGGGGTTCTTTTCCACGTTTGGTGTTGGGTCTTATTGCAAGTTGGTGGCGCTCTTATCATATTTGATATTGAGTTTCACTACAGGTCAGTAAGGATCACGTCAAATTCTCCTTTATTATTTGAGTGTCGATCAAGGGCTTGGATAGTGTGTTCTTGATCAAGGTAGAACAACAGGGGCTTATGAGCTTGGTCTGATCAATTCAAATGTTGTCATGAATGAGGGCTCCACAACTTGTTCTCATTTGTGGACTAGTTGTGGAGTCACCAACGCCTTTGGGCTTGTTCCGATGAATTCGTTGGTAGTCTTGACTGAGGGTTGGGACAGTGTGTTCTTGATCAAGATGAAGAACTTTGGGGCCTTTGGGCTTCATCCATTGAATCTGTTGGTAGTCTCAAATGAGGGCTATAGTAATGTATTCTCAATTGAGGGAAAAATCGTTAGAGCCTCTGGGCATGATCCATTGAGTATGTTGGTGGTCTCGATGAGGGCTAGAGTAGCATATTCTCGATCAAGGGGAAGATTGTTAGGGCCTTTGGGTTGGATCCACCAAATCTATTAATGGTCTCGAATGAGAGTTAGAGCAATGTTTTCTCAATTGAGGGGAAGATCATCAAGGCCTTTGGGCTTGATTTGCTAAATCCACTAGTTGTCTTGAATGAGGGCCGAGGTAGCATGTTCTCGATCAAGATTGAACTATCAAGGTCTTTGGGCTTGATCTGTTGAATCTAATAGTAGTCTTGAATGAGGGATGAGGTAGCATGTTTGATGTAGAACTTAGACCAACTTCCACGGATCCTATTCAAGTTCCAATTGGGCCAATTACAAGAGCACGAGCTAAGAAGTTCAAGGAGGTGGTCAATGGGTTGGTTCAAGAGCTTATGGTAGAAAAGCATACATCAGAGCCCATTGAAGGAAATTTTTGTGAGCTACAAAGTCATGTCAATTTGATTCAAGTCCAATAAAAGTTCTAGAAGCTTGCTGGCAGTTATAACTATTTAAGGATACTCTCAAATTTGGAAAGATTTATATAGTATTATAGGATATTATTTAAATATCTGAATATATCCTATAATATCTTTACAATATAATATCTTAGAATATCTTGCAATATTTTAGGATATCTTTCTCTATGATATCTTTTGGATATATTTAGTATATTTGATTTCCTCTTTATGTTGACACTATAAATAACCCTTGAGGTATTCATATTGGACGAATTTTTGATACACTCTAGTGAGAAATACATATTGCTCTTCTTGGTTCTTGAGAAGACTTGGAACTTATCAAGTTATCTTGTGGCGTTCTACAACCGGACTTATCACTTTGATTGTCTAGTTCATGGGGTTCTTGGTGTGGTGTCCTCCTTGATTTGTAACTTTGGTTCTTGCCTCGTTAGGTAATGGGTCAAAGTTCATTATTTCAAACTTGTTTTTTGTAGTTCTTTGGGTTCTTTTCCACGTTTGGTGTTGGGTCTTATTGCAAGTTGGTGGCGTTCTTATCATATTTGATATTGGGTTTCACCACGGGTCGGTAAGGATCACGTCAATGTTCTCAATCAAAATTGAACCGTTGAGATCTTTGGGCTTGATTTGCAAAATCCACTAGTGGTCTTGAACGAGGGCTAGAGTAGTGTGTTCTTAGTCTAGGGCAAGATTGCCAGGGCTTTTGGACTTGATCCACTGAATTCACTAGTGGTTTTGAATGAGGGCTGAGGTAGTGTGTTCTCGATCAAGATTGAACCATCAAACCTTGTGGGCTTGATCTGATGACTCCGAAGTGGATTTCTTCCATTCTTCGATTGGCAAAGCTTCAAGAGAGTTCTTGGAAAGGTTTGATATTTGTGGGGTTTCTTTAGGTCTTCGTGTCTCTTTTCTGCTCTTCTATTTCTTTAGGAGAAAGGAGATGATATGTCAATTCTCGTGCTTGCATTTGATTGGTTGATTAGAATTAATTTTGACCATCAATCTTATCTATAATATATTATTACCTAAATTTATTTTAGGTAATATTCATTGAATAAGCAAAGGAAACATTATATAAAGTTTTCCTTAATTTCTAGATAACATGCATTGTCTATTAATGCATTGAGAAATTTTTATATTTAGCTTCCCAAAATGTTAGCACAATCTTTAATTGGATACTCAAAATCTTGGAAAACAATTATGTGGTAATTTTTTATTGGCGACAAATTTTTGCATTGTAAAGATGCCCCCTTGAGACTTGCGCATGTCTCAATTTGGTCAAGTGTAAAGTGGGCATGTCTGGAAATTATAATTTTGCATCCTCACTGCACTACAAGAGGTAAATGTGTTGTATGAGGTAATAGGCCATAGGAATGAGAAGTAGCTGGAGAAGGAAGGCACACTTCAGCTTCACAATGACCCTCAGGATGAGTGTTCCTTTCTTTCTTTCTTTCTTTCTTTTGTGTGATTGAAGCTCAACCAATGTAGTCAAGGTTGCCTATGGACCCTCATGAGGGATCAAGTCATAACGTAGTTCAATAGAGTTTTTTTTTCGGACATTTTAGGTGTAATAATACTTCAACAACTTTCCATTAGTGAGCCTAAACTACGAGCAAGCATTTATCACTAGATGCCCTTGAATGTGTGCCTTTGGTTCTTTTGGTGCCTTGGAGGAGGCATGTCTTCAAACCTTTGAAGTGTTCAGTGAGTTGTGTAAGACCTTCTAAGTGTTTTGTGACCCTCATACAGCATGCTTTGGAGTCCACATCCGTCTTCTGGCTATGATCCACCGTTCTTCCTTTTCTTTCATGGTAGCATGTGTGAAAGGCCTCATGTCTGTCAATGCTTGCGTGGTTGCCACCAGGGTAGTTGCAAAACCCATAAAATGCAATGGGTAGAAATGGTTAGTATGTACTACAACAGGCTCTAAGCTTCCAAAAGTGATCGTTGGTAGGGGCAACTTATGTTCCTCCAGTATTGAAACCATGTAACATGTAGTTGTGTAATCATCAAACATGATCTTCCCTTGTCGTGCTAAGTCCATAAGTTTCTCTTTTAGGACAAAGCACTTCTTAGTGGGATGGCTCACTAGATAGTGATACTTGGAATAGTTTGGGTAATTTGTTTGACTAACCTACTTGAGTAGTGATCAAGCATTCCTGTAACATCAGAGTTTGGGAATGGATATTTCTTATTCATCAACCTGACGTGGGCTTCATCTTTGTCTTTTGTCCAGCTGAAGGAGACTTCTAGTCCCTATTTTTTTCCCAAGATTTTAGTAGGTTTAGTGCTTATTGCAAGGGCCTAGCTGCTGTCAGCCTCAAAGGTGGGCTTGCCCCCATTCTTCACATCTTGGTTGTCCGTTATTAATCTAGACTCCTGGACAAACGGTCTTTGCAAGCAATTTGTCTTGATGCTCAGTTCCATATCATTTGCACATGTAGCGAGCTCTTCAAAAGTACGATGCTTGCTGCCTTGCAAGATATAATACAGTCCCCAGTTCATTCCTTGAATGCACAAGTCAATTGCAGAGGACTCAAAAGGACAATCCTTGCAATTGAGGCTTAAATTTCTCCACCTCTTGATGTAGTCAATTATAGGCTCATCTTCTTGTTGACGGGTGCTTGTGAGTTCTATCATGCTCACTGTACTCCTAGTGCTGTAGAACCTATTGAGAAATTCTCACTCCAATTGGCCCCAACTATCGATTGAGCCAGGTGTGAAGTCTATGTACCAGTCAAATGCATTCCCCTTCAGTGAGCAAACAAATTGCTTTACGAGCAAGTCCCCATCAATTCCAGCATTGTTACAAGTCTCGATGAAATGAGCAACATGTTGTCTTGGGTTGCCCCTCCCATCGAACTGTTGGAACTTTGGTGGTTGGTAGTTTGTTGACATCCTTAGCAGGTCGATCCTCTGTGTGTATGGATTGACATACATTGACACCGATGAGTTGCTTGGTTGTGCTTGGCCATTCATGGTTTCTTTGATGAGCTGCAACTAATCCATGGGAATAGAGCCATCAGTAGCAACTCAAATGGTCCTTATCGATGTCGGTATGTTCGTGCTGGCAGTGGCATTCTTCAATGCTTGCTCTTGGACTGGAGTAACACATGGGGTCTCCACTGGAATTAACACTCTTGGAGTAGTAGTTACTGTGTTTGACACACATGTTTGCCTTGGAGGAGTGTCACCGACTTGCCTAGACTCATCCATGATCTCAGTCTTGCTCATCAAGTATGCGATTTGTGAGTCTCTCTCTTCCATGATCTTTATGAGGCCTTCAAGGATTCTTGTCAAGATGGACACTACTTGTTAGACCCCTGAGCTCAAGCCCCGGAGAATGCGTACCACAAGCCGTACCTCGGGGTAGTGGTTGCGCATAGCCTGCACGCGAGGATGCACGGGCTGTCAAGTGCGAGGTGTTGGGATCAATTGCAAGTTCATAAGCGGGCAAGTGTGGAGATGGTCACACAAGCGTGCGTGGAGGCACCGGTGAAGGGAACAACCGATTAAGGCTCAGCAGTGGGCTGAGGGACCAGATTGTGGCCGGGAAGCACCACAAGGCACAAGTAGGCGAATGCGCGGGTGGGCAGTGAAGATGCCCATGAGCAAGGCACGGTGCAACGCTCTAGGAGGTTCGGTGAACCTGATACAACCGCGCAAAGGCACTCTAGGAGTGCGCATAACTCAACAAGCCCGGCAGACGCTAAGGGAGTGGCAAGGGAGTTGACTACTTGTGGAGATTGGTTAAGTCCATGACCATGCTCAAGCACCGGTGGACGCAGCAATCCCGTTCAGACGACCATGATCTTAGGAAGGAGATCAAGGACGGGGATCCTAGAGGAGGATGGATCGGGTCGACGAGGCTTAGCTGGCGCCAAGTCAATCCGAGCGAGCAATCCGTGAAAGTTTCTCCGGTAATGGCAATTAATCTGTTATGGAAACAATCCTGGAGGGATTGGACAGATTTGGCAACCAATCAGTTATGGAAACAATCCAGGAGGGATTGGACAGGCTGGAAAACTGAGGGAGTGAATCAAGGGATTCAAAGATGTCAATTGCCATATCAGGCTCACAAGGCTCCTCTATATAAAGGGGGCAGTCTCATTCTGCAGAGAGACACCAAGAACACACGAGCAGAGGCAGCAGAAGCCAGCAGAGCAGCAAGGACGACCAGGGCAGTCAGGAGGCACAGAGGGCCCGAGATTCCAAGGAGTGGAAGTCAAGTCGGACCCGCAGTCCAGTGTTCTTAAGAGAAGGCACAAGACGGGCGTGCAAGCGGCACGAGGCTGCAAGGCATAGGCTCGTGAGACTGCGTGTAAGAGTTCTGTCCTAGGTTGGGCTTTTCATGTACTTGTAATATATGTGAATACGAGTTACATTTTCCCAATTGTGTTCTTGTATTCCTTGGTGTTGCTTCTTCGGTTCGGTGATCGTTCGGCCTCGACGGTACGCATGGTGTGTGGCTGGTCGGCAAGTGGAGTGTCGACGCCTAGCGGGGTGCAGAAAAATTTGTGGCCCGCATCAGCCCCGTGACAGTTGGTATCAGAGCGGAGGTTTTGTTCGTGACAAGCCGGAGTACCCGTGAAAGTGGTGTTGTGTTCGGGTTGAGAATACCCTTTGTCAAAGGCCATATTGCAGAGCTCAATGGACGAGCAGACCTGACCACCACGCTGGAACCCCGCGTTGCTGCTTTGGAGGACAACGTCGGCAAAGGCGACGATCTTGGAGGAACTGTGACTGATCTGCTGAAGGCGATCAGGCTTGATGTGGCGACCCTGAAGGATGATGTGGTCCTGATCAAGCGGCAATTGGTGTCCCAGGCAAGGCCATCGAATGAGCCTCGTGGGAAGATGAAGGTCCCGGAGCCAAAGGCGTTTGAAGGAACAAGGAGTTCCAAGGATCTAGAGAACTTTATATGGGATATGGAGAACTACTTCGCTGCTGCGAAGATCCCCGATGCCGAGAAGGTGACGATCACCACCATGTACCTTGCCAAGGATGCGAAGCTATGGTGGAGGACCCGGGTCCAAGACAATATCAGTGCAGGCAGACCCCGGATGGAGACCTGGGAGGCACTGAAGAAGGAGCTGAAAGAGCAGTTCCTACCGAGCAACACAGCATGTCTTGCTCGGGATGCGTTGGCCAAGCTGAGGCACAGTGGACCAGTGCGTGACCATGTGAAGGAGTTTAGCGCACTAATGCTGGACATGACGGATATGTCAGAGACGGACAAGCTGTACACGTTCTTGAAGGGATTGCAACCTTGGGCTCAACTAGAGCTAAGGAGGCAAGGGGTAAGAGACCTTCCTTCCGCCTTAGCTGGGCGGACGCACTACTGGACTTACGGATTGCTCGTGCCGAGGAGGGGGGCAAGAAGGCCCAGCATACGAACAAGGACAAGAAGTCCAAGTCCTACCTGACAGGAAAGTCAGGGAAGGGCAAGGAGAAGCAGCTGACCCAACCAGACAAGAGAAAGGCGAAGGTGATCGAGGGAGCCAACAGGAAGAAGGATCCTTGTACGCACCCAGGCTGCTTCATATGTAACGGACCCCACAGGGCAAAGCAGTGCCCAAAGAGGGAGGGGAAGGTTACTGCCCTACGGTCGGATGACTCTGACGAGGACTGCGTGCAGCGTGTTGCCCCACTGCAGGCCCTAGGTGCGATGCGAAGTGAGTGCCCGAAGGTACGCCACAGTTTGTTATTCGTGGATGTAACCTTGAATGGTAAGCAGATGTCAGCCTTGGTGGATACTGGCGCCACCAACACATTCGTATCAGATCGGATGGTACGATCCTTGGAGTTGTGAGTGGAGCGCTCTCACAACCAATTGAAGGCGGTGAACTCCAAGAGCCAACCGATGGGCGTGTTGGCAAGAGATATGCCCATCAAGATAGATGCTTGAGAGGGTACAATCAACCTAATGGTGGTTCCTTTGGATGACTATGACCTCATCCTTGGGAATAGCTTCTTTGCAGATGCATCAATCACCATCATGCCTCATGTCACGGGGGCTGATGTGGGCCACAAATTTTTCCGCACCCCGCTAGGCGTCGACACTCCACTTGCCGACTAGCCACACACCGTGCGTACCGTTGAGGCCGAACGATCACCGAACCGAAGAAGCAACACCAAGGAATACAAGAACACAATTGGGAAAACGTAACTCGTATTCACATATATTACAAGTACACGAAAAACCCAACCCAGGACAGAACTCTTACACGCAGTCTCACGAGCCTATGCCTTGCAGCCTCGCGCCGCTTGCACGCCCGTCTTGTGCCTTCTCTTAAGAACACCAGATTGCGGGTCTGACTTGACTTCCACTCCTTGGAATCTTGGCCCTCTGTGCCTCCTGACTGCCCTGGTCGTCCTTGCTGCTCTGCTGGCCTCTGTTGCCTCCTCGTGTGCTCTTCTTGGTGTCTCTTTGTTGAATGAGACTGCCCCCTTTATTAGAGGAGCCTTGCGAGCCCAATATGGCAACTGATATCTTTGAATCCCTTGATTCACTCTCTCAGTTTTCCAACCTGTCCAATCCCTCCTGGATTGTTTCCATAACTAATTGGTTGCCAAATCTATCCAATCCCTCCAGGATTGTTTCCATAACAGATTAATTGCCATTCCCGGAGAAACTTTCCCGGATTGCTCACTCGGATTGACTTGGCGCCAGCTAAGCCTCGTCGACCCGATCCATCCTCCTCTAGGATCCCCGTCCTTGATCTCCTTCCTAAGATCATGGTCGTCTGAATGGGATTGCTGCGTCCACCGGTGCTTGAGCATGGTCACGGACTTAACCGATCTCCACAAGTAGTCAACTCCCTTGCCGCTCCCTTAGCGTCTGTCAGGCTTGTTGAGTTATGCGCACTCCTAGAGTGCCTTTGCGCGGTTGTATCAGGTTCACTGAACCTCCTAGAGCATTGCACCGTGCCTTGCTCGTGGGCATCCTCACTGCCCACCCGCGCATTCGCCTACTTGTGCCTTGTGGCACTTCCTGGCCACAATCTGGTCCCTTAGCACACTGCCGAGCCTTGATCGGTTGTTCCCTTCACCGGTGCCTCCACGCACGCTTGTGTGACCATCTCCACACTTGCCCGCTTATGGACTTGCAATTGATCCCAACACCTCGCACTTGACAGCCCGCGCATCCTCGCGTGTAGGCTATGCGCTACCACTACCCTGAGGTACGGCTTGCTTGAGCTCAGGGGTCTAACAAACCTCCCCCACCCAAGGGATTCAACGCCCTCGTCGAATGAGACTCTTGGTACCGCCGGATGAGGTCTTCGTACTGCCATAGTGTGACATCCTTCTCCCAAGTCGCCTCTGACTCGGGTAGGTCCTTCCACTTGACCAAGTATTCCGTCCTCCTGTTCATCTTGCTGTATCCCAGCACTCGGTGATCAAGTATGCCTTCCACCTCCTTGTCGAGTTCCTTCCTCATGGTGAGAGGGGTGCACTTCACCTTGTTGCGCTCCGGATGCTCCTCGTCTCTATGGTAAGGCTTAAGAAAACTGACGTGGAATGTCGGGTGCACCTTCATCCTCTCTGGTAATGCTAGCTGATAGGCTACTGGCCCGACTCTCTTGATCACTTCAAAAGGTCCGTCGTACCGCTGGAACAAGCCCTTGTGCCAGCGCTTGCTTGTGATCTTCTTCTAGATCTGTGGGGTGAGCTTCAACGTCACTAAGTCCCCCACCTGGAACTCTAGTGGCCTTCGATTCTTGTCCGCATACTTCTTCATCCACTTGGCAGCCTTGGCGAGGCTATCTCTTGCCTCTTCCAGCATCTCCTGCTTGTCACGCGCGAATCGGTATGCGGCCAGGCAAGGCCCTTCCTTGCGCTGCAATGCCACCTCCTGCGACGTTAGTGGTTGGTAGCCCATTGCCAACTCAAACGGGCTATGACCTGTTGCAGAGGAGCGGTTCAAGTTGTAGGACAACTGAGCTGAGTCAAGCAAGTCTAGCCAATTCCGTTGACTTGCTGAGACATAATGCCTCAAGTACTCCTCTAGTAGCGCATTCACTCGTTCTGTCTAGCCGTCCGTCTGTGGATGATTGGCCGTCGAGAACTTCAATTCGGATCCTAGCAGTCCAAACAAGCATGTCCAGAAGTTGCTTGTGAACCGAGCGTCTCGGTCACTCATGATCTCCATCGGTACTCCAAAGAGCTTCACCACAAAGCGATAGAAAGCCTCAGCTGTGCAATTCTTGGTCACGGTAGTGAAAATTGCGTACTTGGAGAAGCGGTCCACGACCACCATCACCGCCGTATAACCCTTCACCTCTGGAAATCCGGACACAAAGTCCATGGAAACTGATACCCAAGGCTTCTCTGGCACTGCCAAGGGTTGTAGGAGACCAGCCTCTACTTGCCTCTCCACCTTTTTTTTCTAGTGTTGTGGCTTGGCAAGCGTAAAAAAGGTTATCATCATTTTCTTCAGAAAAATTGGCTTGCTGATTTTTCTTTAATCGACAAGCCTTTTCAAGATGACCGAACCTTTTACAGTTTTGGCATTGTAGTTTTCCTTTAAACCAACAATCACTTTCCAAGTGACTCTTCCTCCTACATATGCCACAAGGTGGAAATTTTCCCTTTTTGACATCCTTATTTTTAATATTTTCACTTGGTTTTCTTCCACCTTCTTTAGGTTTTTGAGACAGCTTGTTAAACTTAAATTGAAAGGCATTCTCAATAGAACCTTCATTACGCCTTTCTAATCTATGTTCATGGGCCTCTAGAGATCCCATTAGTTCTACAGCTATTAGCTTTTCTATATCCTTCGATTCTTCAATAGCAATAACAGTAGGATCATATTTTCTAGTGCAAGTGATTAATATTTTTCCAACAACTTTACTTTCTGAAATCTCATCCCCGTAGGCCCTTAATTGATTCACGATTGAATCCACTCTTGTATAATAATCTCTAGTTGTCTCAAAATCTTTCATCTTTAAATTTTCAAAGTTCCTCCTCAAGGTTTGAAGTTTGGAGACTCGAACCTTGGCATTTCCTCGAAACTCCTCCTGTAACTTATCCCATGCTTCCTTTGTTGTCTTGGCTCCCATGATTCTTGGAAAGAGTTCTTCAGTCAAGCTTAACTGAAGAGCAAGTAGAGCTTGAGAATCCTTTTGTCGATTCTCCTTGAGTACCTTTCTTTGGGCAGAAGATAAATTGGATGTATCTTGAGGGATAGTGTATCCCAAACTCACGACATCCCATAAATCTTGAGTGCAAAAGTAGGTCTTCATTTTGACGAACCAGTAGTCAAAGTTTTCACCTCGAAAGACTTGTACTGGAATGGATGAACAGAGTAAGTGCTCGGCCATAATAAGCCTACGCCCACTTGTATCGAAACAAGGCTCTGATACCACTGTTGGTGTCTGTGTTTAGGTGTATAGGAATGGTAGGAGTATAGAAGAAGGTGGGAATATAGCTAATTGGGAGAGGAGGTGAATAAGGAAGTGTGGAAGTTATATGAGTATTGGAGGAAGAGAAATGGCTAATTGATTACTTCTCACTCTTGTTTCTTCAACTTCTTCTTCTTCTTCTTCTACTTCTACTTTACATGGAAGAGTACATATATTTATACTAATTCCTAATAAGTGTTCTAGAAAGTGAATATTCTAGAATTGTACACCATGTTTTAGAAATTTGTAGAACATTTTACAAGTGATGGTAGAATTGTGCACCCATTCTAATATGATGGTACGTTGACGAGACGGCTCAGAGAGCGTTCAGCATGGGCCTTCTCATGATGGCATTGTAAGAGGTGGGGACGTCAACCACCAAAAAGTTCACCATACAGTGAGCAATGCGGGGATCCACACCGATGCACTGTTGGACGATGATTGCACTAAGAGAGGCAATGTAGTTGCCAATGAATCCAATGAGCGGGGCATCACTTGGTTGTAGCTCGTTGAGGCTTAAGGACATCTTCAGGAAAGCATCGAGGAATAAGATGTCAGCGAAGCCCCCATTGTCTACGGACACACTGTACTTCAAAGCCATACACCTCAGCCGGAATCAGCAGCCATCATCCGAAGTGTTGGCAGGTACATGTCTAACGTCCTCCTCCGAAAAGGTCAACCTGTAATCAAAATGGGAAGCGTCCACCATGAGCACTTCAGCCTTCCTCTTAGGCCTAGGGGGGTGTCACGGGACCAATGTGGACCACAAATTTTCCGCACCCCGCTAGGCGTTGACAGCTCCGCCTGCCAACCAGCCCCCACTCACAACCGAGGTTTGATGTCACCTGACACACGACCACACCACAAGGAAACGAACACGAGCAATATACAAAGGGAAAACTCCACTTGTATTTACAATTGTACAAGTATGAAAAACCCTTTACAAGAGCAAACTCACTCAGCCTATCGAGTATATGCCTCATGACCTCTTCGCCGCTTACACTCCTCACTCGACACACCCTAACCCGACACACTTCGGCGTTACAAGGGTAGACGAGACTCACTCCCCACTCGCTGCTGAGCTACAACTTGCAGTAGCAACTCTATGCTCTGCCTCTCTCGCTCTCCCTCGTGTTTCCTAGCTTTCTCTAGCTGCTCTCCTCGACTCTCTTCTCTGAGATGTCTTGAGACCTTTATGGTTTCTCCCTCTCTTGGGCTGTGCCTCTCGGTTGTTCCTCCTGGTTGTTTTTTGAGAATGAGACTGACCCCCTTTATATAGAGGAGCCTAGCAAACCCGATATGGCAACTGATATATTCGAATCCCTTGATTCACTCCATCAGGTTTTCAATCTGTCCAATCCCTTTAGGATTGTTTCCATAATAGTCCAATCCCTTCATGATTGTTTCCATAACAGATTGATTGCCATATTCCTAAGGAAACTTTCCCCGATTGTTTGCTATCACATGATCTTCATCTTGACCATGTTCGTCCCACCTGGACAGCTCTTAGCTGCACCTGGACAGCTTCTCGGCCGCACCTGGACAGCTTCTCGGACGCACTTTGACACCTGCGCCCCACTTGGTTCCTGATTGATCACCAGCTGCTCCGCATATGGAAACAATCAAACCTTTCCATGTTGGTGTCAGCGATCCTTATCCCGTGAGCACCAATCCTACGCTCCACAGCATCCCATGCACCTTATGCGAGTAGTCGCGCTCCACGCACTCGATCATCGGGTCCCGCATGATCAAGACTTTACTTGTGTGTCTGCATCTCCACTCGTCCACCATGCACTGTCGCCGACCAGCAACACATGGCTCCTTTGATCGTCCCTGGCATGAAGTGATCAAGTGTCTCGATCACTCTCTGCTCATGCCTTAGCATTCCTAGGCTGTCGATCATCCACCTTGCATTGGTCGACCAGCATCGACCCCAAGGCCTCGGCACTTGCCTTTAGTCACCAAGTCCTTGCTCCGCACCACTCCGCTTGGTTGCTCAAGCAAGTCTCCTGTCCAGCTTAGCCTCCTGACCACAAACCTTTTCTTCACGTGCCCCGCATTAGCACGTATGCACTCCCGCAGTCACGAGGTACAACCTGCGGTACGCATCGTTCCAGCTCATAGCTTATGGCCGTAACAGGGGGCCACCTGCAATGATATGAACTAACGGTAGTACAGCCTTCACTGCAGCCCTAAGTCGTCGCAGACCCAAACTCTCACGTCGCACAACAGGTTCTTCCTAGGCTCTTATCTCATTGCACCTTGGTGGAGACCACCTCTGCGAGCATGGATCCCACACATATTCACCAAGATGTTCTCCTTGGATAACCTGTTCGATTTCAGTTTTCAGGTTCCAGCAGTCATCAGTGTCATGCCCTCGGGCACCATGGAATCAACAAACTTTCCAGGGTCAGGCCTAATTGTCTCCTTCGTCACTTTCAGGAAGTGGATGACCGACAGGGGTGCCAGTAGCGGAGTGAATTCCATCTGCTTTCCGTCTCCAAACCTCCTCTAGGGCATGATGTCATTATTGTCCTGTTTTGCTTCGCAATGGCTCTTCTTGGTAGTGTTGTGTTTGCAACTTTAAACCTCTTCCACAGTCATATATCTTTGGGTTCTCACTGTGATGTTGGCAAAGCTGGTGAGGGGGATCTACGATTAGGCTCTTCAAGAAATCTTCATCCTTCTATCCACTCTGGAAGGCCGTCAGCTTCTCACGCTGTGAGAGCTCCTCCATCTTCTACGCTACCTTCAAGAACCGATCAAATCAGTTGTGCAACGACTCCTCCTTTTGTACAGCATGAACAACTCAATTGGATCCCGCTTAATGTTGACTGTCCCTGCAAAGCGCTCAGGAACATCTTCTGCAGTTGGGTGAAATTGCTTATGGATCCTAGTTCCAGCATGTGAAACCAGTCTGCTGCAACGAGTAACAACCAAGATTTCTTTCAAGAATGGATTGGACTTATTGTTTCCCAATAAGGAAAGTCCTAACTTCTTCCTTTCTTTCTCCTCCTGGGCCTAAGAGATATGATCAGTGATGATCTTTTCAACGTCCTGCATGGACATTGAGCCTGGGTTCAAATCCTGCTTGACCTCCAAAGGCTCTTTCATCTTAGGTTCTTCTTGCAATGGCTGCTTGGTAGCTCTTGGGGAGATCGTGTCAAAGTGGGATGCCGCCTTGTGATTGGATTTCTCCTTGTGGAGACTTTCCTCCCCGTGAGAAATTAGATCCACCCATGTGGAATCCCACCGAACCCAGACCTAAACCCAACTCAAATTGAATGTATTAATCCGTCGTATTTATTGTAATGAATATTTTAATTAATGATATTCAAATGGTTGTATAACTCCCCCATAGTGAACTAATTAATCACAATTAATTGGTAATATTTACAGCTCATTAAAGAGCTAAAATTACCGTTCAATGGCTGAAGGATTAAGTGAGACTTTGAGGATTCAGTCTCCATTTGCTAGAGAATTGGCTGAGCATTTGAGGTAGATTGGAGAGAAAAAAATAGAGTATGGAAAGAAAAGAAATATAGTTCAGGTTTTATGTGTGGCTCTCATTAGAGAATGATTGAAAAGGTATCTATGCTATTAATCGAGATTGGTTCCCACTCACATACGTAGTAAGAATCTACTTTCGACTCACATGTTTGTACAAGTGTACATAATTCAATCCTATACTATGATTTTGCGTTTATCAGTTTAATTCCTCAAGGTAATTCTAAAATTCTTTCACAAATTTTGCATTGTATGAGTGAAATTGCCATGTAGTGTATATGTGTATAGAATTCCAACATTGGTATGGGAACCTATAGGGATCATTTCCATACCATGCATGTAAATATATGCTTAGTTTTGTAATTGTTGTTCTAGACCTGATATTGATATTTTCTATGCATAATCTTTATATAATTGGATTATTTGCTTTGAGAGCATTTTAACGGAATATTATATAAGTCGTTTTGATATTGAATTGCAAAGTTATGATCAATTAAAATTTTCAAATAAATCGAAAATTTTCTAGAATTGAAATCTGTGAAAAATAACATGAACAATAAAGAAATGTTTTCGGCCACTCTCAGATAGGAGAGTGAGACACCCCAAGCTCCGATTGAGACACGGAAAACTGCAGCGTGCTCCACTCGCCCAGTAGGAGCGATTGGTGTTGAGCACGCGCCGGAAATTAGCCGAAATAACGGCGGGTGACGTGCCCCTGTCAGCAACAATGAAAAAAAGAGAGAGAGAGAGAGGCTACACCTGCGGCCAGCTCAAGCATCCGATTGCCCACCCGTTTCCACCGTTGTGACCGTAACGCAATTTTCCATTTTATGGTATATGTTTCAGAATTTTTATAAATCTGTAAAATTGCATAATAATGTCTGAAAGAAGAAAAATAGAAATAAACGATTTCACAGTAATTTGGCATTTGTTAAGGCATGCAAAATTTTTCTGAACCAGAATTTGTTTTTTGTTGGTTCAAGGTCACTGAGGATTATATAAAATTTCTAAAATTTTTGAGAATGTATCGCATTTATTTATTTTTATTATATTATATTCCGTAATAAATTTAGAATAAATTTCTGGGAAGTCAAAAAATTATGAAAACTTTTTCTAGTGATCAGCAAGATGTCCGAAATGATCTGAGTATATTTTCTGATTTTTTGCACTGTGTATGATATTTTTCCTAATTTTGACTGCATTAATTGCTTGATTAATTATTGAAACATACCTAATTATTCTAAATCAATTAGAATAATTTATGAGAAATATAATATGCAGTAACTGAACCAAAGCATACTATATTTGGTGAGAGATTTTGTCGAGTGAATTAATTTTCACTCCAAAACAATTTTTTTGCATAATAATTAAATTTATTAGTAGTTATAATCGAAGGAGCAAGAGTGATGATTAGGAGCACTGTGAATTTTCGATCTTGTGCCTTTGATTATTTCTATTGGTTAATTAAATTATTGCTGTAAAGATCATGTAATTGTTGTGCTAATTTTTAAAAATATCCCTATGCATGCACATGGATATATTCAATGGCATTAAAATCCATTGTCATTGATATGATAAAGGGTGAGAAACTAGATGGCGACAATTATGATATTTGGTGTAGAAAGATCTAGTATTTTATAGATGGGTAAGAAGTCTTGCAAACTTTGGATCGGGCCATGGTAGTGCCTAAAAAAGATGATACACCTTAGCACCAATCTAATCTTGAGGCTTATCAAAATTGGCTCAAGAAAGATTGATATGTATGCTTTACTATGTTTAGCAACATGCATAATAATCTCATTGGTGAGTTTCATATGCATCAAACTACTCATATGATATGGGAAGTCCTAAATGCCAAGTTCAGCGTGATGTCTCTCACTAGACTTCAGGAATTGAACATGAGGCTCGATTCTTGTAAAAAAAAGGCCAAATCAAACAATGAAGCAGCATCTTCAATGCATGGCTACTATGATTTGAGATCCCAACACTGGTGGAGTAGTCCTTTCTAACGAGCAATAGGTCCATGTAGTGATTAGATCACTTCTTGATTCTAGGGAGCACATGAAAGCAAACATGGCCCACAATGAGAGCGTCAAAACGTTTGATGATATTGCTCACAACTTGGAGTTGGAAGACAAGCGTTTGAAGGCTAGTAAGTCCAACTCGGAGGTAAATGTTGATGTGAATTCAGCTATGATATCAAAGCATTAACTTCATCACCGGGTGTCTCCAACAATAATATATTAAGTATTAAGATTCAAGCTTGTTATTACTGCATATGGATGTCAGAATATTGCAAAATATGAAGATTTTTAGAGGATAATGTTCTGAAATATTATTGTAATTAACTACATATCACTTTCCTAATTTGTTTAGATAGTATATATGTTAGGATTTCTAATTGCTAAACTTGCATGTTTCCTTTATTTTAGTTTCCCAACCTATTGGAACAATTTAAAAAACACAATGAGTTGCAAATATTGAAAATTAGTCTATTTAAAGGCTTGTACTAGAGCTTGAACGAGACACACACACACACACAATTTTCAGATGAATAAGATGTGAGGTTTTAGTCTATCTTAGGTTCTTTATAAACCTTTTGAATTTATCGGAGTCTTCCATGGCATTCACTTCCAACTTATTAATCAACCCTTCCATAGTTGATTGTGGCTTCTTCACTATACCAAGGTTCTTACCTCTTTATAGGTAAATAAGTTGCAGTTCCACCGAGCCTGCCGTCGAACACGATCTCTGGTGATCTTATTCAATTTTGGTCTCATCATAGGTTGGTAAGGCTCTTGTCACTCTTGGCATTTGGTCTTATTACAGGATGGCGAGGATCGCATCAAATGTGGTAGCCTCTAATTCACAGAAAGCTTCTAGGCCTAAACTCAAGTGAACTAAAGGTACTCCTAAGGAACATGGTGAACCTACGCCCAAGAAATCTAAGTCTACTAAGTGCAAGAGAGGAAAGCATGGTGGAAAGAAGGACTTGAGTAAGCTCAAATGTTATAACTATCAAAAGATGGGACACTTTGCTCGCAAATGCACTAAGGCAAAGAAGGTACTACCACCCCTAAATTCTTGCTCTAATTGTTTAGTGGTCACTAATGGTTCAACTACTAATCCTACTCTTTTGTGGATTGTTGGTTAAGATGCAACTGACCACCTACTACAAAGTCAAGATGGGTATGTAGATTACCATTGAGTCCCAGCCAAAAGAAGTGTCAAGATGGGGAATAATTCAAGTGTGCCAATGCACGGAATCGGTAGTTACAAGCTCAATTTGCGTGGTGGTCACACATTGTATCTCCATGATGTCCTTCACACTCCCAAGTTCCAACAAAATCTATTTTTAATTATGGTTTTGTTGAAACTTGGTCTTAAGTTTATATTTGAGGGCTTGTCTGTGAGCACCTACCTTGGCAATACCTTTTATAGTTGTGGTTTTATTTTAGATGGTTTGATGATGTAGGATATTTATTATTATTATTATTATTATATCAATGCTTTTTCTTTAGTTGCTACAAGAAGTGATGATATTTACACTGATTTGATTAAATGGCACACTAGATTAGGCCATGTGGGCCTAGATCGAATGAACCAACTTGTTAGAGAAGGCCTTTTAGGTCCACTAGCAAAGTTTAGCTTGCCAACTTGTGATCATTGTCTTTAAAAAAAAAAGCAACTAGAAAACCATTTGGTAAAGCTAAAAGGGCATATGTGCCATTGCAATTAGTTCACTCAAATATATGTAAACCAATGAATGTAAGAGAATGTTCTAGTGCATATTATTTTATCACATTTATAGATGACTATATGCACTTCAGTCACATCTCTTTGATCTCCCATAAGTCTGAAGTATTGGATTGATTTCAGAACTGTATGAACTTGGTTAAGAATCAATTAGATAAGAGAATTAAGCTTTACAAACAAATCGAGGGGGCAAGTATCTATCTGAGTAGTTTAAAAGACTTTGTGATGCAAAGGCAATTGATAGGCAATTGACTATTCTCGGAATTCCACAGCAAAATGGAGTGGCAAAAAGGAGGAATAGAGCCCTCTTGGATATGGTTAGGTCTATGATGGCACAAGCTAACTTACTTGTCTCCCATTGGGGAGATGCAATATTGACTATTGCCTATATATTTAACTGTGTACCCTCTAAATTAGTTCCAAAAACTCTATATGAGCTATGGACTAGCAAAAAACCTAATTTAGGTCATTTGCACCCATGGGGATCGGCAACCTATGTGCGCAACTCTTCTCATAAGCATGGGAAGTTAGGCCCTAGGAGTTGCAAATGTATCTTTATAAGATACTTTGAACACTCCAAGGATTATGTGTTCATTGGAGAGAATGTCGATGGAACGGTCTTTGAGATTGAGTCTCGAGATGTGGATTTCTTGGAAAACAAATTCCCTAGCAAGGGTGAGGTTTCAAATAATATAGATTTATTTGAACAAGAGGATTCCAACCAAGGTTACTCCATATGGACTAGTAGAGGATAAAGGAATAGAACCTCCACCTCTTGGGAACAGTAGGAGTGACGGGAAAACTAATGAACTTAGTTCATTAGGTGGAGCTCCACTTGAACCTCAACCGTGTAGAAGCAAACATGGAAACATTCCCCATTGTCAATTTGAGATTGAAGGGGATGCCTTTATGATTGTTGTGCAAGATGATGCTAAGCCTAAGTTTGTGCAAGAAGCTCTCCCATCTCTTGCTAGTAAAGAATGGACAAATGCAATGAATGAGGAAACGGAGCCCATGAGGAATAATCATGTCTGGGACTTGGTTGACCTTCCCACTAATCATAAGACTATCGAGAACAAGTGGATCCTGAAAGTCAAAAGTAAAGTTGATGATTCCATTGAAAGATATAAGGCTCGACTTGTAGCAAAGGGCTACACCTAGAAAGAAGGTGTAGACTATGAAGAGACCTTTTGACTTGTGGTGAGGTTTGCTTCAATCCACATAATTCTAGCCATTGTCACACATTTGGATCTTGAATTACATCAAATGGATGTGAAAACTACTTTCCTTAATGGATAACTGGATGAGGAGATCCGTATGGATCAACCTAAGGGTTTCATGATGCAAGGTTAGGAGCACAAAGTGTGCAACCTCCAAAGATCCTTATAAGGCTTGAAATAGTCATTGAGATAATGGTAATTTTGATTTCATCAAGCCATCACATCTTACGGGTTTACGATGAATGAGAAGGATCATTGTGTGTATGTCAAACGCTCCAAAGGAAACTTTTTGATCCTATCATTGTATGTTGATGACATTTTGATGGCTAGAAAAGACAAGCAAATGCTTGTTGAAGCTAAGGAGTGGTAACCTTCCAACTTCAAGATGAAACATATGGGAGAGGCATATTATGTGCTTGGAATAAAGATTCTCCAAGATTGCTCAAGGAAACTTTTAGGATTGTCTCAAGAGAATTAAAGTAAGAAGTTCTTGAACGATTTCAAATGCAAAATTATAAGTCATGTGACACTCCTATAGTTAAGGATGAGAGTTTGAGTCTAGATATGTGCCCTAAGACTATAGAAGAAAAGCAACATATGTCATAGGTCCCGTATAATAGTGTTGTGGGAAGCTTGATGTATGCCATTATGTGTACTCGGCCAAGCATATATTATACTATCGGCTTAGTGAGTCGATTCCAATCAAATCCAAGCCCTGCTCAATGGAAGGTAGTAAAGAGGTTAATGCACTACTGAAAGGCAAAATGAACTATACACTGGGCTATTGTGATACCAAGTTGCACCCAATCGGTTATAGTAATGCTGATTGGGCTAGAGACGTGGATGAAAGGAAGTCGACTACTGAATATGTTTTCTTGTTGGATGGAGATGCTGTGACCTAGGTAAGCAAGAAACAAACCTACACAACCTTGTTCACAATAGAAGTACAGTTTATTGCGTGTTCTATTACTGTGCAAGAAGCCGTATGGTTGAAGCGCTTCCTGCATGACCTCAATGTTGAGAACGGTGATTCAAATCCAATGTTAATACACTATGATAGCATGGCTACATTAGTCGATGCTAAAGATCAGAAATATCACAGCAAGACAAAGCACATAGAGATCATATATAACTTCATCAGAGACATGATTGCGCAGAAGGGAGGGGTCTTGGAACACAAACTTATGAGTTAGATGATTGCGAATCCCCTAACTAAGCCTATTACTAAAAAGAGTTTTAGGGCTCGTGTAAAGCAATTGGTATCTTGTAGATGGTGATAGTGTTTCATGTTTTTTAGATGATCATTTCCTATTGAGATGGCATTTGTTATTATCAGGAATTTTCAATAAATACATTATTTCTTTGAGATTTTAATTATGCATTTTTTGTGAGATAATTAGCACAATAAAAGATAAATATGTCAATAGGCTAAGATTGGCTCTCTCACATGAGCAATCGCCCTTGGGCCTGAAGGGTGAGTAAGGATGAGATAGTATGGGTTTCAATCTTTGATAGAAGGTGTTTTTTGAGATACCATTGTGTCACCTAAGATGGAGCTGAGATGAGGTTATAGATCTATAACTAAAATGAATATCCCCACTCTACTCATTATGCCTAATCGTGATAGTTAGATGTGAGACCTTAGTCATGGCTCTTTAGAGGACGAGCTAACAAAGGACTTAGGTTAGATGCTTGAGAAGCGGTTGAACTAAATTTTGTATAGTATTTATAAAGAGCTCAACATACACTCTAAATGAGAGTAGTTCCACCTTGGCATGTATTTCATACTACATGCACTTAAGCAACGTAATTATGAAATGGATGAATAGATCCCTGCTTCATCATTGTATAAGTCCTAAATAATATTGTAGTACCCTTAGTCACTTTGGATTGTATGACAAATTGAATAGTTAATTATTGCTACTTTGACATGTTATCTATGGTCATGATTGATTTGACCGGCTGAGGCAATACTAGGGAAGTAGTCAATTTCGAATAGAGTGATAGAGGGCAAAGGGAAGACTATTTCATTCACATCATGAGATTTGTATTCAAGGACATCACAATTGTGTCACCATTCGAGTTACTTGGACATAATTGTGAATATATAATTATGAGAGAAGTTAAGTATGCTATTTACAAGGGATTAGAGATACTTGACTTGATGTGATTTGAAATTAGTTTAGGGCACTCAAGACACTTATTTTACCAAGGGTTCACACCTCTATGCTAGTTCTAATGAGTTTTTAGTGTAGAGCTCCCTGCCTCTTTGTGTGCTTGGCAGTCACACGGCACATTTACTTGTATAAATCTTTCTCTAATGGATGTGAGCAACACAATATTGAGTCAATTCCCAAAGTGCAAGTGGGATATGTAAGAAATTAGATCCTCCCGTGTGAAATTTGACTGAACCCAACCCGAGTTGAATGCATTAATCCGTAGCATTTATGTGTAATTGATATTTTAATTAATGGTATTCAAATAGTTGTGTAACTCCCCCATAATGAACTAATTAATCACAATTAATTAGTAACGGTTACAGCTCATTAAGGAGCTAAAATTGTTGTTGAATGGTTGAAGGATTAAGTGAGACTTTCGGCTTCCATTTGCTCAAAGAACTGGCTGAGCATTTGGGGTAGATCGGAGAGAAAAAGAAATATAGTTTGGGTTTTATGTGTGACTCCCATTAGAGAAAAGAAATAGTGATAAGGTATTTGTACTGTTAATCGAGATTGGTTTCCACTCAAATATATAGTGAGAATTTATTGCTAATTTACGCGTTTGTGCGAGTGTATGTAATTCAATCCTACACTATGATCTTGAATTTATCAATTTAATTCTATGAGGTATTTTTAAGATACCTTCATGAATTTTATGTTATATGAATATAATGGATATGTAGTGCGTGTGTATAGAATTTCAACCCTCCTTATCCCGTTCAGCCAAGAGGCTAGCCCGTCTCTAGAGAAGGCACTCTATACCCCCCCTCACGACTGACTGGAGGAGGGGCTTATAACGCCTCATCCAGATCTTCCGTCCTTCGTTCACGCTCGTGGGAAGGAGTAACGCCTCTCCTACTCCGCGATGGCCTCTATGACCCAGAATGACTTTCATACATGTCCATGGAATTGCCATTAGTCATTTGCCGAATCCGATTAAAGCCATTGACATTTTTCAGATTCCCACGTACGGCGCCGATATGTTGGGTCTAGCTTATCCCCCTTTTCTTCCCACCTCGAGGGCTGATATATATCTATCCCTTTTCAACACACCATGGCAGCTGCAAGTAGGGGGTGAACTTTAGCCCATGTTTCCTCAAGGATCTCGGGCTTTTGTTGTCCCCAGATATTCCAATCTTGCCCAGCAGATAGCGGGCTTGGCTTGTGCCTATGGGCTTCCTCTCAGGCTTATGTTATTGGAGACTGTTTTGTACGGGTGAGGCCCTCGTTGGATGTGAGGCTCATGCCTCACAATATTATATTAATCCACAAAATTTTATGGTTTTTAAAGTTTTTTTTAGGGTTTATATTTTCTCCTTTGTGATTTATATTTCTCTTATTAGGATTTTTTTAAGATTTCTTTTATAATTTTTAATATTTTTTTCAAAAAACTTATTAAACTATATGTTATTAAATTATTTGATTGTAGCAACACATAATACAGATAATGTGTATACATGTTACATATTGAACTTTCTCCAAGTGGCGAGCATTTTGGCCACCCATTCACTTCATGCTCGAATAAATAGTCATACGAATTGGCTCGATCAACGAAGGGATCAATCAACCGAAATTCCATTGTACTTTGGAAAAAAATACTGAAAATACGTCAGAGGTTTTGCATTTCTATAGTATTTTACAATTGGGTCGAAAAATACATCCGACGTTGTGGGTTGCATTTCCTCAATATTATAAAATTTATTTTATTTTATTTTATTTTATTAAATTATCTTATTTTACCATTCCCCAACTTCTACTTTTTCTTTGAGTTTTGAACTCAAATACCACACTCATTATGATCTACATGATCGATTGGGTGCACTTGTCTTACGTCGTATACTTACATAACCTTCCCTTGCTGTCCCTACGTACACAGAGAGCGAATTTATCAATGTACTTGCCAACCCCCAATAATACGTGCATACATAAACACACGCACACACAGCACCTAGAGCATACATATATACATATGTAGATATTAAATATGTGCTTGGATCGGATCAGATAGGGGTGGCATATACATATACATATATATATATAGATAATTGATTTTGAAGTATACTACGTACTCACTGTAGCTCGCTAGTTGATACGCCGGCAGTCAGAGCGGACTTCCCCTTCGGAGCCATCCTTAACATCGAGGGTGCCCATCTTGAGGATGGCCCGCTGGAAGTCAAAGAAGAACATCGCCTCGTTCATGGCGTAGCCGTTGACCGTGCCCTGTGTTTGCGGGTTCGTGAACAGTGTCTGGTCAGAGAAAAGCACGCCTGCCTTCCCCTGCATAGCCCCGTAGTAGGCGTTGTCGAAGGTCGTCCTCGTGGGGTCCAGTGGCTGCTCCGCGTTGTCCCCTCTACTGCATGTCTCTGTCAGCATCTCTGCGAAGCTCGAGTCCATGGATGGGTCCGCGTCGCTTAGCCTCTGCTTGAAGGACGAGCACCTCGCTACTCCTAGCGTGTGCGCTCCTGTTATTATTTCCCACCTTTTCTAGTTTATATTTATGCTTAATAATATTTATATTATATTTAAAGAAATAGCCGCCCATTGATATGCTTCTCGGTCTTTTGCCGAATTACATGGAATGGACTATTTGTGGAGACACTGACATTGGGACTAAATTTCCAACCAAGAAACTTAAATACCTTTATAATTTTATGAGTACAGTAACAAAGACCAAGCGACTTACACATCATTCATTCTATATACGTTTTATTAAATCTAATTTTATTTTAATTAAATCACTGCAGAAGTCTAAAATTTTCTCCCTTTTTAATATCAATCCTTATATGTTTAATTTTAATTTATTCAATCTTATAACTTAAATTTGTAATTTATATAAGTTCTAAATGTGAGGATCCATTGATGACTTGGCATTATGTCAGTAAATTTTACTGACCTGTCACATTTTAATCTAATACAAACGAATTAATGTGGTAATTTCATACAATGTAGACGTAGTATAAATTTTGTATAACAATATAATGTTAGATTAAATATCACATCAGTTATCTATGCTAGGAAAATTTACTATCGTGAATTATCACCTATTCACCTGTTTATGACATTTAGAACATATATAATTTATGGAATAGAAATCATAAACAAAATGAGGTAAAACTAAATTACATAATTTGATATAAAAATTGATTTCCTCGGTTAATTTGATAGAAAAAATTTGGTGTCTCTCTTTTTTTGTGAAAAAGAAAATGGGATTGAGATTGACGATCCACTTTTGATATTTTCATTTTCTGTATAGATTCATCTTGTACTCAACAGTTGATCCTCTTCTTTGCCATGGATGTTCAGATGCAGTATTCTCTTTCGCTCTATTTTTATTTTGTTGATTACTAAATCGACTTAGAGGTGTAAATTGTAGACGTATATATATCTAGGTAATATATATAAGAGCGCACCAGAGAGAGCAACCATTTCTTGGGCGGTGAAGCCGCGCTTGCCGAACATGTCGATGAGCTGAGAGGCATTTAAGGTGGGCGGCGGCAGGTTTATGGTGTCCTCTATCCTCGATCTTCTCCCGTCCATCCTTCCATTTGGTATGTCATAGACTGGACCCCCCGCCTAGTAATACATAATATCGTAAATTACAACAATCTATATGGGTGTAAACACGTGCAGACAGCATATATAATATATATATATATGTATATACCCAAAAAACGGCATCCCTAGCAGCCATCGCAAGGATGTCAGCGCAGGAGACTACGCCAGGGCACTGCTGTTCGAGCTGCTCCTTGGCGGCATCTATTATCTCATAGCCTCGTAAGCTCAAGTTGGCCGGGGAGTCCTTCTCTGCCTGGTTGTCCTTGGTAGAGTCGATCAAGATCGATCCATCACATCCCTCGATGAAGCAATCATGGAAATGCATCCTGAGCAGGCCGGCAGCGAGGGCAGGGTCATTCTGAAGGGCCGAGTCGACAGCGCTCTTCACAATCTGATCGGCGAAGGGGCAGGTGAAAAGGTAGTAGTCCATCCTCAGCCCATCTACTCCTCTGAAACTGAACCCTAGCCCAGTTGTCGTTATCTCCATCTGCAGCAACGCGCCGATTAGCACATATATGATCAGCATTCTTGAGGATTTCAACAGCTAGCAGATGATATATATCCCTCTCTTTTGTTTACGTGATATGATGAATGGGAATGCACATATTTTCTAGTAATGTAAATTACAAAGGAGAAATAGGGAGCTAAATGAAAGGGAGCTTTATGTGGGGAATGGATATCTGGTTGAGCATATGTAATTTAGACATATATTAGCTGCATGAAGTGTATATATGAAGAGGGTAGAGCTTGCTGGCTGTGCATATATATAAATATACACAACAAGGAAGGCTGAATTTAAGGGTACAACTGAAAATTTTTATCCCTCAAACTCGAAAAAACATGTGAAATAATATATAAATTTTATCCATTTTAATCTTTTTTTTATCATATTATCTTATTTTTCTATTTAAAATATGTCATATTTTACTTTCTATGATAAAATTTCCCCTTTCATTTGAGTTGTGCATCCCTTACATAAATTTTCTAAATCCGAAGTGAGATAATGGAGACCACCCAAAGGTCAAGGGTAGGGGTCCATGATTAATTGTCTCCACCTAATTACATGCAAAATAAATTAAATATTGCTTGCCATTAACATGCACTTTTGCGAGATTTAAATATAAAATTGCCTATAAGATTAATTGGTCCATACGCAATGAATGACGTTGAGTTTTAGCAGAAATGGGTTATGATGATCTGTCCACTAATTGTAAATTTATATTGCTTTCTTGTGGAAGTTGGCGATGATTATTGAATATTCAAAGTTAGATGATTATCAATCGCTTACATCAGTGGATCCTCAAGCCATGCATGTACTGATTAAATAATTAATATTTAGTCATGATTAGCACAGTATGTATCTAATAAAACAAAGAAGTCGGTTTGACTTGGGGAAATACATACTTATCTGTGTTGGAAACACTTAAGAAGATTATCTCGGCACTGTTGTGCACAATCCACTCCATCATCATGTACATCCACCAAAAGAAAGCAAATATAATACATATATATATACACACACATACATGTACGTTTAAGCACCTGGGCTAGCTATTCTGTAACTTATAAGCAGCTGGCAAGCACTGGAGCATGCTTCGTATCTAATTCAATTATTTAAAAGGGTACGCTGCTCTCCGGATGCACTAACTGTACAATCCTGTGACGTACAAATTTAGGGTAAATTATACTGTTCGTATAAAATGTTTGTTAATATAATATTTTAGTATAAAATTTTTAAAATATAATTTTATAATATATTTATTTTTTAAAATATATTATATTTTAGTACGTTCTATTAATTTTTTACTAATACTATCAATTTTTAATGATGTGGACGGCTTATATTATACTACTCGATGACGTGTCTTCATATTTAAAATAAGTAAATTATCACATGTAATGCATACCTTCTCTTTCTTCCTTTCTCTCTCCAAAACTCTCTCTCACTCACACTCTCTTTCTCTCTCTCTCACTCTCTCTCTCTATCTCTCTCTCCCTTCTCTCTTTCTTTCTTTTTTTACAAAATAATGATAATATAACATAATAGTATATTAAAGTATGATGAACACGTAATTTGATCTCAATATTGATCTTTAAAAAATATTTCTAATAAAAAATTAACTCAAAAAAATCTAAAAATTGATAATAAAAGAGTAAAATTAGTACTAAATATTTTATTGATCTCTTTCTCACATTAAAATTTTGTGACAATTAATTAAACATTTTCATTCTTCTTTTCTCATCTAATTTTAATTCCCCCAAAATCGTGAATCCCCCCAAATCGTAAAATCCCCCACATAAAAATATAAAGCTCTCTTCCCCTCCATCTTTTTCAACAATTTTTTAACTAAATTTTACTTTTTTCTAAGGGATCAAACAAAAGTATAGTTCCATTTTTTATTCATCTCATTGAAAAAGTATACTTTTGTTTGGTCCCTTAAAAAAAAGTAAATTTTAGTTAAAAAATTGTTGAAAAAGAGGGAGTGGGAAGGGAGGTTTGTATTTTTATATGGAGGCTTCACGATTTAGGGGGAATTTAAATTAGATAAGAAAAGAAGAGTGAAAATATTCAATTAATTGTCACGAAATTTTAACGCAAGAGAGATTAAGAAAATATTTAGTATTAGTTTTACTATCTTATTACCAATTTTTAGCTTTTTACGAGTTAACTTTTTATTATAAAAATTTTTTGAAGAGAATCTTGAGATTGAGTCACATCTCCATTACTGTTTAATATATTACTATATTATAGTATCATTATTTTGTAAAAAAAGAAAAAATAATAAATAAAATACTATTAGGAAAAATTAGATGCCATTAAACGGTAAAAAAAAATTTAATCGAATCTATCTTGAGAGACAAAGGAAGAGAGCATGAGAGAGAGAGTGTGTGTGAGTTCAAAAGAGAGAGGTGTAGAGAGAAAGAAGAAAGAGACAGTTGACGTGATCCTTACCGACCCGTAAATATGATAAGAGCACCACTAACTTATAACAAGACCCAACATCAAACGTGGAAAAAAACCCTAAAAACTACAAAGAACAAGTTTGAAATAATGAACTTTGACCCGTTACCTAACGAGGCAAGAACCAAAGTTGTAGATTAAGGAGAATGCCACACCAAGAATCCCACGAACTAGAGAATCAAAGTGATAGGTCCGGTTGTAGAATGCCACAAGATAATTTGATAAGTTCTAAATTTTCTTAAGAACCAAGAAGAGCAATATGTATTTCTCACCAAAGTGTATCAAAAATTTGTCCAATATGAATACCTCAAGAGGTATTTATAGTGTCAACATAAAGAAGAAATCAAATATACTAAATATATACAAAAGGTATCATAGAAAAAAATATCCTAAAATATTGTAAGATATTCTAAAATATTATATTGTAAAGATATTCTAGAATATATCTAGATATCTAAATAATATTTTAAAATACTATATAAATCTTTCCAAATTTGAGAGTATCCTTAGATAGTTATAGCTGCCAGTAAGCTTGTAGAACTTCTATTGGACTTGAATCAAATTGACATGACTCTACAGCTCATAGGAATTTCCTTCAATGGACTCCGATGTATGCTTTTATGCCATAAGCTCTTGAACCAACCTATTGAGTACTTCATTGAACTTCTTAGCTCGTGCCCTCGTAATTGGCCCAATTGGAACTTGAATAGAATCCGTGAAAGTTGGTATGAGTTCTGCATCAACAGTGGGTCTCGTTATATGCCAAATGTCAATCTACTTATTTCAAATATAAAGTCATGTCATCGATAAGTGCTACGTAAACATGTACATCATAAAAAATTGATGGCATTAGTAAAAAATTAATTGAATATACTAAAGTATAGTATATTTGAAAGAAAATATATTACGGAATTATATTTTAAAACTTTTGTACAAAAGTATTATATTAGCAAAATATTTTGTACCAATTGTGTAATTTACCTTGCAAATTTAAAGATTTTGAAATTGCTTCTTACATACCAGGTTTTTTTATAGGGCAAATTATATATAAAGGTATGAATTTATTTCTTTTCTAAAAAAGCCAAATTTTATAAATTTGAAATATAAAAGCATGTGATTTCTTATTTTTGTCATTTTTATCGTAAACTTTTTTGGGACAGATTTTGTCTTCAACCTTCTCATAAGGTACATATTTAGCCATTTTATTATTTCAATATTAAAAATATTGATGACTTGTAATAACAAAGAATAAAATGATTATTAAAAATGAAATGAAATGGTAGAGGAAGTTGAAAGTGCTTGCTGGCAATCCTCTCCCGACAATATTCACGACCTGCTTTTCCTTATCTTTTTCTCTTTTTTTGATACTCTATTATTTTCCCTCACTAAATGAAAAAAATATATCATATATTATCAGCATTATCTATCTCGCATATCTTATTTTTATATACCATAATAATAGTTTTCCTTTTCTGTCACAAGATATTTTTTAATTTTTGTACATGTCATATAGATTCAGGCTTTAATTCAGATAAATTATACAGTTGCTATAAAATATTTTACTAATATAACACTTTCATACAAAATGTTTAAAATATAATTTTGTAATACATTTTCGTTCAAATATACTACACTTTAGTATATTTAATTAGTTTTTAACTAAAGTCATCAATTTTTAATGATGTCGACAACCTACATAGCACTCATTGATGACATGATTTTATATTTAAAATAAGTGAATTAACACATAGCATATGACGGGACTCACTGTCTCTTTATTTATTTCTTTCTTTCTCTTTCCACACCTCTCTCTTGTGCTCTCTTCCTCTGTCTCTCAACATAGATTCGATTAAAATAAATTACCGTTTAATAATATCTAATTCTTCCTATATGTCTTTTATTTATTTATTTTTCTTTTTTTATAAAATAATGATAATATAATATAGTAATATATTAAAGGATAATGGAAATGTAACTTGATCTCAACATTATCTTCAAAAAAAAATTATAATAAAAAATTAATTTAAAAAAACTAAAAATTAGTAATAAGATAGTAAAATTAATACAAAATATTCTCTTGATCTCTTTTGCGTTAAAATTTTGTGACAATTAATTGAACCTTCTCACTCTTCTCTTCCTATCTAATTTTAATTCCCCCCAAATCTTGAAACCTCCCCCATAAAAATACAAAACTCTCTTCCCCTCCCTCTTTTTCAAAAATTTTTTTAACTAAAATTTTCTTTTTTTAAGAGACCAAATAAAAGTATACTTTTTCATTGAAATGAGTAAAAAATGTAACTATAATTTTGTTTGGTCCCTTAAAAAAAGTAAATTTTAGTTAAAATTTTTGTTGAAAAAGAGGGAGGGGGAAGAGAACTTTGTATTTTTATGTGGGAGGCTTCACAATTTTGGGGGGAATTAAAATTAGATGAGAAGAAAAGAATGAGAAGGTTGAATTAATTGTCATAAAATTTTAATGTAAGAGAAAAATTTTAAAAATATTTAATACTAATTTTACTATTTTATTACTAATTTTTAGTTTCTTTTGAATTAATTTTTATTATAATATTTTTTAAAGATCAATTTTGATATCAATTTACATATCCATTACCTTTTAATATATTATTATGTTATATTATCATCATTTTGTAAAAAAAGAAAGGTGGAGAGAGCGCAAGCAAGAGAGAGGGAGAGAGCGTGAGTGAGAGAGAGAGAGAGCATGCGAGAGAGAAAGAGAGATACAGTGGTATCGCAATACACTTATTTTAAATATGATACCATGTCATAGAGGAGCACCACGTAAGTCGTCCATATCATTAAAAATTAACTGTGCTAGTTAAAAACTAATAAAATATACTAAAATATAACATATTTGAAAGAAAATATATCATAAAGTTACATTTTAAAATTTTTATAACAAAATATTATATTAACAATATATTTTGTACCAACATTGTAATTTACCGGTTTTAACTCGTTAACTAGAGTACGGACGATTCGTGAGCGAATGGATTTCTAGCAGCACCCACCCCCTTCGCACATTCTTTTTTTTATATATATACATATCATTATTTTATTATTTATTCTTATACATCATAAAATTTTAACATTAAAATAATAAAAATTACCAAAAGTATACATCTAATAAAATATTGAGGGCCAAATATGTCCCAAAAAGATTTATGAAAAAAATGATGAAAGAAGAAAAGATCGTAAACTAAAACCATGCTTTACCCTTGTTATTATCATCAAACTATCCCAATTCATAACTTTTTCCTCCCAAATGCTGACGTGACATATTCCAAATGCATTGAAGTTAAAACAAAATACGGGCAAAGATGAGGAAATATCACCCAGCACTGCCCAAAAAATATTTTCTTTTATGAAAGAATCTTTACTCCCATTCTCTCCAATATTTTTTTTATATCGATTCTATCCAGTATCATAACAACCGACTAATTTATAGAACAATGTATTGTATAACCTAGAACCCGTCAATTTAACTATAGATACCCCTTGAGAATTTCAAATCCTAAACTTTATTTACTGTATGTTATCAGTTTGCTAATGAACTATTATCCTCAGGAGTTGAATGGGGTACATATGGAAGAAGAGTCAAAAGGATCACATAGGTAAAACAATCAACAGAAACAACTTTGAAAATCAAAGTAAGCGAGATTAGCATCAAATCAGAGAATGGAAAGTTTTTTTTTCTTCTTATTCACACGTGTTTCTTTCACCATAAAATCAAAGAATGGAAGGGAAAATTTTGAGAGTAAAATAGGACTGGAAAGTTGTTCTGCAATATTTGTTCCATGTTCGTCGATCACTTTGCCTTTGCGGTTCTTGGCTCTTCTTTCATACCCTGTTTGTTCAAGTGGATGAAGAAAGAAGGAACAATATATTTTTTTGCCAAGTGATTTTTTTAATAAATTCTTTGACTAGATTTTCCTTTTTCTCAAACTCCTCCAAGCCACTTTAAAAAAAATTGCCACATAGAATTTGCCACTTGAAGTAATTGAGAATAAAATTTATGAATTGGCTTAATTTGGGAATGAAAATACGAAACTATATACTTTTATTTTTTTAATATAAAATGTTTGGCTTTTTTTAATAAAAGAGATAACTTTATGCTTTTAAATGCAATTTACTCTTTTTTATATATAACTCCTCAATGAAAATAAAAGGAAAACGACCAAATTGAAAACAAAGTTGTTCCAAGCATCGCTTGAAATAAAAGAAGAGGAGGATAAATAGATACATAGTAATAATTATAGTCATAATCAAACTCATACGTTGCTTGACCTCTTTTTATGTCTACAATTACGCTCATGCATACCTCTATTATGGTAGGGAAAAAGTTAAACGGTGCACAAAACTGTATTAAAAAGAATAAAAGAGAGAGATATTACAGCCTCAAGAGAATTACATACACTATTGGAAATGTTCGATTTCCGTTGGAACGTTCAGACACGGCTGTCACAGAAAATAGGGAGATTTCCATCGAACTATTCCAATAGAAATCTCATTGAAATATAAAACTCTCAAGAGATTTTCAAAAGTTTGACTCTCACGGAATTAAAATTCCTATAAAAAATTTCAAGTCTCTTAGAAATCCCTGGGAAATATTTCTGACCCAATAATCTCTCGAAAGCCTCTTGAAGTAACAGAAGGACCCAAAGAGATTTCCTGAAAAAATTCTTATCTCTAAGTGCCCTCTCCAACGGCCTCCCCCATCTTCAATCTACCCGGAAATTTCCAGATACTCATCACATTTAACGTGATGCATTGATGAGTCAGATTGAGCAATTTTGAGATCCATGATACTGATCTTCGATTCATTGCCATATCGTGACTTTGTATCTTCTTTTCACTTAGTTGCAGTTCAGCCTAATTTGTGGGTTGGTTCTTAGGCAATCACAGTTGAATTTGAGGTTTTTATCTACTGTTTTGATGAGTGGTATTAACATTGATCTTAGTTCAAAATCAGTTAATGGGAGTTCTAGTTCCTTAAGTGCCCCGGATGTTTTTGGTCGATTTGGCGTTGAATTTCAATCAATTTGTGGGTCAAGTTGCTGATTTAAATTGAGTATCCAATGGTCATGATTTCAGTATATTTTTGGGTCTTTGTCGCTTCATATTCGTTGGTTGCTTCTATACTAATCCGGAGTTCATTTAAATTGAAATCAAAATCGTTTTTCGTGACATTTTCAAGGAGAGATGGTGCCTTGTTTCGATGGTTGCCTCCAAATTGAATACATTTAAATTTATGAACAAAGTTGTTTTTAGGCACTAGACAATCCATTTTTGTTAATTGTTTCAAGAAAGAATTATTACTAATTCAGATGAATTTGGAGATGTTTTCAAGTTGTTTTGAAGAAGAATTTTGTGTTTGCTAATTACTTTCCGACTTCAGTTTGAGGTATGTGTTAGGGAGAAATTTGTTTGGAGTCGTGCTCTAAATTGTGCTTCTTGATTGTTTTGCATGAATGATTTTGGAATAGGCTGCAAGTGGAGTTACCACAATTAAGAATCCTCATAGTTAAATATCCTTTGTTGAATTTGGAACGTGTGCTTCCTATAGAGTCTTCCCTTTCCCTCGCACAAGTTAATCATAGTATGGTATATACTGATTTAGAGACCCCATTCAATCGTGGACATTTTCCCAGTAATACCACTATATTCGTTTGTGAGGCCTATGCCATGTCTCGTCTTTCGCAACTTGATTCTGAATGGTTGATTTATATGAAACTTTCGATCTTTAAGGCAAATTAAGGGTAACACATCGAAAGGAAGATTGGTTTAAAATGATCCTAGTTGTGATAATGGGCTAATATTGGCTTCAATATGCTCATGATATCATGAAGATGTCTTGAATTGAGAATGTGATAAATTGATTAAAAAAAACAAGATACTGGCTTACAAGGTGAATTTAGAAATAACACTAGAGTACTGATTAAATAGTGTTTTACTGGCTTACAATCCTTTTGAATGTAATAGGACCCCTAAATCCATACTTTGTTCAAGTCCGACTTGTAAAAATTTAGTGGTAGTGTCATGATCCTGTAGACAATAATAGGTTTCTAATTGACCTTAGGGTTTATTTCTTAAATAATTGGTAGTGATTCTGTTCTTTCGATTTCACCATTAACCTTGAAGTCGTTATCCAAAAAAGAGGTATCAACAACATTTTACCATGAAATCCTCCTTCATTCTTCAACCTTAGAGTCATTCAAGATCCTTGAAGACATGTCTATCTGTGAAGAGGATATTGGAGGCAATTCCGATGGCCCAATTTCATCAAAATTGCTTTCTTTTTCTTCTCTCGTTGAATTTGTCATGTTTTCTTCATTGAATCTTAGTATTTTTCATTCCATTATACTGAACTAAGTTCTTATTTTAGAGGGTTGATTTTTATGTCAAACTCCTATCATTCAGAATTACATTCTTTTTCTTTTCTTGCTAAAATTTATCACAGACTCTAATTTACTTACATACCTAAGCTAGCATAATGTAGCTTTACTTGCATTAATAGATAAGGTAATTCATGAAGAGTATCAAAAGATAGCCAATCACCCTGGGTATTCATATTAGAGTTAGTGCCTTAACTCGGTTTCTTAATGTTAATTGACTTTAAAATAGAGTAGATTAACAGCATCCTAAGAATACATCTTAGTTGCATAAGAGGTGGGCTTAATCCATTTAGAACTCTAGGATAACATGATACTGAATTTTTTGCATTAGAAGTGAAAACCAAAAACAAGATTAGGACTATGTAAAGTTTGTGTGAAAACTGAAACAACTCTAGGTCTCATTCAAATTAGTTGAATTTTGTGTGCCATTACTTTATTATTTTCTTGCTTTCTTTTGTTTTGAATTCTTACACCATAGGCATTAAATCAATTTGACTTAGTAATGAAGTGATGATGGATTAGTGTTTAGTGTTCTACAATTCTCATGGGGACGATACTCTATTGACTCTTTACTACATTCCACAGTACATATACTTGCATGTGTCTTTCCATCTTTCTTTTCTACACAACAAGCACGCACCTTTGAAATCCAGTCGGCGATATTTCAAGTCATCCAAGCAACATTTTTGTTAGGGGGAGAAGCTTATGGAGAGGAGCAACTGAAGATCCTCATTACCACTTGACTATCTTCTTCAATCTTTGCAACTTCTTTTGGCAAAATGAAGTTCCATAAGACCACATCTGGATGCACCCCTTTAAATTTCTTTGGACGTGTTCTCATAACCTTTCCAATAGGAAGTCGAACTAGATCTTTTGAAGCTAGCATGCATTCTACATCACCAGAAATCGCTAATTGTGGAAGAAAAATTATCATATGCTTAATTTTTCTTGCAAAACAGGGCAAATTATGAACTCCATTGTTATATTTTTCATATCAAGTCCATGTTAGATGTTGTTCCATCAAAACTGCTCAAAGTAAAAGTACCTATTGCTACCCCTTTCCAAGATCACAACTTTAAGGCTAAGGGTGAAATTGAATAAGAGAGTTACCATTAATCATTTAAGAATCAAATTCTAATCTTGATTACAAACATATTATTACCGAGGGAGCCTGACACTATCACCTAAACCTTTATAAGTTGGTTTTCAATCAAAGTATAGATTTGGAAATCTTGTTATGTTTGAAAGGCACGCAAGCCAATAAAACACCCTAAAGTCAATACACTAGTGTCATTTCTAAGTTCGCCATGCACAAGATATCAATAGCTAGCTTCTAACAAGTCAAATTTCCCATTCGCTATTCACTTATCAAATTTTCGATTCAAAACATCCACATTCATAATGTGGAGAATATATTCACGCCAGCGATGGTCCATTATTAGGGCTCTAATCACTTTAAACCTTTTTTTTTTAAGTTTGCTTTAATGTACCTTCAAGATCAAGGTTTCATATTAGGCAACCATTCAAAGTCAAAGTTACAAACTATATGGCACAAGTTCAACAAAAGAGTATAGTAACAATACTTAGGGAATCTCCATACTCAAATGGGGCTCCTAAACTGTATATGTCACATTGTAGCCAAGCACGTATGCTAAGGGGAATAGGCAAGACATTAAAGAGAACATACAGCACAAATTCAATAAAGAATAACAAAGTACAAGAATTCCTAACTATGCTAATTCCAATTGCAGCTTATGTTGGAGTTACTTATGCAAAACGATCACGAAAGTTACTTTGTCCTTCAATTCAAGCAAATTCTTCTCCGACACAGATCTATCAACTTAAATCTGAAAGCAACCAAGGAAACCTGGCATAATCCACCTCTAAAATAACTTGAAATGGTTCGATCCACGTTAGTCCCAATTCAACCTAAAGTAAATTGAAAAAATGGACCAAGAAGTGCCTGAGGGTAGCTAGAAATAGAAGCTCCAAAATACTTAGTTCACGTCATTAACTTGACTTCCAAATGGACTAAAATTTAGATTTAAATCAATGGATATTGGCTTGTAAGAAGCTAAACTTATTCGAAAATCAGTTTAGACTTGACAAGCACCAATCTTTGAGGCCCCTAGAGGTCTAAATCGAAGCTAACTCAACAATCTTCATAATAAATCTATATTTACCCCAATCTGATCAAGTTAGTTTGGTTGATTAAATTCACTACCATCTCAAATTGACTTAAATTCTTTTTGGGTTGAAATCACAGTCCCCAGCAATTCTCAAGCCAAAACGAGGTGTCAACAATAGCCATTTATAGTTTTCCCGTTGATACCCTTATATCATTAGACTGAGCATCCTTCTTCAACAAATACAATTTTCAACGAGTAGTGACGCTACGGTGAAGCGCTAATACAATCACTGAAACTCTTATGTATACAATAATCTCAGCATTCATCAGTGCACGCAGAGTACGATTTGTCAGATGAGAATGGTGCACATAACAGCACTTCTGAAGTCCAAAGGATAAGAGAATGGGGGATTCGTGATGAGGGATCTCCACGTCTTCTTTTGAGGATTGTAAATTTGGATGAACAGAGTTGCTGACTTCTTTAGTGGTGGTCGAGATCTTCTGTTTTCGGCAGAATCATGTCCGCTCAAAAGGGACATGACATGCAACTCCCCATTCAACACTACAAATCCAGGCGCTGAGGCAGGGGGAGATTTCCTTGGTATACAGGATTCCTTCAACCAATGGTTACGGGCCATATCGTACCTGCACACTGCAGTTAGCAGAAGAAAGTAAAAGCAAAATGAACTAGCCACACAATTTTTGTCTCCATGAGTAATTATAGGAGACATTATGCATGATGCATATACATATAATTAATTTAAGAGGCCATAAAATGGAAGATACCGTTGATAATTTAAAAACGTGCGAGAAAGAATATCAAACAAAATCCAGAGGATACATACACATTTGAAGCTTAATAGAGAATAAAAGTGAAGAACCAATGTAGAATGTTATGGTAAAAAAATGCAATTTTTTGAGGTAGATAGTAAATTCAACAGTAGCTAAAGTTCTCACGACACTTGATCGGGAGAGAGAAAGAGGTCCTTTAATAGGTGCGAATAGGCAAACAAAACGCATTACCACATACATGCAGAATACAGTACTGCAACACTGTCAAATGTAAATACATTGATAGGGAAATCCAACACCCTAGAGGAGCCAGGTATATGAGTTGAGCTTTATTAAACATGGTTGAAACACCAATTGCCAAAAAAAATTTGATACAAATTGAGTGATTCCTACTAAGTAACAAAAAAACACATGTATTATTCTACTTTGTTCCCTTTCTAAAGATTCGAACATCAATACAAACCAGCATATCATTGGACGTGGGCTACTTTCACGTTGATGGAGCCCCTTTTGTTCAATTTGGGCTATCTTTTGTACATGTATTTGGTAGGTATCCTGTTGGTCTGAACTCTTACCATTCAATAGACAAGGGTAAAATAAAGTGCCCTCACAATCATGATCAAAAGAGGACTTACAGGCATGTCACATTCATACATGGCAGCAGTGGCATTAAGATTCCATGCATTCAAGAAACCATCAAAATATCCAGATAGCAAGCTTCCAATGTTGCCATTATTCAACAAAACACAAGTTGAGTTCACTTCTTTAAAGCCTAAAACATGATCAACTTGAAAATTCACAACAGGCATCAGCAAATAAACTCTACAAAGAATCTCCTCTTCTCATAGAACTGGTGCTTTTATTTGAACGAAAATAGCAATTTACCAAAATTTTATTGAATTTGCATCAATATACAGAAAATACAGCTACATCGCCAGGAGTAAAAATCCTGCCAGGACCACCTTTTTATAATTATTTATTCAGTAATCACATGATTCAACACGCAACAGCATTCACTGCAATTAATAGATAAAATTAGACACAAAATTTGCAAAAGTAATTACTTGATGTCTAGCTTCTTAAGACATAATGGCAACATCAACAGCATTCATTAAAGCACAAGTTAAAGTGAAAATGGAGAATCTACCAGTACTCAAAATTGTAAGTTTACATTCGCTACATTGCATCTAGACCTCAAAACTGATATAATGAGTACAGAACATTTCAACAGGGGCCAGGCAAAAGACTTATATATCAGAAAACAAATGTAAAACACCATATCTGAAATATATTTGTGATCACACCACCAATTCAGTAAATTGAAAACAAATAAATCCAGGCCAACACGAGTTTCATGTAGGAATCATTACTACATGCACATTTTGAAAACTCAATTGAGGAACTAGATTTTATAAAGCCTTTATGACAAAAAAGCATTTGACAAGAGTACAGTTTTACTTGAGTTATCTCTCTTATGTTTCATTGAATTATTTTCCAGTAAGGAATGGACCAATAATACCGTATTTTAAGTCTTGTCGGGCCAAGTAAATCTGACCAACAAGTGACATTTATGCAATAAGATAAGCAAAGGGATTACAAGATCACCAGGGGCAGCACATTACCATTTCTTGTGAAAGAGGTTTCAAACTGATTACTATCTTGTTTATACTTTCTATTGGTCAATTGTATACTATTTCTTGATTTGCTCCATACCATTTCAAGAGAAACCTACAGAGACCTGCACCAGATATTTCCTACTAAGTACAAAAAATAACTAAAATTTTTCATGACAGGAGGTCCAACTGTATATTATCCCAACCTGATCTATGATTGTGGCTCCATTATCATACATCCCAGAATACTCCTAAGGCTAAAGTAAATAACAGTAACATTCAGCCACAACTAAATAGAAAGATACATTGGGGTATTTGTAAACCACACACACACATATATATGATAATTCCCTAGTAGTCAAAAGAAGATTTAACATAATAAAGTCTACTACATCCCCGTCTCCCTCTCTCTATATAGCTAAACACCACAAATTGACATTAACAACACATGTATTTCATCTTCTGAAATTCAAGTTAGTTTCTGTATTGCACAAACTAAATATGATTTCAACTTCATAGGATTCCAAGAGAATCCTATGAATCAGAATTACCAACCCTTGTTTGGATGGAGATTAAACGATAGGAAAGGCAAGGAAAGGAATGGAGTTTTAATCTCGTTTTGACGTACTTAAGGGGAAGGTAAGAGAATGGAGGCTAAAATTTTAAGGTAATTCAATATATTATACTCCTATATAAATTCTTTAGTAGAATAGAGACTAATTTTGCCATCATATTTTTTTAACACCTTCACCTCCATTAAATCACAATTTGGGGTTGAAGGAAAATGGGCTCTAGGAGGGGAAAGTAGGTAAAAATTTTATCTCCATTCCCCTGCACTTAAACGTTCAGCTCATTTCCCTCCCCACCATTTACCCCCTTTCACCCTAATCCAAGTAAGGTGTAATTCAAGTGGTAGTGACAAGCGGAAACAGAGAAATAGCCTAAAATTATTATAGGAAGTCTGATCCCATACTGTGATCACTAACATGACACTGTTCAGACGTAGCCCAGAAAAGAAAAAACATGACATTGTTAAGGATCGATGTTGAAAACCAACAAAACTCCATCATATCCAACTGTCTTACGTTATATGGTATATGTACTTGTTTCTTTCTATATGATAGAATTTTTCCAACCTCAAAAGATTTAGCTATAGCTTTAAGGCAGGGCAATCTCCCTGTTTTTCAGGCTCATTCCCACCTTGCCCACTCCCTCCAACCGCCTTTCCATCCTACCCATTTCCAAACATGTGTTTGGAGGGATTGGGAGTGGATTAGGAGGGGAAGATTATGGAGGGACCGATTAATCTCTTGTTTGGTAAAAAGGAAAAAAATAGAAAGGTTATGAAAGCTTAGTTGTCCCTCAGTAACTCTTCAATAGTCAGATTTTTCCTTCCTTCAATTTGGGTAAAATAGAGAATAAGAAGGTAAATGGGTGAATTTACAATAAAACCTTTTGATATAATGGTTAGAAATAATCATGGAGAATATAATGGTTTGTTTACGCTCTTTACCCCTCCCTTTCCTTCACCTCTAGAATGTTATCCAAACACGGTCATAAAATATTCCTTATCCTTCCATAATTGCTACCTCCAGTCCCCTTCTTAACCGCCCTTAACTGTTCCCTCCACTACAAATCCCCCAATCCAACATACTACAATGTTAAATGATTCTACTATATTACAGAAAATACACAAGTAGAGATAACACCAAATTAGAGAGATCACATGGAGTACCTAAAAAAGGTAGAAGACCATTTTACCACGATACTTTGCTCAAAGAAACACTCTCCAGAGTACTTACTGTAATAGCATAGTTATCCACTAATAAACCACATTTGAAAGAAAATGTCAATTTAATAATACAGATGGTATCATTATCTGGAGATTATCAAATACAAAGACGGCAATAAATATTGTGAAATCCATGACCCTGATAAAATGCCTTTTGCTATTCTACAGCTTCTTTAGGTAGCTTGCACATCATAAAGAGTTTGTGTAAGATATTTATTTATTACGTGCTGTATCTGCAAAGATGCAAACAAGTTCTCTCTTCAGTTAAATGAGAATTTGCTAAGCAGTATCGTGCATATTATCATTATTCAAGGATCCTTATTTTTCTTGCTCTTTTTCCCTTTTTTTACAATTGCTTGGATCAATAAAACATCCCTTATTCAGTGGCAAGATTGAAATGGCAATGTAGAGAGAACAGAGAAGACCATTAAAGATCTACCAAACAAGCTAACAAAATATCATTCCAACTCAACCAAACTTTAACAGTTTCATCACTATCATATGTATCAGGATAAAATTTTCACTTTCTTGATCTTCAAATCCTATTTTTAACGGAGTTTTAGCTTTTTATCATTTTAAGAAAGATGAGGAGAATGATCCCTCAGAAGTATGGCTGCATAATACACTTTCAAATCAAATTCTAACCAAAACAAATTTACAATATTCAATCATATCAAACCTATCTAAATGATTCAACAGATATTTTAGTTTGAATACCCAACAAACAAACATTATGAATTGTTTCACATGGTTCCTAAATATACATTGCTTAACTATTTTTCCCGTCGTAGAAGTCACCAACTGTTATATAACAGCACATGCAATGCCTTGAAATACAAGGATTGAGATGTAGGGGTCTAAAAATGAGAAATATAAACAAACTTCTCCATTGAAACTGGAATAGGCAGACAATTACTGTGCATGGATTATCAACTTCCTACAGTAAAATCAAATTGAAAAATAAAAAATAAAAAAACTGAATCGTTGTTATACTGTTATAGGAATAGCAATATCCTAGGTCATTTTAGCATTAGCAATTAAAAGTCAGCTCAAAAACAAAAGATGTCACAGCATGCTTCATATTCATCAATAACAACAAAGAAAACCAATGAGACATTCCATATCTTCACTTTCAGATCAGAGAAGCTACTAAGGCTCTAAATTATTTCACAACTAATGTACTAGGAAAAGCAAACAGCAGGTACTACAAACTTTATCCTTTCTCTGGAAACTGGTGTAGACAAACCATCTTGGTGAGATCAACTACGCATTAAACAATATAAAAAGAAGATTCCAAAGCTGTTGATATTGATACATAACACAGGGAAAACCTTTTTTTCAAGTAAAAAAGTAAACAAACTTCATTAGTGAAAGTGCTGTTACGCCAAACCGGAAGAAAGACAGGAAAGCCCATTCGCTAATGTAGTAGTTCAAATAAAAGTGAGTTACCTGAAGATGTCATTCCCCTCGAGCATGAAAATGACAGGGACTCCACCACCATCCTCATCCTCGACAACAACAGTCTTTCCAAGCCTCCTCCTCTCCCCTTCTTCCCACATATTCCCAACCTCCCTCCATTTCCCGCTGCCATTACTATTAGTTTCCCTCAACTCGAGAACCAGTGCGTCCCTGTAATACTCGTCCACTGGAAAAACACCAGATATGGTTCTCGACTGCCCGTAACCACCCATCACCAGAAACTTCCTCTGCTCTCCACTTCCTATCAAGAAGCCAACGCAACCTGCTCTAAATCTCGGCAGCCCATCTAAAGCCACCCACTCATCCTTCTCGATGTCATACCTCTCCACGGAACTCATTCTGCTGCCTGCTGCCCCAAACATGGTGTGGCGGGACCCACCACCAGCAACCAGAATCTGATCAGAATCAGGGACCACCGTGCAGGCAAAGCTGCCGCGAGGGGAGATCATAGGAGCAAGGCGATCCCACCGGTTAGTGAAGAAATCAAAGCGGAAAGTTGAGGATGAGCTTGAAGGTCGGTCGAGGGGGAAGGAGCGGGCATCAAACTGGGACCCGCCAAGGACGTATAGGTGGGGCCCGATAGATATTGAGGTGAAATTGCAGAGGCCGTAAACGTGAGGGTCCGGGGGGAGTGGGGGCAGAGGGCACCAAGCGAGGCACCGGGGGTCGAAAAGGTAGGGAGAGGCGATCGAAGGGTCAGTGGGGAAGATGCAAAGGAGATGGGAAACGGATTTAGAATGTCTGCGGCGGAAGGAAAGCAGGGATTTGGAGGAGAAGAAGAGGCGCCATGCCTTGCAGGTGGCTTTGAGTCGAGCATGGTGCGCATAAGGGACGTAGGAGAGGATCAGAACCCCGACGTCGTTTGGGAGGCCGGGTACTAGGTTTAGGGTTTCTTTCGTTGAGGAAGACGACGGAGAAGTTGGGGGGGACATGCCTGTTGAATGATATTCACAAGTCACAGCAACCAATTTGCAAATGTTGCACTCCGTTGCTCTTCTTCCGACATATGAAGCACATCTCCGAGAAAATGAGCTATTAGAATGACATTCAGCAAAGAGGTTCAGAAAAGAGAGAAAAATGTCATTAAAATAGCCGGCCAGGGGAAGGTGGATGCGTGCCCAGTAAGTTTTCTTGCTTGAAACATTATGAGGCACGATCATTGTAAGCAATACTGCTATCGGTACATATACTTAAGTGCTTCCTTCATTTTTTGGTAGTAACTTAAGGGCATCCTTTCACATTCATAACAAGTCTTACCTTGTTTGGTTTGGGATAAATAGAGGTGAATTAGAGATGCTCATACTTTGATCCGAACCTTATCAAACCGTTAAAGTAATTTTATTCAACTTGGGTACTATACTCGTGAACAATAGTCATTATATAATCATGAAATCGAATTATTTTCAAATCAGTTATATGATTCGATTAACCAATTCAAAAAAAATTTTAAAAATAAAAAAATTAACAAATTGAATATAAACAAGACCAAACCAAAATCAAACAAAAGCCATTCCAAACACAAAAAATGAAAAAAAAAAACAAAAAAATGTTTTAAAATTATAAAATTTTTAATTAAAAATAAATTAAACATATAATATTAAAACTAGTAAACATATTTAGAACAAACTTTAATATGAAATAATAAAAAATACGTTATATAATTGTAAAATAACTAATATTTAACTTTTTAAAATTTTTTAAAAAATCTTTCTAATATATTTATATGTTATTTTTAATATATTTATAATATTTTATATATTTTTTTAAAAATATACTTTTTACTAAACTATTTGAATTTAATAATTAATTGTATTATTTTATTTTAAAAAATTCATATTATATAAGAATCGACTCATCCAAAACCAGTTTTTTTCAGTTCAATTCAATTTGGTTCAAAACCAGTTTTTTTCAGTTCAATTCAATTTGGTTCACACTTCGATCCAATTCTTTGGTTTCCTATGTGCGACCCTAAGATGAGCCGAGGGGAAGCGGAATAGATGGAACAAATTCTCTCTGTTTGGTTTGAAAATTTTACTGGAGGAGGGGAATGGACGAGAATTGTGAAACCATTTTAATTAATTTTTTTAATGAAATTCACCAAATTACCCTTTTAATTTTTGTAAGATTAATAATATACAGACATAATCCCCTCCTCACTCCGAACATGAAGCAATTGTGGTCTCTTTATTTTCTACTTAACAATCTTCTTCCAAACCAATCCAAGGTAATTTTCTCGGCTTATGTTGCATTGATTCTTGATTGATTGTTAAATTCAATCCAATAATGATTCGGTGAAGACCTTTCAAGTTATAAGCTTTGGACGCGTTGACATGGCAAAGTTGCTGCTTATAGAAATTAAGAGACGCTCAAAATAGAAAGAAAAACGCATTAAAGTAAGGAAATGGGAGCACAGACAAGTGAAAAGTTTTTAAAATGGAACAACATTTTGGAATATATTGAAGACAAAATGAGACGAAGCAAGTAAGGGCTTCGAAGAATCCAATTGAAGTTCTCATTGGACCAGTTATGGGGGTTCAAGCTAAAATTCGGGAAGTTCTAGTTCAGGTAAACTTATGGAATCCCAATGAAGAAAGCCCACTTGAGTTGCAAAAATATATCCCTTTAATTCAAGCCCAAAATATATGCTTAGCTAAAAGATGAATACCAAGTTCAAGACAAGATTTATTTAACAAGGATTTAAAGATAATGTGCTACAATACGGAGTTATTTTAATTAGAGATAATCCTACATAGATAGTGTCAGAGATAATTAGAAGATTTCATTAGGCTTAGTTAAGGATAAGATTATATTTTTTAAGTTTTATTTATTTTCAAATTTGAGAGGCTATAAATAGCCTAAGTTTCAGCATGTAAGACAGCAAATAAGCTTTAATACAATTGTGTGATTTCAATTATCTTCTAATTCTTTGAGAACTTTCAAATTTATCGGGATTTTCAGTAATATTCAACTGACTTATCAATCAATCTCACCATTATTAATTATTGCATCTTCCTTTGTATCAATGTTCTTACTTATTTATAAGTAATAAGTTGCGGTCCATCCTTAGGACCTTTCTTAGAAAGGGTCTTAAGACCTTATTCACGTAAGTATTTCATCACAAGGTTGATGTGATTCATATTATATGATATCAGAGCCTCCGACTTTTTATCTTTCCTTTCATGTATCTTTGTTTCTTTTATCTTTTTTCGTTTCTTCTTATCACTCTTTAGTATCTCCAAAAAACCCACAAATGACTCATCCTTCTTCTCTTCAGGCCTTTGTCATCTTATTCTCCCGTGTCTTCAAGTCTTTAATAAGTGTTTTTCTGTTCATTTGAGTCTTTAAGTATTTGGTCTTTACGTTCTTGGTTTTTTATCTCAGAATTTACAAAAGGCCAAAAGAAAAAGAAAAAGAGAAGAAAAGAAATTCATCATAAAAAGGGGGAAAGTGCAAAAAAAAAAGGAAAAAAGAAGAAAGGCTGGAAAAAGAAAAAAAATAGTAGCAGCAGAAAATAACAGAAGGAAAAAAAAAACAAAGCCACTATTTTTGTCATATTTTTTAAAATCGGGCGAGGCAAGAGCTAATAAAGACATGAATTCATAAGTTCATAGTTAGATTAGAGGTTCAATAGATTTAACTATATATTTAATTAATAATATTAATATTATAATATTATCAATAAATTAACATAATATTCTAATTTAATAATTATTTATAATAAAAATTATCAATATATTCATCATATTAATTTTAATTTAATATAAAATATAAATAAAATATAGTAAAATAAAATAAATATATTATAATAATTTTATTTTTTAAAAATTTTAAATCAATTATTTTTTTACTGGTTCAGTCGGAACTAATCATATTTACAATGTAGTTTGATTAATTATGGAAATCAGATTGGAAAAGTGGATTATGACCGTAAGGATTAATTATCATCTATTAACAAAATAAATGTTATGACCGTTACCAGTAATTAAGGGATGAAAGACGTAAATTATATAAAAATGTGACAAGCAGTACCAGGTCTCTCTCTGGGCTTTTCTGTAAAATTAACTCCCTATCAGTGCCCAAGAGTTGAAAGAACCACCGAATCTCACTATTGCCTTGAAACGTGCGTTAATGTACTCTGGACTGACCTGCCAAGGCAAATGGAGGGGCTATTATATGGAAAATAATGAGAAATAGGAAAAACAAAATCCTATCTTGGCATTGTAAAAGACAACGGAGAAGGCTCTCAAAATCCCGCAGCAGAAAATTCGCATTGTCAGGGGTATGCATATGCGTGAAGCTTGCACCCGGGAAAAAAAGAGGGAGGGGAGGGAGAAAAGTCAAAGGAAGCGACCCATTGACGCGACAGAAGTCATAATGAGATATTTGGCATTTGTTCATGTAAATTGATATTTTATTAATATAATATTTAGCATAAAAATTTTAAATTATAATTTTATAATATATTTTTTTAAATATATTATATTTTAATATATTTCATCGATTTTTAATTAATGTTATCAATTTTTGATAATATGAACGAGTTATGTGGAGTTTTTTCATAACATAATTATATATTTAAAATAAGTGAATTCTTATATGGTACAATAATAGTATCCACTACCCTCTTTCTTCCTATTTTCTTCTCCATTATTTCCTTTCCCTCTCTCAAAGTACTATTCCCCTCTCTTTCTCTTCACTTACATTCAATTAACATTTCTCTTTTACTATTTATTAATTTTAATAATATATAAATTTTCCAACTGCCTTTTATTTATTATTTTTTTTATAAAGTGATATAATATAATATGGTAGTATATTAAAGGCGATAGATACGTAACTCGATCTCAAAATTGATTTAAAAAAAATTAACTCAAAAAAAATTAAAAATTGGTAATAATATAGTAAAATTAATACTAAATATTTTCTTAATCTATCTCTTATTAAAATTTTGTGACAATTAATTAAATATTTTCACTCTTTTCTTCTAATCTAATTTTAATTGAGGGGAGTAAAAAATGGAACTCTATTTCTAATTGGTCCCTTAAAAAAATTAAATTTTAATTTAAAAAATTATTGAAAAAGGGGGAGGGAAAGAGAGTAGTGTATTCTTATGTGGAACTTTTACGATTTGAGGAAGAATGAAAGTTATATAAAAAGAAAAGAGTGAAAATATTCAATTAATTGTTATAAAATTTTAACAAGAGATAGAAATATTAAGAAAATATTTGGTATTAATTTTACTCTATTATTATCAATTTTTAACTTTTTTTAAGTTAATTTTTTATTATAATTTTTTTTTAAAAATCAATCTTGAAATCAAGTTACTATTTATTGTCTTTTAATATATTACTATATTATATTATTATTATTTTGTAAAAAAATAAATAAATAAAAGATATAGAAAAAATTAAAAATTATTAAAATTAATAAACAGTAAAAAGAAAATTTTAATTAAATCTAAATAGAAAGACGGAGTTTGATAGAGAGAGGGGTAATAGTATTTGAGAGAGAGAGAGAGAGGGAATGGTGGAGAAGAGAAAGGGAAGAAAGAGAGTATAGTAATTCTTATAATATTATATGGAAATTTACTTATTTTAAATATAAAATTATGTTATAAAAAAATTTTATGTAAACTATTTATATATAAAAAATTGACAGTAAAAAATTGATAGAATATGTTAAAGTATAATATATTTAAAAAAATATATATTATGAAATTATATTTTAAAAATTTTAATAAAATATTTTGTATTATATTTACCTGTATTTGTTGAGAAGAAAAAGGTGAAGGAAGTCTTGCAATCATTTGGCCATTCAAGCATTTTTCAAAGATAAAAAATATTATATATATATATATATATAGAAGATCGGACAGCTCAGGCGGAAGACTTACGGATTCATCATTCAGCACATACGGACAATGTTCGACAACTTCGCATGAAGTTTAAGGTCCTGATTGTATGAAATTCACATTTTCATTGAAAAAAAACGTAAATAAATATAGTCTCAGGAATTGTGCACTGTATAGTGAAAAGACAGATGGTATTCACAAAACGCCACTCGCAATCCACAGAACCGGGAACCCACAACTGATGATCGAAATTTTTGGCTCACGGACAAAATTGATGAGTAGCTCACATCCACCGGCAGATGGACTTGGATATAACTTCTTACGTCCCTTGTCGGACACGGTGATTGAAGGCTTTAGTACAATAGAGAAGTGGACTATTATACTTGGTATCCATGCAAATCAATCTTACCGTGCCAATGACTTCAAAATTCACGCCTGGGATTTTGGAAAGTAACACTAGGTCGCAGAGATCCTCTGCGAACACGTGGTCAATTACACCAAAAAAATGCCGTCAAGCTTACCTAGGAAAGATTGACACAATTTGCTAATTAGGATGTACACACATGAAATGAAGGGGAAAGGGAAGAAAAGGTAATAATTAATAATAAAAAGAAAACGTACCAGATGCATACGTGGCAAGAATTAAGAAGAGTTGACATGTGAAATAAAGTCAAGAAAGTCAAAGAGGAAATTGCAGTCGGCAGACGCGAACAATATTCCCTCGTGAAGCAACAAATATGGATAGTCGGGTAGATCCTAGATGCGAATTATGTTGAATCTTATCATAATTCATTATTCAGATTTGGATATAGAGTTAATTTTAGAAAATTTGGAGTAACAAATCTATATAACCAAATAAATTTTTAAATATCTTAGACTAATTAGTGTTAAATTTCATTCTCCGTGGAAAGTCTACTCTCCCAACGGGTCTTAGCGTGACGATATGACCTGTAAAAATGCTAAATCGGGTAATATTTATCCAAAATGATCATCCAAAACTTAAGTCAGTAAAGTGTAGGAGAATAAAAGTATTGAGAGGGTGAAGTGCAATTTTTAAAATGCTAAAAACTTACCTTTTTTCTCCACAAGATGAGATATTTATAGTGATCTAGGGAATATGCCTGCCAACACGGTTTTCACATGCTGAAGGCAACCATATTGGTTTGCTAAAGGAGGTTTAATACTCATATAATGGTTAGGTTGGTCGACTTGGTGGTCATCAGCTAGAGTATGTCAGCTAACCAGGTACAGTCTTGGTCTACTTGTTGGGCTAGGTAGAGAGGTTTTATGTGTGTGGTATTGGGGTTATGCCTAGGTAATGTGTAGTAAGATGTTATGGAGTGTTGGGGGGTGTCCTCTAGTGCCAAAGGGCAGTTGTAGTTGAGTGTCCCCAATGTTGAGGGGGAGTTGTAGTGTTGGTGGAAAGGAGAAGCTTATTAAATGGTTGAAATGGCAAGTCACACCTGATCAGACCACTTAACCGTATATGAACAGCTGGCCACATTCTGACCGATGACTATCAAGTCAGCCAACCCTACCATTACTTGAGTATTAGACCTCCCTTAGTCAAACCAATATGGTCGCCTCCAGCACATGAGAACCCATTGGCGTGCATACTCTACATATCACTATAAATATTTCATTCTATGGAGAAAAAAAAGTAAATTAACTTATATCTCTAAAAACTGTACTCACACCCTTATTCTCCCGCACTTCACTAACTTATGTTTTGAAGGGTTATTTTAGGTAAACCCTATCTAATTTGGCTTTCTCGCAGGTCATACACCCACACTAAGATCCATCAAAGGACCAGACTTTCCACAAAGAACTGGCTTAATGCACCATCAAGTTAACCCGTCATTGTAAGTGTGACTGCATCAAATGGTGACTCAAAATTATGATATGGGTGAAGGAGAAGAGAGAAAACGAAACGCGACCTTCCGCCTCATGAGGTACGGTAGAGAAATGCTCACTTATGCAATCAGTTAAATCAAGCCATGTGCAAATCTTGAGGAACATTTGTAATACGTGAAAATTTTATGATCAATTAAAAACTGTCACCTCAATATTTTCCCCATGTATTAGATACTAATATCCCGAATAAATTAAATGCCACAATTTTCCTAACACATTAATGCAGAACATGTGTTATTTGAAGAAGATATCAGTAATTATCCTATGGTTATTCTTCTAAAGATATTTGTAGAAAAGATATTGTCTAATAGAAAATCAATAACATTACTTCCGGTTTAATAATAAAAATAATATAAGTTCAATTTTCATTGTTATTTCCTTTTTCTCATATATCTTTTTAAATTTATAAGTATTATATGTAATTAAATATTTCAATTTTTTGGTAGAATTTCACATAGAGGTTACCCTTTTAACAATTAATATAAAAGTGAATTTCTTGTAGTAAGTATTTCCTGCTTTGAATTTTCGGACAAGAAATTTATTGAGTACGTCATCCATAATAAATCTTTAAAAGGACATGGTACTACAAGTGAGGGGAAAATAATAGGACGCTTATCCACCGCAGTCTCCATCTCTTCTAACACATGCATGATCACTTATGATCCTCTTGAAAGTTCATCTTACTTAAGTATCAAATAAAAAAATCAAGAATTCCCTTCCAATTTCTCTTTTTTTGGTAACTGGAGCATGGATCTAAGGCAACTAACTATAAGAAATTGGATCATCAACGAATTCGTCAGTGAATTTTATCCTCAATGAAAAATATTTGGCAAAATTTACCGCAAAATCGAGCTGGTGTAGTATTTAAGTTTATAAAAATATCTAAAAATTTTCAAAAACTTCTAGTAAATAAATTGTGATGCATCAAATCGGAAGAAAGAATTGAAGGAAGAGAAGAACAACAAGGAGGAAGCCAAGAGAAGAAGATCACAAAGTGATAGCTAGGGTATATTAGTTTCATTTATTGCATAATTCTCAATGGGATGGATTAGTTACATGATTTTAATCCTCGCAGAAGATTGAGATGCCAAGAACTCCCTTTTTACAATGAAATTCCTTATTTCATTCATCTATTACAGGCAAGCTGTTCCTTCCATCTACTTGATTGTGAAATTGACTCCTTACTAAAACCTAAAACATAATTGGCTGGCAAATTTCTCCAATGCGAATTTTTCTAGTTTTCACCAAAAAGTCACAAATAATAAACTAAAGGCAGAATACGAAGTTTTTCCTTGCCAAATTTGCTGGGAAATTTTTCCGAAAAACATAACATTTCTTGCGGTGCAAAAGTGCTACCAATTGTCGGCCCGATAGCTCAGCGCAGTCGTTCCGAGCCAAGGTTATCAGGCCAATCACTTATCTAGCCAGGCTAGCATGGCCAGATAATTTTGCGGGACACACCGGATTAAAAAGTTATCTGACCAGCCCCAATTAGTAGTTTTTTAAAATAAAACTTGTTTATATTAAAAGGAAAGGAATGTGCTTTAATTATATTTAATGGATTTACACTATATCGATGGGTCTTAAAGGGTATGAAGAGGAAAATTGTACTAATGGACTTGGGTTGTATTTCCAATAATAATCTAAAATTACATTTCAAAAATTTTCACTAAAAAAAGATTATTTTAGTGGGCCAGACTAGGCGGCCCAATAAGTATTCGAGCAGTGCTTGGTTCTATTGTTATTGGGTCTTGCCAACCTGATACAATAACAATATCGAGCTATGTTGGCCCAATATGATGTGACCGGACCAGCTCTATAAAAAGTCCGAAGACAAAATAAAAAATGAAAAGGCTAAAACTGTCATATTTGTTGAGACTAATGCTCTAAATCCAATGACATATGATGGATTAGTGTTATGTCTTATTTATGATACAAAATAGAAGCATTAATTTACTTATCATATGCCATGTAAGTTACTTACTATGATAAAACATATAAATTATAATATTAATTTTAGCGTCATGATAAAATTATGCTAGTGAGATCTAAAATTCATGAGCTTAATTAAAATCGTTTCTAGTCATAAGATCACTAAATTAGGGATCATTGATGTAGATAGACTAATACACTAGTTGCATACTCTAAAGTAAAGGAAAATTAATCTTACAGTTACTTGTAAAAAAGTCACTAATTTAATTGTGTAAGTGCTCATTATAAAATAAATACATTGAACTTATTTGTTCAATGAAAGATCTAATAGATTTTGTCAATAAGTTATTTTTCAGGTTATAGTAAATATAAGTAATTTGTGAACCTTAAATTATCATAATATCTTATAAAAGTCAAATTATGGTCTTGGTATATTTCTTAAGACCATTCTCTAAATCATTTATTGGGTATCTTGAACTCAATAAGACTTTGATGAAGATTGTGAGTAATTAAAATGTGATTGGTTATTTCGTGCGAAAGGAAAGCATATTTTATGCATTCTACGTAGTATTGATTGAGAAAATATTTGGCCAAAATAGGATAAAAAAATTAGAAATGATTTTCCAATATTTCATCATTAAGTTAATTATTAAATAATTGATATGCATATGGATAAATATGAAAGTTTGATATTTTATATATATCTAAATTTATTCAAGACATTATATAATTAAGTAATTTAATTATACAAAAACTAATAATCAAATGGTGTTCAATCCTTTAATTAAAATCCTTGTTATCAAGGTAATCGTGATATATTATTAGATGTTAATATTGATTTATGAATTTAATTGATTAAATATTAAGCATTAATTATGTTAAAAGATTTAATAAGATAAATCGATTCACTGTAAACTTAATTTGGAGTTTAATAAATTATACACCGTACAGGTAATTTTTTATAATTTTAATTTAATAATTTAAAATTTGGCTTAGACAGGTAATTTTCATTAGAATGAAATTGTCCTGACTGGTTATATACATTATTAGATAAATTTATTTTGAAATTAAATATATATAAATTTATAGAAATTTGATAATTTTTTCTATATTATTGAATGTGATTCAATTAAATATATAAAATAATATATATGTGAAATTTCTATACAATTGTTGTAAAAAAAGGTTTGACTGAATATAAATTTATCCGTTAGCATAAATATGTTTTATTGTGACAATGAATGATTGGCAAAACATTTGCTATTAGCGAAGATGTATTTATTTAACTTTCGTTTTGGCTCCTTCTGGACCTTTTTCTCTGGCTGAAGCCGTAGGTCTTCTTGAATTTTTTTCCCAATTTAGGAGAAAAGATTGTGCCACCCAAAAACACTATACTCTAGAGAGATTGAAAACAAATTAGTCAACTAAATTATGAGTAAACCTTTTAATTTTGAAGCTAAAAGATAACCTATGGTTGGTGTCAAACCCCATTTTTCATTTTAGGAAATAGAATATGACCAGTTGTTTACTAAAGGACTCGGTTATCCAATAGTAAACGAAATCTTTTGATAGGAGAATTTTGTTAAAATTTGTTTACAAATTTAGTAAAAGGAAAGTAGCTAATAAAAATTAAAATAAAAATGATTCTGTACATAAATTTTTATAGAGTCTCTACCTCATAAGTTTCCAATCCTGAGGAAGATGAAACTAAAGAATTTCTTTAGATATTTGATATCACAAGCTTATGTTCCAACGCTACCCTTTAGGAATTCTCTAACTTTGGATCTAAAAAAAATGTTGAGAAGGAGTGAGTCACACTTGCTCAGTAAGTAATTTGTTCCAATATTTACCGGATCAAATACTAGTAAAACACATATTGTGATTCTCATAATCAAATAAAACAATTCACAACAACTATAAAAATTGCTTGGAACAAATGATATTCAATTATATAGTTTAAAATGCATATAAAAAATTTGCTAAAATATTTACTTAATATTGAATTTGTAACAACATGTAAAATTTTAAATAAATAAATTTTTCATATGTTTTGCTCATTGTCTTTAGTACTATGGTGACATTTCATCATGCCAATATAGTCCCTAGTTTGACTCAAACAATCATTTGCTATTATAGTCATTAGCTTGACCCAAAATTTACCGATATAGTCATTGGTGCGACCTAAATATTTTGTTAGCTAACTCGATTAATAGTATAATGGTACTATGATGATGTAGTAGACAAATGAGCCTTAAAATCGAATTCAAATCAATTTCTAAAATTTTGATCAATTTCCATAGGTTCAAATTAATTTTCATAATTAAATTCATAATTCAAATAATTTCACAAATAAAATTTTCTTCCAAATCATAACTCATCTTCACAATATAAAATTTTCTGATACTTGATCCTCCTTTAAAAATTATAAAACTTATTTCATGTTCAAAAATTAATAATTATTTAAATTTCATAAACATATTTTCATCACATGCAACAAATACTAGATTTTTATATTTTTTGCAATTAATAGAGGTGAGTTCAAATTACTTACCTCGAATTATCTTGAAATATCATCTCAAAATTAAAATTTTGAATTTGAAAATAAATCTATAATTGAGATATAATATCAATTACTAATATAAAAATATTATCATCGTAATCCATTGGTAAGATAATTTAAAATTTATAATAAATAAAAATTGTGATTCAAATCAAATAGTTAGATCATTTCTTTCTAAAATATAATTTTTACAAGTTTTGAAATATTATTTATGATAGTAATTTTTAAAATAAGTAAAATTGCATGTAATTAATTACAATTTTGTAAAAAATCCATAAAATTGAATATTCCATAAAAAATCCAGAAAATAATAGTTTTAATTATGAGTTCAACACCATAAGAATAGTTGAAATCCAAGTTCAAAGGGGCCAAATGGGTCTCCAAAGTTATTGGTGTGTTTGGGATTGTGCAATCCCAAATTGCCTAGTATACAAATTACAGGGGTTCCTATCTAGCTTGTCGGAAACCAAATTCGGTGTTCTTAGTATCTATGAAATTCTTGTATTACAAAATTTAATTTAGAAACAAATAGGATATTTAAAAATAGAGAAATTAGTTGGAAATTTTCATTCAAAGTTGATAAATTAAAACAATTTTCAAAACTTCCGAATACAATATCTCTTAAACCATACAACAAAATCAATTCCCATAAAAAGGTGTAACTTCCTAGTGATGAGAGGAGTCTAACTCATATAAAGAAATCAAACAAAAGTGGCAAATCCAACAAGTTGTCATTAATGACCTAAAATCTAACTAGATCTCTAGATCTATTAAGTAACGATGAAACTAATGAAAAAAATGACTTCAAAGGGGTAGGAAACTGACCTAAAGCATGTGATTCAATGAATTGAATTGCAAGAAAGAAACTAAAACCCGTTCACGGTTTCGTTGCGGCCTCCTATTTCCCTAACTATTTCATTCTCTTTAATATAAAGAAAGATAAATTTCAATTAATCCCTAATAACTATATAATATATATCTGTCATTTAGGATTTTTTCTGGTTATTTTGGAGATTTATTTCAACAGATCGTGAAGATCATTTAGGATGATTTTAACATCTTTGTGGATTGTATGTTGACAAAGTTAACCTCAAAAAAATTGATCCTACATTTTAGCCCCTCCATTATGTGTTTCTCAATCATAAATCCTCAAAATTTTGTATTGTTACAGTTGAGAAAAGTTTATGAGAAAATTTGGCATGGATATTGTGGAGAACATGCATGTATACATCTAATAAAAAACTCAATCCAAGAAGGTTCATGATTGGAGCTTCCATTAATGGAGGCTTCGTGAGACACCACTAACTTAAGGATTTAAGCATAAATATTGATTTAGTCTTTGTATGTATAATTATTAATTATTTTTCATTATTTGAATTATAAATCATATCAAAGAGATATTAGGTTTAAAAATAAAAAAAAATTAAATTTAACATTTCCTTTCCATTTCTAATAATATTTTAAATTGATTTAGCTTCAAGGGTCACAGTTCATTGGTAAGCTAACAATATGCAATAAGTCATGTTCAGGATTTGAAAATTTTAAGGTCAATATTTGGGAATTAATGACGGGTACTAAACTATACAATATATTATTTAATGAATTAGTCGATTGTTACGATATCGGACACTATTAATATAAAAAAAAACAGACACTTGGTCCTTTCCGGTGTAAGCTTTGTAATTGTAGTACTTTTGGGGTGAATAGCGACACGAGACTCCGAGAATTTTGTGGCAACTAAAAGAAAGGGCGTCTTAAGAAAGTACAGGGGGATTATTGGAAAAGGGAAAACTGAACGGATGGAACTAAAATTACAGTGTACAGAAAAGGCATAAGATTGAAATAGGTATTTTCTGATAAATGAGAAAATAATAATATATAACATTGCATCTGTATCCAAAACAGATGGACAGGAGAGAAGAGAGCAACAAACGGCGAAGTCTCCAATGGCCATTATCTCTTCGCCATCTGCTTGTTCTTCCTGTTCATCCAATCGTCGTTTGCCCTACTCCTCTTGCACCTCCTCCTCCTCAAAGCTCCCTCCTCCACCTTTACTGTCTCCTTCACATAAGCTCCTTTCATTCTCCTCTTCACCTTCATCCCTCCCCATTTCTTTTTCCTCCCCTTCCTGCTACTCTCAGACCCAGCTCCCTATTATTCCACGACACCAGAGAAGCACCAGTGCTTACTCTGGTAGCAGTTCCTTCACGGTCACTGCTGCTGCTTCAGGAAAGAAAAAGGTCCTGATCGTGAACACCAATAGCGGGGGGCATGCTTTGATCGGTTTCTACTTTGCTAAGGAGCTTCTGGGCTCCGGACATGATGTCACCATTCTCACAGTTGGAGAAGAGACCTCCGACAAGATGAAGAAGCCCCCCTTCAATCGATTCATCGTACGTTATCTTTATGGATTCTCGAACTCAAAGTTTTTTTGTCATTGAAAGGATATTAAAAACAATTAGCAAGTGAGAAAATTCATAATAATGGCCAGACAACCCCTTCTTAGAAACAAGTAAGTTTCAAGTAACAGAATTCTTACTGCTGCAACTTTCTGCTGTGGAATTGATCAAAAGAACATTTTGTTCTGGCAATAGAATTTCACAATGTTTGCAATAAACTTTGACAATACTGATAAGGGCAAATACAAGTGAGAGTCATGACAAGGATTTTGAATTTTACAGTAATGAAAGAACTGGAATATATGCTGCAGGAAATCAGAAATGCGGGTGGCAAGACGGTGTGGGGAGACCCTGCAGGCATTGGGAAAGTAGTGGGAGAAGCAGCCTTTGACGTGGTTCTGGATAATAACGGCAAAGATCTCGATATTGTGAAGTTTGTGCTTCCACTAAGCCATTCTCTCTAATTTTTAGCTGCTATATATCAGACAACCATTAGACGTGAGATGAATTTCAATGTGTTGTTACACAGTGCAGATGAATGTGGCACCTAATAAGGAAGAAATTAAGACCGCAAATTTTTTTGAGATTATAACTGTTGAACTCAAGTCAAAATCGGAGATGAATTATTAGTAATTAAAGCTTAAACAAATGATGGTCATAGGGAATTAGCTACCTTGTGGTTCCTTGCAAAATGTATGCAATCATATGATATTGTCATACTATGTTGAGCTAGGCCAGTGGCAGATTGGGCAAAGAGCTCGGGAGTGAAGCAATTCTTGTTTATAAGCAGTGCAGGGATCTATAAGCCAACTGATGAGCCACCTCATATTGAAGGGGTATGCTTTAGATGGGGTGAACCACCTGACTGCTTGCGTAATATGTCCTAATGCGTATACGTATTCAAAATTTTCAGGATGTTGTAAAGGCTGATGCTGGTCATGTTGGAGTGGAGAAGTATATAGCCGAGATCCATAGCAGCTGGGCTGTGTTCCGACCACAGTACATGATAGGTTCCGGAAACAACAAGGATTGTGAGGAATGGTTCTTTGATCGTAAGTCTTAATATCAAGCCAAATTAAAGCTCTGCCCTGTGAAGTGAAGAAATTTCCGTCTTATCTGGCTTTGGTCTTTTGTACAGCTCAACAACAAATCCTTCATATTACATCAAAAGCAACTTTTTTCCGTGCCGAGAAATCTGTATTCCATAGGACTGCTGGTTGATTTTATGCTCCAATTTTTGGACTGGAACAGGAATTGTTCGAAACAGGCCCGTCCCTATTCCTGGTTCTGGAATGCAACTCACAAACATTGCTCATGTCAGGGACCTCTCCTCTATGCTTACCCTAGCAGTTGAGAACCCAGACGCAGCATCAGGCAACATTTTTAATTGTGTCAGTGACCGAGCTGTGACTTTAGATGGCATGGCCAAGTTATGTGCTCAGGCTGCTGGTCTCCCGGTCAACATCATTCATTATGACCCAAAAGCAGTCGGAATTGATGCAAAGAAAGCATTCCCTTTCCGTAACATGGTAAGAGCATACTGAGGCAGAGATATACACTCCATTTCATTAATATAATATCGTTATGTGCTGATTTAACTATTTTCCTCTGCTTATTATAACATACAAGTTGAGGAAACATTTATCAGAACTAAATAGATGGTTTCCTACTGATAAAAGAAAAAGAAAAAGAAAAGATTATGACTTTCTCCTATTTGTGGGACTACCACAGCATTTCTACTCAGAGCCAAGAGCTGCTAAAGATCTTCTGGGGTGGAAAGGCAGTACTAACCTGGCTGAAGATCTGAAGGAACGGTTTGAAGAGTATGTGAAGATCGGGCGTGATGAGAAGCCCATGAATTTTGAGTTAGATGATAAGATCCTTGAGTCTCTCAAAGTTCCAGTAGCTGTTTAATCAAGCAATGTTATTCCCCCATTCATCAGTAAGGTTTTCTGAGACAGTTGAACGGGATCTTCTTTCATGCTCTGCGTTCTCCAATGTATTCTCAACCTAGTAGTGTAAACAACCTGTACGATACTTTTTCTTTTGCCCAAAAATCCGACCTAAATTTTATATTTGTAGTTGAAGTTCAATGCTTATACAACTGAAAGCAACATCCACTCTATTATGAAATAAAAATAAGGTAGGCCTAAAACCCAGGAAAAGTGGATCTCGAAGAGCCAGCTGACCAGCGAGATAAATAGTATGAGTCTAATTTTCATTTGATCACTCGCAACTTTGATTTGCCCTGTGAAATAAGCAGATAGAGGGACGGAAGCTTCCTACACATTTTGGTAAGGAAATATACAATACTAGGGGCAATAGTATCTTTTCTGGTGAAATAACATCTCTAGAATCATCACAGTCAGTTTTTTAAAACTGAGCTGAGTTAAAAATCAGTTAAAGGTATAAATTTATGAATTTGTGGGTTCAAATGGGTTTTAGGTGGGTCTAATAAGGTTTTTATAATAATAATAATAATAATGTTAATACTATTATTATAATTAACATATTATTTTAAACTAGAATCATTTAAAAAAACAATGCATTATAGTTTATTTTATTTGCTATCTTCCGCCTCTCGTGATACATTGGACTCGATATTTGAGAATATATCTTATAGATAGATTATATATGTAACATGCTGATATTATGTAGCTACTCAATAAAAATTTAACAACTGTTATTTTTTAATTATTAAAAAAATTTAAAAGATATTAAATAAATTCTAAGAGGAACTAATAAATTGTAAAACAATAATTATTAAACAAAAAGAAAATGATATTACTATTTTCGCCAATATTCAGTCTCCTCTCTACTAGAAGGGAAACTTCTAGGTCAATCATTCATTGTAACTAATCGCTGCCTCTTTCTCGACCACCTTTTTTCACTGTTCATTGCTCTGAATTTCCTCTCCGCACAGCAATCCTGTGATTCCATTGATTGTTTTTCACGGTCCACCAAGATCGGTCTTATTTTTGCTTCTACCACAATCCGCCTTCACAAGAGTCAAGGTACCTTATTCTTGCTCGAAATCTCACAGTATCGTGGTGAAAGGTAGGGAAAGAGAAGTAGGAACTTACGAAGAGCCCATGCGAGCATGCCAGAGAGGGAGTCCAGGAGCGGCCGTAGCATATTTGGAAAAATTATTCTTACTATAAAATATTTTATTAATATAATATTTTAATATAAAATTTTTAAAATATATTTTCTTTTAAATAAACTAGACTTTAGTATATTATATTAATTTTCAACTAACAATGTTAATGATAGCTGATATATTATATAATGTGATTATTAACTCTGTAATAATTTGATGATATGTGACTTGTAATAATTTTAAATTATATAAAAAAATACAAAATAAAAAAAGAGAGGAGACCAAAAGGAAGCTTACCGACGGCCATTTTCCTCCGATGACCTCGTCAACGGCCATTTTCTTTTGGCGACCTCTCCGGTGGCTCAAAAACTTCCCACAAGGTTGTCATCGTCAAAGGGTTTGGTGGATAGCCCCTAGCTGGTCTCCCCTCGTTCTTCTTGTTCCTTGTTCCTTGTTCCTTCTTCCTCGTTTTAGTTTTTATTTAAAAATTTATAGATGAAGATTGAAAGAGGATGGGAGAGTAATCGGGGCTCCCCACCAACCCCCTCCCTCTCCGGTGTGGTTGCTAAAGGCCCCTCGACATCCAATGGAGGTTGCCAAAGGAGCTTTGGTGATCATCAATGGAGGCGGCTCGTAGGGTTTTGAGGTTGAAGAAGGGGATGGAATAAATTATAACAAATATATTATAGTGAATAAAAAAGACATATATGTTTGGATTAGGTTAATGTTTGGGAATATAATGAACAAAGAGGAGGTCAATAGTTCAAATTTCATTTGGGATATTTTTCAAAACTTTTTTAAAAAATAATTATTGGTTGAGGGGAGGCTCAACCCTTTACCTCTTATTTAAAGAAAATTTATATAGCCACTATACTAAATTTAATATATTAATTATATTTATTTTGTGTTACTTTCTCTTTTATCTTCTTCCCAAAACTCTAGAATTGGAAGTTGCCTGCATGGGTGGGGGAAACTGATCAAGGCTCCCAATGGTCCCCTCTGTCACAGGGGTTGGAATTCACCAAAATTTTTCTGTTCCTACGATGATGCTGAGCAGTGTCCTGTACACTCTTAACCAACCCAAACACATACACAGCGAAATAGCTTATTGAGGTTTAGCAACAAAGGATCAGGATCGAACAATGCAAGGTAAGGGGAATTTCACTTGTATTCACAAACTTGAATTACAAGAACACGCAAAACCCTTACACGACCTTGCACAGTCATGCCCAAGTATATGCCTTGTATTTTCAGCACTTGCACTCTTCACTTGGACTGGTGAACTTCGCCTCGGGAGTTCACGCTTGGCTTTGAGGGAACTGGTCACAGTGCTGCCAGCCTTCCTTTGCTCGACCTTCTGTGATGGAGAGTTTTCCTCTCGACTCTCTCTAGTTGCTCCTCTTTTCGACCTTGAGACCAGAGTCCTATTTATCCTTACAGGGGGGATCCACGATCCCTGGTTTCCAAGAAACAACCTAGCTTCCATAACCACCCAAATCCCACGTTTCTAGGGGTTGCAGTTGGATAAGGTTGACTGCTTGCCAGTTCAGTCATTCGGTCAACACTTTGATCATGACTCCATCGTTCCACAACTGGAGTATGCCGGGTCTACCTGAGTGCCACCCGCACTCAGTTCGGTCATGGGCACCGCACCCTTGCCTTGGATCAGTCGCTGATAGCATGGAACATTAGTGCCGCTCGACCGTGAGTGACTTTCCCTAGCGAGTCTTGTGGGAGCACCTGCGCGCATGTTGCCTACTAGCTCGCCTTGAACAGGTCTTGCGGGAGGATAGGGCGTCCAGGTCACCCGCCCTTGACTGAGTCTTGCGGGATTGCCCATGCTCGCATTGCCTGCCACTTGGCGTCCGCCTTGCTCGCATGGGAGCAAGTCTTGCGGGAGGATAGGGCGTCCAGGTCACCCGCCCTTGACTGAGTCTTGTGGGAGTGCCCTTTCTTGCATCGCCTGGCAGCTCGCCCTTCCGTTCCAATTAATCTTTCGGCAGTCTTCCCTCGATCCTGTCCCTAGCTACCATGCCATCGAGGGTCCACCTTGCAGCCATGCTCGTGTCTGAGCATTAAGGGGCTAACAGACCTCCCCCACTTGAAGAAGCCGACGCCCTCGTCGGAATAGAGTGGAGGTACTCCTGGATCTTGTCTTCGAATTGCCAGAGTGTTGCCTCCTTTTCCCAACTCGCTTCCGACATTGGCAAACCTTTCCATACAACCAGATACTCCGTTCTCCGGTTTTTCTTGTTGTACCCCTACACATGGCGGTCCAGCACGCGGTCAACTTCTCGATCCAATTCCATGCGCACATTCAGTGGAGCACATCTTGCCCTAACGTGTTCAGCATCCGTATCTTCATGGTAGGGCTTCAGGAAGTTGACATGGAAAGTGGGATGAATCTTCATCCTCTTGGGTAGCGCCAAGCGATGAGCCACCGCTCCCACTCGCTTCACTACCTCGAATGGCCCATCATACCGCTGAACGAGGCCCTTGTGCCATCTCTTGCTTGTCACTTTCTTCCAAATTTGGGGCGTCAATTTTAGCATGACCTTGTCACTAACCTGAAATTCCAGTGGTCAATGCCCTTGATCCGCATATTTCTTCATGCGGCGGACAGCTTTGGCAAGGCTGTCCTGTGCTTCCTTGAGCATCTCCTGCTTATTCTGGGCAAAACGGTAGGCAGCAGGACATGGCCCTTCCTTCTTTTGTAGGGCCACTTCGGAAGGGGTTAATGGTTGATAGCCCAAAGCAAGTTCAAACGAACTGAATCCAGTTGCTGAGGAACGGTGCAAGTTGTAACAAAATTGCGCCGTGTCCAATAGTTCCAGCCAATTCCGTTGACTAGCAGTGACAGTGTCACAAGTACTCTTCCAGCAATTGGTTCATCCTTTCCGTTTGTTCGTTCGTCTGCGGGTGGTTTGCTGTCGAGAACTTTAGCTCCGTCCCCATCATATTGAAGAGATGGGTCCAAAATCTCCCGGTGAACCGTGCGTCTCGATCACTCACAATGTCCGTTGGGATCCCAAACAGCTTGACCAAGTGGTGATAGAACTCTTCTACTGCCGTTTCCACAGAGCAATTCTTTGGGGTAAGCCTGAAGATCCCATACTTCGAGAACTTGTCTACCACAACCATAACTCCATCAAAATCCTTAACCTTAGGGAAGCCGTTGATGAAGTCCATAGAAACCGACACCCAAGGTTTCTCTGGAATAGGCAAAGGTTGCAACAAGCCTGCCTCAATGCGTCGTTCCGCCTTGTCTTGTTGATAAACAAGGCACGTCTTGACGTAAAGTTCAACGTCATTCTCCGTCTTCGTCCAGAAGTAGGAGCATGTCAACAGTGCCAGCATCCTTTCCCGTCCAGGGTGCCCAGCCCATTGCGCATCATGATGTTCACGCAACAGTTGAGCCCTCAGTCCTCCACTAGGGACGAACACACGACCACCCTTCGCGTGTAGCAAGCCATCCTCAATCCAGTACCTCTGCATGGTACCATCCTGAACTTGTGCGACCAGCTTCTAGTACACCTGATCCTCCTTCACCTGATCCTTCAGTTTGCCCACGAAGTCAGATTCTAGTTGGGTTAGCGCAACAATCGTCTCTACTGCCTTTCTGCTCAATGCATCGGAAACTTGGTTGTGGCGCCCCGGCCTATGCTTCCACTCGAAGTCATACTCGGCCAGGAACTCCTGCCACTGGGCTTGCCTTGGGGACAGCTTCTTCTGCATCTTAAAGAAAGTGTTTGCAGCATTATCAGTTTTTATCACAAAAGAAGTGCCGAGTAGGTATACCCGCCATGCCCGTAGGCAATGCACAACCGCCAACATCTCCTTCTCATGCATGGAGTAGTGTTGCTCAGCTGGCTTCAGCTTCCAACTCTCAAATGCAACAGGGTGCCCATCTTGCACGAGCACCCCACCTGCAGCACGATCAGATGCATCCGTGTGGACTTCGAACAGCCTGTTGAAGTCCGGGAGCCTCAGCAAAGGCTTGGCCACAATCCGGGACTTGATCTTCTCGAAGGCATCCACACATGCCCCATCCCAAGTCCATGGCTTGCCCTTCTACAGTAGATCGGTGAGCAAGGATACCAGCTTCGAGTATCCCTTGATGAACTTGTGGTAGTAGTTTGCCAAACCAAGGAAACTCCGCAACTCGCCCACCTTGGTGGGAGCAGTCCACTCCCTAATGGCTTTCACCTTTCGGGGATCCATCCGCACCATGCCCCTGCCAATCACGTGGCCAAGGAAGTTGATTTCCTTGGTGCAAAACTTGCATTTCTCCTTCTTTACGTACAGCCAGTGTTCCCTTAACGGCTGGAACACAAAACATAAATGCCCAAGATGTTCCTCTAGAGATCGGCCATAGACAACAATATCATTGAGATACACAACCACAAACTTGTCTATTATATCATGAAACACATCATTCATGAGATTACAAAATGTGGCTGGTGCATTGGTTAAGTCAAACGGCATAACCTTAAACTCATAGGACCCATATCGAGTCACCATTGTCGTCTTTGGCTTGTCGCCTTCCACTATGCGAACCTGCCAATATCCTGATCTCAAGTCCAACTTGGTGAAGAACTCGGCTCCGCTAAGCCGATCAAATAAGTCTACAATGAAAGGTACGGGGTACTTGTTCTTCACGGTTACTTTGTTCAACCTGCGGTAGTCCACGCACAACCGCAACATGCTGTCTTGCTTCTCCTGGAATAGCACTGGCACTCCAAAGGGCGCCTTGGAGGGTTGAACTTTCCCTAAATCCAGCAATTCTTGGAGTTGTTTCCACAACTCCTCTAGCTCTTTAAGCGACATCCGGTAAGGTGCTTTAGCAGGTGGCCTTGTTCCTGGAATCAGCTCGATCTTGTGATCTACCGCCCGCCTTGACAGTAAGCCCTTGGGTAGCTCCTCAGGCATAATGTCACAAAAGTTGCCTAGGATCCCTTGCCCTACATCAGGAACCTCCGCCTTCACTTTTAGGTTAGGTTCCGACTCATGGATAGCTGCAAGGTATGTTGGCTGGCCCCTTTTCCAGCCTTTGGCCATCTGCATAGCCGAGACCTTTTCGGTCTGAATGTCCTCTGCATGGTTAAGGCCCTTAAATCCCCGAATGAAGCAAGGCTTCTTTGAGTCTGTGATCAACAAACCAGACAAGTGTGGCATGACCGAAACACAAACTTTCATAAGAAAGTTGTTATCGAGTATTACGTCAAAATCATCCATAGGAATGATCATGATGTCAATGTTCCTCGACCATTCGCCGATCTGGACCGGCACTCCTTTGGCCACCCCAAGCACCAGCCTACTTTGGGAGTTGACAGCTTTGATGCAGCTGGCTTGCTTCTAGATCTGCAATCTATAGGCTTGCACAACACGATCAGACACGAAGTTGTGCGTTGCACCAGTGTCCACCATTGCCGCCACTTCCTTGGCATTCAGGGTCATCGGTATGTACATCAATCCCTGCTCCTGTGCCTTCCTTCCCGAGCGGATGGCACCAAGTATTTGGAGAGGTGCCACTCTAGTTTGCTCATCATTTGAGTCAGAGTTAGTCCTGTTCACCAGGGCCAACAACTTCTCTCTTTTCGGGCAATCACGAGCACGATGGGGGCCATTGCAGATGAAGCACCCCGGGTGGGTCTTGGGGTCCTTAAGGGACGAACCTTCCGTCACCTTCCCCGTCCCTTTGTCTCCCTTGGGTGACTTCGCCTTCTCGGCTTTGCTTGCACCCTTGCTAGGCTTGGCCGCCTTGTCCTTTGACTTCTCGGCCTTCTTCCCTTTCGGGTCGCTCTTTGATACACGGATGTCAATCAATGCATCCGCCTTTGCCATTGTGGTCTAGAGGTCTTGGACTCCTTGCCTTCGCAGCTCAAGTTGAGCCCACAATTGAAGACCCCGCATGAAGTTGAACAACTTGTCTAACTCGGACATCTCTGTGACATCAAGCAACAAGGAACTAAATTCCTTAACTTAGTCATGTATCGTACCCGTTTGCCTCAAGTTGCGCAATGCATCCCAAGCAGCCCACGAAGTGTTCGTGGGAAGGAACTGCTCCTTGAGTTCCTTCTTCAGCGTAGGCCAATCTCTGATGCGTGGCCGCCCATCGATTGCAGCGTCCTACTCACGGGTTCACCACTAGAGCTTTGCATGGCCCGACAGATACATGACTGCCATCGAGACTTGTTCCCCTCCTGGAACCTTTCCTGCCTCGAAGTAGTGTTCGATGTCCCACAGAAAGTTTTCGAGTTCCTTGGAACTTCGAGTGCCTGTAAAGGCGTTGGGTTCGGGTATCTTTACCTTAGCCCAAGATCCCTCTGCTTCGGCTACACCACCAGCTAGTGCATGTCGGAGGATGCCCACCTCCTCCTTCAAACGGACAACGTTTGGAACTAGAGCTACCAAAACTTCCGCCACAGTTCTGCTTACTCCAAACATGTTGCCGAGGGATGTTTCCAAAGCCGCCACTCGATCCCTTAACACATCCATGCGGGACATTCAAGTCACTACTCACTTGCTGTTAAAATTCCTCGCACACCGCTGAACGCGGCTTTGATACCAGCTATCACAGGGGTCGGAATTCACCCAAATTTTTCCGTTCCTGCGATGGTGTTAAGCAGTGTCCCGTGCACTCTTAGCCAATCCAAACACACACACAGCGAAATAGCTTGGTGAGGTTTAGCAACAAAGGATTAGGATCGAACAATGCAAGGTAAGGGAAATCTCACTTGTATTTACAAACTCGAATTACAAGAACATGCAAAACCCTTACACGACCTTGCACGGTCATGCCCAAGTATATGCCTCGTGTTTCCGGTACTTGCACTCCTCACTTGGATTGGTGAACTTTGCCCCGGGAGTTCACGCTCAGCTTTGAGGGAATTGGTCACAGTGTTGTCGGCCTTCCTTTGCTCAACCTTATGTGATAGAGTGTTTTCCTCTCGACTCTCTCCAGTTACTCCTCCTTTCGACCTTGAGACCCAAGTCCTATTTATCCTTGCAGGGGGGATCCACGATCCCTGGTTTCCAGGAAACAACCCAGCTTCCATAACCACCCAAATCCCACGTTTCTAGGGGCTGCAGTTGGATAAGGTTGACTGCTTGCCAGCTCAATCATTCGGTCAGCACTTTGACCATGACTCCATCGTTCCACGACTGGAGTATGCTAGGTCTGCCTGAGTGCCACCCGCACTCAGTTCGATCATGGGCACCGTGCCCTTGCCTTGGATTAGTTGCTGATAGCATGGAACATTAGCGTCGCTCGACCGTGAGCGACTTTCCCTAGTGAGTCTTGCGGGAGCACCCACGCGCACGTTGCCTGCTAGCTCGCCTTGAACGGGTCTTGTGGGAGGATAGGGCGTCCAGGTCACCCGCCCTTGATTGAGTCTTGCAGGATCGCCCATGCCTGCATTGCCTGCCACTTGGTGTCCGCCTTGCTCGCTCGGGAGCAAGTCTTGCGGGAGGATAGGGCGTCCAGGTCACCTGCCCTTGACCAAGTCTTGCCGGAGTGCCCCTTCCCGCATCGCCTGGCAGCTCGCCATTGGTAGTCCTCCCTCGATCCTGTCCCTGGCTGCCATGCCATCGAGGGTTCGCCTAACAGCCATGTTCATATCTGAGCATCAAGGGGCTAACACCCTCCCTCTTTGACAAGGCCACTAGTGGCTGATGGACCTCCAGAATGGGAGAGGGTTGGTGGGGAGTCATCAATTAGTCTCTTGCACCTCTTTCTCTCTCACATAAATTTGAAAAAAAAAATTAAGTTGGGAGATAGGTAATGGTATATTTTCATTTGCTCCTCTCTTTGGCAACCTCAACTCCGGTGAGGTTGCTGGAGGTAGGGAGCCGATGGCAAGCCGCCCCTAATGACTTCCCTCGTTCTTTTATTGTTTTTATTTAAAATATGAACAATTATTTATATGCTACATCAGTATGTACTATTGAGTCAGTGGTCATGTCATATGATATATTAGTTACCATTAATGGCGTTAGTCGAAAATTAACAAAATACATTATAGTGTACCACATTAGAAAGAAAATATATTACGGAGTTATATTTTCAAAAATTTATACCCAAATATTATATTAGTAAGACCTTTTGTATCACTTGTATAATTTTTTTTGCAAATTAGGCCATTAGGGTTTCCTTTTCTATCAGTTTCTAGAGAGCCGGTTTTTAGAGCAGCTTCAATGGGTTCCTAACTATTAAAAAGAAAATAGCCCGGTTATAAGAGGTCTAATTGGGTCCTAAGTGCAAAATGAGTTATCTGCAAAATCAGACCAAACTGATGCGCCGGTTCCTGGTCCAACTAGTTTGACTAACTGGTCTGATATAATTTTTAAAATTATGACCATAGTTGGCCAAGCAACCCACTTTAATATTCCAATAATAGATAATACCTTAGAAGCTTACTCTATGAATAGGAACAGGTAATCATTAGTCAAATATTATATATTATGCGTCACAATGTCGTTCTTTCTCTTCATAACCCGTCACTCTTACTTTCTCACTTTTGAGACCCAGACTGATTTGATAGTTGAAGGGTCAGGCTGATTTTCAATCCCCCACCTTACTTTTCCTGTCCAGATGTTTAGGTTGGATAAGCTCTATGTGGATCGTCACACAGAAATAACCTCCCAAAATGACTCCGGCAGATAATCTCTCAATTATCAATCAGTGCTCTTAATGACAGTCGAGTATCGATGCTATGACAAGATATGCAGTCTCATGCTCGTCCTCCAACCTAACCTGAAGATACTCATCATTCACCTTTACCGCGGAACGAGACTACTCAACTAGAACTAGTTACTTAGCTATATAGCAAATGATACAGGTAAGCGTCAAGGAGGAGGTTTGTTGCATTGTCAAGGAGAGAGAGTTGACGAGCATGCTAAATCCCCCCGTCTCCACCCGATCGATCTGCTATTCAAGGGAACATAACCCCTATTGCTAAGTCTTCCTGGGAATCAACTGGACCATGGTCAGGGGACGGTCGGTCAAAAACTGAGGATCACTCCCTATTGAACGACATCGTCTATTCTCCATGACCCATCCTTGGATCTTGCCCGTACAACAGATAAAAACCCTCATACAGTGCCTCCATCAGCCCCAGTTGCCCTTCCGCGAAAGGTAAACCAATCGCCTATAATTTGCCTCGCATTTATGGGACTTAGCGAAAGGGCTCCGCCTCCTCCGTCATTGTCATGACCCATCCCATACGCATTGGATCGAACAACTGCCACATGATACCAAGAGTCATACTCTTCGTTGATTCATATGTACCTGCAAGACATTAAAAGAAAATTCATTATTGAAACTCAGTGCTGAGTGACCTGAAGAGGATAAGATTCACTCTCTCTGTGTCGCTGGAACGCCGATCCAAACTCCCTGAAGGTCTTCTTCACTAGAATTGGAGGAATAGGAGGATCCTCAACAGTCCGAATTTTGAAGCTCCTACGAAGCAAACACAACCTAGGTATGATTTTTCTTTCAGAAACCAAGATGGATGCTGGAAGGGGAAAGCAATAGCAACAAAATGTGGCTTCCCTAAGGCTTTCGGAGTGGACTCAAGGGGAAGAGCAGGAGGCTGCTGCTTATGTGGCATGAGGAAATTAAGGTCAGCATATTATTTTTTAACCCATACATCATCCATGCAAAAGTAGAGCATGAAACTCTCCCCTACTCGTGGTATCTATCATGCATGTACGGACCCCCATATCATAACCAAAAGACCTCTTTTTGGACTGAGTTAGAATGTATGAGTGATAGTATTGAAGGTCCTTGGTTATTGATAGGAGATTTTAATGAATTGGTTCATTCATGTGATAAAAAAGGTGGTAGGAATTTATACTCATTAAATCACTCTTTTCTTGAATCCTTCATTAGTGCATCTGGGCTAATTGAGTTGGGTATACTGGCCCTGCCTTTACCTGCAGCAATAAGAGAATAGGAATAGGTAACATAAGGCAACGACTTGACAGGGCACTAGCAAACCCAGATTGGAGGCTAGCTTTTCCAAGAGCAGGGCTAATGCATTTTACAGCAGCCAAGTCAGACCATAAACCCCTGCTCTTAAAACTTAGGATAGAACATAACACTAGGCCCAGACCTTTCAGATTTGAAGCGGCTTGGCGTAGGGATCCTGAATGCAAATCAGTGGTATGGAAAGCATGGACTTTAGAGCCGACAGGGTCACATGCCTTAGGTTCAGTAAGAAACTAAAAAATACAAGAGTTGCTCTAAGAGAATGGAATAAGAATATCTTTGGTCATTGTGATCAGATGATAGATAATGATGCAGAACTCAGACCAACCTCCACTGATCCTATGCAAGTTCCAATTGGGCCAATTACGAGGACACGAGCTAAGAAGTTCAAGGAGGCACTCAACGGGTTGGTTCAAGAGTTTATGGCAGAAAATCATACATCAGAGCCCATTGAAGGACATTCTTGTGAGCTGCAAAACTATGTCAATTTGATTCAAGCCCAATAGAAGTTCAAGCCCAATAGAAATTCTAGAAGCTTGCTAGCAGCTATAACTATTTAAGGAAACTTTCAAATTAGGAAAGATTTATATAAGTATTCTAGGATATTATTTAAATATCTGGATATATCCTAGAATATCTTTACAATATAATATCATAGAATATATTGTACTATTTTAGGATATCCTTCTCTAGGATATATTTTGGATAGTTGATTTCCCCTTTTGATGTAACACTATAAATACCCCCTTGAGGTATTCAGTTTTGGACGAATTTTGGAGATACATTCTAGGGAGAAATACATATTGCTCTTCTTAGTTCTTGAGAAGACTTAGAACTTATCAAGTTATCTTGTGGCGTTCTACAACCGGACTTATCACTTTGATTCTCTAGCTCGTGGGATTCTTCGTGTGGCGTCCTCCTTGATCTGCAACTTTGGTTCTTGCCTCGTTAGGTAATGGGTCAAAGTTCATTATTTTTCAAACTTGTTCTTTGCAGTTCTTGGGGTTCTTTTCTACATTCGATTTGGGTCTTATTGCAAGTTGGTGACGTTCTTATCATATTTGATATTGGGTTTCACCACGGGTCGGTAAGGATCACGTCAGATAACACAATGAAAGAGCTAGACCTGATACAAGAGGATGACCCCACCATGGAAAATGCTTTAAAAGAGAATAACCTATTAGGAAAACTTGATGAATACCTTTTTAGAAAGGATATCATTTGGAAACAAAAGTTGAGGGAGCTATGGTTGAGAGATGGGGATCGCAACACCACTTTATCTACCTATCCATAGTCATGAGGAGCAGGGAAAACTAAATCAGAGCCATTAGAAAGGATAGGCAGTCCTGGATATATGATGAGCAACAAATTGGGGAATATTTTCTGGAAAACTTTAAAGATCTCTTCCAATCATCAAACCCATGCTTTCTTGAAAATTTAGAGGATCTTCTCCAGCCTGTCATTAGTTTGCCGGATAATATCAAGCTCATACATATACCTGATGTGATGTGAATCCGGTTACAGCATCAAATTATCAAATTCATCATCATGTGTCTCTAATAAAATATATCAAGTATCAAGATTTAAGCTTATGGTTGCAGTATATGGATGCAAGAATGTTGCAAAATATAAAGATTTTTGGAAGATAACTTGCTGAAATATTATCGTGAATGAGCATATATCACTTTTCTATTTTATTTAAATAGCATATGTGTTAGGATTTTTAGTTGCTAAACTTGCATGTTTCCTTTATTTTAGTTTTCCAATCTATGAGAACACTTTAGGAAACACAATGAGTTGCCAATATTGAAAATTGGCCTATTTAAAGGCTTGTAATAGAGTTTGAATGAAAAAATATACAAAGAATTTTCATATGAATAAGATGTGAGGTTTTATTCTATCTTTGGTTCTTGATGAACCTTTGAACTTAACAGAGTCTACCGTGGCATTCACCCCCAACTTATTAATCAATCCTTTTATATTTGCTTGTGGCATCTTCACTATACCAAGGTTCTTACCTCTTCCTAAGTAATGGGTTGTGGTTCCATTGAGTTTGTCGTCAAACATGACCTTTGGTGATCACATTCGATTTAGGTCTCATCACGGGTTGGTAAGATTCTTATCACTCTTAGCATTTGGTCTTATCACAAGTTGGCGAGGATCATGTCATCTGGTATCAGAGCACGATTTCCATTGTAGGTTATCTATCCATCATATCCCCTTATCCAAAAAAATTTTTTTTTCCTCTTTAAACATATATTTTCTTGAACTCCTTGACACATTATTTCCATCTATTCTATAGCATATATTCTTTGAGCCAAGAAGAAGAAGAAGAAAAAGAAAAAAAATCATAAAAAAAGTGACAAAAAAAAGAGAAGAAGAGAAAAAAGTAGAATCAGTTCGGTACAATATATATAGACCAAGGCAAAAAAAAAAGTGAGAGAGACAAAAAGAAAAAGTAAAGCATAAAAAAAGAGTTTGGCTCTTTTCTTATTTTAATTTGAGTTGAAATTGCAATTATATCTACATCCATTCTTATTTGATTCCTTCTACTTTCTTGAGTTCTAGCAAATCTTTTCTTTAAGACCTAAGCCAATCCATTCACAGACTTTAAAATCACCTTACCTTATCTGATTGTGAACTACTTAAAACATTTGTTTACACGTGTTCGAAACTAACCACCATCACACACTTGGAAGAGTAGGTAATTGACCGTAATTGAATCATTGTGATGAGTCTAGGTTGAATAAGAGCTTAGGTAGAGATTTTGAGAGATTTGAGTGAAGGTGAGCTCAACAAGAGAGGAGTGAAAAACATGGAGATAAGAAACGAGTGAACATCTTGAGAGAGGTGAGATTTTAGTGAGGTCCTACACTTTCTTTCCTAACAAACATGGCAGGAGATCATGGAAAGGGAGCTACTAGCACCCCTTACCATCCTAAGGATGCATGTCAAGCAGGCCTAGTGCCTATCCAAATGTAGGCTTTGATAAATCATCTTGAGAGAATGCTTAACAGGAAGATGGAGAGCATACATGATCGATTGGATGGAGTGGAGGGCCAAGTAGTGAGCAGGACCACTATGACCCATAGGAGGCATAACCAGGTTGCACAAGCCTATGCTCACCTCTAATTGGAGGACATGGAGAGCTGGGATGAGGAAGAAGAGGCTGACGAATTTGAGTCCAGAAGGAGACCTCGCATATCGACCTAGACGAGGTATTAGGAATGAAGGAGAAGACTTTGGAGGAATCAAAATCAAACTTCTTTCATTTTAGGGCAAGAGTGATCCTAAGGCATATCTGGAATGGGAAATGCGGGTTGAGTAAATATTTGGATGCCATAACTACTTGGAGAAGAAAGTCAAACTTGCTGCTCTTGAATTTACTAATTATGCTCTTATTTGGTTGGACCAGACGTGAAAAGATAGAATCCAACATGGAGAGCTTCCCATTGCCACTTGGGAAGAAATGAAGGTAGTGATGAGGAGGCACTTCATTCCAACTTATTTCCATAGAGAGCTTCACAATAAGCTCCAGCACCTCATACAAGGCTCCAAGAGCGTCAATGAGTACCACAAGGAAATGGAGATTGTGACCATTCGAGCCAATGTGGAGGAAGAAAGGGAAGCTACCATGGCTAGATTTCTACATGGACTCAATCGAGACATTGCTGATGTTGTGGAGATGTACCACTATATAGAATTACAAGATATGGTGCATCAAGTGATTAAGGTGGAGTAGTAACTATGGAGGAGAAATCATATGAGGAGAAACGATAAGTCCACCCCCTCTAGTTCCTAGAAGCAAAATTAAAAATGTGATCCTTCATCTATTTTAGGAACCAAGGAGACTGATTTGAAGAAACGAGAGAAGTCAACTACTTTTATTAAAAAGGTTCAAACAGACCCAAGCACATTTTGGAATAGGGACATTTGATGCTTCAAGTGTCAAGGAAGAGGGCGCCTCTCTAGTGAATGCCCCAACAAATGCACCATGATCATCAATCATCATGGAGATTGGGAGACTGAGGAAGAAGCATCGGATAAGGAGTTGCCATTGGAGAGCGACAATGGAGAACTTGCAAAGGAAGGAGAACTCCTCATTGCTAGACGCATATTAAGTGCCCAAATGGCGGATGAAGAGGATGATTAATGGGAAAATCTTTTCCACACTCAATGTCAAGTCCAAGGCAAGGTGTGTAGTGTCATTATCGATGGAGGAAGTTGCAGCAATGTAGCCAGCACTGAACTAGTGGAGAAGTTAGGTCAACCAATCTTCAAGCACCGTCGACCATATAGGCTGCAATGGCTCAATGAATGTGGTGAATTGAATGTAACAAAACAAGTTAAGGTGCTGTTTAACATAGGGAAGTATAAAGATGAGATCACATGTGATGTTGTGTCCATGAAAGCATGTCACCTTTGGTTAGGCAGGCATTGGTAGTTTGATAGGCATGTGACCCATAACGGTTTCCTAAACTATTATTCGTTTGTACTACGGGGTGAACCCATAACACTCCTTCCTTTGACTCCAAAACAAGTAATAGAAAAACAAGTCATGAGAGAAAAGAAAAGAAAGATGAGAGTGATAAAATGAGTGGAGAAGAAAAACCGAGTGTAGAGAGAAAAGAAAGTGAGAAATCAAGAGGAAAATGAGAGAATAATGAGAAGCTGAGTGGTAAAAGAGAGGTTGAGAGGGAAAAAGGAAAGACTATATTCGTGTGAAGAAAAAGTGAGATTACACAAGCTCTTTTATCTCAACAAAACCTCCTAATACTTGTGTACAAAGAGGCAATGTTGACCACTAATAACATTGCCCCTTCTTTGCCTAGTGTTATTGTTTCTCTTTTGTAGGATTTTGAAGATGTATTTCCCAAAGAGGTACCATCAGGTCGACCTCCAATTAGAGGAATTGAGCATCAGGTTGATTTTATCCCCGGTGCTTCCTTACCTAACTACCCTGCGTACCATGCTAACCTAGAGGAGATTCAGGAGATCAAACAACAAGTCTAGGAGCCGATGGACAAGGGATACGTAAGGGAAAGCCTTAGCCCTTGTGCAGTGCCGGTGTTGCTTGTTCCCAAGAAGGATGGCATATGGAGAATGTGTGTCGATTGTAGAGCCATCAATAACATAACGGTAAAGTATCATCACCCTATTCCTAGGTTAGATGATATGCTTCATGAGTTGAATGGCTCTACTATCTTTTTGAAAATCAACTTAAAGAGTGGCTATCATTAGATTTGGATGAAAAAAGGAGATGAGTGGAAAACAACATTTAAGACTAAACATGGACTTTATGAATGGTTAGTTTTGCCCTTTGGTTTGAGTAATGCACCTAGTACATTTATGAGGTTAATGAATCATGTCTTGTGTGCCTATATAGGTAAGTGTGTGGTAGTTTATTTTGATGACATCCTTGCATAGAGCAAGGCCTTAAGTGAACATGTAGATCATCTTAGACAAATCCTCGATGTTTTAACAAAAGAAAAATTATTTGGCAACTTAAAGGAATGTGATTTTTGCATAGACAAAGTTGTCTTTCTTGGTTTTGTTGTAAGTGGTGAGGGCATTGAAGTAGACAAGGAAACAATCAAGGCAATCCAAGACTAGCCGACCCCTACTACCATTGGACAAGTATGAAGCTTCCGTGGATTGGCGAGCTTCTATAGGAGATTTGTAAAGGATTTCAGCATGATAGTAGCCCCATTGAATGAGTTGACCAAGAAGAATGTGCCCTTTAAGTGGGGTGAAGCATAAGAAATAGCCTTCCAAGCCATAAAGGAGAAGCTTACTCATGCACCGGTTCCAGCCCTCCCAAAATTTGGCAAGACTTTTCAGGTGGAATGCGATGCGAGTGGAATTGACGTTGGTGGGGGTACTCACGCAAGAAGGTAAGCCTATTGCCTATTTTAGTGAAAGTTTAATGGTCCAACTCTTAACTACTCTACATATGATAAAGAGTTGTATGCCCTAGTTAGAGTATTGAAGACTAGGCAACATTATTTGTGTCCAAAAGAGTTTGTTATCCATTATGATCATGAGGCTCTAAAGTATCTTAGAGGACAAAATAGGTTGGATAGGAGACATGCCAAATGGATTGAATTCATCGAGTCATTCACTTATGTCATTAAGCACAAGAAAGGCAAGGAAAATTTGGTTGCGGATGCACTTTCTCGAAGGTATGCACTTCTTTCTACTCTTGAAGCTAAGATTATTGGACTTGAGTTTATCAAATATTTGTATGCTGATGATACTGATTTTGGTGAACATTTTAGCAATTTTAAGTTTGATAGTGGATTTGATAAATTCTTCTTGAATGATGGATTCTTATTTTGTTCAAATAAGCTTTGCATTCCTAGTTGTTCCATACATGTACTATTGATAAAAGAAGCACATTCTGGAGGTCTAATGGGACATTTTGGCATTGCTAAAACATTAGGCATATTGCATGAACATTTTTAGGATGCACAAAGATGCTGAGAAATTTGTGGAAAAATGCATTGTGTGTCTTAAGGCGTAGTCAAAGCTGAATCCCTATGGTTTGTACACACCACTCCCTATTCCTAATGTAACTTGGGAAGAAATTTCCATGGATTTTGTTTTAGGTTTACCTAGGTCTCAAAGAGGTATGGATTCTATCTTTGTTGTTGTAGATCATGTCTCGACAATGTCACATTTTATTGCATGTCACAAATTTGATGATGCTTCTCCCATTACTTCCTTGTTCTTTAGAGAAGTCGTGCGACTTCATGGAGTGCCAAGAACTATAGTATATGATTGAGATGCTAAGTTCCAAAATTATTTTTTGAAGATCCTATGGGGAAAGTTGGGAACCAAGCTACTTTGGTTCCTAACTACATGTCATCCACAAACTGATGGGCAAACTAAGGTTGTGAATAGGACATTGACGACCGTACTTCAAGCTACTGGGAAAAAAAATTGAAGAATTGGGAAAAAGTTTTAGCCCATGTGGAGTTTGCATACAACAGGACTATTCATTCCACCATAAGATATTCACCATTTGAAATTGTTTATGGATTTAATCCATTAGCATGCATTGATTTGATTCTATTGCCTGTGTAGGAAAGAGCTAACATGGAAGGAAACAAGCGAGCTGAATTTGTCAAGCAGATTCATGAGAAGGCAAAGCAAAATATAGAGAGAATGACTCGGCGATATACAACCCATGCCAACAAGGGATGGAAGGAAATTGTCTTTGAACCAGGAGACTTAGTTTGGGTGTACCTTCAACAAAAGGGATTTCCAAATAAAAGGAAATCCAAGCTCATGCCAAGAGGAGATGGACCTTTTCGTGTTCTTAAGCAAATAAATGATAATAATGCTTATAAAATTTATTTACCAGGCAAGTACAGTGTAAGTGCTACTTTTAATATTGTTGATTTATCCCATTTCCTTGATGTAGGCTTTGAAGAGTCGAGGACGACTCCTTTTCAAGAGGGGGAGAATGATGAGTGCAAAGGAGGCTTTGACTCCAAAGACCTGACCCATCTAGAGAAGGACTTAATCTTGGATGAAGAAGGCCTGATGACAAGAGGAAGGATGAAAAGATTGTAAGAAGCTATTGGCATCCTTATTAATGGATATTTGGCTCAAGAGGCTGAAGACCAAGACAAAAGAGGCATTTGTCTTCTTCTCTTTAAGCCCAAGGTTGATTAGAGCCGCTCAGTTAGCGCACAAGGAAACTTGACTAATTTGCATGATTTGTGGCAACCAAAAGAGTTAAATAAGTATATAATTAGTTGTTATAATCAAATAAAGCAATTTTTGTATTTATAGAGTTTCCTAATTTTTAATTTTTACAATAAAGGCAAGTACCATAATTTGGCTGATTGTTATATGATATATTAGGAAATTATTTATTAGCCAAACATCTATATATATGTACTCTCATTCACTTTGTAATTAAGTTTTTTGACATTGAATCCTTGGAATATAAAGTGTGTTCTTCTTGTGAGGTAATTATCTCTCCTTTACTCTTGTGAAACCTTGCTTTTGTCAAACTAATATTTTTAGTTTGGTGATTCAAGTTTCCCAAAGCTCCCAATTCGTGCCTCGACCTAGGTGAGTCGTTGTGTGGATTGGTCTTCGAGTTCGTGGTTAGATGAGTGGTCTAAGTAGCATGTCACGTTTTCTTTCTTTGGTTGGCTATTTGTACTTGCTTGGTTTTGAACCAAATAGTATCCTTTCAACCTATGCCGTGAAGATTGGGACCAACCCCCTCTATCCCCATCATGATGAGTTGGAAATCTTCAATGCACTCAAGAAAATGCCTTCACTGAAAGCACCGGCCCTTGTTGGTATGCCTGCCCTTTTCTATAAGCGTCATTGGTATATCATTAAGTCTGTTTTTGTCCCTGCAGTCCAGAATTTTTTTCAGAACAGGTTTTATTTTGAAAGAGTGGAACACTACTTGCATTGATTCCAAAAGCTTTTACCCTATAAGTCTTAGCAATGTTTCTTACAAAGTTATCTAAAAAACCATTGCTAATAGACTAAAAAAATTTCTAAAAGACATCATTGCCCCAAATCAAACGGCTTTCATTGAAGGTCGTTGGATTAATGAAAATGGAATTTTAGCACAAGAAGTTATTAATATGATGAACAAAACAAGGGCGCGAAATGGATGGGCTACATTGAAAATTGAGTTTTCAAAGGCTTTTGACCGCATGGAATGGTCTCACTCTGAAAATTTTAAAATGCCTTGGTTTTCATGAAACATTTATCTCATGGATTGAACAATGCATTTCCACCCCTTCCTTTTCCATCCTACTCAATGGATATCCTTTCGGATATCTCAAGCCTTCAAGAGGCATTACGCAAGGAGATTCAATCTCACCCTACCTATTTATCTTGTCAATGGAGGTCCTCTCTAGACTATTGACTAGGGCTAAAGCTTCAAGAGAGATAAGGGCTATTAAACTTAGTAAGGAGGGACCTCCTCTCTCACATTTGCTTTTTGCGGATGATTTGTAGATGACTATTAGGGCTACTAGGAATGATTTACCCAAGTGCATGGAAAATTTAGATACATTTGGCAAGTGGTCATGTCGACGGTCAATTTAGATAAATCTGGAGTGTTCTTCTCTAAGAATGTTAGTGCTAATAGGAGGAGAGAACTCAAGGGAACCTTAAGGATGATGAAGCTAAAACCAAATGCCACATACTTGGGTAAACCCTTGTTTTTGGCTAGGAAAAGAAAGGAATCTTTTAGTTTCCTTATAGATTGAATAGAAAAGAGATTAGCTAATTGGAAGTCAAAAGCACTGTCATGGGCTAGGAGAGCCACATTAATAAATTCTGTGATAGGATGCACGTCAAACTATTGCATGTCTACCTTGTTGCTCCCTAAATCAACTTCCAATAGAATTGATCAAATCATAAGGAAATTCTGGTGGGGGAAACTTGACCATAATGAGCTACTACACCCCAAAGAGCTGGCTCTCATTGTGTCAACCCAAGAAGCATGGGGGGCCAGGGTTCAGTAGAACCTCTGATATGAACAGGGCCTTATTATCAAAGGTGGCATGGGACTTAACTGTAGAAAAGGACACTTTAGCAGCTAGGATATTGAGGAGCAAATATGGGACTCCACTTAGTCCTAAACTCAAGTCGAAGAAATCCATATCCTACATATGGAAAGGAATTCTTGAACGTGCAGGTACACTTGGCAAAGGAATGCTCAAGGTAGTAGGGAATGGTAGTGGCAACAAAGTCTGGCTGGACCCATGGGTCCCAAGGGTGGAACAACACATGGCGAAGCTAAATATGGGGATAATTCCTGATCCAAATCTCACTGCAAGGGATCTCATGCCCCATTAGCCAATCAGGTGGAATCTGTCCTTAATTGTTGAGCTTTTCGATTCACTAACAGCTCGTTGCATCCCTTCTATTCACCTAACAGAGGTTGTTGGAAATGATAGACTTATTTGGGCACCAAATGTAAATGGAGAACACGCTGTTAAATCCTTTTATCTTTTAGAGCAAGAAGTTAGATTCTCTAAGGATAGCAATGGGTTTTCGCGTGCAATTTGGAGCCTTAAGGTGCATGAAAGGCTAAAGATCCACCTTTGGAGGATCGCAAGTGAATGTCTCCCCTGGTTGAACAAAGAAGCAACACAATGTCCTCTTTGCTGAGCTGGAATCGATGGAGCAGCAAACTTATTAATTGAGTGCTTCTTCAGTCGAGAAGCATAGAGAGAATCGCCCTGGAAACTATGGAGCCTACCATTAGCAACTAATGTTCCAACACCTCTAAATCTTATTGAGCTCATTTGCAAACCTCCTTTCTTTCCCCAGAAATCACAAGATGTTGCTGAATTTGGTGTTTTTGGATTAGTTTTGCTCTATGAAATTTGGATGCTATGAAATAAGTGTTTGAATGAGCATGAATATACACCAAACATTGAATCTTTTCTTAGGAAAATAAGTAGATCATACGTGGAGCATCTTCATCACAAAGTAGATATGTTTTTAAGGCCATTCACTACTAACCCTGTAGGTTTGAAGATGTGAATCCTACTACGGCATCAAAACATCAACTTTATCACCAAGTATCTCCAACAATAATACATCAAGTATCAAGATTTAAGCTCATGATTACTGCATATGGATGCAAGAATGTTGCAAAATATAAAGATTTTTGGAAGATAATGTGCTGAAATATTATTGTTATTGAGCATATATCACTTTTCTATTTTATTTAAATAGCATATATGTTAGGATTTCTAGTTGTTAAACTTGCATGTTTCCTTTATTTTAGTTTCCCAACCTATGGGAACACTTTAGGAAACACAAGGAGTTACCCATATTGAAAATTGGCCTATTTGGCCTATTTAAAGGCTTGTAATAGAGCTTGGACGAAAAGACACACGCATAGAAAGTTTTCATATGAATACGATGTGAGGTTTTACTTTATCTTTAGTTCTTGATGAACCTTTGAACTTATTGGAGTCTTCCGTGGCTTTCACCCCCGACTTATCAATCAACCATTCCATAGTTGATTGTGGTGTCTTCACTATACCAAGTTTCTTACCTCTTTATTGGTAATGTGTCGCGGTTCCACTGAGTCTACCATCGAACACAATCTTTGGTAATCACATTCGATTTGGGTCTCATCACAAGTTGGTAAGGTTCTCATCACTCTTGGCATTGGGTCTTATCATGGGTTGATGAGGATCGCATCATTTGATATCAGAGCCAATGTTCTAAGTTAGGCTCATCAATCTATCATTCAAAACTTGTTCTTTACAGATTTTTGAGTTCTTTTCCACGTTTTGATGTTGGGTTTTATCACATGTTGGTGACATAGTTATCATATTTGGTATTGGGTTTCACCACGAGTTACCAAGGTTCTCATCAATTGGTATTAGATCTTTGGGTTCTAAAACAAGTTTCATCTATCTATCCTTGAGTTTTTCTTTCATGTCAACTAGTCAGTGTCAATTCTTGTGTCATTCACTCATTTAGTTAGTCAAAGTTAGATTTTGCTTTAGTGTCATACTGTTAAGTTTCATGCTGTGCAATTGTTTCAAGAAAAGAGAAGAAAATGGGAATAAGAGTGCTGTAGATTTGAGAATAAATCCCTTTCAAGATGAGGGGAATGATGTGAATCCAGTTACGGCATCAAACATCAACTTCATCACTAGGTGTTTCCAACAACAATACATCAAGTATCAAGATTCAAGCTCATGATTACTGCATACTGCATATGGATGTAGGAATGTTGATGTTGCCTCCTATTGGCTTCAATTTTGTTGATCCTCTTGTGGAGTTGCCTGAATTCGACCTTCATCATTTGTGACATCTCATTCAAGAGTATCTCTTCACTTGAAACTCCTTGTTGATAATGTGACATATTGAAAATCTGCAAAGTATTACCGGTACCTCACAAACACTCCCTCACGTGTGTCACTCTAAAGTTGATGCACTCAATTCACCGTGTTTCTCTCAAAATATACGGCTTTTACCCTCTAATGTGCTCACTAGTCTTGCCTTTTTCCACTTGTATTGCTTTCTTTAGTCACTGTAAAATCTTCTTCTTCTTTTTCTTTTCCTTTTTTTGGTCTTTGGCAATAACCAAAATCAAGAATCAAGAAAGACCAAAGATAGAGTAAAACCTCACTTTCTTATTCATCTGAAAACTCTCTCTCTCTGTGTTTTCATTTAAACTATATTACAAGTCTTTAAATAGGCCAATTTTCAATATTTACAACTCATCGTGTTTCGTAAAGTGTTCCCATTGGTTGGAAAACTAAAATAAAGGAAACATGCAAGTTTAACAACTAGAAATCCTAACATATATGCTATCTAAACAAAATGGGAAAGTGATATGTGCTCAATTATAATAATATTTCAGCACATTATCTTCCAAAAATCTTCATATTTTACAACATTCTTGCATCCATATGTAATAATCATGAGCTTGAATCTTGATACTTGATGTATTATTGTTGGAGACACTCGGTGATGAAGTTGATGTTTTGATGCCATAGTCAAATTCACATCATCAAACTTGCAGGGTTAGCAGTGAATGGCCTTAAAAACATATCTACTTTGTGATGAAGATGCTCCATGTATGATCTACTTATTTTCCTAAGAAAAGATTCAACATATGATCTACGTTCTCATCATCTTTGGTATGAGGTTGCGTCACGAGTTGGTCACTTTCTCATATGTTGTTATTAAATCTTTTGGATGTAACAATTTTCATGTATCTACCATCCTTGAATCTTTCCTCTGTGTGAACAAGTTAGTGTCAATCTTTGGGTCACTCATTCACCTACTCTGTAAGTGATAGCTAGGTTCTCTTTGGTATCATGTTGACAATTTCGAGATCCAAAATGGTTTCAACAAAAACAGGAAGAAGAATCCCTTGGATTTCAAGACAAATCCCTTTTAAGTGGAGGATAACAAGGTGAACACTGGTTGGAAAGGTTCTTCTCACTCTCGGCATTGGTCATATCACAGATTGGCGAGGATTGTGTAAATTGGTATAGGAGCCAACATTCTAAGCTAGATTCATCTGTCCTCTTAAACTTTTTATTTGTAGATCTTGGGTTTCTTCACCCCATTTTGATGTAGGGTTTTATCACAAGTTGGTAACATTCTCATCATCTTTGGTATGGGGTTGTGCCACGAGTTGGTCTCATTCTCATATGTTGGTATTAGATCTTTTGTATTTAGGACAAGTTTCATGTATCTATGATCCTTGAATCTTTCCTCTGTGTGAACAAGTTAGTGTCAATCTTTGGGTCAGTTATTCACCCACTCAGTAAGTGATAGCCAGGCTCACTTAGGTGTCATGTCAACAAGTTTTGAGATCTAAAATGGTTTCAAGAAAACGGGAAGAAGAATGCCTTGGATTTCAGGACAAATCCCTTTCATGTGGAGGATAATAAGGTGAACACAGGTTGGTAAGGTTCTTCTAACTCTCAGCATTGGGTCATGTCCCGGATTGGCGAAGATTGTGTCATTTGGTATCGGAGCCAATGTTCTAGGCCTAATTCATCTATCCTCATAAACTTGTTATTTATTGATTTTGGGTTTCTTCACCCCATTTTGATGTTGGGTTTTATCACAAGTTCATAACGTTGACATCATCTTTGGTATGGGATTGCGCTATGAGTTGGTCATGTTCTCATATGTCGGTATTATATCTTTTGTATATAACACAAGTTTCATTTATCTACCATCCTTGAATCTTTCCTTCATGTGAACAATTTAGTGTCAATTTTTGGGTCACTCATTCACCTACTCTGTAAGTGATAGCTAGGTTCTCTTAGGTGACATGTCGACAAGTTTCAAGATCCGAAATGGTTTCAAGAAAATGGGAAGAAGAATGCCTTGGATTTTAGGACAAATCCCTTTCAGGTGGAGGATACCAAGGTGAACACAGGTTGGTAAGGTTCTTCTCACTCTCGACATTGGGTGATATCACGGATTGGTGAGGAATGTGTAAATTGGTATTAGAGCCAACATTCTAAGCCTGATTCATTTGTCCCCTTAAACTTGTTATTTAGAGATCTTTGGTTTCTTCTTCCCATTTTGATGATGGGTTTTATCACAAGTTGGTAACGTTCTCCTCATCTTTGGTATGGGGTTGCGCCGCGAGTTGGTCACGTTCTCATAAGTTGGTATTAGATCTTTTGAATCTAGGACAAGTTTCATCTATCTATGATCCTTGAATATTTTCTCAATGTGAACAAGTTAGTATCAATCTTTGGGTCAGTCATTCACCCATACAATAAGTGATTGATTGGCTCACATAGGTGTCGTGTCAACAAGTTTTGAGATCTAAAATGGTTTCAAGAAAACGGGAAGAAGAATGCCTTGGATTTGAGGACAAACCCATTTCAAGTGGAGGATAACAAGATGAACATAGGTTGGTAAGGTTCTTTTGACTCTCAGCATTGGGTCATATCTCGGATTGGCAAAGATCGTGTCATTTGGTATCGGAGCCAATGTTCTAGGCTTGATTCATCTATCCTCATAAACTTGTTATTTATTGATTTGGGTTTCTTCACCCCATTTTGATGTTGGTTTTTATCACAAGTTCGTAACGCTCACACAATCTTTGATATGGGGTTGTGCTACGAGTTGGTTACGTTCTCAAATGTTGGTATTATATCTTTTGGATGTAACACAAGTTTTATTTATCTACGATCATTGAATCTTTCCTCCATGTGAATAAGTTAGTGTCAATCTTTGGGTCACTCATTTACCCACTCAGTAAGTGATAGCTGGGTTCTCTTAGGTGTCATGTTGACAAGTTTCAAGATCTGAAAAGGTTTCAAGAAACAGGGAAGAAGAATGCCTTGGATTTGAGGACAAACCCCTTTTAAGTGGAGGATAACAAGGTGAATACAGGTTGGTAAGGTTCCTCTCACTCTCGGCATTGGGTCATATCTCGGATTGGCAAAGATTGTGTCATTTGGTATTGGAGACAATGTTTTAGGCCTGATTCATCTATCCTCATAAATTTGTTATTTATTGATTTTGGGTTTCTTCACCCCATTTTGATGTTGTGTTTTATCACAAGTTCGTAACATTCACACCATCTTTGGTATGGGGTTGCCCTACTTGTTGGTCACATTCTAATATGTTGGTATTATATCTTTTGCATGTAATGGTAGTTTCATTTATCTACCATACTTGAATCTTTCCTCCGTGTGAACAAGTTAGAGTCAATCTTTGGGTCACTCATTCACCCATTCAGTAAGTGATGGGTAGGTTCTCTTAGGAGCCATGTCGACAAGTTTTGAGATCGAAAATGGTTTCAAGAAAACAAGAAGAAGAATGCCTTGGATTGCAGGACAAATCCATTTCAAATGGAGGATAATACGGTGAACACAGTTTGGTAACGTTCTTCTCACTCTTGACATTGGGTCATATTTTGGATTGGTGAGGGTTGTGTCATTTGGTATTGGAGCTAACATTCTAGGCATGATTCATCTATCCTCTTAAACTTGTTAATTATAGATTTTGGGTTTCTTTACCCTATTTTGATGTTGGGTTTTATCAAAAGTTGGTAATGTTCTCAGCATATTTGGTATGGGGTTGCACCATGGGTTGGTCATGTTGCCGGAAGTTGGATTAGATCTTTTGAATGTAGGACAACTTTCATCTTTCTACGATCCTTGAATCTTTCCTCCGCATGAACAAGTTGGTGTTAATCTTTGGGTCAATCATTCACCAACTCAATAAGTGATAGCTAGGCTCCCCTCAATGTTATGTCGACAAGTTTCGAGATCCGAAATGGTTTCAAGAAAATTGGAAGAAAAAGGCCTTGGATTTGAGGACAAATCCCTTTCAAGTGGAGGATAACAGGTTAAACACAGGTTGGTAAGGTTCTTCTCACTCTCGGCATTGGTTCATATCACTGATTGGCAAGCATCATTTATTTGGTAACATTCTCATCATTTTTGGTACTGGGTTGCACCACGAGTTGATCACATTCTCATATGTTGATATTAGATCTTTTGGATCTAGGACAAGTTGCATCTATGTACGATCATTGAATCATTCCTCTGTGTGAACAAGTTAGTGTCAATCTTTGGGTCAGTCATTCACCCACTCAGTAAGTGATAGCTAAGCTCTCTTAGGTGTCATGTCGACAAGTTTCAAGATCCAAAATGGTTTCAAGAAAAGGGGAAGAAGAATGCCTTGGATTTGAGGAGAAATCCCTTTCAAGTGGAGGATAACAAAGTGAACACAGGTTGGTAAGGTTTTTCTCACTCTTGGCATTGGTTCATATCATGGATTGGAGAGGACCGTGTCATTTGGTATCAAAGCCAATGTTCCAGGCATGATTCATCTATCTTCTTAAGCTTGTTATTTATAGATCTTGGGTTTCTTCTCCCCATTTTGATGTTGGGTTTTATCACAAGTTGGTAACACTTTCATCATCTTTGGTATTGGGTTAAAACACGAGTTGGTCAAGTTCTCATAAGTTGGTATTAGATCTTTTGGATGTAAGATAAGTTTCATCTTATACCAACTTATGATAGATAACGAGGTGAACACAGGTTGGTAATGCTCTTCTCACTTTTGGCTTTGGGTCATATCAAGGATTGGTGAGGATCATGTCATTTGGTATCGAAACGAACCTACTAGGCCTAATTCATCTATCCTCTTAAACTTGTTATTTATAGATATTGGGTTTCTTCTCCCCATTTTGATGTTGGGGTTTATCACAAGTTCATAATGGTCCCATCATCTTTGTTGTAGGGTTGCACGATGAGTTGGTCACGTTCTCATAATTTGGTATTAGATCTTTTAGATCTAGGACAAGTTTCATCAATCTGCGTTCCTTGAATCTTACCTCCGTGAGAATAAGTTAGTGTCAATCTTTGGGTTTTTCATTCACCCACCCAATAAGTGATAGCTAGGCTCTCTTAGGTGTCATGTCGATAGGTTTCAAGATCTGAAATTGTTTCAAAAAAAGGGGAAGAAAAAATGCCTTGGATTTGTGGACAAATCCCTTTCAAGTGGAGGATAACAAGGTGAACATGACGCAATCCTTATCGGCCCATGGTGAAACCCAATATCAAATATGATAAGAATACCACCAACTTACAATAAGACCCAATACCAAATGTGGAATGATGCAGAACTCAGGCCAACTTCCAAGGATCCTATTCAAGTTCCGATTGGGCCAATTATGAGGGCACAAGCTAAGAAGTTCAAGGAGGCACTCAACGGGTTGGTTCAAGAGGTTATGGCACAAGAACATACATTTGAGTCCATTGAAGGAAATTCATGTGAGCTGCAAAGTCATGTTAACTTGATTCAAGTCCAAGAAGAGTTCTAGAAGGATGCTCTCAAATATGGATTTGGAAAGATTTATTTAGTCTCCTAAGATATTATTTAGATATATGGATATATCCTAGAATATCTTTACAATATAATATCTTAGAATATCTTGTAATATTTTAGGATATCTATGTCTAGGATATATTTAGCATATTTGATTTCCTCTTTATGTTGACATTATAAATACCCTTGAGGTATTTAGAATTCGGATATACACTAGTGAGTAGAAATATATTGCTCTTCTTGGTTCTTGAGAAAACTTAGAACTTATCAAGTTATCTTGTAGCATTCTACAACCGGACTTATCACTTTGATTCTCTAGTTTGTGCGGTTCTTGGTGTGGTGTCCTCCTTAATCTGTAACTTTGGTTCTTGCCTCGTTAGGTAACGAGTCAAAGTTCATTATTTCAAACTTGTTCTGTGCAGTTCTTGGACTTCTTTTCCAAGTTTAGTGTTGGGTCTTATTGCAAGTTGGTGGCGTTCTTATCATATTTGATATTGAATTCCACCACCAGTTGATAAGGATTACGTCAGTTGGTATCAGAGCTTTGAGTTCTAAGACAGGTTTTATCTATCCTTTTGTCATTATCCTTTTCTTGATCTTTGGTATTCAAATCTCTTTCATCAATCTTGGATTTGATTGAATTCCTCTTTGTTACAGATTCTTCTTTCTTCTTTTTGATCTTTCTTCATTCCTAATTCTGGTTCTAGGAAAGGTTAAAAGGAAAAAAGAAAAAAATCGAAAAAAAAGAGAGGCTGCAAAGCAAAACAAAAAAAACAAAAGTAAACAAACTGCAGCAAAAAAAAGGTACATAGCAAAAAAAAGAAAAAAAAAGAGAAAGTTGGCCCAAAAAAAGAGGAACATAGTGAAAAAAAAGCATAAAAAAGGAGAAAGTTGTTATATTTTTTTTCGTAATTGCATCCTTTTTCGTCAATTCTAATTTTTCTAAGTCTTATTCGTCAAGTTGTTTCTTCCCCAATATCCTAGTATCCTTGTGTCCCTTAATTGCCATTCTATTTATTTCCTTTCTGAAAATCAACATCCTTGGTGATTGGTTTGGTTGGATTCCTTCTTGAATTGCTGCAAATTTCTTGATCAGGTTTCTTGAGTTTAATTAAGAACCGAAGAAAGCAATACAAGTGGAAAAGGCAAGAGTGGTGAGCACATTAGAGGGTAAAAGCCGAATATTTTGAGAGAAACACGAGTGAACTGAGTGAATCAACTTTAGAGTGACACACGTAAGGGAGTGTCGTGAGGTCCTTTCCTTTATATACTCGAACTATTGTTGTTTTCAGCATTTGGATATGGCTCATGAACAAAGGGAAGTGGTGGAAAAGACTAAAGAACAAACCATTCCAAACTTACAAATGCAAGCATTGCTAGGGGAGATGAGGCGAATGTTGAAACTTGAATTGGAGCCCATTCAAGAGAGGCTGGATCGAGTAGAAGTTAGAACACCACAAGAGTTGCCACGCGACATCCCCAATAGGCGGCTAGGCCGACACGGTTCATGGGAGGATGATGAGTTGGAGGAGGAAGCTGAGTACCAGGGAAGGTTGGGGCGTCAACTCAAAGTTAGAGAAGCTTGGAGCAGAGAAGACAACAATTTGGGCAGCATTAAGATGAAAATTCCATCATTCCAGGGCAGATCTGACCCAGAGGCATACCTCGAATGGGAGAAAAAGATGGAGTTTATTTTTGATTGCCACAACTACTCTGAGGCAAAGAAGGTAAAGCTTGCTGTCATAGAGTTCTCGGATTATGCTATAACTTGGTGGGATCAGCTTGTCTTAAGCAGGAGACGGAATAGAGAATGCCCAGTAGAAACATGGGAAGAGATGAAGGCAGTGATGCGAAAGCGATTTGTCCCAAGTTACTACTATCGGGAGCTGCATAACAGGCTGCAAGGTCTGAGGCAAGGGAATCGAAGTGTCGAAGACTATTACAAGGAGATGGAGGTTGCAATGATTCGAGCTAATGTGGAGGAAGATCAAGAGGCAACAATGGCTAGGTTTTTGTTTGGATTAAACCGGGAGATTCAAGATAGAGTCGAGATGCACCACTATGTGGAATTGGAAGACATGGTGCACATGGCAATCAAAGTGGAGCAACGGCTCTAGAGGGGAAGTGGAACTAGAGCAGCTCCCAACCCGAGGAATATTCCTTGGAAGTCGAACTCTTCAACCAGGGAGGTCAAACCAGAAACCTCTACATCTCAAAAAACAAAGTTTGAGACTAAATCTCGGACTGCCAGTCATGATCTTCAAGGTAATTTTGGTAGAAGATGAAGAAGAGGCCAATTCCGACATGCCACCTTTGGAAGATGTTGATGATAGGGAATATGCTGTTGAAGGAGAATCATTGGTGGTAAAGCGAGCTATCAATTTGCTGGCTAAGAAGGAAGAAAACAACCAAAGGGAGAATTTGTTCCATACTCGGTGCTTTGTCAACAAGAAAGTTTGCAGTGTCATAATTGATGGTGGGAGTTGCACCAATGTGGCCAGCACAAAGTTGGTGGAGAAATTGGCTTTGCCCACCTTGAAACATCCACGACCTTACTGACTTCAATGGCTGAATGATAGTGGCAACATCAAGGTAACAAAGCAAGTACTAGTGCCTTTTTCACTTGGCAAGTATGAGGATAGGGTGCTTTGTGATGTTGTTCCTATGCAAGCATGTCATATTCTATTAGGAAGGTCATGGCAGTTTGATAGAACGGTTACACATGATGGTTTCACTAATAGATATTCTTTTGTATTCAATAGATTGCCCATATCTCTTATGCTATTGACTCCAAAGGAAGTTCTTGAAGATCAACTAAAGTTAAAAAAAGCCAGTGAAAAGAAAGCAAAACAAAAGGCAGAACTTGAGAGAAAAGAAACTGGGGAAAAGGAGTGGAGAGAAAAGGAAAGAGAGACGGAGCGAGTTTCAGCCATCATAAGAGCAAGAGAGGAAAAATTCAGTACTATTGCAAAGAAAAGTGAGATCAAGAGAGCATTATATTCTTTCCAACCCCTTATAGTACTCATGTACAAGGAGGTTCTTTTTAATACTAATGATTTGGCTGGCCCTTTGCCGAGCAATGTTACTTCACTTTTGCAGGAGTTCAAGGATGTGTTCCCTGAAGAGTTGCCTCATGGCTTACCTCCAATTCGGGGAATTGAGCATCAAATTGACTTCATACCTGGTGCAGCAATCCCAAACTGACCTGCCTATAGGAGTAACCCTGAGAAGACCAAGGAACTACAAAGACAAGTAGGTGAGTTACTGGAGAAAGGCTATGTTCGTGAGAGCATGAGTCCATGCGCAGTTCCAGTCTTACTAGTGCCTAAAAAGGATGGGACTTGGAGGATGTGCGTTGATTGCCGAGCCGTCAATAACATTACGGTAAAATATCGTCATCCCATCCCTAGATTAGATGATATGCTAGATGAATTGCATGGTTCTTGTGTTTTTAGTAAGATTGACCTTAAGAGTGGATATCATCAAATTAGAATGAAAAAAGGAGATGAGTGGAAAACTGCATTCAAAACAAAATATGGTTTATATGAATGGTTAGTTATGCCTTTTGGGTTAACTAATGCACCGAGCACCTTCATGAGGCTTATGAACCATGTTTTGCATGCTTTCATTGGTCATTTTGTAGTTGTCTACTTCAATGATATTCTGATTTATAGTAAGAGCTTGGATGACCATATTGAGCACTTGAATCTTGTTTTAAATGTTTTAAGGAATGAAAAGTTGTTTGCTAATATCAAAAAGTGTACTTTTTCAACAGATAAGCTTGTATTTCTTGGATTTGTTGTGAGTGCTCAAGGCATACAAGTTGATGAGGGAAAGGTGAAGGCTATCCAAGATTGGCCAACACCCTCAACCATAGTCCAAGTAAGAAGTTTCTATGGTTTGGCTAGCTTTTATTGGCGCTTTGTTCAAAATTTTAGTACCCTTACCGCATCTCTAACTGAGGTAATTAAGAAGAATGCTCCTTTTAAGTGGGAACAGGAGCAAGATAAGGCATTTAAATTGATCAAGGATAAGTTGACGAATGCTCCTTTGCTTGCTTTACCAGATTTCTCTAAAACACTTGAAATTGAGTGTGATGCTTCAGGTATAGGCATTGGAGGTGTGTTGATGCAGGTAGGAAGAACAATTGCATACTTTAGTGAAAAGCTAGGTGGGGCATCCCTCAACTATCCCACTTATGACAAAGAATTATATGCCTTGGTTAGAACATTATGAACTTGGCAGCATTACCTTTGGCCAAAGGAATTTGTAATTCATACAGATCATGAAGCTTTGAAGCATTTGAAGGGCCAACACAAGTTGAACAAACGCCATGCCAAGTGGGTAGAATTCATCAAGACATTCCCGTATGTGATCAAATATAAGCAAGGTGAGGAGAATATAGTTGCTGATGCCCTCTCCCGCAGGTGTGCTATACTTGCTATTCTAGATGCTAAGTTGCTTGGATTTGAGAACATTAAGGAATTGCATGCATCATATTTCAATTTTGGTGATGTGATTAAGGAGTGTAGGAAAGGTGCTTATGATAAATACTACTTGCATGATGAGTTTTTATTTAGAAAAAGCAAACATTGCATTCCTCAGTCTTCTTTGCATGAATTGCTAGTTAGGGAAGCACATGGTGGTGGTCTGATGGGTCATTTTGGAGTAGCTAAGACATTTGATGTGTTACATGATCATTTCTTTTGGCCGCACATGAAACAAGATGTTGAAAGAATCTGTGGCAAGTGCATTACATGTAAACAAGCAAAGTCTATACTGCAACCACATGGATTATATACACCTCTTCCTATTCCTTGTGAGCCTTGGGTTGACATCTCTATGGATTTTGTTTTGGGGTTGCCTAGGACTAAGAGGGGGAGAGATTCAATATTCGTGATTGTTGATAGATTTTCTAAGATTGCGCACTTTATTGCATGTTATAAGACAGATGATGCATCCAATGTAGCTTATTTGTTTTTTAAGGAAGTTGTTAGATTGCATGGCATTCCTAGAAGTATTGTCTCAGACAGGGATATGCGATTCCTAAGTTACTTTTGGAAGACATTATGGGGGAAGTTAGGGACAAAGTTACTATATTCTACAACTTGCCACCCACAAATTGATGGTCAAACTGAAACTATCAATAGGACATTATTTACTTTATTATGTGCTATCATTAAAAGGAATTTGAAAACATGGGAAGATTGTTTACCCCATGTTGAATTTGCTTACAACAGAAGTGTTCATTCTGCAACTAAGCTATCGCCTTTTGAAATTGTTTATGGTTTTAACCCATTGACTCCATTAGACTTGTCTCCTTTGCCTTTGAGTGAACAAGCTAATTTAGATGGCAAGAAGAAAGCTGAGTTTGTGATACAAATACATGAGAAGGCACGACTCAACATAGAAAGGTGGACTACGCTATATGCAAAACAAGCCAATAAGGGTCGCAAGCAAGTAGTGTTTTAGCCAGGCAATTGGGTGTGGTTACACATGAGAAAGGTACGCTTTCCTGAGAAAAGGCATTCGAAACTGCATCCAAGGGGTGATGGGCCATTTCAAGTGTTGGAGTGTATCAATAATAATGCCTACAAACTGGACTTACTAGGTGAATATGGAGTTAGTGCCACATTTAACATTTCTTATCTATCCCCGTTTGATGTAGGTAACGATTTGAGGACAAATCCTTCAAAAGAGGGGGAGAATGATGCAGAACTCATGCCAACTTCCACGGATCCTATTCAAGTTTCGGTTGGGCCAATTACGAGGGCACGAGCTAAGAAGTTCAAGGAGGCACTCAACAAGTTGGTTCAAGAGCTTATGGCACAAGAACATACATTTGAGTCCATTGAAAGAAATTCATGTGAGCTGCAAAGTCATGTTAACTTGATTCAAGTCCAAGAAGAGTTCTAGAAGGATGCTCTCAAATCTGGATTTGGAAAGATTTATTTAGTCTCCTAAGATATTATTATGAACCCCAAGAATTACCAAGAACAAGTTTTGAAAGAATGAACTTTGACCCATTACCTAATGAGGTAAGAACCAAAGTTACAGATCAAGGAGGACACCGCACCAATAATTCCGCGAACTAGATAATGAAAGTGATAAGTCCAGTTTTAGAACATCACAAGATAACTTGATAAGTTTTAAGTCTTCTCAAGAAACAAGAAGAGCAATATATATTCTCACAAAGATTATAAGTGAATGTCTCCCTAATCTGAATACCTCAAGGATATTTATAGTATCAACATAATGAGAAAATCATATATACTAAATAAATCCAAAAGATATCCTAAAAATATCCTAGAGATGTTTTGATGCGAGATAGAGGGGGTTGGTCTCGATCTTCACGGTGTAGATTGAAAGATAGGATTTGGTTCGAAACCAAGCAGATGCAAATAGCCAACCAACAAAAGAAAATGTGACCTGCTACTTAGATCACTCGCCTAACCACAAACTCGAAATCCAATCCACACAACGATTCACCTAGGTCGAGCACAAATTGGGGGCTTTGGGAAACTTGAATCACCAAACTAAAAACATTAGTTTGACAAAGCAAGGTTTCACAAGAGCAAAGGAGAGATAATTACCTCACAAGGAGAACACATTTTGTATTCCAATGATTCAATGTCAAAAGGCTGAATTACATAGTGAATGAGAGTACTTATATATAGATGCTTGACTAATAAATAGTTTCCTAATATATCAGATAACAATTAGCCAAATTATGGTAGTTGCCTCTATTATAGAAATCCCAAATTATGAAACTCTATAAATATGAAAACTGTTTTATTTGATTATCACAACTAATTATATACTTATTTAACTCTTGTGGTTGCCACAAATAATGTAAATTGGTCAAGTTTCCTTATGTGCTAGCTAAGCAGCTCTAATCAGCCCTGGGCTTAAAGAGAATAAGACAAATGCCTCCATTGTCCTGGTCTTCAGCCTCTTGGGCCAAATATCCATTAGTAAGGGTGCCAATAGATTATTGCAATCTCTTCATCCTTTCTCTTATCATTGGGCATTCTCCATCTAGGATTAAGTCCTTCTCTAGTCGACTTGAATCTTTGGAGTCAAAGCCTCCTTTGTACCCCTCTTGAAAAGGAGTCATCCTCGACTCTTCAAAGTCTTCTTGCATAAGTACCCACCAATGCCGATTCCATTTGTATCGCATTCCACCTGAAAAGCCTTGTTGAAATTTGGGAGGGCTAGGACCGGTGCATGAGTAAGCTTCTTCTTCATGACTTGGAAGAGTCTTTCTTGTGCTTCACCCCACTTGCAGGGCACATTCTTCTTGGTCAACTCATTCAATGGGGCTGCTATCATGCTGAAATCCTTTACAAATCTCCTATAGAAGCTCACCAATCCATGGAAGCTCCATACTTGTCCAATGGTGGTAGGGGTTGGCAAGTCTTGGATTGCCTAGATATTTTCCTTGTCTACCTTAATGCCCTCACCACTCACAACAAAACCAAGAAAGACAACTTTGTCCGTGCAAAAATCACATTTCTTTAAGTTGCCGAACAATTTTTCTTTTCTCAAAACATTGAGGATTTGTCTAAGATGATCTACATGTTCATTTAAGGTCTTGCTATACACAAGGATATCATCAAAATAAACTACCACACACTTTCCTATATAGGCACGCAAGACATGATTCATTAACCTCATAAATGTGCTAGGTGCATTACTCAAACCAAATGGCATAACTAACTATTCATAAAGTCCATGTTTAGTCTTAAATGTTGTTTTCCATTCATCTCCTTCTTTCATCCTAATCTAATGGTAGCCACTCTTTAAGTCAATTTTTGAAAAGATAGTAGAGCCATTCAACTCCTAAAGCATATCATCTAACCTAGGAATAGGGTGACGATACTTTACCATTATGTTATTAATGGCTCTACAATAGACACACATTCTCCCTCTCCATCCTTCTCGAGACCAAGCAACACTGGCACTGCACAAGGGCTGAGGCCTTCCCTTACATATCCTTTGTCCATCAGCTCTTGGACTTGTCGTTTGATCTCCTCAGTCTCCTCTAGGTTAGTGCGGTATGCAGGGCGATCAAGTAAGGAAGCACCAAGGATAAAATCAATCTGATGCTTGATTCCTCTACTTGGGGGTGGACCTGATGGTACCTCTTTGAGAAATACATCTTCAAAATCCTGCAAAATAGAAAGAATAACACTAGGCAAAGAAGGGGTTATATTATTAGTGGTCAACATTGCCTCTTTGTACACAAGTATTAGGAGGTTCTGTTGAGATAAAAGAGCTTGTTTAACATCACTTTTTCTTGCCACTAATATAGTCTTTTCTTTTTCCCTCTCAGCCTCTCTTCTACTACTCAGCTTCTCATTCTCCTCTCTTTTTTCCACTTGATTTGTCTCTTTCTTTTCTCTCTACACTTGATTTTTCTTCTCCACTCATTTTATCACTCTCATTCTTTCTTTTGCTTTCTCCCATGACTTGTTCTTCTAGTACTTGTTTTGGAGTCAAAGGAAGGAATCTTATGGGTTCACCACGTAGTACTAATGAATAACGGTTTAGGAAACCGTCATGGGTCACATGCCTATCAAACTACCAAGGCTTGCCTAACAAGAGATGACATGCTTTCATGGGCACAACATCATGTGTAATCTCAGCACCTTAACTTGTTTTGTTACCTTCAATTAATCACATTCAATGAGCCATTGCAGCTTGTACAGTCGATGGTGCTTGAAGACCGGTAGACCTAACTTCTCCACTAGTTTGGTGATGGTTACATTGCTGCAACTTCTGCCATTGATAATGATGCTACACACCTTGCCTTGGACTTGACATCGAGTGTGGAAAATATTTTCCCGTTGATCATCCTCTTCATCCACCATTTGGGAACTTAGTACCCATCTAGCTACGAGTGATGTGATCCTTACCGACCCGTATTAAGACCCGAATATAATGTGGTCACCAAAGATCGTGTTTGACGGTAGACTTGGTGGAACCGCGACCCATTACCTATAAAGAGGTAAGAACCTTGGTATAATGAAGACGCCACAATCAACTATGGAGCGGTTGATTGATAAGTCGGGGGTGAACGCCATGGAAGACTCCGATAAGTTCAATAGGTTCATCAAGAACCAAAGAGGGAGTAAAACCTCACATCTTATTCATAAAAGAAAACTCTTTGTGCGTCCCTTCCTCCAAGCTCTATTACAAGCCTTTAAATAGGCCAATTTCAATATTTCCAACTCATTGTGTTTCCTAAAGTGTTCCCATAGGTTGGCAAACTAAAATAAAGAAAACATGCAAGTTTAGCAACTAGAAATTCTAACATATATGCTATTTAAACAAAATAGGAAAGTGATATGTGCTCAATCACAATAATATTTCAGCACAATATTTTCTAAAAATCTTCTTATTTTGCAACATTCTTGCATCCATATGCAGTAATCATGAGCTTGAATCTTGATACTTGATGTATTATTGTTGGAGACACTTGGTGATAAAGTTGATGCTTTGATGTGTAGCAAGATTCACATCAACGAGGAGTTCTCCTTCCTCTATGAGTTCTCCATCATCCATCTCCAATGGCAGCTCCTTAGCCGATGCTTCTTCCTCAGCCTCTCAATCTCCATGATGATTGATGAACATGGTGCATTTGTTGGGGCATTCACTGGAGATGTGCCCTCTTCATTGGCACTTGAACCATCGAATGTCCCGGTTCTGCAACATGTTTGGGTCTGTTTGAACCTTTTTAACAGGGACAGTTGACTTCTCTCCTTTCTTCAAATCAGTCTCCTTGGTTCCTAAAATAGATGAAGGATCACATTTTGAATTTTGCTTTTAGGAACTAGAGGGGGTGGACTTATCATTTCTCCTCATATGATTTCTCCTCCGTAGTTGTTGCTCGACCTTAATTGCTTGATGCATCATATCTTGTCACTCTACATAGTGGTACATCTCCACAACATTAGCAATGTCTTGATTGAGTCCATGTAGAAATCTAGCCATGGTAGCTTCCCTTTCTTCCTCCACATTGGCTCGGATCATCGCAATCTCCATTTCCTTGTGGTACTCATCGACACTCTTGGAGCCTTGTATGAGGCGTTGGAGCTTATTGTGAAGCTCTCTATGGAAATAAGTTGGAATGAAGCACCTCCTCATCACTGCCATCATTTCTTCCCAAGTGACAATGGGATGCTCACCATGTTGGATTCTATTTTTTTTGCATTTGGTCCCACCAAACAAGAGCATAATCAATGAATTCAAGAGAGGCAAGTTTGACTTTCTTACCCTCCAAGTAGTTATGGCACCCAAATATTTGCTCAACCCGCATTTCTCATTCCAAATATGCCTCAGGATCACTCTTGACCTGAAATGAAGGAATTTTGATTTTGATTCCTCCAAAGTCTTCTCCTTCATTCCTCATACCACGTCTAGGTCGATTGCAAGATCTCCTACTGGGCTCGAATTCTTCATCCTCTTCTTCCTCATTCTAACTCTCCACGTCCTCCAATTGGGGGTGGGCATCGGCTTGTGCAGCCTAGTTATGCCTCCTATGGGTCGGAGTGGTCCTGCTTGCTGCTTGACCCTCCACTCGGTCCAATCGATCGTGGATGCTCTCCATCTTCTTGTCAAGCATTCTCTCAAGATGATTTATCAAAGCCTGTATTTGGATAGGTGCTAGGCCTACTTGACATGCATCCTTGGGATGGTCACTATCAGGGGTACTAGCAGCTCCCTTTCCATGATCTCCTGCCATGTTTGTTACAAAAGAAAGTGTAGGACCTCACCAAAATCTCATATTTCTCAAGATGTTCACTTGTTTCTTACCTTAGTGTCTCTTGTTGAGCTCACCTTCACTCAAATCTCTCAAAATCTCTACCTAAGCTCTTATTCAACCTAGACTTGTCACAATGATTCAATTACGGCCAATTACTTGCTCTTCCAAGTGTGTGATGGTGGATAGTTTCGAACAAGTATAAACAAATGTTCTAAATAGTTCACAATTAGATAAGCTAAGGTGATTTTAAAGCCTATGCGGATGGATTGTCTTAGGTCTTAAAAAAAATTGCTAGGACTTGAGAAAGTAGAAGGAATCAGATAAGAATGCATGTAGATGTAATTGTAACTTCAACTCAAATTCAAAGAAGAATAGAGCCAAACTTTTTTTTCTATTCTTTTCTTTTTCTTTTTTTTGTCTTGGTCTATATATATTGTACCAAATTGATTCTGCTTTTCCTCTTCTTCTCTTTCTTTTTTCATCACTTTTTTTGACGATTTTTGTTTCTTTTTCTTCTTTTGTTTTTGACTCAGAGAATATATGCTATAAAATAGATGAAAATAATGTGTCAAAGAGTTCAAGGAAATATATGTTTAAAGTGGAAACTTTTTTATTTTTTTTAGATGAAGGGATGAGAGGATATGATAGATAGATAGATAACCTATCGTGGAAACTGTGCTCTAATACCAAATGATGTGGGATAGAGGGGGTTGGTTCTGATCTTCACATCGTAGGTTGGAAGAATAGGATTTGGTTCGAATCTAAGCAGGTGCAAATAGCCAACCAACGAAAGAAAACGTGACTTGCTATTTAGACCACTTGCCTAACCACGAACTCGAAGACCAATCCACATAACGACTCACCTGGGTCAAGGCACAAATTGGGGGCTTTGGGAAACTTGAATCACCAAACTAAAAATATTACTTTGACAAAAGCAAGGTTTCACAAGAGCAAAGGAGAGATAATTACCTCACAATGAGAACACACTTTGTATTCCATGGATTCAATGTCAAAAAGCTGAATTACATAGTGAATAAGAGTGCCTATATATAGGTGCTTGGCTAATAAATAGTTTCCTAATATATCAGATAACAATTAGCCAAATTATGGTACTTGCCTCCATTATAGAAATCCCAAATTAAGAAACTCTATAAATATGAAAACTATTTTATTTGATTATGACAACTAATTATATACTTATTTTAACTCTTATAGTTGCCACAAATCATGCAAATTGGTCAAATTTCCTTGTATGCTAGCTGAGCAGCTTTAATTGGCCTTGATCTTAAAGACAAGAAGACAAATGCCTCCTTTGTCTTGGTCTTCAACCTCTTGGGCCTAATATCCATTAATAAGGATGTCAATATGTTCTTGCAATCTCTTCAGCCTTCCTCTTGTCATTGGGTCTTCTCCATCCAAGATTAGGTCCTTCTCTAACCAGCTCAAATCTTTGGAGTCAAAGCCTCCTTTGCACTCATCATATTCTAGGATATTTGCAGATATCCTAAGATAATAGAAGATATTCAAATATATTACAAGATATTGTAAAGATATTTCAGGATATATCCATATATCTAAATACATATTTTATGATACTAAATAAATGTTTCTAAATTTGATGACATCCTTAAATAGTCATAGCTGCCAGCAAGTTTTTAGAATTTTTCTTAAACTTGAATCAAGTTGACATGACTATTCAGTTCACAAGAATTTCTTTTAATGGACTCCAATGTATGCTCTTATGCCAAAAGCTCTTGAACCAGCCCATTGAGTGCCTCCTTGAACTTCTTAGCTCGTGCCCTCATAATTGGCCCAACTAGAACTTGAATAGGATCCATGGAAGTTGGTCTACATTATGCATCATTCTCCCCCTCTTTTGAAGGATTTGTCCTCAAATCGTTACCTATATTGAATGGGGATAGATCATAAATGTTAAATATTGAACTAACTCCATATTTACCTGGTAAGTCCAACTTATAGACATTATTATTGATGAGCTCCAACACTTGAAATGGCCCATCACCCCTTGAAAGTTTAAAACGCCTTTTCTCAGGGAATCGTTTGTTCCTCATGTGTAACTACACCCAATCTTTGACTCAAATACTACCTGCTTGCGACCCTTATTGGCTTATTTTGCATATTGCATAATCTGCCTTTCTATGTCGTGTCATGCCTTCTCATGTGTTTGTCTCACAAACTCAACCTTCTTCTTACCATCTAAATTAGTTTGTTCACTCAAAGGTAAAGGAGACAAGTCTAAAGGAGGCATTTGTATTTTTTCTAAGCCCAAAGCTGATTGGAGCTACTCAGTTTGCAAACAATGAAACTTGACTAATTTGCATAATTTGTTACTACCAAAAGAATAAAAAATCCATATTTAGTTGCTATAATCAAATGAGGCAATTTTCCATATTTATAGATTTTTCTAATTTGGGATTTGTATAATGAGGGCAAGGGCAATATGTTCTAGTATCTTAGCAAACAATTTATTTGCCAAGCACCTATATATAGGTACTCTTATTCACTATGTAATTCAACTTTTTTACTATGTAATTCCCAAGATACTATATAGCAATTGGCCAAAAATATTACACTTGCTCTCATTATACAAATATCAAATTAGGAAAGTTTATAAATACGAAAAGCTGCTTCATTTAATTATAACAATTAATTATATGCTTATTTGTTATTTTGGTAGCCACAAATCGTGCAAACTTATTAAGTTTTCTTATTGTAGGTTAAACAACTCAGTCGACCTTGTGCTTAAAAAAAGAAGGCATCTTAAATCAAATATCCATTAGTAAGGACACCAACAGTTTCTTACAATACATTCATGTTTCCTCTTGTCATTGGGCCTTCTTTGTCCAAAATTAGGTCTTTCTCTTACTAGGTCAAATCTTTGGTGTCAAAGCCTCATTTACCATCATCATGTTCCTCGCTCTTAAAGATTAAATTTTGAATGCACTCTTAAATATAACTTTTAGTAAAATTATCCTTAAAACTAGGAGACAATTGATAAGAGAATCAATTATTAAGAATAGAACTGTCATTTGACCATCCAACTTGTTGAGGTACGTTAGCCTTAATACAGGTTGAGCCTAATATATATATATATATATATATATACACCACATCCTTCGGGGTAAGAGAGGTCATTCTTCTATTTACTCATTCTCTCCTCTCCTCTCCTCCCATCCATTTATATTTACTAACTTGCGTGTCAGAGTGCTGAACCGGGCCACAGGCAACTTCCTTGTAGGTACCGAAGATCTGAAACCCCGTGCCGGATGACTCGAAGACCACACCTATCATGAAGCAAAAAATAGAGCTCAGGGATGAAGTTCGCAAGAGAGAGTTAGGTTCTCGAAAGACTCATCCAAGGCAGTTTAACACCTAGTAGTTGTAGTTGATCCCAAGGATGGAAATTTCTCCCTAAAAAAATAGAGAGGGAATCATTTTTTAATTATAAATTCTGTAATAATGTCAATTTAATGTAATTTTTTTCAATACTAAGGGGAGTTTAGTTTGAAGTTCAAAATTGCAAGTGAAAATGGAAACCGAATGGGATGGACATTTTATTTGGTTTAACTCATAATAAGAATCAAAATCAAAATCAGAATTATTTTTTATTATTTAATTAAAGCTTAAAAAAGAAATAGACAGAACAAAATTACCAATATGCGCAAATTGAATAAACACAAAAAACAATCACATTCTCAAGGAAAAAAAAGTAAATTATATGGTTATTTAAGAATTTATCAAATTGCATTAATTGTAGTTTTTCTAAAATAGGTCATCGAACTATATTGCCACATGTAAATCTACTCAAATCAAATTATGAGACATAAGAAATGGAAGTTATCGTTATGAAGGTAATGGGTTTTAGTCGAGACTCTTGAGAAATTCACTCATTCCCTGGAACTATGGGGAAATTTGACTTCACCTTGCGAGGAAAGGAAATCCACTGTTCGGGAAATCATAATCAAAATTTCACTAAACGGACAAATACAAACTGGAATGAATTTCATTCCCGATTCTCAACCTGTTTTTCAAGGAAACGAATGGGCCCTAAATGATTCGGCTAAAAAAATACTTAATTGATTTCAGTTTAATTGACAATCCAAAATATTCCTAACCGTCCATGTCTTCTTCCATTAACTCTTTTTTTTTCAATTTCTTTTATTTTTTAGTTTTATACTTCATTTAAATAATAAATTAAATGTGGATGGGTTAAGTTCAAAAGAGAGTTTCGGCCAGTAGCAAAGATAATATCAGACAATTAATTTCTCTCCCACTATGATGCATTTATTTCATTAAGCACCTATTCTATTAAATACATAAATTGTCAGCACTTAACTTTCCAAGTTTAGCGAGCACCTGAAAACGACAACGTTACTTCACCGCCTCCAAAGCTGAACGACTCTGCTCAATAAAACAGGACCAGATGCATTCGAGCAGTCCCCATGTTAATTCTCAGGATTTCAGCCTCAGATTTTTTGCGGAAGATTTATGAGTAATATCTTGGAGGAATAACCATCCGATTCTCCGTAGCCATTCAAAAAATTGGTGGCCATTAGCAGATTCTTTCACGGATTCGTTCGTTATTGCCCAATAAAAACTTGTTATTTGTCTTCACTCAGTCGGTAGTCTCTCCGCCTCTTCAAAGATGTCTCACTCGTGAGCTCTTGGTTCCAACAAGGTGGGTGTTCATGGATTTCTTTTCTGCTGGCCCTGTTGGGATTCTGGAGTTCTTGATTTTGGGTTATTGTTATAGAAAATTGGGATCTTTCTCCTGTAATTGTTTTTCTGCTTTTAGCAATTCCAGCTTCAATTGATGTAATTTTCATCGGAATGATAGCAATCCTTAGTTCATGTTATATCTCTTATTTTGGGTTATTCAAAGTGCTGGAATTTGTTCTTAATGCGTGAATTTAGTCGTTTATGAGAGAAGAGTATGATAAAGTTCAACAGATTCAAAGATTATGAATTGTTTTATGATCAATCGTCTGATCTTTTCTGTGTATTCTAATGCATTAGCAAGTCAGTTAGTTTCTTGAACAGTGATTTTGCAAATAGGAATACTATAGCAGGTTTTACCTCCATAGAAAACGATGAACACTTTTGCTTGTCTTGAAAATATGTGCTTATATTCTGCTTGTTAGCTGCCTAGTGTAAATGCAGTTTAATTCTGCTTGTTAGATGCCAAGTGCAAATGCAGTTTAATTGCTTGTTTGCTGCCAAGTGTAAATGCAGTTCAAGCTTGTGATATGGAAGGGACAATATAAGGAAAGATTTTAATGGAGTTCATTTGAAGGGAAACGAAACTGTAAGAAATTTATGGAAAGTGTAGCATCAGAATTTCACTGGTGATTAGAAGGGAATTTAATCCATGATCTTTTGCAGTTCGAATTGAAACGTAGTATTCTTCTTTCTTGGACTTATTGTTCTGCTTTTACTTAAAAAAAATGATTTCAAGAATAGAACTTGGAAAAGTGGAAGTGGTTTTTGATATCATATGTTCCAAGTCCTGTCAAGTTAGGTTGTAGCAAAGATGAGGATAGCATACCATTGAACTGGGTTGCACATTCTCTTGGATGGCTGCAAGTGGTCTGGCCAAAATGTAGTCATTGAGTATGTGATATTTATCCTCACTCTTTGCTTTGCTCATCCTGGTTTTTAGCAATCATACAATTCAAACTGTCGCAGTCTTTTTTTTTTTTTTTGCTTTTCTCTCATAGCATGTCGACTAATTTTTACCAGTTTTTAGTTTCAGAAGCCAGCAGTATAATGTTTCAACTATGGCAATGCTGACAGTGACGGGACTGATTAGCACATACACCCCATACTTGGAGCATAGCTCTCCACGGGAGACCTTTGTTCCCAAATTTAGCTACATTAACTCATCAAAGAAGCCAACAATTTCCCCCATCTCGATAAGTAGCCATTCTGAAAATTTAAGCAGCTCTTTTTCTAGCAGAGGACACTACAGAATTGGAATGCAGCATGTGCCTGCAAAAAAATGGCTGGTACTGAGAAATTCTATAATGGGTTAAAGTTGATCTTTTGATGTGTCATCTACTTTATTTCTTCTGGTGTAAAGTACAGTGCCAGTCGCGTGATCCAGCATCGCCAGATGATGAGTACCGTTCATCCCGCAACATAGCAATCAGTCTGTTTAAGCGATACAGGAATGCTGTGGAACGTGGTGGTGGTGACAACTTGAAAGTATATATGGAGCTGTTTGCTTGTTAGAATTTATTTTGTCAGTAGATCCTTGGCAAGTTTTTGGGTATATTCACCATTTTCAATTTCGTTATTTATCCCCTAATCAGGAATTTATCAGTGCGGGTGTAAATGCCTATGCACTTGGATGCACTGATGTAGGACTCCAGAATGAACTTGTGGACATGAAGGAATCAGGTGTTGAGATCGAAGCCATGCAGGTTTTTGGTGGAAATACCAGCTTGAAGTCTAAGATTGTGTCTGAGGAGGTAATGAGAGCTTCATTGACTAGAAAAAGTTCTTCTCTTATCAGGTAGTAAAGCCATTAAATAAATAAAAATACACAAAACATTTGCTGTTGTTGACTGGTAAGAGGGAAATTATGAACCAAAGCGACATATCTCAAGCTCAACTCACTTACGGTCTTTTTTGGCTGAATATTGCCTTCTCCTTGAGCCAGCAAACAGGCCTGGACTTATCCAAGTCCTAAGCCATGTGGTGCATTTGCTGGTCAAATATTGACTGGGGATGGGGCCCACCATCAACAATGTATGTTCAAACTTTTAAAATGTCTGTTATTTATCATTTTGCAGATAGATGAGTGCACTTTATGGCTGAGCATTATATTCATCACTATCTTGTGTACGCCACAACCTACTATTGTTAGATGGTCGTCTGTGCCTCCAGTGTCAGACGAAATTCTTCTCCAGTGGAAAGGTTTCTGTGCCCTCATAGCAAATGCATACTACATAAGGGGGATGGCCTGGTTAGTAATGCTTTTGGCATCATTAGTTTGTTGATTTGCATGTGTCTCTCTCTCTATCACTCTTGTAATGAAACCTGATATTGGAATAAGTATAGAGAGTGCTTTTGTGTACCAACAGGCTTCCTGTGAAGACTCTTCAATTGGAGCAAATGGCAGTAATGGGCTGTGCAGAGGAGCCATCAGTAGTTGCTAGCCGAATGAGATTGGTGTTTAGCACTCTCGAGGTTTTCACTTTCATCCCACTTATCTAATCACACTATAGAGCCACATATTATTCTCAAGACTATGATTCTGAAGATCAGGATTTTCTGCAAACTTGAAGTTGCAATTTTGGATTGGAATATAGATATTATTTCTTTGCTTTTACAGATAGTTTGAGAATGAATTTCATTACGTTGCTCAATGATTTCAGTATTGCAGAAAGCAAATTAATGAAGAAGGTAGAAGCGTATTAAAAGAGAGCTTCTAAAACATATTGTTTTCCCCCTTCTCAGACCACAGTTTTCGTAGGCAGGATACTCTTACTGTGAAGAGTTCCAGCATCTGCAACCTTAAACTATTGCATTATGCGATGGCGCATTATTTTCTTTTCTGAATCACCTAAACATGGTTCTGAAGTTCTGATTTAGCTTAGCATGTATATTATATATAATACTGACTTTGAACTTGAATGAGTTTATTGGCTTTATGCAGGTAGTGAGTCCACAATGGCCAAAAGTCTAGTCTAGTACTCTTCAGTTTAAAACAAGAAAACTACCATTTTTTGGTATGTTAGAGATCTCCTTTTGAGAAATGTATATGTTATATGGGTGACTGCTCCTTTGTCACATAATTTCTTGTAACACAGAAATTTTATGATGTAGTCTGTCACAGTAAATGGCATACGCACAGAATATGAATTTTGGGAACTGTGTCCACATGTGAAGTATCTGCTATAAAAATGCATTCCGCGAATAAGATATAAAGTCAATGCTTTTATGTTTATGACAACTGATAAAAACAAGGAATGCAGAGAATTCATTGACTTGAACGAACTGTTTGAATAGAATCAACTCCAACTTTCAGTTGTTATTTGCTGCTTCGCTGCACAAACGCTGTGGTGGCCCCTTTTCCTTTTCTGCAATTTTGATTTCGGATTTTTAGCTTCGATTAGGCGATCCCAAAAGGGCATTAGGGTTCACCATTTTGGACATTTATGGGACTACTATTGTTGTTGGCATTGTCTTCCCCAAAGCCAAAACCAAACCCAGTTCAAATGCCAAATCTCGTCTCAATTCAATAGCCACTATGCTTCGAACTCACAAAGGGATCTCTTGTTGCTGAGTACATCGTTCATAAACTTGACGTAGCTAGGAATTTGTTACATAAATACCTCAATAGTACTGAAACTTGTTCTTTTTCTTTTTGCGCCCGTTGGGTAAAATGTAAATGTAATTGGGGGATACATCTATTTTATCAGCCCGAGATCCCTCCCGAAGGCAGAAACTTGTTATCTTCCTGTCAATTTGATCTTCCAACGGAGTTTCTGCTTTTTGAAAAGCATGTGAATTTGGTATCAAATAATCAATTTTATCACTAAATATCTTTAACAATAATATATCAAATATCAAAATTCATAAGAAATATAGTGTGAAGTGCAAAAAATTTTGAAAAATGATATATTGAAATATTATTATTATTAAAAATATATAAGTTTTTTATTTTATTTAAATAATATATATTTGAATTTTTAATAGTTTAACTGGTATATTTTTTTTATTTCAGTTTTTCAACCTATTAAAACTTTATGAAACAACATATGTTGCAAATTGTATTAGTTGACCTATTTAAAGGATTATAATAGGATTTGGACAAATGAGAGAGTTTTCATATTAATAAAATATAAGATTTTATTATCTTTTTTATTATTTGAAAATTTTATCGAATTTATTGAAATTTTTCCCTCGGCATTCATCCTCGATTTATTGATCAATCTTTCTTTATTGGTTATGGTATCTTCACCATCCAAAATTTTTTACCTTTATATAAATAATTGATCATGGTTCCACTAAGTCTACTATCGAACACAATCTTTAATGTCCATATTTATTTTGATGTCGTTTATAAGTTGTTAAGGTTTTTATTATTCTTAACATTAGGTCTTATATCGGGTTGTGAAAATTGCACAAGTGAGAAGACCTTGACCTTCCTTAGCTCTGTCCCTTTTCAGTCTCTTCTACAGCTCGAAAGTAATGACCATCTCTCTGGAGGGTCAGGTCCGTCTCATTTCTCGCGTGTCGCTTTGCCTCTTCAGTTGCTCTATCTTTCTGCGCCATCACTGCATTGATCTGCTCCTTGCCTTATTTTTTGTTTACCTCCGTATTGCTTGATAAGACTCCTTCAAGACAACTAACTAGGGATTGTGCGAGTTTTCCCATCTTATTCTCCAAGAGATGTAAAGATGCTGCTGGTGACTGCAATACAGGAAAGTTAGTCCGGATAATGGAGACGGTCCATGTCATATAATGAAGTAGCATCTTCCGTACAGATGTCAGTTTTTTTCCCTTTTGTCTGGTTTTTTGTTGAAAACCTGGGACTAGATTCATCTGAGGCTGAATCTTGTCGATTTTTGGAAGTGGGTTTTGAGCTGATTTTCTTCCTTCGGTTGCCCTTTGAAGTTTCCTTCACGAATTCCTTCCGTGATGGAACAAATTCTTTCATTCATTAACCAATATTTAAACAAACACTGGAAATTCGTTTCAGGACAAAGTAACCTGAACTACTAAGAATTATAGGATTAAACCTACATCAGCCTCAGGTTACCCTAAACTCAGTAACTGAGCATGTGTTTTAAGTGTCTCAAAGACAGTGCTAGAGTAACTCTATTATTATCCCAGAGTTGTCATAGGTCAGACCCCAGACTGCCACCAATTATGTTAAAGTTTTACATCTGAAAGCTATTAAATTATTTCAAAACATATATAATTTAGACATACATACCTCCAACTGTTTGAGATAGACATCCGTTTATTGAATTGGCGACAAGATTCCCCAATACCACAAGCAAAGCCATCCTCTCTAATGAGCTAGCAGATCATTCAGCCACGCTCATTCAGATAGATGGGATCAAATTCGTGTGGACCGACGTTAATAGTGATGAAATGGTACTTTACCCCACCGTAACAGATACCCTTCTACAGTATCGCAATTCATGATAGACTAAGTAAACAGGTTACACAACCACAATGTAGAAACATGGCAAATTCCACATAATCTTCACCGAAAATAGCAGTATGTAGGTTTATGTCAAACTAGGAACCATCACTCTCAATAAGGGAGTTGTGTTTGGTCCCACCTCAGCAAAATGGCCGTCAAAGGGAAACACCTCATCAGTACAAAAGTGCCTTCATTGAAAGGCCGAGTGAAGTGTGTAACCCTTCAACTATACAAAAAAACAAGAAACACGTTCAAGAACCTGAGCCTCCACCACAAGGTCACTGCTTCAAAATTGTGAGAAGCAGCCCATAGTGGTCACTCGGTAAGACTGGTAGCACCAATTTCTTGATCTCCTTCCCAACCTTCTTCTCCTTGCAATAGGATAGGCCCGGGATGGCCTCCAACCCAATCATCTCAATCCCACTCACCCTAAAATCCTGCAGCTTACACATGATCCGATCCAATCGCTTTTGAAGAGTCCGGTTGCCTGAAAGCATCCTGTTGGATTTGGTGTCATATGTCCACCCGTTTTCTCCTGGCCTCAGGTGGATCCATGCATCGGCCCATCCATCCAGTAAGGGAAAATGGCCATCAAGCTTGTCATCCCAGTTGGTGTCACCAGCAAATATCACGTTTGGGTTCTCATCAAGAAGGGGAATCAACTCTTTGGCTTGGTCTACTCTTTCCTTGCTGTACATCTGGTCCCACTTTGGCGGGGCTGGACATGGACTCTCAAGGTGGCTCGTGGCCACAACCAACGGAATCTCAAGCTCTGTAATGCACAGTTCTCTGCCCATTACGGAATTGTTGAAGGGTTTGCAGGTGAAAGATTTAACGGGCAATTTGCACAGCTGCATATTATTTTATGTCACTAAGATCTGGGGACTAATTGAAATCCACAAGCATACAGAAGGTAAAGAACAGTTACTGCCATAACAACCAAGAAAAGTGCAACACTGTCAAGGAAAACACTCTGTCAATAGGCAGGATGCCACAGCAATCTGTAACTTTGTGCAATTCCAAAGAGGAAATTCTATAAAATTGGGATGAATCCAACAACAGATAATTGTACAGGAAATAACTGCGCCAAGTTACATAGAAAGTCAATGTCCAATGAGTTTTACTGCATCTGTAAATTGGTCCATCTCATAGTATCCCCTTTTCCAAAGTTTCTGGTCAGCATGACTCTCCTTTTTTGGGTCGTGAAAGTGCACAAATTTACAAATTTACCTGCATACAGAAGTAGGGCCTCAGATATGCATCCTCAACTGAAACAGAGCACTGATATAACTTCCACCATCTTGATTGAAGAAACAATTTATATATGGTTGGAGTAACTTCCTGCAGGCATACCAGGCAAGTTAGATGATAGGATTAGAAATCCTATCAACACTTAAGTACATGAACACCTGCCACTCCTCCTCAAGGTAAAAGAAAGAAGAAGAAAACCTGAAAACAAATGAAATCAGGAGAATGCAGTTGAATCAGTTCCCCTATTGCTTTCATTCTACTGTGAAGCTCGAGGTCTTCTCGGAACCAAACATTGTAACTTAGTATCTTGAGTGAGCTCAAACCCAAGCTTGAAGACCTATTCTCTGCAGTGAGCGGCAAAATTAATAAATTTGCCAAGTACTAGCATTAAACCTTCCATATATATTGGGTAAAAAGGAATACATGACACACCGTTTGAGATTAGGACAGGCCAGAACATTGAATCAAGCACCACTCTGACAGAGTTAAGTATATAATAACTTAAACAAAAGATATTTATTTCATATAAGTAAAACTTCCTGGCATTTAAGATTAAACCTATACAAATGAACAGGCAAGTAAAACAAGAAAGCCTTGCATTTTCTCATAGTTGAAGTAATTCATCCAATGGTATATATGTCTCAATTTCAAAAGGCTTGTTAGTGGCAATTTAGAGATGCTAAGCATATTCCCTGTAATCTTGATTATTCTCTGGAAATTCAAACCATATATACAGCTGCGGGGAGTAAGACTTTTGACTAATTAATATCCTTGGAACAAAAAACTAGACTTTCGTAAACAGCACAAACAAGACTACACTAGAAAGACTAAACCTTATGCAGATCAAGTTGACTGCCAAAAAGATCCACTGGGAAGCTTTGCTGGAAAAATACGTGTGATGCTTGAAAACATGGAAAGAGCACCCTTTTGAACAAGTAGAACAAATAAAGGACTCTTATTTACAAGCGGATCATACCCTATTACTTCAGTATCGTGTGGCCGAAGTTCAGGCATACCCATCTCATTCGTTCTTTTAGCTGACAACTTATAGCAATCAATTAATCATAGTCAATAAGGTGTGGACATCCCAAATGAAACTCCAGACAAATCGTAGGCAAAATAGTCGATTTCTTCAACATCACCATCGTTCTTCCTGGAGCGAGTGTTTGAACACTTGCAAATTAAAGGCGTATTATTGGCAGCGAAACGCCAAAAAAGGGAAGGCAACTTTCAATATTCGAACAATCAATCATCAGTCAGGCACTAAAGTTCTCACCTGCAACTCCCGCATTGCACGCCTTAATCTCACGAAACCCACTGATCCCAACATGATATTTTTCTACTCTCTCATTGTCATCGCATCCGTCAGGAGCTGCTGGGTCTCCCCACTTTCTCTTACCAGAGCAAGTCTTCAGAGGGAAGAAAACAGACCCCACCAAAGGATCCAGATCAGTTGAAGTGTCATTCAAGTCCTCGAACTTCGAGGCTGAAGCACCAGTACCACAGATCTCGCAGCGACTGTTCCTGTAAGGGTTCAAGAAAGTGCAGGAATTGCAGACCCATTTAGGGATCGAAGAAGATGACAGAGGAGAAGGAGAGGATGGTGAGAGGCAAATCTGGCAGGTGGACTTTGCTGAGGATGGGTTTAGGAACGTGCATTTCTTGCAGGGCCATGAGGTGATGGAAGAAAACATTTTGCTAGGTTCTTGATATTTTGCGGATGAAGACTTGAAGGGTGTTAGGGGGGAGAGAGGCTGTCGATTCTGTGATACTAGAATAGGGATCTGACTGAGGCGGGGGAAGAAAAGTGAGAGAAAACATTCAGTGAGTCTTACACAACTACGTAGCCGTGTAAGACCCTCTAAAAAAATGACACGCGTAAAGTGGTGGGGCAAAGCGTCAAAGAAAGTGACGGACTGTTCTTAACGAAACTTGCTTTTTGAAATTTCATTTGCTTAAAATCCCGCTCATTCTCTCCTCCACTTTGCCTTTTCTTTTGGATTGCTAGGTCTCAAAGAGGCCCTTTCAGATTTTAGTTGCATTTTGACCTCCCTCTTTGCTCTTTCTCCCGGTCAAATTTCTGACCCTGATACAATTTTTGCCAAATCGTGATAAGATTTAATATTAAGAGTAATAAGAATTTTACCAACTTGTGATAAGATCCAAATTGAATATAGTCGTCAGTGATCATGTTCAATTTCAGACTTGGTGGAACCTGCTACTCATTAGCAATGAAGAGGTAAGAACTTTAATATAATGAAGACGCCATAACCAACTATAGAAAAGTTTATTGATAAGTTGAGAGTAAATGTCATGGAAAACTCCGACTTCAATAAGTTCAAAAGTTCAACAAGAACTAATGAGAAAATAAAATCTCACATCTTATTCATTTGAAAACTTTATGTGTATGTGTATATCTTAACTCTTATTACAAGCATTTAAATGAACCAATATGCAATATTTGCAACTTATTATGTTTCTTAAAGTATTATCATGCGTTAAGAAATTAAAATAAATGAAATATACAAGTTTAAACTATTAGGAACCCAAAGATATATGATGTCTAAACAAAATAAAAAATTAATATATTCTCAAATATAATATCTTTCAAAAATCTTTATATTTCCCAATATTCTCATTTCTATATGTAGTAATTATGTGCTTGAATTTTGATACTTGATATATTATTGTTGAAAACACTTGTTAATGAAGTTGATCCATTGATGGCATGGTTGAATTCACATCATTAACCTCCTCTTGAAAGAGATTTGTCTTCAAATCTATAGCATTTTTCTTCATGTATTCTTCTCTTTTTTTGAAACAATTGACCAATATATACTTGACGACATGACACTAAAGAAAACCTAACTTTCACTAGTTAAATGAGTGAATGACACAAACATTGACACTAACTAATTGATATTAAGGAAAAACTCAAGGATAGATAGATAAAACTTATTTTAGAATCCAAAGTTCTAATACTAACTAATGAGAACATTTCCAACCCGTGATGAAATCCAATACCAAAAATGATAAGAACATCACCAATATGTGATAAAAATCCAATATTAAAATGTGGAAAAGAACCCCAAAAACTGCAAAAAAACAAGTTTCGGAGGATAGATGAATCTAGTCTAAAACATTAGCTATAATACCAAATGACGTAATCAATTATGTGAATCTAGCAATGGCATTAGAGTATCAGCTTTATCAACAACAATATATTGGGCATCAAGGTTTAAGCACATGGTTATTGCATATAGAAAGTGAGAATATTGCGAAATATGAAGATTTTTGGAAGATATTGCGCTTGAGAATATATTAGTTTCCTATTTTGTTTAGACAACATATATCTTTGGGTTTTAAACTTGTATATTTCCTTTATTTAATTTCCCAACCTATATGAATACTTTAGAAAACACAATAAGCTGTAAATATTGCATATTGACCTATTTAAATGATTGTGTTAACAATTTTACTAATGGATATTTTGTCGAAGAGACTAAAATCCAAGACAAATGAGACATTTGTCTCCTTTTTTTAGGCCCGAGCCAAGCCCAAGTTCGACTAGAGCTACTTAGCCTACAAATAAGGAAACTTGACCAACTTGCAAGATTTATGATTGCAAGAAGAATAAATAAGTTTATAATTAGTTGTCATAATCAAATGAAATAATTTTACATATTTATGGACTTCGTTAGGATTGGTGCCAACGTAGGGCCTCCTCGTCAAGATGTACCAATGTGATCTTAATCTTCAGCTTGTCCGGGACAACTTTGAACTCGAAGAACCGGTCAGTCTTATACAACCATTTGTCAAAGTCCTCATGGGCAAATTTAGGGAAATCAATTCGCCCAATTTGCTTCAAAACTCCTAGGAAGTCACCATGACCATTACTCTCACGTTCTCGTGCAAATGAGTGCCCTTCGAAATGGCCCATGGAGGGCAAAGAATTGCTTGAATGCAACACCTAGTGAGTGAGATAGTTACTGCAGCATAGAGTTCATCCACTTTTCACCCTACGTCTTCAATTGATTTTGTAGCTCATGGAGCATCTGCTTGTGCTCCTTCATGGTCATCTCAAACCGCCAAGCTTCATGTGCTCTTGTTTCCATGTCCATTGCATAATGGTCTAAGGATTGAGTGGCTCTTATACCACTGATATGGGCCGTGACGATGACGAAGAAAGTTGAAGACTGAGAGGGTTCAAGGAGGAAGAAAAGAGTATCAAACTTAGGCAAAGGGGGAGAAATCTTATTATTCAGCCATGTTCCTTGGTGGAGTGTGGTTTTTTTACATTTTAAAGGAGGTGCCCTGTTCACTTAGCTCAACCTCCCTATTTCCTCGTCCTGAGTTTGTTATAACTGCCTAGCACTCTCCCCTTTACACAGGGCTCCCCCAACTTTTGTTTATTACAGACACCCCCTACCCAACTTCCCTATTGGTGCATTTCAGTCCTATCATGTAACAAGATGATGAGGGGAAGGCAAGTGGCCATGGAGGGAGGGAAGGAAGGAAGAAAGGAACAGGAGGAGGTAACAGCCATGGGGTGGAGGAAACAGAGGTAGTGGCCATGGGAATGTGAGGACTTAAATTTTAAAATATTATAATCAACATATCTAGTAATAACTTTCTACAATCTAGTGGATATTCACAAACACATAAGAACGCACATCTTAAGTCATAGTTATTTTCAAAATATTCTAGGTTGTAATATTATATATAGAATTGTACACTGTTCTATACATATTCTATTAATTATTTGTCCTAGTTGATTCCTAAATCAAAATTTGGCCAATCCACTTATCTGTAAGAAAATTTTTTGTAGAAGAGTATGAGTTACAATATAGTAAATACAAAAATTCAAAGTAAAATAATATTAGTTTAAATATATTTTTTTAAATAATTGTATAACTTGAACAAGTTAGCCAAAGAATGATGGTAAATTGTTACAAGCAATCTAGCTAGCTCCAAACAATCTAGTTAATGTAATACATGAATGCATTCAAATCAAGCAATAATAATGAGATTGCATTATCTTTACGATAGAGTTATAGTGATATTGATACTCCTCTCCCCAATGGTATCATATACCACACCTCAATTCATATCATAATATTCTTCTACCTGAGCCCTTTATCTTCACACAAAATCGCAAATGCCACTTATTACTCTCTAGTAGTAAGAAGAGACATGTCACTCCGAAGTCTCTCTCTTTTTCTTTTCTCTCCACTGTAGTCTTAGTTTTTTCAATCGGATCCTGAAATGGGATTACCTCACGTATTCCGCTAGGGTTACAAAACTAGCATCACTCATGTCCCATCTTTATATCCCATTGGGAACTCGCAGTAAATCAATAAAATTCATTTTTATTCTACCAACCTAACGATCACCATAGTTACGTATGTTAAACACATTCACTAATGATGAATATGTGTATACATGTCTAACTACTTATACTATTTATCCTTGCATATTCTCTTCATCACTTATTTGAATATACTTATTCGTTAGAAGAAACGATTAATTAAATATACCAAATAATAATTCTATAATGGATATCTACTAGTTGTTTATCATAAATACAACATTTCACAATAGAAAAATGTACTCACAACCCTTGAATTGGCAAATTATGAAGCAGGATCTTCAAGGTATTTATTTCAGATCTTCTTGATATCTATTATTTTGTTCACAATAATAATTAATACACATAATAAAATAACCAATATTTTGATATTTAAATATAACTTTATAATAATATGTATGATATTAATTAGTTTACTTCTATCAATTTATATTTTTTATAATGAGGTAAATCTACAAATAAATAAAATATCTTCCTATAAATTAAGATTGTGATTGTAATGAACAAATTAACTTAATTGATTTCTACTATTTTAAATTTTCATACTCTTAAATTTTCCATTCCACCATTCCACCTCTATCCTTCCCGTTTTCTTCATCTCCAATTCCCTTTTTCTTCTCCTTTTCCCTTCTTCATTCTCTTTCCCTTCTATTTTCTTCTGCCAAAATCAATTACTATTCAATGAAATCTATATATATTTTATTCATTTCCTTTTCCTTCCATTTTGTTCTACTGCAATCAATTACTATTCAATCAACCTATATATATATATATATTTTTTTTTTCCTTCATTTCCTTTTCCTTCTATTTTATTCCACCATGAAAATATATATACATACACTATTCAAGTATATGATTATCACAGGTAGAATTGATTGAAATAAACTTTCAATTACATCATACTGTCCTTCCCCTGTTTGATTCCTTCCCTTTGATTCCACTCTCCGACCCTTCTTCTCACTATGCAAATTCTCTCTCTCTTTCTCACTCTGTATTTGCTGATGGTGTTCTTCTAGAAAAAGAAAAAGAAGGAAAAAAAATAGTTGTCGTAAGGAGACGTAAGGTGATGGTGGAATGAAAAAGGTAATTGATCATCATAATAGTAATGGGCTCCACTTGGCCCATGTCCATGGACCTAAATCCATGGGCTAACAGGGGAGGAGGTGGGCCGACAATTGAAGGATGATGGGGGTGGGGAATTGCGGTAGGGGGAAGAATATGAAGTTGAATTTACATATTTACTCCACTTACATTTAAATTAAAGAAGGATGAATAGGGACAAAATCAATATTTCAATTTAGACGGAAAAAGGGAAGAATGAATAGGGACAAGCCTCATTAGGACTATTAATCACATAAGTGGAGATAATGTATCATGTCGACAATTTCGACAAAAACAGAATGGCTAAAGTTCATACCTTTGTAAGGAAAGGACTTTGTGATAAAAATTAAAAATAGCTAAAGTTCTTACTTTTTTGTTATTCACCCAAAGAGTAATGTATCTTCTTTCGCTAAATAAGATCTTATCTTATTTAATATTTTGAGAAAATATTCTGAATAAATGCTAGAAATATCATATAAATAGATTGATTGTGAGAAACTGAATAAATGCTAGAAATATCATATAAATAGATTGATTGTGAGAAATCTAATTGGATAAGGAAATAAATATACACAAATTTTTTGCAATATCCACAAAGATTCTGTGTAGAGTATTCCGTACTTGTGCCTCGATCTCGGCCGTTGATTGTAATCTTATTCCATTATTATACAGATTTTCGACCCATTCGATGAGATATATCTTACATGACTGTGAGATCAACTATGATACTGATAATTAATGCATTCAGTTCTTAGAGAGAGAGAGAGAGAGAGAGAGAGAGAGTAGATATTGATGACGTGAACAATCGGGAATTCTTTCGGAGGGTTTTAGATTGAGGAAGTTCATTAGATTTTGCAGGTCCTTCGAATCTTGTTGGTGACATCGTGCTTTGAATTCTAGCACATGATCTTTAAAGTTATAATCTTTGATTTTTATTAGATCCTACTAATTATGCTGGTAATAGTTCCATCTAATTGGAGGGTTTTACAATGTAAATTCAGCATCAAATTTCCAACTTTCCCGTTTTATCATCACGTTTGTACATCTCATTTACAAACATACACGAAGAAGGTAACTTCATTCCCCTGAAAATTTTGTACCTGCCAAGTCATGTCGGCAATCTCCAAATTTCACGTTTTATCACCGATAGTTCAACCAACAGATGGACTTGTTGCTCAGAATAGGATAGTCCAATTGAGAGAAGCATTATGTTTTTCATATATACTCACTGCTGCAATAAATCCTATTATATTTATCGAAAGTTACTTTATTCCCCTGAATTTTATCACTTGAAGAATGTCCAGGACGTTCATCATTAGGGAAAAGTATTGAACGATTTCGGATATTCAGGTTTCCTTTAGCTTTTGGACCGGGGAAAAGAAAATAAGTAACCATGCCATGGAATTAGAGACCAGGTACACCCGCAGCTACGCGCATGCTAAGGCCGGTTCGTCATATATGTACATTTTTTTTTATCGGCCTGGTCAAACTGAAACAGCAGAAGTACCATAGAGGAGGGACAACATAGCATTTACATGTTTTGAGCGACAATCAGGAAGCATCCATAGTGCTCTTTCCACTAGTAACAGCAGCTCCAACCTCATGTTTCCTCCTGCTCGCATTCATTAGTTGTTTACATGGTTTGGTCGGAGCTGCTGCATCTGCAGCAAATGAACCTTGAAGGCACTAATTCAGAATCAGGTATTCGAGAACACCTCGTGTGCTGCCACACACTGCATATATCGCAAGCCAGCATTCTCTCTCCATCATCGTCCTTTGCTCCACATCTGCAGTCCACTGTCCAGTTCTCGTCCCCCCTCTCCATTCTGTATCTGCCAAACCCACTCTTCCCCATGCATCTCCCTCTGATACACACCAATTGTTCAGATGACCCTGCTGCAAAGAGGAGCTTGACCAGGGTGGAATCATCGACACCGCTATGGTCAAGCAGCTCTTCTGCCTGAAATCTATGAAACATCAGGTACAGATCCTGGAAAGTCCTCGAGGCTTCAAATATGAGGTCAGAAACCGTAGCATTTGATGGCAAGGTGATTATCTCAGGAGGGGGAAGAACATTCTGATCATCCTGATCTGCAAGCTCGACCTGACAAGAGAGGGTAATCCCAAATTGGAAGCCCAAAGCACCTGAGGGCAACTTATCCCTTTCGTAATCTTTCAGAAACTTCTTGCAGTCGAGGAGCCTCTGAGCTGCTGCTGCTGCTACTGTAACATCATCTATTGGGTGCTGTCCATCATTTGAAAACACTGTGTTTGTACACAGGATGGACTCAAACAAGTATCGCAAATCCCACAGAAGATTATCTACAGATGGGCAATTCAAGACACGAGAACCATTGCAAGCTGTGGTTACAGTGGATGCATTACTTTTGGGTTCAAGCCTGTTGTGCAAGGAATGGAAAGTAAATTACTGATCCACTTACACAAAGATATAGTCCTAGGTTCAAACAATAGAAAAGATTAATGGAGCAGAAATATCATTTGTTCTTTAATTTGCAGACCAAACAATTGCTGAAACGAACAAACAGCTAACCTGTACTCAGTGGCTACTGAACTAGGATTTATTCGAGCAACGACGACCAGACCATCAGATACTGTTTTACCAGCAAGTTCCTTAAGACAGTAGTCAAGAAGTTTTGGGGTGCCCAATCTGTAGACAGCACCCCGAAGTGCACGCCGGCTCACCCACTTGGAGCCTGATACAGCTAGTAGCACTTTCACCATAGCTTCTTGCACTCTTTCAACATCTGTGCTCGTCCATGGATTTGAAAACACATCATTCCAGTCCCAGGCAATACAATAAGCTGTTCTTGGTGAAGATTTGCGAGCTTTTTGGATCAAATTCATCATAAAAACAAAGAGATCCCTTATATTTACAAGCTCATGCTCATGCTTCTCTGACAATGATTTGTAGAACGCAACTGTATCCCGCAGACGCTCCTGTCCTGAGTGGATGAAGGTGGAAATAGGCAAGCTGGAAAGAGTCTTGACAGCTTCAGCATAAGCATCCCATGTGACACCGAAACTACCAACACCAAACTCATAGCCCCAGTTGCCATACCAAGGGTAACCCTTCATGACAGCATGCAGGAGACGATATTCCAACCCAAACTTCTTTGATACATCCATTACGCTGACCTTTCTCACTCCAAGCATCTTACAAAGGCGGTCCCAAAAATCCATGATGTCGCATCCTGATAGGACTCTTGAACCCCCTTCCTTCCCATTGACCCTAAGGAGATGACCAAACCCGTTTGCATGGACAACCGCATGTAAGAGGTGATGGGTATTGGCACTGTCCTCTAACTGCTGATATATCCACTCCTCCACATCATCCTCTGTCATCACATGGTTGCATGACTTGCACCTGCAACCACCACTCAGTAGCGGTGCAAAGATTAGTTCTAAAACCAAAGAGAATGATAAAAGGAAAAGAAAAGAAAAGACCTCTCTGGATCAACACAAAACATATCAACTTCAACTTTATTGGGCGGGCAATTCTCAGCTATGTTTTAGTTTACATCTGATTCTCAGGTCAAGTTTAAATATCATTTTCTCAGGTCCAATGTTATTTTTTAAAATAGAAAACAAAACTGAGTTTGATCCTGGGGCATCAGTAATTATCATACAACCATACATTTTTCCTTATACTGACATCCATGCCATCACCCAGACTCCTTAAACAGAGAGAACCAAAGCAACCCTCCGTCTCTTTCACCTCCTTACCACAGTGCCTTTGTTCTATAGCTGTCCAAATTGTATTTGTGGAAATTTTGCAGTTGATAACTATCGAGCTCAATTTTGGGAGAAAGTATCTTGTCCAATCCGACAGCAGATAAAAGTCACTTTTATTATCAAAAATAAAGAAAATTTTAAATGAATCCCAAAAAATCTTAAAGAACCTAATAAAGTGATTATCAGACAAAAGATGAAAAATAAAAATCGAATGACAAGGTATTATTTAATAAATGTCAAGATCATATCGGACAGTATTGTGACAACACCATCTCATAAATGTACTTTCTCCAATATTTTGAGATGCAGATTCTTCTTCTTCGTTTTTTTTTTGTTTGGGGGGGGGGGGTGGTGTGGCGGGGGGCATGGTGCCATGGTGGGACGGGTTTGCAGCCAGAATACATAAACCAACAGTACATTAGGAAGATTGCATGTAGGTAGGCAGACAAAAGAAGTTGCTTCACTCACCTAGAGTCTGACAAGTGCAGTAGCTCTCCACAGCAGATGCACAGCTTAGGATACCCGCCCATAGGATTCCCATCAGCCTTTATTATGAAATGGTAGCGCTTCCGGCAAACAGGATGGTCACTCCAACCTACCACATTGCATATATATAGAAAATCAGCACCCAACCACTCTGTTTTTAACTTGGAAGCTTAAAATTACATGTTATATTATATATATAAGAAAGAATGCCCAGCTTCATCCCTACAGATGGCGAACTAGGAAAGAATAAATCCTGAGATAGTCATAGTAAGAAAAATCATTCCAAATAGGCTAATCCCAAAAGTCTTTTTCATACTGCCACAATTATTAATGCGACAGAAAAGTTCATGATTTGCTTGGTATCCCTATCACCCAGAATCGACATGGCGATAAGAGTTTAAATTTCTAAGTATTGACTAGTATTCACTTCCCGAGTATATCTCATGAGCAAATTATTGACCAATTGAAAATGCTATATAGTTCTCCAAAGTAAGAAAATGCTCTAACAATAATATCGCAGATATTAGCCAAAGAAATCAGATGGTAGAATCATCATCCATTATGAATCATGAACCAGTAAATCTATCCGGCTAATATTATTCACTTCCAGTGTATATCTTATAAGCAAATTATAGACCGATTGAAAATGCTACGTAGTTATCCAAAGTAAGACAATCTTCTAACAATAATATCACAGATATTAGCATCTACATTAAAAAAAAACAGATATTAGCCATAGAAATTAGATGGTAGGATCATCATCCATTATGAGTCATGAATCAGTATATCTATCCGGCTAATATTTAATTAGAGTTCAGAGCTATCTATCACGGAAATACTACTCTGTGATGTCTAGATGAGGGCCACGAACATACATACATCCAAATATTCTCAAAAATAAAGAAATTCAAGAGAAACAAGAGGGCAACCAAAAAAAAAACTATAGAAAAAAGAAAAAACTCCAAATCTGTTTCGTATAGGTTTTAAAGAAATAATAAAGATAAACAAACATAATAACAACGAAAAAATCGTATCGCCATTTTCTCACGATAAGTTACGTCCTTATCAACTGACAGTCTTTTTAAAAAAACAAATAATAATAAATACTGAATAGGATAGTTCAAATCAAAGGTTTCATCGTTAGCCGAGAACTAGAAGACAGCTTATGAATTTAATAAGTAATAACAAATTAAAAATGAAAAAAAAAGTTTGTATACTACCTCGATATTTTATATATTTTCGGGATGACATAATGCCTTTGACAGCTCACGTGGGACCCGTCCCAACCTACCCACGGGGACCGAGTGGGGTAAAGTAAAGGCTAAAACTTGCACGACGGAATCGGTCAAACGAAATAAATCTCGGCGAGTTAACTCACCAACAACTCGGCATTGATCGCAGTAGACGGATCTAGATCTGGCCACGTCCTCCTCGACGATATCGAGATAGACCACCGAATCTGGGCCGTTCGTGAGATCTCCGGCCCGGAAAAGCACCTGCCACACCAGGAGGTGCGGGAAGAGAGACGAGGGCGGCGGCAGGAGCGCGTGCTTCGAGAGAAAGTCCCTCACGTTCGTCCTGAACGGCCCAGTCGCGCCCGAGGGCCCTGCTCCTGTCCCTGTCCCTGCGGATGGAAAGGTGAAGAAATCGTGTAGATCGGCTGTGACCCGCCTCTTCATGCGCTTGAGTGGCCTGCCGTTGACGACCATGGCGTCTATGGTAGATTCGGTCTGTATGATGGGAGGCCGTTGAGATGAGTCGGTCCTGATTCGATTTTATTTTTAAAGGGGTCGGGGGTAGAAGAAGATGAAAGAGTTGTTTGTGCGGGATTGAGTCTGTCCGTCTATTGGTCCCGTCCGTCCATCTGTCTGTCTGTCTGTCTGTCTGTCAAAAAAGGAGGGAAGAGGAGGCGATGCGAGGCACCGAGGATAAATCTTTGTTAGCTTTGAGTACATGTGATGCAGGGAGAAATGAGGGTACTATATCCGTGGGTTGTGGTAAAGTGGTTCGATATTTATCATTTTAACAGGAGGATTCGAGTTCGAGTCCCACCTGCGGCGGGGAGCTCTTAATCCCTTAAATGGATCGACTCGGGACAATTCAGATTAGTTTACTAGATAAAATCTAACTGAATATCGACGATTTATACCAAAAAGGAGTAACGAGGTGCTACGGCTGTGAGGAGATTTGAAAGTTGAAGTGATCCCCTCTTTCCTTTTCCGTTCATCCCCAAACATGATGAAATTTCCGGTACTAAGAGGGAACCTGATTTATTAGTTTTCTAGGTGATTAGTTTTTTCTTATATTTATGCCTATTTATATTTACTTTGATTTGATTTACGTGGTTGTCTCATTTTTATTTATATTACAAATAAGTGTTATTAGCCAATATAAATTTAGTATGTAAAAAATAATAATAATTAAGATGTATAAAATCACCCTTAATAAACAATATTTTTTAGTTATTTATAGTTAACCTTTTATAAAAATTAATAATATTATTAAAGGTAAATTGTGGGATAGAGCGGATTGGTCCTAATTTTTAGACGTAGGTTGAAATGATAGGATTTGGTTCGAAACTAATAAAGTACAAATAGATAACCAACGAAAGAAAATGTAACATGCTACTTAGACTACTTTCCTAACCACGAACTCAAGTACTAATCCACACAACGACTCACTTAGGTTGAGGCACAAATTGGGGGCGGAAACTTGAATCATCAAACTAAAACATTAGTTCAATAAAAGTAAGGTTTTATAAGAGCAAATGAGAGATAATTACCTTACAAGTAAAACACACTTTGTATTCAAAGAGTTTAATGTCCAAAAAGCTGAATTACATAGTGAATGAGAGCACCTATATATAGATGATTGGCTAATAAATAGTTTCCTAATATACCAAATAACAATTAGCCAAATTATGGTACTTGCCTCAATTATGGAAATTCATAATCAAGAAACTTCATAAATACAGAAACTGCTTTATTTGATTATGACAACTAATTATATACTTATTTAATTATTTTGGTTGTTACAAATTATGCAAATTGGTCAAGTTTTCTTGTGTGCTAGTTAAGCGGCTCTAATCGGCCTTGGACTTAAAGAAAAGAAGACAAATGTCTTCTTTGTCTTAGTCTTTAGCCTTTTGGGCCAGATATTCATTAGTATGGATGCTAATACATTTTTGCAATCTCTTTATTCTTCCTCTTGTCATCGAGCCTTCTTCATCTAGGATTAGGTCATTCTTTAGTTGACTCAAGTTTTTGGAGTCAAAGTCTCCTTTGCACTCATCAGCATGTGATTACTTATTTGGTCATTTGCCTCCCAAATTATGCTATATGTTAATTTTCTATGCAAATTTGTCATGTAGGAGAATGATTGTGGATTCTTTGAGTGTATGATCTTGAGGATCATTTGCACACAAAAGAAAACTTGAGATAGTTGATGAATGAGAGAACAAGTTTAACTAAGCAAGTTCAGCTATTGAAGTAGAAAATTGAGTTATTAAAGAGGAAGATTGCAATATGGAAGAGAAAATTCCTTACTTACGTGCAAGAACAATACAATAGAGCTTGAGGATAATGATGTGAAGTTGTAGAACCAATATATAGGAAAGTATCAAAAGATATTGTAAAATGGAATTGATCTTCATGGTTATTGGTCTTGATCTTATTTGTAGTGTTTAATGCATATTTATTAAGTGGTGAAAAATCAGAGCTGAAAATACTGTTTCCCTTAGTTTATGTTGATGTTAGGTCATTTGGGAACTCAATGGTTGTATTTGTATGGTATATTTTGAAATTTGGATGAAGTTCTTGTAATCACCTATTCCATATTACAATGAATGTAAAATTATTATAAAAAATTGAATGTAATATCACTAAATGTAACTGGTAAAAACATACCATACAATGTGCTAAGATGGTGTGATAATGGTGGTAAAATTTTGAAAATGTAGCATGATAACATGGTAACTAGATGCAAATATGTCATACCATGTCAGTATGACATGTTTGCTAAGTAAGTGTGAATAAATAGTGATTTGTACATGTCTTAAATAGTTTAATGACGGTTGATAGTTTCAACCTAATGACATAACGAACTTAAATGTATAGAACTCAATAAAAAATTTTGAAATTTATATGACTATTTATAAAACGGAGCAAACTTGTAGAAGTTATAGTGTAATTTCTTATTCTAGAATAAAATATCCATTTAAACTTATTAATAATTTTAAATTAATATTTAAATAGAGGACCATTATAATAGTTTCTTTTAAAACCCTATTATCGTTACAACCATCCGTTTAAAATTATTAATAATTTTAAATTAATGTTTCAAATAGACGAAAAGTATAATAAAAAATTTTAAACACCTACTAACCTTACAATGAGAAAATTTCTATTTGGAGAATTTATCTCTTAGTTGGTTGACATCACTTAAATTCGAATTAGCCATACGATTGGATTTCCAAATATTGGATGATTTATACTAAATAAAGAAATGGATTGGATGAGATTTTTTTGTGGTAAATGGTTTGGTCCCGTTTTTTCAATTTAACTTATTTCAAGCTAAAAAACCATGTTAAAGATCACTTATTGTCATTAGAAACTAAGACATTGTGAGAATATGACATATTAGCCATTTAGGGTTCTAATATTTTATTTGAAGTTTGATGCAGTACTTATCCACTAGTGGTGAAATTCAATAACAAATATGATAAGAACATCACTAACTTGTGATAAGACTCTATATCAAATATGGAAATAAACCCCAAGAACTATAATAGAGAACAATTTTTTAAAGAGCAAATTATTACCAGTTACTTAATAAGAAAAAAACCAAAATTATAGAATGAAGAGGATGCCACATTAAGATCTTGTGAATGGGAGAATCAAAGTGATAAGTTTGGTTGTAGGATACTATAAGATAACTTAATAATTTCTAAGGTTTCTCAATAACCAAGAATAATTGAATGTTTGAACTTGCTAATCTAAATACCTTAAGGGTATTTATAGTGTCAAAATAAGAAGAAAATCATTTATACTAAATAAATTCTAAAGATTTTATAAGATATCTCAAGATATATTACTACATATTTAAGAAAATTAAATAAATCTTTTTAGATTTAAGTAATTTCTCAAATAGTCATAAGATAACTTGAATAAAAATGGCATTATTTTACAGTTTACATAAACTTCCTTTAATGAGTTTCAAATGAATACTTTTGTTCAATAAGCTCTCAAACTAGCTAGTTGAGTGCCTCCATAAACATCTTTGCTGTAACCCTCATAACTGGTCTAATAGGAGCTATGATAAGACCCTATGCCAATGTATGATAAGATCCTATGTCACCTCATAAGAACCTTAGCAACTCAAAAGAAGATTTGAATTGAATAAGGTTACAAAAAATTTTGTTCGACAATAGACTTTGTGAAATTGCGACCCATTACTTATATGGGATATGAACCTGATATAATGAAGATGCCAATCAATTATGGAATAGTTGATTGATAAGTCAAGGTTCAATGCCATGAAAAACTCCAATAAGTTTGAAGGTTCATCAAGAATCAAAGAGAGAGTAAAATCTTGCATTTTATTCATTAAATACTCTATGTAATTTGTCCAAATCCTATTACAAGTCTTTAAATAGGCTAATTTGTACTATTTGTAACTTACTTTGTTTACTAAATTGTTCCTGTAGATTAGGAAATTAAAATGAAGGAAATATATAAGTTAATATGTTAGAAATCTTAATATATTCTCAATCTAAACACCATAGGAAACTAATACATTCTATATATTCTCAATCTAAACACCATAGGAAACTAATACATTCTAAGTATTAAACATATTCTAGAATATTTGTTGCATGATAACTTCTTCTTTTGCATTCTCCTTAGCTCTTTTAAGTTTTTTCTATCCATTTTGAGTATTACTTCGCTTGTATGTGTAACACTTATATAAGATCCATGATTTGAATTGTATTGCATGAACTGTTGTTGTTGAACCATTTAAAAAAAATGAAGTTTGTCACTTGATGTCATAGTTGGAATCATATCATTCCTAATGTGAATTTGGCTATGGTATTAAAGTATCAATTTCATCACCAGGTGTTTCCAATAATAATACATCAAGTATTAAGATTCAAGCTTGTGATTACTGTATATGGATGCAAGAATGTTACAAAATATGAAGCTTTTTGAAAAATAATGTACTGAAGTATTATTGTGATTGAATACATATCACTTTCCTATTTTGTTTAGATAGCATATATATTAGGATTTCTAGTTGCTAAACTTGCATGTTTCTTTATTTTAGTTTCCCAACCTATGAGAACACTTTAGGAAACCCAATAAACTACAAATATTGAAAATTTAGCTATTTAAAAGTTTGTAATAGAGCTTGAATGAACACATACAGAGTTTTCAGATAAATAAGATGTGAAGTTTTACTCTATCTGCGATTCTTGATGAACCTTTGTACTTATTAGAGTCTTCCGTGGCGTTCATCCCTAACTTATCAATCAACCATTCCATAGTTGATTGTGGCATCTTCACTATACCAAAGTTCTTACCTCATTATAGGTAATGGGTCGTGGTTCCATTGAGTCCACCATTAAACATGATCTTTGGTGACCACAGTTGATTCGGGTCTTATCACAAGTTGGTAATGTTTTTGTCACTCCTGTCATTGGGTCTTAACACAAATTGGCGAGAATCACATCAATTCCTCTTCTCTTGAAAGGGACTTGTCCTAAAATCAACAACCATTTCTTCTTTTTTTTCTTTTTCCAAAACAATTGAACAACCATAGACTCAAACACATGACTCTAAAGAAAACTTAACTATGACTAACTGAACAAATGAGCAACACAAGGATTAACATGAACTAGTTAACTTGAAGAAATGACTTATGGATAGATAGATGATAGTTGTCTTAGAACCCAAAGATCATACTAACTAATGAGAACATTACAAACCCATGGCTAATTAATGAGAACATTGCAAACCCGTGGCGAAACACCATACTAAAGATGATAATAACATCACTAACATGTTGTAAAATCCAACATCAAAACTTGGAAAAGAACTCCAAGAATTGCAAATAACAAGTTTTGATAAGACTTTTATGGAAGTGGTGAGTAATCAATAAGCGATCGATTATCCTCATGAGAGGAGAGAATGTCCTATGTATTATGGGAGCCAGTTGACTTGCTCAATAGATTTGAATTATTCTAGTCCATTTTGTTATTTTGTTAGTATATTTGATTTGCTTGTTATTTGTAGATTTGATTTGGTTGTTATTCCAAATCTATGTTCATCTTCTTGTATATATGTTGTTATACACCACATTAGTGAATGAGGCTTTTGTGACCATTAATCAGTTTACATGGTATCAGAGCAACGATTTTGAGACCACCTCAGCCCCTAAAGAGAGAGAGAGAGAGGGGGGGGGGAAGAAGCCCTTTGTTGATCATGGCCAAAAACACCCCCAGCCCACCCGCCTACATTTTGGGCTCATGTGACAGCCCTCGGATGACACTAATCTCATGCCTCTTAAATGGAAGCAATTATTTCACATGGTCACATGCCATGTGGAATGCACTCCGAGCCAAAAACAAACTTGGCTTCATTGATGGGACCATCCAAAGACTAAAGGATGGTGATCCACTCTTTGATCAGTGGGTGACATGCAACTCCATGTTAATTGCATGGATCTTCAATTCGTTGGAGAAAGACTTACAAGCTAGTGCTATCCAAGCCAAGGAAGCAAAAGTTCTCTGGGATGACTTGAGGGAACGTTTCTCACAAGGTAATGGGACAAGGATTTATCAAATTAAGACTGAAATATGTCTTCTTAAGTAGGACAAGATGAGTATCCCAAGTACTACTTGAAATTGAAAGGGCTATGGGATGAACGTGAGATAATCAAGACTCCCAATTGCACGTGTGAGGCCACCACAAAAACTGCACTATAGAAGGAAAAAAAGAAGGCTCATCAACTCCGAGTATCGAATGGTACGTTCCAATGTCCTGATCACTGAATCCATGCCTTTGTTGAATAAGATATACTCTATGGTCATTCACAAGGAACGACAGAAAATTGTCTCATGTGCTCATGAGATAGGACTTGAAGTGTTGGCTTTTTTAGCCTGGAGCTTGAATAACAATAAGGTGTCTAGATTGAAGGATATAAATTTATATTATGATCATTGTGGACGCAAAGGACATTTGCGAAGTGGCTGCTTCTTCCTTGTAGGATTCCCTAATTGGTGGGAGCAAAAGAATAACACCAGAAGGATGAGCTCATCCAATCAGCGGCCAATCCATTCCTCCAACCTAGGGAGCAACCATCACAAGTAGGCTTCTATACAGCATGATAGACGAGGTTCAATCAATTCTTCACAAGCCACGGGCCCCTCTCTACAGCAGAAAGATGGTAGTTCGGGCCCAGCTGCTTAGGTCCATTCTGTGCAAGCCGCCAACAACAGTAGAGCTGTGCAAATACTTGGGCTTTCAAAGTCCTAATTTCAGAGATTGCTGAACCTTCTAGGCACTGATGGATAGGATACCAAACCTCTATCTAGTAATGAATTTATTTCATTGCACGTTGGGAGTCCGTGGATACTTGATACGGGTGCCTCCCTACATGTGATGGGTCATAAAGATAATCTTGCAGATCTAATTAAAATGACAAAATTGACAAGCCTTTCTTTGCTCATATTCCAAATGGAGATTCTGTCTGAGCCACACATATTGGGAAGGCAATTATCCGAGGCAATTTTATTTTGAATGATGTATTATTTGTGCCTAACTTTGATTGTTGTCTTATATCAGTGGCCAAACTGTCTCTCGAACTTAATTGTCGTGTGACATTTCTCTCAACTCTCTACCTAATAAAGGACCATGCCATGAGGAGGATGATTGGAGCAGATGAGCTTGAGGGGGGGAGTCTACTATTTACGATGTGTGGTATACCCTGCAATTGTGAATCATGTCTCAAATAATGAGGAGCTTTGGCATTGGAGAATTAGACATCCTTCATGTTGATTTAATCTATGGGCTGTGGACTTATGTTTAGGTGAAATGAGAAATAAAGCATGTGATGTTTGCTATAGAGCCAAGCAAACTCGTTCCAAATTTCCAATTAGCTTGAATAAAACAACTAGACTCTTTGATTTGGTTCATTGTGATTTGTGGGGACCATATAAAACTCCTTCACTTTTTGGTGCATGTTATTTTCTGACGCTTGTGGATGATCATAGTAGAAGTGTATAGTTATATCTGTTATGAGAAAAATCATATGTACAACGATATATTCAAGGATTATGTAGCTTAATTAAAACTTAGTTTGATAAGTTTGTTAAGATTATTAGTAGTGACATTGGCCTTGAATTTCTATCAAAAGAATTGTGACACTACTTTTATGGATCATGGAATTACGTATCAAATGTCATGCACTGATACACCTCAACAAAATGGTCACATGGAAAGGAAGCACCGTCATATTCTCAATATTGCGTGGGCATTACTCTTCCAAGTTTCCTTTCCTACATGCTTTTGGGGTGAGTGCGTCTCAACAGTAGCTTATCTCATTAATTACACTCCATCCTTGGCTTTATCGGGAAAGACCTTGTATGAGGTTCTATTTGGGAAGTCACCTACTTACAATCATCTCCATGTTTTTGGATCATTGTGTTATGCACATTGTTGAACTAGAGATAAATTTCATGATCGATCTCGTAAGTGCATTTTTGTTGGATATCCATATGGCAAAATGGGATGGCGCTTATATGATCTTGTAGACTGTACATTCATTACTTCAAGGGATTTTGTATTTCATGAGTCATCCTTTCCATATATTGCTTCCACAAAGGATGTTCCTTTGACTTTGTCCCATCAGCCCATGTATATCGACCAAAGCTCTTGTGGATTGCTTGTTCCAATACAGCCCACACAAGGTGGCTCAAACCAGAATACCAAGCCCACACCTCATAGCCCATCCCACGAGACAGGTTGACACAATCCTTACTGAACCGTAGTGAAATCCAATATCAAATATGATAAAAACACCACCAACTTGCAATAAAATCCAACATGGAAAAGAACCCTAAGAACTGTAAAGAACAAGTTTTGAAAGAATGAACTTTGACCTGTTACCTAATAAGGCAAGAACCAAAGTTACAAATCAAGGAGGATGCCACACCAAGAATCCCACGAACTAGATGATCTAAGTGATAAGTCTGGTTGTAAAATGCCACAAGATAACTTAATAAGTTCTACGTCTTCTCAAGAAATAAGAAGAGCAATATATATATTCTCACCAAAGTGTAAGTGAATGTCTCCCAATATGAATACCTCAAGGGTATTTATAATGTCAACATAATAAGAAAATCAGATATACTAAATAAATCCAAAAGATATTATAAATATATCCTAAAGATATTCTAAGATATCATAACAGAAGATGTTACTAAGATATTCTAGGATATTATGAAAATATTGTAAAGATATTTTAAGATATATCAATATGTCTAAATACATATTTTAGGAGACTAAATAAATTTTTCTAAATTTGAGAGCATCCTTAAATCCAGCAAGTTTCTCGAACATCTCTTGGACTGGAACCAAGTTGACATGACTCTACAACTTACACAAATTTCCTTTAATGGTATTCTATCATTCCATAAGCTCTTGAACGAGTCCATTGGGTGCTTCCTTGAACTTCTTTGTGTAGCATTTGTAGCTCATCCATGTGCTTGAATTTTGTTAACAAAACTCTTATTGTCGAACCAATAGCAACTTGGGTTTGATGCCTTGAGCTTGAAGGTGAATTCACATAAGAGGCTGAGCAATCACCCAGTGGACAACAGAATACTAGTGCTTCTCATGGGCCATGCCAGAGCAATCTAACCCATGATACTTCTTTGGGCATTGATTCGATTCAATCCACACATAGTAGCCCAACCCATAATACTTTAGCTCACTCACTTGCATTAACAGGTAGTCGTCCAGCGCCATCCAACTTACTTTCTCCTTTAGATTCTACTGTTGTCAAGTGGTCTCTCCAAAGGAAATCTGATTGCCTAAAAAGGCCACCCCCATGATTCACCGATTATGCATGTCACACCACCTGGATTCCACCCCCCCTCTTCCCACACACTTCGATGATTCCCTTAGGTATGACCTATCCCATTGAGAGTTACTTTATATATACTGGTGTTTCTATTCATCATAAATCCTACTTGGTTGTTGTAGACTTTGTTGTCGAGCCCAAGTCTTCTCATGAAGCTATCAAGCATCCTCAATGGTTACAAGCTATGTCAAAGGAAATTCGAGTGCTTGAATTGAATGACACTTGGACCATCCAAGATTTACCATTGGACAAACATCCAATTAGATGTAAATGGGTCTACAAGATAAAGCATTGACTAGATGGTAGCATTGATCACTAAAAAGCACATCTTGTTGCAAAGGGTTTCACTCAAATTGAAGGTATTGACTTCCATGGAACCTTTGCTCCTATTGCTAAGCTTGTGATAGTACATTGTTTGTTAACTACTACTGTAGCACAAGGATGGGAAATTCAACAGTTAGACGTTCATACTGCTTTTCTCCATGGTGACTAAGACAAGGAGGTTTATATGGAACTTCCCCCCGGTTTTTATCCTTGTTAGACAAAAAAGGTGTGCTGCTTACAGAAATCCCTTCATGGTCTTTGCCAAGCTTCCCAAAATTGGTTTTCTAAATTTGTTGTAGCACTCTGGCACTTTGGTTTTCAACAATCCTGTGCCAATCATTCTTTGTTCACATTCTCTCGTGGTGACATATTCCTTGCTGTTTTAGTTTATGTGGATGAGTTATTGCTTTGTGGCAATGACTCTCAACAATGCCAGCACTTCAAGGCCTATATACGCACATGTTTTTGTATTGAGGATCTCGGGCCCCTCAGATACTTTCCTAGCATTGAAGCAGCTTGGCGTGACTCAGGTTTATTTCTCAATCAACGAAAGAATGTCTTGGACATTCTCATTGAGTCAGGGATGTTAGGCTCTCATCCTTCTCCCTTCTTGATGGAGCAACAACATAAGTTATCTCTTGATTCTGGATCTCCTCTATTCAATCCAGGCTCTTATCGTCGACTAGTTGGTTGACTCATTTATCTAACTATCACTAGACTAGAGCTCTTGTACCCTATTCATATCCTCTCTCAATTTATGCATGATCCTCGTCAAAGGCATTGGGATGCTACATTAAGAGTTCTTTGATATCTCAAGCAATCACTTGGGCAAGGAATTTTATTGCCGCCCTCTTCCTTGATAGTTACTGCTCATTGTGACTCCGATTAGTCCAGTTGCCCCTTCACTAAACAATATGTGATTGGGTATTTTATCGCATTGGGTGCTCATTGTGACTCCGATTAGTCCAGTTGCCCCTACACTAAACAATATGTGATTGGGTATTTTATCACATTGGGTGGATGCCCTATTTCTTGGAAGACCAAGAAGCAAACTACTGTCTCACATTCCTTTACTGAGGCTAAATATCAAACTTTGGTGGCCACCGCTAGCAAGATTTTATGGCTTCGCCAATTACTATCCTCTCTTGGCATTCAACATATAGCATCAGAGCCACTATTATGTGATAACAAGGCTACTTTACATATTGCTGCTAATCCCGTGTTTCACAAATGCACCAAGCATATTGAGATAGATTGTCACTTTGTTCGAGAGCACATTCAATCTCATGTCATCACCCCAACTCACATTTCCACACATCTACAACTTGTAGACATCTTCACAAAGACACTTGGTTGTGATCCTTTTTGTTTTCTTCTCGGCAAGTTGGGCATTCATGATCCTCATTCTCCAACTTGAGGGAATGTATTATGGGAGCTAGTTGACTTATTCAATAGATTTGAATTATTCTAGTCCTTTTTGTTATTTTGTTAGTATATTTGATTTGGTTGTTATTCCAAATCTACGTTCATCATCTTGTATATATGTTGTTGTACACCACACTAGTGAATGAGGCTTTTGAGGCCATTAATCAGTTTACACTATGTATTTTATTTAGTATAGACTTGAAAATCTCTGCTAGAGTAGATAAAAAATGGAAAGGAGTTTCAGATATTTCATAATAGTCAATTATTAGGGAATTGAGATATCTATAAATAAGTAGTGGGGTTTGACGTTTTATCTGTCCCCTAATTAATTCGGAACATTGTGTAACTAAAGGATTTAATGACATGGGAAATGATTATCAAAGGGTATTCAATAATTTTAATTGAAATCTTCACTTTCTAGGTAGTCATGACACGTTATTAGACGTCAATTTTAATTTAATTGATTAAGGATCAACTAGTAATATTATTAAATGGTTTAATAAAGTATACTTATCTATTGCCAGCTTAGTGCGAAGTCTAATGAATCACGCACAATACATGTTATTCCTTGTAAATGAAATTTAATAATTTAAATTTCGGTTTAGGCAGTTGAATAGCTTGAAATTGCCCACGCCAATCATACATGTACATTATTAGATAAGGCTATGTTATAATTGGATTTATATTTTCATTTATTTGTACGTGCACTAAATCTATAAATGTGATTTGTTAATATATATGTAGATATATATTTTACACGTGAATTTTTATGGCATGAATGGATTTAATTGATAGACTAACTATGATTTTATGGTTTATTGTGCATGCACAAGACTACAGTAATTTTAGAGGCAAAATAAATGGAAGTTATATGATATGTAATTGGTAAGACTTACCTACTTGTAGACTTACTCAAGATTTGTTGTGTTACATGAGAGATCTACATAAGACAAGTGGGATTCCATAATTTCCACTAGGAAGCCTTCCAATGGAGTCTCCCATTGTTTATTTGGAGGGTAATGGAATTCATCAAATTTAGTGGGAGATGTGATTAGATCAAAAGTCATCGATAATCATTCATCATATTTTATGAATAATTCCTCATGCATGTTGTTCTTCAATTGTAGATATGTCATCATGTCTACATTGTTGTCGCTTCGAAACATACTAGATGCAAACAAACTTACTGAGCCAAACTACGTGGAGTGGTTGAGAAATTTGAGGATTATCCTCATTTAGAAGGAAGTATCCTACATTCTCAATTCTCCTAAACCTATTCAGCAAATGATGCCAATGAGGGAGAGAAAGCTGCTTATTCTTCTTCTTTTTTTTTGGGTTGAATGTAGCAAGTCGCTTATTTGAAGTGACAAAGTAATAGCACTCTTGTGTAGTGCATCATACTAGCATATATGAGTAATGAGTTGTAGAGGTAGCATGAGAAAATAGATGCCAAAGCTATTCTTGTTCATTTTAAGGATTTGTATGGTGAATAAAGTAGGACCGCCAGTTACAGAATATTTATGTAGCTCTTCCAGGGTAGGATGACAAGTAGTACTTCTATTTAGGCTCATGTCCTCAATCTAATCAATTTGATCAAGGAAGGGCAAGGAGAAGCAGCTGACTCGACCAGACAAGGGAAAGGCGAAAGTGATCGAGGGAGCCAACGGGAAGAAGGATCCTTGTACGCACCTAGGCTGCTTCATATGTAATGGACCCCATAGGGCAAAGGAGTGCCCAAAGCGGGAGGGGAAGGTTACTGCCCTACGGTTGGATGACTCCGACGAGGACCCCATGCTGCGTGTTGCCCCACTGCAGGCCCTTGGCCATATGTGAAGTGAGCGCCCAAAGGTACGCCACAGTTTGTTATTCGTGGATGTAACCTTGAATGGCAGACGGATGTCAGCCTTGGTAGATACTGGCACCACCAACACATTCGTATCATATCAGATGATATGAACCTTGGAGTTGCGAGTGGAACACTCTCACAGCCGATTGAAGGCGGTGAACTCCAAGAGCCAACCGATGGGCGGGTTGGCAAGAGATGTGCCCATCAAGATAGATGCTTGGGAGGGTGCGATCAACCTGATGGTGGTTCCTTTGGATGACTATGACCTCATCCTTGGGAATAGCTTTTTTGCAGATGCATCCATCACCATCATGCCTCATGTGGGAGGCATTGTCTTTGGAGATCAACGATGACCTTGTTTTGTGCAAGGATACCAAGGCCTTGCACACTTCGAGGAGGTAGCCACAGAGAAGGTATCTGTAATGCAATTGGCACGAGGAATGAAGAAGCGGTATCCCACTTACCTTGTGGCTATTAGGGAAGTGGAAGTGCAGGAGACGGAGGCGGACCATAAGATTCCACATGAGGTAGTGGAAGTGCTCGAGCAATTCCAGGATGTGATGCCGAAGGAGTTGCCGAGAGGACTACTGTTGCGCCGAGCGGTAGATCACAAGATAGAACTATTGCCAGGCACCGTTCCCCCAGCCAAAGCCCCGTATCAGATGTCCCCTAAGGAGCTAGGAGAGCTACGAAATCAGTTGACTGAGCTGCTGGATGCTGGAAAGATCCAACCATCCAAACCCCTTAGGGAGCCCCGGTGTTGTTCCAGGAGAAGCAGGATGGCTCTCTCCGGTTGTGTGTTGACTACCGTGGATTGAACAAGGTCACAGTAAAGAACAAGTACCCGGTGCCCTTGATTGCAGACCTGTTTGATCGCCTAAGTGAGGCGAGGATCTTCTCCAAGCTTGACTTGCGTTTAGGATATTGGTAAGTCCGCATCGCCAAAGGAGATGAGTCCAAGACCACAATGGTAACTCGTTATGGATCCTTTGAATTCCTGGTAATGCCATTCGGTTTAACGAATGCTCCTACCACATTCTGCAATTTGATGAATGATGTGTTTGACGACATGCTGGATCAGTCTGTGGTCATCTATTTGGACGATATTGTCGTGTATAGCAGGTACTTGGCACAACATGTGCAGCACTTGTAGGCTGTTTTTGAACGGCTGAGGCAACACTCCCCATATGTCAAGAGGGAGAAGTGCGAGTTTGGCATGCAGGAGATCCGATTTTTGGGCCATGTGATTGGCTAGGGACGGGTGCGGATGGACCCCAAGAAGGTGTAGGCGATCCAGGATTGGCCTCCACCAAAGTCGGTGTCCGAGTTGTGGAGTTTCTTGGGACTGGCCAACTACTACCACAAATTTATCAAGGGGTACTCAAAGAAGGTGAGTCCCTTGATTGATCTGCTGCGGAAAGATCATAAGTGGACATGGGATGAGGATTGTGAAGTGGCGTTCTCCAAGGTGAAAACCGCCATTGTGACGGAGCCCATGCTCAAGCTCCCGGACTTTGAGAAGCCATTTGAGGTGCATACGGATGCCTCAGATCATGCTGTGGGAGGAGTTCTCATGCAAGACGAACATCCCATGGCGTTTGAGAGTTGGAAGTTGAAGCCTACTGAACAGCGATATTCAACACATGAGAAAGAGATGCTGGCTGTGGTGCATTGCTTGAGGGTGTGGCGAGTGTACTTGCTGGGAACCACATTCGTGGTCAAGATAGACAACGTCGCCAATACCTTCTTCAAGTCACAACTGAAGTTGTCACCAAGGCAAGTGCGGTGGCAAGAGTTCCTGGTGGAGTATGACTTCAAGTGGGAACATCGACCGGGAAGGCATAACCTAGTGGAGCAAGTCAAAGACGGGACAGTGAGGCGGTATTGGCTGGAAGACGGGTTGCTTTATGGCAAAGGTGGCCGTTTGCTTGTCCTTAGTGGAGGGGGATTGCGCTACCAGCTGATGAAGGAGAGTCACGACAGTCCTTGGGCTAGACATCCAGGCCATGAGCGGACGCTAGCCCTATTGTCAAGGTCCTATGTGTGGCCAAAGATCGCCGATGATGTTGAGTTATACGTCAAGACTTGTCTCGTGTGCCAGCAAGACAAGGTGGAGAGGCGAGCAGAGGTCGTCTCCTACAACCCTTGGCAGTGCCAGAGAAGCCTTGGGTATCTGTTTCCATGGACTTTGTGTCCGGGTTTCCAGAAGTGAAGGGTTATACGGCGGTGATGGTGGTCGTGAGCCGATTCTCCAAGTATGCGATTTTCACCCCATGACCAAGAATTGCACAACTGAGGCAGCGGCTAAGGCTTTCTATCGCTCCGTGGTGAAGCTCTTTGGAGTGCCAATAGAGATAGTGAGTGACCGAGATGCTTGGTTCACAGGCAACTTTGGACGTGCTTGTTTGGATTGCTAGGATCCAAACTAACGTTCTCGACGACCAACCATCCACAGACGGATGGCCAGACCGAGCGAGTGACTGCACTGCTAGAGGAGTACTTGAGGCATTATGTCTCAGCAAGTTATCGGAATTGGTTAGGCTTGCTTGATTCTGCTCAGTTGTCTTATAACCTGAACCGCTCCTTAGCTACAGGTCATAGCCTGTTTGAGTTGGCAATGGGCTACCAATTACTAATGTCGCATGAGGTGGTGTTGCAGCACAAGGAAGGGCCTTGCTCGGCTGCATATCGAATCGCACATGACAGGTAGGAGATGATGGAAGAGGCGAGAGATAGCCTCACCAAAGCTGCCAAGCGGATGAAGAAGTATGCGGACAAGAACTGGAGGCTGCTAGAGTTCCAGGTGGGGGACTTAGTGATGTTGAAGCTCACCCCACAGATCTGGAAGAAGATCACAAGCAAGCGTTGGCACAAGGGCTTGTTCCAGTGGTATGATGAACCTTTTGAAGTGATCAAGAGAGTCGGGCCAGTAGCCTATTGGCTAGCACTACTAGAGAGGATGAAGGTGCACTCGACATTCCACATTAGTTTCCTTAAGCCTTACCATCAAGACGAGGAGCATCCGGAGCCAACAAGGTGAAGCGCTTCCCTCTCACCGTGAGGAAGGAAGTCGACAAGGAGGTGGAAGACATACTTGATCACCGAGTGCTGGGGTACAACAAGATGAATAGGAGGATGGAGTACTTGGTCAAGTGGACGGACCTACCCAAGTCAGAGGCAACTTGGGAGAAGGATGTCACACTATGGCAGTACGAAGACCTCATTTAGCGGTACCGAGAGTCTCATTCGACAAGGGCGTCGAATCCCTTGGGTGGGGGAGGTTTGTTAGACCCTTGAGCTCAAGCCCCGGAAAATGCGTACCACAAGTCGTACCTCGCGGTAGCGGTAGTGCATAGCCTGCACGCGAGGATGCGTGGGCAGCTAGGTGTGAGGTGTTGAGAGAATTGCAAGTCCATGAATGGGCAAGTATGGAGATGGTCACACAAGCGTGCACGAAGGCACTAGTGAAGGGGATGGTCGATCAAAGGCTTGGCAGTGTGCTGAAGGACTAGATTGTGGCCAGGAAGTGTCACAATGCACAAGTAGGCTACAACGCTCAAGGAGGTTCGGTGAACCTGATACAACTACGCAAAGGCACTCTAGGAGTGCGCATGACTCAACAGGCCCGACAGACGCTAAGGGAGGCACAACACTTAATGGCGAGGGAGTTGACTACTTGTGGGGATCAGCTAAGTCCTTGACCATGCTCGGGCATCGTTGGATGCAGCAATTTCGTTCAGACGACCATGATCCTAGGAAGTGATCATGGACGTGGACCCTAGAGGAGGATGGATCGGGACGACGAGGCTAAGCTGGCACCAAGTCAATCCAGGCAAATCTGGGAAAGATCCTCTCGGGATATGGCAAATCCTTTTGTTATGGAAACAATCTTGGAGATTGTAGATCAACAGCTAAGATTGAATGGATTGAGATATGATGGAGAGAATCAAGGAATTCAAATCTATCGGTTGCCATATCAGATTTGCTCGACTCCTCTATAAAAAGGGGGTTAGCCTCATTTTGCAGAGGCAACCAAGAAGCAAGAGACACCAAACACCAAGCAGAGACGAGGAGAGAACTAGGAGCGACCAGATCAGTCGAGAGACACAAAGAGCCCGAGATTCCAAGGGAGTGGAAGTCGAGTTGGGCAGCAGTCCAGTGTTCTTGAGAGAAGACACAAGACGAGTAGGGAGTGCAAGTAGTAAGAGACTGCGAGGCATAGGCTTGTGAGACTGCGTGTAAATGTTCTGATCTGGGATTGGGTTTTTCGTGTACTTGTAATAGCTGTGAATACGAGTTACATTTTCCAAATTATGTTCTTGTGTTCCTTGGTGTTGCTTCTTCGGTTCGGTGATTGTTCGGCCTTGACGGTATGCGCGGTGTGTGTGTGGCTGGTCGACAAACGGTGTGTCGACACCTAGTGGGGTGCGGAAAAATTTGTGAATTGCATTGGCCCCGTGACAGTGTGCCACAAGGAATCAATCCAAATCAAGGAATGCAACCCAAAGTCAAATCTAATGGCTTGATTCAACATGGGAGCATTAGAAATTGTGAGTCATAAAACATTGAGGATGTGCATTGGCTTTCAAGCCTTCAACATCTTGGTTAGGTACCAGCTTCTTACTTCTCGTTTAGATGTGTTACATGGATTCTATCTTTCTTGCATGCCTATAGAGATTGATTATCAAAGTGGATGTCATAGTACGACAATATGTTATGAGTTGAATAATGTTTTCAAAACAATATGTTTTTTCATGAGTTTTTTTAACTATAATTTGCAAGCTTTACTTGGCAACTTTAGATTTGTTTATTTGGATGACATTTGTTATGTGAAGAGCTTAGATGATCATGCTAAACATTCAAGATTTGTTTCGTATGCCTTGTGGAAAGAGTGGTTGTTTGAAAATCCTAAAGTATACAACTTTTGCATGAATAAACATATCTTGATTTGCTTTGGTGCTAATACTAAAGTGATTGACCTTTTTGAGGAAAAGGTCAAGGTGATCTAGTATTGGCTAACAAGTAGATCAATAAGTGAGGTGAGGAGTTTTAATGGTTCAAGAAGTTTATATAGTTACTTTATTTCATGTCATGCAATGGATAATACTGCACATGCTAATATGATTTTTAGGGAGATTGTGAGAATACATGCATTTTTTACAGCATTTGATTTGGAAAGAGTTATTGAGTTCTTGAGCTATCTTTAGAGGAGTTTGTGGAGTAAGTTGTTTGGTGGATTAACGCTTTCAATTTGTGATGCAAAATGTGATTTCGCCTCCGCTTGCTCCGGCGCTCCAATGAACAACAGTTCTCCGCCAACCACTATTCTAAATAGTGGTCGATCCCTCGGGAGTTCATTTATGTTCTTATATGTTCACGCGGTACAATATGAATTTGCTTGCTATCGATGCATTCATCCTACCTTTAAATCATTGGGGATTGTGTTTGGGGTTGATTCATATATTTTGCATTAACATCTTTACATTCAAGTGTGCTTGCTACTTTAAGTATAGAATGGTAGATGGGCCAACATACTGAACAACAAATTAGAGGTAGCAAGAGACTTTTTTTTTGATCCAGGAGGTTGTAGTTGGTCGCTCAAGAGGAGGAAGAGGTTTCATATACAAAAACATTTAAAGTGGCTTCATTTTGGAGATGGACCATTTGATGTTCTCTCAACCATCATTGACATCATAAACAAACATGATCTACAAGGTGAGTATAATGGAATTGTTCCTTTAAGTATTACTAATTTATCTTCATTTCTTGTAGGTTTGGATTTAAGGACAAATCCTTTTCAAGAGAAGGGGAGTGATATGAATATGTTGATTAGATCAAGGGACCAAATTAAATTCAACAATGATCCTATGAAGACAGTTCGATTGACTTCCTTGAAGCATATGGACATGCTAAAAGTTTGGCGTATTGAAGTCAACAGATATTCAAAATGGAAAGAGGAGCTAACGAGAACAAGGAAATGGAAATGCATGCAATAGATAAGTACTTGAAGTGCATGAGGATTATCGAATATATTTCATCTAAGCAATAAGAGGGAAAGTTTTTCTAGAATGAAAGTTCCTAGAAGCCTCTAATAAGAAAGAAGAAACACTAGATTTAGACTAATTGGTGCAGATATATATTTTTTGTATTAGAAGAAGATATTAGTTTCCAATGTTGTTTCTCTTAGAAAATATATTAGGAAATTTCTTTTATTATAGTTTCCCAATCCATGGGAACTTTTTAGGAAACATTATAAGTTGCCAATATTACAGTTAGGCCTATATAAAGGCTATGACTTGTACTTGAATGATTTAGAATATTATTTTAGATAAATACATGGAGAGATTATGTTCTCTTTGGTTTTTTGAAGAACTTATCAAACTTATCAGAGTTTCTCTAAGGCGTTCATCTCTAACTTATCAATCAACCTATTTGTTAGCCCCTTAGTGCTTAGACACGGATATGGCTACTATGCGGGCCGTTGATCGCATGGCAACTAGGATCAGGATCGGGGGAAGACTGCCGAAGGATCAGGTGGTATGGAAGGGTGAGCTGGCAAGCAACATAGACAAAGGGTTCTCCCGCAAGTCTTGCTCCTAGGTGGGCTGGCAGGCGATGTGCGCGCGACTGACCTTGCAAGATGCGCTCAAGGGTGGGTGACGGGGACAACCTAAGCTCTCGCAAGACTCGCTCCAAGGCGAGCTGGCAGGTCACATGCGTGTGGGTGCTCCCACAACAATCACTCAAGGGCAGGCGATCCGGATGCTCTATGGACGCCCTAAGCTCCTGCAAGTCTCGTTAAGGAAGGTCACTCATGGTCGAGAGGCACCTATGATACCAGCAACTGATCCAAGGTGCGGGCGCGTGCCCAGGTCCGAACTGAGTGTGGGTGGCACTCACCCAAACCCGACCAACTTCAGTTGTGGGGGCATGGGCTCCCGGTCAAAGTGCTGACCGAAGGACTGAGCTGCAAGCAGTCAATCTTATCCAACTGCAACAGTTTGGAAATGGGATTTCGGGTAGGTATGGGGTGCATGGTTGTTTCCTGAAAATTAGGGATTGTGCACCCTTTCCCTGCAAGGATAAATGGGACTGCTGGGTCGGCAGAAGGAGGCAAAGTCGATTGGAGCAAAGGAAGAAAAGAAACACTCCTTGACAGAAAGCCAAACCAAGAATGATGCAAAACTTAGACCAACTTCCACAGATCCTATTCAAGTTCCAATTGGGCCAATTACAAGGGTACGAGCTAAGAAGTTGAAGGAGGCACTCAATAGGTTGGTTCAAGAGCTTATGGCAGAAAAGCATACACTAGAGCTCATTGAAGGACATTCTTATGAGCTGTAGAATCATGTCAATTTAATTCAAGCCCAATAGAAGTTCTAGAAGCTTGCTGGCAGCTATAACTTAAGGATACTCTCAAATTTTGAAAGATTTATATAGTATTATAGGATATTATTTAGATATATGGATATCTCCCATAATATCTTTACAATATAATATCTTAGAATATCTTGTAATATTTTAGGATACCTTTGTCTAGGATATCTTTTGGATATATTTAGTATATTTGATTTCCTCTTTATGTTGACACTATAAATACCCCCTTGAGGTATCCATAGAGGACGAATTTTGAGATACACTCTTATTGAGAAATACATATTGCACTTCTTGGTTCTTGAGAAGACTTAGAACTTATCAAGTTATCTTGTGCCATTCTACAACCGGACTTATCACTTTGATTCTCTAGTTCATGGGATTCTTCGTGTGGTGTCCTCCTTGATTTGCAACTTTGGTTCTTGCCTCGTTAGGTAACGGGTCAAAGTTCATTATTTTCAAACTTGTTCTTTGCAGTTCTTGGGGTTCTTTTCCATGTTTGGTGTTGGGTCTTATTGCAAGTTGGTGGTGCTCTTATCATATTTGATATTGAGTTTCACTACAAGTTGGTAAGGATCACGTCAGTTGGTATCAGAGCTTTGGGTTCTAAGATAGGTTTTATCCATCCTTTTATTATTATCCTTTTCTTGATCTTTGGAATTCAATTCTCTTTCATCAATCTTGGATTCGATTGAATTCCTTTGTTACAGATTCTTCTTTCTTCCTTTTGATCTTTCTTGATTCCTGATTCTGGTTGTTGCAAAAGCAAAAAAAAAAAAGAGAAAAGAAAAAGTCGAAAAAAAAGAGAGGCTACAAAGCAAAACAAAAAAAAAGAACAAAAGGCAGAAGTCGAGAGAAAAGAAACTAAGGAAAAAGAAACCGAGAGGAGAGATGGAGTGAGTTTCAGCCATCATGAGAGCAAAAGAGGACAAATTCAGTGTTATGGCAAAGAAAAGTGAGATCAAGAGAGCATTATGTTCTTTCCAACCCCTTATAGTACTCATGTACAAAGAGGTTCTTTTTAATACTAATGATCTAGCTGGCCCTTTGCCGAGCAATGTTACTTCACTTTTGCAGGAGTTCGAGGATGTGTTTCTCGAAGAGTTACCTCATGGCTTACCTCCAATTCGGGGAATTGAGCATCAAATTGACCTCGTACCCGGTGCAGCAATCCCAAACCGACCTGCCTATAGGAGTAACCTTGAGGAGACCAAGGAACTACAACGACAAGTAGGTGAGTTACTGGAGAAAGGTTACGTTCGTGAAAGCATGAGTCCATGTTTAGTTCCTGTATTACTAGTGCCTAAGAAGGATGGGACTTGGAGGATGTGTGTTGATTGCGAAGCCATCAACAACATTACGGTAAAATATCGTCATCCCATCCCTAGATTAGATGATATGCTAGATGAATTGCATGGGTCTTGTATTTTTAGTAAGATTGACCTTAAGAGTGGATATCATCAAATCAGAATGGAAGAAGGAGATGAGTGGAAAACTGCATTCAAAACAAAATATGGTTTATATGAATGGTTAGTTATGCCATTTGGGTTAACTAATGCACCAAGCACCTTCATGAGGCTTATGAACCATGTTTTGCGTGCTTACATTGGTCATTTTGTAGTTGTCTACTTCGATGATATTATGATTTATAGCAAGAGCTTGGATGACCATATTGAGCACTTGAATCTTGTTTTAGATGTTTTAAGGAAAGAAAAGTTGTTTGCTAATCTCAAAAAGTGTACTTTTTGCACGGATAAGCTTGTATTTCTTGGATTTGTTGTGAGTGCTCAAGGTATACATGTTGATGAGGGAAAGGTGAAGGCTATCCAAGATTGGCCAACACCCTCAACCATAGCACAAGTAAGAAGTTTCTATGGTTTGAATAGTTTTTATCGGTGCTTTGTTCAGAATTTTAGTACCCTTACTGCACCTTTAACTGAGGTAATCAAGAAGAATGCTCCTTTTTAAGTGGGAACAGGAGCAAGACAAGGCATTTAAATTGATCAAGGATAAGTTGACGAATGCTCCTTTGCTTGCTTTACCTGATTTCTCTAAAACATTTGAAATTGAGTGTGATGCTTCAGGTATAGGCATTGGAGGTGTGTTGATGCAGGGAGGAAGACCAATTGCATACTTTAGTGAAAAGCTAAGTGGGGCATCCCTCAACTATCCCACTTATGACAAGGAATTGTATGCTTTGGTTAGAACATTACGAACTTGGCAGCATTACCTTTGGCCAAAGGAATTTGTAATTCATACAGATCATGAAGCTCTGAAGCATTTGAAGGGTCAACATAAGTTGAATAAATGCTAGGCCAAGTGGGTAGAATTCATTGAGACATTCCCATATGTGATCAAATATAAGCAAGGTAAGGAGGATATAGTTGCTGATGCACTCTCGCAGGTATGCTATACTTGCTATTCTAGATGCTAAGTTGCTTGGATTTGAGAGCATTAAGGAATTGTATGCATCAGATTTTGATTTTGGTGATGTGATTAAGGAGTGTAGGAAAGGTGCTTATGATAAATACTACTTGCATGATGAGTTTTTATTTAGAGAAGGCAAACTTTGCATTCCTCAGTCTTCTTTGCGTGAGTTGCTAGTTAGGGAAGCACATGGTGGTGGTCTGATGGGTCATTTTGGAGTAGCTAAGACGTTTGATGTGTTACACGATCATTTCTTTTGGCCGCATATGAAACGGGATGTTGAAAGAATATGTGACAAGTGCATTACATGTAAACAAGCAAAGTCTAGGCTGCAAGCACATGGATTATATACACCTCTTCCTATTCCTTGTGAGCCTTGGGTTGACATCTCTATGGATTTTGTTTTGGGGTTGCCTAGGACTAAGAGGGGAAGAGATTCAATATTTGTGGTTGTTGATAGGTTTTCTAAGATGGTGTACTTTATTGCATGTTATAAGACAGATGATGCATCCAATGTAGTTGATTTGTTTTTCAAGGAAGTTGTTAGATTGCATGGCATTCCTAGAAGTATTGTCTCAGACAGGGATGCGCGATTCCTAAGTTACTTCTGGAAGACATTGTGGGGGAAGTTAGGGACAAAGTTACTATATTCTACAACATGCCACCCACAAACTGATGGTCAAACTGAAGCTGTGAATAGGACATTATCTACTTTATTGCATGCTATCATTAAAAGGAATTTGAAAACATGGGAAGATTGTTTACCCCATGTTGCATTTGCTTACAATAGAAGTGTTCATTCTGCAACTAAGCTTTCACCTTTTGAGATTGTGTATGGTTTTAACCCATTGACTTCATTAGACTTATCTCCTCTGCCTTTGAGTGAACAAGCTAATTTAGATGGCAAAAAGAAGGCGGAGTTTGTGAGACAAATACATGAGAAGGCACGACTCAACATAGAAAGGCGGACTACGCAATATGCAAAACAAGCCAATAAGGGTCGCAAGCAAGTAGTGTTTGAGCCAGGCGACTGGGTGTGGTTACACATGAGAAAGGAACGCTTCCCTGAGAAAAGGCATTCTAAACTACATCCATGGGGTGAAGGGCCATTTCAAGTATTGGAGCGTATCAATAATAATGCCTACAAGCTGGACTTACCAGGTGAATATGGAGTTAGTGCCACATTTAACATTTTTGATCTATCCCCATTTGATGCAAGTAATGATTTGAGGACAAATCCTTCAAAAGAGGGGGAGAATGATGCAGAACTCAGACTAGCTTCCACGGATCCTATTCAAGTTCCAATTGGGCCAATTACGAGGGCATGAGCTAAGAAGTTCAAGAAGGCACTCAACGGGTTGGTTCAAGAGCTTATGGCAGAAAAGCATACATTGGAGCCCATTGAAGGACATTCTTGTGAGCTGCAAAATCATGTCAATTTGATTCAAGCCCAATAGAAGTTCTAAAAGCTTGCTGGCAGCTATAACTTAAGGATACGCTCAAATTTTGAAAGATTTATATAGTATTCTAGGATATTATTTAGATATAAGGATATCTCCCATAATATCTTTACAATATAATATCTTAGAATATCTTGTAATATTTTAGAATATCTTGTAATATTTTAGGATACCTTTCTCTAGGATACCTTTCTCTAGGATATCTTTTGGATATATTTAGTATATTTGATTTCCTCTTTATGTTGACACTATAAATACCCCCTTGAGGTATCCATAGAGGATGAATTTTGAGATACACTCTTATTGAGAAATACATATTGCTCTTCTTGGTTCTTGAGAAGACTTAGAACTTATCAAGTTATCTTGTGGCGTTCTACAACCGGACTTATCACTTTGATTCTCTAGTTTGTGGGATTCTTCGTGTGGTGTCCTTGATCTGCAACTTTGGCTCTTGCCTCGTTAGGTAATGGGTCAAAGTTCATTATTTTCAAACTTGTTCTTTGCAGTTCTTGGGGTTCTTTTCCACGTTTGGTGTTGGGTCTTATTGCAAGTTGGTGGTGCTCTTATCATATTTGATATTGAGTTTCACTACAAGTCGGTAAGGATCACGTCAAGGAAGGCCAGCGGTGTTGTCTCCAGTTCCTCCAAGCCGTGTGTGGACTCCCGGGGCGAAGTTCACCTGTCCAAGTGAGGAGTGCAAGTGTTGGGCACACGAGGCACATGCTTGGCGTGACTATGCAAGGTCGTGTAAGGGTTTTGCGTGTTCTTGTAATCCGGGTTTGTGAATACAAGTGAGATTTCCCTTAGCTTGCATTGTTTGGTTCTGTCCCTTTGTTGCTAAACCTTGCTGAGCTGTTCTTGTTGCATGTGTTTGGGTTGGCTGAGAGTGCGTGGGACACTGCTCAGCACCATCGCAGGAGTGGAAAAATTTGGGTAAAGTTTGACCCCTATGACAGTTGGTATCAGAGTCGCGTTTAGTGGTAAGGCGAGGATTTCCAACAACAAGCGAGCGGTGACTTGAATGTCACGCATGGACGCGTTGAAGGATCGAGTAGCGGCCTTGGAAACATCCCTTGGCAACATGTTTGGAGTTGGCGGAACGGTAGTGGAAGTTCTGGCATCTCTTGTTCAAGATGTTGCCCGATTGAAGGAGGAAGTGTGCATCCTTTGACGTGCGCTGGCTGGGGGTGCAGTTGAAGCAGAGGGATCTCGGGCGAAGGCAAGAATACCTGAACCCAAAGCCTTCACGGGCACTTGGAGTTCCAAGGAACTTGAGAACTTTTTGTGGGGCATCAAACACTACTTCGAGGCAGGAAAGGTTCTAGAAGGGGAACAAGTCTCGATGGCCGTCATGTACCTGTCCGGTGATGCGAAACTCTGGTGGCAAACCCGCGAGCAAGACGTTGCTACTGGTGGGTGGCCACACATCAGAGATTGGCCTTCACTAAAGAAGGAACTCAAGGAGTAGTTCCTTCCCACGAACACTTCATGGGTTGCTCGGGACGCCATGTGCAACCTGAAGCAGACGGGCACGGTACGTGACTATGTTAAGGAATTTAGTTCCTTGTTGCTTGATGTCACAGAGATGTCCGTGTTGGACAAGCTAGAAAATTTATTTACATATTGAATGGGAGCAAATATATATACATACTTGGTTGATAAATTGTTTTCTAAAATACTAGATAGCAATTAGCAAAAAATATTGTACTTGCCCTTATCATACAAATCCCAAATTAGGATACTCTATAAATATGGAAAACTATTTAATTTGATTATAGCAACTATATATAAACTTATTTATTCTTCTAGTAGTCACAAATCATGCAAATTGGTTAAGTTTCCTTGTTTGTAGGTTGAGAAGCTCCCATCAATCTTTGGCTTAAAAAAAGAAGACGAAGGCCTCTTTCTTGGTTTTTAGTTTTTTTGGGCCAAATATCCATTGGTAAGGATGCCAATAGTTTCTTGCAATTTCATCATCCTTCCACTTGTCATCAGGGCCTTCTCCATCTAGGATTAAGTCCTTCTATAGCTAGGTCATATTTTTCATGTCAAAGCCTCCTTTGTTCTTATCATTCTCCCCCTCTTGAAAAGGAGTCATCCTTGACTCTTCAAGGTCTAGATGAAGGAAAGGTGATAGATCAGCAACATTAAATGTAGCACTTACACTATACTCACTAGGTAAATCGATTTTATATGCATTATCATTGATCCGCTTAAGAATGCGAAAAGGTCCATCTCCTCTTGGCATGAGCTTGAATTTCCATTTATTTGGAAATCTCTCTTGGAAAAGGTGCACCCAAACTAAATCTCCTGGTTCAAAGACAATTTTCTTTTGTCCCTTATTGGCATGGCTTGTATATCATTGAGTTATTCTCTCAATATTTTGCTTTGCCTTCTCATGGATTTGCTTGACAAATTGAACTTGCTTGTTTCCTTCCATGTTAGCTCTTTCTTGCACAAGTAATGGGATCAAATCAACAGGTGCTAGCTTATTAAATCCATAAACAATTTCAAATGGTGAATATTTTGTGGTGGAATGATTGGCCTTGTTGGATGCAAATTCGACATGGGGTAGATATTTTTATGAGTTTCTTAAATTATTCTTCACAATAGCTCAAAGTAGGGCCATCAATGTCCTATTCACAACCTTGCTTTGCCCATCAATTTGGATGACATGTAGTTGAGAACAATAGCTTGGTTCCCAACTTTCCCCACAAGGCCTTCCAAAATAGCTTAGGGACTTTGCACCTTGATCAAGTACTATAGTTCTTGGCACTCCATGAAGATGCACGACTTCCCTAAAGAACAAGGAAGCAACGTGAGAAGCATCATCAACTTTGTGACAAGCAATAAAATGTGACATTTTTAAGAAATGATATACAACAGCAAAGATAGAATCCATACCCTTTTGAGGCCTACGTAAATCTAAAACAAAATCCATGGAAATGTCTTCCCAAGGTGTATTAGGAATAGGAAGTGATGTGTACAAATCATGGGGACTCAACTTTGACTTTGTCTTAAGACACGCAATGCATTTTCCCACAAATTTCTCAATATCTATATGCATCTTTGGCCAATAAAAATGTTCATGCAATATGTCTAATGTTTTAGCAATACCAAAATGTCCCATTAGACCTCCAAAATGTGCTTCTTTTATCAATAGTTCACGTATTGAACATTTAGGAATGCAAAACTTATTTGAATGAAATAAGAATCCATCATTCAAGAAGAATTTATTCCATTAACTATCAAACTTACAATTGCTAAAAGCTTCTAAAAAATCAGCATCACCAGCATATAAATATTTGATGAATGCAAATCCAAGAATCTTAGCATCTAGAGTAGAAAGAAGCGCATACCTTTAGGAAAGTAAATTTGCAACCAAATTATCCTTATCTTTTTTGTACTTGATGACATAAGGGAATGACTCAATGAATTTGATCCATTTGGCATGTCTCCTAATCAACCTATTTTTTTTCTCAAGACACTTTAGAGCCTCATGATCAGAATGGTTAACAAACTCCTTTGGCCACAAATAATGCTACCAGATCTCTAATACTTTAACTAGTACATACAATTCTTTATTATAGAATAGTTAAAAGTTGGACCACTAAGCCTTTAACTAAATAGGCAATAGGCTAACCTTCTTGCATGAGTACCCCATCGATACCAATTCCACTTGCATTGCATTTCATCTCAAAAGTCTTGTTGAAATCTAGGAGGGCTAGGACTAGTACATGAGTAAACTTCTCCTTCAAGGCTTGAAAAGCTCTTTCTTACGCTTCACCTCACTTGAAGGACACGCTCTTCTTGGTCAACTAATTCAATGGGAGCTGCTATCATACTAAAATCCTTTACATATCTCCTATAGAAGCTTGCCAATCCATGGAAACTTCGCACTTGTTCAATGGTGGTGAAGGTTGGGCATTCTTGGATTGCCTTTATCTTTTACTTGTCTACTTCATTGCCTCACCACTTACAACAAAACCAAGAAAGACAACTTTGTCCGTGCAAAAATCTCATTTCTTTAAGTTGCCAAACAACTTTTCCATTCTTAAAACATTGAGGACTTGTCTAAGATGATTTACATGTTTACTTAGGGTCTTGTTATTCACAAGGATGTCATCAAAATAAACTACCACAAACTTTCCTATATAGGCACAAAAGACATGATTCATTAACCTCATAAATGTGCTAGGTACCAAAGGGCATAACTAACAAATCATAAAGTTCATGTTTAGTCTTAAATGTTGTTTTCCACTCATCTCCTTCTTTCATCATAATTTGATGGTTGCCAATCTTTAAGTCTATTTTTGAAAAGATAGTAAAGCATTTAACTCATCAAGTAGATCATCAAACCTAGAAATAGGATGATGATACTTTATTGTCATGTTATTGATGGCTTTGCAATCGATGCACATTCTCCATTAACCATCATTCTTGGGAATGAGCAACACTAGCACTACATAAGGGCTGAGGGTTTCCCTTAGGTATCCTTTGTCCATTAGCTTTGGGACTTATCATTTGTTCTCCTCAGTCTCCTTTGGGTTAGCGTTGTACACAAGGTGGTTAGGTAAGGATGCACCAGTGATAAAATAAATATGATGCTTGATTCCTCTAATTGGGGGTAGACCTGGTGGTACCTCTTAAGGAAATAAATCCTCAAAATCTTGCAAAAGAGAAACAATAACACTTGGCAAAGAAGGGGTTATGTCATTAGTGGTCGACATTGCCTCTTTGTGCACAATATTAAGAGGTTTTGTCGAGATAAGAGAGCTTGTTTAACCTCACTTTTTTTTGCCACTAATATAATCTTTCCTTTTTCCCTCTCAACCTCTCTTTTACCACTCAACTTCTCATTCTTCTCTCTTTTTCCACTTGATTTGTGTCTACACTCGGTTTTTCTTCTTCACTCATTTTATCACTCTCGTTCTTTCTTTTCTTTTCTCTCTTGACTTGTTCTTCCAGTACTTGTTTTGGAGTCAAAGGAAGAAGTGTTATGGGTTCACCTTGTAGTACAAATGAACAATGGTTTAGGAAACTGTCATGGGTTATACGCCTGTCAAACTACCAAGGCCTGCCTAACAAGAGATGACATGCTTTCATGGGCACAACATCACATATAATCTCATCTTTATACATCCCTATACTATATAGTACCTTAACTTGTTTTGTTACCTTCAACTTGCCACATTCATTGAGCCATTACAACTTGTATGGTTGATGGTGCTTGAAGACCGGTAGACCTAACCTTAGTTGGAAAGTTGGTGTGATGGTTGTTGTTGTTATTCGAGTTGTACTTAGAATATGCAATGAAGAAGTCAATGAAGGGTAGGATCATCGTAGAGTATCCAATAGATTACTCCATTGATGTTGAACTTAAAGTTGAGTATGAGTTCCACAGTGAATACTTCCGCATTGATTGAGGCCATGGAGGCCTGGGACATGTATTTCAATGGTGCTACTAATAGAAGTTACAGAGGGGCAGCAGTATTACTCATCATCCGTAATGGTGTACACCCACCATTGGCTTTGAAGTTAGAGTTCCCAGCAATGAACAATGCAACGGAATATGAAGAAGCACTGATTTTCAAGATTGAGACCTAAATGAGTTGGGGATGAAGAAAGTTGTCATGCATGGTGATTCCCTCCTTGTCATGTCCCAATCTATCAACACCTAGGAAGTTTGAAAGCCTGCTTTGTAAGGATTCAAAGCTAGGCTGGATCAATTGAAGTGTATATTCACTGAAATCACCTTTGCTATGTACAAAACTCCGAAAACACCTAGGCAAATGCATTGGCTTCCTTAGCATCCTACACAATGGGCATGTTTAGCAACACCATCATTATCCATATCAAAACCCTACCAAGTCATGAAGTGATGGTAGTAACCCGAGAATTGGAGGATGGGACACTAGTATTCTAACATCTAGTTGTACCTTGAGAAGGGAGAACTTGTGCCAAAATGCTAAATGATCAACATACATTAGTGAGAATGTCAACAAGATATTTCCTTCATAGGAATACTCCATATCACAGGTCATATGGGGGAATACTCCTCCTTTGTGTAGCTGAAGGGCATGCAAGGCAACTGATTGAATAGTTACATAGGGAAGAATGTGGTCCTCACATGAGCAAACTTACGCTTGCTAGGAAGCTCCTACATATGGGTTATTACTGCAGTACAATGGAGACAGACTATGCTAAGTTTTTTCATAAGTGTGAGAAATGTCAGTACCATGTAGACTTTGCTATGAGACTAGCAGTGGACCTATAGACTTTGAGTTCTCTATGGCCATTTTAGCCTCTTGCTTTGAAGGGACACGAGTTCATCTTGTTTGGAATTGATTACTTCACCAGGTGGGTGGAAGCTGAATCATTCAAGATTGTAATGACAAAGCAAGTTATCATATTTGTGAGATAGCACATCCTATGCCAATTTGGCACACCTTTCATGGTGATTACCAACATAGTTCAAAGCTGAATTCAATGATTTCCTGAGTAGATATGAGGTTTAGCACCACACCCTTTGCCTTATAGATGACAAACGAATGGTGCATATAAGGCTACCAATAGGAATGTGAAGAAGACAGTCACCAAGATGGTTGAGAGGGGTTGTGATTGGGCTGAGAAGCTGCCATTCACACTTGGGCATATTGGACATATATCCAAGTGTTGATCAAGTTCTTGCCGCATTCCTTGGTTTACGACATAGTCAAGAGTCTTGTCCAGTTAGATGATTAGGATTGGATCCAATTATGGAATGAGGAACTCTAGTTGTTAGATGAACATAGGCTTGTTGTGATTGCACAAATGCAAGTACATTAGAAGAAGATGGCCTGAGCCTTTAACAAACTTGTTAAGCCCAGGGACATATGTGAAGGTGATATTGTACTCAAGGAAGTCACGAAGACTACATCTAACCAAAGGGGCAAGTTTTAACCCAAGTGGATGGGTCCGTACATAGTTAAGACCATTATGAGGGTAGGAGCAACGCGGCTCATCGATTTCAATGGAAACCACTTCACCAACCCGATGAATTTAGACAAGCTGAAGAGGTTCTACCAGTGGGGTTCTTGGCCAGTAGGAATGACCAAATGTATGCATGATTTTATTCATGTAATGATAATTGAGTGACTTCTTAAAGATTATCATCTTGACATAATTTATATTTCTAAAAGCATCAATCAAATGCTAGAGTGCATCAAAAAATTGGAGCAAGAGCAATTGACCCTATCGATGAGGTATCTTGGTTGAGTGTCGGTGGCGCAAGGAACGCCCACACATATTCCCTACACTCATAAAAAAATCAAGAAGCCACTAGAAACCATGGAAGAATAGGACTATGGAGTGCCTAGCTCCAAAGAGCCAAGGTTGTGGTTTGTCTGCGCAATTGGGTCCATTTAGCCCGTGGGGAATGCTAGAGGAGCAGTTGATCAGGCCATTGCCCAATGAAGTGGGGACGTTCCCAATGGCAAGAAAAACATTAAAGGTATTGATTTGAGATACATGACCATTGTCACACTAGAATTTGGTGGCAGCACAAGGAAAACCCAAGCAAAGAGAAGAATAGGCACCATGTTTGTGACCAAGAGAAATTTCGATGCTCTCTTCTTGAAACATCCAGTAGTCAAACACATACTCTAGGACCAAAACACCAAGCTTCTAAAAGGTTAGAGACATTTAGAACGAAGCCTGCAAGAGATAGATACGCAACAAAAATGTTAAGAGTTTGTAGCTGTGCTTATGGGCCTTGTTACCTTGTGAATGAAATTGACAGAAATGGTCAAGGAGATGGGATCCTCCACCAATTGGCAGAGTCATGCTACAAGTTGTGACATTTTAGAAACAAATTGTACAAAGGATATGACAAGCACAAGAGAGATAATAGAGTAAAAATCAAAGCATCACTAAGTTGGTCTCAATTAGTTTGTTGTTTCCAACCGAAAAGTAACAAAAGAATCTAGAATAGACTATCTATGTGGCCAGAACACACGCTATCAGATAAGAGAGAAAATGCAAAAAGAAAATTTTGGAACTACCAAGGACTTGAGCCCGAAGGAGGACTGGCATCGGTGGGTTCATCTAGTCAAGAGGAGGAGAGTAGACTTGAGAAAAACCCGCGGTAGTTGCTGATGTGAATCCAGCTACAGCATTAAAACATTAGCTTCATCACCAGGTGTCTCCAATAATAAATCATCAAGTATCAAGATTCAAGCTCATGATTACTGCACATGGATGCAAGAATGTTACAAAATATGAAGATTTTTGGAAGATAATGAGTTGAAATATTATTGTGATTGAGTACATATCACTTTCCTATTTTGATTAGATAGCATATATATTAGGATTTCTAGTTGCTAAACTTGCATGTTTCCTTTATTTTAGTTTCCCAACCTATGGGAATACTTTAGGAAATACAACGAGTTGCAAATATTGAAAATTGGCATATTTAAAGGCTTGTAATAGAGCTTGGACGAAAAAGACAGACATAGAAAGTTTTCATATGAATAATATGTGAGGTTTTACTCTATCTTTGGTTCTTGATTAACCTTTGAACTTATTGGAGTCTTCCGTGGTGTTCACCCCCGACTTATCAATCAACTATTCCATAGTTGATTGTGGCATCTTCACTATACCAAGGTTCTTACCTCTTTTTAGGTAATGGGTCATGGTTCCACTGAGTCCACTGTTAAACATGATCTTTGGTGACCACTCGATTTGGGTCTCATCACGGGTTGGTAAGGTTTTTGTCACTCTTGGCGTTGGGTCTTATCACGGGTTGGCGAGGATCGTGTCAATCGCCCAGTAGGAGGTGCCACCCAGACTTAGTGTGAATAGATGGGACTTACACTGGCGGGTTTGTGTGACATGATGAAATGCCACCGTAATACTAAAGACAATAAGTAGAACATACAAAAAATTATTTATATGAATTATTAAATGTTGTTATAAATACAATATTGAGTGAGTATTTTAGGGAGTTTTTGATTTGGAGTTTGAACTGCACGATTAAATAGCATTTATTTTATGTCATTTTTAGTTTTTATGAATCATTTTATTTGATGATTTAAAATAATAAGATATATTTTACTAGTATTTGATCCGGTAGAGGTGAGAACCCGTTACTAAGCAAGTGTAACTCACTCCTTTTCAACTTTTTTTATGATCTAGAGTTAGAGGGTTCCTAGAGGCTAGTTTTAGAAGATAACTCATGATATCGGATGTCTAGAGGAATTTTAAAATTGCAATTTCCATAGAATCATAAACTTCCTGATTTAGAGACCCTAGAAAAGTTTATGTAGACAATCCTTTTTATTTCAATTTTTATCCGTATGGTATTATTTTCCTTTTGTTAAATCATAGCGCGTGAACAAATTTCAATGAAGTTCTCTTATCAAAAGGTTTCATGTACTACTGGGCTAAATTGATTCCTTTAGTAAACAGCTGGTCACAATCTATTATATATAATAGAAAATGGGTGTGTGACAAGGCTTCAAATCCAAGTTGATGTTTGGTTCAACTATAAGAGTTCTGTTGAAGGATTCAAGTGTGTGGATGATCCACAAATGTTGTTTAAAAGAAGTTTCAGGAAATACTCAATGAGTTGGTTTAAGAGCTTATGGATAAGAGTATTCGTTGAAGACCATTAAAAGTAGTTCATGTGAGTTGCAAGACAATGTTATTTATTTAAGCTGAAGAGATGTTCTAGAAGTTTGCTGGTAGGAGGATTTACTTAAATCCCAAGAGTTTTAGTTAGTTTTCGTAAATATATATCCAAATATCTTAAGAATATCTTTAGCATTTATTTAGTTTAGTTAATTTTCTTATTTTGTTGACACTACAAATACCCTTGACGTATTCATATCTAAGGTTAGACATTCAATTACTTTTTGTAAAAATATATTGCTCTTCTTGGTTTTTGAGATGACTTAAAACTTATCAAGTTATCTAGTGGCATTTTACAATCGAACTTATCATTTTGATTCTCTAGTTTATGGTATTCTTGGTGTGGTGTCCTCTTCATTCCGTAACTTTCAATCTTTTGAAACTTATTCTTTGCAATTCTTAGGGTTCTTTTCCATATTTGGCATAGGATTTTATTGCAAGTTGGTAACGTTCTTATTATATTTGGTATTGGGTTTCACCACGAGTTTGTGAGGATTGCATTAGTATCCCCTTAGAATAAGGTTGAGGTTGGAATGGCTACACACCATTTCATCATGGAACAATTGTTCTACACCCCTAGGGTTCTGTTCCCTTAGAGTTAATTTGAGGTTAGTACACACCGTTTCATCGATGGAGTAATCGTTCCCCATCCCTAGGTTTGTATTCACTTATAGTTGGATGAAGGCTAGTATGGCTACACACCATTTCGCCACGAGGTTGTATTCCATTAGAGATAGGTTGAGCCCAATATGGTTACACACCATTGGCATAACTAATTCTTCTACATCTCTAGGAATGTATTCCCTTAGAATTAGGTTGAGGCTAGTACAACTACATTGTTTCATCGCAAGACTAATTGTTCTGAACCTTGAGGGTAATATTCCCATAAAGTTAGGTTGAGGCTGGTATGCAACACGTTGTTCCATCATGGAACTAATCATTCTGGATCTCCAGGGTTGTATCCCCTTAAAATTAGGTTGAGGCTGGAATACTACCCCCATTTTATCGTAGGAGTAATCATTATGCACCACCAGGGTTGTATTCTCTTAAAGTTAGGTTGAGGCCAATACACATCGTTTCATCACGAGACTAATTGCTCCTCATCCCCATGGTTGTCTTCACTTAGACTTAGATTGAGGCTGGTGTTAGTCCCTTGATGCTTGGACATGGACGTAGGTTGCAATGCTACCTGTCATGGTTGTCAGAAATCACCCAAAATTTTCCGATTCCGCCATGGTGTTGAGTAGTGTTGCGCACACTCTCAGCCAACCTACACAAGCACAGTGAGCTTGCCCACCGAGGTTTGGCAACAAGGATCAAGAAGGAACAATGCAATGTAAGGGAAAATCTCACTTGTATTCACAATTCGGATTATAAGAACACAAAACCCTTACATGACCTTATGTGGTCTCGCCCAAGTATTGCCTCATGTGGCCGACACTTGCACTCCTCACTAGGACTGGTGAACTTTGCCCCGAGAGTTCATGCACTATTTTGAAGGCTACCTTATTGGTTTCTAGCTCTCCTTTTGTGTGTGTCTGTCCAACCTTAAAGACCTGAAGCCCTATTTATCCTTGCAAGGGGAACCCACAATTCCCTAACTTCTCGGAAACAATCCACAATTCCATAACCACCTAGAACCCACATTTCCATAACTGCCACTTGATAAGGATGACTGCATGCGAATGTGGTCAATGGTTAGTGCCTTGATTGTGACCCCATGGTCCACACCACTGGAGCCTGCCGAGTCTGCCTAAATGCCATCCACACTCAGTTAGGTCGTGGGCACTGCACCTATGCCTTGGATCAACCGTTGATCTCACCATCCCGGAGTAACACTTGATCAGTCACTGGTAGCATAACATGTTTGTATGACCCGCATAGGAGTGAGTCTTGTAGTAGCCTAACATGTCTGTGTTGCCCACCCGTGAGTGACATTAGCGGTAGCACACATGCCCATGTCACCTGCTAGTTAGCGACACTAGTGATAGCATAGCATGTCCACAATGCCCGATTCATGCGATAGGATAACACATCTACATTGCCTGCACCTGAGTGGAACTTGCGATAGCAAAACATGTCTGCCTGCTCGACACTTGCGGTAGCATAATGTGTCTGCATAGCCCATGCCATACGATAGCTCACCCATGCACAAGTGTGCCCGCACTTCACCATGTATGTTCCGTTCCAACTGATCCTTCAGGTAGTCTTCCCTCAATCATGATCCTAGGCTACCATGCTTGCAAGGGCTAGCATTGCAGCCTATGTTTGTGTCCAAGCATGAAGAGGCTAATAGACCTCCCCCACTTGAGGAAGCTGACACCCTTGTCATAGCATCGCCACCTTCTCCCAACTCACTTCCAACATTGGCAAAACCCTTCCATACAACTAGATACTTGATTCTTTGGTTCTTCTTGTTGTACCCCAACACACGTCGATCCAACCTTCCCTCTCCAATTTCGTATGCACAGTCAATGGAGCCTACTTTCCCTTGGTGCGTTCCATATCGGCATCTTCATTGTATGGCTTCAGGAAGTTGACATGGAAAATAGGATGAATCTTCATCCTCTCGGACAATGCTAAGCAATAAGCCACCACTCCCACTCGCTTCACTACCTCAAACGATCCATCATATCTTCAGATGAGACCCTTGTGCCATCTCTTGCTTATCATTTTCTTCCAAATTTGGGGCATCAATTTCATCATGACTTTGTCACTAGCCTCAAATTCCAACGGTCAACGTCCTTGGTCCACATACTCCTTCATGCAGCAGACAGCTTTGGCAAGACTGTCTTGCGCTTCCTCGAGCATTTCCTGCTTCTTCTGCGCAAAACAGTAGGAAATAGGACATGGCCCTTCTTTCTTTTGTAGGGCCACTTCAGTTGGGTTCGTGGTTGGTAGCCCAAAGCAAGCTCAAACAAACTGAGCCCAGTTGCTAAGGAACAGTGCAAGTTGTAGCAAAACTACGCCGTGTCCAGTAGTTCCAACCAATTCTATTGGCTAGTGGTCACATGGTGCTGCTAGTACTCTTTTGGTAGCTGGTTCATCCTCTCCATTTGTCCATCCATCTACAGGTGGTTTGTCGTTGAGAACTTTAGCTCCGCCCCCATCATGCTAAAGAGATGGGTCCAAAATCTCTCAGTGAACCGTGCATCACAGTCGCTCACGATGTCTGTTGGGATCCCAAACAACTTGACCACATGGCGGTAGAACTCTTCCACCGCCATCTCTGTGGAGCAATTCTTTGGCGTAGGTATGAAGATCCCATATTTCGAGAACTTGTCTACCACAACCATGACTCTACCAAAACCTTTTACCTCAGGGAAGCCGCTAATGAAGTCCATAGAAACCAACACCCAAGGTTTCTCTAGAATAGGCAAAGGCTGCAACAAGCCTACCTCAATGCACCACTCCACCTTGTCTTGTTGGCAAACAACGCACGCCATGACATATAGCTCCACTTCATTCTCCATTTTCGGCCAGAAGTAGGAGCATGTCAACAGTGCCAACATCCTTTCTTGTTTAGGATGCCCAGCCCATTGCACATCTTGATGTTTTGCACAATAAGTCCTCAACTCCACTGGGGATGAGCATGTGACCATCCTTCACGTACAACAATCCATCCTCGACCCAGTACCTCCTCATAGTACCGTCTTGGACTTGTGTGACCAGCTTCTAGTACACCTTATCCTCCTTCACCTGATCCTTTAGTTTGCCTACGAAGTTAGATTCCAGCTAGGTCAACGTAGCAACCACCTCTACTGCCTTCCTTCTCAACGCATCAACAACTTGGTTGTGATGCCTTGGCCTATATTACCACTCGAAATCATACTGAGCCAGGAATTCTTGCCAGCATGCCTACCTCGGGGACAACTTCTTTTGTGTCCTAAAGAAAGTGTTTACAACATTATCAATCTTATTCACAAAAGAAGTGCCTAGCAAGTATACCCTCCAAGCACGAAGATAGTGCACAACTGCCAAAATTTGCTTCTCATACGCAAAGTAGCATTTCTTGGCCGGCTTCAACTTCCAGCTTTCAAACGCAATGGGGTGCCCGTCTTGCACAAGCACCCCACCTACAACACGATTAGAGGCGTCCGTATGGAGTTCGAACAGCCTGTCAAAGTTCAGCAACTTGAGCAATGGTTCTGCCACAATCTAGGACTTGATCTTTCAAAGGCATCTGCACATGCCTCACCTCAAGTCCACGACCTGCCTTTTTGCAGCAGATCAGTGAGGGGGGACACCATCTTGGAGTATCCCTTTATGAATTTCTTGTAATAATTAGCCAAACCAAGGAAACACCATAGCTCACTTACTTTGGTTGGAGTAGTCCACTCCTTGATGGATTGTATCTTTCAGGGATCCATCTGCACCATGCCAACTCTAATCAAATGGCCAAGGAACTTGATTTTCTTCGTACAAAACTCGCACTTTTCCTTCTTCATGAATAGTTGGTGTTTCCTTAACCGCTAGAACACAAAATTCAAATGCCCAAGATGTTTCTCCAAGGACTTGCTATAAACAATGATGTCATCAAGATACATAACCACAAACTTGTCATTATATCATGAAACACATCATTCATAAGATTACAGAATGTGGCTAATGCATTTGTGAAGCTAAATGGCATGACCAAAAACTTGCAAGACCCATACTGAGTAACCATCGTTGTCTTTGGCTTGTCACCTTCCGCAATGCGAACTTGCCAATATCCCAATCTCAAGTCCAACTTGGTGAAGAATTCGGCCCAACTAAGTCATCGAACAAGTTTGCAATCAAAGGTATTGGGTACTTGTTCTTCACAATGACTTTGTTCAACCTACGGTAGTCCATGCACAACCGCAATGTGCCATCTTGCTTCTCTTGGAATAGCACTAGAGCACCATAGGGCACCTTGGAGGGTTAAACCTTCCCTGAATCCAACAAGTCTTGGAGTTGTCTCCACAACTCCTCTACCTCTTTAGGCGACATTCGGTACAGAGCTTTCACGGGTGGTCTCATTCTCGGAAGTAGTTCAATCTTGTGATCTACTACACACCTTGGTGGCAAGCCCTTGGGCAGCTCATCAGGCATAATATCACAAAACTTGCCTAAGTGGCTTGCACCCACATAAGGAATCTTAGCATCCATGCCCACCTTTGGTCTTGACTCATGGATGGCCACAAGGCATGTTGGCTGGCCCTTCTTCTAGCCCTTGGCCTTCTGCATTGCCAAGACCTTTTCGGTCCAATTGTCCTCTGCATGATTGATGCCCTTAAATCCTCGAACGAAGCAAGGCTTCTTCAAGTATGCGATCAGCAAATTGGACAAGTGTGGCACTACCAAAACACAAGCATTTAAAGGAAAGTTGTTACCAAGTATTATGTTGAAGTCATCCATCAGAATGACCATGATATTAATGTTCCTTGACCATTTCCCAATTTGGACTAGCACTCTTTAGCCTTCCCAAGCACTGACCTACTTTGGGAGTTGACAATTTTGATTAGACTAGCTCGCTTCTAGATCCACAATCCATAGGCTTGCACAACATGGTCTGACACAAAGTTGTGCATTGCGCAAGTGTCAACCATCACTACCACTTTGTTGGTATTCAGGGTCATTGGTATGTACATCAGTCCCTCCTCTTGCACCTTCCTTCCTGAATGGTTGGCACCGAGTATTTGGAGGGGAGCCACTCTGGTCTGCTCATCATTGTCAGAGTTGGTCCTATTCACAAGGGTTAACAGCTTCTCTCTTTTTAGGCAATCATGTGCACGATGGGGGCTGTTGCAGATGAAGCATCTGGGGTGGGCCTTAGGGTCCTTCATGGATGATTCTTCCACCATCTTTCCTTTCCCTTTGTCTCCTTTGGCATGCTTCTTCTTATCAGCTTGGCCTACGCCCTTGCTCGGCTTAGCCAACTTGTCCTTGGACTTATTGGCCTTCTTCCCCTTCGGATTGCTCTTGGACACATGAATGTCAATCAACGCATCTACTTTTGCCATTGTGGTCTGGAGGTCTTGGACTCCTTGCCTTCGTAGCTCAAGTTGAGCCCATGATTGAAGACCCTACATAAAGTTGAACAATTTGTCCAACTTTGACATCTTTGTGACATCAAGTAATAAGGAACTAAATTCCTTAACATAATCACGAACCATACCTGTTCGTCTTAAGTTGGACAACGTGTCGTGTGCAGCCCACAAAGTGTTCATGGGAACGAACTGCTCCTTGAGTTCCTTCTTCAGCAAAGGCTAATCTTTGATGTGCAACCACCCACTAGTTGTAGTGTCCTGCTCGTGGCTTCACCAACAGTGCTTTGCATCATCGGACAAGTACATGAAGGCCATCAAGACTTGCTCCTTCTTTGGGACCTTTCCTGCCTCAAAGTATTGCTTAATGTCCCATAGAAAATTCTTGAGTTCGTTGGAACTTTGAGTGCCAGTAAAGGCTTTTGGTTTAGGTATCTTTACCTTGGCTCGAGATCCCTTTGCTTCGGCTGCTCCACCAGCCAACGCATGTCACCACTCAATCCTTAAGCGTATCCATATGTAGCATTCAGATTATAACCCACTTGTTGTCGAAGTTCATCACTCACTATTGAACGCAGCTTTGATACCAATTGTCATGGCTATCAGAAATCACCCAAAATTTCCGATTCCATGATGGTGCTGAGCAGTGTTGCACACACTCTCAACCAACCCACACAAGCATAGTGAACTTGCCCACCAAGGTTTGGCAACAAGGATCAAGAAGGAACAATGCAATGTAAGGGAAGATCTCACTTTTATTCACAATTTGGATTACAAGAACACAAAACCCTTACATGACCTTACACAGTCTCGCTCAAGTATATGCCTCGTGTGGCCAACACTTGCACTCCTCACTTGGATTGGTGAACTTTGCCCCTAGAGTTCATGCATTGCTTTGAAGGATATTGCACTAGTTTTTGGGTCCCCTTTTATGTGTGTCTGTCTCAACCTTAAAGACTCAAAGCCCTATTTATCCTTGTAGGGGGAACCCACGATTCCCTAACTTCTCTGAAACAACTCACAATTTCATAATTGCCTGTAACCCACATTTCCATAACTGCCATTGGATAAGAATGACTACTCGTGAATGCGGTCAACAATCAACGCCTTGACCATGGCCCCAGGGTTTGCACCACTAGAGCCTGTAGGGTTTGCCTGAGTGCCACCCACCCTCATTTAGGTCATGGGCACTGCACCCATGCCTTGGATCAACCATTGGTTGCACCATCCTAGAGTGACACTAGAATAAGCTTTCCAAGGGAGACAAATGGAAAGGAAAGATGGAGGAATCATCCATGAAAGACCCTAAGACACACCCTGGATGCTTCATCTGCAATGGGCTCTGTCAGCCCCTTAATGCTCGGACACGGAAATGGCTGCCAAGCGGACCCTCGATAGCATGGCAGCCCGGGAAAGGATCGAGGGAAGGAATGCCAAAGGATCAATGGGATATATATAGGGCGAGGGCCAAGCTAAGTGGGAAGGCGAGCTGGACTTCCCCACTTCCCTAAGGACTCGGTCAGGGAGTGAGCTGGCTGCCCTAACCGCCCGGAAGACTTGTTCTTGGGCGAGTAAGGCGGAAGACAGGTGGTGGGCCGTGCGGGCCTGAGCACTCCCGCAAGACCCGGTCAAGGGCAAGTGGGCTGGACGCCCCAACCTCCCGAAAGACCCGTTCAAAGGCGAGCTGGCAAGCAACGGGCATGCGGGTTCTCCTGAAGACTCGCTAGGGAAGTCGCTCGGGGGCGAGTGACGCTAATGTTCCATGCAATTGATCTAAGGCAAGGGCGCGGTGTCCATGACCGAACTGAGTGCGGGTGACACTCAGTCAGGCCCGATATACTCCGGTCGTGGAACGATGGAGTCTCGGTCAAGGTGCTGATCGAGGACTGTGCTGGCAGTCGATCTTATCCCTAGGAATAAGGGATAAGGGTGGTTATGGAAGCTGAGGTGTTCCCTAGAAACTAGGGATGAGGATTCCCCCACCTGCAAGTATAAATAGCCCCCGGGTCCCAAGGTCGAGAAGGCAGAAGGGGAGAGCAACTGGAGAGAGTTAGAGAGAACACTCTATCACCGATAGTCGAGCAAGGAAGTCCCGGCAACAGTGTGACCAGTCCCCCGACGCTGAGTGTGAACTCTCGGAGTGCAGTTCACCCGTCCAAGTGAGAAGTGCAAGTGCTGGAGTACGAGGCATATACTTGGACGTGGCTGTGCAAGGTCGTGTAAGGGTTTTGTGTGTTTTTGTAATTCGTGTTTGTGAATACAAGTGAGATTTCCCTTACCTTGCATTGTTCGATCTTGATCCTTGATTGCTAAACCTCGCCAAGCTATTTCGCTGCGTGTGTGTGCTTTGGGTTGGCTGAGAGTGCACGGGACACTGCTCAGCACCATCGCAGGAACGGAAAAAATTCGGGTGAGTTCCGACCCCTGTGACAGTTGGTATCAGAGCCGCGTTCAAGCGGTGTGCGAGGATTGGAATAGCAAGCAAGCGGTGACTTGTGGATGTCCCGTATGGATGCGTTAAGAGATCGAATCACGGCTTTGGAAATGTCCCTCGGCAACACGTCTGGAGCCAACGGAACTGTGGCTGATGTTCTGGCAACGCTAGTTCCAGATGTTGTTCGGTTGAAGGAGGAGGTGAGCGTCCTCCGACGTGCGCTGGCTGCTGGAGTAGCTGAAGCAGAGGGATCTCGGGCGAAGGTAAAGATACCTGAACCCAAAGCCTTTACAGGCGCTAGGAGTTCCAAGGAACTCGAAAATTTCTTGTGGGATATCGAGCATTACTTTGAGGCAGGAAGAGTTCCAGAGGGGGAACAAGTCTCAATGGCGGTCATGTACTTGGCGGGCGATGCAAAGCTCTGGTGGCGAACCCGAGAGCAGGACGCTGCTACCGGCGGGCGGCCACGCATCAGAGATTGGCCGGTACTGAAGAAGGAACTCAAGGAGCAGTTCCTTCCCACGAACACTTCGTGGGCTGCTCGGGATGCATTGTGCAACTTGAGGCAGACAAGTACGGTATGTGACTATGTGAAGGAATTTAGTTCCTTATTGCTTGATGTCACAGAGATGTCCGAATTGGACAAATTGTTCAACTTTATGCGGGGTCTTCAATCGTGGGCTCAACTTGAGCTGCGAAGGCAAGGAGTCCAAGACCTCCAGACCGCAATGGCGAAGGCGGATGCGTTGGTGGACATCCGTATATCAAAGAGCGACCCGAAGGGGAAGCAGGCCGAGAAGGTGAAGGACAAGGCGGCCAAGCCTAGCAAGGGTGCTAGCAAAGCCGACAAGGGGAGAACGTCTAAAGGAGACAAGGGGAAGGGGAAGGCGACGGAAGGTTCGTTCCTTAAAGACCCCAAGACCCACCCGGGGTGCTTCATCTGCAACGGCCCCCATCGTGCTCGAGATTGCCTGAAGAGGGAGAAGTTGTCGGCCTTGGTGAATAGGACCGACTCCGACTCCGATGACGAGCAAACTAGAGTGGCACCTCTCCAAGTTCTCGGTGCCATTCGATCGGGAAGAAAGGCGCAGGAGCAGGGACTGATGTATATACCGATGACCCTGAACACCAAGGAAGTGGAGGCAATGGTGGACACTGGCGCAACGCACAACTTCATGTCGGATCGTGTTGTGCAAGCTTACAGATTGCGGATCCAGAAGCAGGCCAGTCGCATCAAAGCCGTCAACTCTCAAAGCAGGCCGGTACTTGGAATGGCCAAAGGCGTGCCGGTGCAGATTGGTGATTGGTCAGGGGCCATTGATGTCATGGTCATCCCAATGGACGATTTTGACATAATACTCGGTAACAACTTTCTTGTGAAAGCTTGTGTTTCAGTCATGCCACATGTGTCTGGTTTGTTCATTTCAGACCCAAGGAAGCCTTGCTTTGTTCGGGGATTTAAGGGCCTCAACCATGCGGAGGACATAAAGACTGAGAGGGTCTCGGCTATGCAAATAGCCAAAGGCTGGAAGAGGGGCCAGCCAACATACCTTGCAGCGATCCATGAGTCAGAGCCTGAGCAAGGCACGAACGCGGACGTTCCTGACGTGGTGCAAGGTATTCTAGGTGACTTTTGTGACGTTATGCCTAAGGAGCTGCCCAAGGGCTTACCGCCAAGGTGGGCGGTAGATCACAAGATCGAGTTGATTCCGGGAACAAGGCCACCAGCGAAAGCTCCTTACCGGATGTCGCCTAAGGAACTGGAGGAGTTACGGAAACAACTCCAGGACCTACTGGAATTGGGGAAAGTTCAACCTTCAAAGGCGCCCTTTGGAGCGCCGGTGCTTTTCCAAGAGAAGCAGGACGGCACGATGCGGTTGTGTGTGGACTACCGCGGGCTGAACAAGATCACTGTGAAGAACAAGTACCCCGTGCCATTGATAGCAGACTTGTTCAATCGGCTAAGTGGAGCCGAGTTCTTCACCAAATTGGACCTAAGATCGGGATATTGGCAAGTTCGCATAGCGGAGGGCGACACGCCAAAGACGACCATGGTGACTCGGTATGGGTCATACGAGTTTATGGTGATGCCATTTGGCTTAACCAATGCACCAGCCACATTTTGCAATCTCATGAATGATGTGTTTCATGATGTTATAGACAAGTTTGTGGTTGTGTATCTCGATGACATTGTCATCTATAGTCGTTCCCTAGAGGACCATCTTGGGCATTTACGTTTTGTGTTCCAGCGGCTAAGGGAACACCGGCTATACGTAAAGAAGGAGAAGTGCGAGTTCTGCACCAAGGAAATCAACTTCCTTGGACACGTGATTGGCGGGGGCACGGTGAAGATGGATCCCCGAAAGGTGCAGGCCATTAGGGAGTGGGTGGCTCCCAACAAGGTGGGCGAATTGCGGAGTTTCCTAGGGTTGGCAAACTACTACCGCAAGTTCATTAAGGGATACTTGAAGTTGGTATCCCCTCTCACCGATCTACTGCAGAAGGGCAAACCGTGGACTTGGGATGCGGCATGCGCAGACGCCTTTGAGAAGGTCAAGTCCCGGATTGTGGCCGAACCTGTGCTGAAGCTGCCGGACTTCGATAGGGCGTTCGAAGTCCATACGGATGCTTCGGATCGTGCTGCAGGCGGAGTGTTGGTGCAAGATGGGCACCCGGTAGCATTCGAGAGCTGGAAATTGAAGCCGGCTGAGCAACGCTACTCCGCGCACGAGAAGGAAATGTTGGCGGTTGTGCATTGCCTACGGGCATGGCGGGTATACTTACTCGGCACCTCTTTTGTGATCAAGACGGATAATGTTGCAAACACTTTCTTCAAGACGCAGAAGAAGTTGTCCCCAAGGCAGGCCCGGTGGCAAGAGTTCCTGGCCGAGTATGACTTCGAGTGGGAGCATAGGCCGGGGCGCCACAACCAAGTTGCCGACGCTTTGAGCAGGAAGGCAGTAGAGACGATTGCTGCGCTTACCCAATTGGAGTCCACCTTCGGAGGCAAACTGAAGGATCAGGCGAAGGAGGATCGGGTATACCAAAAGTTGGTTGCGCAGGTTCAAGATGGTACCGTGCGGAGGTACTGGCTTGAAGATGGCTTGCTTTACGCGAAGGGTGGTCGCGTATTTGTCCCCGGCGGAGGGCTGAGGACGCAGCTATTGCGCGAACATCATGATGCGCAATGGGCTGGGCATCCCGGACGGGAAAGGATGCTGGCGCTATTGGCACGCTCCTACTTCTGGCCGAAGATGGAGAACGACGTTGAGCTTTACGTCAAGACTTGTCTTATTTGTCAACAAGACAAGGCGGAACGGCGCATTGAGGCGGGCTTGTTGTAGCCTTTGCCTATTCCAGAGAAACCTTGGGTATCGGTTTCTATGGACTTCATCAGTGGCTTCCCTGAGGTTAAGGGTTTTGATGGAGTTATGGTTGTGGTAGATAGGTTCTCGAAGTATGGGATCTTCAGGCCTACCCCAAAGAATTGCTCTGCGGAAACGGCGGCGGAAGAGTTCTACCGCCACTTGGTCAAGCTGTTTGGGATCCCGACGGACATTGTGAGTGATCGAGACGCACGGTTCACCGGGAGATTCTGGACCCATCTCTTCAATATGATGGGGACGGAGCTAAAGTTCTCAACAGCCAACCACCCGCAGACGGATGGACAAACGGAGAGGATGAACCAGCTGCTGGAAGAGTACCTACGACACTATGTCACGGCCAGTCAGCGGAATTGGCTGGAACTGTTGGACACGGCGCAGTTTTGTTACAACTTGCACCGTTCCTCAGCCACTGGGTTCAGTCCGTTTGAGCTCGCTTTGGGCTATCAACCATCGACCCCTTCCGAAGTGGCCCTACAAAAGAAGGAAGGGCCATGTCCTGCTGCATACCATTTTGCCCGGAATAAGCAGGAAATGCTCGAGGAAGCACAGGACAGCCTTGCCAAAGCTGTCCGCCGCATGAAGAAGTATGCGGACCAGGGGCGTCGACCGCTAGAATTTCAGGTCGGTGACAAGGTCATGCTGAAATTGACACCCCAAATATGGAAGAAAGTGACGAGCAAGAGATGGCACAAGGGCCTCATTCAGCGGTATGATGGGCCATTCGAGGTGGTGAAGCGAGTTGGAGCAGTGGCTTATCGCTTAGCACTACCCGAGAGGATGAAGATTCATCCGACCTTCCATGTCAGCTTCCTAAAGCCCTACCATGAGGATGCGGATGCGGACCGCGTTAGGGCAAGACGTGCGCCATTGAATGTACGCACGGAATTGGAGAGGGAGGTTGACCATGTGCTGGACCGACGGGTGTTGGGTTACAGCAAGAAGAACCGGAGAACGGAGTACCTGGTTCTATGGAAAGGGTTGCCAATGTCGGAAGCGAGTTGGGAAAAGGAGGCTACACTCTGGCAGTTCGAGGACAAGATCCAGGAGTACCTCCACTCTATTCCGACGAGGGCGTCGGCTTCCTCAAGTGGGGGAGGTTTGTCAGCCCCTTAATGCTCGGACACGGAAATGGCTGCCAAGCGGACCCTCGATAGCATGGCAGCCCGGGAAAGGATCGAGGGAAGGAATGCCAAAGGATCAATGGGATATATATAGGGCGAGGGCCAAGCTAAGTGGGAAGGCGAGCTGGACTTCCCCACTTCCCTAAGGACTCGGTCAGGGAGTGAGCTGGCTGCCCTAACCGCCCGGAAGACTTGTTCTTGGGCGAGTAAGGCGGAAGACAGGTGGCGGGCCGTGCGGGCCTGAGCACTCCCGCAAGACCCGGTCAAGGGCAAGTGGGCTGGACGCCCCAACCTCCCGAAAGACCCGTTCAAAGGCGAGCTGGCAAGCAACGGGCATGCGGGTTCTCCCGAAGACTCGCTAGGGAAGTCGCTCGGGGGCGAGCGACGCTAATGTTCCATGCAATTGATCCAAGGCAAGGGCGCGGTGCCCATGACCGAACTGAGTGCGGGTGACACTCAGTCAGGCCCGATATACTCCGGTCGTGGAACGATGGAGTCTCGGTCAAGGTGCTGATCGAGGACTGTGCTGGCAGTCGATCTTATCCCTAGGAATAAGGGATAAGGGTGGTTATGGAAGCTGAGGTGTTCCCTAGAAACTAGGGATGAGGATTCCCCCACCTGCAAGTATAAATAGCCCCCGGGTCCCAAGGTCGAGAAGGCAGAAGGGGAGAGCAACTGGAGAGAGTTAGAGAGAACACTCTATCACCGATAGTCGAGCAAGGAAGTCCCGGCAACAGTGTGACCAGTCCCCCGACGCTGAGTGTGAACTCCCGGAGTGCAGTTCACCCGTCCAAGTGAGAAGTGCAAGTGCTGGAGTACGAGGCATATACTTGGACGTGGCCGTGCAAGGTCGTGTAAGGGTTTTGTGTGTTCTTGTAATTCGTGTTTGTGAATACAAGTGAGATTTCCCTTACCTTGCATTGTTCGATCTTGATCCTTGATTGCTAAACCTCGCCAAGCTATTTCGCTACGTGTGTGTGCTTCGGGTTGGCTGAGAGTGCACGGGACACTGCTCAGCACCATCGCAGGAACGGAAAAATTCGGGTGAGTTCCGACCCCTGTGACAGGCTCCATCATGCTCACGATTGCCCAAAAAGCGAGAAGCTATCAGCCTTTGTAAAGAGGACCGACTCTAACAATGATGATGAGCACACCAGAGTGGCTCCCCTCCAAATACTTAGTGCCATCCACTCATGAAGGAAGGCACAAGAGGAGGGACTGATGTACATATTGATAACCCTGAATGCCAAGAAGGAGGCAATAATGGTGGACACTAGCATGATGCACAACTTTGTGTCAGACCATGTTGTGCAAGCTCTTATGGATTGTGGGTCTAGAAGCAAGATAGTTGAATCAAAGCTATCAACTCCTAGAGTAGGTTTGTGCTTGTGATGGCCAAAGGAGTGCCGGTCTAGATTGTCCAATGGACAAGGAACATTGATGTCATGGTCATTCCAATGGATGAGTTTGACATAATACTAGGTAACAACTTTCTCATGAAAGATTGTGTTTTGGTTGTGCCACACTTGTCTGGTTTGTTTATTGCAGACTCAAAGAAGCTTTGGTTTGTTTGAGGATTTAAGGGCATCAATATTGTGGTGGAAATTCGAACGGAAAGATTTCGCCTATGTAGATAGCCAAAGGCAAGAAGAAGAGCCGGCCAACATACCTTGTGGCCATCCACGAGTCAGTGCTAGAGAATTTCATGATGTTATGCTTGATACGCTGCCCAAGGGCTTACTGCCAAGGCATGTGGTAGATCACGAAATTGAACTACTTCTCGGAACTAGACCACCTGTAAAAGCTCCTTACTAAATGTTGCCTAAAGAGCTGGAGGAGTTGTGGAGACAACTCCAAGACTTGTTTGATTCAAAGAAGGTTCCACCCTCCAAAGCGCCCTGTGGTGCCCCATTACTGTTTAAAGGGAAGCAAGACAGCATGCTGCGGTTGTGCGTGGACTACTGCAAGTTGAACAAGGTAACCATGAAGAACAAGTATCCCGTACCTTTAATTGCAAACTTGTTCAATCCACTTAGTGGGGCCGAATTCTTCACCAAGTTGAACATGAGATTGGGATATTGACAAGTTCGCATTGCAGAAGGCGACAAACCAAAGACAACAATAGTAACTCAGTATGAGTCTTATGAGTTCCGAGTCATGCTGTTTGTCTTGATAAATGCACAAGCCACATTATGTAATCTTATGAATGATGTCTTCCATGATATAACAAACAAGTTTGTGGTTGTGTATCTAGATGACATTGTTATTGATAGTTGGTCCCTAGAGGAACATTTTGGGTGTGTTTTGTGTTCCAATGGTTAAGGGAACATCAATTATATGTGAAGAAGGAAAAATGTGAGTTCTACGCGAAATATATCAAGTTCCTAGGCCATTTGATTGGAGGTGGTATGGTACAAATGGATCCTTGAAAGAGACAGTCCAACAAGATGTGGACAACTTCAACCAAAGCAAGTGAGCTATGGAGTTTCCTTGGTTTGGCTAACTACTACAGGAAATTAATAAAGGGATACTCGAAGATGGTGTCCCTGCTCACTACTCTGCTACAGAAGGGCAAGCCATGGACATGGGATGAGGCATGTGCAAATGCCTGTGATAAGATCAAGTCTTGGATTGTGGCTGAACTAGTGCTCAAGTTGTTAGACTTTGATAGGCTACTCAAAGTCCATACCGATGCCTTTGATCATATTGCAAGAGGAGTGTTTGTTCAAGGCAGGCACCTTGTTGCATTTGAAAGCTAGAAGTTGAAGCTGGCTAAGCAACGCTACTCTGCACACAAGAAGGAGATGCCGGTGGTCATGTAATGTCTCTGTGCTTGGCCAGTATACTTGTTGGGCACTTCTTTTGTGGTTAAAACTAACAATGTTGCGAATACCTTCCTTAAGACGCAAAAGAAGTTGTCCCCAAGGCAAGCATGTTGGTGAAATATGATTTCAAGTAGGAACATTCGCCAAAGCATCACAACCAGGTTGCTGACGCAATAAGCAGGAAGACAGTAGAGATGGTTGCTGCATTGACCCAATTGGAATTTGACTTGGTTGGCAAATTGATGGATCAAGTGAAGAAAGATCGGGTGTACTAGAAGCTAGACACGCAAATCCAAGATGGTACCATTAGGAGGTATTGGGTTGAGGATGGTGATGTGAATCTAAGTACGGTATCAAACTATCAATTTCATCATTAGGTGTCTCCAACAATAATACGTATCAAGATTCAAGTTCATGATTACTACATATGGATGCAAGAATGATGCAAAATATGAAGATTTTTGGAAGATAATGTGCTGAAATATTATTGTGATTGAGCACATATTGCCTTCCTAATTTGTTTGGAAAGCATATATGTTAGAATTTCTAGTTGCTAAACTTGCATGTTTCCTTTATTTTAGTTTCCCAACCTATGGGAACACTTTAGGAAACACAATGAGTTGCAAATATTGAAAATTGGCTTATTTAAAGGCTTGAAGTAGAGCTTGGACGAAAAACACACAAAAAGTTTTTAGATTAATAAGATGTGAGGTTTTACTCTATCTTCAATTCTTGATGAACCTTTGAACTTATTGAAGTCTTTTGTGGTGTTCACCCCCGACTTATCAATCAACCCTTTCATCGTTGATTGTGGCGTCTTCACTATACCAAGCTTCTTACCTCTTTATAGGTAATGGGTCGCGATTCCACCATGTCTATCGTTGAACATGATCTTTGGTGACCACATTCAATTCGGGTCTCATCACGGGTTAGTAAGGTTCATGTCACTCTTGGCATTGGGTCTTATCATGAGTTGGTAAGGTTTGTGTCATTTGGTATTAGAGCCAATGTTCTAGGTCATGCTCATCAATCTATCATTCAAAACTTGTTCTTTGCAGTTCTTGGGGTTCTTTCCCATGCTTTGATATTGGGTTTTATCACATGTCGGTGACGTTCTTATCATCTTTGGTATTGGGTTTCAGTACTAGTTGCTAAGGTTCTCATCAATTGGTATTAAATCTTTGGGTTCTAAGACAAGTTTCATCAATCTATCCTTCGAAACTTGTTCTTTGTAGTTCTTGGGGTTCTTTTCTAGAATTTGATGTTGGGTTTTATCATATGTTGGTGACATTCTTATTATCTTTGGTATTGGGTTTCACCACGAGTTGCTAAGGTTCTCATCAATTGGTATTAGATCTTTGGGTTCCAAGACAAGTTTCATTAATCTATCCTTAGAAACTTGTTCTTTGCAGTTCTTGGGGATCTTGTCCATGTTTTGATGTTGGGTTTTATCACATGTTGGTGATGTTCTTATCATCTTTGGTATTGGGTTTCACCACAAGTTGCTAAGGTTCTCATCAGTTGGTATTAGATCTTTGGGTTCTAAGACAAGTTTCAACTATCTATCCTCGAGTCTTTCATTTGTGTCAATTAGGCAGTGTCAATCCATGTGTCATACACTCATCTAGTTAGTCAAAGTTAGGTTTTGCTTTAGTGTCACACTGTCAAGTTTTGTGCTCTACAATTGTTTCGAGAAAAGAGAAGAAAACGGAAAGAAGTGTTCTACGGATTTGAGGACAAATCCCTTTTAAGAGGAGGGCAATGATGTAAATCCAAGTATGGTATCAAAGTATCAACTTCATCACCAGGTATCTCCAACAATAATACATCAAGTATCAAGATTCAAGCTCGTGATTACTGTATATGGATGTAAGAATGTTGCAAAATATGAAGATTTTTGGAAGATAATGTGCTGAAATATTATTGTGATTGAGCACGTATCACTTTACTAATTTGTTTAGATAGCATATATATTAGGATTTCTAGTTGCTAAACTTGCATGTTTCCTTTATTTTAGTTTCCCAACCTATGGGAACACTTTAGGAAGCACAATGAGTTGCAAATATTGAACATTTGCCTATTTAAAGGCTTGTAATAGAGCTTGGACGAAAAACATACACAAAGAGTTTTGAGATGAATAAGATGTAAGGTTTCACTCTATCTTTGGTTCTTGATGAACCTTTGAATTTATCAAAGTCTTCTATGGCATTCACCATCAACTTATCAATCAACCCTTTCATAGTTGATTGTGGCATCTTCACTATACCAAGGTTCTTACCTTTTTTATAGGTAATGGGTTGCGATTCCATTGAGTCCACCATTGAACACACTCTTTGGTGACCACATTCGATTGAGGTCTCATCACAAGTTGGTAAGGTTCTTGTCACTCTTGGCATTGGGTTTTATCACGAGTTGGCGAGGATCCTGTCAGATGGATTGCTGTACGCGAAGGGTAGTAATGTATTCATCCCCAATGGAGGGTTGAGGACTCAAACTATTACATGAACATCATGATGCACAATGGGCTAGGCATTCTGGATGGGAAAGGATGTTGGCGCTATTGACATGCTCCTACTTCTGGTTGAAGATGGAGAATGACATGGAGCTATACATCAAGATGTGCCTTGTTTGCCAATTGGGCAAGGTGGAACAATGCATTGAGGCAAGCTTGTTGCAACCTCTACCTATTCTAGAGAAACCCTAGGTGTCGGTTTCAATGGACTTCATCAGCGACTTCCCTGAGATAAAAGGTTTTGATGGAGTCTTGGTTGTGGTGGACTGGTTCTCGAAGTATGATGTCTTTAGACCTACACCAAAGAATTGCTTTGTGGAGATTGCAGTGAAAAAAGTTCTACCGCCATGTTGTCAAGCTGTTCAAGATCCCAACGGACATCATGAGTGATCATGATGCATGTTTCACTGGGAGATTTTGGACCCATCTCTTCAATATAATGGGGACGAAACTAAATTTCTCAACAGCAAATCATTAGAAGATGGATAGACAGATGGAAAGGATGAACCTACTACTAGAAGAATCCTGTGGCACTATGTGACCGCCAGTCATTGGAATTGGCTAGAGCTACTGGACACAGCACAGTTTTGCAACAACTTGCATTGTTCCTCGGCAACTGGATTCATTTCATTTGAGCTTGCTTTGGAATGTCAACCATTGACCCCTACCGAAGTGACCTTACAAAAGAAGGAAGGACCATGTCCTGTTGCCTACCACTTTGCCAGGAATATGCAAGAAATGCTAGAGGAAGCATAGGACAGTCTTGCCAAAGTTGTCTACTACATGAGGAAGTATGCAGACCAAGGGCATTGATTGTTGAAATTTCAGGTTGGTGACAAAGTCATGTTCAAATTGACGCCCCAAATTTGGAAGTGATGAGCAAGAGATGGCATAAGGGTCTCATTCAAAGATATGATTGACCATTTGAGGTAGTGAAGCAAGTGGGAGCAGTGGCTTATTGCTTAGCACTACTTGAGAGGATGAAGATTCATCCTACCTTCCATGTTAACTTCCTGAAGCCATACCATGAAGATGTTGATATTGAATGCACCAAAGAAAAGCATGCTCCATTGACTGTGCACACAAAATTGGAGAGGAAAGTTGAAGTTGTGCTAGACCAACGTGTGCTGGTGTACAGCAAGAAGAACCAGAGAATAGAGTATCTATTTGTACGGAAGGGTTTACCAATGTCAAAAGTGAGTTGGGAGAAGGAGGCAACACTCTGGCAATTCGAGGACAAGATCTAGGAGTACCTCCGCTCTATTTCAATGAGGGCGTTGGCTTCCTCAAGTGGGGGAGGTCTGTTAGCCCTTTGATGCTTGAACACGAACATAAGCTGCAATGCTAGCCCTCGTAGGCATGGCAGCTTGGGATCATGATTGAGGGAAGATTGCCTGAAAGATCAGTTGGAAAGGAACACACTTGGCAAAGTGCGGGGTGTGCTTGTGCGTGGGCAAGGGCTATGCAGCCACATTATGCTCCTGCAAGTGTCAAGATAGGCGGACTTGTGTATGCTACTGCAATTTTCGCTCAGGTGTGGATGATGTAGATGTGTTATCCTACCGCAAGTATCGAGCATTGTGGATGTGCTATGTTATTGCAAGTATTGCTAACGGATAGGCGGCATCGACACATGCTATGCTACCATGAATGTCACTCATGAGTGGGCAATGCAAACATGTTATGCTACCGTGAATGTCACTCACAAGCGGGCGATGTGGACGTGTTGTGCTACCGCGAGAATCACTCCTATGCGGGCGATGAAGACACGTTATACTATCATGACCGATCAAGTGTTACTCTTGGATGGTGCAACTAGTGGTTGATCCAAGGCATGGGCATGGTGCCCATGACATAATTGAGTGTGGGCGTCACATTGGTAGACCCAGTAGACTCCGGTGGTGTGGACCATGGGGTCATTGTGAAGGTGCTAACCGTCTTATCCAGTGGCAGTTATGGAAATGTGGGTTCCAAGCAATTCTAGAATTGCGGGTTGTTTCCAAGTAATTAGAGAATCATGGGCTCTCCCCACAAGGATAAATAGAGCTTCATGTTTGGAAGGTCAAGACATAGAAAAGGAGAACTAGAAAACAATGAGACAACCTTCAGAATAGTGCATGAACTCTTGGGGTGAAGTTCACTTGTCCCCTGTCTAAGTGAGGAGTGCAAGTATAGGTTACATGAGGCACATACTTGGAAGTGACAATGTAAGGTCGTGTAAGGATTTTGTGTATTCTTATAATCCGAACTATGAATACAAGTGAGATTTTCCCTTACATTGTTGTATCGTTCGATCCTAATCCTTGTCATAAAACCTTAGTGGGCAATTTTGCTATGCCTGTTTGGGTTGGTTGAGAGTGTGCGTGACATTGCTTAGCACCATCACAAGATCGAAAAAGTTTGGGTGATTTCTAACCCCCATGACAGCTAGTATGACTACAACCATTTTATCGCAAAACTAATAGCTCCACATCCCCTAGGTTTTTTAGGGTTTTCTTTTGTGGAGGCCAATACAACTGCACATTGTTTCATCACAGAACTAATTATTCCACATCCCTAGGGTTGTATTCCCTTAGAGGCCAATATGGCTACACACCATTTTGTCATGAAAATAATAATTATGCATCCTCAAGGTTGTATTACATTTAAATGTAGGCTGAAGCTATTATGACTACACATTGTTTCATCACAGTACTAATCATTCTACATACCTAATGTTGTATTCCTATAGAGTTAGGTAGAGACGAATACAACTATTTATCATTACTTGCGAAGTGATGGAGCGTCAATGCATTCCTACAATTGAGATTCAACATATTTTTCATTTGGTAGGGTCACCCTAAGATTGATAGGGTCCATGCCATTGAGGGTAAGAACCATTTTGCTCGAATTTCTCGGGACCACCGTAGTAATTATATGTCTCCTAAGTATGGATGCTCAAGTCAACCCTTGGCACAAGGCCATGCAAGGAACCCAGCTGTCTAATATTCTAATTTAACATAATAGTGTAAGATGTAGTGGTGCATGCAACACTATCCAATTAATGGAGGGGCAAACTGTTGACACCTTGGTTTCAGCTCGTCCTTGTGAAAAGGCTGGCCAGTGTGATGTAAACTCTTGATGACCATGCCCGAGGCACAATCATACATTGCACACGATTGCCTAAATGGTAGAAACTCGGTTGGACATTGGAAAATCATTATTGCCCTGCAATACTGAGCCAAATAACTTTAGGATCCCTAGAACCTATCCAAAATAGGGTAGAATTCCATAAAATAGAAGCAGAAGGATTAGAATGCGGCAAAACTAAGTGTCTAGGGACTGAAAATGCAAAAAAGGGAAGTATGGGCTTAAACCGACCGAGCTACCCATTAACCTAGTCCAATTTACCTAATGACATTAGCCATGATGTTAATGATGTGATTGAAGTGACCAGAGCTGAGTAGTGGATAAGTTGAGGTACGTGCCACCGATCCAGATAGAAGAGAAGAGGGAATTGGAGGTCCTACCCTAAGAAACCTAAGATTAACATAGAGTCGTTTGATGATACTCGAGTAGGTGTTGCTGCATACATGTTCAAATCTAGCTTAAGGTAATGATCCTACTTTGGGACTTTATCAAGTTTCCTACTAATTAGTCATCAACATGTAGAACCATAGCTCACCATTTGAAGGAGGACTTAGTGCCTTAGGCCTCTGCCTAACTATCATCTCACTTTTCTTTATTTCTTTAGCCATTGTAATGCCCATGTGACAATGTGAGAACACAAGTTTTTAGCATGAAGGCTAGTACGCTGCATGGGGTTCTACCTTTCGATAGGTGCTTTCGTGGGAATTGTAGTGGTAAAAGGTTTGATTTTATGCTTCACTAGAATAGGATTTCAATTTGTAGTATTGCATTGAAATTGCTAAGACTATTTGTTTGATGCCATGATATTATTGGAGTTGATATCTTGTAGGGCTATGAGTCATAAGGATGGCTAACTATTACATGATGGGTTGATCTTGCTTGCATGTCTACGTAGCATAAGACCATGTAATTGCTAAGCATATATTTGCATCTTTACTTTTCATTGGTTGTACATGATTTAATTTCCTCTAGCATGTCAAATTGGGCTTGTAATGTTCACCTTCGGCGAAGTTGAGAGCGAATGAGATTAGGAATAGTGAGGCCAACATTTGCCAGACTTGATTAGGATGCTGTCTGTCACGGGGCTGATGCGGGCCACAAATTTTCCACACCCTGCTAGACGTCGACACTCCACTTGCCGACCAGCCACACACCGGGCGTACTGTCGAGGCCGAACAATCACCGAACCGAAGAAGCAACACTGAGGAATACAAGAACACAATTGGGAAAACGTAACTCGTATTCACATATATTACAAGTACACGAAAAACCCAACCCAGGACAGAACTCTTACACGCAGTCTCACGAGCCTATGCCTTACAGCCTCGCACCGCTTGCACGCCCGTCTTGTGCCTTCTCTTAAGAACACCGGACTGCGGGTCCGACTTGACTTCCACTCCTTGGAATCTCAGCCCTCTGTGCCTCCTGACTGCCCTGGTCGTCCTTGCTGCTCTGCTGGCTTCTCCTCGTGAGTTCTTGGTGCCTCCTCTCTGCAGAATGAGACTACCCCTTTATATAGAGGAGCCTTGCGAGCCCAATATGGCAACTGACATCTTGGAATCCCTTGATTCACTCCCTCAGTTTCCAGCCTGTCCAATCCCTCCTGGATTGTTTCCATAACTGATTGGTTGCCAAATCTGTCCAACCCGTCCATGATTGTTTCCATAATAGATTAATTGCCTTTCCCGGATTGCTCGCTCAGATTGACTTGGCACTAGCTAAGACTCGTCGACCCGATCCATCCTCCTCTAGGATCCACGTCCTTGATCTCCTTCCTAAGATCACGGTCGTCTGAACGGGATTGCTGCATCCACCGGTGCTCGAGCATGGTCAAGAACTTAACCGATCTCCACAAGTAGTCAACTTCCTTGCCGCTTCCTTAGCGTCTACCGGGCTTGCTGAGTTATGCGCACTCCTAGAGTGCCTTTGCGCGATCGTATCAGGTTCACCGAACCTCCTAGAGCATTGCACCGTGCCTTGCTCGTGGGCATCCTCACTGCCCACCCGCGCATTTGCCTACTTGTGCCTTGTGGCACTTCCTGGCCACAATCTAGTCCCTCAGCACACTGCCGAGCCTTGATCAGTTGTTCCCTTCACCGGTGCCTCCATGCACGCTTGTGTGACTATCTCCACACTTGCCTGCTTATGGACTTGCAATTGATCCCAACACCTCGCACTTGACAGCCCACGCATCCTCGCGTGCAGGCTATGCGCTACCACTACCCGAGGTACGGCTTGTGGTGCGCATTCTCCGGGGCTTGAGCTCAGGGGTCTAACAAACCTCCCCCACCCAAGGGATTCGACGCCCTCGTCGAATGAGACTCTTGGTACCGCTGGATGAGGTCTTCGTACTGCCATAGGGTGACATCCTTCTCCCAAGTCGCCTCTAACTCGGGTAGGTCCTTCCACTTGACCAAGTACTCCGTCCTCCTGTTCATCTTGCTGTATCCCAGCACTCGGTGATCAAGTATGCCTTCCACCTCCTTGTCGAGTTCCTTCCTCATAGTGAGAGGGGCGTGCTTCACCTTGTTGCGCTCCGGATGCTCCTCGTCTCTATGGTAAGGCTTAAGAAAACTGACGTGGAATGTCAGGTGCACCTTCATCCTCTCTGATAGTGCTAGCCGATAGGCTACTGGTCCGACTCTCTTGATCACTTCAAAAGGTCCATCGTACCGCTGGAACAAGCCCTTGTGCCAGCGCTTGCTCGTGATCTTCTTCCAGATCTGTGGGGTGATCTTCAACATCACTAAGTCCCCCACCTGGAACTCCAGCGGCGTCCAGTTCTTGTCCGCATACTTCTTCATCCGCTTGGCAGCCTTGGCGAGGCTATCTCTTGCCTCTTCCAGCATCTCCTGCTTGTCACACGCGAATCGATATGCGGCCGGGCATGGCCCTTCCTTGCGTTGCAATGCCACCTCCTGCGGCGTTAGTGGTTGGTAGCCCATTGCCAACTCGAACGGGCTATGACCCGTTGCAGAGGAGCGGTTCAAGTTGTAAGACAACTGAGCCGAGTCAAGCAAGTCTAACCAATTCCGTTGACTTGCTGAGACATAGTGCCTCAAGTACTCCTCCAGTAGTGCATTCACTCGTTCTGTCTGGCCGTCCGTCTGTGGATGATTGGCCGTCGAGAACTTCAGTTCGGATCCTAGCAGCCCGAACAAGCATGTCCAAAAGTTGCCTGTGAACCGAGCGTCTCGGTCACTCACGATCTCCGTCGGTACTCCAAAGAGCTTCACCACAGAGCGATAGAAAGCCTCAGCTGTGCAATTCTTGGTCACGGGGGTGAAAATCGCGTACTTGGAGAAGCAGTCCACAACCTTTCACCTCTGGAAAATCGGACACAAAGTCCATGGAAACTGATACCCAAGCTTCTCTGGCACTGCCAAGGGTTGTAGGAGACCGGCCTCTACTTGCCTCTCCACCTTGTCTTGTTAACAAATGAGACAAGTCTTGACGTATAACTCAACGTCGTCGGCCATCTTTGGCCACACATAGGACCTCGACAATAGGGCTAGCGTCCGCTCGCAACCTGGATGTCTAGCCCAAGGACTGTCGTGACTCTCCTTCATCAGCTGGTAGCGCAATCCCTCTCCGCTAGGGACAAGCAAACGGCCACCTTTGCCATACAACAGCCCATCTTCCAACCAATACCGCCTCACCGTCCCATCCTTGACTTGCTCCACTAGGAGTTGATAGGTCTTGTCCCCTAGTATAGCGATCTTGACCTCTTGGAGGAAGTCGGAGGTTACTTGAGTCAAAGCCGCCACCTGGTCCGAAGCCTTCCGACTGAGGGCATCTGCCACTAGGTTGTGCCTCCCCGGTCGGTGTTTCCACTCGAAGTCATACTCCGCTAGGAACTCTTGCCACCGCGCTTGCCTTGGTGACAACTTCGGTTGTGACTTGAAGAAGGTATTGGTGACATTGTCCGTCTTGACCACGAATGTGGTTCCTAGCAGGTACACTCACCACACCCTCAACCTCAAGCAATGCACCACAGCCAGCATCTCCTTCTCGTGTGCTGAGTAGCGCTGCTCAGCCGGCTTCAACTTCCAACTCTCGAACGCCATGGGATGTCCGTCTTACACGAGAACTCCTCCTATAGCACGATCTGAGGCATCAGTATGCACCTCAAACGGCCTCTCAAAGTCCGGGAGCTTGAGCACGGGCTCCGTCACAATGGCGGTCTTCACCTTGGAGAACGCCACTTCACAGTCCTCATCCCATGTCCACTTCTGCTCCTTCCGCAGCAAATCAGTCAAGGGACTCACCTTCTTTGAGTACCCCTTGATAAACTTGCGGTAGTAGTTGGCCAGCCCCAAGAAACTCTGCAACTCGGACACCGATTTTGGTGGAGGCCAATCCTGGATCGCCTGCACCTTCTTGGGGTCCATCCGCACCTGCCCTTGGCCAATCACATGGCCAAGGAATCGGATCTCCTGCATGCCAAACTCGCACTTCTCCCTCTTTACATATAGGGAGTATTGCCTAAGCCGCTCAAAAACAGCTTGCAAGTGTTGCACATGTTGTGCCAAGTCCCTGCTATACACGACAATATCGTCCAAATAGACGACCACAAACTGATCCAGCATGTCGTGAAACACATCATTCATCAAGTTGCAGAATGTGGCAGGAGCATTGGTTAAACCGAATGGCATTACCAGGAATTCAAAGGATCCATAACGAGTTACCATTGTGGTCTTGGACTTGTCTCCTTTGGCGATGCGGACTTGCCAATATCCTGAACGCAAGTCCAGCTTGGAGAAGACCCTCGCCTCACCTAGGCGATCAAACAGGTCTGCAATCAGGGGCACCGGGTACTTGTTCTTTACCGTGACCTTGTTCAATCCACGGTAGTCGACACACAATCGGAGAGAGCCATCCTGCTTCTCCTGGAATAACACCTGGGCTCCATAAGGGGCTTTGGAGGGCTGGATCTTTCCCGCATCCAGCAACTCGGTCAGCTGACTCTGCAGCTCTACTAGCTCCTTCGGGGACATCCGGTACGGGGCTTTGGCTGGGGAACGGTAGCCCTCTTGGCAACTCCTCCGGCATCACATCCTGGAATTGCTCGAGCACTTCCACGACCTTGTGTGGAATCTCACGGTCCGCCTCTGTCTCCTGCACGTCCACTTCCCTAATAGCCGCAAGGTAAGTGGGATACCCCTTCTTCATTCCTCGTGCCAATTGCATTGTAGATACCTTCTCCGTGGCTACCTCCTCGAAGCGTGCAAGGCCTCAGTATCCTTGCACAAAACAGGGTCGTCGTGGATCTCCAATGACGATGCCTCCCACATGAGGCATGATGGTGATCACCGCATCTGCAAAGAAGCTATTCCCAAGGATGAGGTCGTAATCATCCAAAGGAACCACCATTAGATCAATTGTACCCTCCCAAGCCTCTATCTTGATGGGCACATCCCTTGCCAACCCGCCCATTGGTTGGCTCTTGGAGTTCACCGCCTTCAATCGGCTATGAGAGCGTTCCACTCGCAACTCCAAGGTTCGTATCATCCGATCCGATACGAATGTGTTGGTGGCGCTAGTATCCACCATGGCTGACATCCGCCTGCCATTCAAGGTCACATCCATGAACAATAGACTGTGGCATACCTTAGGGCGCTCGCTCCGCATAGTGCTGAGGCCCTGCAGTGGGGCAACACGCTGCACCTGGTCCTCGTCGGAGTCATCCGACCGTAGGGTAGTAACCTTCCCCTCCCGCTTTGGGCACTCCTTTGCCCTATGGGGTCCATTACATATGAAGCAGCCCAGGTGTGTCCGAGGATCCTTCCTTCCATTGGCTCCCTCGATCACCTTCGCCTTCCCTTTGTCTGGTCGGGTCAGCTGCTTCTCCTTGCCCTTCCCTGACTTCCCTTTCAAGTATGACTTGGACTTCTTGTCCTTGTCCATCGGCTGGGCCTTCTTGCTCCCCTCCTCGGCGCGAGCAATCTGTAAGTCCAGCAGTGCGTCCGCTGCAGCTAAGGCAGAAGGAAGGTCTCTTACCCCTTGCCTCCTTAGCTCGAGTTGAGCCCAAGGTTGCAACCCCTTCAGGAACGTGTACAACTTGTCAGTCTCTAACATATCCGTCACGTTTAGCATCAGTGCGCTAAACTCCTTCACGTAGTCTCGCATTGGTCCGCTGCGCCTCAACTTGGCCATCGCATCCCGAGCAAGCCATGCTGTGTTGCTCGGCAGGAACTGCTCTTTCAGCTCCTTCTTTAGTGCCTCCCAGGTCTCCATCTGGGGTCTACCTGCACTGATATCGTCTTGGACTCGGGTCCTCCACCATAGCTTCGCATCCTTGGCAAGGTACATGGTGGTGATCGTCACCTTCTTGGCGTCGGGGATCTTCGCAGCAGCGAAGTAGTTCTCCATATCCCATATGAAGTTCTCTAGATCCTTGGAACTCCTTGTTCCTTCAAACGCCTTTGGCTCTGGGACCTTCATCTTCCCACGAGGCTCATTCGATGGCCTCGCCTGGGACACCAATTGCCGCTTGATCAGGACCACATCATCCTTCAGGGTCGCCACATCAAGCCTGATCGCCTTTAGCAGATCAGTCACGGTTCCTCCAAGATTGTCGCCTTTGCCGACGTTGTCCTCCAAAGCAGCAACGCGGGGTTCCAGCGTAGCGGTTGGGTCTGCTTGTCCAGTGAGATCTGCAATACGGCCTTCCAGCGCCGCCAATCGCTCCCGCAACGCTTCCATCACCCTGGTCCACACGGTTGCTGTTTGTAGGGTACACGTGGTCTTTGACAAAGGGGCTCCTCCACCCAAACGCAGCACCACTCACACGGGTACTCCGGCTGATCACGGGCAGAACCTCGGCTCTGATACCAACTGTCACGGGGCTGATGCGGGCCACAAATTTTCCGCACCCCGCTAGGCGTCGACACTCCACTTGCCGACCAGCCACACACCGGGAGTACCGTCAAGGCCGAACGATCACCGAACCGAAGAAGCAACACCGAGGAATACAAAAACACAATTGGGAAAACTTAACTCGTATTCACATATATTACAAGTACACGAAAAACCCAACCCAAGACAGAACTCTTACACGCAGTCTCACGAGCCTATGCCTTGCAGCCTAGTGCCGCTTGCACACCCGTCTTGTGCCTTCTCTTAAGAACACCGGATTGCGGGTCCGACTTGACTTCCACTCCTTGGAATCTCGGCCCTTTGTGCCTCCTGACTACCCTGGTCATCCTTGCTGCTCTGCTGGCTTCTCCTTGTGAGTTCTTGGTGCCTCCTCTCTGCAGAATGAGACTACCCCTTTATATAGAGGAGCCTTGCGAGCCCAATATGGCAACTGACATCTTGGAATCCCTTGATTCACTCCCTCAGTTTCCAACCTGTCCAATCCCTCCTGGATTGTTTCCATAACTGATTGGTTGCCAAATCTATCCAACCCCTCCAGGATTGTTTCCATAACAGATTAATTGCCATTCCCGGAGAAACTTTCCCGGATTGCTCGCTCGGATTGACTTGGCGCCAGCTAAGCCTTGTCGACCCGATCCATCCTCCTCTAGGATCCACATCCTTGATCTCCTTCCTAAGATCATGGTCATCTGAATGGGATTGTTGCATCCACCAGTGCTCGAGCATGGTCAAGGACTTAACCGATCTCCACAAGTAGTCAACTCCCTTGCCGCTTCCTTAGCGTCTACCGGGCTTGCTGAGTTATGTGCACTCCTAGAGTGCCTTTGCGCGGTCGTATCAGGTTCACCGAACCTCCTAGAGCATTGCACCGTGCCTTGCTCGTGGGCATCCTCACTGCCCACCCGCGCATTTGCCTACTTGTGCCTTGTGGCACTTCCTGGCCACAATCTGGTCCCTCAGCACACTACTGAGCCTTGATCGGTTGTTCCCTTCACCGGTGCCTCCATGCACGCTTGTGTGACCATCTCCACACTTGCCTGCTTATGGACTTGCAATTGATCCCAACACCTCGCACTTGACAGCCTACACATCCTCGCATGTAGGCTATGCGCTACCACTACCCCGAGGTACGGCTTGTGGTGCGCATTCTCTGGGGCTTGAGCTCAGGGGTCTAACACTGTCCCACTACACCTTTTGAGTCGGATACTCATTTCTCTTACCTTGAATCTCTAATCCTTGGGAATGATGGAAGTCAAGAGATTGGGAAAAAAACTTTGCGAGCGGCTACATAAACATCCTCAGGTAGCACTTGAGCTAGCGACTCCAATCTTCCTTCCCTTGGGTCTATTGTGCGGCCCTTGGGTATTCATTTGTTCAATGCAAGAAAATTATTTTCCATAATTAGCGCTTCACAATTAAACATGACATTTTCTAAAAATTAATCCCTTATTTTCCCAATACTCTAAATGAAAAATCTAAGCTGAGAAATGGACCCCATGATGATCTAGGACATCTCGTGACTTCTACGAACTCATAAAATGATTCTCTTTGTGGGCTTGACCCTGTCTCCCAAAACTTGGTGTTGCACCACTACATGTTTCTTATTTTTTCATATTTTTTATGAATTGACGAACAAATAGACTTTCGTTACTTTATAAACATCTATGAACCTTCTTGACCGTACATAAGTGTCATGACCCACTCCTAACCCACGAGGTATTGTCCACTCTGGGCAGGTACCTCTCTGTGGACCCACACACCCTCACGGTTTTGTCCCCTAAAAGGTGCCTTACAAAATCAAGGAATCAATAGGGAACCACCCCTTTAAGCACATCACACATCTACCTCCCACGTGATGTGAGATCTCTCTATGGATCCAAACCCCATGGGGCCCAATGGTCCTCCGTTGGCACACCTCCAATTGGGAATGGCTCTGATACCAACTATCATGACCCTCTCCTAACCCGTGAGGTATTGTCTGTTTTGGGTAGGTACCTCTCTGTGGGCCCACTCACTCTCACAATTTTGTCCCCTAAAAGGCAAAGGAGATCCCATATCGCTCAAGAGGCGGATGTGTGATGTGCTTAAAAGGGGCGGTACTTCCCTATTCATTGAGACACGTTTTAAAACCGTGAGGCTAGGAGAGTCAAAGCAAACAATATCTCGTGCTAGGGGAGTGGACTATGATAGTTTGTATCAGAGCCATTCCCAATTGGAGGTGTGCCAGTAGAGGACCACCGAGCCCCATGGAGGGGTGGATCCATGAAGAGATCCCACATTGCTCGAGAGGTGGATGTGTGATGAGCAAAGGGGTGATTCCCGTGTGATTCTATGAGGCGCCTTTTAGGGGACATAACTGTGAGGATGAGTGGGCCCACACAGAGGTACCTACCCAAAGCGGACAATACCTCACCGGTCAAGAGCGGGCTATGACAATAAGTGGGAGCTGACAAGAGTCTGGTCTTTCTACTTGATTTCTAGATTAGGACTGACAAATAACTAATGGACTCTTACTATTGCTCGTGACTTAACCACATGACTACAAGTCTTTCTATATCTATAGCAAAAGAGAGGGACACTTGTGTAATAAGGACAACAAAAAGATGTGATATGTGGCTAAGGATGACAATTCAAAAATGGCATAGTGCAAAGGTATTTCCCAATCGATGGTCACCATGATCTGAACACCATTAGTGAAGTGGAGACGACATTCATCCACCATCTTTTCAAGATCATCTTCAAGATGGGTCCATCGTTCTCTATGGCGTCCTAGACTTGGTGGTAGGCACACTACTTGTGCCTATAGTGAAGAGTGCAATCCTTATGTGAATCCGGCTACAGTATTAAAGTATCAATTTCATCACCAGGTGTCTCCAACAATAATACATCAAATATCATGATTTAAGCTCATGATTACAGCATATGTATGCAAGAATGTTGCAAAATATGAAGATTTTTGAAAGATAATGTGCTGAAATATTATTGTAATGAAGCACATATTATTTTCCTATTTTATTTAGATAGCATATATGTTAGGATTTCTAGTTGCTAAACTTGCATGTTTCCTTTATTTTAGTTTCCCAACCTATGGGAACACTTTAAGAAACACAATGAGTTGCAAATATTGAAAATTGGCCTATTTAAAGGCTTGTAATAGAGTTTGGACAAAAAACACACATAAAGAGTTTTTAGATTAATAAGATGTGAGGTTTTACTCTATCTTCAGTTCTTGATGAATCTTTGAACTTATCGGAGTCTTTTGTGGTGTTCACCCCCGACTTATCAATCAATCATTCCATAGTTGATTGTGGCATCTTCACTATACCAAGGTTCTTACCTCTTTATAGGTAATGGGTCGTTGTCCCATTGAGTCTGCTACCGAACACGATCTTTGGTGACCTTATTCAATTCGAGTCTCATCACAGGTTGGTAAGGTTCTTATCACTCTTAGCATTGGGTCTTATCACGGGTTGGTGAGGATCATGTCAGTTGGTATCAAAGCCAATGTTCTAGGTCAAGCTCATCAATCTATCCTTTGAAACTTGTTCTTGGCAGTTCTTGGGGTTCTTTTCCATGTTTTGATGTTAGGTTTTATCACATGTTGGTGACGTTCTTATCATCTTTGGTATTGGGTTTCACAACTAGTTGCTAAAGCTCTCATTAGTTGGTATTAGATTTTTGAGTTCTAAGACAAGTTTCATTAATCTATCCTTTGAAACTTGTTCTTTGCAATTCTTGGGGTTCCTTATCACATTTTGATGTTGGGTTTTATCACATGTTGGTGACGTTCTTATCACATTTGGTATTGTGTTTCACCATAAGTTACTAAGGTTCTTATCAGTTGATATTAGATCTTTAGGTTCTAAAACAAGTTTCATCTATCCTTGAGTCTTTTCTTCATGTCAATTAGTCAATGTCAATTCTTGTGTCACTCACTCATTCAGTTAGTCAAAGTTAGGTTTTGCTTTAGAGTCATGCTATCAAGGTTCGAGCTCTGCAATTGTTTCAAGAAAAGAGAAGAAAACGGGTATAAGAGTGCTGCGGATTTGAAGACAAATCCCTTTCAAGAGGAGGTGAGTGATGTGAATCCAACTACAGCATCAAAACATCAACTTCATCACCAAGTGCCTTCAACAATAATACATCAAGTATCAAGATTCAAGCTCGTGATTACTACATGTGTATGCAAGAATGTTATAAAATATGAAAATTTTTGGAAGATAATGTGTTGAAATATTATTATGATTGAGCACATATCACTTTCCTATTTTATTTAGATAGCATATATGTTAGGATTTCTAGTTACTAAACTTGCATGTTTCCTTTATTTTAGTTTTCCAACCAACGGGAACATTTTAGGAAACACAATGAGTTGCAAATATTGAAAATTAGCCTATTTAAAGACTTGTAATAGAGCTTGGATGAAAAAAAGACACATTGAGTTTTCAGATGAATAAGATATGAGGTTTTACTCTATCTTTGGTTCTTAATGAACCTTTGAACTTATCAACCATTCCATAGTTGATTGTGGCATTTTTACCATACCAAGGTTATTACCTCTTTAAAGGTATTGGGTCGCAATTCCACCGAGTTTGCCGTCGAACAAGGTCTTTGGTGACCTTATTCAATTCGGGTCTCATCACAAATTGGTAAGGTTCTTTTCACTCTTGGCATTGGGTTTTATCATGGGTTGGCGAGGATCGCATCAAACCCTAGACATAGTTGTGACAGCCCCTCTTCAGGATTACTTCTTCAAGGCTAAGGATGAAATTAGAAATATAAAGTCACCACTAATCATTCAAGAATCAAAGTGTAACGTCGACTATAAACCTATTATTACCAAGGGATCATGGCACTACCTCTTAGGTTTCTATAAGTCTGTCCCAAACAAACTATGGATTTGGGGGTCCCATTACATTTGAAAGGCTTGCAAGCCAATAAAATACCATAAAATCGGTACTCTAGAGTCATTCCTAAGTTCGCCTTGCACAAAATATGGATAGCTAACTTCTAATGGTTGAATTTCTCTTTTTTCTAACCACCTATCAAATTTTTTATTCAAAACATTCGTGTTCATAATGTCTAGAATGCATTCAAGTCAATAATGGTCCATTATTAGGACTTGAATCATTATAACCCAACCTTTCTTTCAAAATATTTCCCTTAATGTGCTTTGAAAATCAGGGTTGCATATGGGGCAACACATGGCATGGGCCTCACAAAGGAATATAGCGGTAATAATTAGAAAATTTTCATGATCGAGGGAATCTCTAAACAAGTATACACCACACCACAACTAATATGCATGCAAAAGGGAAAGAGAAAACGCAACAAAAAGCACACAACTTAGATTATGAGGATTTCTAATGGTGGTAACTCCACTTTCGGCCTATTCCGAAGTCATTCACGCGAAGCAATCATGAAACATAATTTGAGGCTCAATTTCAACCAAGAACTAGTAATGGATAGCATGATTCTTCCTCAAGACAATTTAAAAAGCATGTTTCACTTTAGCCCAAATCATCGCCAATTCCTTCCGCGACAATTAGCGCAAGTGAATAATCAAGTGACTAAGAATAGCTAGGAACGGCCCGAGTTCACACGTATATTCGATTGAGAAGTAATCATTGAGACGTGGCACAATTTCTTCTTCAAAAACACCTTGAAAAATGGTTTTGAATTCAACTTAGATAAACTCCGATTCAAATGGATGTGATCAACAAAATGGACAAGCGAGCACTTAAAAAAAAGCTAGAAATTGTCTCACATTCAAACGCAAATTCAGCCCAACAAATTTGGCGAAACAGAGCAACATCCCTTCTTAAAGAAACAACTTGAAATAAGTTTATAAAATTGAGTGTGAATCAACTCTAATTCACGGCAAGTGAACAGTTCAAAACCTTCATCAAAATGGACCAAGAAGAGCTATAGACCAACGAGAAATCAAGGCAACCAAATTCTTTGTTTAAATCTGTAACTTAACAGAGATTCAACTCCCAAATGACTTAAACAACAATTGGCATAAGTAGAATCAATCTTTCCCCATAAATAGTTTTACACTCGTCCTGACCGATCTCAAAATCACTCATCAAAATAACAAGATTCAAATCAGCAACTTTGGCAACTAGTCGATTGAAATTCAATCCTTAATCAACCCGGGCAATCGCATGCATGGGCCCGGACCTTTCCCAAAAAATGGCTGTAGGTTCAATGTTGATGAAACTTTGAAACCATTCATCACCAGCATCAGACCTCAAAACTATTGACATTAGGCCCTGAATCAACCTATACATTTTAGGGGCACCGTCGAACTTTTCCCCAAAAATGGTTTCAAAGTCAACAACGATCAATCCTAGTAACTTCTCATCAAATCAACAACAAAGAGCCAAAATTCAGCTACAAATACTTCACCATATTGCCTAAAAACCAACCCATCAAGACTAGGTATAACCATGTCTAAGTGAAACAAAGAAGTGGAGTCACAAAGACATGCAAATCAAGCATAAAAATGGCTGTGAAACCAAGACATAACAGCAAGAAAATAGCAGGAAACCTCGAATCATATGTAGCAAAACACATAGCTAGAGGAACCAACAAGCATGGATCGTTATAATGGGTATCAACCAAAGAGACGCGACAGCAGCAAAATGAGCCGTAAATGAATACATGAGCAGCAGCAAATAAACAGAAAATCAATAGCAAATGAGCAGCAGCAGCAAACAAGAGAACAAAAATGAGTAGAAAGGGAGAAGAAGGAAGAAAGTAGACAAGGTCCACACTTCGTCTAGACATAGGTGAAAAGAGGCCAAACAGCAGCAGCTAAGGAAGGATCGAGCAGCAGCAATGAGCCCAAGCAGACGCACACAACAACTGACCAGCTCTCGGCTCAGTTGGACCACAAGTAGCAGCAAGGAAGCAGGAGCCCACAAGCTAACAAATAGCAGCAAAGCTGCGGGAGGAGTGGCAACAAACCAGGAGCAATGGAAGCTCAGACAAAGAACTCGAGCTGCAGCAGCAAGAGAAGATCAGGCAGTGGAGAGCTGTTGAACGAAGGCGAGCCACACTTGAGCAGCAGGGCGAGCAGGGTCGCTCAAATAGCAGTAGGAAGGCTGCCGAGCAGAGTCGAGGGAGGGAGCAGCAGCACGGCAAGAGGCTGGACGGAGGAGGCAGAATCGAGCAGAGGTAAGCCGTGCTAAAGGGCGAGCTGAGCAGAGGAGGATGAGCTTGAGGTGGATGGCGAGCAATAGTGAGGCACGAGCAGAGGTCGAGCTGGGATGTTGGGTGAGTAGAGCAGTTGCAACTCCGGTTTTGGTCGAGCTGTTGTGAAGGGCGATTGAAGGAGAGGAAGGTGAACAACGGTGTGGCTGATTGAATAGTAGAGATGCCGAGCCGAGAAAGAAAGTAAGAGGAAGAGCTAAGGCAAGCAGAAGTTGAACAGAACCAGATATGGCGCGAACAGAGGGGAGCAGCAGCATTAGGCAACAATCATGAACTGTAGAATAGAGGCAGCAATAGTGAGCTATGGGGAACAGGAACACCAAGCGTACAGCAACAGTAGTGTTTGGAATTCACAATGGAGCGAAAGCGTTTATTTTAAAATTTTATTTTTGAAACTAAGACTTCATAATAATTTAAAATTCTAATTACATAAATTTTATATTATATATCTAAAACTATGTTCGAATTTTGGGTTTAAATCCAAGTATTAATATCATATCTAAACGGATTTAAATCCACTGATCACAAATCTTTTAGAGCAAATATTTCAACTAGGTGCGCATGTGCCCACTTTTCATGATATACATACTAGGTTTTCTTATAGAAATTGAGAATAATTCTTATAAATGTTCATGCACAAATGTGTATTTTCTTTTTCTTTCTCTCGCCTATTTATGTTCGCCTTTGACGGCCACCAAAGAGGTTGATTGATTTTTGTTCGTTTTTTCGACTCACAAGGGAGATGGTGTATTTATTTTAGTAAATCAAAATAAATCTTCAACTAATCTTGTGATTTAAAAATTATTTAGATATTAAAATATTTTCCCTTTTATAATTTATCCCCATAAATATATTGTCAAGATTATATGTGTAATTAACTATTGGCCAACCAAATATTATTGATTTGATTTAAAAAATCTAATCAAATATTTAATGCATAATATTATTATCGAATAAGATATGTGATCATTATGAGTTTAATTTGTATTAGCAAGATTCTAAAACTCAATTCGAAATTTAACATATTTAAATTTTGTTATAATAAATTATCCATATTATGTGTTACTCATTGGACTTAAACCGGCAATTAGCTCAATTCAATTATCTTATTAAACTATTTAATAAAATAAACTTGTTAACTCTTAATAATTTAAACCCACAAACCAAAATTGACATCTAACAAAGTATCATGACTATTCAAATAGTGAGAATCAATAAAAGATCGAATACCCTTTAGTGATTAGTTCCATGTAATTAAATCCTTTGGTTATGCAATGCCTCAAATTAGTTATGATACGAATAAAATGTCAAATCCCAATATTTATTTATATGCATTACTATACTTAAGTATTATACCAAATTATGAAAAATACCGGAAACTTATTTCAATCTTTTATCATATTCTGGCTAGATATTTTCCTAGTCAATATTAAGTAGAATACATAAAACATTCTCGCCTCTTGTGAAAAATAATCAATTTTTTATTGATTACTCATCACCTCCATAAAAGTCTTTTTGAGTTTAGAATATGTTACATGTGTCTATAAAAGTTATGTTAAGGAATAAACAAAGGTAAATTACACAGTTGGTACAAAACGTTTTACTAATGTAACATTTTAGTATAAAATTTTTAAAATGTAACTCAGTGATATATTTTCTTTCAAATATGCTACACTTTAGTATATTTTGTTAGTTTTTTACTAACCCCGTTAATTTTTGATGATGTGGACGGTCTACGTGACGTTCCTTGATGACGTAATTTCATGTTTTAAATATGTGGATTGCCATGTAATATATGATAAGACCCACTATTTCTTTCTTCCTTTCTCTCCACACCTCTCTCTCTATTTCTCTCTCTCACTCGCTCTCTCAACTCTCTCTCCCTCCCTCTCTCACTCGGCTCTCTCTCCCTCTTTCTCTCCCTCTTTCTCTCTCTCGGCTCTCTCTCTCTCTTTCTCTCTCTCTCCCTCGGCTCTCTCTCCCTCTCTCTCTCTTGCTCAGCTCTCTCTCCCTCTCTCTTGCACACACTCTCTCTCACTCGCATGCTCTCTCTCTCTCTCTTGCTCTCTTCCTCTATCTCTCAACCTAGATTCAATTAAATTTTTTTTACCATCTAATAACATCTAATTTTTTCTAACTATCTTTTATTTATAATTTTTTCTTTTTTTTTACAAAATGATAATAATATAACATAATAGTATAATAAAGGGTAATGGACACATAATTCGATCTCAAGATTGATCTTTAAATAAATTTTATAATAAAAAATTAACTCAAAAGAAGTTAAAATTTAGTAATAAGATAGTAAAATTAGTACTAAATATTTTCTTGATCTCTCTCACGTTAAAATTTTGTGACAATTAATTGAACCTTCTCACTCTTCTCTTATCTTCTCATCTAATGTTAATTTCCCCCAAATTGTGAAGCCCCCACATAAAAATTGAGAAAGAGAGAGAGTGTGTGAGTGAGAGAGGGAGAGAGAGGGAGAGAGAGTCCAGTGAGAGAGAGAGAGAAAGAGAGAGAGGATGCGAGTGAGAGAGAGCCGAGCAAGAGAGAAAGAGAGGGAGAGGGAGAGGGAGAGGGAGGGAGAGCCGAGAGAGAGAAAGAGAGAGAGAGCCGGGCGAGAGAGAAGGAGAAAGAGAGCCGAGCGAGAGAGAGAGAGCCGAGAGAGAGGGAGAGGGAGAAAGAGTCGAGCGAGAGAGAGAGAGGGAGAGAGAGAAATAGAGAGAGAGCCAAGAGAGAGAGATAGAGAGAGAGGTGTGGAGAGAGAAAGGAAGAAAGAAATAGTAGGTCCCATCATGTACCCGGTGGCATTCCACATATTTGAAACATGAAGTCACATCATCAAGGAGTGCCACGTAGACAGACTATGTTATAAAAAATTAACAGCGTTAGTAAAAAACTAATGGAATGTACTAAAGTGTAGCATATTTGAAAAGAAATGTATGACAGAGTTACATTTTAAAAATTTTGTACCAAAGTGTTACATTAGCAAAACGTTTTGTACCAACTGTGTAATTTACCCTAATAAACCAAATCTCAATTTAACAATTATAATGTGCTATGGTAATCTCAGGTTTAAGTGTTATCTACACTTACTATCACCTCAGGAATTGTCTACTGACATTTACATGAGTATCCATTAAGTTTTCCTCAAGCGAGTAGTTTAGTGAAATTGTTATACTATAAATACCTATACTCTTATATTAGTGACTCTCCACAAATAATTATGAGATCAATTACCCTCCACCATAGAGCATATAATGAGTGTACTATATTCATTGAATCACTGATCCCCAGCTCAATGATCCTACGATTAGGAACAATTTTAAATTAGGACTCTTGATATATCAAGTTTTACTAGCATGATCTCATCATGATCCCAAAACTATTGTCCTAATTTACGGGTTTTATCAAAATATGTAGCAAATGATAAATAAAATACTTCAATTATATTTTATGAATGTAAAATAACTCTAACTACATTATATGCAATTGGGTATAGGACATTAACACTAACAAGGAGAAGAGCCGATGAGTAGAGGAACACGGAGCGAGAGGATGAATAAAGGGGGGAGCTGATCTATGGGACACCGAGCAGAGGCCAAGCTAGGCTAGAGATTGAAGAAGAGATGTACGCTAACCCTCCAGGACCTCCAGCTATGAAAACATTCTTTTTGCTTTAGGTTCCTCCCCGAGAGGAGAAAGCAAACCCCCCTCCCCCACAAAACCTAAATGTTTTCCCATTTGTATCTACCTTGTTTTCCCTTTTCGTTTTAATTTAAAGAAATTTTCAGATAAAATGCATTGACCCTATAGAAGAATAAATTCATGAAGAGCCACCTTTGTTTACAACATATGATGCACTTTTCACCCAAATTGCCCTCATTTGTGTCTGTAAATCGAGATGAACTTAGTGTTCACTTAAAATTGGATTGACCCTAAACTCTTCATTCTTGTGAAGTGTGTTTTTCCTTAGGCTCTCTAAGTAGAAGTCAAAAGACATCAGTCTAGCTCAATTTGACATTCCAACATATACTTACAATTTTTTCTCTGAAACGTGTTGAAACGTAATTACTGTTCATAGCTTAGGCAATTCACATTCAAAAAATCATATCTAACTCTACAAGATGAATTGTGGGGCTTAAAAGGTGCTAAATCAAAGCTAACTCAATGATCTTTGTGATGCATTCAAATTTGCATCATTTTAATCGAGTTAACTTGGTCAATTTCATACTTAAAATTCAGGACTCTCTTAGATTAACTTAATTCTTGTGTTGTTAGGTTGTTGCCAAAGTCCTAAACTTTTCCCTAGACAAAATGAAGTGTCTACAATAGTTAAAGAGTTGCATCACCCTCATGACAAATGGGTTGAAAAAGAGCTCCTCCATTTTCCCTCCAAACTTAGTCAATGGAGGGTCGAAGTCATCACTAACAATAGCATTTTGCAGTCTCATGTCATGGATGGCACATCCCTGTGCGACAATGTGCTCAACCATCACAGACACTGCCTTGTGGATTTTGTCATGCTCATTTCTCACAAATTCCTGAACTATTGATTTGTGGTCACCTTCTGTTAGACCCTTGAGCTCCAACCCTAGAGAGTGCATGCCATAAGCCGTACCTTGGGGCAGTGGTAGCGCATAGCAAGCACACGAAGAAGCATGGGTAGTCATGTGCAAGGTGTTGGGATGAATTGCAAGTCCATGAGATGGCAAGTATGGAGATGGTCATGCGGGTGTGTGCGAAGGCACCGGTGGAGCCAACAGTCGATCAAGGCTCAGCAATGTGGCTGAGGGATCAAAGAGTGACCAGAGGGTGTCACAATTCACAAGTGGGCAAGTGAGCATATGGGTGGTGATGATGTCCATGAGCAAGCCACGATGCTATGCTCAAGGATGATGAACAAGATGTACTCGAGTAAAGGCACTCAAGGAGTGCGCACCACTCGATATGCATGATAGATGCTGAGGGGATGCTTAACACTTAGTGGCTGGTGACTCGACTACTTGTGGAGATTGGATAAGTCCCCGACCACGCTCAAACACCGTTGGATGCTGCGATCCCAATCGAATGGTTGTGATTAAGGGAGGTGATCATGGACATGGACCTAGGAGGAGAGTGGATCCAATCAACAATGATGAGTTGGTGCTAAGTCATCCATACCTAGTCAAATAGACAATCGGGAAAAGATTCTCTCGAGATATGGCAAATCAATTTATTATGGAAACAATCTTGGATATTGTAGATCGATGGCCAAGATTGGACAAATCAAGATTTGATGGAGAGAATCAAGGGATTTAGATATATTGGTTGCCATATCTAGTCTACCAGGCTCCTCTATATAAAGGGGGCTTAGTCTCATTCTCAGAGACATCCAAAATTCTTAGAGGAGATACCACAGAGATCTCAAGGCGCTCAGAGAGGAGAGCCAAGGAGAGCAACCAAAGAGAGCTGGGAAGCACAAGAGACAACATGGGAGGTAGAGCATAGAGTTGCTGCTGCAAGTTGTTGCTCAGTGGTGAGTGGGGAGTGAGTCCTATTTACCCTTGTAACACCAAAGTGTGTCAAGTGAGGAGCGTAAGCGGTGTGGAGGTCATGTGGCATATATTTGACAAGCTGAGTGAGTTTGCGTTTGTATAGAGTTTTTCATACTTGTACAATTGTGAATACAAGTGGAGTTTTTCCTTTGTCTATTGCTTGTGTTTGTTTCCTTGTGGTGTGATCATGTGCTAGGTGACATCAAACTTCGATTGTGAGTAGGGGCTAGTTGGTAGGCGAAGCTGTCAACGCCAACGGGACGTGGAAAAATTAGTACCTCGCATTGGTACCATGACACCTTCCGTCTACAAAAATAAAGAAACCTGAATTAGTATATGATAATCTTAGAACTTGCCCCCCTTTGCACAAGGGTACCCCATATTTTCTTTTTCTTTCAAGATGGATTCCTAAGAGAGGAATTACTCTAGAAAATGAACGACAATCTAGATGCTCACAAACCTATTCTATGATATACATGAAGCCTAGAAGCATAATACTAAACTTGGGAAAGGAAAAGTATACAAACCTAACCTCTAATAGACAAGGAGCCTAGATGCTAGTCCTAAACTCAAGAAAGGAAAAGTATACAATCCTAACCTCTAACGGACATGGAGTCTACATGCATGGTTTTAGACTCGGGAAAGGAGAGGTATATAAATTACCTAACTCTTGATGTACAAGGAGTCTAGATGCACAATTCTAGACTCAAGAATAGCTCAATTTATTTTTTCCCAAGGTTGGTGTCCGACCAACCAAGCTAATTTACAATTAAGATTATTGCAGGGATGGTGTTGGACCGGCCCATCTAACATGTCTCGTGAATGTTGACTGTTCATTGATTTGGTCAAGCTTAGGGGCACTAAGGCCAGCTTGTTATAGACTTCAAGCTGACAAGATGATGCAAGATAGGGGGTTGGTCCCAATCTTCACGGCATAGGTTGAAAGGATAGGATTCAGTTCAAAACTAAGCAGGTGCAAATAGCCAACCAATGAAAGAAAACATGACCTGATACTTAGACCACTCGCTTAACCATGAACTAGAAGACCAATCCACACAATGACTCACTTGGGTTGAGGCACGAATTAGGGGCTTTGGGAAACTTGAATCACCAAACTAAAACATTAGTTTGACAAAAACTGGGTTTCACAAAAGCAAAGGAGAGATAATTACCTCACAAAGAGAACATATTTTGTATTCAAAAGATTCAACGTCAAAAAGCTGAATTACATAGTAAATTGAGCACTTATATATTGATACTTGGCTAATAAATAGTTTTCTAATATACTAGAAAACAATCAACTAAATTATGTACTTGCCTCCATTATAGAAATCTCAAATTAGGAAACTCTATAAATATGAAAATTGCTTTATTTGATTATGACAATTAATTATATCTTTGGAGTCAAAGCCTCCTTTGCACTCATCATTCTCCCCCTTTTGAAAAGGAGTCGTCCTCGACTCTTCAAAGCCTACATCAAGGAAAGGGGATAAATCAACTACATTAAAGATAGCACTTACATTGTACTAGCCGAGTAAATCAATTTTATATGCATTATCATTTATTCTCTTAAGAACACAAAAAGGTCCGTCTCCTCTTGGCATGAGCTTGGATTTCCTTTTATTTGGAAATCTCTCTTGTTGAAGGTGCACCCAAACAAAGTCTCCTGGTTCAAAGACAATTTTCTTCCATCCCTTGTTAGCATGGGTTATATATCATTGAGTCATTCTCTCTATATTTTGCTTTGCCTTCTTGTGAGTTTGCTTGAAAAATTCAACTCGCTTGTTTCCTTCAATGTTAGCTCTTTCCTGCACAGCAAATGGAATCAAATCAATAGGTGCTAATGGATTAAATTCATAAGCAATTTCAAATGGTAAATATTTTGTGGTGGGACAAATGGTCATGTTGTATGCAAACTCCACACGGGGTAGACATTCTTCCCAATTCTTCATATTCTTTTTCACAATAGCTTGAAGTAGGGTTGTCAATGTCCTATTCACAACCTCGGTTTGCCCATCTATTTGTGGATGACATGTAGTTGAGAAAAGTAGCTTGGTTCCCAACTTTCCCCCTAGGGTCTTCCAAAAATAGCTTAGGAACTTAGCATCTTGATTAGATACTATAGTTCTTGGCACTCCATGAAGTTACATGACTTCTCTGAAGAACAAGGATGCAATGTGAGAAGCATCATCAACTTTGTAACATGCAGTAAAATGTGGCATTTTTGAGAAATAGTCTACAACAACAGAGATAGAATCCATACCCCTTTGAGACCTAGGTAAACCTAAAACAAAATCCATGAAAATGTCTTCCCAAGGTATATTAGGAATAGGGAGTGATGTGTACAAACCATGGGGATTCAGCTTTGACTTTGCCTTAAGACACAATGCATTTTTTCACAAAATTTTCAACATTTCTATGCATCCTAGGCCAATAAAAATGTTCATGCAATGTGCCTAATGTTTTAGCAATGCCAAAATGTCCCATTAGACCTCCAGAATATACTTCTTTTATCAATAGTACATGTATAGAATAATTAGGAATGCAAAGCTTATTTGAATGAAATAAGAATCCATCATTCAAGAAGAATTTATCAAATCCACAATTAGACTTATAATTGCTAAAAGGTTCACCAAAATCAGTATCATCAATATACAAATCTTTGATAAACTCAAATCCAAGAATCTTAACATCAAGAGTAGAAGAAGTGCATATCTTCGGGAAAATGCATCTGCAACCAAATTTTCCTTACATTTCTTGTGCTTGATGACATAAGGGAATGACTTGATGAATTCAATCCATTTGGCATGTCTCCTATTCAACCTTCTTGCAAGTGTACCCCACCAATGTTGATTCCACTTGCATCACATTCCACCTAAAAAGTCTTGCCAAAATTTGGGAGGGCTAGGACCGGTGCATGAGTAAGCTTCTCCTTCATGGCTTGGAAGGCTCTTTCTTGTGCTTCACCCCACTTGAAGGGCACGTTCTCCTTGGTCAACTCATTCAATGGGGTTCCTATCGTGCTGAAATCTTTTACAAATCTCCTATAGAAGCTCGCCAATCCATGGAAGCTCCGTTCTTGTCCAATGGTGGTAGGGGTCGGCCAGTCTTGGATTGCCTTGATCTTTTCCTTGTCTACTTCAATACCCTCACCACTCACAACAAAACCAAGAAAGGCAACTTTGTCCATGCAAAAATCACATTTCTTTCAGTTGCCAAACAAATTTTCTTTTCTTAAAACATTGAGGATTTATCTAAGATGTTCTACATGTTCACTTAAGGTCTTACTATACACAAGAATGTCATCAAAATAAACTACCACATACATTCCTATATAGGCACGCAAGACATGATTCATTAAGCTCATAAATGTGCTATATGCATTACTCAAACCAAAGGGCATAACTAACCATTCATCAAGTCCATTTTTAGTCTTAAATGTTGTTTTCCATTCATCTCCTTCTTTCATCCTAATATGATGGTAGCCACTCTTTAAGTCAATTTTCAAAAAGATAGTAGGGCCATTCAACTCATCAAGCATATCATCTAACCCAGGAATAGGGTGACGATATTTTACCGTTATGTTATTGATGGCTCTACAATCAACACACATTCTCCATGTGCAATCCTTCTTGGGAATGAGCAACACCGACACTGCACATGGGCTGAGGCTTTCCCTTATGTGTCCCTTGTTCATTAGCTCTTGGACTTGTTGTTTGATCTCCTCAGTCTCCTCTGGGTTAGCATAGTAAGCAGGGCGGTTAGGTAAGGAAGCAGCAAGGATAAAATCAATATGATGCTTGATTCCTCTAAATGGAGGTAGACCTGATGGTACCTGTTTGGGAAATACATCTTCAAAATCCTACAAAAGAGAAACAATAATACTAGGCAAAGAAGGGGTTATGTTATTAGTGGTCAACATTGCCTCTTTGCACACAAGTATTAGGAGGTTCTATTGAGATAAAATAGCTTATTTAACCTCACTTTTTCTTGCCACTAATATAGTCTTTCCTTTTTTCCTTCTCAACCTCTCTTTTACCACTCAACTTCTCATTCCTCTCTTTTTCCTCTTGATTTCTCACTTTCTTTTCTCTCTACACTCGGTTTTTCTTCTCCACTCATTTTATCACTCTCATTCTTTCTTTTCTTTTCTCTCATGACTTGTTATTCTAGTACTTGTTTTGGAGTCAAAGGAAGAAGTGTTATGGGTACACCCTATAGTACAAACGAATGATGGTTTAGGAAACCGTCATGAGTCACATGCCTATCAAATTGCCAAGGCCTGCCTAACAAGAGTTGACATGCTTTCATGGGCACAACATCACATGCAATCGCATCTTTATAATCCCTATGTTAAGCAACACCTTAACTTGTTTTGTTACCTTCAATTCAGCACATTCATTAAGCCATTACAGCCTGTACAGTCGACAGTGCTTAAAGACTGGTAGACCTAACTTCTCCACTAGTTCAGTGCTGGCTACATTGCCGCAACTTCCTCCATTGATAATGATGCTACACACCTTGCCTTGGACTTGACATCGAGTGTGGAAAAGATTTTCCCATTGATCATCCTCTTCATCCACCATTTGGGCACTTAATATGTGTCTAGCTACAAGGAGTTCTCCTTCCTTTACAAGTTCTCCACTGTCACTCTCCAATGGCAACTCCTTTTCTGAAGCTTCTTCCTCAGTCTCCCAATCTCCATGATGATTCATGATCATGCTGCGTTTGTTGGGGCATTCACTGGAGTTGTGCCCTCTTTCTTGGCACTTGACGCATCAAATGTCCTGGTTCCATAGTGTGCTTGGGTCCATTTGACCCTTTTTAACAGGGGCAGTTGACTTCTCTTCTTTCTTTAAATCAGTCCCCTTGGTTCCTGAAATAGATGAAGGATCATGTTTTTAATTTTGCTTCTAGGAACTAGAGGGGGACTTATCGTTTCTCCTCATATGATTTCTCCTTTGTAGTTGCTGCTCCACCTTAATCGCTTGATGCACCATATCTTGTAACTCTACATAGTGGTACATCTCCACAATATCAGCAATGTCTCAATTGAGCCCATGTAGAAATCTAGCCACGGTAGCTTCCCTTTCTTCCTCCACATTGGCTTGGATCATCGCAATCTCCATTTCCTTGTGGTACTCATCGACGCTCTTGGAGCCTTGTATGAGGCATTGGAGCTTATTGTGAAACTCTCTATGAAAATAAGTTGGGATGAAGTGCCTCCTCATCACTGCCTTCATTTCTTCCCAAGTGGTATTGGGATGCTCTCCATGTCAGATTCTATCTTGTCGCATCTGGTCCCACCAAATAAGAGCATAATTAGTGAATTCAAGAGCAGCAAGTTTGACTTTCTTACCCTCTGAGTAGTTATGGCATCCAAATATTTGCTCAACTCACATTTCCCATTCTAGATATGCCTTAGGATCACTCTTGCCTTGAAATGAAGGAATTTTGATTTTGATTCCTCCAAAGTGTTCTCCTTCATTCCTCATACCTCATTTGGGTTGATTGTGAGGTCTCCTTCTAGACTTGAATTCTTCAACCTCTTCTTCCTCATCCCAGCTCTCCACATCCTCCAATTGGGGGCGGCTATAGGCTTGTGTAGCCTGGTTATGCCTCCTATGGGTCGGAGTGGTCCTGCCTGTTGCTTGACCCTCCACTCTGTCCAATCAATTGTGGATGCTCTCAATCTTCCTATCAAGCATTCTCTCAAGATGATTTATCAAAGCTTGCATTTGGATTGGAGCTAGGCTTGCTTGACATGCATCCTTGGGATGGTTGCTATCAAGGTGCTAGTAGTTCCCTTTCCATGATATCTTGTCATGTTTGTTAGAAAAGAAAGTGTAGGACCTCACCAAAATCTCACCTCTCTCAAGATGTTCCCTTGTTTCTTACCTCAGTGTTTTTCACTCCTCGTTGAGCTCACCTTCACTCAAATCTCTCAAAATCTCTATTTAAGCTCTTATTCAACCTAGACTCATCACAGCGATTAAATTATGGTCAATTACTTGCCCTTTCAAGTGTGTGATGGTGGATAGTTTCGAACACATGTAAACAAAATTTCTAAGTAGTTCACAACCAGATAAGCTAAGGTGATTTTAAAGCCTATGTGGATGGATTAGCTTAGGTCTTTAAAAAAAATAGATTTGTTAGGACTCAAGAAAGTAAAAGGAATAAGATAAGAATGGATGTAGATTTAATTTTAACTTCAACTCAAATTCAAAGAAGGAAAGAGCCAAACTTTTTTTTCTATTCTTTTCTTTTTCTTTTTTTTGTCTCTCTCACTTTTTTTTCCTCGGTCTATATATATTATACTGAATTGATTCTACTTTTACTCTTTTTCTCTTTTTTTTGTCACTTTTTTTGACGATTTTTGTTTCTTTTTCTTCTTGTTGTTATTCTTTTTTTGGCTCAGAGAATATATGCTATAGAATAGATAGAAATAATGTGTCAAGGAGCTCAAGGAAATATATGTTCAAAGAGGAAACTTTTTTTTTTTTAGATGAAGGGATGAGGAAACCTACCGTGGAACCGTACTGTAATACCAGATGATGTAGGATAGGGGGTTGGTCCCGATCTTCACGGCGTAGGTTGAAAGGATAGGATCTGGTTCGAAACCAAGTGGGTGCAAATATCCAACCAGGGAAAGAAAATGTGACTTGCTACTTAGACCAATCGCCTAACCACGAACTTGAAGACCGATTCACACAACGACTCACCTAGGTCAAGGCACGAATTGGGGGCTTTAGGAAACTTGAATCACAAAACTAAAATATTAGTTTGACAAAAGCAAGGTTCCACAAGAGCAAATGAGAGATAATTACCTCACAAGGAGAACACACTTTGTATTCAAAGGATTCAATGTCAAAAAGTTGAATTACATAGTGAATGAGAACACCTTTATATAGATGCTTGAATATTAAATAGTTTCCTAATATACCAGATAAAAAGAAGCTAAATTATGTACTTGTCACCATTATAGAAATTTCAAATTAGGAAACTCTATAAATACGAAAACTGTTTTATTTGATTATGACGATTAATTATGTACTTATTTAACTCTTTCGGTTGCCATAAATCATGCAAATGGGTCAAGTTTCCTTCTGTGCTAGTTGAGCGGCTCTAATCAGCCTTGGACTTAAAGCGAAGAAGACAAATGCCTCCTTTGTCTTGGCCTTCAGCTTCTTGGCCCAAATATCCATTAGTAAGAATAACAATAGTTTCTTATAATCTCTTCATCCTTCCTCTTGTCATTGGGCCTTCTTTGTCTAGGATTAGGTCCTTCTCTAGCTAGGTCAGGTCTTTGGAGTCAAAGCCTCCTTTGCACTCATCACAAGGTCCATGATCAACCTATATAAAAACTGTTTTACATGTTTGGGACATCCTCACTCTAACCATAGTTCACACAAGATGAATCAAGTTGATTCCTAATACTAAAACGAAGTTGTTCCAAACCAAACAAGTTGTCTAGCTAGTGAAATGCTTCACTGCATGAAGCTGACTAGTGGTTTGATTAATTTAGTTGACATTACAACCAATGGACTATCAATCACTAGTAAAGCTGTCATTGGCCATGGGATAGAGCATCGTACCCATAACAAGGTTTTCATAGCTGGATCGTGGTAGACGTGGGGTCCATGCTCAACTTGATGAGAATCCTTTTACAATTTGAAAAAGTCACGAGAGGTACCAAGACAAAGGATCTAATCATGACTTGAGTATTTTATTTAGAGTATTGGAAAAATAAGGGGTCAATTTTTGAAAGATGCCAAGGATTATAAAATTTATGGATTACATAAAACCTTTTTATTGAACTAACTCTATTGCGGAATAGCCAAAAGTCACACATTAGTCTTGTGGGAAGGAGGATTTGAGTCACCATTTCCACAATTGCTTTGAGGATGGTTATTCGGTCCCTCATAAGGCTTTTCCCAATCTTTTACAGTAACTCTCATCATGTCCAATGGTCAAAAACTTATGATAAGGAAAATTGGTCACTAATCAGGAAGAAGTAGTGGGATAAGTCTCCGAAAAGATTTGGCAAATGTCAACCTCGCTATTCCTCATCTCATTAATTCTAAAATTATCAAGAGGTGAGCATTATCTATCCTATCCGTATGCAAGCTGAAAATAAATAATGTAGAATGAAAGAAAAGACAACATACAAAAATATACTTAGAGAACACATGGTTTTATGCTATGAATGCATGCAATCTAAACAATGATGTATCAAATAGACATTCTTATTCCCCACTTTCTTTCAAGATACTAGCTCTGATGGTATTACAGTATCAAGCAACCATAATAGTCCTAATGTAGTACTGACAGTTGAAAGCCAATTTTAGAAAAGTCATAAATCAAGTATTTTACCACCATGGCTTCCACAGAAATACCTATTCAAAGGTACAATCTCAGGAGTTGTGCCGACCTTCATGTTGAAAAATTATACTATTACAAAGCCATTATGACATTACAACTTAGAAAAATAAATGAAATAAATTGTCATTCAGGTAGAGTCCCAATGCATCAAATGGTCCATCATACATCGGATTATGATTCAGCATGTAGATATTTAAATGGCTTGAATTCGATGGAGCTTGAAGAAGGATCGTTAGCCTAAGATGAAGTCATCTCGAGTTATCCATGTTGTGAGGGACAGTCCCACTCAGGAACTTTTCACATGATTTATTTTGAAAGTTGTGTTGGAAACCTAGCTTCACTAGGGTTTTCCTACGCAAGATCCGTTCTTTTCTCGCCTTTCTTTTATTAAAAATAGTGGCTCACTTCTTGAGGTATGTATCCTCTCTCTCTCTCTCTCCCCTCAATTTCTCTCTCTTCCTCCCCTCCCTCCAACTGTCAGCATGCACCTCTATTGATAGGGAAGGTCGTCCATTCGGGTTACCTAAGTAATCAATTCGGAGTACCTTGGCTACCATCACCCCCAGTGGGGTGGTGCCTTGTGGCAACCTATGGTTCAACGCAGATGGCCCATTAGATAACTGTCAGCCCCTTAATGCTCGGACACGGAAATGGCTGCCAAGCGGACCCTCGATAGCATGGCAGCCCGGGAAAGGATCGAGGGAAGGAATGCCAAAGGATCAATGGGATATATATATAGGGCGAGGGCCAAGCTAAGTGGGAAGGCGAGCTGGACTTCCCCACTTTCCTAAGGACTCGGTCAGGGAGTGAGCTGGCCGCCCTAACCGCCCGGAAGACTTGTTCTTGGGCGAGTAAGGCGGAAGACAGGTGGCGGGCCGTGCGGGCCTGAGCACTCCCGCAAGACCCGGTCAAGGGCAAGTGGGCTGGACGCCCCAACCTCCCAAAAGACCCGTTCAAAGGCGAGCTGGCAAGCAACGGGCATGCGGGTTCTCCCGAAGACTCGCTAGGGAAGTCGCTCGGGGGCGAGCGACGCTAATGTTCCATGCAATTGATCCAAGGCAAGGGCGCGGTGCCCATGACCGAACTGAGTGCGGGTGGCACTCAGTCAGGCCCGATATACTCCGGTCGTGGAACGATGGAGTCTCGGTCAAGGTGCTGACCGAGGACTGTGCTGGCAGTCGATCTTATCCCTAGGAATAAGGGATAAGGGTGGTTATGGAAGCTGAGGTGTTCCCTAGAAACTAGGGATGAGGATTCCCCCACCTGCAAGTATAAATAGCCCCGGGTCCCAAGGTCGAAGAAGGAGACGGGGAGAGCAACTGGAGAGAGTTAGAGAGAACACTCTATCACCGATAGTCGAGCAAGGAAGTCCCGGCAACAGTGTGACCAGTCCCCCGACGCTGAGTGTGAACTCCCGGAGTGAAGTTCACCTGTCCAAGTGAGGAGTGCAAGTGCTGGAGTACGAGGCATATACTTGGACGTGGCCGTGTAAGGTCGTGTAAGGGTTTTGTGTGTGCTTGTAATTCGTGTTTGTGAATACAAGTGAGATTTCCCTTACCTTGCATTGTTCGATCTTGATCCTTGATTGCTAAACCTCGCCAAGCTATTTCGCTGTGTGTGTGTGCTTCGGGTTGGCTGAGAGTGCAAGGGACACTGCTCAGCACCATCGCAGGAACGGAAAAATTCGGGTGAGTTCCGACCCCTGTGACAATAACCTTGGTAACACGTTCGGATTACTTGTCCACTTGGACCACTTGGCCTACTTGGGTTGACATGCTGATGTTACCCTGATGTAAAGGTAATTTGATCAATCTTCACAGGGTAATCTGCTCAATTTGTCTGACAACCTCCTATTTTTGCATTTTAATCCATGAACTTTCTATCTATATATTTTCTTCTAATAGCTCAATTTCTATGTGACTAGAATCAGTATAAGTTACTTCATATTAAATTCGTTGTGAGTTTATAAGAAATTAAACTTGTTTTCACTTAAAAGTCTAAACTGATAAGTGATGGTACTTAATTTTCTTATAAGTTCACAACTTTATTTTTATTTGATCAATATGAGATCACATGTCTTAACACTCTATTCTCTTTGAATTTTTGACTGATGATCTAGGGAAATGAGTCATGCATCTTGCACGTGTTGTGATTGCAATTAGATGCAAAGTTTTTTTTCCTTAATTATAATAGCTTATGTTGCCAATAAGTTTACATAGAGAGCTCGTAAAACTGATCGTAATGACAAAAAGTGAGATATTTTCATCTATTTATATATTTGTGGTTAATTTTATTAAAATATTTTTGCTGTCAAACCTCAATATTCGAATCTGGACTCTACTCTTTGTAAAAGATTGTTAGTATAACTTCATATTCATTCAGTGTCATTTATTTGGAAATAAAAATTGCATTAAGTCAACACAAACTATGTTGCATGACTCAAAAAGAGATGCAGTAATTTTGTTGATGAAATTATTCCCCATGGAATTGGCACGACATGAAAAAATGTATCTTAGAGAGATGCTCCATATGTTTGTATTGCCAATTTAGTATATACTTAGAATGGCATCGGGGACTGGGAGGAGCAAGGCAGATGTCTTGTATAAATTTGCATATTAAAAGTAACATACATGAAAAAATCAACATAATTTAAATTCACATAATTGTAATGGAATAAAAGGAATATTATCCAATTTACAAAGATAGTCATCACAAATGAAGTCAAAGTTTAGTTTTAAAATATATAATTATATTATATGATATGTAATAAGACAAAGCAGGTTGAAACGAATTGAAGGGAGTTGGGGTGATTTAAAAGTCGGACCTGGCGTGCATGATGTTAAGTCATGACTCGCCACCCAATTTTAGCGCGCACATCAGGTCGCTCTCAGGCCAAAGCCGGTCGGGCATTGTTGGATCCTATAGATCCGGTCACAATTGCCATCCCTATACACTCCACATCCATTTTGAATATTTGTGAAGTCAGGGATGAATTTGGGATGAGGATGATCACCCATCTGGATTGGGGAAAATGTAAAATTTGATATAAATTTTATGATTTTGATTATATTTTTGAAATTATCTTATTTCGCTCTGTTAGAGTCCATCCTTCTGTATTTTGCTTGACTACCTTGTTTTATTCCCTTGATTAGATATTCTAGATTGATCCACATCTAAATTACCAGTGAATGTAGTACCAACTTCTTTGAAAATTGGCTTTCGGCCCTTCCATAAATATAAGTTATAAATGTTAATTCATTGTTATCTTTTGATACTTATCCTGCTATTCTTCCATTTAATTTCTTATGCATATCTGAAAATTTAATGCTTATTTACTCTAGAGTTTCTTGTAGATATCCTTTCAATTTACTCTTTCATCCTTCTATGGAAATATGAAATCTATGAGGTGTTTTTTTCGATAAAACCGATGTTAGTTCCACTATAAATAGCTTCCATGTTGTTCTTGCATTTCATATCGAGAACAAGTCACTTCATTTGGCAGTCTTACATCTCTTGTTTAAGGTTATAATTCTATTATAGATTATGCTTGGTTTAATTTGTGTTCGTTTTCATATTTTTCTTTGTTTGATTATCATTGCGTTTGTCTATATGAATTTTCAATCTGAATATAGTCTAGGGTTGATCTTTCCTGAAATTTCTCCCAACTGAAAATATGAGCTCCTTGATTGACATTGCTTATGGACTTGATTTTGCAGGTCTTCACGATTCCCACTTTGCTTTTATTTTCCAAGATAGATTTTATGTTGGTTAAACATGTTTATAGGATGGTTTAGATCATCATATCTAGATTTTTTTTCACCATCTTGGAAATCTAATTGATTGATTAGTTTATGCAATATTAGATGTTCCATGGAGCCGATCCGAAGGCCATACAGATTGGCCTCAGTTAAAATGCTGATCCACCTAGAAGCAGTTCAGCTAATAGGACTTGTTCTTGAATCTGGGTAAATTGCTTTGTAAGTAATGTAACATCAATGTCCTGTTATTAACCTAGATGTAGACTTGAGTACTACTATAAGCAAATTGTCTTCTTCCATGTTCTATACGGTGAACAAGTTTTTTCCTTATGGGTGCTTTTGTTATGTGGAATTTCAAATTGGAAACTTTCACATATACTCTGCAGTATAAATCATTTTCCTCTTGCATTCTGTCATAATCTTTAGGGTGAAGTATAGATTCATTGGAGTTGTTTCTATATACTTGTTCCAATTTAATGTTACTTAACGGAAGACGATACTCGTACTGCAGGTTTACTTTGAAGAACTCATTAGTTGACATGAGCCACAAGGACGGAGACAAAAACATGGCTGTTCCGATGGAGCTTCCCAAGAAGCGAAAGCGTGCTCAACTTTCCAAGGCTAAGGGTACTTCCTCAGGTCAACCGGTGAACCTTCTGTATCCTCCTTTTCCTCCACCCAGCACCCCTGGAAATCAACAGATCACCCAACATGTCAGTGTAAAACCGCAGCCACTTGGTCGTGGTGGAGGGAGTGGAATCCTGACCGATAGCGGCCCTATGCGTGGCAATAGTTCTGAGCCAAAGTTGGATCCTATGGCCATTGATTAAAGTGCAACTCAATGTTTTTAGAATTGTTTACTCTTAATGTTATGAGAAATGCTTAATAACGTTTATATAGGACTTCTTGTTGGAATCAAATGATTAACCCCAAAAAAATAGATTTCATGTTGTTATGCTTGAGCAAGTTTGTTTGATCAATGAGCACCTGCATTCTTGGTCGATAATACGTAGGGTTGCAATTTGTGCTGGCCCAAAGCTATTGCGCCAGGCTGGCACAGCACGGTAAGCTTATTAGGCCGCGTCAGATATGGAGGCACGATAAGACTAGGTGCAAGCACCGCCTGAATTTCTTGTCGGGCTGCTGGCCTCGCCCAATAAATGATTGCACCTGATAGATATACCCACCATTGGTAGTTCTGTATCGCGAGCTCAAAAAGGAAAGACAAGTCTGATGGACTCGTGATAATAAGGAGTTATAGATATTATGTGTCAGAGTTTCGAGTAAAGTCCAATTCTCGGTCTTAAAAATTGGATGAGGAAAGAGTTTATCCACTTGCTAGATCATATGATTAGGATGGCTCCTACATATCCAAGTCTTTCGTATTGCCGAGTAGATGTACTGAAACTCAAAAATTAAAGACAAATATCATACTTATCGGTACCCAGGCAGAGGCAAATGATGGACCAATGAATAATGGAGCTCAACATGATGAAAACAATTAAACCAAAAGTTAATGAAGTCAAAGAACCACAGAAGAAGTCTACTCTCCGGACTGCTCTAACAATGGAAGAAGTCCGTGTTAGGATTAGTATCCTAACTCTATAGGATGCAATTAGAATTATTTTACATTCATAAAATATAATTGAGATATTTTATTTATCATATGTTGCATATTTTGTTTATGATGATAAGAATAGTAGATTACAACAATAGTTTTAGGAACATGATGATGTGTGAGACCTAAAACCTTCAAAGTCTTAATTTAAAATTATTCATAGTTGTAGAATCACTGAGTTGGGATTAGTGATCCAGTGAGACTACTACACTCATTATATGCATTATAGTAAAAGGTAATTGATCTTATATTTACTATGAGGAATCACTAATATAAGAGTATATGTGTTTATTATGAAATAAGTTCACCGAACTGACTTATGTAAGGAAAGATCATGTTCGAATGTGGTTACCAAAGATCGTGTTTGATGGCAGACTCGGTGAAACCGTGACTCATTGCCTATCAAGAAGTAACAACCTTGGTATAGTGAAGACTCCATAATTAACTATAAAATAGTTAATTGATAAGTTGAGGATGAACGCTACGGAAGACTCCAATAGGTTCAAAGGTTCATCAAGAACCGAAGATAGAGTAAAATCTCACATCTTATTTATATGAAAATTTTATATGTGTCTGTTTTTTGTCCAAACTCTATTACAAGTCTTTAAATAGTCCAATTTTTAATATTTGCAACTTATTGTATTTCCTAAAATGTTCTCATAGGTTGAGAAACTAAAATAAATGAAATATGCAAGTTTAGCAACTAGAAATCCTAACATATATGCTATCTAAACAAAATAAGAAAGTAATATGTGCTCAATCACAATAATATCTCAACATATTATCTTCCAAAAATCTTCATATTTGCAACATTCTTACATCCATATGCAGTAATCACAAGCTTGAATCTTGATACTTGATGTATTATCATTGGAAACACCTAGTGATGAAGTTGATACTTTGATGCCGTAACTGGATTCACATCATTCCCCTCCTTTTGAAAGGGATTTGTCCTCAAATTCGCAGTACTCTTATTCCCGTTTTCTTCTCTTTTCTTGAAACAATTGTAGAGCTTGAAACTTGACAGCATAACACTAAAGCAAAACATAACTTTGACTAACTAAATAAGTGAATGACACAAGGATTGACATTGACTAGTTGACAGGAAGGAAGGACTCAAGGATAAATATATGAAACTTGTCTTAGAACCCAAATATCTAATACCAACTAATGAGAACCTTAGCAACTTGTGGTGAAATCCAATACCAAAGATGATAAGAATGTCACCAACATGTGATAAAATCCAACATCAAAATGTGGTAAACAACCCCAAGAACAGCAAAGAACAAGTTTCGAAGGATAGATTGATGAAACTTATCTTAGAACCCAAAGATCTAATACTAACTTATGAGAACCTTGGCAACTAGTAGTGAAACCCAATACCAAAAATGATAAGAATGTCACCAACATGTGATAAAACCCAACATCAAAACGTGAAAAAAGAACTTCAAGAATTGCAAAGAACAAGTTTTGAAGGATAGATTGATGAGCCTAACCTAGAACATTGGCTCTGATACCAAATGACGCGATCGTCACCAACCCATGATAAGACCCAATGCCAACCCATGATGAGACCTAAATCGAATAAGGTCAGCAAAGATTGTGTTCAATAGCAGACTCGATGAAATTGTGATCCATTACCTATAAAGAGGTAAGAACCTTGGTATAGTGAAGAGACCACAATCAACTATGCAATGGTTGATTGATAAGTCAGGGGTAAACACCATGGAAAACTCCGATAAGTTCAAAGTTTCAACAAGAATCAAAGAGGGAGTAAAAACTCACCAACATGTGAATGTTGTTGTGGAGATGTACCACTATGTAGAGTTACAAGATATGATGCATCAAGCGATTAAGGTGGAGCAACAACTACGGAGGAGAAATCATATGAGGAGAAACAATAAGTCCAGCCCCTCTAGTTCTTGGAAGTAAAATTCAAAACGTGATCCTTCATCTATATCAAGAACCAAGGAGACTGATTTGAAGAAAGGAGAGAAGTCAACTGCCCCTATTAAAAAGGTTCAAACGGCCCAAGCACATCATGGAATTGAGACATTCGATGCTTCAAGTGCCAGGGAAGAGGACACATCTCCAATGAATGTCCCAACAAACGCACCATGATTGTCAATCATCATGGAGACTGGGAGACTGAGGAAGAAGCATCGGATAAGGAGCTGCCATTGGAGAGCAACGATGGAGAACTCACAGAGGAAGGAGAACTCCTCGTAGCTAGATGCATACTAAGTGCCCAAATGGTGGATGAAGAGGATGATTAATGGGAAAATCTTTTCCACATTGGATGTCAAGTCTGAGGCAAGGTGTGTAGCATCATTTTCGATGGAGGAAGTTGCAGCAATGTAGCTAGCACCGAACTAGTGGAGAAGTTAGATCTACTGATCTTCAAGCACTGTCGACTGTATAGGCTGCAATGGCTCAATGAATGTGGTGAATTGAAGGTAACAAAACAAGTTAAGGTGTTGTTTAACATAAGGAAGTATAAAGATGAGATTACATTTGATATTGTGCCCATGAAAGCATGTCATCTTTTGTTAGGCAGGCCTTGGCAGTTTGATAGGCATGTAACCCATGACGATTTTCTAAACCTTTATTCATTTGTACTATAGGGTGAACCCATAACACTCCTTCCTTTGAATCCAAAACAAGTACTAGAAGAACAAGCCATGAGAGAAGAAAAGAAAGAATGAGAGTGATAAAATGAGTGGAGCAGAAAAACTGAGTGTAGAGAGAAAAGAAAGAGAGAAATCAAGTGGAAAAAGAGAGAAGAATGAGAAGTTGAGTGGTAGAAGAGAGGCTAAAAGGGAAAAAGGAAAGACTATATTAGTGGCAAGAAAAAGTGAGGTTAAGCAAGCTCTTTTATCTCAACAAAACCTCCTAATACTTGTGTATAAAGAGATAATGTTGACCACTAACATAACCCCTTCTTTGCCTAGTGTTATTGTTTCTCTTTTGCAAGATTTTGAAGATATATTTCCTGAAGAGATACCATTAGGTCTACCCCAATTAGAGGAATCGAGCATTAGATTGATTTGATCCCTAGTGCTTCCTTACTTAACCGCCCTGCATATTGTGTTAACCTAGAGGAGATTGAGGAGATCAAACAACAAGTCCAAGAGTTGATGGACAAGGGAGACGTAAGGGAAAGCCTCAGCCCTTGTGTAGTGCCAATGTTGCTCGTTCCCAAGAAGGATGGCACATGGAGAATGTGTGTCGATTGTAGAGCTATCAATAACATAACAGTAAAGTATCATCACCCTATTCCTAGATTAGATGATATCCTTGATGATTTGAATGGTTCTACTATCTTTTCAAAAATCAACTTAAAGAGTGGCTACCATCATATTAGGATGAAAGAAGAAGATGAGTGGAAAATAGAATTTAAGACTAAACATGGTCTTTATGGATGGTTAGTTATGCCCTTTAATTTGAGTAATACACCTAGTACATTTATGAGGTTAATGAATCATGTCTTGTGTGCCTATACAAAAAGTGTGTGGTAGTTTATTTTGATGACATCCATGTGTATAGCAAGACCTTAAGTGAACATGTAGATCATCTTAGACAAATCCTCAATGTTTTAAGAAAAGAAAAATTGTTCGACAACTTAAAGAAATGTGATTTTTGCACATACAAAGTTGTCTTTTTTGGTTTTGTTGTGAGTGGTGAGGGCATTGAAGTAGAAAAGGAAAAGATCAAGGCAATCCAAGACTGGCCGACCCCTACCACCATTGGACAAATACGGAGCTTCCATGGATTGGTGAGCTTCTATAGGAGATTTGTAAAGGATTTCAGCATGATAGCAGCCCCATTGAATGAGTTGACCAAGAAGAAAGTGCCCTTCAAGTGGGGCGAAGCACAAGAAAGATCCTTCCAAGCCATGAAGGAGAAGCTTACTCATGCACCGGTCCTAGCCCTCCCAAATTTCAGCAAGATTTTTTAGGTGAAATGCGATGCAAGTGGAATCGACATTGGTGGGGTACTTATGCAAGAAGGCTTTGAAGAGTCGAGGACAACTCCTTTTCAAGAGGGGGAGAATGATGAGCGCAAAGGAGGCTTTCACTCCAAAGACCCGATCCGGCTAGAGAATGACCTAATCCTGGATGGAGAAGGCCTAATGACAAGAGGAAGGATGAAGAGATTGCAAGAAGCTATTGGAATCCTTACTAATGGATATTTGGCCTAAGAGGCTGAAGACCAAAACAAAAGAGGCATTTGTCTTCTTCTCTTTAAGCCCAAGGCCAATTAGAGCCGCTTAGCTAGCACACAAGGACACTTGATCAATTTGCTTGATTTGTGGCAACTAGAAGAGTTAAATAAGTATATAATTAGTTGTCATAATCAAATAAAGCGGTTTCTGTATTTATAGAGTTTTCTAATTTGGAATTTCTATAATGGAGGCAAGTACCACAATTTGACTAATTGTTATCTAGTATATTAGGAAATAATTTATTAGCCAAGCATCTATATATAGGTGCTCTCATTCACTATGTAATTCAGTTTTTTGACATTGAATCCTTTGAATACAAAGTGTGTTCTCCTTGTGAGGTAATTATCTCTCCTTTGTTCTTGTGAAACCTTGCTTTTATTGAACTAATGTTTTTAGTTTGGTGATTCAAGTTTCCCAAAGCCCCCAATTTGTGCCTCAACCTAGGTGAGTCATTGTGTGAATTGGTCTTTGAGTTCGTGGTTAGGTGAGTGGTCTAAGTAGCAGGTCATGTTTTCTTTTGTTGGTTGGCTATTTGCACCCGCTTGGTTTCAAACCAAATCCTATCCTTTCAACCTACACCATGAAGATTAGGACCAACCCCCTCAATCCCACATCACGTTCACTCCCGACTTATCAATCAACTCTTTCATAGTTGATTGTGGCGTCTTCACTATGCCAAGGTTCTTACCTCTTTATAAGTAATGGGTCGTAGTTCCACCGAGTCTACGGTTGAACACGATCTTTGGTGACCACATTTGATTCGGGTCTCATCAAGGATTGGCATGATTCTTGTCACTCTTGGCATTGGGTCTTATCACGAGTTACTAAGGATCGCATCAAAATGCCATGGAAGACTCTGATAAGTTCAAAGGTTCATCAAGAACCCAAGATAGAGTAAAATCTCACATCTTATTCATATGAAAACTCTTTGTGTGTGTTTCATCCAAACCCTATTACAAGCCTTTAAATGGGCCAATTTTCAATATTTGTAACTCATTGTATTTCCTAAAGTGTTCCCATAGGTTTGGAAACTAAAATAAAGGAAGCATGCAAGTTTAGCAACTAAAAATCCTAACATATATATTATCTAAACAAAATAGGAAAGTAATGTGTGCTCAATCACAATAATATCTCAGCATATTATCTTCCAAAAATCTTCATATTTTGCAACATTCTTGCATCTATATGTAGTAATCACAAGCTTAAATCTTGATACTTGATATATTATTGTTGGAGACACCTGGTGATGAAGTTGATGTTTTGATGTTGTAGCCAGATTCACATCATTCGCAAATTCAGTGATCCCTTTGAAATAATTTAGAATTCTAACTATAACAAGTTTAGAATATATACCTAACAAAAACTGTGTTCAGTCTTTGTGTTTAAATCCGAATGTTGATGTCGTGTCTGAATGAACATGGATGCACCAATCGCAAACCTTTTGGAGTCAATCCTTTGACTAGGTGTGCACATGCACACCCTCCACGATATCCACATTAGATTTTCTCCTAGAGATTGAGAATGATTCTCACAAACGGTCACCATACAAATGCGTATTTTTCCTTTCTCTCTCTGCTGTCACAAAAGGAGGGTTGATTGATTTTTCATCTCTTTCGTCTCATAAACCTCTTCGTCGATCACCCTGGGCCAAAGGGAGTTGGTTTATTTATTTTAGTAAATCAAATCACATAAAATAAATCTTCCGTGATTTCAAAAAATCTTTTAAATATTACTGAAAGAATATTTATCGATCAGATTTCTAAAAATCTAATTGAATATTTAATCGCATAATATTCTTATCTAATAAGATATGTGACCATTATGGGCTCAATTCGTGTTAGCGAAATTTTAAAACCAAATTCAAAATTTAACATATTTAAATTTTGTTATGAAAAATTACTTATATTGTGTGTGATCTATTGGGTTCCACACTAAGTCGATAGTGGGCTCAATCTCATTAAACCCTTTAATAAGATTAGCTTATTAACCCTTAATCATTTAAACCCACAAGTCAAGATTGACGTCTAATAATGTATCATGACTATCCAAATAGAAATGATCAATCAAAAGATCAAATACCCTTTGGTGATTAGTTCCCGTGTAATTAAATTCTTTGGTTATACATTGTCTCAAATAAGTTAAAATATTAATGTAATGTCAAATCCAAATATTTATTCATATGTATTATTGTTCTCAAGTATTGGACTCAATCATGAAAAATACTGAGAACTCCTTCCCGATTTTCATCCTACTTTGGCTAGAGATTTCCTAAGTCAATACTAAGTAGAACATATAAGACATCCTCCCCTCTCATGAAGAGTAACTGATTCCTTGCTGATTACTCACCACTTTCATAAGAGTCTCTTTGGGTCTAAAATATCCTGCACATGTCTGTAAAAGTCACGTTAAGGGATAAATCAAAACCTCAATTTAACAGTTACAAGGTGTTATGGTAATCTTAGGTCTGAGGACTACTTACACCTACTATTACCAAAGGAATTAACTATTGATATTTACACGAGTATTCATTAGGTTTTTCTCAAGCGAGTTAGTTTAATGAACTTTCTTCTACAACAAACACCTACACTCTTATATTAGTGACTCTTTACAAGTAATAGTGAGATTAGTTACCCTTTACCATAGAGCATATAACGAGTATACTAATTTGATTGGATCACCAATCCCCAACTCAATGATCCTATAGCAAGCAAAATCCTGATGGACTTGAGCATTGCTATTGGTGAAAAGGTCTCATTATAATGAACACCATGTTTTTGTTTGAAACCTTTTGCAACCAATCTGGCTTTGTATGTTTCAACACTGCCATCTACTCCAATCTTTCTTTTAAAGATCCATTTGCACCCAATGGGATTTATTGCCTCCAGTGCATCCATCAAAGTCCATACTTTGTTGGAGTACATAGATTCCATCTCGAATTTCATGGTAATTTGCCATTTTTCGTTGTCAACACTTTTGATAGTTTCTTCATAATTCTGTGGATCATTGACATCCATAACACTTGAATCTTGATCATTCTCAATGGCCAGATTCAATTTTTGAGGTGCTTTATGCACTCTCATAGTTCTCCGAGGAGATAGAGGTGGTCTTGGTGAGTTAACTGATTTTATATTAACTTGTTCCATCGACTGATGCAAGGTTGGTTGTGAGTTAAGAACTTCATTAAGTTCTACATTTCTTCGACTCCCACTATCTTGGATAAACTCTTTCTCCAAGAAAGTGGCATGTCTGCTGACAAATACCTTTTGTTTAGTACTAGAGTAAAAGTAGTACCCCAAACTTTCTTTAGGGTATCCCACAAATCTACATTTTTCTAATCTTGCACCAAGTTTGTCTAGATCTTGTATTTTCACATAAGCCAGGCAACCCCAAATCTTTAAATGCTTAAGACTCGATTTCTTACCCTTCCATATCTCATATGGGGTGCTAGATATAGACTTAGTGGGAACTTTATTTAAAAGGTAGATGGCGTTTTCAAGAGAATATCCCTAAAATGATACGAGGAAATCAATGAAGCACAACATGGATCGCATCATATCTAATGGAGTGCGATTTCTCCTCTTAGCTATCCCATTGTGTTGAGGTGTGCCAGGAGGAGTCCATTCAAAAACTATTCCGTTCCCTTTGAGATAATCTAGAAATTCCCTAGTTAGGTATTCGCCACCTCGATCTGATCAAATGGCATTAATACACTTTCCAGTTTGTTTCTCAACTTTAGCTCGATATTCCTCGAATCTGTCAGAGGCCTCGGATTTGTATTTCATTAAATACACATATCCAAACCTAGACATATCATTTGTGAATGTTATAAAGTAGGAATATCCTCCTCTAGCTTGAGTTTTCGTTGGTCCACAGACATTAGTATGGACCAACTCTAACAACTCTGATGCCCTTTCTCCATGTCCAGTAAATGGAGCCTTAGTCATTTTCCTTTGAGACAGGATTCACAAGTTGGTAGTGATTCATAATTGTATGGGTCAAAATACCCATTCTTGTACAACTTGTTAATCCTATTCTTGTTAATGTGACCAAGTCTTAAATGCTAGGGATATGTGAAGTTCAAATCATCCGTTTTCCTTTTTTTAACTTGTTCAACATGAAGTATATTGTCATTAACTTCTAAAACTATTAAGCCATTAACGACCTTTCCAGTTCCTTATAATTCTGCTAAATGAGATATAGAGCAACCATTGCCCCTTAAATTTATTTCATAGCCTTGTTCAAGCAACAAAGGAACATAAATAATATTTCTAATAAAAACTAGAACATAATAACAATTATTAAGTTCAATAGTTTTGCCTGAAGGCAGATGCAAACAAAAGGTTCCTACTACTAAAGCTGCAACTCTTGCACCATTTCTGACTCTTAGGTGGTACTCCCCTTTGTTCAACTTTCTACTTCTTCTTAGTCCCTGCAACATATTGCAGATATGAGAACCACATCCAATATCCAATATCCATGGAGTAGAATTAGTTACTGACGTATTAACCTCAATAACAAATGCACCTAAAGAATTGGCTTTAGAAGCCTTTTTTTGCTTCACTTTTGTTAGATATAACTTGCAGTTCCTTTTCCAATGACCATCCTTCCCACAATGGAATTAGGTGCCTTTCTCAGAGACTTTCTCTTTTCCTTTCTTCTTGATATTTCCTTTAGGTTTCACAACATTGTAAGAAGATTTTCCCTTTTTAGGGGTCTTCTTCACCTTCTTATTGGAGGTGCCTCCCACTAACAAGACCTTACCCTTATCCTTCACAAGGTGGGTCTTTGTGATCTTCAGCATATTAAGGAGCTCGAGTAATGAGACATCCAGCTTGTTCATGTGGAAGGTTACTATAAACTGTGAATAAGCATTTGATAGAGATTGGAGAACTAAGTCTTGACTTAATTCTCCATCCATAGTGAAGCCCAAATTCCCCAACTACACAATCAAATTGATTAGTTTTGGGATGTGTGCCTCTACAGAAGTGCCTTCTACAATCCTAGCTTGGAAGAGTTGCTTAGATATCTCATATCTAGCAGTCTACTCTCTTCACCATACAACTCCTTGAGATGAAGAAGAGTAGACTTAGCGTCCATTTGCTCATGTTCTCTTTGGAGCTCATTGCTCATGGATGCTAGCATGATACACTATACAAGAGTGCTATCATCTTGCCACTTTCAATAAGCAGCCTTCTCTTCCTCGGTAGCAATTTCTACCATCGGTGCAGGATTAGGAGAATTAAGAATGTAGGAGACTTTCTCCTGTATGAGGACGATCCTCAAGTTTCTCAACCAATCCATGTAGTTTGGCCTAGTGAGCTTGTTAGCATCAAGTATGCTACATAACAACAGTGACATGATAGCAGATGAATCTACAATTAAAGAACAACATGCTTGAGCAGATATTCATAAAATATGATGCATGATAATCGAGGTCTTTTGATTGAATCATGTCTCCCGCTAAATTTGGCGAGTTCCATTGCCCTCCTAATGGAAAATATGAGACCTTGTTGGAAGGTCTCCTAGTGGAAATAATGGAATCCCGTTTATCCTACCAAGACCTCGCATGTAACACAACAAATCTTGAATAAGTCCATGGGTAGATAACTCTTACCAATCACATCTTATGTAACTTCCATTTATTTTTGCCTCTAAGCTTAATACAGCCTTGTGTGTATACAACAAACTACAAAACCCTATTTAAGTTAAACCCAACATTCGTATACTCACACGAAAAAGAAACTACCCTTGAGTGTAGCTCAACAAGGCAATAATGTTTATGTATGTAGTACAATATATATCGCATATATTTAATGAGGTAGCATCGCGCCAACTCATGCAAAACGGGCCTTGTGTGTGCACAACAAACTTGCCGCACAAACTAACATACTCTACATCTCATAATGATGGAAGACATGACTAGCATTCTTAATACTATAGCCATTTTGACTTAATATTTTTTGGAGGGTTTTTATACAATTATTATAACATCATATAACATAATAAAAGCAGATAAAAATAATAAGGATGATTATGGACATTCCTAAACATGAATCACTCGAGGCATAGGGTGTCAATAAAATCATCCTAGTATATCTAAAGCCCATCAACATGGATTTGCTTCGGGAAGCGTGTAGCACTGTCAAGTCTTCATCTCCATGGACTCAATTGGGTAGTTTCAATGTACGGATCTCCTCAACCACAATAATTCTCCCTAAGCCTAATGCTAATATAGAACTATTCTACATTACATAGTGTTGCTAAGAAGCCCCAATTAGCAGTGGGGGGAAGGTACATTGGGAGGGAGAGAAGAAATACAATTCAGAGAAAATTTTAGGTAAGGCAGGGGTACGCATGCCCTATTTAACCAAAATAAAATAAAATAGACATACATTCATCACATGAACTAGTCCATAACCACCCTTTCATGCATATCATATAAGCACTAGGAAATCTAAATGATGTTATCAATAACACAATCTCATCCGGAAAAATATTGTGACCGACTGTTGACGGATCAATCAATAAGGAACTATTCCTTTATTTTGCAGCATCATGGGTGATACCTGAGAGAGAAAAAAGATATTTTTAATCAAATTTAAAAACATATATGTATTTGATATATACCAATACGCAACACTTGCATATTATAAGATTAAAACCCTAACATTATATTACAATATTAATCAGGCGATCGAATGATTCAACATTGCAATGAGAATAACACTAGAATTCAGAATTACAATCAAAGATGGCTCTGATACCACTGTTGGGAATCCATAACGCAATGAAAACGTAAATTTCAAAAATTTATTCCCGAATCCATTGATCCCTTTGAAATAATTCAAAATTTTAACTAGAACAGATTTAGAATATACACCTGATAAAAACCGTGTTCAGTTTTTGTGTTTAAATTCAGATGTTAATGTCATGTCTGAACAAACCTGGATCTGCCAATTGCGAACTTTTGGAGTCGATCCTTTGACTAGGTGTGCACGTGCACACCCTCCACGATATTCACACTAGGTTTCCTCGTAGAGGTTGAGAATGATTCTCACAAACGGTCACCACACGAATGCGTATTTTTCCTTTCTTTCTCTTGGCTGTCACAAAAGGAGGGTTGATTGATTTTTCTTCTTTCGTCTCGTAAACCTCTTCGTCGATCGCCTTCGGCCGAAGGGAGTTGGTTTATTTATTTTAGTAAATCAAATTACATAAAATAAATCTTTCGTGATTTCAAAAAATCTTTTAAATATTACTGAGAGAATATTTATCAATCAAATTTCTAAAAATTTAATCGAATATTTAATCGCATAATATTCTTATTCAATAAGATGTGACCATTATGGGCTTAATTCGTGATAACGAAATTCTAAAATCCAATTCAAAATTTAACATATTTAAGTTTTGTTACGAGAAATTACCTATATTGTGTGTGACTCATTGGGCTCCACACCTAGTCGGTAGTGTGCTCAATCTCATTAAACCCTTTAATAAGATTAGCCAATTAACGGTTAATCATTTAAATCCAAAAGTCAAGATTGACGTCTAGCAATGTATTATGACTACCTGAATGGTGAGTATAAGTCAAAAGATTGAACATCCTTTGGTGATTAGTTCTCTTGTAATTAAATCTTTCGATTATATAATGTCTCGAATAAATTAGGATATGGATGTAATGTCAAATCCAAATATTTATTCATATGCATTACTGTTCTTAAGTATTAGACTCAATCATGAAAAATACAAGAAACTCTTTCTCGATTTTCATCCTACTCTAGCTAAAGATTTCCCAAGTCAATACTAAGTAGAATGCATAAGACATTCTCCCCTATCGTGAAGAGTAACCGATTTTTTGTTGATTACTCACCACCTACATAAGAGTCTCTCTAGGTCTGAAATACCGTACACGTGTTTGTAAAAGTCACGTTAAGAGATAAACCAAAACCTAAATTTAATAGTTATAAGGTACTATAGTAATCTCAGGTCTGAGGACTACTTACACCTACTATCACTAGAGAAATTACCTATTAACATTTACATGAGCATCCATTAGGTTTTTCTCAAGTGAGTCAATTCAGTGAACTTGTTCTACAACAAGCACCTATACTCTTATACTAACTCTTTACAGGTAATAATGAGATCAGTTACCCTCTACCATAGAGCATATAATGAGTGTACTCGTTTTACTAAATCACCAATCCCCAACTCAATGATCCTACAACTAGGAACAATTTTAGATTAGGACTTTTGAGATCTTAGGTCTCACTAGCATGATCTCATCATGATCTTAAAATCATTATCCTAATGTATGGGTTTCATCAAAATATACAACACATGATGAATAAAATGCCTCAATTATATTTCATGAATGTAAAATAACTCTAATTATATCATATGTAATTGGACTTAGGGCACTAATACTAACAAAAGGAACCCTAGCCACCCGAGATTACACCTAGCTGTTCTATGGTGATCGAGAAGCCATGCATGTCAATCATGAGGAGGTGTTGGGCCCATAGCCACTTGATGGTTCAAGGGAGCCCATTGTCATATCAAAGAATTGTCTGCCAAGCAAGATCGACACACCAGAGCATGGATGAACGATGTGCTCACATTGAAGAGGGAGAGGGATGGGTGCACAACGAACTGATTCAAACTCAAGGGGAGATTGTTAAGTGTGGCATGTAGATCGTACGGTTGAGCACTTCTTCGGAAATTTTCAAAAGGAGGGCGAAGAAAGTTCGAAAATTTTCTAATTTTCTATCATTTGCTTATGTAAAGACCAATGAATAAGCCCTAGAAGTGCTCGATGAGCTTAGAGCATGAGTTAGGCAATTGAAAGATGCTTGAAACAATTTTGTTTAAACATTCCTATGTATCCTTTCAGGATAAGTAATCAATACACTTCTATCATCATGGATGGCAATCTAGTAGAGATTTTCTCTCATGCAGCGTGACTAAATTGATGACCGGAAGGCTTACACTTCTTTCTTCTCCGTTTGTTTTCTTCTCTTTTTCCCTTTTTCACACAGATAATACCATAGATCGTTGGCTTGCAAAAGCTGTATTCGAACACGATCAAGGACCAAAATGGAAAGCCAACAACATCAGCAAGAGGGTCAATCACCCGTGGGGCCCGTTAACCATTCTAAACAGAGGATTACATTGCTTGAGACTACCATGGCAAATATGACGGCCCACATGACTCAACTCATGGCACTACTCCAAGCACAGGTCACTAGCACCACAAATCCGACACCTCCACCATCCCAGACCCAGGAGTCCGCTCCTGCTCTTGTCGTTGTGCTTGTGCCCATCCAAGCTCCACCTCCCATAAAAAAGCCTTCCAAACCAAACTTCACCCATCTTGCAAATGGACAACCCCATTCCTGCCCCGATTACTGAGGGGCATCTCCAACTCGACTAACAATTGACTTATTGCCTAAGGAGATTGAGCAGGAACATCAACTAAAAAGGGTGGAGGAGCATATGAAGGCCATCTAGGGTCTTGACCAGTATGGGAATATTTTATGTCTCTTTCTCTGCATGCATATTCCTAAGAAGTTCTAGATGCTAGAATTTGAGAAATATGATGGCACTAGTTGAAAAATGTATTTATACTTGTACTGCTTGAAAGTGGCTCCCTAAAAAAACTATAAGAAGTTTATGATCCAGACATTTCAAGAGAGCCTAAAAGGGGTGGTTTTGGTGTGGTCTCTTGACCTCAAGGCAGAGAATGTTCCCTCATGGGATAATTTGGCAAACCTATTTCTACAATAGACAAATTCAACATTGACATTACACAACTCGCCTCAAGCTCTAAAGAATGGAGATGGAGTTAGGATAGAATTTTCATAAGTTTGCTCAAGAATGGAGTGCAAAAGCCACCCAAGTTTAACTGTCATCCACTGCAGGTTGCAATCATACTCAAAAGAAGAGTTTGATTCCTAGCTTAGAAGGAACACTAGCTATATGCTTAACACTTGCAGGTCGAATGTTGTTTTCAGGGAGCTAGGTAGAAGGAACGCAAATGTCAAAATTTTGGTAGATGGGGATCCCATAAAAACTTCACTGATAGTGAGACCATTTCGCTATTTATTAGCATTTTGAAGGGCCTGTATTACTCACATTTGCCGAGCCACACCTCGTCTACATTTGCTTACTTGATTACTACAGGGAGAAGAGTCGAAGATGGGAAAGATTGATGATCCCTTAAGAGGAATGTAGTTGAAAGTCATAGGAAGCCTACCTCAAGTAAAAAGAGGGACACGACTGTGAACACAATGTACCTGACCCATGCGCATTAGCAACCTCTACCAAACACTATGCAATTCTCTGCCCGACCTTATCAAGCATCCAAAACTCCTTCACGGCCCTTGTTGCCCACACTGCGGAATATGCCAATCCCTCAAGATGCCTCTAGCCCATGAGTTGTGCTAAATGCCATGAAGAAGAACCATCACTGGTTCAACCCCATTCCCTATCCCTTTGTTGGAAGTGTTTAGGGTATTGCAAGAGAAATGAAAGATTGTCTCAAAGCCTAGGAGATCAAACTATTAGCCTCCAAATCTTGACCTGAATGCCAGCCGCGAGTTTCACATGGGGGCAACTGGAAATTCCATTGGCAATTGTCTTATCTTAAAGCACAAAGTGCAAGATCTCATTGACACAGGCCCACCTCGTTTTTAACGCTGTGAGGCCACCAAATGTCAATGCCAATCCTCTCCTAATTGACTCCACTACTCTAGGACCATCAATCAATATGATTGATTTACTCCCTATGGGCATTGATGGAGATCCTTAGTACTATCACCCCATTGTGATTGATTATGTGCCCATAGAAATCACCTACATGGACCTTGAGGGATGTTCACTTATGGCTCCAATAGTGATTCAACCACTTGCACCTTTGCCCTTTGAGGATAATAAGAGGGTCCCTCGGACTTATGAGGCAATGACAATTGGACCCAAGGAAGGTAAGGGTGCTCTCAAGATAACCCCAATCGAGGAGGTGTTACGATGTCCCAGAGGTTTGTGATAAGAGTAAGGGTAAGAGCAAGGCTATAGAAGCGGATGTTGAAGAAGTGTTGAACACGAAGGTGACTGATGAGGTGGCTACGGCCTTCATAAAAGTATTGAAGGCCAATGAGTATAGGATAATAGAGCAAATGAACAAAACCCCACCTCACATTTCCCTTCTTGTGCTTCTACTAAGCTTAGAGCCACATTGTGAAATCCTATTGAAAATACTAGCAGAAGAAAAGTTCCCAAGGGGATCTCCACTAGGCAGGTGGAGGATGTTGTTGGTTCCATATTTTGCAATTAGATCTCGTTTACAGGAGATAAGTTATGCTCCGAAGGATATGGTCATATCAATGCGCTTCAAATTGCCTGCAAGTGCAAGGGGTTCATTTTGGGATGTGTCATGATTGATAATGGTTACCATTGAATATATGCCTTATTTCGACCCTTAAGTAGATGAACGTTGATCCAGCCCTCATTTGCCCAATTCGCACCACTGTAAGAGCTTTTGATGACATGAGAAAGGAAGTGAGTGGAGAGATTGATCTGCCAATCAAAATTCAGCCCTTGCATTTTCAATATCAAGTTTCAAGAGATGGAAATCCTGAATGCTTTTTCTTTATTGCTTGGAAGGCCTAAGATTCTGATATGAATTTGCGGATGAGCTCAAGTGTCCAAATTAAATTCAATGATGATTTGATGAAGACAGTTCGATTGGCTTCCTTGAAGTGTATGGGACATGCTAAAATTCTAACATATTGAAGTCAAGAGATGTTCAAAATGGAAAGAGGAGCTAATGACAGCAAGTAAATGGAAACACACGCAATAGACAAGTAGTTGTAGTGCATGAGGATTATCGAATATATTTCATCTAAGCAATAAGAGGGAAAGTTTTTCAAGAAAGGAAGTTCATAGAAGGCTTATAAGAAGAAAAAAAGAAGCACTATATTTAGACTAATTAGTGTTGATATATTTTTTTGTCTTTGAAAAAAATATTAATTTCCAATTTTGTTCCTTTTAAAAGAATACATTAGGAAATTTTCTTTATTATAGTTTCTCAATCCGATGCCAATATTACAATTAGGCCTATATAAAGGCTATGACTTATACTTAGACGATTCATAACATTATTTTCAGATAAATATATGGAGAGATTATGTTTTCTTTCATTCTTTGAAGAACTTATCAAACTTATTGGAGTTTCTCCATATCGTCCATCCTCAACTTATTGATCAACCCTTCCATACTTGGTCGTGGCGTCTTCATTATACTAAGGTCCTTATCTTTATATAGGTAAATGGGTCATGGTTTCACCTAGTTTGCTATTGAACATAATTTTTAGTGACCATATTCAATTCAGATTTCATCACGAGTTGGTAAGGTTCTTATTACTCTTGGTATTGGGTCTTATTACAGGTTGGCAAAGATCACATCAGATTCATTCGGTAGGGACTATCCCATCCAACCTGCACCAGAAAGTAAAGTTTATTATGGAGGATCGTCTCATTATTGTTAATGGAGAGGATGACTATGCGATCTACAAGGAGACAACGATGCCCTACATCAGTATTGGGGATGATAATAACCTTCCTTTACATTCTTTTGAACTGATATCTGTCATCAAGGATTGGGGTGAGCCTAAACCCACCAACACTAACAAGATGATTGGCAAGGTCCTCTTGAGGAATAATTATCTCCTTCGATCCGGACTGGGTGTTAGGGGGCAAGGCATTCGCAAGCCCATCAGGGCCGAAGAGTGTAAGAAACAACATGGGCTTGGCTATTGCCCTTTGTGCAAAGATATTCCAGAAGCTCGTATGAATCACACTCTTAGGAGGTCATCGCGTTTGAGCCTCAAGGAAGACAAGCCCATTGGGATCCCTCCTCTCTCAGTTTCATTCTCAAGCCTGGCCCACATTGAGGGAGGTATCCTTGAGTTGTCACTGGCACCCCGCCATCCTTTCTCTTATGCTTCATCTAGCATTTGAGCTATCTTGTATGAGGACTAGTCAGGTTCCATCACTCGCCTATGTGCCGAAGGCGAGGAGCATAGTCCCTATCTTCCCGGGCATAGTCGCTGACAAGTAAGCTTATTTAGTTAGCATGACGTTACCCACGTGAGGCTCAACCATGAGCCCATGATGGAAGAGGGATGGTGTCATGACTCTAAGTTATCTAAATAAAATCCCTTATGAATATTTAGGAAAATCCATGTCTCATATTACTTGCTATTTTACTTGATGCTTTGTGCCCACACTAAAATTACTTTCTTTCTTTCTTTCATTAACTAGGCTCCATTTGAGCCTAGATAAAAATTGATATGGCAATTCAAGCTCTTTTGAGAATGGCATAGCTCGCTTCTCCCCCATACGTTATGGAGAGGAGCTAACTGATGATGATGCCTCTAAGGAGATTCTGGAAAACATGGAATCATTCGAGGAAAGCAAACCATTGACCAACGAGGCACCGAATACCATTAATGTTGGCACTAAGGAAGAGTTGTGAAACCTCAAAATCAAGACGAACCTTGACGCCACACAACGAGCTCGGATGATTGATCTATTAAAGTAGTTCAAGGAATTCATTGCATGGTCTTACACTAATATGCCAAGCTTAGACTCATCAATTGTGCAACATTACTTGCCAGTTGATACTAATAAATTCCCTCTAGAAGCCTAAGCTGATTTTGCAAATAAAAGAGGAAATCATCAAGCAAATTGATGCTAGTTTTCTGGAAATATGTAATTATTCTGAGTGGGTCTCCAATGCAGTTCCTATTCTCGAGAAGGATGGGAGGGTTCATGTCTATGTGGACTATCGCAATCTCAACAAAGCCAGCCTGAAAGATAACTTTCCTCTACCTCACACCTGTGTACTTGTTGACAATATTGTAGGTCATGATATGTTTTCCTTCATGGATGGCTTCTCTGGTTATAATCATGACAAGATGGCGGAGGAAGATAAATCCAAGACAACATTTATAACGATGTGGTGACACATTTTGCTATAAAGTAATGCCCATTGGGCTCAAGAATGCCAGCGCAGCTTATCAATGGGTTATGGTTATGCTCTTCCATGATATGATGCACAAAAAAATCGAAGTATATGTGGATGACATGATTGCAAAATCCCGAGAAGGAGAGGACCACTTGATAAACCTGCGCCGTGTTGTTCAAATGCCTTCGCAAGAACAAGCTTAGGCGGAATCCAGCAAAATGAATCTTTGGTGCAACCTCCAGCAAATTGCTAGGAACTATTGTCAGTAAAAGAGGCATTGAAGTTGACCTGATAGAGTCAAAGCTATCATAAATCTCCCTCCACCATCTACTATAAAGGAAGTGCGATGTCTGCTTAGACGTTTGAATTACATAGCTCGTTTCATCGCCAATCTCACAGACAAATGCTGACCATTTTTCAAGCACCTATGTAAAAATGCTGAAACATGATGGGATGATGATTACCAACATGCCTTTCATAAAATTAAGCATTACTTGGTTAACTTGCCTGTGTTAGTTCCACCATGCCTTCGTTGTTCGCTAATCCTGTACTTGATGGTTCATCGAAAATCTTTAGGCATAATGTTGGGGCAAATGGCTGATGCGGGTGTAAAGAATGAGTGATATATTACTTGAGTAAGAAATTCACTAGAGGTGAATCAAAATTACCCAAAATAAAAAGTTAATGCTGCGCTTTAGTATGGGTAGTGCAGCTTCTCCGTCAGTATACATTGTACTGCAGTTTACATCTTTTATCTAAGGTGGATCCTTTGCGTTATATGCTAGAGAAGCCGACCTCAACAAAGAATATAGCTAAGTAGCAGATCCAGCTTGCGGAGTACGATATTTAGTTCTTGACACACAATTCAATAAAAGGACAAGCCATAGTAGACCATCTCAAAGAGTATCCCATTGAAGATGACACCCCAATCGATTTAGAACTCCAAGACGATGGGATATTGCAAGTTGAGGATGATTTTTAGAAGATCAACCTTGCTGGAACATGTACTTTGACAAGGCGGTGAACTCTACGGTTTGTGGAATTGGGCAGTCTTGATTTCCCTGAAAGGGAGGCACTTCCCTATTGCAGCAAAAGTGGCATTTCCATGCACAAACAACATTGCAGAATATGCAGCCTGTATACTGGGGTTGCAAGCCACAATTGACTTCAAATTCGAGAGTTGGAAGTATACGGAGACTCCACGCTCATTATTTTCTGAACTTCAAGTGAATGGAAAACACGAGATTCAAGCGGATGTTGTACCATGAGCATCTTGAAATGTGTCAAAGCACTTTGGGAAGATAACTTTCAAGTACATACCACACACCAAGAATCAATTTGCTGATGCCTTAGAAACCCTAGCCTCAATGATTAGTATTTTCAAAGACAATTAAATCAAGCCTCTTGAGATAGAAATCAACAAACACTAGCCTATTGTAATGCGGTGGAGAGTGAAGGAAGTGAACCGTGGTACATGACATTAAACACTACCTCGTCTTTGGTGAATTTCCAGAGTATGCTGACCAACAAGATAAGGAAGTCCTTCGATGCCTTGCATGTCATTATTTCTTTAGTGGGGATGTCTTATACAAGAAATCATTCGATTCCACACTTGCACAGTGTGTGGACACCAAAGAGGCAAAGTTCATTGTGAAAGAGGTGCACGAAGGTTTTTGCCGCCCTCATATGAGTGGGCATATGCTTGCCAAGAAAATCATGCGGCTAGGATATTTTTGGTTGACCATGGAGAAGATTGTGCAAAACATATGCGACACTATCATCTTTGCCAGGTCTACGCAAACCATATTAACGTGCCACCAGATAAGTTACACCCAATGTTAGCCCCCTGGCCCCTCTCCATGTGGGGAATTTACGTAATCAGCCTGATCTCCCCCAAAGCATCAAATAGACACTTTTTCATCCTAATAGCTATTGATTATTTCACCAAGTAGATAAAGGCGGAGTCCTATGCATCCATGACCGCCAAGGTGGTAACGTGTTTCCTAAAGCGTAATTTGATAACCCATTATGGCATACCAAAGGTCATCATTACTGACTTCATTACTTGACAATGAGAAGAACCTAAATAATCAGCCCATTGATTATTTATGTGGACAATTCAAGATTAAGCATCACAATTCTTCTCCATAGCGGCCCTAGATGAATGGTGCAGTAGAAGCAACTAATAAGAAATAGAAGAAGATTATCCAAAAGATGATTGTTGCATACAAAAATTGGCACAAAATGCTCCCATGGGCACTCTTGGCATATTTTACCTTTGTTTGTACATCGACTGGGGCAACACCTTATTTATTGGTCTATGGCACTGAAGGTGTACTCCCAGTGGAAGTCAAAATCCCCTCCTTCAGAGTCCTCATCGAGTCAAGACTAAGAGAAGCTGAATGAATAAAGCAACATTATGATCAGCTCAATCTTACTGATGAAAAGAGACTCGCAGCACACTAGAAGTGTATGGCCTGTGCCTTCAACAAGAAAGTTCAACATCTTGATTTTTAGCTGGGCGATTTGGTACTACATAAAGTTTTGCATGTCACCTCTGACTCTCAAGAGTAAATTCACACTAGGGTATGAAGGGCCATGTGTTGTTAAGAAAGTCTTCTCAAGTGGCTCACTAATCATTGCTGACCAAGAGGGGCAAGAAATCCATAGCCCTATCAATACTAATTCCTTGAAAAAATATTTTCCTTGAGGGTACACTACTATTAGAATAAACTCTTGAGTAAAAAAAAACAATGAATGATGATTTTCCTACTAAATTGAAAACCTAAAAGGCGGTCGAGGGAAAAATTAGGGAACCGAGGACTACAGTTGAACTTGACAAGATGGGCAGCCATAGCAAAAGAAGTGCAAATAGAGTAAAAAGAAAAGAAAAAGAAAAATCACCCTGCTAGGTTGTTGCACATTGCATGACCCAGGCAAAAATTGGGGGAAAAATTATTGCCACAACCATGATCATGCAAGACTAATTGCGCCAAATGCCATGGTCATAGTTTGAGCGGTTTGTGGCAAGCAATCCAAAGATAGGGAGAAGTTTACTTGAGACTTCAATGGACACATCTTGAAATAGACTTGAATTACCCGCATTTTTCGTGATGTGGTGGATGCAATCACATGTCCCTTTATTGATAGATGATTAAGTGCGAACAATGAGCTAACTAGAGCGCACTTTGCCCTTTCCCACCATCTCTCATGGAAGGATAGCCTCGGTGTGCTACACTCCCTTTGACTATCTTGTGTTTAGTCTGTTTGTTTGCATGCGTCTATGTTGAGTAGGTTCCTGAACATAATTCAAAATGAGAGGAAAACAAAAATAAAGAAACTTTTGGAAAACCCATAGAAAGCGAGGTCAAAAAACTCATTTGTTCTTTGGGAACAAACACTCGGGCTAAATAGGAGAATGTGGTTATCCCCATTCAATGATGAAATTAATGACCTCAAATAGTAGCTTGACCTGATATGAAGCTATGGCTTGTTTGAATATAACTTTAAAGTGTATTATGGTTGATTTTTTACCTATCATTTTCACGAATCTTGCTCTTAAATGATGAGCTTGAAATTGATAGGTTGCATATTTGGAATCCTCATATATCGAGCTTGAATTGTGACTATACTTGGGAGGTTATAAAAGGGTTGCAAGAAAATGTTTAAGAAGAAAAATGTTGAAAAGATGTGCCAAGGCTCTAAGTACCGCTACTTAGGTTTGAGCCACTTCCCTTGTCAACTCCATATGCATGTGCAATAAAACCTAGCATGCACTTGTGGGGGCTATCAGTCCATTTGACTAGCTAAAAGCATGCTGGCTTCAAGACAAGTTCCTTAGAGTTATGCACCACCCCAATATGGATTAGGTACTCAAAAGAAAATGAGAAGGTGAAGAGATGTGCCAAGACTTTTAGTGCTGCTACTCGAGTTTGAACCACTTCATTTATCCATGCCATGTGCATGCGCAATAATATCTAGAATGTACTTGTGGGGTTATCGATCCATTTGACTTGCTAAAATATGCTAACTTAAGGACAAGTCCCTTAGAGTCAAGCACCAACCCAACATGGGTTATATAGCTAAAAGAAAGAGTGGAAAAAGGTGAGGAAAGTGGATTGTGATGATTGGTTGATGTAAATTTGCTTAGTCACTCCTTAGTATGCAATCCTTGAAATAGATAGCTTGAATTTATGTTGAAATGAGGCTATGATAAACTGATAGGTGAGGCAAAGGATAGGCATTGGCAAAATAGATGAAAAACAAAGGTCATTCTTAAGGACTTTAAAGGGATAGCCACTAAGTACCAAACTATCTAGATCAAGTCCTTGTTGCTAGGGTATTTTTCTTGCACTTGATTCCTTGCCCCAATGATGTGCATCACTTGCATGAAAAAGATAAAAATCATTATTTGGCCCTAGAGAGTGCTAGTTTGAACACTCATTACGCGTGATTATCAATCTCTATTTGAATTGACAGCGTTCTTATACTTAATTACTTGAATTTCATGATCAGTTCACTTTGCCTGTTGTTTGCTAGATTTGAATTGAAGCACTATTCATGGTTGATGCTTTCACATATACTCAACTGACGTTAGATTCGGGGAAAAGACATCAATCTACCCCAAGGGCACACTCTAACCTAGAATGGCACATAGACTGCTCATCAACCAATACTCACATGGAAGTGGGTGAAGGCACCAAAATGGACCATCCTTTAGAAAGACTTAGAGCCCAATTAGATAGGAAAGACCGAGGAAACTCTCAAGGCCAACAAATCAACTGGGGCAAGGAGACCAGATGAATGAGAAAAGGAAGCACTCTCAATACAATGATAAGTGAACCTGTGTTCTACATAGTGCCCAAAACGCATCACGCTCGGAGCATGTCCCTCCTCTATCTTCTATTGTGCCCAAAGCATGTATTTGTCTATCTCACTCCTTATGCCTAGAGTGCATTTTCGTCTAGCTCGCTCCTTGCACCCAAAGCATGTATTCGTCGTCTTTCTCTCTCCTTGCACCCAGAGTGCATCACACCCAAAGCATGTTTTTTGTCTATCTCCCTCCGTGCGCCCAAAACACATCATGGCCAGAGCATATTTTTGTCTATTTCCCTCTCACTGGTGCCTAGAGTGTGTATTCATCTCTCTCTCCTTGCGCCTAGAGGGTGCTTTCATCTATCTTTCCTTATGCCTAAGCATGACATGCCCATAGCACATTACTCCTGCCTTTGTTCTAGAGGAAAAAAAGAGAAAAAAAAAAGAAGAGAAACAAGAACAATGAAAAATTATAGAGCAACAGCAAAAGTGAGTAGGACAAGTGGAAGTGCACCAAGAGCGATGAATTTTCATGGGTGGTGGAATCCCGACCTTTCCCAATCAAAAGTGTGGATCTATATTCATCTTTGAAATGATTCTCTAATTACATCCATCATCTCCATTTTGAGAGTCGTTTCAAACAGGGGCAACTGTAGACACCTCATTTTGACTTGGGAAAAGCTCGGGACTTTGATATCAATCTAATGGCACTTAAGTTATGTTACCTTGAGAGAGTCCTGAAATTTAAGTGAAAATTTGATGAAGTTACTCAATTAGAATGGTACAAATTTAGATGCATTACAAATATTATCAAGTAACTTTCATTCAACACTTTTTGGACCTCATAACAGTAATCGCATTTTGACATGTTTCTAAAGGAAAATTGTAACTATTTGTTGGAATGTCTTTTGAGTGAGACTGATGTCATTTACTCCTAACTCAAAGCAAATTAAGGAAAAAATACTTCACAATAGTGACTAGTTGAGAGTCAATCCAATTTTAAGTAAAAATCAAGACTACTCTAGCTTTCAGACATTGATGGGAGAGTTTTGGTTATAAATACAAATTGTACAAACTCAAGGAGCATTTCATGAATTTTTCTTTTTGTAAGGCTCAAAACGTCATGAATTTGTTTGAAAAATAATTCAATTGGAAAAGGAAAAGCAAAAATATGAAGGATATAAATAGCAATCATAGGGTTTCAAGTGGGGGGGTGGGGTGGGGGTGGTGAAGATGGCCACAAGGTTTTTTTGGAAAAGAGCAAAAGGGGGTTATGAGCTTTAATCGTCTAGAGAGAGCTCAAATGGAAACGGTGAGGAGAGCTCTGCTCTTGGCTTCCTCCTCCGTTCATCCTTCTTTCTACTTGTTCTTTCCTTAGACGCACTCTTCTACAACTCCCTTGTTGCGTCCTACAGCTCTGTTGCTTGTTGTTGCCGTCCTTAAGTCACAGACACCTCCCCACAACTCCATTGCTCCTCGTCCCTAGTTGTTGCTGCAGCTTTGCTTGTTTTTTAATCTGCACCCACCACTGTCCTCGAGTTACATACGCCTCCCAACAGCTCCACTACTCATTGTTGCGACTTTGCTCTTCAACTCGGCCTACTGCTATATAGCTTGTCTACTCCATTGCTTTTGCGACTCTGCTCTTCAGCTCGATCTCCTCAATTAAGTCTTCTTTACCCTGTACAGCTCGTCTACTCCATCTCTACTGTGGCTTTGCTCTTCATCTCGATCTCCTCTATTCAACCTTCTTCTTCAACTCAGCCTACTGCTATGCAACTCATATGCTCCATCTCTGCTCGGCTTCTTCTCATTGCGTGATGTCATTCCTGCTACTACGCCTTTCGACAACTTTTTTCCTGAGCATCCTTCCTCAACTTACCCTTTGCCTATTGTAGATTGATGTGGAGTTGGTATAATCTCTTCTCTCCTCCTCTCTTTTTTTGCTTTTGTTGCTAGTGATCTATTCTGTTTTTGTGTTTTTGTTGTTGCTAATTTGTTCCATTTATGTATTTCTATTTATGCCAATCTGTTTTGTTTATGTTTTTCTATTACGACTGCTTCAATTTTATATTTTTCCTACACACCATCATCTTTGTTTCCATTGCTCTTGCTCGGTCTATTGTCTCTGTCACTGCTGATTTGTTACTTATTATTATGTTGCTATTGTTCATTGTATCATTGGTCGTCGGTGTTCGTTGTGCTACTTTACTTCTTGTAGTCACATTTTAGCTGAGGTTTCATTCTTATAGTTTCTCAGTTGAAGCATGCGACTTGTATCATACTACCCTAATGTGAATTTGGCTATAGTATCAAAACATTAACTTCATCACTAGGTGTCTTCAACAATAATACATCAAGTATCAAGATTCAAGCTCGTGATTACTGCATATGGATGCAAAAATGTTGTAAAATATGAAGATTTTTGGAAGATAATGTGTTGAAATATTATTGTGATTGAGCACATATTACCTTCCTATTTTGTTTCGATAGCATATATATTAGGATTTCTAGTAGCTAAACTTGTATGTTTCATTTATTTTAGTTTCCCAACCTATGGGAACACTTTAGAAAACACAATGAGTTGCAAATATTGAAAATTGGCCTATTTAAAGGCTTGTAATAAAGCTTGAATAAAAAACACACACAGAGAGTTTTCATATGAATAAGATATAAGATTTTACCCTATCTTTGATTCTTAATGAACCATTCTGATGTGAGATAGGGGGATTGGTCCCAATCTTTATGACATAGGTTGAAAGGATAGGATTTGATTCGAAACCAAGCGGGTGAAAATAGCCAACTAACATAGGAAAACATGACCTGCTACTTAGACCATGAACTCGAAGACCAATTCACACAACGACTCACTTGGGTCGAGGCACAAATTGGGAGCTTTGGAAAACTTGAATCACCAAACTAAAACATTAGTTCGACAAAAGCAAGGTTTCACAAGAGCAAAGGAGAGATAATTTCCTCATAAGGCGAACGAACTTTGTATTCAAAGGATTCAATATCAAAAAGCTAAATTACATAGTGAATGAGAGTACCTATATATAAATGCTTAGCTAATAAATATTTTCCTAATATACCAGATAACAATTAGCCAAATTATAGTACTTGCCTTTATAGTAGAAATCCCAAATTAGGAAACTCTATAAATACGAAAACTACTTTATTTAATTATGGCAACTAATTATATACTTATTTAACTCTATTGGTTGCCACAAATCATGCAAATTGGCCAAGTTTCCTTGTGTGCTAGTTGAGTGGCTCCAATCGGCCTTGGGCTTAAAGAGAAGAAGACAAATGCCTCCTTTGTCTTGGTCTTCAACTTCTTGGGCCAAATATCCATTAGTAAAGATGCCAATAGTTTCTTGCAATCTCTTCATCCTTCCTCTTGTCATCAGGCCTTCTCTGTCCAGGATTAGGTCCTTCTCTAGCCGGGTCGGATCTTTCAAGTCAAAGCCTCCTTTCCACTCATCATTCTCTCTGTCTTGAAAGGGAGTCGTCCTTGACTCTTCAAAGCCTTCTTGTATGAGTACCCCACCAACGCCAATTCTACTTGCATCGCATTCCACCTAAAAAGTCTTGCAGAAATTTGGGAGGGCTAGGACCCGTGCATGAGTGAGCTTCTCCTTCATGGCTTGGAAGGCTCTTTCTTGTGTTTCACCCCACTTGAAGGGCACATTCTTCTTGGTCAACTCATTCAATGGGGTTGCTATCATGCTGAAATCCTTTACAAATCTCCTATAGAAGCTCGCCAATCCATGGTTGCTCCATACTTGTCCAATGGTGGTAGGGGTCGGCCAATCTTGAATTGCCTTGATCTTTTCCTTGTCTACTTCAATGCCCTCACCACTCACAACAAAACCAAGAAAGACAACTTTGTCTATGCAAAATCACATTTCTCTAAGTTGCCAAACAATTTTCCTTTTCTTAAAACATTGAGAATTTGTCTAAGATTATCTACATGTTCACTTAAGGTCTTGTTATACACAAAGATGTCATCAAAATAAACTACCACACATTGTCCTATTTAGGCACGCAAGACATGATTCATTAACCTCGTAAATGTGTTAGGTGCATTACTTAAACCAAATGGCATAACTAACCATTTATAAAGTCCATGTTTATTCTTAAATGTTGTTTTCCACTCATCTCCTTCTTTCATCCTAATCTAATGGTAGCCACTCTTTAAGTCGATTTTTGAAATTATAGTAGAGCCATTCAACTCATCAAGCATATCATCTAACCTAGGAATAGGATGATGATACTTTACCGTTATGTTATTGATGGCTCTACAATTAACACACATTCTCCATGTGCCATCCTTCTTGGGAACGAGCAACACCGGCACTGCACAAGGGCTGAGGCTTTCCCTTACGTATCCCTTGTCCATCAGCTCTTGGACTTGTTGTTTGATCTCCTTGGTCTCCTTTGGTTAGCACGGTACGCAGGGCGGTTAGGTAAGGAAGCACCAGGGATAAAATCAATCTAATACTCGATTCCTCTAATTGGAGGTAGACTTGATGGTACCTCTTCGGGAAATATATCTTCAAAATCTTGCAAGAGAGAAACAATAACACTAGGCAAAGAAGGGGTTATGTTATTAGTGGTCAACATTGCCTCTTTGTACACAAGTATTAGGAAGTTCTATTGAGAGAAAAGAGCTTGTTTAACCTCACTTTTTCTTGCCACTAATATAGTCTTTGCTTTTTCCCTCTCAGCCTCTCTTATACCACTCTATTTCTCATTCTTCTCTCTTTTTCCACTTGATTTCTCTCTTTCTTTTCTCTCTACACTCGGGTTTTCTTCTCCAATCATTTTATCACTCTCGTTCTTTCTTTTCTTTTCTCTCATGACTTGTTCTTCTAGTATTTGTTTTGGAGTCAAAGGAAGGAATGTCATGGGTTCACCCCGTAGTATAAATGAATAACGGTTTAGGAAACCGTTATAGGTCACATGCCTATCAAACTACCAAGGCCTACCTAACAAGAGGTGACATGCTTTCATGGGCACAACATTACATGTAATCTCATCTTTATACTTCCCTATGTTAAATAGCACCTTAAATTGTTTTGTTACCTTTAATTCAGCACATTCATTGAGCCATTGCAACAACCTGCACGGTCGATGGTGCTTGAAAATTGGTAGACCTAACTTCTCCACTAGTTCGGTACTGGCTACATTGCTGCAACTTCCTCCATCAACAATGACACTACACACCTTGCCTCGACTTGACATCAAGTGTGGAAAAGATTTTCCCATTGATCATCCTCTTCATCCACCATTTGGGCACTTAATATGCGTCTAGCTACGAGGAGTTCTCCTTCCTCTACGAGTTCTCCATCATTGCTCTCCAATGGCAACTCCTTATCTGATGCTTCTTCCTTAGTCTCCCAATCTCCATGATGATTGATGATCATGGTGCGCTTGTTGGGGGCATTCACTGGAGATGTGCCCTCTTCCTTGGCACTTGAAGCATTGAATGTCCCAATTCTGCAATGTGCTTGGGTCCATTTGAACCTTTTTAACTAGGGCAGTTGACTTCTCTCCTTTCTTCAAATCAGTCCCCTTGGTTCCTGAAATAGATGAAGGATCATATTTTGAATTTTGCTTCCAGGAACTAGACCAGAAACTAGAGGGGTGGACTTATCGTTTCTCCCCATATGATTTCTTCTTTGTAGTTGCTGCTCCACCTTAATCGCTTGATGCACCATATCTTGTAACTCTCCATAGTGGTACATCTCCACAACATCAGCAATGTCTCAATTGAGTCCATGTAGAAATCTAGCCATGGTAGCTTCCCTTTCTTCCTCCACATTGGCTTGGATTATCGCAATCTCCATTTCCTTGTGGTACTCATCGACACTCTTGAAGCCCTATATGAGGCACTAGAGATTATTGTGAAGCTCTCTATGGAAATAAGTTGGAATGAAGTGCCTCCTCATCACTGCTAACATTTCTTCCCAAGTGCCAATGGGATGCTTGCCTTGTCGGATTCTATCTTTTCGCATTTGGTCCCATCAAATAAGAGTATAATCAGTGAATTCAAGAGCAACAAGTTTGACTTTCTTACCCTCTTATTAGTTATGCCATCCAAATATTTGCTCAACCTGCATTCCCATTCCATATATGCCTCGGGATCACTCTTGCCTTGAAATGAAGGAATTTTGATTTTGATTCCTCCAAAGTCTTCTCCTTCATTCCTCATACCTCGTTTGGGTCGATTGCGAGGTCTCCTTCTAGACTCGAATTCTTCAACCTCTTCTTCCTCATCCCAGCACTCCACATCCTCCAATTGGGGGTGACCATAGGCTTGTGCAGCCTGGTTATGCCTCCTATGGGTCAAAGTGGTCCTACTTGTTGCTTGACCCTCCACTTGGTCCAATTGATCGTGGATGCTCTCCATCTTCCTGTCAAGCATTCTTTCAAGATGATTCATCAAAGCCTACATTTGGATAGGCACTAGGCTTGCTTGACATGCATCCTCAAGATGGTCGCTATCAGGGGTGCTAGCAATTCCCTTTCCATGATCTCCTGCCATGTTTGCTAGGAATGAAAGTGTAGGACCTCACCAAAATCTGACCTCTCTCAACATGTTCACTCATTTCTTACCTCAGTGTTTTTCACTCCTCTCTCGTTGAGCTCACCTTCACTCAAATCTCTCAAAATCTCTACCAAAGCTCTTATGCAACTTGGACTCATCATAGTGATTCAATTATGGTCAATTACCTGCCATTCCAAGTGTGTGATGGTGGATAGCTTCGAACATGTGTAAACAAATGTTTTAAGTAGTTCACAATAAGATAAGCTAAGGTGATTTTTAAAGCCTATGTGGATGGATTAGCTTAGGTCTTAAAAAAATATATTTGCTAGGACTGGAGAAAGTAGAATGGGTGTAGATGTAATTTTAATTTCAACTCAAATTCAAAAAAGGAAAGAGCCAAACTTTTTTTTTCTATTCTTTTCTTTTTCTTTTATTTATCTCTCCCACTTTCTTTTGCCTTGGTCTATATATATTGTACCAAACTGATTCTGCTTTTCCTTTTCTTCTTTTTTTTTGTCACTTTTTTTTGACGATTTTTGTTTCTTTTTCTTCTTCTTCTTTTTTTTGCTCAGAGAATTTATGCTATAGAATAGATGGAAATAATGTGTCAAGGAGTTTAAGAAAATATATGTTCAAAGAGGAAACCTTTTTTTGTATGAAGGGATGAGGGGATATGATAGATAGATAACCTACCATGGAAACCTAGCTTTGATACCAGATGATGCAGGATAGGTGGTTGGTCTCGATCTTCACAGCATAGGTTGATAGGATTTGGTTTGAAACCAAGCGCGTGCAAATAGCCAACCAACGAAGGAAAATGTGACCTGCTACTTAGACCACTTGCCTAACCACAAACTCAAAGACCAATCCACACAATGACTCACCTAGGTCAAGGCACAAATTGGGGGCTTTGGGAAACTTGAATCACCAAACTAAAACATTAGTTCGACAAAAGCAAAGTTTCACAAGAGCAAAGGAAATATAATTACCTCACAAGAAGAACACACTTTGTATTCAAAGGATTCAATATCAAAAAACCGAATTACATAGTGAATGAGAGCGCCTATATATAGATGCTTGGCTAATAAATAATTTCCTAATATACTAGATAACAATTAGCCAAATTATGGTACTTGCCTCTATTACAGAAATCCCAAATTAGGAAACTCTATAAATACGGAAATTGCTTTATTTAATTATGACAACTAATTATATACTTATTTTAGTCTACTAGTTGCCACAAATCATGCAAATTGCCCAAGTTTCCTTGTGTGCTAGATGAGTGGCTCTAATCGGCCTTGGGCTTAAAGAGAAGAAGACAAATGCCTCCTTTGTCTTAGTCTTTAGCTTCTTGGGCCAAATATCCATTAGTAAGGATGCCAATAGTTTCTTGCAATCTCTTCATCCTTCCTCTTGCCATTGGACGTTCTCCGTCCAAGATTAGGTCATTCTCTAGCCGGGTCGGATCTTTGAAGCCAAAGCCTCCTTTGCACTCATCACTTTTGAACTTATCGGAGTCTTATGTGGTGTTCACCCTCGATTTATCAATCAACCCTTCCATAGCTGATTGTGGCATCTTTACCATGCCAAGGTTCTTACCTGTTTATAGGTAATGGGTCACTGTTTCACCGAGTATGCCATCAAACACGATCTTTGGTGACCTTATTCAATTCGAGTCTCATCACTGGTTGGTAAGGTTCTTATCACTCTTGGCATTGGGTCTTATCACAAGTTGGTGAGGCTTGTGTCATACACAATAGCTATTGGCTCTTTCATTTAGACTCTCCAATGCCGCACCCTCGTTGCTGCGATAAAGTCCAGTAATTCTCTTTCAAATACTCCGAGGTTTTGCATTTTTTTAATGTTTACTTTGCTATTTCAGTGTAATGTTATCCATTTTTTACTCAATATTTTGCAACAAAGTTGTTCAATTTGGATTTCATCACCCTTTATTTGATTTGTTTTGTTGATGTTGCATGATTGTACTTATCCAATTCACCCAGCCATTGATTTGCCCGATTCATGGGATGATCCATAGGCAATACGATGATATATTTTTGGCTAAATTTAGTCAATACTATGGTTGTTTGGTGGAGCCTTTGAGGGGCTATATATCATTGAGTTCAAGATCATTCCAAAATTAATACCCCATTCCGTACACATTAATGGTCGGATTGGTACCATGCTAATTGTTTAGATTAATTTAAGTATGGATTTTGATTGATTTAGTGGCCCATGTGATTAATTTGAACCAAGCCATATCAATAAGGATTACATAGATTGATAGGGGTTAATTGAAGGTTGGTTGTAATGTGCTGCACGTGTAACAAGGATTTATCACCAAATTAAGGCTTTCGCTTTTAGATGCCTCTTTCGATATATGCATTATGATGATATTTACTTGGAAAAGAGAATCAAATAAATGGATAAAAAAATGGTGAACTCCATTCACAAGATGTTAGTTATTGATATATGTGCAAGGCAAACCTAGAAACGGCGCTAGGGTACTGATTTTTGGACATTTTACTGGCTTGCGAGCCTTTTGGTTTGAGACTGAGTTATAAAGACCTTCTAGGTAATAATAGGTTTCTAATTGACCTTAAAATCTGATTCTTAAATGATCGATGGTGACTCCATATTTATGATCTCACCCATGTGCTTAAAGTAGCAATTCTCGAAACAAGGTAGCAATAGTAACTTCTATTTATTTTTGTCTCAATGGCTACTACAACCTTGTGTTATGCACAACAAACTATGAAACATTAGTTAAGTTAAACCTACTATTCATATACTCACACAAAAAAGAAACTATATTTAAGTGTAGATCAACAAGGCAGCAATGTTTAAGCCTATAGTATAATATATCACATACATTCAATGAGAGAACATTGTGCCAACTCATGCAAACACAACAAACCCACCACACAGGTCGACATTGCACCTTATATGATGGAAGGCATGGTCAATATTCTTTATATTGTAACCATTTCGACTTAATATTTTTCGAATGATCTTTATATAATTATTATAAAATTACATTGCATACAAAATAATAAAAGCATATAAAATAATAATGATGATTATGAACATTCATAAAAGTGAATCACATGAGTGATAGGATGTCACTATCATAATATTTCTAAAACTCATCCACATGGGCCTGCTTTATGAAACCTATAGCACTCTTTAAGTCTTCATCTCCATAGACTCGAATGGGGCAACTATAGAATGCAGATATATTCGATTGTAGTAATTCTCTCTAAATCTAATGCTAATATAAAACTATTCTACATTACATAGTTATTACCAAGAAATCTCAACCAACAATTGGGGTAGTACATAAGGGAGGTAGAAAAAAATACAACCTGAAGTAAGAGAGAAATAAGGTAGGGGCACGCAAATCCTACTTAATAAAAAATTTTGAATTAATCCATAACTATCCTTTTATATATATCATATAAGCATTAGGAAATAAAAATGGCGTTATGAGAAATGCAATCTCGTCCCCATACGTATTGTGATAAAAAAAATAAAATTTATAAATCAACCAACTTTATTGAGAAAATATTTTTCAATCAAATTAAATATATATTTATTAGAGTTTCTTAATTTTACTAACTATTGGAAAATTATAAATTAATTAATTTAACTAATTAAAAATTTTAGAGTTTCAAAACCCCTAACAACAAATTGTGCCCAATATTATTAACATTTAATCATACAGTAAATTAATAACCTTTTAATTAATTTAATAAAAAAAATTAAGTTTTCATAAACCGCAAACCTGGAACCAGAACCTATTTGTGCTGTACAAATTAGATATATTACTTTTTTTTAGAGGCTAGGAAAACTAACCCTCGTTCTCCGTACGATACAGGATAACAAAATTATTCTTTACAAGACTATAAGAACAAATCTATTCAATTGGTTTTTACGAAAGACACGGGCAGGTTTTGCGGATCGAGGAACCCAATCTCCTCATTCACAACCCATCCTAGTTTTTTTTTCTTTTTTGTTTAAAACTTTCTTAGGTAGCAAACCAGTGCATGCATGCGTATATATCAACTATATATTTTTGAGGCTGCTTCTGTCAGATTTCGTTTTGAAACAAAGGAACGATTCCCTTTACCTGGTTTCGTCACGGGTTATCCTAGCGATCGAGAAAAAGTTTTCTTTTATTCAAGTTTAAAACATGTCCATGCGTATACATGGCAACCCTTACAGTGAAATCGAAACCCTAAATTTAGATCACAACAATGATAAAAAGAAATTTGACCAATTTGATAATACAATAAGAATAACATTGGAATGTATATTATAATACCACTTTTGGAAATGAGTGATATAGTGGACACATAAGTTTAAAAATTTTATTACCATGACTAGTGATTTATTGAAATAATTCATAATTCCAATTATAGCAAGGGGTAAAAAAATAACTATAGCAAATTTAAAATGTATGCCTATCAAAAATTATGTTGACTTTTTGTATTTAAATTATGATATTAATATCGCGTCTAAAAGAACTTGAATATACCAATTACGAATCCTTTAGAGCCAATCCTTCAACAAGGCATACACATGTACACTCTCCATAATATTCACACTAAATCTCCTCATTAAAATTGAAAATTATTCTCATGAAAGGTCATAATAGGATTGTGTTTCTTCCTTTTCTTTCTCTGGTTTACCTTTCTTCGTATGCTCCCCGGCCAAAAAGGGGTTACATGTCTATACACACGTATATTCATCCCCAGTAAGATTCACGGCAATGTAGAATATGTAGGGCTGACAATTTTTAATATGATAAAATAACCTTAATAAGATACAACACGGAATTATATGAGTTCAAGTTAAATCATAGTAAATATGTGTAACTCAATAAAATATAATTAATTTTATCTAATTAAATATATTTAAACATATATATATAGAACATGTTAACCTATCTCGCTTGTTTAATTATGTGTATTATTAATTTAATTTGTTATATAAAATATATTAAAATTTATTTGTTATATTTTACTTTGATAATCTCATTATCATAATAATAAGATAAATATTGTGATTGAATTTTTAGTATTATAATTTTAAATGTGTTAATTATGTACATATATAATTAACACATTCAGACATATTTGCATATATTTAGTTTATATGGATTAAACGAGTACGTACAATTAAGAGTTTTTTTTACATAGTTCATTTAAATACACTTCACTATACGAATTGCTAACATTAAAAATTTGGATCGGATGGCCGTATATTTGCTTGAATAAATATCAAATATTTTATTTAACAAGAAATAATATATCACTTAGATAATTATTTAATTGAATCAAATATGGTGGATATTGAGCATGTGTTAGTATTATTGAGAATATTTATCGATAAAATTTTTATAAATCTAACCAATATCGATAGCCAATAAAGTACACGCAATCATTATGAGCCGAATTTGTGCTCCCAAAATTCTGAACTTCTATCCAAATTTCAATATATTTAAATTTATTTATAATGAATTACTTATATTGTATAGACCCATTGGGATCCACATTGAGCCTATAGTCGGCTTAATTCATTTATTTTATTAAACCCTTTAATAAGATAACTTGATTAATTTTTAATTACTTAAACTCATAAGTCAAAATTAATATTTAGAAATGTATATGGCTACTTGGATAAAGAAGATTAATGAAAAAAATTAATATCCTTTGGTAATTAATTTCGATATAATTAAATCATTTTATTAAATAACATTTTAAATAAGTTATGGTATAGCTAAGTGTCAAATCCTAATACTTATTTTTATGCATTACAATTATCATATGTTAAACTCAATTATGAAATACTAGAAACTCCTTCCAAATTTTTATCTACTCTGGCAAAAAGATTTTTTCTGTCAAAATTAAATAGAATGCATAAGATATTATTTCATTTTGTAAAAAGTAAATAATTTATTATTAATTACTTACCACCACTATAATAATCTATTAGATCTAGAATACTCTACACGTGTATTAGAGAGTCACGTTAAAGAATATATTAAGACCATAATTTAACAATAATAATGTATTATAGTAATTTCATATTTAAGAATTATTTACATATATTATCACCTAAAGAATTGTCTTGTGACATTTACATGAGTACATATTGAACTTAATAAACTTGACTTATAATGAGTATATACACTTTTATATTAGTAACTCTTCATAAGAAATTACGAAATCAATTATCCTATATTATAGAGCATATTACAAATATATCAATTTTACTAGATCACTAATTCCAACTTAGTGATCATACAGTTATGAATAATTTTAAATTAAGGTTTTTGATGTCTTAGGTCTCATTTCATGACCCTAAAACAATTGTCATAATTTATAAATTTTATCATAATTAATAAAATACCCAATATATGATAAATAAAATGTTTTAATTATATTTTATAAATGTAAAATAATTCATCGTTCGTGATTGGGTTTAGAGTACTAATCCTAACACAAAAAAAGCTGAATTGAGCCAAAGATCGAGTAGCAGCAGCAAGTTGAGCTACAGAGGAGTGGCCATGAAACGTTCCCTTCCAATTTAGGATTTATTCTCCCCGTTTTCTACAGCCTCGTTCCTTTTCAAACTCAGCCTTATTTTTTTTCCTTTTATTTAAGTAATATTTCGGACAAAACTTTGAGTTTTAACCTATAAAAGAATAAATTCATAAAGAAGCACCTTGATTTACAAGATATGTATTTTCAACCCAAATTGCCTTATCAATGCTTGTAAAATGATATAGTATCGATTCTTACTTGAAAACTGATCAATCCCAAGTTAGTCATTTTTCAAATTATTTTCTTCTATTCTACTCTAAGTTAGGAGACAAAGTTTCACTTGAAACAAACATTCCTACAAATAGATGCGATTTTTCTTGCATAACTCATTGAGTATGATCGTTATTCATAATTGGGCAGTTTACATTCAAAAAATTGTAATTAATTTTTTCCAAATTAATTTTGAGGCTAAAAAATGTTAAATTGAAATAACTCAATGATGTTTATAATGAGTTCAAGTGTACTCTATTTTAATCAAGTTAACTTGGTCAATTATTCAGGATTTTCTCTAGTTAAATTGGCTTAAGTTTATTTGGGGGCAAAATCACAATCCCTATTTTTCTAAGCCAAAGTGAGGTGGCTATAGCTACACATCTTAATTCACAATGTAAAATCTTCAATTTTAGATAAAAAAAATTATCAATTTAGACACTCTCTATCACGTTGGTTCCATGAAATTTCATCAAATCATGATTTCTTAGTCATATCAATGTGCGACAACTTTAATCACATTCGATTATACTAAATAAGCTGTAGTCAACGCCAAGGATCATATTACATGAGCCATGGATCATGTTACATGATCTATGGCGTTGAGAACATAATTGGCCATGTCATATCATTTTAACATATTCTATCCTACAAGTTATTTTTTTGAATTTTTTGCTGAGGAAATTAGTCAATGCTATTAAAAATTATTTTTTTCTATAAAAAGATAAAAAAAATGTCCCATAGACCACACACCATCCGGAGCAAGTGGCAATCGCGTCATTTTAAGAAAGGACATTTCCTTCAATATATTCTTGTGAGAAAATTGTCATAATAGCCTCTAATTTTTGACCGACTATTATATCAATCATTCAATTTTTCTAGCATCATTTTAATGTAACATTTGTCAAATCCCCATTAAAATAGTTTGGTCATTAATGGTGTTATATGCTGCTTCACGAAAATATGATATAACCATCTATATGGCTAGTTGTTCTCTTACGTAACAATAAAAATATTATTTATTTGTACGTGTAAAATAAAATGGTCATGAGAGATAAAAAGAATTGCTTCATACTATTGATCTCCACCTCACCTCCAATTAGAGATGTTAAATGGGCCAAGAAGGTTCGTAACTAGACCGTCCAAACCCGAAACCAGCCCAGATCGCTACTAACTTGGCACATAACTGTTCTTATTGCGTTGAGGGTGGTTACAGGCCGGTTCAGAAATATGAACCTGTTGAACCATAATCGGCACAAATCGTTACCCTTGCTGAACTGGCTCGAACCTCCAAAATTTTACAAATTAACTATCGAATTTTATCATGTCAATTTAATTTTTTTTAAAAATAAAAAATATTCATTTAAAATTAAAAAAGATAGACGATTCACAATTCAAACTGACACGAACCATTAACCAGCCCATTTATAAACGGTTCCGAGCCAATTCATATTTACTTAAACTATAACCCGTAACTGAACTGATCCGTTTGCTTAATAGGCCAAACCGTAATTGAGTCAAACAGTTTCAGGCTTATTTTGAAGTGGCCTAAACCGCATTTTTAATAACGCTATTTCAAATAATCATAAATTGAAATTTCACAATGAATATTGTTAGAGTTGGTGATGAAGATGGTGAGAACGAAGAGGAGAAATGATGAAAAAACTTTTATTAGGTATTTTGAAATAAGAGATAATTGTCCCAATTTTCAATTTCTATATTTTTTACCGCGTAACCAATCTTTAATTTACTATTTATGTGTTATCTACCACATCAATTCTTTTATTTTCTTGTTGCCACGTCAAATAACGTTCAGTTACATAGGTGGCCATGTCATATTTCCATAAAGAGGAAGGTAATTCCGTTGATAGTTGAACCATTTTAATGGTGATTTGATAAATATTAGATAGAAATGGTGATTAAAAAAATTAAACGACTAATAGCAGCTGACCAAAAATTAAAAGACTGATACAGTAGCTGGACAAAAATTAGTGCACGATTTTGACAGTTTTCTCCATTCTACCCGATATTTCAGTTTTAGCTAAATATATATACATATATTTATATATCCTCTCGCTGTCAAACCCAGCCCATCCTCACCGTTAAAATAAACAAGATCCAACGGCTGTAGATCTCGCAGCGAGTACCCTCTCTCTTCTGTATGCCAATCCACAGTTCTCGTCGTCATCGTCTGCGTATCTCTCCTCTCCTCCTCACGAGCCGGTCCCTCTTCTCCGTGATCCGATCACCGGTGAAGTCTCCCGAGTACCCGTCCCTTCGCCGTAGGCACCTCCTGCCTTACGGTAAGTTTCCATCGTCGAGCTTGTTGCTCTATTGTCTCTCCGATGCTTGACGCTTGCTTCATTGGAAGCTGTGCAGAAATGTAATTGCAGTATCATTTTCGCAGTTTTCTGCTGTTTGTGGGGGGTAGATGTGGGTGGATTAGAAGTTAACGATGCTTTTGATTGAATATATATGTTCTATGTATCTATACATATACACACACTAGGATATGAGTGGTGCTCTTCGTACAATATGCACCATTCAGTACAAAATGATGATCTCGAGAATTTATCAATGTGGTAATTGTTCAATCTCAAATATAAGATATCGCATGTGCTGAATTGAAATCAACTGTAAATGTTGTTTAGAAAAAAAAAATCAAATCTAGATGCAACATTCAAATGAAAACACTCAATAACTGATTTATAAAAAGTAATCGAGTTAAATCGTGAGTGCAAGAGACTATAACTTATAGAATTGTAAGGCCTGCCTTGTTTCTGCAAAAGTTTCATAAAAAATGATTGTGAGGGAAGATTGAGATAATCTCCCATGAAGTCCTGGTAAAGAACGCTTCCTTCAAAATTTTAGACACACGAGACATAAATTGCTAATCAAAGGCCCGCTTTGTCATCCTTTGGTGGCTTGGCTAATCAAATTATGCAATAAATTGAAATGAAACAATCATATAAATACTGGAGAATGATAAATATACCTTAGGCAAATGTTTCAACAAAAATGGGAAGTTCAGCTGAAGAAGTTTAAACAATTTATCCCTACTTAGAGCTCAAAGATGATCTATCAAAGGCAAGCAAGTGAAGATCTTCTGCTACCCATTGGCAATTTTGGCTCACTTTTGGATTTTTAATTTTACCCCTTATATATCAAATGGAAGCTACAGGTAATATTATTTCTACTATTATTCCACAAGCCTGATTTTCCTCCTAAAAGAAGCCAAAATATCAAAAGAAGTTATTGGCAACAAAACTATCTCTACAATTATCCTAAAAGCCTGATTTTTCTCTTAACAAATGAAAAATATGATAGAAAATTATGTGTAGCTACAAAATTATATATAATGTAAATTTTTGTTTGTTGGGCTCTAATTTCAATCATACTCAATATGTCATCTACACTCTAGAACTATCATATTATTTCATACATATATTTTGATTATTTCATCCAATCTAAGTGTATCAATATGCTTATTATTATTAATTGTAATCGATGTTATTTACTGTGTGTCACACAAGTTGTATGCTAGTACTATTATATGGAAAACACGTGGTAGTTTTGGTGTCTTTTTATCTTTCCAAAACTTAATTTATTTCATACTATAGACATTGTTATCTTTTCACTTGAAAGTAGTTAATCCCATTTTCATTGGTAGTTTTTCTTTTCCTCCCACTTCTTTAACCCCTCCCTCTTCTTTTAACTCCCTTCACATTCTTTCTCATGTGTGATTAAGATTTTTTTAAAACTAGAAAGATTTGTGCTTTGATTTGTTTTAATTTTATTAGTCTTTTACAACTATAATTATCAGTTAGGGAGCTTAACTCTTGAATTGTTTGTTCCGGTCTTTTATATTATTTAGATTAACTTGTTTAAGAATTTTAGTTTGTGCACTTTGCCTTCTGATTTGCTAGAACCAATTTCTTTTGGAGGCGTATTCATATTATGCCCAATTTGGTATCTGGGAGTGATTTTATTGATTTAAGTAAGTTCATATTGTGAACATTATGGAGGGCATGTTATAACTTTGTGTGTGACAACATGAGCTATCTGGGTTCTTTCCATCTTGATGTAGTTCAATGATTTGGTGAGGTGTTATGATTCATGACCGAAAGAATAGTTGGATTTATGGTGTCCTGATTGGATGGGAGCTTGCATACTTGTTAATGGTTTTCTTATCTAAATACATAACTTGATTTCATATTTGGGTAGCTACTTGATAGAAATTGAGCGAGCTGAGATTGTGCATCCAGTCTAAGCTCGATGAATTATCATATAAGATTGGTCTTGGATATGCTTTTTCATTATGGAATAACATATTTGCTTAAAAAATACATTATATTATATTATAATTGACGTCTACTCAATATATATGGATTGTGAAGGTGATGAAATAGTTGATCTGGCTGCATGCCAAGTGATCCTTTCCTATAATTGAGTAGTAGTGTTATACATAAGGATGAAGTAATGTTGTTGGTAACATTGTATTATGCGTTATGCATTATGCATTATGTATTCTACATCATCATATGTGATTATAGCCATGATGACTGCTAGACTGATGGTACAGAAATGGGTCTAATCGATTGATTGCAGGAACTAGTGGGATATAAACATCCCATTTTAGCAATGCTAACTCAGTAATACTAGCAGAATATGTGAGGTGAACCACTTTTATGACTTGGTAGGAAAATCAAAGATGTCAGAGAGTGAAAAAAAATAGTAAACCATTAACTTAACCATCAGATTTTTAAATCACTACCACTTTAGTCTCTCAATAATGCGTACTATCAATTTAGTCCTTGAATCGTTAATATTGCCATCACTTTAGTTCATCTGTCAAAAACTTTAATAGAACCATTCAATGCTGATGTGGCACCGTGGCACTGATGTGGCAAAGGGTTTCCCTTCCTTATTTGACGACTAAAATGATAGCAATTTGAACTTTTGAAGAATTAAAATGATGGCACATTCATTTCATTGAGGGACTAAAATGTGGCAATTTAAATATTTGAGGACTAAAATGATAGTTTTCTCAAAATAAAATAATGATGTCAGGTCCAACTCTAACTAATAAAGGATAATAGGCAGACCTATAATTTTGTTGTGTGGAGAGTATTGCTCGGGCAGATGGAAGAATTGTGATATTGCTTGAGGCACGGGATCTGGTATCATCGTAGGGGTGGAGTGTCAATGTCTTATAACTATGTCATAGTGATGGTGTGACCTCATGACTATATTGTTTGTATTTGGCTGTTTCCATATACCCATATTGCTATGCTGTATAAGTAATACTTTTGAGTCATTTATCTATTCATGTAATCCTTATGTTGTTGAAGATAGTGGTCAGATGGGTTTTTGAGATATATGAATAAGATTTATTGTAGTGATGAGAACTGAAGAATCATTTATGATTATAGTGATGAGTGAAGTATTGCTTATCTGAATGAGATTGGTCTGGTGGTAGAGTTTGAGGTATGCAAACAGGTATCTGTTTATATGTTAGTCGAATCTATAAAAGTTAGAACTGAATACGTGGTACGTATAAATACATTTTTTTGTTGGAATTAAGGAAGAATTGAATTGAACAGCTAATGGTATTGATCCATTAGATTATTATACATATTTTGCTATGAAATGGATTAGGCGAATTGGTAAGTAAGTGTACTAATTTGTTATTTTACTTTTGAAATTTGTATTCACTATGATACAACTCACACCTTCTACATATTTATTTTTTCAGATAAGTTTCAAGGTAGCAATGACTTGCTTAACGAGTAAGGTAGCTTTTTATAATTGGATTGACTGAAGATTTTGATAGTTTGATTTACTTCTTGTAGGAACTAGCTTTTGCATCTTATTCAGCTTTGTAAAGTATTTTACAACCTGAAACTTTTACTCTGTTGCTACAATATGTTAGTTATTTCAAATGACACAATTAGCCAGTTATATTTCTGCATTATGGAGTATGACAAAATTTAGGGAAAATTTTGCCAAATTTTTGAGTTGTGATAGAATGATATGGTTTGAGCTTTTTGGTTGTTCAGTGTGAAGGGCTAACAATGTCATTTTCTCTTCCCTGTTATTGCAGCCATTCTCCCTTATCTCCGAGGTCAAGTTCTCATATGGCCAAAGTAGCAAGCACATCAGGTTCTTGGCAAGGCCTCAATTCTTGGCCTCTGCTGACATCCCTGATTATCTCTCTGCAAATTGGTAGTCACCCCCACCCCTAACCAATAATCTAATTATAATTGCCAATAAATGAACTTGCGAAAGTTTTTGTGCCAATTATTTGAAATGGGAAATGTCAGTTACAATCAGTTGTCAGGGGGGTGAGATGTCACTTTTGATGAGATATGGAACCTTTACATCTGGAATTACTTCAATTTAAGTGGCTTCTGGGATGAATGTCTTCGGAGCTGCTTTGTGTTGAAAAGGGGAATCCAGTATACATCTACATCCTCCTGCAGTTATTCTTTATTTGAATGCTATGAGCCTGTTTGCATCATGTTTGATCGCCCAATATCACCATGCCACTGCTGCCTTCACCATATTTGAAACCTTTAGGCCTTATTTTGATTTAAAGGCTTTTAGGGTTTTATTTTGATTTGAAAAGTAGAGGACTGGTTTGTCATATTTTGGTAGTACATTGTCTTTCATTAAATATGCTTGGAATTTGTTCTCTTTTCTCCTAAAGCTGGAAGGGAATAATTTGAAGCTCATTTTTTATGCATAAAAATTTAGAGGGGGATAAACAAGGAATGCATTTCTACTAAAATATTATCATCTAGAGCTTTCTTCATTTATGAACATCTCTAGTGTGATAACTCTACTTATAGCCCAACCTCACTGAGAAAAGCACATTATATTCTCTAAAGAGACTCCTAACATTCCAAACTTTTATCTACCTTGTTAAGTGAATTCATTTGTGTAATTTTTTAATAAGTAAACATTATAGACGTACTTATGAAGTGCATGGAGACTTCTAATTGTAGATAACTTCTCACACACAGTTGGTGTATTGCAGGCTCGATTCTAGGAAGAAAAGACCTTTTGGACCAAGGTTGAATGTAAGAGTTCTCTCTCAAAAGATTCATTTTTGGCAATGTCTTTGCATAATGTCTTGTTTTATGTTATATATCCTAAAGTCTGATTGTAGTTCACTGCAGAGGAAGCTGTGCAACACCAACTTGATTCATTGAAGTTCAATGATCAGCCCCGGCAAGATTATGGGATTGAAGTTATGTACAGGGTAATTTCATATCTCATATACTCCTTTAGATTACATTTTTTTGTATAATTCATTGGGACATCTAAATGGAGTAATTCCCATTTGGCAGTTTGCTGGGTTTGATCCTTTTGAGAGGTCAACTTACTTTGGGCCCTTTTTTGATCTGGGGCAGGTGCATGAGCAAAACTAATCGCATTATTAAATTTACTGATCCATCAGTTCCATGATAACATCCATATTCTGGTTTCATTTTTCCTAAAAGTTTGAAAGGTTTAGGAGGATTTTTCACCATTCCGCATACCGAGTTTTACTCAGCCACAAGGACAGGAAAATCTTGAGCAGCCTGTTTGTAAAGGAGGTAAACATGTTTGCCCTGAGCAAGAGTACAACTTCAATTTCCTAGTGGAAGGAGAAGTTTGTTTAATGAACCAAAAGAAAGACTACCCTTCAATTTCCTGGTCTAATTAAGATGCCTTCAGTTAGCATTGCCTTTGCTCTCTTGTCCTAGTCAGGTTTGATATAGTTGTATGTTTTCAGTCTACATTTCCTTATTGGCTTTCATTTTCCTTTTCCTTTTCCTCTTCTGCTTGGTAGAATCGATATAAGCAGCGGGTGTGGCTACAAGGAGCACGGCCAGAGGAGGAGGAAATATTTGAATTTACAATGGTTCAGGTCTAACCTTTTCACCTCTGAGCTCCAGCAACGTCATGTTTTTATATTGGTTATCAGATGTCATGGGGTTGTCCATTTCAATCTCATCACTTAACTAGTGAAGTATGCCCTTCTTTTCTATATGGAGGACTAACATCTACAGCACTATGTTCACCATTTTGATGAAGTACCAGGGATGATAGCTGCTAATTTACAGAATTTTCGCTCTTTTATGTCGCTAAATCATTGCTTCATGCCTATAAGCTTGACTTTTGTCCATAAATTTGCAGAGAGTTGGTGGTTCTTGGGATGGTTATTGGCTTACTGAGTCTCTGCTGCATGATGGAGATGCTTTTTCTGGGGGTTTAGCTTACTAATGATAACATATTCGTAAGTTAATTTTTTTCAGCAATTTCAAGAGTGCTAGTGTGATCACAAATAAGGTGCCTTCACAATCTCAGCCTTGAATATTCGTGCATGAAGATACATATTACCGACATAAACAAACTATGAAAGATTGTAAATTGTCATTACTAAATAATTTTTGTAGATACAAATATTTGTCAGCAACTCTTAAGTTGTATTTGGTAGGAAGGAATGAAAATATATTAAGATGGGTTGGGAACGAAATGAAATAAAAAAATCATATTACCAATTGTACCTTTCTGTTATGTGCTTTTATTTTGGAATGTGGTGTATGAGTATTATTAATCACTAGGTAAACTCTTCATGTACAAGTAAACTAATTACAGGTGAGCCTCAAATGTCTAGCCAATCTGGACAATCCTACCTCGTGACAACTTTGGCCAAGACACCAATTTTAGTCTCACAACCTCAACAACAGATTGCACCATCCAGTGTCTACACTCTTCTTTTCCCGGAAGATAAGCCTATGTACAGTGTGCGCCAAATTGCATAAACGCATTGAGTCCAAAGCAACCAAATAATAATCTAATCAACTGATCTTCCTTCCACAGTAAATATCCATCGTGCTTCCGAAAGCCAACTGACTGGAGCCTAGGCCGACCCTGCTCGAGATGTTTTAGGTTGTCAAATGCCACCCTAGATGGCGCAAGAAAAGAATATATGATCACAGGATTCCTCCTCCAGTTGACAAAACTCATAAAGGGTCGATGATAGCGGGATTCTCCATTTCAATAACAATAACCTGTCCCGGGTAGGTAGCCGATCGAACCAAGCCTGCCAATAAGCGATGCTTGCTCTTGACAAATATCCCACAAACCATATTACCTTGCTCCATGGTCGCAGAACGCCTTTCTCGTGTAATACCACCTAAACAATTTTCGAAGTAAACATACCTCTTCTGGTTGGCTTTCCACACTAACCGATCTTCTTCAACAGTAACAATTGCTCGGCAAGGACCTTAATTCGTCGAGCCCATTCACCAAAACATCTAGGCTGTTGCCAACAACCCTCCTGAAAAAACAGATCCCACAGTTGCATCCAACGAGATTCAAGGGAACCACTCCCGACTATGCGGCACCGAGGAAAGGATTTCCCCTATCGGGAACCAGGGATCCTGTCAAAAATGGAACTTACTGTCACGTCCAATCCTGTACGATATGCGCTGCTTAAACAGATTGGTAGACTTGAGCATTCTACGCCAATTCCAAGAGCAGTCCCCTAGGCATCGAACTGCTCACCAACTCTTCTATTTTATTAAGTACTTATGAATCCAGGCTACCCACAAGGAACCCGAATTCAGTAGGAGCTGCCCTTTCCTCATGCCCTGTCTTATCGTGCCCCTGAGTGAAGGACTTCGAAGTGCATGTTGCCGGTCTAGTGTTAAAAGAAAGAGGGAAAGAGAGGAGGTTCTACTCAGTTAGGCTAGTTTCTAACCCCAAAAGATAGATCCATCGAACGAGTCCCGGTGGCGTCACCATTGTTGCCCATATTTCCCACAAGGCTAGCACAAGGTAATGATTCTATTTTGAAATTTTATCAAGTTTTTAAATAATATGTTATTTACATGTAAACTATAGAATGTCATACCAGAGAGAACTCAACACGTTGGAACTCCACCTGAATATCATCATGATTTATCCCTTTTACTAAGTTATTGTAATGCTAGAATGATGATGTAGTAGTAGTAGGATTTCAACATGAAAGCCGACATGCCATATGGGGTTGTGCCTTCTAATAGTTATTTTTGTGGGGTTATAATGGTAAAATGATTGATTTACTATTTCCCTCTAATAGAATTTCAATTTCCTGCATTGCATTATAACTATGAGGACTATATAATGTCATAATACTACTGGAGTTAGTATGTTGTAGGATTGTGGGAAATAATAATTACTATCTACTATATGATGGCTTGAATTGCGCTCAGGTTTGCATACCTTGAAACTATGTAATATTTGAGAATATCTTTGCATATTTACCTTTTTCTTAATTGTATATGATTTACTTTTAGTTTACATGCTAATAGGGTTATAATACTCACATTTGAATAAATTGGGAATAAATAAGATAAGGGATGGTGAGGTCAACATTTGTGGGACCTTATTAGGATGTTATCTTGCTACACCATCTTGGTCAAGTACCCATTTTTCATACCTTAGATCTTTAACTAATGAGCATGATGACAACAAAGTAAGAGAATGGGAAAACCTTGTGAGGGGCCAAATTACTATCCTCATGTGGCTCCCAAGGCAATGACTTCGATTCTCGTTTCCCTAAGTGCAATAAAATAATTTTCTAAGAACTAGAATTCAATAATTACATCAGACTTTTTTTTTGAAAATTAATAGCTTATTTTCCAATCCTCTAGATAAAAAACTTATTTCTTGGATTTCATAGTTTGATATATTTCGAAATTTCTGCAAAATTAAAAAAGAATTCTTAATAAATGAGTACTGACTCTGCGTCTCCGACATCCACTAGGGAAAACTCACGAAATAGATTTTAGAATCAATATTGCACTATATCAGTGGGGATTACATTTATTCTCCTATCGGTGTCTGTAAACCAAGATAATCTCGGTTCCTGCTTAAAATTAGTTCAACCCAGGACTAGTTGTTCTTGCAAAAATTTTTTCTCTAATATTTTTCAAGTTAGAGTTGAAAGACATTAATCCCGTTCAAAATAGATACTCTTATAATTAATTATGATTTTTCATTCAAAACGCGTAGGGAGGCTGTTACTATTCACTGGCTGGGCAGTTGGTGTACGAATAATCGTAACTTATTCCCCAAGATGAATTTTGAGGCCTGAAATGTACGGCATCAAAGATAACTTGATGTTCTTCGTAATGAATTTAAGTTTGATCCATTCTAATAGAGCTAATTTGGTCAATTTCTTACTTAAAACTTAGGTCTCTCTCTTTAATTTGGCTCATTTTCCTTTGGGGGTCAAAACAGGGGTGGGGAGCTTTTTTGAGCCAAAATGAGGTGTCTACGAATAGCCTCCATACGTTGTGCACCACCCCCTGTGGTACGGTTTCCCTTGTGCTGATGTCCAAGGGTGATTTGACCATATATAGCACCATGAAACTATGGCATCTCAACGAGTTGGGTGAAGTAAGCCCATGACTACATATAATGGGAAAGAGGATTAGTCTGATAAGCACATGACATGACGAGAAATGAAAAGGAGGTTGTTTTGAGGGCTTACCTCTAGCACCTAGTGCATGCCGACGAAGTTGCAACCCTGTCGACAGTCAATAACGTCCATCAAAGCATAGATGTGGACGAGGCCGGCCCCACCCCATCCGGACAGGAAAGCCTTGAAGAAGTCCAGCAGACTTGTCAAATAGCCTAGGTCAATAACCTTGTCATTCGTCCTGACGACTGTGCCCATCGGTGTTATAAAGGAGGAAAGCCTCTGTCGCGCGCTTGCGTTGCTCCTCGGTGGCTAGCGCGGGAGTGCCTCCAAGTAGTGTTGTTAAAATAAAGGTCCGGATCGGTTCAAAATAGGCCTAAAACTATTTGCTACGGCTACGAGTCAGCCAATTAAACCAATTACAGTTCATGGTTCATGATAGTATGAACCGGCACGAAACTGTGTTTAAGTAGGCCGGTTCAACCTAAGAACAATGCATTTTCTCTCTCTTTTTTTAAAATAAATTATATAAAATTAATTTATTTTTAAATTAAAATATATTTTCATATTTTACTTGTGATTTTAAATTGTAAATTTACTATTTATTTTATTTATATGAATGAAATATTATATTTTTTTGAATAAATATTAAAAATTTTAATTATGATAAATAGATATATCAATTTAAAAAACTACCCATAGGATGGAGGGTTAGGCATTGACCCTCTACCGACTTCTTCATTAATATAATAATTACAATGTAAAATATTAAATTACAATCATATAAGTTCAAGTGTGAAATCGGAAAATCTATTAGGTCGTATGTTTGGATTTGTTGTCCTCTTCATGGATCCAAGCATCGATAATATTTTGCATTCATTAATCAGCTCAATTCCAATCTCGTAAACACATCATTATTTCTAATGTAGTAGGAGCTAATCTCGAGCATCGTTCTTCAAGCGTTCTTCCAAATAAGTTGAATGCGCTTTCTAATGTTACTGTCGATCCCAATGCACCTAAAAAATCCCAAGCCATATTTACTAGCACGGGATAGGTGGAAGAATGTTCATTCCACCAATGCAGTATATCAAATGATGGATTGATTTAATCCACGAGTGGTGCCATATAGTAAACCGCAAGTTCATCAGCGGTGGGATGTTAGATGCCTCTGTTTGTTGATGTGCGTATCATGACATATGGATCATTTTTGTTGTCCCATGGTTGGGTGGTGGTGGAGGTGCTCATTGATCTTGAATTCTCACCAACTTCTCTTGTACTCCTATATTCCTCTTAGTATACTGTAAAAGTTCTTTGTAATGTTACTTGCACAAGCTGCTTATAATAATGGATGTTAATATCAATAAGAAAACTAGAATCATCATCATCATAAAGAGAATTATAAAAGCGTGTAAGCATAAGTTCTAAGCCATTAGATTTAACTATGAGATCTAATATTAAAGTAATAGAGTAAAGAAAGGAATTTTCTCATAATACTTTCTAATTTTTTCTTGAATCATTGCACCTATAAGTTAGAAAGAATCGATCATTTTAAATCGTTTAATTGTTGAAACAACTTGACAGAGTGACAGAATTATGTGATGTGTTGTTGGGTAGTAAATTCCCGATAATAATTATGTTGCTTGTTTAAAAGCATTTAAAAAACCAATAAATATATTTCATATTTCAAAAACATAATTATCAAGTTGTTGACATTCATGGTTAACACAAAATTCAATTAATTGTTGATGATAAGACAGCAAACTAGATAATTTATCAATCGTTGAATTCCACCTAGTAGAGCATTTGTTTTAAATTTTTTATAACTAACTCCACTTGATTGACAAATTAATTTAAAATCTTGAGTTCTTGGATATGAAGTTTTAATAAATTTTATTATATCTTGAACGGTTTGTAAAACTTTTTTTTTTCCATAGAACACATACCATCTTGTACACAAATTTAAAATATGACATACACAATGATTATGGAAAAATGCTCCATCTAGTATAGGGTTTATTGATTGTTTAATAATAGGAATTGATGCAATATTATTACTTGCATTATCAAAAGAAATACAAAAAATCTTATTTAACATATTAAATTCATGACAAACATTTAATAAATTTTTTGAAATATGTGCATCATTACAAGGAAATTCAAATATTTTAAAACCTATTATATGTTTTTGCATAATCAAATCAGAATCAATCCAATGACAAATAATGCAAATATAATGATTTTGAGTAAGAGCTCTATAATTATCACATGTTAATGAAAATCGACAAATAGATTATGCAAATATGGCACGTAAAATTTCTTTAGATTCTTCATATAATCTAATTATTTCATTTTTTGGTTGATGTCTAGATATTTTATGATAAGAAGGATGAAAATATGTTATCATGTCATTATAAGAATTTTCTTCTACTTCTGTAAAAGTCATATCTCAATCTACTACCTAATTTGCTATTTTAGATTTAGCTATTTTAGAATTAAATTTATAATATCCAGTAATATTATTTATAGTATATCAATCCTTAGGTTAGTTTGTCTATTATTACGTTCATTTTTAGAATGTGTTTTAGAATATCTAACTAGAGTATCTATACCATTATCGATTTTATATGTATATTTAACCTTACAAACTTTATAAGTAACATTTTCCTCCTCCTTATTATAATAAAAAAAATCTCACACACTCGACCTTTTTTCACAAGATGTTCTGGCCGTTCATATTTGTGTAAGAGAAATAGTTTCTTCAACATCATTATTAGTGTTAGTGTTAATATAAGATGTTGAACCAAAAGAAGATCGATGTGCCATTTTTTTAATATGTAATGTAAATGCAAGTAATTAAAGGAAGAAGGATGCAAATTCGAATTTGATAGTTGAAACTATAATATTCTCTTCTTGATTGTCTGCCACTCGTTGCTAAACCTACAAAACAAGTTGTTAATTAATTGCTGATATTGTTAATACTTCGATGTCCACAAATATTTTTACAAAATTAACACAACTATAATGGAGATTGTTGGAGAGATTTGATAATGAATTAGAGATTGGAGAGATTTGAGAGATTTTGGGTGGATTGAAATAGTAAAAATGATGAGGTATTTATAGAATTTAAGGGTTGTGGATGAAAATGAGAGAAAGATAAATTTTGTAGAAAAAAATAAAATTATTAATTGCAACGGTTATTTTTTTTAACCGTTGCAATATACTCATTGGTAAACAGTAATTCGATTAGTGAACAGTGTTATTGACACTAATTTGATTGATAAAAAGTATTATAAACAGTGCTTTATTAGATGAACAGTATTTTATTGATAAATAATGTTATGAATAGTACTTTGATTGGAATAGTTCAAACAGTCAAATGTCCAATTTGTGGTAGTTGATTTTTCAATTTGGCTATGATTCATGGTTTGGGCTAGTGCGGTCCAGTTTCTTAACGGTTCTAGGTTGATCCCAGGCCAGTTCAATAGTATAATGGTCCGGGACGATTATGGTTCAATGAGCCTATATTATTGACTAAGCTTGTAATCACCCCTCAACTAAATAAGAATAGTTATGGGCTGTGTTAGAAAAGGCACGTGCCGGTTTGGTTCTGGATTTGGATGTTTCGGTTTCAGATCAGTCCGTCCCGTTTAACAATTTTATTCTCAAGTTGTAGGCAGTTCGGGAACTGGAACCTCAAAGTCCTAGAAACCAATCAAGCCACGACTGTTGGCTGTCGCGCTGCAGACCTACCCGTGCTAAAGATGAGGGTAGTAGCGTACCTGCAAACCTATGGGCGTAGCAAACTGACTCATGAGTAGATTTGGTCTGGTCCCACCACCTCTCCACGAGTGAAAAAAATGATGTCCTCAGGACTAAGATGAAAGGGTTGAACCCTACCTGAACAATGAAAGTCCGCACCATCTAGCCCTCAGGGGTACAATGAGATGTGCCCACCACTCGTCGACCACTCAATATGCCCCAAATGTGTTGATGCGTCTAGGCTACTCATATTGCGAATAAAGAAAGAGGTAAAGAAGAAAAGAATCCCTCCTAGTATGATTAGACCACCTAATCTATGAATAAGGAAGAAAACCAGAGAGAACTAAGGGGTTGGGCTGAGTGGTAAATAGCTCGGTACCGCTTAAAAAGGTCTTAAGTTTGAGATCTCGCGCACGCAGACATTTCCCTTAGGAGTTTCACTTGCCATACCAGGCGTGCGACTCGGGGCGACCAACAAATTAATCAAATATGGTTGGTTAAAAGATGTTATTTTACCACTGGTTAAACCTACTTGGATACCGTGCACAGCAACCAATAAGAAAAAGAAAGAAAACAAGAGAGAAAAATAGTACCCTCCATGACTGGAGATGAGTGGGGTCTCTAAACACCGCGACGAGCATAGGCGTGAGTGCCACCAGCATCCATGACTTCGTAGAAATTGAGATGATGAACTGGGAAGGAATGGCCGGGAAGAGAGGCGAGAAATCGTGTAAGAACTCCCAAGGGTCGTGTGAAGGCAAGAGGAGGAGGAGGAGGAGGAGAGGCATGAATCTCCCCGAGCTGGAAAACCCGATTGGGTTACTTTACGGACAATAAATGCTACATTAAATTGCGCAATTGTGGGGGTAGAGACGGTAGCCCAATCGGGTTACCTTCATGCCCATGAATCCATTTTTCCTAGTGAGTCTCACGATGCGATTTTTTGGGTCCCAAAATGTAGAAAAATCCGATCGATGGCAATACATATGTGAATTATGATATCACGATACCGATTGATGAGTATATCATGCAAGATTGAGACCGATTGCTCCTGAATTCAAGCATAAGAGAGGAAAGTTGATGGCCCATCATGTGTCATCAGTACAAGAAAACATATGAATTGGGAATTACAAAATTTTCTTCCTGAACAGGAATTCCCCAATGAAGTCATTAGGATTCATTTGAGGCTAGTATGACTATATATCATCACATCGTGAAATTCATCGTTTTACATCCGTAGGGTTATAATTCCTTAAGATCTAATTGAGACGGGTATGTCTACAGACTGTCATATCGCGGAATTAACCATTTCGTGTAGGGTTTTATTCCTTTAGATTTAGATCAAAACTAATATGGATATAAACTATTGCGTCCTGAAGCTATTCACTCCACATTCACAGGGATGTGTTCCTTTAGAGTAAGGTTGATGCTAGTATGACTACAAATTGTCATGTCACGAAGCTGCTCAATCTACATTATTCCAAAGTTATATTCCCTCATAATTTAGGTTGAGATTCGTACAATCACATACTATCACGAGAAAGTGCGAGAGAGGATCGGTACATTCACAATTAAGATCGTGCATTTTTCATTTAGTAGGGTTGGCCTATTGTTGATAGGTATGATACAATTTAGGTCAAAAATCATTTTATGCAGACTTCTCGGCTGACTACTCGAGTGATTGTATGCCTCATGCATACGGATGCTCGGGTGCCAACCTTTGGCATGAGGCTACATCGAAGCCCAGTTGTATGATATTCGACTTTGATGGAACAATATAAGATGTAGTAATGCATACAACAATATCCCATCAAATGAGAGACAAGCTTGTGACAATGGTTGGTAAGTATGACGCAAATTCCCAATGATCATACCCTTAGACTTAATTATATGTGCATATGATTGCCCAAGCGAAGGGACTCGAATGGATTGTGGAAGAGGATCTTTCCTAAGAGTTGTAAGAAAAAAAATGGAAAAACAAAAAAAAAAAACCAACCTTGTGCGCGGCCACCCCGTCAGCTTTTTTCTTTCTGAGGAAACCCTAATTCTCTAATCAACGTTTCACGGCTGAAGCTCTCGGGTCTCAGTGCGTCTCTTCTCCACTCTCCAGGTGCAATTTCGCCTTGTACTATCTCTTGCTTCTCTTCTCCGGCTCCAACGACAATTTCCAGGAGATTTAATGCATCCTGAGCGTCTACATAGGGCGCACTGTCTCCCTGCCTATGAGCCTTCTATTGTGTCTGCTTGCTGCTCTGTCGTCTCCTCTGTTGTTTGAGTTTGACTGTTGCAGCTATAGGTATGTAGATACACCATGTTGCTGTGATGTGTTCCTGTTGTAAACTTTAAATATGCTAAGCTCTTTAGCATGTTTTATCATAGAATTTGTTTTGTTTTTTTTATGTTCTACGCCTATATTTTATTTTTCTGTTCTATTATGATCTGTTTTTATGTTCTATATCTGTTTAAGTTGTTAAGTTCAATTCTATTTTTAATTTTCCATTCTATTTTTAATTCTATATGGGAATTTTTGTTTTGTTTCTTGTTCTAAGTTACTTTATTACAATTCTGTGTTGTTCAGCTCTTTTTCAACGCCATTCAGTTTCAATGTTACTGTTAACTTATTCGTATCTTTGTATTTAAAAGTAATTGATACCGATTTCTTTCTCAAGCATTATGAATTAAAGAACTAAGGCACAATGTATAGTTTTGTGGTGTCGGAATGTTGGATTTTCACTTTATATTGTTTTCAATTTGTGATTATTAGAGATGACTCAACAAGGCCACCGAGACTTTACTTTATTTGCATACTTGAGCTTCTTTTGTTAAGCAATATGGTGATTTCAGTTGCAAAAGCGAAGGATCTATGCCATAACTAACAAATGTCATACTGAAAAGAAATTGAATAACAAAATACAGTTGAAGTATGAAAAATTTTACTAGAATCTTTAATTGTGGCTTGGCTAAACCAGGCTTAACTTTGATATTCTTGTGTAAATTTGGGCCCCAAAAAAACCGCTCTAAAAACATCACACCAAGGCGGGTGGTTTTCTATGGTCCTAAATAGTTTTTAACTATAGTTTTTTAAACTCAAAAAACTTAAAAAAAACTATACCAAATAAGTTGGGCCCAACAATATACACCCCCCCAGCGAAAAAGAAAACAACCAACCTATTCCACTCTCACCCCTAATTCCTCTGCAAAGTTGAATTAAATAGCTTTAAAATCCCTAGAATCAAATGGAGATAGGAAGAATTGCAGTTGAATAGAAGTACAAGGACTAGAATGTTGTAGAATTGGAGCTTTAGGGCTAAATTGTGAAAAGGAGGATATTGAGGGCAATGACCCAAACGGGTTGCCCTGTAATCAACTAGGTGTCACAGGGCTAACTTGCCCTGCAAGTGGTAGAAGTGTAGACGTGGCTGGCACGAACTTGGTATGATAATATTGTGCCCAAGCTGGCACTTATCGTATCGTGCCATGTCATGCAGGCACTGCCCGGTAATTTTGTTGGGCGTGTTAGGCCGGACGTTCCATGGGCTGAGCCGGCACAATAGTTCAATTAGAGAAATTAAAAAAACCTTAATAACTAGCCGACATTATTGAATAATAGAAGAAACCCCCTCCGTGAGCTCACTTGTAGTTATAGACAAACCACGATTAAGGGAGATTATCGTGCTATCGGGCCGAGCTAAGGCTACCCCTATCTTATTGTGTCATACCGGCCTAGCCCTATATCTTGAAGGGCTGTGCTTGGGCTAGCCCTTATCGTGCGGGGTTGGCACGATTTGCCACCTCTAAGAAGTGGTAGAGGTAACCCGATCAGTTTAACTCCACATTTGTAGGGTCTGCCACATGGGAGAAAAAGTTAGTTTTAGGGGAGAGAGAAAAGAGAATGAAGGACTTCGAAGTGCATGTTGCCGGTCTAGTGTGGAAAGAAAGAGGGAAAGAGAGGAGGTTTTACTCAGTTAGGCTAGTTTCTAACCCCAAAAGATAGATCCATCGAACGAATCCCGGGTGGCGTCACCATTGTTGCCCATATTTCCCACAAGGCTAGCACAAGGTAATGGTTCTATTTTGAAATTTTATCAAGTTTTTAAATAATATGTTATTTACATGTAAAACTATAGAATGTCATACGAGAGAGAACTCAACACGTTGGAACTCCACCTGATTATCATCATGATTTGTCCTTTTTACTAAGTTATTGTAATGCTAGAATGATGATGTAGTAGTAGTAGGATTTCAACATGAAAGCCGACATGCCATATGGGGTTGTGCCCTCTAATAGTTGTTTCTGTGGGGGTTATAATGGTAAAATGATTGATTTACTATTTCCCTCTAATAGAATTTCAATTTCCTGCATTGCATTATAACTATTAGGACTATATAATGTCATAATACTGCTGGAGTTAGTACTTGTAGGATTGTGGGAAATAATAATGACTATCTACTATATGATGGCTTGAATTGCACTCAAGTTTGCATACCTTGAAACTATGTAATATTTGAGTATATCTTTGCATATTTACCTTTTCTTAATTTTATATTATTTACTTTTAGTTTACATGCTAATAGGGTTATAATACTCACATTTGAATAAATTGAGAATAAATAAGATGAGGAATGGTGAGGTCAACATTTGTGGGACCTTATTAGGATGTTATCTTGCTACACCATCTTGGTCAAGTACCCATTTTTCATACCCTAGATCTTTAACTAATGAGCATGATGACAACAAAGTAAGAGAATGGAAAACCTTGTGAGGGGCCAAATTACTATCCTCATGTGGCTCCTAAGGCAATGACTTCGAAATCTCCTTTCCCTAAGTCTATTGTGTGACCCTTAGACATTCATTAGTTGAATCAGGTGCAGTAAAATAATTTTCTAAGAACTAGAATTCAATAATTATATCTGACGTTTTTTGAAAATTAACAACTTAGTTTTTCAATACACTAGATAAAAAACTTATTTCATGATTAGATTTCATAGTTTGATATATTTTGAAACTTCTGCAAAATTAAAAAAGGATTTTTAATAAATGAGTACCAACCCTGCGTCTCCGACACCCACTAGGGAAAACTCACGAAATTGATTTTAGAATCAATATTGCACTATATCAGTGGAGATTACATTTATTCTCAATCAGGTGGACACTTTTAGGTCAATCATAATTCAAGACACTTAAATGACTCAAATTTGTCACCCACTGAAGGGGTTCACAAAATTAATGTATAAAAAAGGATTTAAAGAGCTCTAGGCCCGATCTGCATCATCCATAACTTACCCAAAAACTCACAAAGCTGCTATCAAAATTGTCCTTATCAGTGTTCGTTTGTCCTTTGGATTGACATTAGGTCTGGCTCTGGTCGCACAAAAAACTGCAATGTTTTCTTTGTTTCATTGCTGTCTTTTCAGTTGCTGATTCCCCTGTCCTTAGCTTTATTTTCTGGCAATTTGGGTTGCTCTCAACCAACTAATGGATGCAGTTTATAGCCGTCACGCTTCTGGAATCTATGACTCCCACTTGCAGCTAATTAGTTCTCATTATATATATATATATCTTTCCTTAGAAAAAATCTGACTAGGATATCACTTATAAATCATAATAACGTTAATAAAAACGAGGCTAAGTCTTCCTTCAAGTAGGAGGGATAGCTTAGCAAATTGGATTTACTCTTTTGTACTCTATTTTCTGATCAAGATTTAGACATACTTCTTCCATGTTCTACCATGAGTTCTATACCCGTTTATAACAATGTGTAAATACCATGTGAAAATTTTCAACAAACCTATAAAAAATTGGACGATATCCACCTAAAAACCAATGCCTATAATTATCTTTTATTTCAAAATTCCCTCCAATAATCCAAATTAATTCCCAAGATCTTATCTTTCTCCCTCCTTTCCTCAATCCAATGGAGTATATGGTCCACTTCCACTCCACACCTTTCATCTTCTTTGCTATTGCTCCACTCCTCCCTTTCCTTTTTTTTTATTATAGGTTGAGAAATGAAATCTCAAAGCAAAAAAAATAAGATTGAAAATTATAATATATAAAAAACTAAATATCACTATCATATTATCTTAAAATTTTCGATTAGGTATGGGTCCATTGCTTTTATAAAGTCGATAAAAATTTTATATAATATCAAAGTGAGTCAATCCTAATGAGTCCACTATACGACTTGCTGTCCGAGGAAATCCAAGTTTTGAAAATATGAAAAAACTACTCTACGGACGAAATACAAAATGGCTAAATTTTGAAAAGTTGATGTGTTGTGCCAGGATATGAAAAGGCCATAATTTGATAAGGTTATGACGCTTATCGGCAGTATATAAAAGAGATATTAGCTTCTTTACCAATGATATATAAAATTGTGTCAATGCTAGGTCTTTGCCGCTAGCACTTTGATCATAGTTGCCTTCAAGATTGAGATCCATATTCGTATAATGAACATTTTGTGTGATTCTATATTCATCTTGAAAGGAAGTGTTGGCTATTTAATTTTATCATTATTGAAAATTTAGATTTTAGATATCATATAAATTAAATTATTTAGATCGTCAAAATATTATAAATTTAATTTAAATATTCTTGTAATATTTATTTTTATTTATTTTCTAATTTGGTTGTTATTCTATACCTATATATAAGCAAGTTATCTTATGAAATTTTTGAATTACTTAATAAATAATATTAATTACTCTCGTGTATTCGATTTTTGAGCCTCCACATTTCTATCTTCTCCCTACATTCATCCACCTTATATAAATTTTGCATGATATTAGAGCAAATTATCATGTGGTCTTACACTCGTCAATGGTTTATATTAAAAGAAAACTCGAGATCAGTTATTAATAAACCAGGGACTAGAAGAAAATTGTTTAGCTTGCGGTAGTTGTTGAGATTGATAAGCTTAACTAGCTATTGGGTTAGTTAATTCCCTTACTTGAGTACAGAAGAGAATATCTAACTTGTGAACTATTATTGAGGGCATATATTAAATGGTAGGTTACGTTGCCACATAAGAGTAGATGTTAAGGAATAAAATCTCATATAAAAAAATAAAAGTAAAGATCTTGATATATAAAAGATTAACTATCACTATTTGTCCATTTGATTTTTTTTTTGAAAATTTTACATTTTCATTTACAATCTCCTGACTTTCCTTCCCTTCGTGCCATTTTTCCTCTTTGATGGACGAACAAAGCCTTGGAACTTCTTATAACCTTGAATACTTATCCCCTACCATATCCTCTTTGAACATATTGTTGGGATTAATACTCTAAACCTAATCACAATTTATATAATTTTATTCATGAAATAAAATTGAGACATTATTATAATTAATTATATGTTGTTGTATTTTATGTGAAACCCATAAACTATGATAATGATTTTAGAGTCATGATTTGATAATTTTATGACCGCTTGGTCGGCAGTATATAAAAGAGATATTAGCTTCTTTACCAGTGATATATAAAATATGTGTCAATGCTAGGTCTTTGCCGCTAGCACTTTGATCATAGTTGCCTTCAAGATTGAGATCCATATTCGTATAATGAACATTTTGTGTGACTCTATATTCATCTTGAAAGGAAGTGTTAGCTATTTAATTTTATCATTATTGAAAATTTAGATTTTAGATATCATATAAATTAAATTATTTAGATCGTCAAAATATTATAAATTTAATTTAAATATTCTTGTAATATTTATTTTTATTTATTTTCTAATTTGGTTGTTATTCTATACCTATATATAAGCAAGTTATCTTATGTAATTTTTGAATTACTTAATAAATAATATTAATTACTCTCGTGTATTCGATTTTTGAGCCTCCACATTTCTATCTTCTCCCTACATTCATCCACCTTATATAAATTTTGCATGATATTAGAGCAGATTATCATGTGGGCTAACACTCGTCAATGGCTTATATTAAAAGAAAACTCAAGGTCAGTTATTAATAAACCAGGGACTAGAAAAAAATTGTTTAGCTTGCGGCAGTTGTTGAGATTGATAAGCTTAACTAGCTATTGGGTTAGTTAATCCCCTTACTTGAGCACAGAAGAGAATATCTAACTTGTGGACTATTGTTGAGGGCATATATTAAATGGCATGTTACACCTGTAAGTTACGTTGCCACATAAGAGTAGATGTTAAGGAATAAAATCTCATATAAAAAAATAAAAGTAAAGATCTTGATATATAAAAGATTAACTATCACTATTTGTCCGTTTGATTTACAATCTCCTGACTTCCCTTCGTGCCATTTTTCCTCTTTGATGGACGAACAAAGCCTTGGAACTTCTTATAACCTTGAATACTTATCCCCTACCATATCCTCTTTGAACATATTATTGGGATTAGTGCTCTAAATCCAATCACAATTTATATAATTTTATTCATGAAATAAAATTGAGACATTATTATAATTCATTATATGCTGCTATATTTTATGATGAAACTCATAAACTATGATAATGATTCTAGAGTAATGATGAGATCATGCCAGTGAGATCTAAAATCCACAAGTCTTAATTTAAAATATTCATAGTCGTAGGATCACTTAATAGGAAATCAGTAGTCTGGTAAGACCAATACACTTATTACATGCTCTAAGGTACAAGGGTAACTGATTTCATAATTATTTGTGAAGAGTCACTAATGTAACAGTGTAGGTACTCATTATGGAGTGAGTTTACTGAATTGATATGCTTAAAAATTAACCTAATGGATCTTTAAATAAATGTCAATAGGTTATTCCTTAGGTGATAGTATGTGTAAATGACTCTTAGACTTGAGATTACCATAGCATCTTGTGAGAGTTAAGTTGCGTTTTTGGTTTATTTCTTAACATGGTTCTTTGAACTATGTGTATGGTATTCTAGAGCCAATAAGACTCTTATGGAGATGGTGTGTAATAAATAAAGGATCGGTTACTTCTTATGAGAGGAGAGAATGTTCTATGTATTTTACTTAGTATTGATTCGATAAATATTTGGCCAGAGTATGATGAAATATTAGAAAAGGTGTTTTCGGATTTCATCGATGAGTCAATTATTAAAGACTTGGATACATATTGATAAGAATTAGGGGTTGACATTTTATCCATACCCTAATCTATCTGGGACATTGTATAACTGATAGATTTAATTACATGGAAACTTATCACCAAAGGGTGTTCGATCCTTTGATTGAAATCTTCACTATCCGAGCGGTCATGATATATTGCTAGATGTCAATCTTGACTTGTGAACTTAATTAATTAAGATTTAATAAGATAAATTAATTCACTACTGGCTTAGTGTGGAGCCCGATGGGTCACACACAATACAAGTCATTTCTCATAACCAAAATTTAATTGTTTAAATTTTGTGTTGGACAGTTAAATTCTACTAGTATAAAATTGTCTATATTGATTATGCACTTTATTAGATAAGGTTACTTCGGAATTAATTATAAAATAATATTTATATATAAAGTTAATAATATTCTTGGTTATATACACATGCTAAATTATCAAATGTGATTCGATTAAATAAATATATGTTTATATGTATGTACATGAGTAGTACAATTGGTATACATGAATTAATTTAACCAAATTAATGTGTACATGTCATGTAGACTAATGGTTGGTCTATTTTCAACGGCATAATATTGAAAATGGCATAACGTATGCTATCTTTAAATTTGTTGATTGGCATTTTTTTTAATTGATTGACATATTAAATTACCATCAATAGTAATTAAAGGAATTACCTCTTGCAATTCATGCTATTTCGTTATATATATAGAAAATACTAAAAGGCCTCCGTGGGGAGTGAGTCTGATGAGGAGGAAAAGAATTTTGCCGATTGAGAGAAGAAAATATTGCCACCCAAAAATACCATATACAATAGTGATTGAAGAAAATATTTTTTATTAAGTACTGTAAACAAGCCTTTAAGTCCGAAACTAAAAGGGCGATCAATTATTGGGAACTGTTCCAATACTTACGAAAAAAACTTGGTGTGGATACCGTGGAGGGCATATACGTGTGCATCTAGTAGGAGGATCGACTCTCGAAGGCATCCGTAAAGGCACCATGGGACATCATTGAATTGAGGATTCAAACATAAGGAACAATTCGAAATCTTTGTAAATATATTTTATACTTATTTTTTTATATTTAAATTTTAAATTGTATTAAAGAGATATTAGATTTGGGAATATAATTTTATTTTAGAAATTCACGTTTCCGCCGCCGCGTATTGATTCCCAACACATATTGCCAAAGTTGGTCTTTTATACATGTGCCTTCTGATGTACATCTATTTAGGAAATGTTGCACTGAATGTTGATATATTCTGTTCGTATCGATGGTGGACACCTACGATTGGTGATTGCCCTTCATGTGCGAGGAAACAAATGTCGAATATTTGTAGATGGCATGAGAGGTTAAAGGGAATAAACATAAAACATTTACCGTTCCCTTCCCGTGCTTCTTCTCCCCAGTGAGTTGTACCTAAGCAATCGTTGAAGCCATTCAAGCTTGAAACATCCTAGGGCTCTACCCCTACTCGTTTTTACGTAGCGGAAGTATTTTAGTTTTAAAATTTTCAACACAATGGATCCGTGGGTGAATTACACAGTTGGAACAAAATATTCTGCTAATATAATATTGTGGTATAAAATTTTTAAAATATAACTCCGTGATACATTTTTTTTAAATATATTATATTTTAGTATATTCTGTTAGTTTTATACTAATATCGTCAATTTTTAATGACGTGGACGACCTATATAACGCTTATTGATGACGTGATTTCATATTTAAAATATATGAATTACCATATAACCCTTGGTGGACTCACTATCTCTCTCTTTCTTTCTCTCTCCACACCTCTCTCACTCTCTCTCTTTCTCTCTCTCTCACTCGACTCTTTCTCCCTCTCTCTCACTCTCTCTCTCTTTCTCTCTCTCGCCTCTCTCTCCCTCTCTGTCTCATGCTCTCTCCTCTCTCTCTCTTGCGTGCTTTCTCTCTCTCCCTCTCTTTTGCTCTCATGCTCTCATGCTCTCTCTCTCTTCCTCTCTCTCTCAACCTAGATTTAATTAATTTTTTTTACCATTTAATAACATCTAATTTTTTCTAACTATCTTTTATTTATAATTTTTTCTTTCTTTTTACAAAATAATGATAATATAACATAGTAGTATAATAAAGAGTAATAGACACATAATTCGATCTTAAGATTGATCTTCAAAAAAATTAACTCAAAAGAAGCTAAAAATTGGTAATAAGATAGTAAAATTAGTACTAAATATTTTATTGATATCTTTCGCATTAAAATTTTGTGACAATTAATTAAATTTTCTTACTCTTTTTTTTTTATCTAATTTTAATTCTCCCAAATTGTGAAGACCTTCACATAAAAATACAAAGTTCTCTTCCCCTTATTCTTTTTCAACTTTTTTTTAACAAAAATTTCCTTTTTTTAATGGATCAAACAAAAGTATACTTTTTCATTGAAATAAGGGAGGGGAAGAAATTTTTGTATTTTTATGTGGGGAGCTTTACGATTTAGGAAAAATTAAAATTAGATAAGAAGAGAAGAGAAGAGTGAGAATGTTTAATTAATTGTCAGAAAATTTTAATGCGAGAGCGATCAAGAAAATATTTAGTATTGATTTTATTATCTTATTACCAATTTTTAGTTTTTTTTGAGTTAATTTTTATTATAATTTTTTTAAAAGATCAATCTTGATATTAAATTACATGTCCATTACCTTTTAATATACTACTATGTTATATTATCATCATTTTGTAAAAAAAAAAGGTAATTAGAAAAAATTAGATGTTATTAAATGATAAAATTTTTTTAATTGAATTTAGGTTGAGAGAGAAAGGAAGAGAGTGAGAGAGAGAGAGAGCGTGCGAGGAAGAGAGAGGGAGAGAGTGCGAGAGAGAGAGAGAGCGTGCGAGGAAGAGAGAGGGAGAGAGTGAGAGAGAGAGAGAGAGAGAGAGAGCGTGTGAGTGAGAGAGAGAGAGAGAGCGTGCAAGAGAGAGGGAGAGAGAGAGCATGCGAGAGAGAGGGAGAGAGCCGATTGAGAGAGAGAGAAGTGTGGAGAGATAAAAGAAGAAAAAGATAGTGAGTCTCGTATGTGTTACGTGACAATTCACATATTTCAAATATGAAATTACGTTATTTAAAAATGTCGCGTAAACTGTATATATTATAAAAAATTGGTAACGTTAATTAAAAATTAATATAATATATTAAAGTATAGTATATTTTAAAAAATATATTATAAAAATTTTATATCAATGTGTTATATTAATAAAATATTTTATACTAATAATGTAATTTACCATAGAACCGTGGGGCAATGGTAGCCCGGCTGACTCCAGCTCAGAAGGCTGTTTGTTTGATTCACGTTTGGTTCAATCCCTCCATCTAACGCGGATCATTTTCTTTATTTTTTGTTCCTTTTGTACTCGGTCTACCAATTAGAACCGTCGGATAATGACCCTGCTCGATCTAGTGGTTATGATTCTCCATCCTTTAACAATCACGATTTTTTCCAACCGCACACGATAATAAACCACTGACCATCTCAGTCATCTCGTCGCTTCCCTCCGGGCTTGTCCCCAAAACCCTATAGATTCACTCTCCCACTCACCTTCCAACCCATTTCTTCATTTGCAAAAAGCAGTCGTGCTCCACTGCAGCAATGTCCGTATTCGGCCGCCTCCGCACGAGCTCTCTCGTCCGCCGCCACTTCTCCTCTTCCATCCTGAATCCAACCTCCAATGAACCTTTCACTTCCAAAGAAAAGTCCCGTGCGGCGCTCGCTCTCCTCAAGTCGGAGAAATCCCCAGATCGAATCATCGAAATCTGCCGTGCTGCCGACCTGACTCCGGAGTCGCAGCTCGACCGAATGTCCTACTCCATCGCCATCTCCAGCCTCTCCAAGTCGAAACACTTCCAAGGGATCCGGCAGTTCCTGGAGGAGTCCAAGGACCGACCCGACCTCAGGAACGAGCACTTCCTCTCTCACGCGATCGTCCTGTACGGACAGGCCGGGATGATCCAGGAGGCGATCAACACCTTCAAACAGATCGAGGAACTCGGGCTCCGTCGGACAGTGAAGTCCCTCAACGCTCTTCTCTTTTCCTGTATCCTGGCGAAGGATTTGAAGGAACTGAAGAGGATCTACATCGATTTCCCGAGGATTTATGGTGTCAAGCCTGATGTGGAGACTTACAATCAAGTGATCAAGGCGTTCTCCGAATCGGGATCAACTAGCTCAGCCTACTCCGTTCTCACCGAGATGGATAAGGCCGGAACTAGGCCAAACTCGACCACCTTTAGCTACATGCTTGCTGGTTTTTACAAGGAAGAGAGGTTTGAGGATGTGGAGAAGGTGTTGAAGTTGATGGATGACTACAAGGTCCCTCCAGGGCTCAGTATTTTCAATGTTCGGATTCAGAGCCTCTGTAAGCTAAAGAAGTCTGATGAGGCAAAAGAAATGCTCGATATGATGATACTGAGGGGTATGAAGCCAAACTGCATCACTTACTCACATTTGATTCACGGATTCTGCAAGGGAGGGAAGCAAGATGAGGCGAAGAAGCTGTTTAAGGAGATGAGAAGGAGGGGTATTAGCCCTGATAGCGAGTGCTACTTCACCATTGTCTATTATCTGTGTGAGGGCAAGGATTTTGAGGCTGCTTTGAGTATATGTGAGGAGTGTATGGAGAAAGGCTGGTTTCCAAACTTCTCTACGATGAAGTCGCTTGTTAACGGGCTGGCAAGCATTGACAAGGTTGTGGAGGCAAAGGATATCGTAAGGCGGGTGAAGGAGAAGTTCTCGAAGAATGTTGATATGTGGGATGAAGTGGAAGCTTCTCTGCCTCAATGAGGATGGGGAGATGTCATAACATTTTCTCTCATTTGAATAAAGATCGTAGTGTACAATTTTATTGAGCAAGCGGGGAGAGTGGAAATTCTCTTTTTGAATCAAAGTAGGCATTTCTGTATGCAGTGTTAGAATATTTGTGCTGTGCTATTTGATTATTTTGAGTTCAACAATGCTCCAATCATCGAATGAGAATGCCGCCTGATTGTTCTCTGGTCATCTAGCTTGGATTCTTTTGTTCGTGGGAAGACATGATACAAACTTCTTTGGAGTTGTTACACGAAGAGATATCGCACGAGCTGTTCGACAGTTTTTGTGTCTATAATTGGATAGCTCGAAAAATTGCAGTCGTTACCCTGCAAGAAAGAAAGCCAATAAATCAAGATAAATATGGTTGAAAGATGAAGAAATTGGAATCCGAAATCCCTTCTCTGTCCACAACCATCCGATAGGAAAAATTAGTTTCTTTTTTTGGTATAAACCGTCGGTATCCAGTTGGATTTTGTCCAGCTAACTAATTCGGATCGTCCCGAGTCGGTCCATTTAAGGGGTTAAAGAGCTCACCGCCGCAGGTGGGACTCGAACTCGAATCCTCCCATTGGGATGATGAGTATCGAATCACTCGACCACGTCTACGGTGGGTGGAAAAATTAGTTTCACTACTATATAACGCTGGATGATAATACATGGATCAATGTATTAATACTGTTGGTTGTTTTCATATAAAATTTTTACTTCTCCTCACAAGGCGAATCCATCTTTTTCTAATAAACTTGGGCCCTATTAATCCAATTATCTCTGATTAGGAAAACACTGAGCTCATTCAATCCCATATATTCAAGAGATTGTCAAGGATATGGCTTTCCTGAAATCCCTGAACCAAGATGGTGTGCTAACACTCTGATTCAGGAGTTACTGGGACGCGGTGTAGTTTAAAATTTTATTCAGGGGTGTTTCTTGAAGAATGGATTAGCTCCTTTATTGGACTTATACCCCAAAAATGCATAATGGATGTGTTGTGTTTTCGAGGATTTTGGATAGTGGACTATTTTTTATCGGTAAATGAGTCATCTAGTCATTAAAGAGAAGGCAGCGTCATTATTTCCAAACTACATAGTTTTAAAAAGATTAATATTTTATTTAAGTATAAACTTTGACTATTTTTTAATTTTAATTTGAATTTTTTCTCATATAATGATAAGATGCCTATTTTACACCATTTATAATGTTTAGCATGCCGTTCTTTTTTTTTCATCAATTAATGGATTCAATTTGTGACATGATTATTTTACCATCCGTCACCATTCTTAAGCATTAAATTAAATGAGGACGAAATAGTAAATATGCCATCTTCTTCTTCCTCTTTCCCAACCCTGCAAGTAAGCTCTTACGCTCTTCCTTCCCCTTCCACCATTCCTCCAATCGCTGCCTCTTCCTGCAGCTCCGCCCTTCATAAATAATAATGAAAAAAAGCCCTCCCTTTTCACAATTTTCAACTTTCCAATGAAGCTCCTACCCAGAAAGAACAAAACTTCAACAAAGTGAGGGACATTTAGGAAGAGATAGGCACAAAGACAGAGAGGAGATGAACAAATTGTTATACACACAGGTTGATTCCATTGAGTTCTGCATTTCGTTTAGGAATCGGCCATCGTCCAAAGGTAGCATTGTGCTACCATTCCAATTTCTCTTCAAATCCATGTTGTACTCTTTCGCTTTCCATGATTAGCAGCTCGGTTTTCGTTGCTAATCTCCCACATTGTTGACATTTGTTTTTGTTGACGAATCAGTCGAGGGTCTCGATTTCTCTTAGTGATGCTGCATATGTTGGGAATAGTGAGGAGACGGAAAGGTGAATTTCAAATTTTATTTTCGAACATCTTTTTAAAATAATTTAAAATTCCTAGTAGATGAGATTTAAAATATATATTTAATAAAAATCATGCTTGAATTATATATATATATATGGATATTGATGTCATATCTAAACCAACATGGATTGACTTGATCGCAAATTTTTGGAATTGATCTTCCAACTAAGTGCACATGTGCACACCTTCCACAATATTTACACCAAATCTCCTTGTAAAGATTTAGAACAATTCTCATAAAGTAACAACACAATTACGTTGGAGTTTTTATTTTTTCTCTTGGCCTTTGTCTTCTGCTCACCGGCCAAAAGGGGGGGCTTTCATATATATATATATATATATATTCATATCAATGCATAATCATATATATTTTTGAATACATATCTACTTTATTATATGTATTCTTAATTAATTGAATCGAAATCAATCAATATTGGTATGTGTTACCAAGAATATTTATTGATAAAATTTTTATAAATCTAATCAATAAAATATATCATTATTTAATAGGATATATATGACCATTATGAGCCTAATTTGTGTTAGTAAAACTCGAAAATCAAATCCAAAATTTAACATATTTAAATTTCATTATGAACAATCACCTGTATCATGTGTGATCCTTTGGACTCTATACCAAGTTAGTAATGGGCTTAATTTAATTACAATACATATTTCAATTATCTCATTAAACCCTTTAAGAATATTACCCAATTAACTCTTAATTGTATGAACCTAAAAGTTAGGATTGACGTTTAACAACATATCATGACTACTCGGATGGTTATGATTAATCAAAATATCAAAAATTCTTTGGTGATTAATTCCTGTATAATTAAATCTTTCAATGATACAATATCCCATACAAATTATGATATTAATAAAATATCAAATCTCAATATTTAGTCATATGCATTATAATTGTCAAGTATAGACTTAATTATGAAATACTAGAAACTCCTTTATTATTTTTAATTCTACTATGGCTAGACATTTATGAGGTAATACTAAGTATAATACATAAAATACTTTCTCTTCTTGTGAATAGTAATCAATTCCTTATTGATTACTTATCATATTCATAAGAGTCTCATTGAGTTTAAAATACCCTACATGTATATGAGAGAGTCACATTAAGGAATAGACCAAAATCACAATTCAATAATTATAAGATATTATAATAATATCGAGTTTAAGGATAACTTACACTACTATTTTCAGAGCAATTTCCAACTAATATTTACATGAGTACTCATTAGACTTTCCTTGAGCAAGTTAGTTGATTGAACTCACTTAATGAGCACCTACACTCTTATATTAGTTACTTTTTATAAGTAATTGTAAGATTAATTACCCTTTAGCGTAGAACATATGACTACTCTTATTATATCATTGATCCATAATTCAGTGATCTTACGACTAGTAACAATTTTACATTAAGACTTTTGAGGTCTTAAGTCTCACTAGTATAATCTCATCTTGACCTTAAAACAATTGCCTTAATTTACGAGTTTACTCATAATCACTAAAATATATAGCATATGATGAGCAAAGTATTTCAATTATATTTTATGAATATAAAATAATTTCAACTACAACATGTATGATTTGGTCTAGGGTACTAATCTTAATAATCATTCACTTGCACTAAAGTTAATCACCACGGTATATCTAATAATCATACTCTCTAGTTGGTGGTCAAATTGCTGTTGTGACAATGGCTTAGTGAAAGGAAATGTAATGTTGTTCTCTATATCAACTTGTTCAACATTGGCATCACCTCTTCCAATCTTGAATTAGGTGATATTGTCTCAGCTATGGCGATCTATTTGGAATTCTTCCGGTTCACAACCTCACTATTCAAGATAAACACATATCTTAATACTAATTTACTGTCATCTAAATTTGTTTGAAAATTGGAATTTGTGTATCCTAGTTTCAAATCTAATCTAATATATACCAAAAAAATATCTTTAGCCCTTCTTAAGTACTTGAGGATGTTCTTCTCTACTTTTCATTCTCTCTCTCGTATTTGCCTGAAATTTGCTTATAAACCCTAAGCCATAAGCCACATTAGGCCTAGTATAGAACATGACATATATGATGGAACCTATTTAGTAGTATAAAGAATTCCATTCATTCTTTGTTTCTCCTGAGAGTCTTTGGTGACATCTTATTGGAAAGACAAATTCCATAACATATAGGCAAATATCCACACTTACTACCTTTCATGTTAAACCTCTTTAACATGATGTCAAAGTACCTAGATCTGAATAAACTGAGCATCCAGTTGGACCTATCTCTATGGATATTTATATGTAGAATACTTTTCCCAAATCTTTCATGAGAAGTTCTTGGAGAGCCAAACCTTGACTGATTGCATTATCGGTATGTCATTTGCAATAAGCAATGTATCATCTACATATGGAACAATCATGACAACATCACTCCCAATAACCTTCTTGTAAACATAAGGTTCATTCTCAGTTTTTATAAAGCCAAACCTTTTGATTATTTCATCAAAATGAATGTTCCAGCTCCTCGAATTATGCTTTAACCCATAATGGATCTTTATAGTTGCATACTTTGTTTGATGTAATAGAAGAGACAAATCCCTCTAGTTGGGTCATATAAACATCTTCCTCAAGGTTTCTATTAAGGAAAGTGGTTTTGATATCTATTTGGCATATCTCATAGTTATGGTATACAACTATAGCAGACAAAATCTTGATAGACTTAAGCATTGCTACTGGTGAAAAGGTTTCATCATAGTAAATATAATGTTTTTGTTTGAACCAATTTATAACTAGTTTGGCTTTATATGTTTCAACATTACCATATGCTCTAATCTTTCTCTTAAAGATATATTTACACCCAATGAGAATTATTCCATCTGATGCATCCATCAAATTTCATATTTTGTTGGAGTACATAAAAACTATCTCAAATTTCAAGACAATTTGCCATTTATCATTGTTAATACTTTTGATAGCTTCATATCATAGGTTTGTGGATCATCCACATCCATGACATCTGAATGCGAATCATTCTTAATGGCTAGATTCAAATTTTGAGATGCTTTACGCACTCTCTAGTCTTACAAAGAGATGAACAAGTTCATGGTGGGTGGACTAGTTTTAGTTAAAATGTTCCATTGGTTATTGATTGTGGATTAAGAACTTAATCAAGTTTTATAGTTCTTTCACTCCCACTATCTTGCATGAATTTCTTTCTTAAGAAAGTTGCATGTCGGCTGACAAATACCTTTTGCTTAATAGTAGAGTAAAAGTGGTACCCTAACTTTCTTTATTGCAACCCGTAAACCTACACTTCTCAGATCTTGCAACAAGTTTGTTTGGATTATGTGTTTCACATAAGTCAGGCAACTCCAAATCTTAAGATGTTTAACTCGATTTCTTATCCTTTGATATCTCAAATGGAGTGCTAGATAAGATTTAGTAGGAATTTTATTTAAAAGATTTGTGGTAATATCAAGAGAATATCCCCAAAATGATATTGGGAGATTGGTAAAATACAATATGGATTACATTATATCTAATATAGTGCGATTTCTCCTATTAGCTACTCCCATTGTGTTGTGGAGGTGTTAAAAGGAGTCCACTTAGAAACTATTTAATTTTCCTTGAGATAATCTAGAAACTTCCTAGTGTGGTATTTATCACCTCAATTTGATTGAAGGGCTCTAAGACTTTTTCCCAGTTTGTTTCTCAATTTTAGCTTGATATTCCTTAAACCTGTCAAAGGTCTCGAATTGTATTTCATTAAATAAATATATCCAAATCTAGACATATCATATGTGAATATTATAAAATACAAATATCCACCTCTAACTTGAGTTTTGATTGGTCCACTAACATTGGTATGGACCTTAGTGGTATGGCCACAGAGTCAAAAGGACTAAAGCTTGACTGTTGGATGAGGGCTTGAACTATCAAGCCCTCTAAGGTGCGTCCCAGGTGTAACCACCATTGGCTGGCCCCGCATCGAGCCCTGAAGGTGTCCATCCTAGTGGGCTACCCAACTGCAACGGAAGGCAAACCCCTATCAGATGAAACCTACCTACTCTAGAGTAGATGAACAATGTTCAAGCGAATAGATAGAGTTTCAATATGAGGAACATACCCATCTCCTACTAGCAGTTCTGGTGGTTTGTGCTCAATTGGTCGAGAGACTTGAAGATGACTTAATTGGATTTGCTCCCTTCTCCTTCTCTTGCTCATTCTTCAATGTTTTTTTCATTGGTTACTGGTCCCTTAATATTAATTGCCTAGAGATAAAGTGGACAAGCATCATCCTAATTAAAATGATTCAATTGATTTCATTATGAGTAAAACTGGACTTAGACTAGGGTTAGGTGGAGTTGAAAATCCTAAGTATCCATCATATTGATTGAGTTTCATGCAATTACTTTCTTGTGTCATTTGATTTTTGTTTTCTTTTTTAACTCTTGGATATTGATTTGGTTTGAGTGTTTGGACTTTTGCTTAGTAATAAAATCTCCATGGGAACACACTCTACTTACCTTCTACCATCCTTTCGATATGTATACACGCGTGCTTCCATCCACACTCGCAACAAGTTTCTAGCACTGTTCTAGGGGATTTTATTTTCACTAACCCTAGTTTACGCACTTATCATTGACCAAACTAATTTCTCTCTCTTTCTCTTTCTTTCCTTGACTGCTAGGTGTTTGGCGCATGAGTCGAAGAGGTGACTGAGACTTGCTTCCCCTAGATCCTGAGATTGAGCAGACACACAGCCAAAGGAGAAGGGGACAAAGGCTAGGAGAATCTTCGACCCTGGGTGACAACAACAACCGAGATGATCAAGGAGCTTTGCAACCTCATGAGGAGCGGACCATGAGGGACTATGTGCAACTGACTTTTCAAGATTGCTCAGTCATCGTCAAGCTACTGATTCAAGCCCACACAATGAAATCTGACCAGTTTGCTTCAAATGATCCAATCGGTGTTCTTGTTTGGAGGTGGCATCAATGAAAATCCACACTGGCAATTGATGCTCTTCATCAACTTGTGCAACTTTTTCTACCAAACAAAGTGTTGTGTGACTACATTCAGATGTCCTTGTTCCCCTTCTCTCTTAGGGACAAGGCCTTCACATGGCTCAACTCCTTCCCTCCTAGTCACCTCAACACATGGGACAAGATTGTACGAAAGTTCCTAGAGATGTACTTCCCACCATGAAAAACTGCCAAGCTTAGGAACATAATCAGGTCCTTTCAAATTCAACCTTTGGAAACTCTTTTTGAGGCTTGGGGCTTCAAGGAGCTCTTGAACGTGTGCCCTCACCACGATTTCTCTAAGTGGCAATTGGCAAGTACCTTTTATAATGGACTTAATGATGCCCTACGCACTTCCGTTGGTGTGGTTGAAGGAGGTATTATCATGGAAAAATTGCCCACTACAGCTTATAAGATAATTGAGGTGATGACTAGCAACTACTAGTCAAAGAGATCGGTGGTGCCAAGAGGAACATCCAGAGTGCATTCCATCAACGCAATCACAGCACTTTTAGCAAAGATAGATGCGGTCTTGATGGCCATGAAGTCACAAGGAGATGAAGTGACATTGAACTACTTTGAGGAGCCAAGCTATGAAGACTTCGAGGAGTCCATTTATGAAGGATAATAGACTGACTCTTCCTCCTGGTTTCCAACCAATGCCAAAACAAAGCAACGCCAATGTGGATAGACTTAATCAACTTGAAACTACTTTTATTGATTTTATGAAAGCATCTAAGAATACTCAAGAAGCTATTCAAGCAAATTCTAATAATATTTATACTTACTATTGAAGGTTAGGAACTTCGAAACACAAGTGGTGCAAATCGCACAAGCATTAAACTCTCAACCTCAGGGCACACTTCAGAGTGACACCATCATCAACAAGTTCATGCTATCACCCTTAGAAGTAGCAAAAAGGTGCAATTCAACCTGGAGCAACCTGAACTCAAAGACGACTATGAAGTCCAAAAGAAACCAATAGATTTTGATGTAGAGCTTAAGTCGCAGCTCCATAGAGCATGATAACTACTAAGGCTAATTCAGTAAACACCCCAATCAATGCCAAGAGACTCAAGAGTCACAAAGGAGTGCCCTGTAAAAGGAACAAACCTGTCATCCACTCCCATTCCCTCAACAAGCAAAATGGAGAATAGCAAGCTTGAATTCCATAAGTTTTTGGATGTTTTCCATAAATTGCATATTAACATACATTTTGTGGAGGCTCTTGAAAAAGTGCCAAGCTATGTCAAGTTCTTAAAGGAGATTCTATCCAAGAAGAGGTAGCTTCGAGAGTGTGAGACTGTAGCACTTTCCACTGAAGAGTCAAGTGGCATCCTTCAAAAGGAGCATCCACCAAAATTGAAGGATCCCCGTAGTTTCACTATTCCTTACTCCATCAGTAAGACATGCGAGGATAAGGGTCTTTGTGACCTTGGTGCTAGCATCAATCTCATGACTTATTCGGTTTTCAAGGAATTGGATCTCAGTGAAGTTAAACCAACATTGGTTACACTCCAATTAGTGGATCGCTCTCTAGCTTTCCCTTAAGGTATTATTGAGAATGTGCTATCAAGTTGGTATATATCATGCTGATTTTATTGTTCTTGACTTTGATGAGGACACAAAAATTATAATCATCCTTGGTAGGCAATGTTGAGAATGGTGAACTCATGATGCGACCTCATAAAGAAATGATAACCTTTACGATGTTTAGTTCTTCAAATACAACTAATGAGTGCTATGTTATTGATGTCAAGGAGTGGAGAATCAAAAAGGCTACTCAAGAAGATCATGACAAGGATGCACTTGAGATGACATTGGATACAGGCAACCAAAACAAAGGCAAGGAGGACAAGGAACCAATTCTAGAAGAGCCCATGAAGTTGTCAAAGGAATGAAGGAAAAGCCATCTGATACAAAAAGCATGGTAAGAAACTTCTAATATGGTCAATTGGTACTTTATAATTATCCTTTGTTGAAATTGGTACTGGGAAATTTCAAATCAAAGTGGTCGGGTTCCATATCAGGGTGATGCAGATTTTACCACAAGAAAAGATCAAGAACTTGCTAGAGAAGACTAAGAAGAAGTTCCAAGTGAACCAAAATTGACTAAAGGCATATCTGGAGGAGCATGGTGATCATGGTGGCTCCTCTATTTGATTCAAAGATAAGTGATATGGGTTAAAGTCAAGCAGATGACTATAAACATGGTGCTTCTTGGGAGGCATCTCAAGTTTTGGCTAAGTTTTCTTATTCATTTCTTCTTTTTCTCTAATTTTATGCATATTTCATGATTCTTGTATGTTGTCTAGGGCTTTGTTCATTTACAAAGTTTTTAGGATGATATGGAATGTCAATGGCAAAGTGCATGATTTTGTCAATTAGGGTTAGGCCGTAGCCCTTCAAAATCCTCTCTATTCTTGTGGCAATTATAGGCCATGACCCTTCAAAAGATTGAGAGCTCTTCTTTCAATTGGGCTTAGGCCGTGGCCCTCAACATAAACCCAATATGTTTAATCTTTTGCACGAGCGTTAAATGTTATCTTGCAGGTGAATAATTTCTAAGAAGATTCAAATTTAAATTTGAATTCTCTTAGGCCATGATCCCCCAAGCTAGAGAACATAATAGAGCAAAGCAACAAAACTAGGGCCATAGCCCCTTCAAGATGCTCCAAACATGGGCATTTTTGGTGGGGTGAAACACTCTACAAAAGGTGTCATTCTGTGGCTTTTGAGGACTCCACAGTTGTCTCTTTAAAACCCTACCTCTTCTCTCTTCTCTTCATTACATGATACTGATCTTCTATATGCATATTCATTCTTGTTTCTAGAGTTTGGCACGTATCTAGCACAACCACAATGGTTACTAAACCCAAGGAGTGAGATGGAGATTCATCACACATCACCATCAACCCACTAGGGGGTTTTGTAGTTCCATTTACTTTTCTTTTCCATGCATTGGGAACAATGCATAGTCTAGGTTTGGGGGTATGTGATTGATGGTGATATTCGTGTGCTTTATTATTGTATGCTTGTTTTCATCCAGATTGTTAGTATTGCATTTCATATAGACTAAGTTTATGTTTTGATTTGTACCCCTATTTCTTCTTCGTTTGCATTCGTACATGAAAATTCTAAAAAAAAATGGTTGAGTGTTTTGGGGCTACCATGGCTTTGATGATAATAATAGGGAAATTAGTTGATCCTTGTTCTATGATGACATTCAACACGTATTACTTTGAACTTGGCTTGATAGGATGTTTTGGTTTTGCTTGAATACAAGTTAGACCTAGTGTGTTTGTAATTCCAATCACAATTTTATCAAAACCTTGCACTTAGGATTGAGTTGAAGTGCATTGATTTTTGCACATTTAGAATTTTAAAGTAATTTAATGGATTGTATGATCTTTGATTTAAGTTTTGAAAAATTACCAGAGTTAGAAAAAATGGGTGTGCTTGAAAAGTAAAAAAAAAAAAATCATGATTTACATATAGAATCATGCATGAAAAAATTCATAAGTGGAAAAATATGCCAAGGCTTTGAGTATTGCTTCTTATATTTGAACCTAAAAGTCAAATCCACACTTTGTGCAATGACATTAAGGCTCGGTACGTACTTGTTGTGGTTATAAGTCCATTCAATGGTGCCCGAGGACAAACCTGAGTGGTGCTTCATCACCTACTACCTTGGACCAACTGGGATGGGAATAATTGGTTGATTCCTTGTTACTTGGGCTAACTTAGGGACAGGCCACCTAAAGTCATGCACCACCCCATTTAGAATTATGAGCTGAAAAATAAGAGTGAAAATAGGTGAGAAAGGTGTGTGTCTTTGTCATTGTATGAAGTGACATTACTTGTTTATTCCCTAGGTGCAATGTCTTGGCATGGAAAACTTGAGTCTAAGGGCAAGATAATGCACAAGCACTTGCATGTATCAGAATGAATCACACAAGAAAGTCGAAAGTTGGGCTAAAAGTGAATCATTGGTTGAATTGAAAGCTAGGTAGTAAGAAGGAAGTATTCTAGAGAACTTCAAGGAATCAACTCCTTAGTACCAAAATGATTGTGATGAGTTTTGGTGCCCTGTTTGTTTGCTTTTCTTTTGTTCTTTTTGTTTTCTAGGATTGCTTTGCTCAAGGAGTAGCAAAAAGATGGGTTTGGGGGTGTGCCAACCATGCAAATTTCACATATTCATGCACTATTCAAGTCTTGATTTTGGGTTTTTTTTCTTGAATTTTAGCTATATTTTGCGTTAAATTTGTCCAAATTTTTATTTATTTTAATTTTACTCATGATCAACTGAATTGAGATTGAATTAGGTTGAACTTGTCAAGATTGATGCTTCCTCATGAGCATAATTTATGTACATTGCAAGCAGATTGCATCAACCCAGCTCTATTAAAGAAGAAGAGGAGTTCATATTCTGTCCATCCAATTGATTTGAATTTTACAGTTTCCTCTGATATTTAAACTGGTGTAAATATCATTGAAGGCTTACTAGGTGATGATTCCAATGCATCAAACGGGTTGGAAATTTGGGTTTTGAAATGACCAAGTTATGATGAAGAGAAGATAAGCAGCTTAGCAAGTGATCATAGGTTGTAACCCAACTCTTCAACAAGCACAAAAGCAAAAGGCCATGTTAGGCCACGACCCTAACTCTCCTCAACCAACATGTACTTAAGCCATAATGCTCACACCTCTATAGCCCAATTGTCATCAAGAATCCAAACACTTACCAGAATACATGGGGACTCCAAGCCAGGGAGGAGAGCACAAGCAAGTCCATGTCTTAGGCCATAGCCCTCCCCTGGTCAGCAAGTCAAAGGCAGTTGAAGAGCATAGGCAAAATAGGAAAGTTCTGTTATCTCAACCTAGGGCCACTGCCACCCTTCTATGCTCCAAAAGGTTTCCTATTTTGAAGATTGTGTTCTGTTGCAAGTTATGCCAACTATTTTGACTTCCCATCGTCTTAGGGATGTTAATTCTTGAAAGTGGAAACATATTTAAGTAATTTTGAAGATTTTTTGAGAAGATGAAAATCCAAAGATATGAAGATATTCTAGAGGAGCCAAATTGACAAATGTGGGACTCTATAAATGCACAAGTTTGTGAAGGCCATTAGGAACATCACTAGCACGAAATTCTTCTCAAACCTTCAACCCTAAAGCTACCAAAGACCCTTGAAGATATGTTGCTACTGCATAGAGAAAATTTGAGGTGATTCTAGCTATCAACACTCGATCAGTCAAGAGACTTGAATACAGTTTCATCATATTTGCTCTCTCTCCTTCTCTTGTTGATTCTTCCATGTTTTCTTAATTGGTTATTGGTATTTTTCATGCCATTATGCTGAACTAAGTGTCTTTCCTAGGGGGATCTTCGGATCCTAGCCTGATGTTTTTTAAGTCAAAATGTTAAACTCATATTGACTTCAATTGAATGCATGTGTTGCTTGTGTCTACTTTTTTCTTTTGGCTTGATCACCTGTTCAATTGATTAGGAGTAAGTAATGAACACAAGAGTTGAATTTACTTATGTGCCAAAGTTAGTGCAATCTAGGTTTCTTGACATTGAGAGGTGCGATAATTAGTGAGGAGCATAGAGAGATAGTTGATCACCTTAGATATCCTGATTATATTGGTGCATGACACTTGATCCCTTAATGTTAATTAGGTAGAAATAGAGTAGGTTAGCATCATCCTAGGGGATCATCCTAGTTACATTGAAAGGTAGGCTAGGTGCATTTAGAATTCTAGGATAGCAATACAATTCAATTGATTTCATTATGAGTAAAACCAAACTTATATTAGGGTTAGATGAAGTTGAAATCCCTAGGAATCAATCATATTGATTGACTTTTGTGCAATTGAATTCTTGTTTCATTCGAATTTTGTTTTCTTGTATAACTCTTGAATATTGATTTGGTTTCTTTAGGGGCCAAGATGTTGTTGAGGCCTGGAAGTTTTCTGATTTGAAGAAACCATTGTTAGTTGTCTTGGCAACTTTGAAGAATCAAGCCTGCTGAAGCCAATAAGAGAAGCCCCCGGTAGTCCTACTAGGGACTAAGTGGATTAGTCCTAGTTTTGTACATTCCACTAGAATTGGGGACACTTGACCGCTGAGTGCACCTGACTGAGGGACAAGATTTAGGATCTCATTGACAGTGGTAAGTTGGAGAACCTCTCCAATTGAAAGCCTAATGTAAGGAACAACCCATTGCTGCTGCATGATCAGTCCGCCTTTGCAATTAAATGGGATACCTTGCCAACCCCGAAAGAAGACTTTGTTGGCATCCTTGATATTAGAGCCGAGTTGTCTGATGAGAACAAGGGAGAGAAAGTCATGAGGGAGATTGACCTGATTACCATAGGATTTTAGACTGATATGAGTGATGAGGAATCGTGAGGATGGTTCGGATGTCAAGGGGATTACTCGTAGTGGTCATGTATACAATAGTCCTACCCTTGCTGAAGGGCAGGAGAGGAAGATCAATGAACCCTTGCTGGTGGATGAGGAGGAGGGGAAAAAGGATAAGGAGAAGAAGGCGCCCTTGGGGACAACACCCTTGGACTAGCTATGTCAACTTTGTAAGAGCAATGCCAATGCCTATATTTGGAAGCTGCTAGAGTTGTCCTTTGAGCACCCCCAAGTGCTCATTGATGCATTGACGGGCAGCAAAGCCCCAATGACGTTATGCCTCAGGATCTTCTGAAGACAATTGAGGCATTTGTTTGAGCTGCATGTCCTACAATTTCCTTTGAGAAGGGAGGGCTCCCGTAGGAGGGCTTAGGGAACAATAAGGCCCTCTACACTAATGTTTCTTACGATGGGATTGAGATTTCTTAAGTGTTAGTTGATGAAGGGTCCTCTATGAATATCTGCCTCCTTTGAACTCTTGAGAAGTTGGGTTTGATGAGAGTAGATCTCAAGCATGCCACTTTCTATGTGTGAGCATATAGTAACTCCTATTAGGAAGTTTTGGATACCTTCATCACTTCGCTGATTGTGAGGACTGTGGTGTCAAATGTGGAATTGACTGTGTTGGAGATTTGCACCTCCTAAAACTTGTTGTTGGGGCACCCTTTGGTACCATGCTCTTGGAGCCGTCCCATCCATTTTCAACCAGATGGTTAAGATCCTTGTTTAAGGAAAAGTTGAGACCATTCATGCTACCTGTGCTACAAGGGATGTCTCCTTGACTGATGTTGATATGTTGCCCACTTTGCAAGGATTTTGGATTGCTACCCTTACAGTTGGAAAGGACTTGAATGATGCCCTACGTTGTGTCAACCTAGTAGTCATTTACATGTTTGAGAAGACGGGTTTCCAGGTTGGAAAGGGTCTAAGGAGGGTAGGTGAATCAATCAGCCTTGCATGTAGATTGAGACTGTTGGATTGGGATTTGGAAAGAAGATTGGACAATTGGATGCTGAGGCATATGAGGAAGCTCCTTGGGATGAATAAGTGGTTTGTGAAGGAAGGGGAAGGTTTCTCATACTATGGATTCTCCTAGATATACCACTTTTGATAGGGATAGACATTCCCTAGTTTTGAGATGTTGACTACCTTTCTCGAGCAGATCAGGAGATAGAGAGCCTCGGTCTCCGAGCAATTGGCCCTGACTCCTGCATTTGACCTACATGAGGAGGAAGACAATGAGATAGTCTACTGTTCTACTTTTTTTCACTGAAGGAAGCTCCAACCCGACCGCTGTCACACTCGTGAAAGAAGAGTTTGAAGAGGGGACTTTCTCTATTGTACCCATCACTACTATTCCTGTCTTTACTGCCACTATGGTTGTCGTCCCAGCTTCGACCATTCCTCCTATTGCTACTGCATCGCTTCTGCTATTGCTACTACCACAAATGTTGTTTCTACGTTGGCATCAAGAATCCCAGACATGACTACATTTTTAATAACTCCTATGTATGCCTTACTAAGCTCCTTTTTTTTCCCATGAATAATAATGTTTTTGCATACTCAAGTGAGCTCAGTAGACTCCTAGGATTGATGGATAATGATCAGATAATAATGGTAAAGAATTGGAAATTTTAAAACCACAATTATTAGAACACGAATTAATCGCGTTTAACTTAGGCACTCTTGAAGGCTCGAAAGTGACAAAGCTATCAGGAGTGTTGAGCAAAGAAAAGTAGGATGAGATTACCACTGTGTTGGGATGACATGAGAAGGTGTTTGCCTGGTCATCTAAGGACATGCCTAGTATTGACAGAGAGGTAGTGGAGCATGGGATCCCCTTACAACCAAATGCCAAGTCTATCAAGCAATTGCACTATAGGATGAATCCACGTTGGGCTAATCAGCCAAAGTTGAAGTGGAGAAGCACATTCAGGCAGGATTCTTGGAGGTAGTAATGTACTTTGACTAGATTGCCAATATTGTATCGGCTGCCAAGCCTAAGTGACACTGCAGTAGCATAACATGTCCGCATCACCCGCACAGTAGTTACTCTCATGGTTGCATAACTCATCTACGTCGCTTGCTCATGAGCAACATTTGTGGTTAGCATAACACGTGCCCGCGTCGCCAGCCCATTAGTGATACTTGTGGTAGCATAGCACATCCACATTGCCTAGCACTTGCAGTAGGATAACAAATCCACATCACTTGCACTTGAGCGATACTTGCGGTAGCATAACACGTCTGCACTGTTTGACACTTGCGGTAGCATCACACATCTGCATCACCTGCCTGTGAGTGAAACTCATGGTAGCATAACGTGTCCGCCTAGCTTGACACTTGCAGTACAATAACATGGCTGCATAGCCTGCACCCCACGACAACATGTCCATGCACAAGCACGCCCTGCAATACGCCAAGTGTGTTCCTTTCTAGCGGATCCTTCAGGCAGTCTTCCCTCGATCATGATCCCAAGTTGCCATGCCTACAAGGGCTAGCATTGTAGCCTAAGTCCATGTCTAAGCATCAAGGAGCTAACAAACCTCCCCCACTTGAGGAAGACGATGCCCTCATCAAAACAGAGCGAAGGTACTCTTGGATCTTGTACTTGAATTGCCAGAGTGTTGCCTCTTTTTCCCTACTTGCTTCCAACATTGGCAAGCCCTTCCATGCAACCAAATATTTCATTCTCCAGTTCTTCTTGCTGTTAACACATGTTGGTCCAACACACATTCAACTTCCCTATCCAATTTTGTGTGCATAGTCAATGGAGCACACTTTGCCTTGGTGCATTCGATATCTACATCTTCATGGTATGGCTTCAAGAAGTTGACATGGAAGGTGGGATGAATCTTCATCCTCTCATACAATACTAAGCAATAAGCCACCACTCCCACTTGCTTCACTACGTCAAACAGTCTATCATATCTTTGAATGAGACCCTTATGCCATCTCTTGCTTGTCACTTTCTTCCAAATTTGGGGTGTTAATTTCAGCATGGCTTTGTCACCAACTTGAAATTCCAACGGTCGATGTCCTTGGTCGGTATATTCCTTCATGTGATGGACAACTTTGGCAAGGCTATCCTTTGCTTCCTTGAGCATTTCCTTCTTATTCTAGGCAAAACGGTAGGTAACAGGACATGGCACTTCCTTCTTTTTTAAGGCCACTTTGGTAGGGATCAATGGTTGGTATCCCAAAGCAAGCTCAACAGGCTAAACCTCGTTACTGAGGAATAGTGCAAGTTGTAGAAAAACTGCACCATGTCTAGTAGTTCCAACCAATTATGCTACTTGGCTGTAACATAGTGCCGCAAGTACTCTTCTAGGAGCTAGTTCATCCTTTTTGTCTCTTTGTCCATCTACGGGTGGTTTGCCATCGAGAACTTTAGTTCTATCCTCATCATGTTGAAGAGATAGGTCCAAAATCTCTTAGTGAAACGTGCATCATGATCACTCACAATGCTTGTCAAGATCCCGAACAACTTGACTACATGGCAATAAAACTCTTCCACTGTAGTCTCTATAGAGTGATTCTTTGGCATAGGTATGAAAATCCCACACTTGAGAACCTGTCCACCACAACCATGACTCCATCAAAATCCTTTATCTCAAGGAAGCCATTGATGAAGTCCATTGAAACCGACACCTAAGGTTTCTTTGGAATAGGCAAAGGCTGTAATAAGCCTACCTCAGTGCACTATTCCACCTTGTCTTGTTGGCAAACAAGGTACATCTTGACATATAGCTCGATGTCATTCTCCATCTTTGGCTAGAAGTAGGAGTGTGTCAACAGCACTAGCATCCTTTCCTATCTAGGATGCCCAGCCCATTGTGCATTGTGATGTTCACACAATAGCTGAGTCCTTAGCGTTTCACTGGGGATGAATATGCAACCACCATTTGTGTACAAAAATCTATCTTTGACTCAGTACCTCCTCACAGCAGCATCTTGGACTTATGTGACCAGCTTCTAGTACACCCGATTTTCCTTCATTTGACCCTTCAATTTGCCAATGAATTCAAATTCTAGCTGGGTCAATGCAGCAATCATCTCTATTACCTTCCTACTCAATGCGTTAGCAATTTGGTTGTGATGCCCTGGCCTATGTTCTTACTTGAAATCATATTTGGCTAGGAATTCCTACCAACGTGCTTGCCTTGGGGACAACTTCTTTTGTGTCTTAAAGAAAGCATTCACAACATTATCAGTCTTAATCACAAAAAAAGTGCGTAGCAAGTATACCCTCCAAGCACAGAGAACGTGCACGACCGCCAACATTTCCTTCTCATGTGCCGAGTAACATTGCTTGACTAGCTCCAGCTTCCAGCTTTCAAACACAATAGGGTGCCCATCTTGCACAAGCACCCCTCTTCTAGCATGATCAAAGGCATAGGTATGGACTTCAAATGGCCTATCGAAGTTTGGCAACTTGAGCACAGGTTCGGCCACAATCCAGGACTTGATCTTTCCAAGAGCATTAGCACATGCCTCATCCTATTTCCATGGCTTGCCTTTTTATAGCAGATCAATGAGTGGGGGCATTATCTTCGAGTATCCCTTTATGAATTTCTTGTAGTAGTTAGCCAAACCAAGGAAACTCTGCAACTCACTTACTTTGGTTGGAGTTGTCCACTCCTTGATGGATTGTATTTTCTAGGGATCAATTTGACTATGCTACCTCCAATCAGATAACCTAGGAACTTGATTTCCTTCACGCAAAACTCACACTTCTACTTCTTTACATATAATTGATGTTCCCTTAACCACTGGAACACAAAACACAAATGCCCAACATGTTCATCCAGTGATCGACTGACTATAAACAACAATGTCATCGAGATACACAACCACAAACTTGTCTATTATATCATGGAACACATCATACAGAATGTGGCTGGTGCATTTGTCAAGCCTAGCATGACTTGAAACTCATAAAACCCATACCAAGTTACCATCGTTGTCTTTGTCTCATTGCCTTCAGTAGTGTGAACTTGTCAGTATCCCGATCTCCATTCCAACTTGGTGAAGAGATTGGCCCCACTAAGCCAATCAAACAAGTCTGCAATCAAAAGTACAAGGTACTTGTTCTTCACAGTAACTTTGTTCAACTCGTGCTAGTCTACACACAAATGTAACATGTCATCTTGCTTCTCCTAGAATAGCATGGGAGCACCATAGGGCACCTTCGAGGGTTGAACCTTCCCCAAACCCAGCAAGTCTTGGAGTTGTCTCTGCAACTCCTCCAGCTCTTTAGGCAACATCCGGTAAGGATCCTTTGCAAGTGGTCTTGATCTCAGAAATAGTTCAATTTTGTGATCTACCACACACCTTGGTGATAAGCCCTTAGGTAGCTCATTGGGCATAACATCACAAAATTCACCTAAGATGGCTTGCACCACATCAAGAATCTCACCTTCCATCTGGTCCTGACTTGTGGATGGCCACAAGGTAGGTTGGCTAGCCCTTCTTCCATCCCTTGGCTATCTACATAGTTGAAACCTTTTTTTATTTGAATTTCCTCCACATAATTGATGCACTTAAATCACCAAACAAAACAAGGCTTCTTTGAGTTTGCAATCAACAAACCAGACAAGTGTGGCAAAACTAAAACATAAGTTTTCATGAGAAAGTTGTTATCAAGAATTATGTCAAAGTCATCCATTGGGATAACCATGACATTGATGTTTCCTAACCACTTGCCAATCAGGACATGCACTCCTTGGCCATCCCAAGCATCAGCCTACTTCGGGAGTTGATAGCTTTAATCTGACTGGCTTGCTTCTAGACTCGCAATCCCTAAGCTAGCACAACTTGATCCGACACAAAGTTGTGCATTGTGCCAGCACCATTACTACCTTTTCTTGGCATTCAGGGTCATCGGTATGTACATCATCCCTCCTCTTGTACCTTCCTTCCCGAGCGGATGAGCCACTCTTATCTGCTCATCATCATCATCATCATTAAAGTTGGTCCTGTTCACAAGGGCAAACAACTTCTTTCTTTTAGGGCAATCATGAGCATGATGGGGACCATTGTAGATGAAGCATCCAAGGTGGGTCTTAGGGTCTTTCAAGGGTGATTACTCTGGCATCTTTCCTTTTCCTTTGTCTCCTTTTGAATGCTTCTTGTTATCAGCTATGCTTGCACCCTTGCCAGGCTTGGCTGACTTGTCCTTGGACTTATTGGCCTTCTTCCCCTTTGGGTCGCTTCTAGACTTGCGATGTCAATCAACGCATCCACTTTCACCATTGTGATCTGGAGGTCCTAGACTCCTTGCCTCCACAACTCAAGTTGAGCCCATGATTGTAGACCCCCCATGAAGTTGAACAATTTGTCCAATTGGGACATTTTTGTGACATCAAGCAACAAGGAATTGAACTCCTTAACATAATCACGAATTGTACCCATTTGTTTTAAGTTGCACAACACATCACATGTAGCCCACGAAGTGTTCGTGGGAAGGAACTGCTACTTGAGTTCCTACTTCAACAAAGGCCAATCCTTGATCTGCGGCCACCCACCAATTGCAATGTCCTACTCACAGGTTTGCCACCAAAGCTTCGCATCACCTGACAGGTACACGACAACCATCGAAACTTCATTTCCTTCTAGGACCTTTCTTGCCTCAAAGTAATGCTCGATGTCCCACAAAAAAAATTTCAAGTTCTTTAGAACTCCAAGTGCAGTAAAGGCTTTGGGTTCAGGTATCTTTTCCTTGGCCTAAGATTCCTCTGCTTCGACCACACCATTGGCTAGCACAAGTTGCAGGACAACCACTTCCTCCTTTAACCAGACAACATCGGGAACTAAAGCTGCTAGCAATTCCACCACTATTCCATTTACTTTGAACATACTGTCAAGGGATGTTTCCAACGCCGCCACTGATCCTTGAACATATCCATACGCGGCATTCATATTACAACCCACTTGTTGTCAAAGTTTCTTGCTCACCGCTAAACATGGCTCAGATACCAACTATCATAGGGGTTTGAAATCATCCAAAATTTCCCGATCTAGTGATGGTGCAGAGTAGTGTTGCACACACTCTTAGCCAACCCAAACATGCACAGAAAAGTAGCTCGACAAGGTTTAACAACAAAGGATCAAGATCAAATGGTGCAATGTAAGGAAAAACCTCACCTGTATTCACAATTTGGATTACAAAAATACGTAAAACTCTTACACGAACTTACAAGGTTACGCCCAAGTATGTGCCTCATGTGGCAACTTGCAGTCTCACTTGGATAGGTGAACTTCGCTCTGAGAGTTCATGCATTGTTTTGAAGGCTACTGGTAATAGAACCGTTGCCCTTTCTTTGTTAAGCTCTTTATGTTATGTGTGTTATCTTTGGATGTCAACCTTCCAAACCCGAAATCCTATTTATCCTTGTAGGGGGAACCCATGATTCCATAACCGCTTGGAACCCATGTTTCCATAATTGCCACTGGATAAGGATGACCGCTTGTTAGTGTGGTCGATGGTCAATGCCTTGACTGTGACCCCATGGTTTGTACCAGTGGAGTTTGTTGGGTTTGCCTGAGTGACACCCACACTCATTTAGGTCGCAGACACCGCGCCTAAGCCTTAGATCAGCCACTGATCACACCATCATGGAAGAGCACTTAGGCACCTAAGTGACACTGCAATAGCATAATGCATCTGTGTTGCCCGCACATGAGCGACTCTTGTGGTAGCATAACTTGTCTGCGCCACCCACCCATGAGCAACATTTGCGATTAGTGTAACACATGTCTACATCACCCGCCCGTTAGCAATACTTGCAGTAGCATGGCATGTTTGCATCGCCTTACACTTGCAGTAGGATAACACATTTGCATCGCTTGACACTTGTAGTAGCATAACACGTCTGCACCATCCGACACTTGCGGTAGCATCACATGTCTACATCACCCACCCATGAGCGACACTTGCAGTAGTATAACGCATCCGCCTGGCCTGACACTTGTGGTAGCATAATGTGGCTGCATAGCCCACACCCCATGACAACACGCCCATGCACAAGCATGCCCCGTAACACGCCAAGTGTGTTCCTTTCTTGCTAATCCTTCAAGCAGTCTTCCCTCGATCATGATCTTGGGTTGCCATACCTACTAGGTTAGTATTGCAACCTAAGTTCATGTTTGAGCATCAAAGAACTAATAGGCATCAACTATGCTAGGGTAATCAATTATCTGACACACAGCTCCAGAATATGCTCATTCATGGGCGCCGCAACACATAAGAGATTCGTTTTGGAAAGATGACTATTTCCCTTCTACAGGGCTCATAAGGGCTCTCCCCTTCTTCGGGGAAGTGCGCTTGATGCTCATCTTTGATTCTTCCTTTAATCAATGAGTCGATGAACTTTCTATGAGTTAATCTATTCTCATAGGGATTTTCGGAGTTGCCTGAAGTGGCCACGAAGAAGGTGGTAAAAGGGTGAAGTGCTCAGGAATATGCGAAATCAAAGAAGCCTCAGCGAAGGGAAAGTCAGTATTCACAAGAGGAATGCATGAGGAAAAGAAACTTCAACTAGAAAAGCAAAAGAAACCAAGAGCCGAGAAGTGAAGAGGCCAGACAAGCGACGGACGAAGGAGAAAGACAACACATGATGCACGCAACAAATGATGCCCTAGCAACCTGCATTATCCAAAACCCGAAGAGAGAGAAAAGGGGAACAGCGACGCCACGTGTCACGCAGATGGTTTATAATTAGATTCACAATTAGATTTTCCCATTTATTTTGCCCATGAAAATGAGGGGCAAGTGATGGGATAAGGCCTAATGGGCAGGCCCAAGGACGATAGACTAAGCCTCCGAGAAGCCCACCAAAGCGATCCAACCCATAAGCAAAGTCCCAAGACCTCAGCTGCATGCGTTACAAGCTGGATTCCCAACGAACGACTTCCAATGGCCATGGAAAGCTAATCAAGTCATTCTTTAGAATAAATGTAATAATTTATAGCATCAATTAATACATGATTATGTATATAAAACCGAGGAAAGTAATAAGCTCTTTCTCGGTTCACCAACAATATACATTTACTTGTCTTCTTTTGTTTTCTTTTCTTATTTTCCTATCTTATCAGACTCTTTGATTTAGTTTATGTTGTTATTAGAAATTCAGTTTTGATTCAGTAAAAATTAGCGAGATTTTTCTTTAAGAAAAATGGTTATCTAGCTAGTCGAATTTGAAAAATCAATTTTAAATAATTCATTTTTTCCTCCAAAAGTAACTAAGGTTGGTACCTATACTTTGAACCAAACTGAATCAAAAATATAATTCATTTCAGTTCAAAATGAATTTTCACGTCTAATTGAACTAGAAACACCCTAATTATAGAAACTAAAAGAAGGGAAAAGGATTAGAAAAAGAATAAGGTAGAGGACGTTCCGATTTACCCGCTCAACAGACGAGTCACCTCACCTGAGCTGCAAATGGCACATTTAGAAGCAAACCCTTATCCAATCTTTTTTTAAGGTAAATTAAAAAGGGGCAATGATTTCCCCTTTCAAAACATTTCCTTCACCTCTCATTTGGGAGGTTTCTATGGTTCCTTGTTGCCATCTCTATCATCTCTTTCTCTAACCAATTCTCCATTATTTTGAGTCACAATAATCTTTTCATTCTTTTAACCATTTTCTGTGTTGGAGTTCTGTTTGGAGTTCTGAGGTCTTCTCTTTTCACTGTGGGAATCTGATCCTCTGATGGGCATTCTCTCTTCATCCCTGAGAGGCTGTTCTTCATTCTCATGTTTCTCGATGTTCTGATGGGATGAAGAGCAGCTGGAAGAAAATGGTTGATGGAGTCTTTCAACCCTTTTTTCTATTCACATTACAGTAATAGCAATAAGGTGACGAAGAATCTACAGTTTTTTTTTCTCTTTTTGTATATTTCTTCTCTGGGGAAAGTTGCATTATTTATTGCTATGACTTTTTTACTATTCCATTCTTCATTCCCAGGGAACCCATTTATAAGCTGCATTTCCTGAATGCCTTCAGCAAGAGAATTATAAGAATACTGGAAAGAGAAAAAGGATCAAAGATATTTTATGTCTTGAAGGCAAAAGGGTCACCTGAGAGACTCCACGTTTGACAGGCGTTCCCATTCCCATTCAATTTTGCATTTGAGGGGCTTAAAATCCTACAAATAGAGGTGCAATGACAACAAAGATCAAAGGGATCTATAAGGGCATTAAGTACATCTCCCACATATTTGGTATGTAAGAATTTTCCCTTCCTTTTTCACTCTGGTATCATACATGCTCTTGTTTCTCTCCTATTATTAATTTTGCAACTCTTTTGTAATTTTCTTTGCTCTTGCTGGGTCTGATTTTGCAGTTGTGAAGGAGAGGGAGATGGAAATTGGGTACCCAACAGATGTTAAGCATGTTGCACACATTGGTTGGGATGGTCCATCAGGCAGTGGCCCTACATGGGTATGAATTCTAGATCTTCTCTTCGACGTCCCTCCTTTAATATGACCAGTCACATCTCACATCTACTTGAATATATTATAAACAGGATCGCTTTCTATGTACCTAAAAGTAAAGTTATTTAGCTGTATATAATTTTATGAGAAATTGTTTAGTATCCTATATTATTATATGGGTATAATAAATTTGTAACAAAAGAATAAATGGGGAATAATCATTAGAATAATTTACCATTTTTATTGCCGTCTAATCAATTTTATTGATAGTTCTCTCAACAATCCATTGTGAGTAGAACTATTTAAGAATATCATTCAAGTGCACCCATGTCAGAGACCCAACTGAACAATATCCTATAAGTGCACCCATGTTAGAGACCGATTAAAGAATAGGTAATCCATGTGACAATAAAAAAACTATTTAGTGATTAGCAAGTACCACTCTGATGATTGACGACCATCAAATAATCAGTCGTTATTCTTATCGACAGCAAAATAGATCATCCTAGAATGCAGCTTTTTCCCTCCTTTTGGCGTGTTAATTTTTTGTTATTGTTTAATTGGATATTACATGATGAAGATGAATGAGTTCAAGGCAGCACCTGAATTTTCAAGCTCTTTGGGTACCATGAGTGAGCCCAGAGAATCTAACCCGGCTTCTCTTTCATCCTCTTGGGCTTCTCAAGGTAAACTCTGATCCTTGTCTTCATTCATCAAGAGCACATTTTTTCAGGCACCAGCATCTACAACTAACTTGTGTCATGTGCAGTACAACAGTGATAGTATTTGTGCTGAAATTTCAGGGTGACCTTTTAATTTTGGTTTCTATTCTTTTGATCTTGGCCTTTCTTGGTTTCCAAGCAGAGTTGGAGCAATCCCTTGGGCACGAAGCCTCAGACACACTGAGGGACCTTCCACCATCAGACCTTCCTAAGGTCCCAAGGAAACACAAGCGGAGAAAGACCAAATCGGCATCATCTCCAAGGTCCTCGTCAGCGTCTATATCCTCCCGACCTAGAAAGCCAAAGCCCAAATGCTCAGAGCCCGAGAAACCTTTGAACTTGCAAGAAGTTTAACTTGCAGTTTCAAGCATCTGTCATGTACTCTGTTGAGATTGTAAATTGGCAGGGAAAAGGCACTTCACGACAATGTCCATAGATCAAAAACTGTTATAGATTTTAAACCTGAATATCTAGGGTATTCGATATACAAAGAGGCTAAGGAAGAGATTGAGATCAATACTGAATTTGGGATTGGTGAATTTGGGAACTGGTAAATATTTGTTTTATTTTTATGTTCTTGATTTTCCACTTTTTTGGGGATTTAAAATTAAAAGAGAGATGGATTGACTGTTAAAATTTAATGCCAGTGGAAGCTTTTTTTTGTTAATGTATGCTCGAATTTGTGATTGCAATTATTGGTCCCTCCCTCCTAAAATCTTCTTCTGTACAGTACGAATTCTTACTATGCTAGCAGAAAGAAGAACCCGAAAAATTCACAGAAATCACAAATATTTATAAGTGATCTTCCCTAACTGGACGATTTCCGTTGGTATTCACTTGGAACGTATATATATTTTGAAACACTAAAGCAATTCCATCGAGTTTTCAATATGAGAAAGTTGAGATGTCAAATTATATTTATATCTCGCACCATTTTGTATTACAGATGGTTTAACTTGAGTGTGCAGAGCTAAGATCAAACATTGAGATCGCAAACCAGCAAAAACAAATGAATGGTTTGGCTTTCATGTACATTAAACAAAAAATATGTATGCATGTATCTTTTTAAATTCACATTGGAAAAATCCCTCTTCGACTCTTTTCTTCACTAGAAATGAACTGTTCGTATGTTATTTTCCCTAACCGGCTACACGTTCTGCAATGTTGCCATCATTTGGGTGTCCAAATTTATAGACATCCGAAGAATGGGACTACAACTAAACATACAGGTGGTGTTTGTGGCTCTCTTCCTGTTATCCTCACCGATCATCCCAGTGCTTTATCTCACATACTTAAGGCCCATGCATGTCTTCTCAATCAATCATTCTCTAGAGTGTCGAGATAACCTCTCCATGCCACCTTGGCGATCATTGTCAAAGGTCATGGTAAGATGGATTGTAGTGTATTGACAATTAGCTCAATCCGAATAACTTTGGTTTTATCTATCTCCGGGGAGCATGACATTGTTCATATGTTTGTCTTCTCCACGTTTTTATTAAAATTTTCACTGCTAATAAGTACTTAAATAAAATACGGGGTACAGATGTTGTCAAGACACCAACAAAGAAAGACTATTATGGCGTGAGCAAGGCAAAACAAAGTGAAATTCACGCAGTCTAACATTTCCTGATTCACCTTTTCTTTTGATGGGTGAATCACATTTCATTCTATAATTGCAACTAATTGAACACCCGGCAGCAAAAAACAAAAAACAACTGAGTGAACAAATTGTCGGTCCAGGTTGAGGCATTAGGTTTGAATCTTTTCTGTACTAGACATACTAAGATTGAACTTTTTGTTTCTCAGTGGATTGATAATTCATTGAAAGAATAAACAGAATACACAAACTTGCATCAAGGTCTATGCAACCTCTTCATGCCTCATTTGTATCTGAAAGGGAAGTAAGGAGTAGGGAGTAAGTCCCTCAAAGCGACTGGTGGACGCCCATTTAACTAGATTATAAGCGAGAAAGCTGTTTGCGCGTGGAATATATATAATATTCCAAGATACAAAATGTGATAATAAATCATTGTGGATGATGCTCCAGTTTGCTGCTGTCTGATAAGTATCCCGGTGGAGGAGCCCCTCAACAATGTCCTGAGCATCTCGTATGAGAAGGGCGTGTTCGTCATTCATGGTATGTGCACATTCGATGGTAGCCAAGGCTGATTGTGCCTGTCCTTCAGCTGAGGAGAATGCTGTCGATTTAAAAGTCCAAGACTTGACTGAAGATCCTTTGCTATTTACACATGCAATAAATACCGATCCAAGCATCCAAGGTAGAGACAGAAGCATCAAAATGGAGCTCGACTGGTTGTGGGCTCGTTCCTGATGATGTTGTTGTTGTGAACCGACAATGGTTGTGTCACACCCCATTTTCCATTTTAGAAAATAAACTGTAACCCGTCATTTACTAAAGAACTCAATTTAGTCCAGTAGTAGAAGAATTCTTTTCATAAGATAACATACTTAAAATTCATTCATATGTTGTGATTTAACACAAGAAAAATAATATCATACGCTTAAAAATTGAAAAAAAAGAATTGTCTACATAAACTTTTTAAGAGTCTCTAATCAAGAAATTTTCAATTCTAAGAAAGACGCAATTAAAAAATTCTTCTATACACTTGATATCACAACTATCTTGTAATGCTATCCTCTAGAACTCTTTGACTCTGGATTTGGAAAAAATTTGTTAAAAGAGAGTGAGTTACACTTACCACCTCTGCCGGATCAAATATCAACAAAGCATATTTTATTATTCTAAATCATTAAATAAAATGATTAACAAAAACTATAAAAATGACTTGGAATAAATGCTATTAAATCACACAGTTCAAAATACATATAAAATCTTTGATGAAATATTCACTTAATGTTACATTTTTAACAACATTTAATAATTCAAATAAACAATATTTCGTATATTACACACATTATATTTAGTATTATGGTAATATTTTGTCATATTACACATACTCGCTAGTATAATTGTTGACTCCTAGGAAGTATGCCTTTTTTTTTTACCCGCCATTTGGTTTTACCGAAATAACCATTCGTCAATATAGTCAATGCTTAACTTGAAATTCACCAGTATAGTCGTCAACACAACTTGAATATTTTGCTAGTTAGCTCAAGTAATAGTATTGGGATACTTTGATAATGTAGTAAACATATGAACCTTAAAATAGAATTCATAAAACAATTCCATCTCAAATCAATTTCAATAAATTCAATCAATTTCTATAATTCTAATCAATTTTCATAGTTAAATTTGAAATTCAAATAATTTCATAAATAAATTATTTCTCCAAATCATAACTTATCTTCACAATAAAATTTTTCCCAATACTTGATCCTTGTTTAGAAACCATAAAACATTTTTTTATACTCAAGAATCAATCATTATTTAAATTTCATAAATGTGTTTTCATGACATGCAATAAAATCATATTTTTATTTTATTTTTGCAATTAATAGAGATAAGTACAAGTTACTTACCAAATTTATTCCAAGGTATCAACTCAAAATCAAAATTATTAATATGAAGACAAACAAATAATTGAGATATAATATCAATTACTAATCTTTAGAAATATCTTTATCTTAATTTATCAGTTAGATAGGTCAATCAATTATAATAAACTAATTTATCAATAACAATCATGACTTGAACCAAATAGTTAGATTATTCCTTCCTAAAATATGATTTTCATGAGTTCTGAAACCTTATCTCTGATAATAATTCTTAAAATAAGTAAAATCAAATATACTCAATTATGATTTTACACAAAATATGTAAAATCAAATATTTTAGAAAAGAAAATAGTAATTTTGATTACGAATATAGTGCTGCAAGAATCGTCAAAATCCAAGTTTGGAGCAGGCCAAATAGGCCCCCTGAAGTTACTAGTGTGTTCGGGACTGCATAGTCTCAAATTGCCCAGCATGTTAACTTCTAGAAGTCCTATCTACCTGGTTTGACCACCAAATTTGGTGTTCTTAGAATCTATGAAATCTTTGTGTTATATGTTATAGTTTAAAAATAAAAATAGATTCAAAAGACTCAGAAATCAGCAGGAAAATTAAGTTCAAAATTGTTTGTTAATCATACTTAGTTTTTGAACATATACCATTGTTTCAATATACTAATTTTGGGAGTTATTTTTTTGCCTATAGAGCTTCAAATCCATTATTTTGGTATCTCTGTAAACCTTGTATTACAAACTTTAATTTAAAAGCAAATTAGACACTTAAAAATTCAATTACTCTAATGATTTTGTTATACTAGATCGTGGATATTATGTTCAAGAAGATTGCAACATCCCTTGTTGATCTTACTGTTGATTGAGTCAATCTTCCGAAGGAGAAAAGTTTGACTTCATATCTTAGTCCCTCCATCTAGTATCTCTTAAGTGTAGATCCTCATACTATTGTATTGTTACATTCTACCCCCTTAAAAAATTGTCCTCGCAATTTGGGATTACTCAATAGGTGAAGGTTCCTAATATCACATTAGGAGCACCTGCATCACAACCAGTCATAACATAGTCTCTTCCCATGGTTTACTTGATTCCTAAGTTCTTACCAAACTATGTTGAAGTATTTTTGTTTTTAGGGCAATCTCAAACCATGTGTCCCTTCTCGGTACACTTAAAGCAAGCTCCAGTGTCCTATCGGCACTCCCTAGATGAAGCTTCCCACATCATCTACAAGTTTCATACTCCTTGTGATCTGACATATGAGGTGAACTAGTATTTTACAACTTACTCAACTTGAAGGAATTGAGGTTAGAAATATCATCTAGATGGGATCTCTTTTTTATTTATTTATTGTGGTAGCTCTTAGAGTTCAGTAACTCCTGTTCCACTCTTATGACTTGCTGGAGGACTTCTGTGTAGGTGGTCAAGGAGAAAGGGGCAAGGCATGATTGAATTTCTTGGCATAGGCTGTGCCCAAAATGGTTAGCCTCATTTGCTTCTGTGTCTATAATTCTTCCTACAAATTGCCCTAACTCGTTGAACTTTGCCACATACTCCAACACTATGCGACTCCCTTGCTTCAACATAAGAAATCTGTTCTCCTTTGCAAGCTCAATGCTGCATGGAAACTACTACTCTAGAAATACCATCTTAAGCTCATCCCATGTGATTGCTTAATTACCCCCCTAGACCTGGACTAGTAACCCTCCACTAGTGGTTAGCTCCCCCAATAAGTAGGTTAGTAGTGAAGCTAACTCTCAAGTCGACTTCCAATTTCGTTATCTCAAATAGTTTCTCAATCTCTCTCAGCTAGTATTCTACCTTCAGGGGATTAGCACCACCCTTGAACTTCAACAATTGTAGGTGAAGAAATCGCTCGTATGGGTAGTTAGGGCCCCTAGTTCCTCCTACACCTTGCTGTCGATTTTGCACGCTCAGCTCTGCTATAGTTTGACAAACTCCAACAAGGTCAACTTGAGTAGTTGGAGTACTAGGAATCACTGTGTTCTGGTGTCTAAGAGTTTGGGTTTGGGTTTGTCTTAACTCCTCTTGTCCACCAATAGGAACATTTTGGTCATTCATGGTAGTTCTCCTACCTCAGGTGCTAGTAGTTGAGTCTCCATGTGGCAGCATGATGACCCAAAATTAACTCAAGCTAGCACTTTTAGGTGATGGGTTTGTGATGTTACATATAGTATTAGAGTCAACTTTGGCCCACAGCCATGAGGGGTTACAGGTAATTTATTAAGATTATCCACTAGTAAGAATCAATGGAGATTGTTAAATTCTAACCCGAAAATGGTAGAGAATATGAACATTCGGACCCGACCCAAGAGCCCAATGAGAACACTGGGGTTTAAAAAAGGGGAGTTTGTAATGACCCGGATCCCGCATTGATTGTGCAAGGAGGAGATCTTGAGTATATATGTAAGCCCTGATAACCCCAAAAATAACTCAACCTGGTACTTTTGGGTGATGAGCCCGTGATATCACATGTTAAATCTTCAATATTAGATCCTACTCCTGACAGTGGAGTGTTGCAGCGCAAGCAACTGTTGAACAGCTATTGATTGCTCTTTTTGTTTAGTTTGTTGTTTACTACTAAGCATGTTACTCTACAGAGGTAATTGCTCGCCCAGCAGTTGACCAAGCTGAGAAATGTGATGCCACCATGCTTTGATGACCTGTGCAGCTTGTAGGGGGATCCAATTCCCGCATCTCTTGCCTATTGGAGTTCCTGAGGAACCACACATAGTCAAGAAAATTTGTTGTTTGCAAAAGAAATCCATGCTTCAAATCAGTTGGAATATGAAACTTGTCACATAAGCCCAATACAATCACAATGCATTGGACAACCGTCATGTGGTAAATGGAATCTAGTCTTAATGGCCAATGCAAGTGTGACCAAAACAAGTCTAGAGAAGGGCAATGTAAGAGAATATGCTCCATTTCATTCGTGCCAAGGCATAAGAGGCACATAGGAGTTTCAACTTCGAATCCTCAGCCGAGAGCATCACTTGTAGGTAAAGATTGCTGCATTACTTTCCGAAGAAGTTAGCTTGAGCCTTTCATGGATCTTAGCATGCAAAAGGACTCTCCATTGCTGCGGCTTTGATCTAGAATTGCTAGGAAATCTCCTACTTTGCTTCAAGAGATTTGCATCCTTAGAAGAGGAGCCATTAGCTTTCCTTGCCCAAATGAGTGAGTCTTCACTTGTATTCGATGAGAGCTTGATGTTCAAAATACATGCTACTGTTGTAGGTGCAAATAGTTCCTATAGGGGGTCTCCAGCTTCCACGTCCTTGTATCCACATTTATGAGCTCGAAAACATGTGTTTGATGGGGAGTTTGCTGACTGTTTGCTGCAAGCCTAGGTTTAGGCTTCATGTCCTCTTCTCCAGTAACCCATGGATCATCCCATGACTAAATATAAGTTGTAGAGCCAACCCTATAGCATGATCTAATCTTAATAAGGTGTTAGACAAAGCATGCACCCTTCCAAAAGTACAATGAAATTCTAGGAGGACTGTGATGCAAAATGGACTCATCCCAAAGGTAGTTTGCTCCTAAAAACTCTAGACGTGGACTTTGAACATGTGCTAGAGACCATGCATTCTTAGCTAAAAGTGCTTGATTGTGATCATGCATTCTCCTAAGACCTATATCTCCTTGTATTTTAGGTAAACACAAGTTATCCGATGCACACATATGTATCCTAGGCTAGCTTTGCACATTTTACCCTCACCAAAAATTTGAAAACACTGAGTCCATTTTCCTACAAAAACATTGTGGCATTACAAAGGCGCTCATGATGCATGTCAACATAGTCAATGCTACGGATCTAATGAGAATGACTCTTCTCACCAATGAGAGAGTCTTGGATTCCCGTGTGGTAAGCCTATCAATGAGATGATCCAAAACTTGCTGAAAAATAGCTAACTTGGCTCGCATTATGTGGAGGAGTCTTAGATACTTTGAATTGATAATGCCTTTTTGATAACTTAGGGAGGAGCATAATCTTTTTTTCAGTTGGTCGGGCATGTTAATGTTGAAAAATATGGAAGCTTTTGAAAAGTTGATATTTTTCTTGACCAGTCTTGATAGGTGTTGAGAGTAGAAAGGGTGTTTTGAAGATTCCTATTAGTTGCTTTTACAAAGAGGAAAATATCATTTGCAAACAATAGGTGAGTAAAGACAGGACAGTTGCTTTTGATCTTAACGCCTCTAATATTGCCAATATTCTCCTAAGTAACAATCAACATTGAAAGAGTTTTATGTGGCACGGATAAACAAAAAAGGGGATAGAGGGTCATTGTCACGGGGCCGATGCGGACCACAAATTTTCCACACCCCGCTAGGCATTGACAGCTCCACCTGCCAACCAGCCCCCACTCACAACCGAGGTTTGATGTCACCTGGAACACGACCACACCACAAGGAAACGAACACGAGCAATATACAAAGGGAAAACTCCACTTGTATTTACAATTGTACAAGTATGAAAAACACTTTACAAGAGCAAACTCACTCAGCTTGTCGAGTATATGCCTCACGACCTCTGCGCCGCTTACACTCCTCACTTGACACACCCTAACCCGACACGCTTCGGCGTTACAAGGGTAGACGGGACTCACTTCCCACTCACTGCTGAGCTATAACTTGCAGTAGCAACTCTATGCTCTGCCTCTATCGCTCTCCCTCGTGTTTCCCAGCTTTCTCTAGTTGCTCTCCTGGACTCTCTTCTCTGAGACGTCTTGAGACCTTTGTGGTTGTGCCTCTTGGTTGTTCCTCCTGGTTGTGTCTTGAGAATGAGACTGACCCCCGGTTGTGTCTTGAGGAGCCTAGCAAACCCGATATGGCAACTGATATATTCGAATCCCTTGATTCGCTCCATCAGGTTTCCAATCTGTCCAATCCCTCTAGGATTATTTCCATAATAGATTGATTGCCATATTCCTAGGGAAACTTTCCCCGATTGTTTGCTATCACATGATCTTCATCTTGACCATGTTCGTCCCACCTGGACAGCTCTCGACCGCACCTGGACAGCTTCTCAGCCGCACCTGGACAACTTCTTAGACGCACTTGGACACCTGCACCCCACTTGGTTCCTGATTGATCACCAGCTGCTCCGCATATAGAAACAATCGAACCTTTCCATGTTGGTGTTAGCAATCCTTATCCTGTGAGCACCGATCCTGCGCTCCACGGCATCCCATGCACCTTTTGTGAGTAGTCGCGCTCCACTCACTCAATCATCGGGTCCCGCATGATCGAGACTTCGCTTGCGTGTCTACATCTCCACTCGTCCACCGTGCGCTGTCGCCGACCAGCAACACATGGCTCCTTCGATCGTCCCTGGCATGAAGTGATCAAGCGCCTCTTGATCACTCTCCGCTCATGCCTTAGCGTTCCTAGGCTGTCTAGCGATCCTCCACCTTGCATTGGTCGACCAGCATCGACCCCAAGGCCATGGCACTTGCCTTAAGTCCACCAAGTCCTTGCTCCGCACTACTCCGCTTGGTTGCTCGAGCAAGTCTCCTGTCCAGCTTAGCCTCCTGACCACAAACCTTTTCTCCACGTGCCCTGCATTAGCACATATGCGCTCCCGCAGTCACGAGGTACAACCTACGGTATGCATCGTTTCGGCTCATAGCTTATGGCCGTAACAAACCTCCCCCGCTTGAGGAAGTTGACGCCCTCGTCAACAGGGCTCCATTGCGCATGTTGGATCTGGATCTTCGCCTCTGCTGATCCTTCACAGTCACCAGCACGGCTATTCTACTCTCAGTCTTCTTGCCCTTGCTGCTACCGTCCGGCTTGATTCCCCGCACAAAGCTTGGTTGTTTGGGATCTCCTATCAAGCATCCACCTAAACACGGCATAATGGTAACAGAAGCTTCGACAAAGAAACTATTATCGAGAATCATGTCGTAGTCGTCTAGCTCTACGACCATCACATCCAGCTTGCCTTCCCACTCTCCGACTTGGATTGGCACATCTCTGGCCATGCCTCTCATCTGCGGGCTCCGAGAATTCACCGCCTTCACGCGGTTTGGGCACCGTTGCACCTGCAACCCCAACTTTGCCACTATACGTTTAGAGACAAACATGCTTGTGGCACCAGTATCTACCAATGCTACCACCTTAATGCCGTTTATCACAGCATTCACGTGCATCAAGTCGTAGCAATCTTCTTGGCATTCGGTCCGTAATGCACTCAGCAACTGAATTGTAGCCGCCCTCTCAATCAGCTCTTCATCAGATTCCTCCTGCCATCGACTTGTACCCGTTCCATTCTTCTTCTTCGGGCACTCTCTCGCACGGTGAGGACCATCACAAATGAAGCATCCTTGGCGAGTTAGGGAGTCCTTCTTTGGCCCACCCTTGACTGCCTTTCCCTTGTCCTCTTCCATCTTGGCCGGTTGACCATACTTGCCTTTCGCTCTTGACTTCTTCTCTTGCACCTTGTCCTGCCCCTTGGATCCGTCCTCCTGAGCAAAATGCAAATCCACCAGTGCATCTGCTGCAGTCAAGGCAGCGGGTAAATCCCTTACGCCCTGCCTTCTCAACTCAAGTTGTGCCCATGGCTGTAGGCCCTTCAAGAAGGTATACAACTTGTCTGTCTCGGACATGTCAGTGACATCCAACATCAGGGAACTGAACTTCTTCACGTACTCTCTCACAAAGCCATCGTGCTTTAGCTTGGCCAGCGCGTCCTAAGCAACCCACGAACTGTTGCTTGGTAAGAACTACTCCTTGAGTTCCCGCTTCAAGGCCTCCCATGTCTCAATCCTGGATCGTCTGACACTAATCACATCCTGGACACGAGTTCTCCACCACAACTTAGCATCACTAGCCAAATACATAGTTGTGATCATTACCTTCTCCGAGTTTGGAACCTTTGCAGCAACAAAGTAATTCTCCATGTCCCAGATGAAGTTCTCCAACTCCTTGGAACTCCGAGAACCATCAAACGACTTTGGCTCGGGGATCTTCATCTTCCCACGAGTCTCACCTGCTGACCCACTCGTGGTTTGTGTGGCCAACTGCCACTTGACCAACACCATGTCGTCCTTCAAGGCATCGAGCTCTGGTTGCAATGCCTTGACAATGTCTGTCAGCGTCCTGCCAAGATCATCTCCTTCGCCCACATTGTCTTCGAGGGTAGAAATCCGCTCCTCCAATCTGTCAATTGAAGGAGTCCTGGTTGTGACATCCGCCATTTGATCCTCAAGAGCCTGCACACGCTCCCGCATCGCCTCCATCGATCGGGTCCACACGGTTGCTACAGGTTGTACTGTTGTGGCCACCAGCTTCGCTTGGATACCTCTAGGTTCTCCCAACCTAGACTCTTGGCACCCTTCGCACGACCAGCTAGGCAATACCTTCTTCACAGTCAACCTTCCTCTGATACTGCTAGGCTCCTCCTAGGCGTTACCAGACCTTCAACTCGTACCAACTGGCATGAACGTGGCTTTGGTACCACTTGTCACGAACCACTGTGTTCTGATACCACGATCACGAACCTTGGCTTCGACACCAACTTGTCACGGACAAACTAGTTCTAGTACCAACTTGTCACGGACCAACCAGCTCTTGTCCTGGATCAACCTGGCTCTGATACCAACTATCACAGGGTCGATGCGGACCACAAATTTTCGGCACCCCACTAGGCGTTGACAGCTCCACCTACCAACCAGCCCCCACTCACAACCGAGGTTTGATGTCACCTGGCACACGACCACACCACAAGGAAATGAACACGAGCAATATACAAAGGGAAAACTCCACTTGTATTTACAATTGTACAAGTATGAAAAAACCGTTTACAAGAGCAAACTCACTTAGCTTGTCGAGTATATGCCTCACAACCTCTGCGCCGCTTACACTCCTCACTCGACACACCCTAACCCGACACACTTCGGGGTTACAAGGGTAGACGGGACTCACTTCCCACTCACTACTGAGCTATAACTTGCAGTAGCAACTCTATGCTCTGCCTCTCTGGCTCTCCCTCGTGTTTCCCAGCTTTCTCTAGCTGCTCTCCTGGACTCTCTTCTCTGAGACGTCTTGAGACCTTTGTGGTTGTGCCTCTCAGTTGTTCCTCCTGGTTGTGTCTTGAGAATGAGACTGACCCCCTTTATATAGAGGAGCCTAGCAAACTCAATATGGCAACTGATATATTCGAATCCCTTGATTCGCTCCATCAGGTTTCCAATCCCTCTAGGATTGTTTCCATAACAAATTGATTGCCATATTCCTAGGGAAACTTTCCCTGATTGTTTGCTATCACATGATCTTCATCTTGACCATGTTCATCCCACCTGGACAGCTCTCGGTCGCACCTGGACAGCTTATTGGCCGCACTTGGATAGCTTCTCGGACGCACTTAGACACCTGCGCCCCACTTGGTTCCTAATTGATCACCAGCTGCTCCGCATATGGAAACAATCGAACCTTTCCATGTTGGTGTCAGCGATCCTTATCCCGTGAGCACCGATCCTACGCTCCACGGCATCCCGTGCACCTTCTGTGAGTAGTTGTGCTCCACACACTTGATCATCGGGTCTCGCATGATCAAGACTTTGCTTGCGTGTTTGCATCTCCACTCGTCCACCGTGCACTGTCGCTGACCAGCAACACATGGCTCCTTCGATCGTCCCTAGCATGAAGTGATCAAGCGCCTCTCGATCACTCTCCGCTCATGCCTTAGCATTCCTAGGCTGTCTAGCAATCCTCTACCTTGCATTGGTCGACCAGCATCGACCCCAAGGCCATGGCACTTGCCTTCAGTCCACCAAGTCCTTGCTCCGCACCACTCCGCTTGGTTGCTCGAGCAAGTCCCCTGTCCAGCTTAGCCTCCTGACCACAAACCTTTTCTCCACGTGCCCCGCATTAGCATGTATGCGCTCCTGCAGTCACAAGGTACAACCTGCGGTACGCATCGTTCCGGCTCATAGCTTATGGCCGTAACAGTCACCCTCTAGTTTTAGTGATGTAAGCCTCTAGTTGGCTTAAATAAGCCGAATGGGCCCCTACTGATGAGAGTTGTATAATAAAGAGTAGAAAGGCTTTGCGAGATCCATTGTATCCATTTGTCACCAAATCCTAGACATCTCATGATATGAATGAGTAATGACCATTCTACAAGGCCAAAAGCTTTCTCCATGTCTATCTTTAATGAAACAAAATGCTTCTTGCCCTTCGTGATGCAATGTGAAATGCATGATTTCATGAGTTATGATGGAGTTAATGTGAATGCCTTTATTAGGGGCACCACACAATTGTGTATTTTCTTTTTCTTTCTCTTAATTTTTCTTCTTTCGTCTCATGGCCACACACTCACAAGCGCATTGATTGATATATATGTATGTATATATTTTCACCGACAACTCGGCTAAAAGGGAATTAATATTTTAATAACTGAAATAAATCAAAACAAATTTCAATTAATCTTTGTGATTTGAAGAAATATTTTAGATATTGAAAATTTTATCTTTTATAATTTACCTAATAAATATATGGTCGAGATCATACAGCAACTAGTTCTTAATTGAGAGAATATTTATTGATTAGATTTGTAAAAATCTAATAAAATATTAAATTGTATAATTTTATTATCTAATATGACATGTGATTATTGTGGATTTAATTCATATTAGTAAAATTTTAAAACTCAATCCAAAATTTAATATATTTAATTTCATTACAATGAATTACCTATATTGTGTGTAATTTATTGGCTCTATATCAAGCCGACAGTGGGTTCAATTTAATTATCTTATTAAATTATTTAATAAGATTAGCCAATTAACTCTTAATAATTTAAACACAAAAGTCAAGATTGACGTTTAGTAATAGCATGACTATTTAGATGTTGAGGATCAATCAAAAGATCGAACATCATTTGATAATTAATTCCCGTATAATTAAATCATTTAGTTAAATAATGCCTTGAATAAGTTTGAATTTGGATAGAATGTCAAATACCAATATTTATTCATATGTATTAATATTCTCAAATATTATACACCATTATGAAAATACCAAAAACTCTTTTTTGATTTTTTATCCTACTTTAATGAAAGATTTCCAGAATCAATATTAAGTAGAACACATTGGGCACTCTCTTCTCTCATAAGGAGTAACTGATTACTTATTGGTTACTCACTATCTCTATAAGAGTTTATTTGAGTCCATAATACCCTATATGTATATGTAAAAGTTACGTTAAGAAATAAACCAAAATATCAATTTAACAATTATAAGATGTTATAATAATTTCAAGTTTAAGGACTACTTACACCTACTATTACTTAAGGAATTTCCTATTAATATTTATACGAATATCTGTTAGGTTTTTTTCAAGTAAGTCAATCTAGTGATCGTGTTTTATAATAAACACCTACACTTTTATATTAAGAACTTTTTATAAGTGACTATGAGATCAATTAATCTCTACTATAGAGCATAAAATGAGTGTCTTAGTCTCACTGGATCACTAATCTCCAACTTAGTAATTTTACAACTAAAAATAATTTTAAATTAAAACTTTTAAGATTTCAAGTTTCACTAATATGATCTTATTATGACATTAAAATATTGTCATAATTTACGAGTTTTATTATAATAAACAAAATATACAATATATGATGAATAAAATGTCTCATATATTTCATAAACATAAAATAATTTCAACTATATCATGTATGATTGGATTTAGGGCGCTAATACGAAGACTCGCCCTCAAGCAGCCTCTCCACAGCCACCCTCCACACCCTTTGCCCGTGACTTCTCGGGGCTGCCCGTGCCTCCAACTCAGCCTTACCTCTACAGTTCAGCGGGCGACTCCAGAGATTTGCACTGGCGCTTCAGCTCATCCTCAGTGAATGTATATATGGTCACAAACTAAAATGCCAAGCCATGCATTCTAGGTGTTTGATTAAATGGCTGTGAATCACTGCTGTCCTTCGCTAGATAACTAATATGCTTTGCTCAATTTCTTGATGTCTTATGCTTGATTGTATTTAACGTTATTTGGTTTGGCACACGCATATTTTGGCTGGTATCATGGAGTTCAATCAACTCTTTTATGAGGGACTTCAAAAGCGATCTTGATTATAGAGAGTGTGAGCTCGTTCATCGAATTTCTATATGTTGCTGTTTATTCGATTTCTTCTTTGATGGCAAATTATTTTATTTCTTTATGTTGTTTAGACAAAAACTGAGGCATGGTGAATTTCTTTAGTTTAGACTTAAATTTACTTTATTTATCGATTTTAAAATGTATACATTTTTCATCAAATGGTTATATATGTTAATCTTATTGAAGTAGTCAATGGTATTTTAAATGACACTGATGTGGTACAGTGGCAATAGGATAACTTAAAAAAATAAATATTGTGTTAAATTTGATAAATAGAATATATTTATTGCTCGATTAGGATATATAAAAAAATTATACTAAATTTTAAAAAATAACCAAATTTTGTGTTTAATTAAAATAATAACACTTCATTTCATGTATCTGATGTCATAACTTTTGCATTCGACTTTTGTGTAACATCCTTTTTAATATATTTCATTATATCAATCCCCTTTATATTAACGCGTAAATTAATATTGATTAAATTTTTATTTCAGAATTTGCAATCAATTTCTAACAGATATTCGACAGTCTGCCGAAAGGAATTTTTTACCAAAATGTTAGTCGGAAACTTGCAAGAGATTGTCCAACAGAAAATATTTCCATCGGAAGTTTTCGACGAAATCGGAGGGAATGTGATTTCCAACAGATAGTCCCTCCCAAATTTGTCGGAAATTTCTGAGACACGTGTTTGAAATTTCCTAAAGATCTTGGAAATCTGTTAGAAATTTCGATGGACTTCCAACAAAAACCAAATTTGTGATCAGGGGATTTTCGAGGGACTAATTCTCTTAGAAATCCATCAGAAATATATTGTTTTCGAGAGATTTATGAGGGAATTGTCGCTTGGAAATAAACAGTTTTCTAAGTAGCTAGACAATGGATGTAACTTAAAATTGAGGAAAAGTTTAAAATTAAGACTTCAATAACGCATAAATATGTGTATTCTTTTAATTAACATTTATACATACGTATATTGAGAATTGATTTTGTTATCTATTGAGCTTGTTAATTCTATGAATCACATATTTCTATGCATTATTCAAGTTTTAATGTTTCAGTTTTTCTTTAAGTTTTAGTTTGGCTTTTAACTTTTTAGGTTTTTATTTGTGTTTATTTTGCTTATGATCGATTGAATTGAAGTTGAATTAGATCATATTTTTGGGGTTAATGCTTCCCATGTGTAGATATAATGTAGATCATAAGAGAATTGCATCAATGAGACTTGAGATGAAGAAGTTACTTTACCTACATTTCGCATATGTAGATACAATGTTGTCTCTTTTTCTTGAAGTGGTGCAAGTTACATGTCACTGGAAAGTACATCAAGTCAGGATGCCAATGCATCAAGCAAATCACAAATCAGGATTGAAATGAATGAGTTAGGATTGAAAGAAGGTCTGCCTTGTGGATACGGACTGCAACCCTAAACTCATTTTAGCATAAAAGATAGGCCACGGCCCTTCCTTCTCTTCAGCCCTGCGCAGAACAAGCATTTGAAGTTAGAAAAGGAAAGATAAAGGTCGCAGTCACTACCGCATCACAAAGTTTCCTATTTTGGATTATTTCAATTTCCATGAATCTTTCACTATATATTTTCACTCCTTAACACTTTAGACATGTTATATTGTTAGACGAGTAGAAATATTATGATATATTCTAATTTTCTCCGGTTCCACATTTCCGGACCTCTATAAATTGAGTGTCTTTTTTTGGGTTGGGGTTATTCAACTTTAGAGCCATCCAAGATCCTTGAAAATGAGCTGCAAATACAAAGAGAAGATTGGAGACAATTCCAATTGTCCGTGCTCAACCGGGCGAGAGACTTGAAGATGGTTTCATCTGATTTGTCTTATTCTTCTTCTCTTGCTGAATTTATTATGTTTTTTTTTGTTGAATCTTGGTGTTTTTCATGTAGTTGTGCTAGACTTTCTTTCCTAGGGAATTGATGGATCTTAGTTCGATATTTTGATTTTCACATCAAACACCTATCGTATTTCAATCGAGATTTTATGTTTGTTTATGTTAGTTTCTGTAGAATATGTTGGGATTAATGCTCTAAACCCAATCATAATTGATGTAATTTTATTCATGAAATAAAATTAAGACATTATTATTCATCATATGCTGCTATATTCTATGATGAAACCTATAAACTATGATAATGGTTTTAAGGTCATTATGAGATCATGCCAGTGAGACTTAAAATCCACAAGTTTTAGTTTAAAATGTTCCTAATTATAAGATCACTGAACAAGGGATCAGTGGTCTGATAAGACTAGTACACTTGTTACATACTCTAAGGTAGAGGGTAACTAATCTCACAGTTACTTACGAAGAGTCACTAATGTAAGAGTGTAGGTGCTCATTATGGAATTAGTTTACTAAACTAATCCGCTTAAAGGATTAACCTAATGGATCTTTAAATAAATGTCAATAGGTTATTCCTTAGTTGATAGTAGGTGTAAATGACCCTTAGACTTGAGATTACCATAGCATCTTGTAAGAGTTAAGTTGTGTTTTGGTTTATTCATTTACATAGTTTTCTGAACCATGTGTAGGATATTCTGGACCCAGCAAGACTCTTATGGAGATGGTGTGTAATCAATAAAGGATCGATTACTTCTCATAAAAGGAGAGAATGTCCTATGTATTCTATTTAGTATTGACTTAGAAAATCTCTTGCCAGAATAAGATGAAATATCAGAAAGCAGTTTTCGATATTTCATTGTTGAGTTAATTATTAGAGAATTGAGACACATATGGATAAAAATTAGGGTTTGACATTTTATCTATATCTTAATTTATCCGGGACATTGTATAATTGAATGATTTAATTACATAAAAACTAATCACCAAAGGGTGTTCGATCCTTTGATTGAAATCTTCACTATCTGGGTGGTCATGATATATTGCTAGACGTCAATCTTGACTTGTGAACTTAATTGATTAAGAGTTAATCAATAATCTTATTAAAAGGTTTAATAAGATAAATTAATTCACTACCGGCTTAGTGTGGAGCCCAATGGGTCACACACAATACATGCATTTCTCGTAGCAATGCTCAAGTCGATCAGGATATTGCTTGCTATAGCCGCATACTATGATTATGAGATATGGCAAATGAATTTGAAGACAGCTTTCCTTAATGGAAACCTTTAGGAAGATGTCTACATGACACAACCGGAAGGGTTTGTCTCATTTGTTGGTCCAAACAAGGTATGTAGGCTGTAAAAATCCATTTATGGATTAAAACAAGCTTCGAGGAGTTGGAACATGTGTTTTGATGAGACAATCAAAAAGTTTGACTTCAACAAAAATGAAGAAGAACCTTGCATTTACAAGAAGGTTAGTGGGAGAGCTATCGTCTTTCTTCTGTTATATGTAGATGACATATTACTTATTGGGAATGACATATCAATGATGCAAATTGGTCAAGGTTTGGCTCTCCAAGAACTTTTCCATGAAGGATTTGGGAGAAGCATCATGTATATTGGGAATAAAAATCTATAGAGATAGATCTAATAAGATGCTTGGTCTATCCCAATCCAGGTATATAAATACTGTGTTAAAGAGGTTTAACATGGAAGGCAGTAAGCGTGGTTACTTGCCTATGAGTCATGGCATTAATCTTTCCAAGAAGATGTCACCAGACACCTGAGGAAAGACAAAGAATGAATGGAATTCTGTATGCATCTGCAGTAGGATCCATCGTGTATGCCATGATTTGTACCAGGCCTGACGTGGCTTATGCCCTAGGGTTTACAAGTAGGTTTTAGGCTAATCCGGGAGAGGAACATTGGAAAGTTGTGAAAAACATTATCAAGTACTTGAGAAGGACTAGAGATATGTTTCTCATATTTGGTGGATCAAATTTGAAGCTAGAAGGGTACACAGACTCTAGTTTTCAAACTGATCCTGACAATAGTAAATCAGTATCAAGATATGTGTATACCCTGAATGGTGGTGCTATAAGTTGGAAGAGTTTCAAACAGTCCACTATAGCTGATTCAGTGATAGAGGCCGAATATATCGTTGCAAGTGAAGCTGCGAAGGAAGGGGTGTGGATAAAGAAGTTTATCAGTGAGTTAGGAATTGTTCCTCAGATTGAGTATCCTATGCCCCTATATTGTGACAATACAGGGGTAGTAGCACAAGCTAAGGAACCAAGATCCCATCACAAGTCAAAGCACATCCTAAGGCGATATCACCTAGTGAGAGAAATCATTGGAAGGGGTGATATCAGTATTGAACGAGTCAATACAAAGAACAACATTGCAGATCCACTAACTAAGTCATTATCATAGCAACAATTTGATCGCCACTTAAATTGTATGGGTATAAGATACCGAAGCGATTGGATTTAGTGCAAGTGGGAGATTGTTGGGATTAATACTCTAAACCCAATCACAATTGATGTAATTTTATTCATGAAATAAAATTAAGACATTATTATTCATCATATGCTGCTATATTCTATTATGAAACCCATAAACTATGATAATGATTTTAAGGTCATGATGAGATCATGTTAGTGAGACTTAAAATTTACAAGTTTTAGTTTAAAATGTTGCTAGTTATAGGATCACTGAACAGGGGATCAGTAATCTGGTAAGACTAGTACACTTATTACATACTCTAAGGTAGAGGGTAATTAATCTCATAGTTACATGTGAAGAGTCACTAATGTAAGAGTGTAGGTACTCATTATGGAATTAGTTTATTGAACTAATCCGCTTAAAGGATTAACCTAATGGATCTTTAAATAAATGTCAATAGGTTATTCCTTAGGTGATAGTAAGTGTAAATGACCCTTAGACTTGAGATTACCATGGCATCTTGTAAGAGTTAAGTTGTGTTTTGGTTTATTCCTTTACATAGTTCTCTGAACCATATGTAGGATATTCTTGACCCAGCAAGACTCTTACGAAGATGGTGTGTAATCAATAAAGGATCGGTTACTTCTCATAAGAGGAGAGAATGTCCTATGTATTATATTTAGTATTGACTCAGAAAATCTTTGGTCAGAGTAGGATAAAATATCATAAAGTAGTTTCTGCTATTTTATTGTTGAGTTAATTACTAGAGAATTGAGATACATATGGATAAAAATTAGGGTTTGACATTTTATCCATATCTTAATTTATCCGGGATATTGTATAACTGAATGATTTAATTACACAAAAACTAATCACCAAAGGGTGTTTAATTCTTTGATTGAAATCGTCACTATTCGGGTGGTCATGATATGTTGCTAGACGTCAATCTTGACTTGTGAACTTAATTGATTAAGAGTTAATCGATTATCTTATTAAAAGGTTTAATAAGATAAATTAATTTACTACCGGCTTAGTGTGGAGCCCAATGGGTCACACTCAATACAAGTTATTTCTCGTAACCAAAATTTAATTGTTTAAATTTTGTGTTGGGCAGTTAATTTCCGCTAGCACGGAATTGCCCATACCGGTTATGCGCCTTATTAGATAAGGTTGTTTTGGAATTAATTGTAAAATTAAATTTATATAAATTTAATAATACTTTCAGTTATATACGCATGCTAAATTATCGAATGAGATCTGATTAAATAAATATATGTCTATATGTATGTACATGAGTAGTACATGTCATGTAAACCAACGGTTGGTCTATTCTCAATGGCATAATATTGAAAATGGCATAACGTATACCAATTGTAAAAAAGCACATCTTGAGTTGATTCGGTGTGCCTCTCTTTGATGAAAGAGGGGCGCATCTCTTCGGTGAAAGAAGGGCACCTCTCTTCGGTGAAAGAAGGGCACCTCTCTTCGGTGAAAGAAGGGCACATCTCTTCGGTGAAAGAAGGGCACATCTCTTCGGTGAAAGAGGGGCGCATCGCTTTGGTGAAAGAAGGGACGCCTCTCTTCGGTGAAAGAGGTGCAAAGGTGTGTGGGAGAAAGAATTCTAAAAGGTGAGAACATTTCGCCCACCAAGCAGGACAAAAGTCCCCTTTCGTGTTCTATATATAGAAAAAACTGAAGGGCATCAAGGGTGTGTGAGTCTGACAAGGAGAAAAAGAATTTTGCCGATTGAGAGAAGAAAATAGTGCTACCTAAAATACCATATCCGAGAGTGATTGAAGAAGATATTTTATACTAAGTGCTGTAAACAAGCCTTTGAATCCGAAACTAAAAAGGCGACCAATTGTTGGGAACAGTTCCCAACGCTTATGAGAAAAACTTGGTGTGGATATCGTGGAGAGCATACATGTGTGCGTCTAGTCAGAGGATCAACTTTTGAAGCTATTTGTGAAGACGCTATGGGATATCGTCGAATTGAGGATTCAAACCAAACACAAGGACCGATTCAGAGTTTTTGTAGGTATGTATATTCTCTACTTATTTTTTTTTGTATTTGAATTTCAAATTGCATCAAAAGGATCCTGGGTTCGGAAATATAATTTAATTGAAATTGAAATGTACGCTTCCGCCGCATTATGATTCCCAACAGAATAGAGCAGACACTTGAGAACTAGAGAAAGATAACAATAAGAGAGAATGAAAGAATGAGTGAAGGAAATGTGACCTCTTATTGATCTTAGCTGAACTTTACATGAGGGGGTATTTATAGTACATGAGCATAACAGAAAAGGACATGCACGCAAGTTGGTTACTTTGTTTTCTAGATAACAAAATTTCAAAACAAGAAAATAGTGGGAAAACTCTAGGCTCCCCCAAAAGATGGGAGATGGATATTTGAGACTCCCATCTTGCTGAGTAAAAGTTAGAACTGTCCTAGGTGCAAGGGCTTGGTCAATAAATCTGCTGACTGGTTTTGCGAAGAGGCAAACGTTTTCTTTATAATTCCAGCTTGGAGTTTCTCCAGAACAAACTGGCAATCCAACTCCACATGCTTAGTCCTTTCATGATACACTGAGTTGGAAGTTATGTGTACGGCTGTTTGATTGTCACAATACATGATTGCAGATGCCTACATTTCAGCCCGAATGAGTTCACCGAAGGAAAAGAGAGAAGAGAGATGAAGAGGAGAGGTCCTTGAGGTGTGTGCCACTGATCTCGAGTGAAGAGAAAGATGAATAAAGGAGGTCTTGCCATAGGGAATCCAAGATAGAGCCCTCCGAAGACCCCCAACTTGGCATAGCGATAGCTGCATCCTAGTTGAGAGAGGAAAGTATTTCAAACCTAAAAGAAGAAGGAAAAAAAATCTGGATGCCATTTTCCCTTTTCGTGCGATTGGTGGAACTCGGATACTAGAATCATTTCAAATCTTCTCTCCTCCATAGCCACGAGTCTTCTCTAGCTAAGGATAGCTCTAGGCTTCAAGAATCAAGAGGAATTTCACACTGGTGGTATCCCCTCAGCTCCCATAAGCTTTTGAACTTAAGGCATCTTGGAATTGTTGAAATTGGTGTCTTACGAAATATGTTGGTGAAAACCGATCCTCCACACTGATGGGACACTCAAATATCATCAAATTCTTCCTACTCTTCTGAAATAGCATGCCTAACCTGACGGGAAGTGAAAATACTCAACCAATTATGCAATCGAAACAAAATAATCCCATTTTGGAAACTTCTGCAAATTGTCGGTGGGGGCCCCGCTACCCTGGGGCGCAGCCCAGGAAGTCTCCTGGAATGGCTGGTTCTTCCCTTTTGTTGATTATGCAGAACAAGCGAAGGCCGTGACCCTAGATTGCGACCTAAGTGCCCGGCTTTTCAGTGGGTTGGGCCTTCCCAGTTGAAGCTGCACTGAAGAGGGTGAGGGCCATGGCCTAAACACTGGCCTCACGTGGACTCTCCACTTTGCTTGGGCATCCTTTGGACTCAAGGAAGTGTTTGCGCTTTGATGAATGTTGGGCTGCAGGAGTGTTAGGGCTGTGCCCCTAGGCTGCAACCTACAATGACTGGGCTTGCTTTGGGCTTCTGTCGGCTACTATTGGGTTGGGCTGCGACCCTAGGCCATGGCCTAAGCAAACATAAAGCATTCCTCTCTTTGCTTCAAGTCTTCAAGCCTAGATCGATGTGCCTTTGCAAACCCTAATGTAAAATAAGATTGAGGCAACATCAATCCCCAAAAACAACTTATCCAAACACTCAAATTCAAATAACATGAGCTAATTTGGATGAGCACAAACACTAAGGACAATTGGGCATAGAAAAGCAAAGATTTCTCATGGAAAAGCACAAAAATGAGGTCTAAAAGGCTAGACTAATATCTTTTGATGAATTAACACACCTCCAAACCTAGAAATTTGCTTGTCCTTGAGCAAGGCAAACCTAGAAAACATGGAAAGCAATGAAAAGCAAACAACTAGGCCACCAAAGCTCATAACAATCCTTTTGGTATTATGGAGTCAATTCCTTAGATTCTTGGAAACACTTCCTCTTAACACTTGACTTTTACTTCAACCAATGATTCACTTTTATACTAACTTTCAACTTTCTTGTGCAATTGATCGTAATTTATGCAAGTGTTTGTGAATTCCCCAACACTTAAGACTCAAGTTGATGCGATCCTTATTGACTTGTGGTGAAACTCAATATCAAATATAATAACAATGCCACCAACTTGTAATAAAACCCAACATCAAACATGGAAAAAAATCTCAAGAACTGCAAAGAATAAGTTTTGAAAGAATGAACTTTGACCCGTTACCTACAAGGCAAGAACTAAAGTTACAAATCAAGGAGGATGCTGCATCAAGAATTCCATGAACTAGAGAATCAAAGTGATGAGTCTAATTGTAGAACGCCACAAGATAGGTTCTAAGTCTTCTCAAGAACCAAGAATTTATTGTAGAACACCACAAGATAAGTTTTAAGTCTTATCAAGAACCAAGAAGAGCAATATATTTATTCTCACTAGAGTGTAAGTGAATGTCTCTAATTTGAATACCTTAAGAGTATTTATAGTGTTAACATAAGAAGGAAATCACATATACTAAATAAATCTAAAAGATACCCTAAAGATATCCTAAAATATTAGAAGACATTTTGAGATATTGTAAAGATATTCTAAGATATATCCATATATCTAAATAATATCTTAGGAGACTAAATAAATCTTTCTAAATTTGAGGGCATCCTTAAATAGTCATAATTGCTAGCAAGCTTTTAAAACTTCTCTTGGACTTGAATCAAGTTGACATGACTCTGCAACTTATAGGAATTTCCTTCAATGGGCTCCAATGTATGCTCTTGTGCCATAAGCTCTTGTACCAGCCCATTGAGTATCTCCTTGAACTTCTTAGCTCGTGCCCTCGTAATTGGCCCAATTGGAACTTGAATAGGATCCATGGAAAGTTGGTTTGAGTTTTGCATCACAAGTTATCAATGTTAAGACTTTGCACCTAGAGAATAAACAAGTAATGATACTTGATACAATCACAAAGATAGACTTCCATCATCTTTTTCTCTCATATTTTTCAACTCAAAACCCCATATGTGGTGGTGCATGACTTTAAGTGGTCCATCCTTAAGCTTGCCCTATACCGAGGACTTGACCAGCAACTCCTATCCTAGTTGGTCCAAGGCATTAGGTGATGAACCACCCCTTGGATCTATCCTCGAGCAAAGTCAAACAGACTAATAGCCCCTATAGCCCCTACAGCACATATAGAGTCTTATTGTTGTCACACATAGTGTGGATTTGAATTTTAGGCTTAAACTCAAGTAGCGGTACTCAAAGACTTGGCACACCTTTTCACTCATGATATTTCATGCTTGCTATTAAATGTAAACAATGATCTTTCTACATGAATTCTCAAGCATATTCTCTCTTTCAAACTCTCATGATTTTTTTTTCAAAAGTGAAACCAAGGTTCATGCAATCCATGAAATTACTTGAAACTTTTAAATGTGAAAAATTCAATTCACTTCAAACTCAATCCTAAGTGTAAGGTTGTGTAAAGAATGGGATCAAGACTTTAGACACAATAGGTCAACAATAGTATTGAAGCAAAAACCATGACATCCTATAAAATTAAGATTAAAGCCATAAGCATTTGATATTTCCATTGAACAAGAATCAACTATTTTTCCTACTGAGGCTATCAAGAATAATGATAGCCCCGAAAATACTCAATTGTTTTTGAAAATTTCTAAGGTTTTCACTTTTCTTTTAATAAAAGAATAATAATGCAAATATGCAAGAACTAGGAATGCAAAGCTACACATGAACTTACACAACATGCAAGGCAAACAAATCATTGCAAGGCATGAAATCATTGCGATTGTGGATGGAAGCACACAAGTGCTTGCATTGAAAGAATGGTTGAAGTGTGAGTAGAGTATCATTCCCACCTAAATTTTATTCACTAGCCAAAAGTCGTAATACTCAAATCAAGCCAAATTGGACCAATTTTCAAGAGTTGTAATGAGAATCAAAATCAACAAAGGAAGTAAATAAATAGCATGAAAATTATCAATAGAATGACTACTTAGTGTTTCAACTTCACCTAACTCTAGTCTAGGTCCAGTTTTACTTGTAATGAAATTAATTAAATTACATTCCTATATAGAATTCCAAATGCGCCTACCCCATCTCTTGATGCAACTAGGATGATGTTAACTTACTCTATCTCTAGGCTATTAACATTAAGGGATCAAGTATCATGTTCCGATTCTAATTGGAATATTTAGGATGATCAACTATCTCTTGATGCTCCTTACTAGTTAACGCACCTCTCAATGTCATGAAAACTAGACAAATGCTACTTTGGCATGCAAATAAATTCCACTCTCATGTTCATTATTCATTCTTGATCAATTTTGATTAGGGTTCTAGTCTAGTGGATGGTCCTACCGGGCTAGGGGATGTGTTGATCAATGGTCTGGGAGTTCCACCAAGTTCCAACACACTAGGTAGACCTAGAAAGTAACCTAGGTCAGATGTGGTAGTCTTGGAAGGCCCTCCAATGGCTAAGGTAGTAAATGGGAGGGGAAGAATTATAGGTGAAATGTGGGAAAGATCAGACTTACCTTCTCTTCCGTAGTGTGATGTATTTATAAGGGTCATGTTGCTAGTGGACATATTGGGCCGAGGATTTCTCGGTCAATCTACCGACCGCTAAGGTGCAATCACTTGGCCAAGGGTGGCTGGGGATGTCAGTCGGAGGAGAGTAGGATGAAGTACCCTAGTGGACATTACTTGGTTGTTCAATTGATTGAGATAGGTGGTGGTCAGTCGAGTAAATGGGGACCATGTGATCCGACCATGTATTACTGAGTTGGGTGATTCAACGAGTCAAGGGTGACTTCCCTATCACTTGTACCCCACTTTGTAAGAGACTAGTAAGGCCAAGAAGTAGAGAGAGAAGCTAGGTGTGTGGTGTGGTGAGTTGGTTGGAGTGAAAATATGATCGGATATCAATTGGAGGGGTGAGGGCTCATAGTTGGTTGTCCTCCAGTGAGAAGGATGGTTCGATCCTCATTGTCCCCCAAGCATAGGGAGGACTGTAGAAGCATAAGCGGGAAAGGGAAGTTTTTGAAATAAAGGAAATGGAGGTGGAGGGGGACATGTGTCATTTCCTTAGAGGGGCAGTTGGTCTTCCAAAAAGGAATGCGTGCAGAGTAATAATGAAAAATTAAATATGGTCAAAGTACTAATTTACCCCCGCATCCGGCCTTAAAGAAGCCGAAAGGGGGATGGTGCAGAGAAAAACTGATGCGTTTCTCTTTGGTGAAGTGTGAACGGCAAAGTGTGAGCATAGAACTTCCGGCAACCAACAGACCTCCTGTCACCTACATGCCTTTCTCTGCCACCAAAGAACTCATGGTGAGTCTCTATGTTGTTGGTTTGGCGATTTAAATTTGCGGGTTAGGTTAGGTCAAAGGGTTTCTGATGTCGACAGGATAATGCGGTGAGGGAAGTGGTGGTTGTACGGCGATTTCTGCCAGCTATGGTGTTGAGTGGCGGATTGAGACGGGATGATTGGTTCGGGTGTCTGCATGGCGCTTCCCATCAACAGGGGTTCCATGGGGAATGCCCGTTGCTGGAAATGGGTTAGGGAGCCTACATTTCAGCGAAGATCGGGAGACAATGGTGCGGGTTTGTCGACGCAAGTGTTGGGCTCGCCACCATGGGTGTTGGATTTGTCCCCGTGGGGTTTTGGTTTGGTGCACAGAGTGGTGAACGCGAAGGACATGGTGGGGGGTTTGTGGTGTGATGCATTTCCCGCCTTGGGGTGGGGGGGTGGGGGGGGGTGTTCGTGGGGAGTTGTGGGGGAGAGGGGTGAGGAGTTGGTAGTGCATGTGCAGTCGGAGTCGATCATGATAGGGACAGGGTAGTTGGTAGGGACAATAGTAAAGTTGGAGGACTAAAAAATGGTGGTTACTCTGTGATAGGTAAAGATGTCAACATCACAGATCCCGGAAGGTCACAACTACGGCCTTAACTTATGTATGGCCGATTTTACTGTGAATAGTGTGCGAAATGAAATTACAAGCAATAAACTAAAAGTGTTCAGGATCTCCATCACTTGAAATTTGATATTGAAAATGCAGGGGCTCTTTTGATTGGTAGGTCAAACTCTCCCTTCTCATGCCGTCGAAAGCTCTTACAGTGGTGCGGCTTGGACAAATGAGATCTAGATCGATGTTCGTCTACTTAAAGATCAAAATAGGGCATGCATTAAATGCTGACCCATTATCGATCATGACGCATCCCAACATGAACCCCCTGCACTTGCAGACAATGTGAAGCACTTTGATATGAACATATCCTTCGGAGGACAACTCATCATCTGTAAATGAGATATGATTGCATAATATAGAACCGATAACGTTCTCAACATATCTAGTGGTGATCTCCTTAGGAACTTTTGCTTCTGCCAATACTTTCAACAAGATTTCATGATGCAGCTTTGAATTAAGTAGAAACGCAAGAGTAATGTGATCCGGGGTCTTGTTTACTTGCTTTATTATCTTATACTCATTGGTCTTCAATACTTTCATGAAAGCCATAGCCTCCTTGTCGGTTGCCTTCATCTTTAACACTTCCTCAACATCCACTTCCACTGCCATGCCCTTGCCCTTACCTTTGTCACAAACCTCTGGGGTAGCATAACACCTCCCCAATGGGGTTATCCCGAGAACACCCTTATCTTATCTTCCTCAGGCTCAACTGTCCTCGATTCATAAATCCAAGGGACCCTCTTGTCATCTTCATAGGGGAAAGGTGTGCGTGGTTGAATCACTACTGGAGCTACAAATAAAGATCCCTCAGGGTTTGTGTATGTGACTTTTGTGGGCACATGATCAATCACGATTGGAGTGATGTGCTAATAATCTCTTCATCAATGCTTGTAGGGAGTAGATCAATCATATTGATTGATGGTCCTGGTGCAGTGGGTGACTCAGGATATGATTAGCATTTACATTTGGTGGCTTCATTACATTAAAAACAAGGTGGCTCGTGCCAATGAGATCTCGAACTCTGTGTCTCAAAATGAGACAATTGTCAGTGGAATGCCTAGTTGCCCCCACGTGAAACTCACAACTGGCATTCCAATCAGGATTTAGAGGCTGATAGTCCAATCTCCCAAGTTCTAGGACAATCTTTCTTTTCTCCTACGGTGCCTTAAACACTTTCGACAAAAAGGGGCAGGTAGTGGGGTGAATCAGTGACGATTCTTCTTCAGGGCATTTGGTGCAACCTGTGGGCTAGAGAATCTTGTGGGGTTGGCGTATTTCACAGTGCAGGCAATAAGGGCTGTGAAGGAGTTTGGGATGCCTGATGAGGTAGGTAGAGAATTGCATAGTGTAAAGTTGGGGTTGATAGTGCTTGTGGGTCAGATACACTATGCTCACAGCCGTATCCCTCTTTTTGGAGGCTTCTTATGACTTTCAACTCCACTCTTCTTAAAGGGATCATCAATCTTTCCCATCTTAATCCCATCCTCCACTCTTCCCCCAACATTAATCAAGTTAGCAAATGTAGACGAGGCGTGGTTTAGCAATTATGAGTAATATGGGCCCTTCAAGATGCTAATAAATAGCAAAATGGCCTCACTATCAAATAACAGTGGATGAACTTGGGCTTATTTTGCCCTCCATTCTTGAGCAAATTTATGAAATGTTTATCCCGACTCCATCTTCGTTCTCTGGAGCTTGAGGCAAGTTGGTGCAATGCCAATGTTGAATTTGTACTGTTGTAGAAATAGGTTTGCCAAATTATCCCATTAGGAAACATTCTTTTCCTCGGGATCAGTGAACCACGTCAAGGCCACCCCTTTTAAGCTCTCCTGAAAAGTCAGTGCCATCATATTTGTCAAGTTCTAGCATCTTGAACTTTTTGGAATGCACATATTGGGAAAGAGGCACAAATTTGAATATCCATTGTTCCCATACTGGTCGAGACCCTGGATGGCTTTCATCTTCTCCTCCACCATTTTTAGTTGGCATTCCTGCTGTCTTCTCAGATGAGAGGACGTTGATTGTGAGTGGAGTTGGAGATACACCCTTAGAGATGGGGGTAGGAGTGGGATTGGCCATTTGTGAGATGGGTGGAGTTTGGTTAGGAAGGTTTTGTATGGGAGGTGGAGCTTGGAGGCACAGGCTTAGCAATAGGAGAAGAGGCAGACTCTTGGGTCTGAGCAAGTGGAGGCGTCAGATTTGTGGCACCAGTCACTTGAGCTTCGAGTAGTGCCATGAGTTGAGTCATCTGGGTTTCATATTTGCCGTGGCATTCTCAAACTGTGTAATCCTTTGTTTGATGTGGCTAACAAGTGTCGCAGGTGGTTGACCCTGGTCTTGATGTTGTTAGTCCTACATTGTGTTCGAATAAGGCTTTTGCCAGCCAGCACTCAATGTATCATCAAAAATGGAGAAAGAGAAAGAAAACAAAAAGAAAAGAAAGAAGTGTAAGCCATCCGAACATTAACTGAGTCAGAATGCATGGGGGGAAATCTCTAGTAGATTGCCATCCATAACGATAGGAGTAGCTTGATTACATATCCAGTAGACAAGAAAGCATAAACAGAAACATTTAAACAAAATTTCAAACATCTATAAATTGCCTAATGCGTGCTCTAAGCTCATTGAGTGCTTCCAAGGCTTGTTCCTTGGTTTTTACATAAGTAAATGATAGAAATTTGGAAAACTTTTGAACTTTCTTTGCCTTCTTTTTAAAATTCTCCAAAGGAGCCTCAACTATGCTACCTGTGTGTCACAGTTAGCAATCTCCCTTTAAGCTTGAGTGAGCTCGTCGTGCATCTCATCCCTTTCCCACTTTAAGGTGAGCACGTTGTTCATCCATGCTCTAGTGCGCCCATCTAGCTTGGTAACCAGTTCTTCGTATATGCAATGGGCTCCCTTGAATCATCATGTGGCTTTGGGCCCAACTTCTCCTCGGGATTGACATGCATGTCTTCTCGACTGCCATAGAACCAGTAGATGTAATCTCGGGTGGCCATGTGTTCCTTCTCCTCTCCTATGGGATCGGTTGGTGCGTCTATCAGATATTCAATGTGAGTCGCCCATAAATCAAGGAGTCTTTTCATAGTCGTTTTGCGTATGTCCAGAGATATCATCGAGTCATGCCAATCATATGCTTAAAGATTGGCCACCAAGAGATCTAACGTGGCTCATAAACTAAAGTTGTAAAAGTGCCGGACACCCTCTCAAAGTCCCTCATCCCCTCTCTGTCACGAAGCTTAAGGATCTCATGGTTTTGGCCAAGAAACTTCGGCCTCCTACCACTTGGAGGACAATGTTGGCTAATGCCACGTCTATGAGTGTTAAAGATGTCAGAAATAGGGGGTTCCAAATATCAAGAGCAAAAAGCTATGTATCACATTTAGTCGAAATTGACCTTCTCTAGTCGTTTTGTATATGAAATCCAGCCATTTTATAAGATTTTCAATAGATAAATCATTTCCACCATTAAGACCAAGCTCCTAGCTAATCTCCAATTTCTTAACTCCCAGGAGTTGTGAGGAGGAAACAGCATCGGTTGTGATGATATTAGGTGTCACGGGACCAATGTGGGGGTTGAATTTTTCTGTGTCTTGCTGGCATCAACACTCCACTTGTCGACTGTCACGGGGCCAATGTGGCTCACAAATTTTTCCGCACCCCGCTAGGTGTCGACACACCGTTTGTCGACCAGCCACACACACACCATGCGTACCGTCGAGGCCAAACCAATCAGGGAACCAAAGAAGCAACACCGAGTGACACAAGAACACAATTGGGAAAACGCAACTCGTATTCACATCTATTACAAGTACACGAAAAACCCAATCCCAGATCAGAACACTTACACGCAACCTCACAAGCTTATGCCTCACAGCCTCTTACTGCTTGCACTCCTACTCGTCTCGTGTCTTCCCTCAAGAACACCGGGTTGCTGCCCAACTCGACTTCCACTCCCTTGGAATCTCGGGCTCGTTGTGCTCCTCGACTGATCTGGTCGCTTTTGGTTCTCTCCTCGCCTCTGCTTGGAGTCTGGTGTCTCTTGCCTCTTCTGGTCCCCTTTTCCTTAATGAGGCCGACTCCCTTTTATAGAGGAGCCGAGCAAATCTTCCCTGGCAACAGATGGAAGGATCCCTTGATTCTCTCAATCATATCTTGACCTGTTGAATCCTGGTTGTTGACCTACAATTCTTCAAGATTGCCTCCATGACAGATTGACTGCCATATCCCGGGAAGATCTTCCCGGATTTCCCTGGATTGACTTGGTGCCAGCTTAGCCTCGTCGTCCAGGTTCATCCCCTCTAGGGTCCACGTCCCTGACCCCTTCCTAGGATCACGGTCGCCTGATTGCACGTCCAGCAGTGCTCGCCTGGTCGAGGACTTAGCCGATCCCCACAAGTCGTCAACTCCCCTGCCGCTAAGTGTTGAGCCTCCCTTAGCTTCTGCCGGGCCTGTTGAGGTATGTGCACTCCTAGAGTGCCCTTGCGCGGTTGTATCAGGTTCCATGAACCTCCTAGAGCTTGGCACCGTGCCTTGCTCGTGGGCATCCTCACTGTCCACCCGCGCATCCACCGTCTTGTGCATTGTGGCACTCCCTTGCCACAATCTGGTCCTTTGGCACACTGCCAAGCCTTTGATCGACCATCCTCTTCACAAGTGCCTTCGTGCACGCTTGTGTGACCATCTCCCGACTTGCTTGCTTCATGGACTTGCAATTCTCTCAACACCATGCACTTGGTTGCCCGCGCATCCTTGCGTGCAGGCTTATGCACCACCACTACCCCGAGGCATGGCCTGTGGTGTGCATCCTCCGGGGCTTGAGCTCAAGGGTCTAACAAACCTCCCCCACCCAAGGGATTCGATGCCCTCGTCGAATGAGACTCTCGGTACCGCCGGATGAGGTCCTCGTACTACCATAGTGTAACATCCTTCTCCCAAGTCGCCTCTGACTCGGGTAGGTCCTTCCACTTGACCAAGTACTCTGTCCTCCTGACCAAGTACTCTGTCCTCCTGTTCATCTCAGCACTCGGTGATCAAGTATGCCTTCCACCTCCTTGTCAAGTTCCTTCCTCACGGTGAGAGGGGCGCACTTCACCTTGTTGCGCTCCGGATGCTCCTCATCTCTATGGTAAGGCTTAAGGAAACTGACGTGGAATGTCGGGTGCACCTTCATCCTCTCTGGTAGTGCTAGCCGATAGGCTACTAGCCCGACTCTCTTGATCACTTCAAAGGGTCTGTCATACCGCTGGAACAAGCCCTTATGCCAGCGCTTGCTCGTGATCTTCTTCCAGATCTGTGGGGTGAGCTTCAACATCACTAAGTCCCCCACCTGGAACTCCAGCGGCCTCCGATTCCTGTCTGCATACTTCTTCATTCGCCTGGCAGCTTTGGCGAGGCTATCTCTCGCCTCTTCAAGCATCTCCTGCTTGTTGCGCGTGAATCGATATGCGGCCGGGCATGGCCCTTCCTTGCGCTGCAACGCCACCTCCTGCGGTGTTAGCGGTTGGTAGCCCATTGCTAACTCAAACGGGCTATGACCTGTTGCAGAGGAGCGGTTCAAGTTGTAGGACAACTGAGCCGAGTCAAGCAAGTGTAGCCAATTCCGTTGACTTGCTGAGACATAGTGCCTCAAAGACTTCTCCAGCAGCGCATTCACTCGTTCTGTCTGGCCATCCGTTTGTGGATGATTGGCCGTCGAGAACTTCAGTTCGGATCCTAGCAGTCCGAACAAGCATGTCCAGAAGTTGCCTATGAACCGAGTGTCTCGGTCACTCACGATCTCCGTCGGTACTCCAAAGAGCTTCACCACGGAGCGATAGAAAGCCTCAGTTGTGCAATTCTTGGTCACGGGGGTGAAAATCGCGTACTTGGAGAATCTGTCCACGACCACCATCACCGCCGTATAACCCTTCACCTCTGGAAATCCGGACACAAAGTCCATGGAAATTGATACCCAAGGCTTCTCTGGCACTGCCAAGGGTTGTAGGAGATCGGCCTCTGCTCGCCTCTCCACCTTGTCTTGTTGACAAACGAGACAAATCTTGATGTATAACTCAACGTCGTCGGCCATCTTTGGCCACACATAGGACCTGGACAACAGGGCTAGCGTCCGCTCCCGACCTGGATGTCCAGCCCAAGGACTGTTGTGACTCTCCTTCATCAGCTGGTAGCGCAATCCCTCTCCACTAGGGACAAGCAAACGGCCACCTTTGCCATAAAGCAGCCCATCTTCCGGCCAATACCGCCTCACCGTCCCGTCCTTGACTTGCTCCACTAGGAGTTGATAGGTCTTGTCCCCTAGTGTAGCGATCTTGACTTCCTGGAGGAATTCGGAGGTTACTTGAGTCAAAGCCACCACCTGGTCTGAAGCCTTCCGACTGAGGGCATCCGCCACTAGGTTGTGCCTCCTCGGTCGGTGTTCCCACTCGAAGTCATACTCCGCTAGGAACTCTTGCCACCGCGCTTGCCTTGGTGACAACTTCGGTTGTGACTTGAAGAATGTATTGGCGACGTTGTCCATCTTGACCACGAATGTGGTTCCCAGCAGGTACACTCACCACACCCTCAAGCAATGCACCATAGCCAGCATCTCCTTCTCGTGTGCTGAGTAGCACTGTTCAGCCAGCTTCAACTTCCAACTCTCGAACGCCACGGGATGTCCGTCTTGCACGAGAACTCCTCCTACAGCACGATCTGAGGCATCCGTATGCACCTCAAATGGCCTCTCAAAGTTCGGGAGCTTGAGCACGGGCTCCGTCACAATGGCGGTCTTCACCTTGGAGAACGCCACTTCACAATCCTTGTCCCATGTCCACTTCTGCTCTTTCCTCAGCAGATCAGTCAAGGGACTCACCTTCTTTGAGTACCCCTTGATAAACTTGCGGTAGTAGTTGGCCAGCCCCAAGAAACTCCGCAATTCGGTCACCGACTTGGTGGAGGCCAATCCTGGATCGCCTACACCTTCTTGGGGTCCATCCGCACCTGCCCTTGGCCGATCACATGGCCAAGGAATCAGATCTCCTGCATGCCAAACTCGCACTTCTCCCTCTTTACATATAGGGAGTGTTGCCTAAGCCACTCAAAAACAGCCTGCAAGTGCTGCACATGTTGTGCCAAGTCCCTGCTATACACGACAATATCGTCCAAATAGACGACCACAAACTGATCTAGCATGTCGTGAAACACATCATTCATCAAGTTGCAGAATGTGGCAGGAGCATTGGTTAAATCGAATGGCATTACCAGGAATTCAAAGGATCCATAACGAGTTACCATTGTGGTCTTGGACTCGTCTCCTTTGGCGATGCGGACTTGCCAATATCCTGAACGCAAGTCAAGCTTGGAGAAGACCCTCGCCTCACCTAGGCGATCAAATAGGTCTGCAATCAAGGGCACCGGGTACTTGTTCTTTACCGTGACCTTGTTCAATCCACGGTAGTCAACACATAGTCGGAGAGAGCCATCCTGCTTCTCCTGGAATAACACTGGGGCTCCATAAGGGGCTTTGGAGGGCTGGATCTTTCCACCATCCAGCAACTCGGTCAGCTGACTCCGCAGCTCTACCAGCTCCTTCGGGGACATCCAGTGCGGGGCTTTGGCTGGGGGAACGGTGCCTGACAGTAGTTCTATCTTGTGATCTACTGCTGGGCGTGGCGGTAGCCCTCCTGGCAACTCCTCCGGCATCACATCCTGGAATTGCTCGAGCACTTCCACAACCTCGTGTGGGATCTCCTGGTCCGCCTCCATCCCCTGCACGTCCACTTCCCTGATAGCCACAAGGTAAGTGGGATACCCCTTCTTCATTCCTCATGCCAATTGCATTGCAGATACCTTCTCCGTGGCTACCTCCTCGGAGCGTGCAAGGCCTCGGTATCCTTGCACAAAACAGGGTCGTCGTGGATCTCCAATGACAATGCCTCCCACATGAGGCATGATGGTGATTGCTGCATTTGCAAAGAAGCTATTCCCAAGGATGAGGTTGTAATCATCCAGAGGAACCACCATCAGATCGACTGTACCCTCCCAAGCCTCTATCTTGATGGGCACATCCCTTGCCAACCCGCCCATTGGTTGGCTCTTGGAGTTCACCGCCTTCAATCGGCTGTGAGAGCGCTCCACTCGCAACTCCAAGGTTCGTATCATCCGATCTGATACGAATGTGTTGGTGGCGCCAGTATCCACCAAGGCTGACATCTGCCTGCCATTCAAGGTTACATCCACGAACAATAGACTGTGGCGTACCTTAGGACGCTCACTCCGCATAGCGCCGAGGGCTTGCAATGGGGCAACACGCTGCACTTGGTCCTCGTCGGAGTCATTCGACTGTAGGGTAGTAACCTTCCCCTCCCGCTTTGGGCACTCCTTTGCCCTATGGGGTCCGTTACATATGAAGCAGCCCGGGTGCGTCCGAGGGTCCTTCCTTCCGTTGGCTCCCTCGATCACCTTCGCCTTCCCTTTGTCTGGTCGGGTCAGCTGCTTCTCCTTGCCCTTCCCTGACTTCCCGGCCAGGTAGGACTTGGACTTCTTGTCCTTGTCCGTGTGCTGGGCCTTCTTGCTCCCCTCCTCGGCACGAGCAATCCGTAAGTCCAGCAGTGCGTCCGCTGCAGCTAAGGCAGAAGGAAGGTCTCTTACCCCTTGCCTCCTTAGCTCGAGTTGAGCCCAAGGTTGCAATCCCTTCAGGAACGTGTACAACTTGTCCGTCTCTGACATGTCCGTCACGTCCAGCATCAGCGCGCTAAACTCCTTCACATAGTCCTACACTGATCCGTTGTGCCTCAGCTTGGCCATCGCATCCCGAGCAAGCCATGCTGTGTTGCTCGGCAGGAATTGCTCCTTCAGCTCCTTCTTCAGTGCCTCCTAGGTCTCAATTCGTGGTCTGCCTACACTGATATCATCTTGGACTCAGGTCCTCCACCATAGCTTCGCATCCTTGGCAAGGTACATGGTGGTAATTGTCACCTTCTCGGCGTCGGGGATCTTCACAGCAGCGAAGTAGTTCTCCATATCTCATATGAAGTTCTCTAGATCCTTGGAACTCCTTGTTCCTTCAAACGCCTTTGGCTCCGGGACCTTCATCTTCTCACGAGGCTCATTCGATGGCCCCGCCTGGGACACGAGTTGTCGCTTGATCAGGACCACATCATCCTTCAGGGTCACCACATCAAGCCTGATCTCCTTCAGCAGATCAGTCACGGTCCCTCCAAGATCGTCGCCTTCGCCGACGTTGTCCTCCAAAGCAGCAACTTGGGGTTCCGGCATAGCGGTCGGGTCTGCTCGTCCAGTGAGCTCTGCAATACGGCCTTCCAGTGCCGCCAATCGCTCCCGCAACGCTTCCATCGCCTTGGTCCACACGGTTGCTGATTGTAGGGTACACGTGGTCTTTGACAAAGGGGCTCCTCCACCCGAACGCAGCAGCACTCACATGGGTACTCCGGCTGGTCACGGGCAGAACCTCGGCTCTGATACCAACTGTCACAGGCAGATGCGGCTCACAAATTTTTCCGCACCCCGCTAGGTGTCGACACACCGTTTGTCGACCAGCCACACACACACTGCGCATACCGTCGAGGCCAAACCGATCAGGGAACCAAAGAAGCAACACCGAGTGACACATGAACACAATTGGGAAAACGCAACTCGTATTCACATCTATTACAAGTACACGAAAAACCCAATCCCAGATCAGAACACTTACACGCAACCTCACAAGCCTTTGCCTCATAGCCTCCTACTCGTCTCGTGTCTTCCCTCAAGAACACCGGGTTGCTGCCCAACTCGACTTCCACTCCCTTGGAATCTCGGGCTCGTCGTGCTCCTCGACTGATCTGGTCGCTCCTGGTTCTCTCCTCGCCTCTACTTGGAGTCTGGTGTCTCTTGCCTCTTCTGGTCCCCTTTTCCTTAATGAGGCTGACTCCCTTTTATAGAGGAGCCGAGCAAATCTTCCCTAGCAACAGATGGAAGGATCCCTTGATTCTCTCCATCATATCTTGACCTGTTGAATCTTGGTTGTTGACCTGAGATTCTTCAAGATTGCCTCCATGACAAATTGACTGCCATATCCCGGGAAGATCTTCCCGGATTTCCCTGGATTGACTTGGTGCTAGCTTAGCCTCGTCGTCCAGGTTCATCCCCTCTAGGGTCCACGTCCCTGACCCCTTCCTAGGATCACGGTCGCCTGATTGCACGTCCAGTAGTGCTCGCCTGGTCGAGGACTTAGCTGATCCCCACAAGTCGTCAACTCCCCTGCCGCTAAGTGCTGAGCCTCCCTTAGCTTCTGCCGGGCCTGTTGAGGTATGTGCACTCCTAGAGTGCCCTTGCGCGGTTGTATCAAGTTCCATGAACCTCCTAGAGCTTGGCACAATGCCTTGCTCGTGGGCATCCTCACTGTCCACCCGCGCATCCACCGTCTTGTGCATGGTGGCACTCCCTTGCCACAATCTGGTCCTTTGGCACACTGCCAAGCCTTTGATCGACCATCCTCTTCACAAGTGCCTTCGTGCACGCTTGTGTGACCATCTCCCGACTTGCTTGCTTCATGGACTTGCAATTCTCTCAACACCATGCACTTGGTTGCCTGCGCATCCTTGCGTGCAGGCTTATGCACCACCACTACCCCGAGGCATGGCTTGTGGTGTGCATCCTCCGGGGCTTGAGCTCAAGGGTCTAACATCGACCAACCACACACTGCACGTACTGTCAAGATTGTTGGATCACAAAACCACAAAAGCAACGAAGAGGAACACAATAACACAATTGAGAAAAACGTAACTTGTATTAATATGTATATCGTAATTACACGAAAACCCAACCCATATTAGAATAGTTACACACAGTTACATGAGTATATGCCTTACAGCTTCTCATTGCTTGCACTCCCCACTCGCCTCGTGCCTTCCCTCAAGAATACTTGACTGCTTGCTCTGACTCTACTCTTACCCTCTTGGAATCTATGGCTTTCTGTGTTTCTCTCTTCTCCTCTAAGAATTCTCTCTTCTTTGAATTTGAATGAGAATGAGATTGAGCCCTTTTATATAGAGGAGCCTAATAGACTGGATATGGCAGTTGATATTCTTAAATCCCTTGATTCTCTCCATCAGATCTCGATCCGTCCAATCTTGGCCATTGATTTACAATATCCAAGATTGTTTCCATAACATACTGATTTTTAATATCTCGAAAGAATCTTTCCCCGATTGTTTATTTGACTAGATATGGATGACTTGGTGCCAACTTAGCATCATTGATAGATCCACTCTCCCGTAGGGCACACATCCATGGTCAACTCCCTCAATCACGATTGTCTGATCAAGAATGCAGAATCCAATGGTGTTTGAACATGGTCAAGGACTTATCCGATCTCCATGAGTAGTCGGGTCACTAGCCACTAAGTGTTGAGCATTACTAAGGTGCTCCTCAGCTTCTGCCATGCATATTGAGTAGTGCACACTTCTTGAGTGCCCTCACTCGATCACATCTTGTCCACCGAGCATCCTTGAGTATAGTGACGTGCCTTGCTTGTGGACATCATCACCACCCATACACTCACTTGCCCACTTGTGAATGTGATACCTTATGGCCACTCTTTGATCCCTTAGCCACTTTGACAAGCATTGATCGATTGTCTGCTCCATTGGTGCATCCACACACACTAGCGCAACCATCTCCATACTTACCCTCATGTGGATCCACAATTCATCCCAACACCAAGCACATGTTTGCCCGCACATCCTCGCATGCTTGTGATGCACTATCATTGCCTTGAGGTATAGCTTGTGGTATACATTCTCCAGGGTTAGAACTCAAGGGTCTAACATTAAGATTGATGGTTCCTCAGCTTTAGTTGGATACTCCTAACAATTCACAATATTCTTCTAAGTTGGAGCCACTTTGGTATGATTGATCATGAAGACCGCATTGTCCTTATGCCAAAAACTTATTTAGGCCTCGAGTAATCTCTAATCAACCTAAAAATTAACCAATCTCGTGACATCCCCAACTCATCCTTGATACATGCTTGTTTTGGTTGAGAAAGGGTGTCCCAAAGTCGATTGGTTTCCTCAAATTAGGCACATGAAGCGGTTGAGGTGCGGACATTTAGATCGTAGCTCCATTTCTTACCAAAATGGGAATTAGGCGACGTTTTAAATAAATTAGTATGAATGGCATTCTACTAGGTTTTGCTCTAAGAAAACATGATGCACATGCAATTATTGAAACCAATCCATTGGTTACATACGGCTACATGCAAACAAGCCACCTAGACACCTCTCAGTGTACGGTAATTATAGAGAGAATAAATAAACTTACACCTAAAAAAGAAAACAACCCATTCCCAAAAATATATCAAAATCATAAATACAAAAGAAGGCCCTACGTAATCTAGGATGACTAGCCTAAGGGCCTAATCAAAATTACAATCGAAAGCACGATGAGGAAATTTAATGCCACGCATGTGGGTTTGGATCTACGTTGATACTACCTAGAGAGGTGGGGGTTCTCGACCCATAGTTTCCTCCCCTTCACGAGTGTCGGACTTGCGGTGTTGAGCAAGGGTCTTTTAGGGTTGTACTGGAGATCTCGGACCGCTTCAGGCGTTGCCCTACTCAGAATCTCTCTATCTAACCTTATGGACCTAGAAGATCACTCTAGGTTTTGAGTGTTTCAGGATCCTAAGAGTAATATGAATGTAATAAGTGTGAAAAATAAACGGCTAAAACATTTATAACAATATATACGAAAAAAGCTAACCAAGTAAGATAATCACATGAGACAAGCTAAGCAAATAAGATATATCACATGAAACACGAGAGGTAAACAAGGTATTTCAAACAAATAAGCAAGGCAAGTAATAGAAACGACACCCTTGGACTCGAACCCTCTTATGAAAACCAATCCCCGGTGGAGTTGTCAATTTGTTACTATCCCTTTTTGGGATTACGACTTCAAGGCTAAGGGTGAAATTGGAAATATAGAGTCGTCACCAATTGTTTAATAATTGAATTCTAAGATAGATTAGAAGCCTACAACCACAAAACAAAATAGAAATGTAGAGAACTGTGAAATCAAGACTGAGCAGTAACTTTGCAGCAAAATGCCGAGCTAAAATTGGTAAAATCAAGCTGAAACAATGGAGTGAGCAATGCAGAGGAAACATTGAAAAGATAGCAACACCTAAAAGCACTTGAACGAGAGTTATCAAACTCTATCGCAACAATGAGGTGCTGCACTGGAGAGTTTAGATCAAGGAGCTAGCAGCTGTTGGGTGGAGTGCTGTAGCTCCGAATGCTTTGACCTGAGAAACCATAAGAATGGAACCTCAGATAAAAATGCGATAACAAGAAGAAAATGGCACAACAAATAGTCAATTTGATGAGCTACCAAAACTGAAACAAAAGCATCAAGTGCGACCTCAACTGAACAAAACAGCAAAAGGCAGTGAGCAGCACCAATGACAAAAGGGCAACGAACATTAGCGACAAATGAGACGATGAACAGCAGCAACATAAGCAATAGATGCACAAAGAATTGGAATGAGAGCAGCAGTAACAGAATCGCACAGAAACTAAACAAAAGTAGCAGCAACGAAAGCAATAGATGTGCAAAAGTACAAAACAAGAGTAGTATCAACAAAATAGCCCAGAAACTGAACAAAAGCAGCAGCAAGAGAAACCATAGGTGTGTGGAAGCAGAAACAATAGCAACAGGGGATTGAAGGAAGACATATATTGGTTCTTAGTTCAATTGCAGCTGCAACTTCTAGAGGCACCAAGCCATCGAATAATAGCAGCAGTAGCAAACAGGAGATCTGAGCTACAGTAGGGGCGAGCAAGAGGCGGCCATCTGCAGCTCGAGGAGGACAGCAATCTGCAGCAAAGGAGTAGCATGAGAAAGTGCCCCTGCAGCTCAAGGACTTCGGTAGACAGCAGCAGAGTGGGAGCCGCAATAGTAGTTGTTGAGGAACAGCAAGTCGAGCAAGAGGCAAGTGTTTGTAGCTTCAGCAGAACAGTAGTAGGTCAGGCTGGAGGCGGGCATCCATAGCTTGAGGAGGACAGCAAGCCGCAGTAGAGGAGCAGTAGGAGAAGGGCATTTGCAACTTGTGGAGGATAGCAAGCCACAACAGAGGAGTAGCAGGTGAAGTCATGCCTGTACCTCGAGGAGCACAGCAAACCGTAGTAGATTAGGAGCCACAGCAATAGCTGTTGAGGAGCAATTGGTCGAAAGAGGCATGAACGGAGGAGGAAGCTTAGAGTAGAGCCCTGTCCTGTGTTTTTATTCGAGCGCCCACATGAAAGGAGCTCACTGCCCCTTTAAGCCCTACGATTGCTATTTATATCCTTCCTCTTTTTCTTTTCTTTTCTCTAATTGAATCATTTTTCAGACAAGATTCGTTAAGTTTTGAACCCTAAGGAAAGAGAAGTTCATGAAATGCTCCTTGGATTTGTATGAATTGTATTTTCAACCCAAACTCCCCAATTAATGTGTGAGAGCTAGAATAGTCTCAATTTTATTTTAAAATTGGATTGTCTCTAAGTTAGTTTTTCTTATGAAGTATTTTTCTTTAATTTACTTTGATGATCGAATTGTTGGAAGCCACCTCATCACCGTTTACCATGTATGCACTTTTATGGTTTCACATAAATTTATTTGATGGAAAAATTGACATTATACTAAACATGTCATAATATCTAAAGTTTAGGCACTTTTAAGTTAATTAAAAAAGTTTGTGCTGGAGATACCTCATTTTTATTTGGGAAAAGATTGAGACTTCTTGATAGATATCTGACTTAGTAGATTTTACATATATATATATAATTAATTATATATTAAAGGAAAACTTGGTTTTCTTTAGTACATGTAATAGGTATCAAAGCATTAGAGTATGACTCTAAATTTTTAGTTTGTGAAAACGCAAGGTTTTAAGTATTAAATTAATGAAACGTTAATTAATTTTATATATGATCAAAGGTTAATCATAATGGGTACAAATTGGCATTAGGATATTTGAAGGTCTAAGTTTTGTACATATATTAATTAATGAATAATTTGATCAATAGTTAGTCAAATCACAAAACCTTATTAGATATATGTGATATATATTTAATTTAATTGAAAAATAGTTTTCAACTAAATTTATTAATTTATAGATTTATTTTTATCATAATATTTTTAGGGATGTGATTGCATGATCAATAACACCGCTTAGATTTCCTAATGCTTATGTAATATGCATGAAATGGTGGTCATGGATTAGTTCATCTAATGAATGCATCTCTATTTCAATTTTTGGTAAATATGGCATGCGCCCCTTGTCTTACCTAAACTTTTCTCTGGGTTGTATTTCTTCTTTCCCTCCAAATATATTTCCTGTTAGACCCTTGAGCTCTAACCCCGGAGAATGCATACCACAAGCCATACCTCGGGGTGGTGTAGCACATAGCAGGCACATGAGGAAGTGCATACAGTCATGTGTGAGGTGTTGGGATAAATTGCAGGTCCATGAGCAAGCAAGTATGGAGATGGTCATGTAGGTGTGCGCAAAGGCACTGGTGGAGCAAATGATCAATCAAGGCTTAGTAATGGGGCTGAGGGATCAAAGGGCAGCCATGGAGTGTCATAGTTCACAAGTAGGCAAGTGCGCATATGGTTGCTGATGATGTCTATGAGCAAGGCACAATGCTACGCTCAAGGATCCTTGACGAACAAGATGTGATCGAGCAAAGGCACTCAAGGAGTGCACACTACTTGATATGCATGGCAGACGTTGAGAGGATGCTCAACACTTAGCGCTTGGTGATTTGACTACTTGTGGAGATCGGATAAGTCCTTCACCATGTTTGAGCACCATTGAACGTTGCAATCCCAATTAGACGACTATGATCATGGGAGGCAATCATGGACATGGGCCCTTGAGGAGAGTGGATCAGATTGACAATGCTGAGTTGGCACCATGTTATCCATACCTAGTCAAACAGACAATTGGGAAAAGATTCTCTTGGGATATGACAAATCAATCTGTCATGGAAAGAATCTGGGAGATTGTAGATCAATGGCTGAGATTGGACAGATCAAGATCTGATTGAGAGAATCAAGGGATTTAGATATATCGGTTGCTATATCTAGTCCGCTAGGCTCCTCCATATAAAGGGGGCTTAGTCTCATTCTTAGAGACATCCAGAATTCTGAGAGGAGAGACATAGAGAGCTAGAGACTCTTAGAGAGTGGAAGCCAAGTCAGGGAAAGTAGTCTAGTGTTCTTAGGAGGAGGCACGAGATGGGTGGGAAGTGCAAGCAGTGAGAGACTGTGAGGCATATACTCATGTGACTGCATGTAAATGTTTTGATATGGGTCGGGTTTTTGTGTTCTTGTGATATATGTGAATACAAATTACATTTTTTTTCCAATTGTGTCCTTGTGTTGCTTTTTATGGTTCTATGATTAAACGATCTCAATGGTACATGTGGTGTGTGGTTGGTTGGCAAGTAGAGTGTTGACGCCAATGGGATGCGGAAATATTTGTGCCCCGCATTGGTCCTATGACAGTGGTATCGGAGTTGCATTTGGGTTGAAAAGATCCATTGTCAAAGACCACGCGTACCTTACGATCAGCAATTGTGTGGACTAGAGTGATGGAAGCGTTGCGGGAGTGATTGGCGGCACTTGAAGGCTGCATTGCAAAGCTTAATGAATGAACAGACCCAGTTGCTATGCTGGAACCATGCGCTGTTGCTCTAGAGGACAATGTTGGTGAAGGCGACGATCTTGGTGGAATCGTAACTGATCTGCTGAAAGAGATCAAGCTTGATGTAGCGACTCTAAAGGATGATGTGATCTTGAACAAGTGGCAACTTGTGTCCTAGGTAGGGCTAATGACTAAGCCTTGTGGGAAGATGAAGGTCCCTAAACCAAAGGCGTTTGAAGGGACTAGCAGTTCCAAGGATCTCGAGAACTTCATATGGGATATGGAGAACTACATCGCTGCTGTGGATATCCTAAATGCCGAGAAAGTGATGATCACCACCATGTATCTCATGAAGGATGCAAAGCTATGGTGGCAAACATGGGTCCAAGATGATATTGGTGCTGGTAGACCTCAAATTGAGACTTAGGAGGCACTGAAGAAGGAGCTGAAAGAGCAATTCCTGCCAAGCAACACTGCATGGCTTGCTTAGGATGCATTGGCCAAGTTGAGGCACAGTGGACCAGTGTGAGACTACGTGAAAGAGTTTAGCGCACTAATGCTAGACGTAACAGATATGTCAGAGACAAACGAGCTATATATGTTCCTAAAGGGATTGCAACCTTGGGCTCAACTTGAGCTAAGGAGGCAAGGTGTGAAAGACCTTCCCTCTACCTTAGTTGTGGTAGATGCATTGTTGGACTTACACATTACTCATGCTAAGGGTGGGAGCATGAAGGCCCTGCATAAGGACAAGGACAAGAAGTCCAAGTCCAATGTGAAAGGGAAGTTAGAGAAGGGTAAGGACAAGCAGCTGACTTGACCGGACAAAGGGAAGGTGAAAGTGATCAAGGGTGCCAATGGGAAGAAAGACCCTCATACACACCTGGTTGTTTCATTTGCAATGGACCCCACCAGGCAAAGGAGTGCCCAAAGAGGGAGGTGAAAGTTATTGCCCTGCGATCGGATGACTATGATGATGACCTCATGCAGCGTGCTACCCCACTTCAGGCCCTTGGCACTATGCGAAGTGAGCGCTTGAAGGCAAACCACCATTTGCTATTTGTGGATGTGACCTTGAATGGTTGGTAGATATTAGCCTTGGTGGATACTTAAACCACCAACACATTTGTATCTGATCGAATGGTACACCACTTGGAGCGCTCTCAAAACCATTTGAAGGTGGTGAACTCCAAGAGCAATTGATGGGCGGGTTGGCAAGAGATGTTCCCATCAAAATAAATGCATGGGAGGGTACGATCAATTTGATGGTGGTTCCTTTGGATGATTACGGTCTCATCCTTGGAAATAGCTTCTTTGCAGATGCATCAATCACCATCATGCCTCATGTGGGAGGAATCGTAATTGGAGATCCATGACAACCCTACTTCGTGCAAGGATACAAAGGCCTTGCAAACTCCAAGGAAATAGCCATGGAGAATGTGTTTGCAATGCAATTAGTATGTGGAATGAAGAAGGGGTATCCCACTTACCTTGCGGCTATTAGGGAAGTGGAAGTACAGGAGGAAGAGGTGAACCCTAAGATTCCACATGAGATAGTGGAAGTACTCGAGCAATTGTAGGATGTGATGCATGAGGAGTTGCCAAGAGGGCTACCTCCACACCAAGTGGAAGATCATAAGGTTGAGTTGTTGCCAAGCACAGCTCCCCTTACCAAAGCCCCATACCGGATGTCTCCGAAGGAGGTAGTAGAGCTGCGGAAGTAGTTGACCAAGTTGCTAGATGCCAAGAAGATCCAACAATCTAAAGCCCCTTATGGAGCCCTAGGGTTGTTCCGAGAGAAGCAGGACAGCTCTCTCTAATTATGTGTTGACTACCATGGACTAAACAAGGTCATAGTAAAGAACAAGTACCGATGCCCTTGATTGATACTTGTTTGATTGCCTAAGTGAGGTGATGGTGTTCTCCAAGCTCGACTTGCGTTCAAGGTATTGGCAAGTCCACATTGCCGAAGGAGACAAGTCCAAGACTATGATGGTAACTTGTTATGAATCATTTGAATTCATGGTAATACCCTTTGGTTTAACCCTTGCAACGTTTTGCAACTTGATGAATGATGTGTTTCATGACATGTTGGACCACTTTGTGGTAGTATATTTGGACGGCATTGTTGTGTAGAGTAGGGACTTGACACAACATGTGCAGCACTTGTGGGCTATTTTTGAATGGCTTAGGCAATGCTGCCTATATGTCAAAAGGGAGAAGTGCGAATTTGGCATGCAAGAGATCTGAAATCTGGATCATGTGGTTGGCCAAGGACAGGTGTGGATGGACCCCAAGAAGGTGCAGGTGATCCGGGATTGGCCTCCACCCAAGTTTGTGTCTGAGTTGTGGAGTTTCTTAGGACTAGCCAACTACTACCACAAGTTTATCAAGGGGTACTCAAAGAGGGTGAGTCCCTTGACTGATCTATTGTGAAAAGATCATAAATGGACTTAGAACGAGGATTGTGATGTGGCATTCTCCAAATTAAAGAATGCTATTGTGTTGGAGCTCGTGCTCAAGCTCTCAAACTTTGAGAAGCCATTTGAGGTACATACGAATGCCTCAGATTGTGTTATTGGAGGAGTTCTAGTGCAAGACGGACATCCCGTGGAATTCAAGAGTTAGAAGCTGAAACTCACCGAATAGTGATATTCAGCACATGAGAAAGAGATGCTAGCTATCATACATTGCTTGAGGGTGTGGCGAGTTGGGGACCACACTTGTGGTCATGACGGACAATGTCACCAATAATTTCGTCAAGTCACGACTGAAGTTGTCACCAAGGCAAGCATGGTGGCAAGAGTTCCTAGTGGAGTATGACTTCGAGTGGGAACACTGATCGAGAAGGCACAACCTAGTGGTGGATGTGCTTAGTCGGAAGATTGCAGACCAGCTGACAGCTTTAACTCAAGTCACCTCCAACTTCCTCTAGGACATCAAGATTGCTATACTAGGGGATAAGACCTACAACTCTTGGTGGAGCAAGTCAAGGATGGGGCAGTGAGGTGGTATTGGCTGGAAGATAGGCTTCTTTATCGCAAAGGTGGCCATTTGATTGTCCCTAGCGGAGGGGGATTGCTCTACCAACTAATGAAGGAGAGTCACGATAGTCCTTGGGTAGACATCCAGGCCATGAGTGGATTTTAGCATTGTTCTCAAGGTCCTACGTTTGGCCAAAGATGGCTGATGAAGTTGAGTTATATGTCAAGACTTGTCTTGTATGCCAACAAGACAAGATGAAGAGATGAGCAGAGGTTGGTCTTCTACAACCCTTGGCAGTGCTAGAGAAGCCTTGGGTATTAGTTTCAATGGACTTTGCATCTGGGTTTCCAAAGTAAAGGGCTATGTGGCAGTGATGGTGATCGTAGACTGATTCTCCATGTGATTTTCACTCCCATGACCAAGAATTGCATTGCTGAAGCTGCTACTGAGGCATTCTATCGCTCTGTGATAAAGCTCTTTGGAGTCCCAACGAAGATAGTGAGTGATTGAGATGCTCAGTTCGCATGCAACTTCTAGATGCGTTTGTTTGGATTGTTGGAATCCGAACTAAAGTTCTCGACAGCCAATCATCCATAGACAGACAGCTAGATAAAATGAGTGGAATGCGTTATTGGAGGAGTACCTGAGGCATTATGTCTCAGCCAATCAAAGGAATTGGTTAGACTTACTTGACTCTGCTCAGTTGTCTTACAACTTGAATCACTCCTCTACTACAAGTCATAGCCCATTTCAGTTGGCGATGGGCTATCAACCACTAAGTCACGAGAAGTGGTGTTGTAGTGCAAAGAAGGATGAACCTTGCCCAGCCACATATTGATTTGCCCACGACAAGCAGGAGATGATTGAAGAAGCACAAGATAGCCTTGCTAAAGTTGCTACGTAGATGAAGAAGCATGCAGACCAGAATTAGAGACCATTGGAGATCCAAGTGGGGAACTTAGTGATGTTGAAGCTCACCCAACAGATATGGAAGAAAATCATGAGCAAGCATTGGCACAAAGGCTTGTTCCACTAGTACGACGAGGCATTTGAAGTGATCAAGAGGGTCGGGGCAATAGCATATCGGCTAGCACTACCAAAGAGGATGAAGGTGAATCCAACATTCCATGTCAATTTCCTCAAGCCTTATTATCGGGACAAGGAGCATCTGAAGCACAATTAGGTGAAGTGCGCCCCTCTCACTGTGAGGAAGGAACTTCACAAAGAAGTGGAAGGCATACTTGATCACCGTGTGTTGGGCTATGGCAAGTTGAATAGGAGGATGGAGTATTTGGTCTAGTGGAAGGATCAACCCAAGTTAGAGGCGACTTGGGAGAAGGATGTCACACTCTAGTAGTACAAAGACCTCATCCGATGGTACAGGGAATCACACTCGGCGAGGGTGTCGAATTCCTTGGGTGGGGGAGGTTTGTTAGGCCCTTGAGTTCTAACCCCGAAGAATGCGTACCACAAGCTGTACCTCAGGGTGGTGGTAGCACATAGCAGGCATGCAAGGAAGCGTAGGCAATCATGTGCAAGGTGTTGGGATAAATTGCAAGTCCATGAGTGGGCAAGTATGGAGATGGTCAAGTAAGCATGCATGGAGGCACTGGTGGAGCGGATGATCAATCAAGGCTCAACAATGGGGTTGAGGGATCAAAGGGTGGCCATGGAGTGTCACAGTTCACAAGTAGGCAAGTGCGCGTATGGGTGGTGATGATGTCTATGAGCAAGGCACGATGCTATGCTCAAGGATGCTCGGCAAATAAGATGTGATTGAGGAAAGGCACTCAAGGAGTGCACACTACTCGATATGCATGGCAAACTATGAGGGGATGCTCAACACTTAGCACCTAGTGATTTAACTACTTGTGAAGGTCAAATAAGTCCTTGACCATGCTCAAGCACTATTGAATGCTGCAATCCCAATCAGACAGCTGTGATCGTGGGAGGAGATTGTGGATGTGGGCCCTAGAGGAGAGTGGATCGAATTGATGATGTTGAGTTGGTGCCATGTCATCCTTACCTAGTCAAACAGACAATCAGGGAAAGATTCCCCTAGGATATGGCAAATCAATCTATTATGGAAACAATCTGGGAGATTGCAAATCGATGGCTAAGATTGGACAGATTGAGAGAATCAAGGGATTTAGATATATTGGTTGCCATATCTAGTCTGCCACGCTCTTAGTCTCATTCTCAGAGACATCCAGAATTCTCCAAGGAGAGACACAAAGAGCTGGAGACTCTAAGGGAGTGGAAGCCAATAGAGCAAGTAGGCTATTGTTCTTAGGAGGAGGCATGAGACAGGTGGGAAGTGCAAGCAGTGAGATACTGTGAGGCATATACTCGTGTGATTGCGTGTAATTGTTTTGATCTAGGTTGGGTTTTTGTGTACTTGTGATATATGTGAATACAAATTACATTTTTTCCAATTGTGTTCTTGTGTTCCTCTATGTTGCTTTTACGGTTCTGTGATCAAATGATCTTGATGGTACGTGCAGTGTATGGCTAGTTGGCAAGCGGAGTGTTGACACCAATGGGATGCGGAAAAATTTGTGCCCTGCATTGGTCCTATGACACCTCTCCTCAATTGCTTATTAGGGTTTCTTGGCAACTATTGTGTAATGTAAAATAAGTCTATATTAGTATTATTAGACTTAGGGATAATTGGTGCGGCCAAGGATATTCTATATCGAAGCTACCTAATTGAGCCCATGGAGATGAAGACTTGAAGTTGCAACATGCTTGTTGGAGCGAGCCCATGATGATGGGCTTTAGATATACTAAGATGGTTTTAGTGACACCCTATGTCTCGGGTGATTCACTTTTAGAAATGTCCATAATCATCCTTATTGTTATTATATATATATATGCTTTATTATGTTATGTGATGTTATAATAATAAAGACCCTCCAAAAACTATATATTGAGTCGAAATCACTATGGTATTAAGAATGCAAGTCATGTCTTCCATCCTTATGAGATGCAAAGTGTGTTGGCTTATGTGGTGGGTTTGTTGTGCACACACACAAGGCCCATTTTGCATGAGTTCGCACAATGCTCCCTTATTAAATATATGTGATATATATTATGCTACATGCTTAAACATTACTGTCTTATTGAGCTACATTTAAGGGTAGTTTCTTTTTCATGTGAGTATTGAATGATGGATTTAACTTAACTAGGGTTTTATAGTTTGTTGTGTACACACAAGACTATACTAACTTTAGAGGCAAAAATAAATGGAACTCACATAAGATGTAATTTAGTAAGACTTACCTACCCGTGGACTTATTCAAGATTTCTCATGATACATGCAAGGTCTTGCTAGGATAAATGAGATTTCATTATTTCCACTAGGAGACCTTCCAACAAGGTCTCCCATTTTCCATTTGGAGGGCAATGGAACTCGCCAAATTTAGTGGGAGATGTGATTTAATCAAAGGTCCTAAATTATGATGCATCATATTTCATGAATATCTACTCACGCATGTTGTTCTTTAATTGTAGATTCATCTACTATAATGTAGCTCATTGGGACGAACTACCTGGACTAGTTAAGAAACTTGAGGATTGTCCTCATACAAGAGGAATTCTCCAATATTCTTGATTCTCCTGATCGGCAGTAGAAAGTGATACCAAGGAAGAGAAGGTTGCTTATTAGAAGTGGCAAAATGATAGCACTCTGGTACTGTGCATCATGTTAGTAACATCAATGAGCAACGAGCTCCAAAGACAACACGAGTAAATGGATGCTATCTATCCTTCTTCATCTCAAGGAGTTGTATGGTGAGGTGAGTAGAATATCTAGATATGAGATATTTAAGCAACTCTTTCATGCTATGATGGTCGAGGGCATTTCTATAGAGGTGCACATCCTAGAACTAATCAATTTGATTGAGCAATTAGGTAATTTTGACTTTATAATGGATGGAGAACTAAGTCAAGACATAGTTCTCCACACTTTGTCAGATGCTTATTCACAGCTTATGGTAAAGTTTTATGTGAATAAGCTAGATGTCTCATTACTCGAGCTCCTTAATTTGTAGAAAACTGTTGAGGCTCACCTTGTGAAGGATAAGGGTAACGTTTTGTTAGTGGGAGGCACCTCCAATAAGAAGTTGAAGAAAGCCCCTAAAAAGGGAAATCTTCTCATAATGTTGTGAAATCTAAAGGAAAGATCAAGAAGAAAGTAAATGAGAAAGTCTCTAAGAAAGGCACCTGCTTCCATTGTGGGAATGATGGTCATTGGAAAAGGAACTATAAGTTATATCTTACAAAAGTGAAACAAAAGAAGGCTTCTAAAGCCAATTATTCTTGTGCGTTTGTTATTGAGGTCAATATGCATTAACTAATTCTACTTCATGGGTATTGGACATTGGATGTGGTTCTCATATCTACAATATGTTGCAAGGATTGAGAAGAAGTAGAAAGCTAAACAAAGGGGAGTACAACCCATGAGTTGAAAATGGTGCAAGATACAGTTTTAGCAATAGAAATCTTTTGTTTGTATCTGCCTTTGGACAAAACTATTAAGCTTAATAATAGTTATTATATTCCATTTTATAAGAAATATTATTTTTGTTTCTTTGTTACTTGAACAAGATTATGAAATAAATTTTGAAGGCAATGATTGCTTTATATTTCATTCAAGAGAACTATGTGGAACTGGAAAGATCATCAATGGCTTAATAGTTTTACAAGTTAGTGATGATATATACTTCATGTTTAACAAGTTAAGAAAAGGAAAAGGGATAATATGAACTTCACCTACTCTAGCATTTAAGACTTGTCACGTTAACAAGAATAGAATTAATAAGTTGTATAATAACTTCATGTACTTTGACCCATACAATTATAAATCGCTACCAACTTGTGAATCCAGTCTCAAAGTGAAAATGACTAAGGCTCTATTCACTAGACATGGAGAAAGCATGTCAAAGTTATTAAAACTAGTCCATATCAATGTATGTGAAACAATGACGATTCAAGCTAGAAGTGGATATTGCTTCTTCATAACACTCACGAATGATATGTCTAGGTTTCAATATGTGTATTTAATGAAATACAAATTCGAGGCCATTGACAGGTTTAAGGAATATCGAGCTGAAGTTGCGAAACAAGCAAGAAAGTGTATTAAGGCCCTTCAATCAAATTGAGGTGGTGAATATCTCACTAGAGAGTTTCTAGATTGTCTCAAAGAGAACTTAATTGTTTCTAAATGGACTCCTCCTAGCACACCTCAACACAATAGAATAGCTAAGAGGAGAAATTGCATTCTATATGATGTGATCCATGTTGTGCTTCAACAATCTCCCCAAATCATTTTGGGGATATTTTTTTGAAATCGCCATCTACCTTTTAAACAAAGTTCCCACCAAGTATATATCTAGCACTTCATATGAGATATGAAAGCGTACGAAATCAAGTCTTAAACATTTAAAGATTTGGGGTTGCCCTACTTATGTGAAAATACAAGATTCAGACAAACTTGGTGTAATGTTAGAGAAATGTAAATTTGTGGGATACTATAAAAAAAAAGGTTTAGGATACTACTTTTACTCTATTATTGAAAAAAATGTATTTGTCAGCAGACATGCCACTTTCTTGGAGAAAGCATTTATCGAAGATAGTGGGAGTGGAAAAACTGTATAACTTCATCAAATTCTTAACCCACAATCAACCTTACATCAACTAATGGAATAGGTTAATTTAGAATTAGTTAACTCACCAAGATCACCTTTATCTCCTCGGAGAACTATAAGGGTATGTAAAGCACCTCAAAAGCTAAGTTAGACCATTAAGAATGATTAAGATTCATATGTTGTGGATGTGAATGATCTACAAAGCTATGAAGAAGCTATCAAAAGTGTTGAAAACATGAAATGACAAATTTCCATGGAATCTGAGATAGAATCCATGTTCTCAAACAAAGTATGGAGTTTGATGGGTGCACAAGAGGAAATAACTCCCATTGGGTGCAAATGGATCATTAAAAGAAAGATTAGAGCAGATGGCAATGTTGAAATTTATAAAGCCAAATTGGTTGTAAAATGCTTCAAAAAAAATATGGTGTTGATTATGATAAGATATTTTCACCAGTAGCAACGCTCAAGTCCATTAGGATTTCGTTTGCTATAACTACATACTATGACTATGAGATATGGCAAATGGATGTCAAGACTGCTTTCCTTAATGTAAATCTAGAGGAAGACAACTATATGACACAGCTATAGAGATTTGTCTCTTCTATTACACAAAACAAAGTATGCAAGCTACGAAAATCCTTTTAAGGGTTCAAGCAAGGTTTGAGGAGTTGAAACATCCGTTTTGATGAGACAGACAAAATGTTTTACTTTATAAAAAATGAGGATGAACCTTGATTTTAGAAGAAGGTTAGTGGGAGTACTATCATTTTTCTTGCGCCGTATGTAGACAAGATATTGCTTATCGAGAAAGATGCGTCAATGTTGCAATCTATCAAAGTTTGCCTTTCTAAGAACTTCTCCATGAAGGATTTGGGACAAGCATCCTACATATTGGAAATAAAGATCTATAAAGATAGATCTAATAGGTTGCTTGGTTTTTCTTGATCTAGTTACATAGACACCATGTTAAAGAGGTTTAACATGCAAGGCAGTAAGCATTGATGCTTACCTATGAGTCATGGCATTCATCTTTCCAAGAAGATGTCACCAAAAACATTTGAGGAGAGATAGAAAATGAATGAGATTCCTTATACTTTTGTAATATGGTCCATCATGCATATCATGCTCTATACTAGGCTTGATGTGGCATTTGCTTTAAGAGTTGCAAGTAGATTTCAAGCTTATCCAAGACAAGAACATTGGAAAGTAGTAAAGAATATTCTCAAGTACTTGATAAGGATTAGGGATGTTTTTCTAATGTTTGGTGAATTAAATTTGAAACTAGAAGGATATATAGACTCTAGTTTTCAAATAGATGTGAATGACAATAAATTAATATCAGGGTACGTGTTTACCTTGAACAGCGAGGCTATGAGTTGAAAGAGTTCTAAACAACCCATTATAGCTTATTTAGTGACTAAAGCGGAATATATAATTGCAAGTGAAGCTACAAAGGAAGAAATGTGGATAAAGAAGTCTATCTTTGGGCTGAGAGTTGTTCCACAAATAACTAACCCGAAGCCCCTATATTCTGATAATACCAGGACAGTTGCATAGGCGAAGGAACCAAGATCTCACCATAAGTCAAAGCACATTCTAAGATGGTGTTACCTTATTCGAGAAATTGTTGGAAGAGTTGATATCAATGTTGAACGAGTCAATACAAAAACAATGTTGTAGGTCCTTTCACTAAACCATTATCGTAACAACAATTTGACCGCCACCTAGATAGCATGGGTGTTAGTTACCGTGGCGATTGGCTCTTGTGCAAGTGGGAGATTGCTAGTATTAGTGCCTAAAACCCAATCTTATATGATGTAGTTGGAGCTATTTTACATTTATAAAATATAATTGAGATATTTTATTTATCTTATGCTACATATTTTGTTTATTATGATGAAACTCGTAAATTAGGACAATGGTTTTAAAGCCATGATGAAGTCATACAAATAATACTTGAGACCTCAAAAGTCTTAATTTAAAAATTGTTCATAGTTGTAGGATCATTGAGTCAAAGATTAGTGATCCGGTGAGGGTAGTACACTCGTTATATGCACAGTAGTAGAGGGTAATTTATCCCATAGTTACTTGTGAAAAGTCATTAATATAAAAGTGTAGATGTTTGTTGTAGAACAAATTCATTGAACTAACTCGTTTAAGAAAAGTCTAGTAGATACTTGTATAAATATCAATAGGCAATTTCTCATGTGATAGTAGATGTAAGTAGTTTTTAGACCTAAAATTACCATGGCATCTTGTAACTGTTAAATGAAGGTTTTAGTTTATTCTGTAACATGACTTTTATAGACATGTTTAAGATATTCTAGACCCAAAGAGACTATTGTGGAGATGGTGAGTAATTAATAAGGACTCGATTACTTCTCATGAGAGAAGATAATATCTTATGTGTTCTACTTAGTATTGACTTAGGAAATCTCTAGTTAGAGTAAGATGAAAAATCGGAAAAGGGTTTCCAGTATTTTTCATAATTGGGTCTAATACTTGAGAATAGTAATGCATATGAATAAGTATGGGGATTTGACATTTTATCCATATCCTAACTTATTCGAGACATTGTATAATCAAATGATTTAATTATAAATGAACTAATCACCAAGAGTGTTTAATCTTTTGATTAATCCTTACCATCCGAGTAGTTATGATACGTTGGTAGATGTTAATCTTGACTTGTGAGTTTAAATGATTAAAAGTTAGCATGTTTATTTTACTATGGCATTTAATAAGATAATTGAATTGAAGCCAATTGGTCGGTCACACACAATATAGATAATTCATTGTAATAAAATTTAAATTTGTTAAATTTCGGATTGGAATTTAGAATTTAGCTAGTATGAATAAAATCCATATTGGCCACATATATTACACGATTAAATATTTTATTAGATTTTTTTAGAAATCTGATCAATAAATATTCTATGGAGATAATTGTATGCACGATTTCAGCCATATATTTATGGGGATAAATTATAAAAGGAAAATTTTTAATAATTTTTTTAAATCGTAGAAGATTGGTTGAAGACTTGTTTTGATTGATTTGAGAATTAAAATTCCCTTGTTAGCCACTTGCCGGTGAAAATATATACAAGTGTGTGGCCGTGAGACGCCTAGAAGAAAAATAGTTGGGAGAAAGAAAAAGAAAAATACGTATTCGTGTGGTAAGCATTCGTGAGAATCATTCTCAATTTCTATGAGAATACCTAGTGTGGATACCATGGAAGTTGTGCACATATGCATCTAGCCGAAGGATTGACTCCAAAAACTTTGTGATTAGTGGATCTAGGCTTATTCATACACAATATTAACATTTGGATTAAAATACAATTTTTCTTAGTATAATATAAATCTCATTTTGTTAGAATTGTAAATGACTTTAAAGATATTATTAATTTTGAAAATAAATTTTTAAAATTTACATTTTCATTGTCTTATTGAATCCTATCAGTATCAACTTTATTCCTTACCTGGTTCATTTGGCTAAGTATGTGATAAGGACACGCCTAGAAGACACTATTCAAGCTTTGAGTAGATCTCATTCAGAAGACCCTTAATTCACTGCCTTCCAGGCTCTAGCTCCACTTTTCCACTCAGATGTCTCCAAAAATATCCAAAAGACCAACTATTCATGAAATGAATACGATACCGTTGATCCTTCGATGCATTTCGTTAGGTGGTGTTATACTAAAGGAGATATCAGTAGATGACGAGAAGTAACATCAATCATCGTACAAACACCAGTAATAAATTTCCCGTGTGGGGTATTTCGACTGCATCTTCAGGCAAATACTACTTCAAGGATGAAATGTCAAATCAAAGCAAAAAAATGGTAGTTAATTTGCAAGAGTTTGATGTCTCAACATCATTGGAGTGATTAGAACTTTTTCAAAATTTGAATTTTCATCTGATAGATTGATGAATAAGAAATTAGAAAGAATACTGGCACGAGATGTAAATCGTACCTTATGTTCATCTTAAAATGAACTAGGGAAAGATGACTACCGTCCACAAGAAATTCAACTGAGAAAAACAAAAGTGGGCAAAAGATTTATGATCCACCAGTTACGCTTCCATTAAAAATCTCAATCGTGTCACCTTGCCCGACATGGTGCCATCGGAATGACCGATCTTCGTCCATCACATTCTGCCGGTAAATGAAAAAATATCCCTCCGGCGGGAGAGTAAAATTATTCATCACATGCTGCAGCCTCTGAAGCTCCCTCCTCAACTCCCCAACGCTATCCCCCGCATTCATCTCCACAGGAATTTTCTTTGTCCCGCATTTTGTTTGCACCATTACCTGCAGCTTCTTGCTATTAGTAGTAACTGTTGCGCCAGTTGCTGTCTGAGAACTATTCCTCACAACCACTTCAATCTCGGAATTATCCTGGAGCTCAGATTCTCCTACTGAGAGATGGTCTTGGAGATCATTTCCATCAGAATGGAGCACAACATTATTCATCGGGAGGGACTGGTCAATCTCGTGAATCTTCTCTTTCACTTGCGATATGGCATCATTCATGTCAACTTCTAATGCAATGTGGGACTTTGAGGAGGGGAACTTGATATTCAGGTGGATTTTCTTCTTGGGGGACGGTGGAGATTCCTTAATATTCGTTTCTGGGTTGATGAAGAGCTGAATATGGGAATTCTGTAGTATCTCACAGTTCTCAACATCGTGCTCATCCTGAAGGACCTGCGATTTGAAAACTAGGGTTTGTCGGGAAATTGGAATGCCTCGGTACTTTTGGATCTTTTCTTTGATTTCTTTCACAGTGTCAAAGAAACCAACTTCGATTGAGAATGGCGTTCCCCTCTGAGGCTCGAATATGACATCCATCAATTGGGAATTCGGCGCAGAGTAAACAGTCTTTGGCGAGTTTTGTAAATTTGCCAAATTTAGGGTTTATGCTAAGTGTAGATAAAGGAGGAACTAAATAAGTGGAAATGCCCAACTATGAACCGATTTGTCAGCTGATTCCTTTCTTTTTTCTGTTCAGTAATTGAAATTGTCAAAAGAGAATCACGAGGTTCTAGTCAGCAATTAGTTAATATTTTGAGTCAGAAGAGGAAAGCTTGAAATAGCAAACGTGCGTTTCGATTAAAAAAAAAGGGAAAAAGCAAATCACAAGTACTCTTTATTGATTATCAAATTTTGGCAGTATTGGTTATTAAAATTTTGGCAATATAACTTTAAACGTTATAATATGGTTGACGCATCATCAAATTTTCTGTTAAAATGCTAAAATTGCACATTAGTGTCACTAAGTGACTAACGATACTTATGTGTCTTCACCAAATTGGCCCATTTAGTGAAATGTCAATGTTATCTATATTTTTTTTTTCAAAATGAAAAAAGGACAATTTACTAAGTTCTCCATCTTCCTCTTCGTCCAAGTTGACCCTAATGTTCATCTATTCCTTCAATGGCCACTACTGCTACTTCCTCCTCCACCTCCTCATCCCTCTTTTGTGGCCACCTCATCCTCCTCTTCCTCTTCCCTATTTGGCCACCATGACCCTCATGGCCTCCTTTTCCTCCTACTTTCTCCATGACCACCCTCACAACCCGAAAATTTGGCAAAATTTCCTCTCATTTTTCATAAAAATCTATGTTCAAACATATTATAAAATATTATAATCAATATATATCCAGTAACTACATTCAACAACCTAGCAAATATTCACTAACCCACACAACAATGCATGTTTCAAGCCACAATCCAAGTAACCAGTTTTACAACAATTATTTTAAAATCATTCTAGGTCTAACATTATATACAAAATTGTACACTACTTTTACACATATCCTATCAACTATCGGTTCCATTTGATCCAAAATCAAAATTGGTTGGATTGCTTGATGGGTTGACTTCCATATCTGTAGAAAGATTTTGCAGAAAAATGTGAGCTATGTCTTAATAAATACATATTTCTAAAGTAAAATAATATTAATTTAGGTATAAATTCTTAAAGAATTGTATCACTTAAACAAGTTACTAGAATGCCGATGATAGATTGCTATCAACAACCTATTTAACTCAATCGATCTACTTAATGTAATGCATAAGATCATTTATATCAAATAATAACTATGAAATCGCATTACTTTTATAACAGAATTATAGTGGCACTAATACTCTTCTCTTTGATAGTATTGTGACCCTGCATCTTAAGCAATCTCATAATATTCATCTAGTGCCATTCATCTTCACACGAAATCATGGGGCCATCTATTATCATCTACCGAAAAGAGTGGATCCATTGCTCTCATGTCTCTATCTTTTTCTTACCACTCCTTTGTTTATTTGATTAGGTCTTAAAAGAGGGTCACTTCACATATTCAACTAGGGTCGCAGAGCCAACATTACTCAAGTCCCATATTTATATCTTGTTGGGAATCTATACTAAATCAATAAGGTCTATTTCTATTTTGTTGTCTTAGTGGTCACTATAGTTATGTGTAAACATATATGTTAATGCATGTACGTCTACTAGTACTATTTATCCTTACTCGTTCTTTCACCACATATTTAAATATATTTATTTGCTAAGTGGAATAGTTAATGAGATATACTAAATAATAGTTCCATATATAGATATTTACTAATTGTTAATAATAAATATGTATTTTATTATGGAAAAATGTACTCACAACAACCCTTAAATTGACAAATTCCACAATGGAATCTTTGAGATGCTTATTTTAGTTTTCTTGGGTATCTATCATTCTATTCATAGTAAAAATTAACACATATCATAATTACGACACTTTGAATATAAAAGAATCTTATCACCAAAATTTCCGAAGACCACGAGACACGCCAAATCATGAATTCATTTATAAACTCCTATTTAACCTTAACCAAACACTACACAACTGGTTCTGTTATTTACTTCCCTTTTTTAAGTGATCTTGTTAAATTATGGGCTTAAGCCCAAACAAAATTTAATTGCTAATAATTCTCCCCCACTAATAAAAATTTCATTCTCGAAATTTAGTCATTTGTCATAAGAAAACAGTAAGGGTATTTAATCCTTATAACATCCTCAAGTTCCCAAGTTGTTCGCTCTTTTGACTAACTCCTTCGTGAGGGATATGACAAACATAGAAAAGATGGAAGAGCATAAATAAAATATCACTAAGCCGATTTTAGTTAGTTTGGAGTTTCTAACTGAAAACAACAAAAGAATTGGTGGTTAGATCATCTACACGGCTAGAACCCACGATTATTCGAAAAGTAGAGAAAAAGAGAAAAAAAACTCCTAAGAAATACTAAGGGCATGAGCCTAGAGGAGGACGTGGTGTTGGTGGGTTCGTCTACTCTAGAGGAGGAGAGTAGATTGGAGAGAAGCCCATTGTAGTCACCAAGTAAGAAATGCCACCTAAACTCGGCATGAATAGGTCAGAGAAGTTGAACATAGGTGATAGTACCTGCAGAGTGGAATTAGGATCAGGCGCCTCCATGCCCAGAGTGAGATCGAGGGTCTATGAAGGGCCAACTCCATGAGAGGGTCCTAGTGAGAATCTCTAATGTGGGGACCCTGGAGTTGAAGCAAACACCCAGGTGACACACATGGGTGGGTGTCCCCACTCCTCGGCTAGCGTCGCTCTCCCTTGCCAAAAGGCAAGCTCTCTGTTAAAGTCATATATATGATCTACAATATGGAGAGATCACGTTAGAAAGCTAGCTAGAATGCATGATATGACAGAGAGACAGAGGATAGATGGAAAATGTAGAAGGGGGCCATACCTCATCCATGGGAGAAGCTGTAGGCGGTTGTGCGGCATACAGCTGTGTACCAGTGATGGAGCCAGAACGCCTCGCCTGGGAACGACGGGTTGAGCCTTGCAGAAATAAGTTAGAATAAAAGAACAATTAATGAAAGATAGTATTCAAATGGATGATAAGAATGAAGGAGAGTAAGAGTTACCCCTCAAGTCAAAGCCAGTCAAATGTCTGGCTCCACAAAATCTATGTCCTTTGCCCCTTTGATGAGCTAGTGCGCTAGAGATGTTTGCATGAAATCTGGGTATCGAACCCTCCCAGCCACGAAGAAAAACTTTGTGCCTCAACTGTGGAGTGCATCATAACAATTCTCCAAACTCATAGAAAAGGGAGGAGGAGAGACCGAACTCGTCGAAGGGACGGGGTGGTGTGGGTGGTGAATCACCTTCTCCCCTAGGTACCAGATGGTGATGTATGGTCCCAAGAGGAATATCCTCCACAAGTTCAGGAGGAGTGACCAGTCCACACAGTCGATCCCCCGTGGAGCCTAGTGAATAGACAGCTATATAGTGAAAAATTGTGCCTAAGTTAAACCAGCCAGCATATAAAGAAATGAAGAAGTTGGTGGTGTCATATCACCTCTAGGCCAGTGTGAAAATTAGGTCTTTGTTCACTTTGTCTCTTCCCACCATAGAGACAAAGGGACCGAATCCAGCCTTGCTTAAGAGAGTTGGCACCCATTGAGTCCTCTGCAGTTTGTCCTATGCCTAGCCTAAAAGGTGTTGATCCTATTGGGCTACCCACAAGATAGAAAGAAATATATGTTTGATTGATTCCACCTAGTCAACGTGCAGTTAGATGGCATACATAAGACAAAGACAAAATTGGAGAGTAAGGAACATAGGCATCCGACTATGGAAATGTGTGTGGCAGGACAATTCAGAATGCCTTTTGCCTAGACTAGGGCGGAATAGGAGCTCTAGGCACCGCTGCAAGTGTATGGTTTAGCGCCTCTGGCCTCCACGTCATCGAAATTGATGAACAAAGAAAGAATGTATCGAAAAGATATGCAAAATAGGGCGAGGATGCTAGACGGTCAAAGAACGGTTCGAGTTTCAGCTTAGGGAGGAGGAGAGGTGTGACACACCCCCAACCACATTTGGCTTCTATTTATAGCCATGAGGGAGATATGGGTAGCCCAATCAGGTTCGCTACTCATACAATCAATGCTACATTTAATTTGGTCGTTGGGAAGAACATTGGTATTCCGATTGGGTTACCTATTAATTTGAACAGGTTGCCCTTGAACAGGTTGCCTACCCACCACAATTCTGACCTGGTTATCCAGTAGCCCAATTGGGTTATGTAATAGACACGTAGATTTTCCTCACCAGTAGAATCGATGATGATATCTTTTGGGTCCGAGATGCAGGAATATTTCCCCAATGAATCTTATGACATGATTTTATAGATTTGAGAAACAAAGAATTCTAACTAATGCCAGAATGAGTTAGAATTGCCAGTGCACGATTGACGAGGCAGTAAGAACATATAGTTGAGACTGATTGCTCCCAAATTTGAGCATGAAAAGAAAAAAAATTAGTCCATTACGTGTCATTAGAACACGCATGATTCAAGAATCACAAAGCGTTTCCTCTTAAGTGGGAAACTCCCAATGGAGCTTTAGAGTTAGGTTGAAAATTGTATGACTACATAGTATTTCATCACATAACTAATAATTTAGTATCCCTGGAATTGTTTTCTCTTTGAGATAGGTTGAGGACAATACAGCTACACACCATTTTATCGTGAAACGAATCATTTCGCATTCCTAGGTTGTATTCTTTTCACATTGGTTGAGGCTAGCATGGCTACACACTATCCCTATGAGGAACTAATCATTTAGCACTTCCAAGGTTGTATTTACTTAGAAATAAGTTCAGATTTGTACAGCTTCACTCCATCCTTTTGTGGAACTAGTCATTCCACACTTACATGGTTGTATTTCCTTATAGATAGGTTGAGGATGGTATGCTATACACCGTTTCATTGCATAACTAATTGTTCCACATTTTCAAGGTCCTATTCTCTTAGAATTAGGTTTAGGCCAACATGGCTGCACTCCATTTCATTGTGAAACTAATTGTTTGCATCTCCAGGGTGGTATTCCTTTAGAATCATGTTAAGGTCAGTATGGTTACACACTCTTTCATTGTGGAACTAATTTCCGTGCATCTCCATGGTTGTTTTCCCATTGAATTAGGTTGAGGCCACTATAGTTACACCCCTTTTCATGATGGAATTAAATGTCCCCATCCCCATGATTGTATTCCCTTAGGGCTAGGTTGATAATCGTTCCATATCCCTAGGGCTATATTCCCTTCAAACTAAGTTGAGGCCGATCTGACTACACACCATCTTGTACAAAGGTGAGATAGGGTTGTGTACCTAGCAATTCGGACTGGCCCAAAATTTTTGGACCTTGTTGGCATGATGTGAATTATATTCGGGCAATGCCGCTATGGCCCACCATCTCCAACGGCCCAAAAATCCCACCTTGAATCGAACAACATAATTATTTTTAAAAAATAAATTTAAATAATTTTAGACTTCAAGATGAATTCTTATATGATATAATTGATCGATAAATCTATATTTTATGTTAATTTGAAGAAAACATTAAAATAACAATTAAAGTATAATTATTTGTATACAATTAATCAATTATTTTTATTTTAAATATTATTTTCTTATTGTATCAACACGGTGTGATATCTTGGTCAACCCAAAAACTTCGGCCTAAGCACTATTTTACATAGACTTCTTGGCTAACCACCCGAGTAACTATATGCCTGCTGCGTAGGGATGCCCATGGGAAACTCAACTGTCTAATATTCTTTCTTAATAGAATGGTGTAAGATGCAATGTTGCATGTAACACTACCCCATTAAAGGAGGGGCAAATGGTAGTGCCTAAGTTTTGGCTTATCTTCATGACAAAGGTTCGCTTGTATGATGTGAACTTCAAATGATCATACTCTAGGATAAATCATACATTGCATATGATTGCTAGAATGATAGAAATGTGGTTAGAAATAAAAAAGGATCATTACTCAACAATATCGAGCCAGATAGCCTTAGAATTCATAGAATTAGAAGTATACAAACCATAATATGGTCGAATTAAGAGTTTAGGGATTAACATGCAACAAAGGGAAACTTCGGGGTAAATTTGATTGGGTTACCTATTATCCCAATCATATTATCCATACCACATCATCATTGACTACACTAATGTGATTGATGTGACTAAAGCATGACAATAGATAACCTGATTAGGTTATGTCTTGTAACTTGATAGGATTACATCTCCTATAAATAAGTGCGCCCCCATTAGTCTTGTTTTTTTTCGGGGGGGGGGGGTGGAGTTGTGAGGGCACATAGATGAGTCCCCACAAGAAGATAGAGAAAGTAGAAAAAGAAAGGGAGAAAAGGGGAAGGGGGCATAGATGAGCCTACCACCTAGAAAACGATTAGAGAGAGAGAGGGCAGGTCCTTGATGTACGTGTCACTGATCTAGGTAGAAGAGGAAAGGGGAAGGGGAGGTCCTGTCTTGGGAGATCCAAGATAGAGCCATCGACAACACTCGAGTCAGTCTTATTACCCACATATCCGAATCCAACTCACAGTAATGATCATACTTTAAGACTCTATTGAGTTTCCTATTGATCCAACATCAACAAGCAGAACCATAGCCTATTGTATGAGGGAGGACTGTAGCACACTAGGACTTTGCTCAACTATCATCACATTTTATTCATTTCTTATATTGTTGTAATGCCATTGTGGCAATATAAGAGTACAGGTTTTCAACATGAAGGTTAAGCACACTGCCCCATATTGTACCTTTCAATACGCACTTTTTAATGGGAGTTGTGGTGGTAAAAGACTTGATTTTATACTTTCATAGAATAAGATTTCAATTTTCTTGTTATGGCTGGTTGATATTGTGATATTACCAGAGTTAGTATCTAGTATGTCTATTGGGCATAAGGATGGCTAACAACAGCATAATGGCTTGATCTTACTTGCATATTTGTATACTATAAAATCACATAATCTCTCTTATACCTCTACATTTTTATTTTTCCTCAATTTTATTTTTATTTATTTTTTGCTTGCATGCTATATAGGGTTTGTAATACTCATATATATATATAAGTTGAGAATAAACAAGACAAGAAATAGTGGGGCCAACTGGGTGTCGTCATGTTACATGTCACAGGGGTCGGAACTCACCCAAAATTTTCCGTTCCTGTGATGGTGTCGAGCAGTGTCCCGTACACTCTCAGCCAACCCAAACACACACAGTGAAATAGCTTGGCGAGGTTTAGCAATCAAGGATCGGGATCAAGCAATGCAAGGTAAGGGAAATCTCACTTATATTCACAAACTCGAATTACAAGAACACGCAAAACCCTTACACGACCTTGCACGGTCACGCTCAAGTATATGCCTTGTGTCTCCGGCACTTGCACTCCTCACTTGGACGGGTGAACTTCGCTCCAGGAGTTCACACTTGGCTTTGAGGGAACTTGTCACAATACCGCCGGCCTTCCTTTGCTCGACCTTCTATGATGGAGTGTTTCCTCTTGACTTTCTCCAGTTGCTCCCCTCGACCTTGAGACTCGAGTCCTATTTATCCTTGCAGGGGGGGATCCACGATCCCTAGTTTCTAGGAAACAACTTAGCTTCCATAACCACCCACTCCCACGTTTCTAGGGGCTGCAGTTGGATAAGGTTGACTGCTTGCCAACACAGTCCTCGGTCAGCACCTTGACTGAGACTCCATCGTTCCACGATCGGAGTATATTGGGTCTGACTGAGTGCCACCCACACTCAGTTCGGTCATGGGCACCGCGCCCTTGCCTTGGATTAGTTGCTGATAGCATGGAACATTAGCATCGCTCGACCGCAAGCGACTTCCCTAGCGAGTCCTTCGAGAGCAGCCGTGTGCCCGTTGCCTACCAGCTCACCTTGAACGGGTCTTGCGGGAGATAGGGCATCCAGATCACCTGCCCTTGACCGGGTCTTGCGGGCTCGCCCATACTTGCATTGCCTGCCACTTGGCATCCGCCTTGCTTGCCCGGGAGCAAGTCTCTTGGGAGGATAAGGCTTCCAAGTCGCCCTCCCTTGACCGAGTCTTGCGGGAGGATAGGAAGTCCAGCTCATCCGCCCTTGACCGAGTCTTGCGGGAGGATAGGAATTCCAGCTCACCCCTTCCCGCATAGCCTGGCAACTCACCCTATATATAGCTCGGCATCTCGCCCTTTCGTTCCAACTGATTGTTCAGCAGTCTTCCCTCGATCCTGTCTCTAGCTGCCATGCCATCGAGGGTCCGCCTGGCAGCCATGTTCGTGTCCGAGCATCAAGGGGCTAACAAACCTCCCCCACTTGAGGAAGCCGACGCCCTCGTTGGAATAGAGTGGAGGTACTCCTGGATCTTGTCCTCGAACTGCCAGAGTGTTGCCTCCTTTTCCCAACTTGCTTCTAACATTGGCAAACCTTTCCATAGAACCAGATACTCCGTTCTCCGGTTCTTCTTGCTGTATCCCAACACCCGTCGGTCCAACACGCGGTCAACCTCCCTTTCCAATTCCGTGCGCACATTCAATGGGGCACGTCTTGCCCTAACGCGGTCCGCATCCGCATCCCCATGGTAGGGCTTTAGGAAGCTGACATGGAAAGTTGGATGAATCTTCATCCGCTCAGGTAGTGCTAAGCGATAAGCCACTGCTCCAACTCGCTTCACTACCTCGAATGGCCCATCATACCGCTGAATGAGGCCCTTGTGCCATCTCTTGCTCGTCACTTTCTTCCAAATTTGGGGTGTCAATTTCAGCATGACCTTGTCACCGACCTGAAATTCTAGCGGTTGACGCCCCTGATCCGCATATTTCTTCATGCGGCAGACAGCTTTGGCAAGGCTGTCCTGTGCTTCCTTGAGCATCTCCTGCTTGTTTCGGGCAAAACGGTAGGCAGCAGGACATGGCCCTTCCTTCTTTTGTAGGGCCACCTCTGAAGGGGTCAATGGTTGATAGCCCAAAGCGAGCTCAAACGGACTGAACCCCGTGGCTGAGGAACGGTGCAAGTTGTAACAAAACTGTGCTGTGTCCAATAGTTCTAGCCAATTCCGCTGACTGGCAGTGACATAGTGTCACAAGTATTCTTCCAGCAGTTGGTTCATCCTTTCCGTTTGTCCATCCGTCTGCGGGTGGTTGGCCGTTGAGAACTTTAGCTCCGTCCCCATCATATTGAAGAGATGGGTCTAGAATCTCCCAGTGAACCGTGCATCTCGATCACTCACAATGTCCGTCGGGATCCCAAACAGCTTGACCAGGTGACGGTAGAACTCTTCTGCTGCCATTTCCGCAGAGCAATTCTTTGGGGTAGGCCTGAAGATTCCATACTTCGAGAACCTATCTACCACAACCATAACTCCATCAAAACCCTTAACCTCAGGGAAGCCACTAATGAAGTCCATAGAAACTGATACCCAAGGTTTCTCTGGAATAGGCAAAGGCTGCAACAAGCCCGCCTCAATGCACCGTTCCGTCTTGTCTTGTTGACAAACAAGGCACGTCTTGACGTAAAGCTCAACATCATTCTCCATCTTCGGCCAGAAGTAGGAGCGTGCCAACAGCGTGAGCATCCTTTCCCATCTAGGATGCCCAGCCCATTGCACGTAATGATGTTCATGCAACAGCTGAGTCCTCAGCCCTCCACTGGGGACGAATACGCAACCACCCTTCGCGTATAGCAAGCCATCCTCAAGCCAGTACCTCCGCACGGTACCATCTTGAACTTGCGCGACCAGCTTTTGGTATACCCGATCCTCCTTCGCCTGATCCTTCAGTTTGCCTGCGAAGTCGAATTCCAGCTGGGTCAGCGCAACAATAATCTCTACTGCCTTCTTGCTCAAAGCGTCGGCAACTTGGTTGTGGCGCCCCGGCCTATGCTCCCACTCGAAGTCATACTCGGCCAGGAACTCCTGCCACCGGGCCTGCCTTGGGGACAACTTCTTCTGCATCCTAAAGAAGGTGTTTGCAACATTATCCGTCTTAATTACAAAAGAAGTGCCCAGCAAGTATACCCGCCACACTCGTAGGCAGTGCACAACCGCCAACATCTATTTCTCGTGCACGGAGTAGCGTTGCTCAGCTGGCTTTAGCTTCCAGCTCTCAAATGCTATTGGGTGCCCGTCTTGCACCAACACTCCGCCTGCAGCACGATCAGATGCATCCATGTGGACTTCAAACGGCCTGTCGAAGTCCGGAAGCTTTAGCACAGGCTCGGCCACAATCTGGGACTTGATCTTCCCGAAGGCGCCCGCACACGCCGCATCCCAAGTCCATGGTTTGCCTTTCTGCAGTAGATCAGTGAGCGGGGATACCAGCTTCGAGTATCCCTTGATGAACTTGCGGTAGTAGTTTGCCAATCCAAGGAAACTCCGCAATTCGCCCACCTTCGTGGGAGCCATCCACTCCCTAATGGCTTGCACCTTTCGAGGATCCATCCTCACCATGCCCCCGCCAATCACGTGGCCAAGGAAGTTGATTTCCTTGGTGCAGAACTCGCACTTCTCCTTCTTTACGTACAACCTGTGTTCCCTTAACCGCTGAAACACAAAACGTAAATGCTCGAGATGTTCCTCTAGAGATCGGCTATAGACGACAATATCATCGAGATACACAACCACAAATTTGTCTATAACATCATGAAACACATCATTCATGAGATTGCAAAATGTAGCTGGTGCATTGGTTAAGCCAAACGGCATAACCTTAAACTCATATGACCCATACCGAGTCACCATTGTCGTCTTTGGCGTGTCGCCCTCCGCTATGCGAACCTGCCAATATCTCGATCTCAAGTCCAACTTGGTGAAGAAGTCGGCTCCACTGAGACGATCGAACAAGTCTACAATCAATGGCACGGGATACTTGTTCTTCACGGTGACCTTGTTCAACCAGCGGTAATCCACGCACAACTGCAACGTGCCATCCTGCTTCTCCTGGAACAGCATTGGCACTCCAAAGGGCGCCTTGGAAGGTTGAACTTTCCCCGAATCCAGCAAGTCCTGGAGTTGTTTCCGTAACTCCTCTAGTTCTTTAGGCGACATCCTGTAAGGTGCTTTAGCAGGTGGCCTTGTTCCCGGAATCAACTCGATCTTGTGATCTACCACCCGCCTTGGCGGTAAGCCCTTGGGCAGCTCCTCGGGCATAATGTCACAAAAGTCGCCTAGGATCCCTTACACCACGTCAGGAATCTCCGCATTCCCACCCACTTCGGGCCCTAGCTCGTGGATCGCTGCAAGGTATGTCGGCTGGCCCCTCTTCCAGCCTTTGGCTATTTGCATAGCCGAGACCCTTTCAGTCCGAATGTCCTCCGCATGGTTAAGGCCCTTAAACCCCCGAATGAAGCAAGGCTTCCTTGGGTCTGAGATCAACAAACCAGACACATGTGGCATGACCGAAACATAAGCTTTCATAAGACAGTTGTTACCAAGTATTACGTCAAAATCATCCATAGGAATGATCATGATGTCTATGTTCCCCGACCAATCGCCAATCTGGACCAGCACTCCTTTGGCCATCCCAAGCACTGGCCTACTTTGGGAGTTGACAGCTTTGATGCGGCTGGCTTGCTTCTGGATCCACAATCCATAGGCTTGCACAACACGGTCCGACACGAAGTTGTGCGTCGCACCCGTGTCCACCATTGCCACCACTTCCTTGGTGTTCAGGGTCATCGGTATGTACATCAATCCCTACTCCTGTGCCTTCCTTCCCGAGTGGATGGCACCAAGTATTTGGAGAGGTGCCACTCTAGTTTGCTCATCATCCGAGTCGGAGTCGGTCCTATTCACCAGGGCCGACAACTTCTCTCTCTTCGGGCAATCACGAGCACGATGGGGGCCGTTGCAGATGAAGCACCCCGGGTGGGTCTTAGGGTCCTTAAGGGATGAACCCTCCATCGCCTTCCCCTTCCCCTTGTCTCCCTTGGATGGCTTCCCTTTTTCGGCTTTGCCTGCACCCTTGCTAGGCTTGGCTGCCTTGTCCTTCGACTTCTCGGCCTGTTTCCCCTTCGGGTCGCTCTTTGATACACGGATGTCAATCAATGCATCTGCCTTTGCCATTGCGGTCACGCCCAAGTATATGCCTCGTGTCACAGGGTTCGGGCTTGACCCAAATTTTTCGATCCTGTGATGGTGCTGAGCCGTGTCTCACACACCCTCAGCCAACCCCAAACACACGCAGCAATGCAGCTCGACAACGTTTAGCAACAGAAGGCTCAAGATCAGACAGTGCAAGCTAAGGGGAATCTCACTTGTATTCACACATCCGGTGTACAAGAATAAGCAAAACCCTTACCCGACCTTGCACGGTTGCGCCAAGTATGTGCCTCATGCGCCCAGCACTCGCACTCCTCACTTGGACGTGTGGACTTCGCCCGGGAAGTCCACACACGGCATGGAGGAACTGGAGACAGCACCGCCCGCCATCCTGGTTCGGCTTTCTGTCAAGGACATATCTTCCTTTGCTCCAGCCTTCTTCCTCCCTCGCCTGGCTTGCTCGCTTTCTTGCGGGCTTGCCTCACTTGGTCACGCCCAGAACTTGGGCAGGTGAGCTACACCCCTGGAAGCTCACGCATGGGTTAGAGGAGCTGGAGGCAGCATGCTCCAGTCGTCTTCCTCCTCTCCCTGGCTTGCTTGCTTGCCTGCTTGCCTGCATGCTTGCTCGCTCGCCTGCACCGTCACACCCAGAATGTGCCCTTGTGCGTCCAGCACTGGCACACCTCCCTGGGCAGGTGAACTTCTCCCTGGAAGCTCACGCATGGCTTGGGGGAGCTGGAGGCCGCACCTGGCTCCAGTCTTCTTCCTCCCTCGCCTGGCTTGCTCGCTCGATCGCCTCCTTGCTCGCTCGCTTGCTCGCCTGCACGGGTATGCCCAGGATGTGCCCTAGTGCGTCCAGCACTGGCACTCCTCCCTGGGCAGGTGAACTTCTCCCTGGAAGCTCACGCATGGCTTGGGGAAGCTGGAGGCCGCACCTGGCTCCAGTCTTCTTCCTCCTCACCTGGCTTGCTCGCTCGCTCGCCTCCTTGCTCACTCGCTTGCTCGCCTACACGGGTATGCCCAGGATGTGCCCTAGTGCGTCCAGCACTGGCACTCCTCCCTGGGCGGGTGAACTTCTCCCTGGAAGCTCACGCACGGCTTGGGGGAACTGGAGGCCGCTCCTGGCTCCAGTCTTCTTCCTCCCTCGCCTGGCTTGCTCGCTCGCTCGCCTGCACGGGTATGCCCAGGATGTGCCCTAGTGCGTCCAGCACTGGCACTCCTCCCTGGGCAGGTGAACTTCTCCCTGGAAGCTCACGCACGGCTTGGGGGAACTGGAGGCCGCTCCTGGCTCCAGTCTTCTTCCTCCCTCGCCTGGCTTGCTTGCTCGCTCGCTCGCCTGCACGGGTATGCCCAGGATGTGCCCTAGTGCGTCCAGCACTGGCACTCCTCCCTGGGCAGGTGAACTTCTCCCTGGAAGCTCACGCATGGCTTGGGGAAGCTGGAGGCCGCACCTGGCTCCAGTCTTCTTCCTCCTCGCCTGGCTTGCTCGCTCGCTCGCCTCCTTGCTCGCTCGCTTGCTCGCCTGCACGGGTATGCCCAGTGTCACAGGGGTCGGAACTCACCCGAATTTTTTCCGTTCCTGCGATGGTGCTGAGCAGTGTCCCTTGCACTCTCAGCCAACCCGAAGCACACACACGCAGCGAAATAGCTTGGCGAGGTTTAGCAATCAAGGATCAAGATCGAACAATGCAAGGTAAGGGAAATCTCACTTGTATTCACAAACACGAATTACAAGAACACACAAAACCCTTACACAACCTTGCACGGCCACGTCCAAGTATATGCCTCGTACTCCAGCACTTGCACTCCTCACTTGGATGGGTGAACTTCACTCCAGGAGTTCACACTCAGCGTCGGGGGACTGGTCACACTGTTGCCGGGACTTCCTTGCTCGACTATCGGTGATAGAGTGTTCTCTCTAACTCTCTCCAGTTGCTCTCCCCTTCTGCCTTCTCGACCTTGGGGCCCGGGGGCTATTTATACTTGCAGGTGGGGGAATCCTTGTCCCTAATTTCTAGGGAACACCTCAGCTTCCATAACCACCCTTATCCCTTATTCCTAGGGATAAGATCGACTGCCAGCACAGTCCTCGGTCAGCACCTTGACCGAGACTCCATCGTTCCACGACCGGAGTATATCGGGCCTGACTGAGTGCCACCCGCACTCAGTTCGGTCATGGGCACCGCGCCCTTGCCTTGGATCAATTGCATGGAACATTAGCATCGCCCGACCCCGAGCGACTTCCCTAGCGAGTCTTCGGGAGAACCCGCATGCCCGTTGCTTGCCAGCTCGCCTTTGAACGGGTCTTTCGGGAGGTTGGGGCGTCCAGCCCACTTGCCCTTGACCGGGTCTTGCGGGAGTGCTCAGGCCCGCACGGCCCGCCACCTGTCGTCCGCCTTCCTCGCCCAAGAACAAGTCTTCCGGGCGGTTAGGGCGGCCAGCTCACTCCCTGACCGAGTCCTTAGGGAAGTGGGGAAGTCCAGCTCGCCTTCCCACTTAGCTTGGCCCTCGCCCTATATATATCCCATTGATCCTTTGGCATTCCTTCCCTCGATCCTTTCCCGGGCTGCCACGCTATCGAGGGTCCGCTTGGCAGCCATTTCCGTGTCCGAGCATTAAGGGGCTGACAAACCTCCCCCACTTGAGGAAGCCGACGCCCTCGTCGGAATAGAGTGGAGGTACTCCTGGATCTTGTCCTCGAACTGCTAGAGTGTAGCCTCCTTTTCCCAACTCGCTTCCGACATTGGCATCCCTTTCCATAGAACCAGGTACTCCGTTCTCCGGTTCTTCTTGCTGTAACCCAACACCCGTTGGTCCAGCACACGGTCAACCTCCCTCTCCAATTCCGTGCGTACATTCAATGGCGCACGTCTTGCCCTAACGCGGTCCGCATCCGCATCCTCATGGTAGGGCTTTAGGAAGCTGACATGGAAAGTCGAATGATTCTTCATCCTCTCGGGTAGTGCTAAGCGATAAGCCACTGCTCCAACTCGCTTCACCACCTCGAATGGCCCATCATACTGCTGAATGAGGCCCTTGTGCCATCTCTTGCTCGTCACTTTCTTCCATATTTGGGGCGTCAATTTCAGCATGACCTTGTCACCGACCTGAAATTCTAGCGGTCGACGCCCCTAGTCCGCATACTTCTTCATGCGGCGGACAGCTTTGGCAAGGCTGTCCTGTGCTTCCTCGAGCATTTCCTGCTTATTCCGGGCAAAACGGTATGCAGCAGGACATGGCCCTTCCTTCTTTTGTAGGGCCACTTTGGAAGGGGTCAATGGTTGATAACCCAAAGTGAGCTCAAACGGACTGAACCCAGTGGCTGAGGAACGGTGCAAGTTGTAACAAAACTGCGCCGTGTCCAACAGTTCCAGCCAATTCCGCTGACTGGCCGTGACATAGTGTCGTAGGTACTCTTCCAGCAGCTGGTTCATCCTCTCCGTTTGTCCATCCGTCTGCGGTGGTTTGCCGTTGAGAACTTTAGTTCTGTCCCCATCATATTGAAGAGATGGGTCCAAAACCTCCCGGTGAACCGTGTGTCTCGATCACTCACAATGTCCGTCGGGATCCCAAACAGCTTAACCAAGTGGCGGTAGAACTCTTCCGCCGCCGTTTCCGCAGAGCAATTCTTTGGGGTAGGCCTGAAGATCCCATACTTCGAGAACCTATCTACCACAACCATAACTCCATCAAAACCCTTAACCTCAGGGAAGCCACTGATGAAGTCCATAGAAACCGATACCCAAGGTTTCTTTGGAATAGGCAAAGGCTGCAACAAGCCCGCCTCAATGCGCCGTTCCACCTTGTCTTGTTGACAAATAAGACAAGTCTTGACGTAAAGCTCAACGTCGTTCTCCATCTTCGGCCAGAAGTAGGAGCGTGCCAACAGCGCCAGCATCCTTTCCCGTCCGGGATGCCCAGCCCATTGCGCATCATGATGTTCGCGCAAGAGCTGCGTCCTCAGCCCTCCGCCGGGGACAAATACGCAACCACCCTTCGCGTAAAGCAAGCCATCTTCAAGCCAGTACCTCCGCACAGTACCATCTTGAACCTGCGCAACCAACTTTTGGTATACCCGATCCTCCTTCGCCTGATCCTTCAGTTTGCCTACGAAGGTGGACTCCAATTGGGTAAGCGCAGCAATCGTCTCTACTGCCTTCCTGCTCAAAGCGTCGGCAACTTGGTTGTGGCGCCCCGGCCTATGCTCCCACTCGAAGTCATACTCGGCCAGGAACTCTTGCCACCGGGCCTGCCTTGGGGACAACTTCTTCTGCGTCTTGAAGAAAGTGTTGGCAACATTATCAGTCTTGATCACAAAAGAGGTGCCGAGTAAGTATACCCGCCATGCCCGTAGGCAATGCACAACCGCCAACATTTCCTTCTCGTGTGCGGAGTAGCGTTGCTCAGCCGGCTTCAATTTCCAGCTCTCGAATGCTACCGGGTGCCCATCTTGCACCAATACTCCGCCTGCAGCACGATCCGAAGCATCCGTATGGACTTCGAACGCCCTATCGAAGTCCGGCAGCTTCAGCACAGGTTCGGCCACAATCCGGGACTTGACCTTCTCAAAGGCGTCTGCGCATGCCGCATCCCAAGTCCACGGTTTGCCCTTCTGCAGTAGATCGGTGAGAGGAGATACCAACTTCGAGCATCCCTTAATGAACTTGCGGTAGTAGTTTGCCAACCCTAGGAAACTCCGCAATTCGCCCACCTTGTTGGGAGCCACCCACTCCCTAATGGCTTGCACCTTTCGGGGATCCATCTTCACCGTGCCCCTGCCAATCACGTGTCCAAGGAAGTTGATTTCCTTGGTGCAGAACTCGCACTTCTCCTTCTTTACGTATAGCCGGTGTTCCCTTAGCCGCTGGAACACAAAACGTAAATGCCCAAAATGGTCCTCTAGGGAACGACTATAGATGACAATGTCATCGAGATACACAACCACAAACTTGTCTATAACATCATGAAACACATCATTCATGAGATTGCAAAATGTGGCTGGTGCATTGGTTAAGCCAAATGGCATCACCATAAACTCGTATGACCCATACCGAGTCACCATGGTCGTCTTTGGCGTGTCGCCCTCCGCTATGCGAACTTGCCAATATCCCGATCTCAGGTCCAATTTGGTGAAGAACTCGGCTCCACTTAGCCGATCGAACAAGTCTGCTATCAATGGCACGGGGTACTTGTTCTTCACAGTGATCTTGTTCAGCCCGCGGTAGTCCACACACAATCGCATCGTGCCGTCCTGCTTCTCTTGGAACAACACCGGCGCTCCAAAGGGCGCCTTTGAAGGTTGAACTTTCCCCGATTCCAATAGGTCCTGGAGTTGTTTCCGTAACTCCTCCAGTTCCTTAGGCGACATCCGATAAGGAGCTTTCGCTGGTGGCCTTGTTCCCGGAATCAACTCGATCTTGTGATCTACCGCCCGCCTTGGCGGTAAGCCCTTGGGCAGCTCCTCAAGCATAACGTCACAAAAGTCGCCTAGAGTACCTTGCACCACGTCAGGAACGTCCGCGTTCGTGCCTTGCTCGGGCTCTGACTCATGGATCGCTGCAAGGTATGTTGGCTGGCCCCTCTTCCAGCCTTTGGCTATTTGCATAGCCGAGACCCTCTCGGTCTTTATGTCCTCCGCATGGTTGAGGCCCTTAAATCCCCGAACAAAGCAAGGCTTCCTCGGGTCTGAAATGAACAAACCAGACACATGTGGCATGACTGAAACACAAGCTTTCACAAGAAAGTTGTTACCGAGTATTATGTCAAAATCGTCCATCGGGATGACCATGACATCAATGGCCCCTGACCAATCACCAATCTGCACCAGCACGCCTTTGGCCATTCCAAGTACCGGCCTGCTTTGAGAGTTGACGGCTTTGATGCGACTGGCTTGCTTCTGGATCCGCAATCCGTAAGCTTGCACAACACGATCCGACACGAAGTTGTGCATTGCGCCAGTGTCCACCATTGCCTCCACTTCCTTGGTGTTCAGGGTCATCGGTATATACATCAGTCCCTGCTCCTGCGCCTTTCTTCCCGATCGAATGGCACCGAGAACTTGGAGAGGTGCCACTCTAGTTTGCTCGTCATCGGAGTCGGAGTCGGTCCTATTCACCAAGGCCGACAACTTCTCCCTCTTCGGGCAATCTCGAGCACGATGGGGGCCGTTGCAGATGAAGCACCCTGGGTGGGTCTTGGGGTCCTTAAGAGACGAACCTTTCGTCGCCTTCCCCTTCCCCTTGTCTCCTTTAGATGTTCTCCCTTTGTCGGCCTTGCTAGCACCCTTGCTAGGCTTGGCCGCCTTGTCCTTCACCTTCTCGGCCTGCTTCCCCTTCGGGTCGCTCTTTGATATGCGGATGTCCACCAACGCATCCGCCTTTGCCATTGCGGTCTGGAGGTCTTGGACTCCTTGCCTTCGCAACTCAAGTTGAGCCCACGATTGAAGACCCCGCATAAAGTTGAACAATTTGTCCAACTCGGACATCTCTGTGACATCAAGCAATAAGGAACTAAATTCCTTCACATAGTCACGTACCGTACTTGTCTGCCTCAAGTTGCACAATGCATCCCGAGCAGCCCACGAAGTGTTCGTGGGAAGGAACTGCTCCTTGAGTTCCTTCTTCAGTACCGGCCAATCTCTGATGCGTGGCCGCCCGCCGGTAGCAGCGTCCTGCTCTCGGGTTCGCCACCAGAGCTTTGCATCGCCCGCCAAGTACATGACCGCCATTGAGACTTGTTCCCCCTCTGGAACTTTTCCTGCCTCAAAGTAATGCTCGATATCCCACAAGAAATTTTCGAGTTCCTTGGAACTCCTAGCGCCTGTAAAGGCTTTGGGTTCAGGTATCTTTACCTTCGCCCGAGATCCCTCTGCTTCGGCTACTCCAGCAGCCAGCGCACGTCGGAGGACGCTCACCTCCTCCTTCAACCGAACAACATCTGGAACTAGCGCTGCCAGAACATCAGCCACAGTTCCGTTGGCTCCAGACGTGTTGCCGAGGGACATTTCCAAAGCCGTGACTCGATCTCTTAGTGCATCCATCCGGGACATCCACAAGTCACCGGTTGCTTGCTATTCCAATCCTCGCACACCGCTTGAACGCGGCTCTGATACCAGCTGTCACAGGGGTCGGAACTCACCCGAATTTTTCCGTTCCTGCGATGGTGCTGAGCAGTGTCCCTTGCACTCTCAGCCAACCCGAAGCACACACACGCAGCGAAATAGCTTGACGAGGTTTAGCAATCAAGGATCAAGATCGAACAATGCAAGGTAAGGGAAATCTCACTTGTATTCACAAACACGAATTACAAGAACACACAAAACCCTTACACGACCTTGCACGGCCACGTCCAAGTATATGCCTCGTACTCTAGCACTTACACTCCTCACTTGGACGGGTGAACTTCACTCCGGGAGTTCACACTCAGCGTCGGGGGACTGGTCACACTGTTGCCGGGACTTCCTTGCTCGACTATCGGTGATAGAGTGTTCTCTCTAACTCTCTCCAGTTGCTCTCCCCTTTTGCCTTCTCGACCTTGGGACCCGGGGGCTATTTATACTTGCAGGTGGGGGAATCCTCGTCCCTAATTTCTAGGGAACACCTCAGCTTCCATAACCACCCTTATCCTTATTCCTAGGGATAAGATCGACTGCCAGCACAGTCCTCGGTCAGCACCTTGACCGAGGCTCCATCGTTCCACGATCGGAGTATATCGGGCCTGACTGAGTGCCACCCGCACTCAGTTCGGTCATGGGCACCGCGCCCTTGCCTTGGACCAATTGCATGGAACATTAGCGTCGCCCGACCCCGAGCGACTTCCCTAGCGAGTCTTCGGGAGAACCCGCATGCCCGTTGCTTGCCAGCTCGCCTTTGAACGGGTCTTTCGGGAGGTTGGGGCGTCCAGCCCACTTGCCCTTGACCGGGTCTTGCGGGAGTGCTCAGGCCCGCACGGCCCGCCACCTATCGTCCGCCTTCCTCGCCCAAGAACAAGTCTTCCGGGCGGTTAGGGCGGCCAGCTCACTCCCTGACCGAGTCCTTAGGGAAGTGGGGAAGTCCAGCTCGCCTTCCCACTTAGCTTGGCCCTCGCCCTATATATATCCCATTGATCCTTTGGCATTCCTTCCCTCGATCCTTTCTCGGGCTGCCACGCTATCGAGGGTCCGCTTGGCAGCCATTTCCGTGTCCGAGCATTAAGGGGCTGACACCCAGGATGTGCCCTAGTGCGTCCAGCACTGGCACTCCTCCCTGGGCGGGTGAACCTCTCCCTGGAAGCTCACGCATGGCTTGGGGAAGCTGGAGGCCGCACCTGGCTCCAGTCTTCTTCCTCCTCGCCTGGCTTGCTCGCTCGCTCGCCTCCTTGCTCGCTCGCTTGCTTGCCTGCACGGGTATGCCCAGGATGTGCCCTAGTGCGTCCAGCACTGGCACTCCTCCCTGGGCGGGTGAACTTCTCCCTGGAAGCTCACGCATGGCTTGGGGAAGCTGGAGGCCGCACCTGGCTCCAGTCTTCTTCCTCCTCGCCTGGCTTGCTCGCTCGCTCGCCTCCTTGCTTGCTCGCTCGCTCGCCTGCACGGGTATGCCCAGGATGTGCCCTAGTGCGTCCAGCACTGGCACTCCTCCCTGGGCAGGTGAACTTCTCCCTGGAAGCTCACGCATGGCTTGGGGGAGCTGGAGGCCGCATCTGGCTCCAGTCTTCTTCCTCCCCGCCTCACTTGCTCCCGTGCGTCCGTGCTCTCTCTCTTTTTTTGCTTTTTCCCGTGCTCCCCCTCTCTCTCTCGACTCCTCCCCAACCAGCTGTCCACCTTTACCCTTGCAGGGGCAGGTTGCATAGTCCCTGACAGCCTTGCTTATCCCACCTACCCGAGCAGTAGGTGGTACCTGCAGCAGTGGGATTGGCTGGAGTCGTTGGATGGACTGGAGCAGTTGGGCTAATTGCTTGCCAGCTCAGTCCTCTGGTCAGCCCTCTGACCAGGAGCCCTTGCCCCCTTGACCTAATCCGGTTGGACTGGTCTGAGTGCCACCAACACTCGGTTCGGCTCCGGGCCCGTGCCCGTGCCTTGGATCGGCTTCTGGTATCAGCAGTGCCGCTCGACCATGAGCGACCATCCTTCGGGAACTTGGTGGGGCTTATGGCATTCCTAGAGCAACCGGGTCACCCATCCTTGAGCGAGTGCTGCGGGAGCAGTCGCGCACATCGCTTGCCTGCCCGCTTAGGGACGAGGCTTGCAGGAGAACCCTTTGCCCATGTCGCCTCCCCACTCGCCCTTCCAGATGCCGGCTGATCCCGATCCCAGTTGCCATGCGATCAAGGGTCCACATAGCAGCCATATTCGTGTCCCAGCATTGAGGGGCTTACAGCTGCCTTGTCCTTCGACTTCTCGGCCTGTTTCCCCTTCGGGTCGCTCTTTGATACACGGATGTCAATCAATGCATCTGCCTTTGCCATTGCGGTCACGCCCAAGTATATGCCTCGTGTCTCCGGCACTTGCACTCCTCACTTGGACGGGTGAACTTCGCTCTAGGAGTTCACACTTGGCTTTGAGGGAACTGGTCACAATACCGCCGACCTTCCTTTGCTCGACCTTCTGTGATGGAGTGTTTCCTCTTGACTCTCTCCAGTTGCTCCCCTCGACCTTGAGACCCGAGTCCTATTTATCCTTGCAGGGGGGGATCCACGATCCCTAGTTTCTAGGAAACAACTCAGCTTCCATAACCACCTACTCCCACGTTTCTAGGGGCTGTAGTTGGATAAGGTTGACTACTTGCCAACACAGTCCTCGGTCAGCACCTTGACCGAGACTCCATCGTTCCACGACCGAAGTATATCAGGTCTGACTGAGTGCCACCCGCACTCAGTTTGGTCATGGGCACCGCGCCCTTGCCTTGGATCAGTTGCTGATAGCATGGAACATTAGTGTCGCTCGACCGCGAGCGACTTCCCTAGCGAGCCTTTCGGGAGCAGCCGTGTGCCCATTGCCTGCCAGCTCGCCTTGAACGGGTCTTGCGGGAGGATAGGGCGTCAAGATCACCTGCCCTTGACCGGGTCTTGTGGGCTCGCCCATACCTGCATTGCCTGCCACTTAGCGTCCGCCTTGCTCGCCCGGGAGCAAGTCTCTCGGGAGGATAAGGCTTCCAAGTCGCCCTCCCTTGACCGAGTCTTGCGGGAGGATAGGAAGTCCAGCTCATCCACCCTTGACCGAGTCTTGCGGGAGGATAGAAATTCCAGCTCACCCCTTCCCGCATAGCCTGGCAACTCGCCATATATATAGCTCGGCATCTCACCCTTTCGTTCCAACTGATCGTTCAACAGTCTTCCCTCGATCCTGTCTCTAGCTGCCATGCCATCGAGGGTCCGCCTGGCAGCCATGTTCGTGTCCGAGCATCAAGGGGCTAACATTACACCTTTTTAGTTAGGTAATCATGTCCCTTACCTTGAATCATCAATCATTGGGCATGATGGGTGTCTACAAATCAGGAAAAGACCTACAAGGGGATGGATAACCATCTTCAGGTGGCACCTAAGGTGGTGACTCCAATCATCTTTGCCCTAGGTCCATTGCATGGGCGTTGGGTTCCTTTGTAGAGTTAGGTGATGGCAAAATTATTTTTTACAATCATGATTTCACAATTAAACCTGCCATTTTCTAAAAACCAACCCCTATTTTCCCAATACTCTAGATAACAAAATCCAAGTTGGGTAACGGACCCCATGATTTAAGACTTCTCGTGGCTTTTGAGAAATCAAAAAAGAATTCTCTTTATGGGCCAGGACCCTTGTCTCCCGGGACAATCAACTATCCATGCAATTCCAACCTACTCCATGTGTATCATGAAATTTCTTGCACATGTATGAAGGAGATTGAAAAACTTCGTAGAAATTTTGTGTGGGGCCATGATAATAATCAAAGGAGGATACACTTTGTAAGGTGGAGTACTATTACTCAACCGATTGTTAGGGGAGGGCATGGAATTCGTTGTTTAAGCCTATTCAATGATGCCCTACTCGCCAAGTTGGGATCGAGGTTCTTATCTCAACCAAAAGCATTATGGACCCGATTCTTGAAAGGTGAATATCACGAACGTCAAGTAGGTCATTTCCTTCTTAAAACGTCCTCAAATGATTTATGGCTTTTGAAGTCAATAGCAAAAGCTTGGAGCGGAGTTTGCAAGTGTTGTTACTTGGAATCTTGGTCTTAGGGACAGGATTCGGTTTTGGGAAGACAAATGGGTCCATGGTTGTAACTCACTGGAGTTGGTGGCTGTCGGAGAAATTGGGGGATGGGGGTTTTTTTTTTGGGGGGGGGGGGGGGGGGGTTGGTGGCGCGGCGGCGGGAGTTGGGTGTTGCTCTACGTGGGAGATCAGTGAGAGATTTCGTCACCTATGAAGGTAATTGGTATTGGAGCTCCATTGGTCGCTTAATAAATAATGTTACAACGATGTATGTATTTGCCATGAACCCACCAACACTGGAGGCCCAAAGGATACGATTTATTGCCGCTCTGAATCTTCCAGTAAGTTCTCAGTAAATCTACCTATGCTATGCTTGCTAAACCTTTCTCGGCTGATGAGAACATGCTATGGAAATTCATTTGGAGTTGGAAAGGACCTCAACGAATCTGGAACTTCTTGTGGATAGTGGATCATGTTCAAGTATTAACAAGCTCACATAGGTATAATCGCTATACTTCCACTTTGAGCCTTTGTGAGAGGTGCTCTATGGGGGAGGAGACCACACTTCATGTGCTTCAGGACCATTTCCATGTGAAGGAAATATGGGTCCAGCATACATGCATGATGAGTTCTTCTCACAAACAGTAAAATCATTGATACTCAGTAACTTGAGGTGCTTAGCGAAATGGTCTGGATTTTTTGCAATTTCTTGTTGGTTGCTATGGAATTGGAAGAACAAAACCCTATTTGACCCAGAGTTTATAATCCCATCAAATAAAGTCGTAGTGGTGCTTTCCTATTCTAGTATGGTTCATGACAACACAACAAAAACCAATGGGAGATTGGTCCAGGATAGAGCACGGAAATTAATAAGGTGGGTTCATCTTACTTCCGGATGAATCAAATTCAATACAGATGGTAACTCACAAGGAAATCTGGGAATTGCAGGTGCTGGTGGTCTTCGTAGAGATGATGATGATGTTTGGATTTATGGCTTTGAACATAACATTGGTATAACTTCCACATTCATGGCAGAACTTTGAGGTGTTCTCGTTGGATTGCAACAATGTTGGACCATGGGATACCATTAAGTCATTGTTGAGGTCGATTCTGAAGCTGTGTGCAAGGTAGTGATCGGTTCAGGTGATTCTGAACCGATGTGCAAGGTAGTGGGCGATTCAGGGATATGTGTTGTTCAAGCCAAGCAACTAGTTGAAGCCATTAGAGAGATTATGAAGAGGGACTGGCAAGTGTTGTTTCATCACACATATAGGAAGGGAATGCCTGTTCTGATCGGTTTGCTAATTTGGCAGTGTCACAACCGTAGGATCTCACTTTTTGGAGAACTCTCCTAGTGGAATCTCAATGTTACTATTTGGCAATCTAATTGGGGCCTCCTTACCCCAACTTTGTATTCTTTGATTTTAATTTTTTTTATCTCTATTGATTAGGCATTAGCCCCGTTTTGTACATTGAAAAATAATCAGGACATTTTGGAGAACATGGCTTATTCTGTGCAGTGGCTGATATGAATCCTATTCCCCCAAACACTTTTGGTTTACAAATTTTCTTCCAGCTGATTGCTGCGTCTGTAGTGTACGGATTGGGAGTCAATTTTTCGCCACTAAAAATTCCTAATTATCCTATCTATTTCACTGCAGGTTGAGGCTGGTAATTCAAAGGATTCCAATCCATATAAAGGCATACTATTCAAGATGGATATAATTAGAATTGTTCTACCAGCCCAAGACACAGTTTGAGACTTCCAACCAGACAATTTGTTGTTTATTCTATCCATAAGGTATTAAAAGACTATCTTTTTTCTTATTACCGAAAAATAATCTTTTTTCCTATTACCGAAAAATCATCTTTTTTCCCATTTTCTTTGAAATATATATAATTTTCAATATTCATCTAAATATACATAACATTTACTTATTTTTAATAAAATATCACAAGTACTAATAGTGTTAATTTTTTTTGTCAATTGCTAATGTAGCACGATCATGTGCCTTGAGCCTTTGACACATGGTTACTTATAAGAAGTGTCATTTATAAAAAATGTGTCAAATCATCACTATCACATTGACAGAAAAAATTAATTCATTAGTATTTATACTATTTCATGAATAAACCATTAAACATTAAGAATAAATAAGTGAGTATTGAATATTATATATATTTTAGAGAATTTTAGAAAATATCAAAATTTTCTAGGCCACTTCCTCCTTTTCTTTTGAAAACAAAGGACTCCCCAAGTATTTTGCTGCCTTATCTAACTTCTTCATATTAAAAAATCTGTTTTATTCTACTCTTGAAATATCCTCTCACTCTTTTAGAGAAAAACAACCCTTATTTTTCAAATTTTATTTCTTGACCCTACATTCACAAAAAAGAATTCTAAAATATTTTCACAATTCAAAGCATTGTTTGAATTTTCTATGATCAGCAGCATCGAGTCAATTGGAAAAAGCAGATGACTTAAGCTGTCATTTTCTTATAAAGTTTTGAATCCTTTCATTAAGTTTCGAGATCCAACTTTGCACAAACTAATTAACCTCCATTAGCAGTAGTCACATGTAGGGAGGGTGTTAGCCCCTTGATGCTCGGACACGAATATGGCTGCCAGGCGGACCCTCGATGGCATGGCAGCTAGAGAAAGGATCGAGGGAAGACTGCTAAATGATCAGTTGGAACGAAAGGGCGAGATGCCAAGCTATATATAGGGCGAGTTGCTAGGCTATGCGGGAAGGGCGGATGAGTGGGAATTCCTATCCTCCCGCAAGACTCGGACAAGGGCGGATGAGCTGGACTTCCTATCCTCCCGCAAGACTCGGTCAAGGGCGACTTGGAAGCCTTATCCTCCCGATAGACTTGCTCCCGGGCGAGCAAGGCGGACGCCAAGTGGCAGGCAATGTGTGTATGGGCGAGCCCGCAAGACCTGGTCAAGGGCCGGTGATCTGGACGCCCTATCCTCTAGTAAGACCCGTTCTAGGCGAGTTGGCAGGCAACGGGTGCACGGCTACTCCCGAAGACTCGCTAGGGAAGTCACTCACGGTCGAGCGACGCCAATGTTCCATGCTATCAACAACTGATCCAAGGCAAGGGCACGGTGCCCATGACCGAATTGAGTGCGGGTGGCACTCAGTCAGTTCTGATATACTCCGGTCGTGGAACGATGGAGTCTCGGTCAAGGTGCTGACCGAGGACTGTGCTGGCAAGCAGTCAGCCTTATCCAACTGCAGTCCCTAAGAATAAGGGATAAGGGTGGTTATGGAAGCTGAGGTGTCTCCTGGAAACCAGGGACAGTGGTTGCCATCTACAAGGATAAATAGCCCCCGGGTCTCAAGGTCGAGGGGAGCAACTAGAGAGAGTCAAGAGGAAACACTCCATCACCGAAGGTCGAGCAAAGGAAGCCCCGGCAAAAGTGTGATCAGTTCCCCCAAAGCTAAGCGTGAACTCCTGGAGCGAAGTTCACCCGTCCAAGTGAGGAGTGCAAGTGCCGGAGCCACGAGGCATATACTTGGGTGTGACGGTGCAAGGTCGTGTAAGGGTTTTGCGTGTTCTTGTAGTTCGAGTTTGTGAATACAAGTGAGATTTCCCTTACCTTGCATTATTCGATCTCAATTCTTGATTGCTAAACCTCGCCAAGCTATTTCGCTGTGTGTGTTTCGAGTTGGCTGAGAGTGCACAAGACACTGCTCAGCACCATCGCAGGAATGGAACAATTTGGGTGAGTTCCGACCCCTGTGACAGCTGGTATCAGAGCCGCGTTCAAGCGGTGTGCGAGGATTGGAATAGCAAGCAAGCGGTGACTTGTGGATGTCCCGTATGGATGCGTTAAGAGATCGAATCACGGCTTTGGAAACGTCCCTCGGTAACATGTCTGGAGCCAACGGAACTGTGGCGGAAGTTCTGGCAGTGCTAGTTCCAGACGTTGTCCTTTTGAAGGAGGAGGTAAGCGTCCTCCGATGTGCGCTGCTGCTGGAGTAGCCGAAGCAGAGGGATCTCAGGCTAAGGTAAAGATACCTGAACCCAAAGCCTTTATAGGCACTCGGAGTTCCAAGGAACTCGAAAATTTCTTGTGGGATATCAAGCATTACTTTGAGGTAGGAAAAGTTCCAGAAGGGGAGCAAGTCTCGATGGCAGTCATGTACTTGGTGGGCGATGCAAAGCTCTAGTGGCGAACCCGAGAGCAAGACGCTGCGACCGGCGGGCGGCCATGCATCAGAGACTGGCCAACGCTGAAGAAGGAACTCAAGGAGCAGTTTCTTCTGACGAACACCTCGTGGGCTACTCGGGATGCGTTGTGCAACCTAAGGCAGACAGGTACGGTACATGACTATGTTAAGGAATTTAGTTCCTTATTGCTTGACGTCACAGAGATGTCCGAGTTGGACAAGTTGTTCAACTTCATGCGGGGTCTTCAATCGTGGGCTCAACTTGAGCTGTAAAGGCAAGGAGTCCAAGACCTCCAGACCACAATGGCAAAGGCGAATGCGTTGATTGACATCTGTGTATCAAAGAGCGACCCGAAGGGGAAACAGGCCAAGAAGTCGAAGGACAAGGCGGCCAAGCCTAGCAAGGGTGCAGGCAAAGCCGAGAAAGGGAAGTCACCCAAGGGAGACAAGGGGAAGGGGAAGGCAACGGAGGGTTCGTCCCTTAAGGACCCCAAGACCCACCCAGGGTGCTTCATCTGCAACGGCCCCCATTGTGCTTGAGATTGCCCAAAGAGGGAGAAGCTGTCGGCCCTGGTGAATAGGACCGACTCCGACTCCGATGATGAGCAAACTAGAGTGGCACCTCTCCAAATTCTTGGTGCCATTCGATCGGGAAGGAAGGCGTAGGAGCAGGGACTGATGTATACCGATGACCCTGAACACCAAGGAAGTGGCGGCAATGGTGGACACTGGCGCGACGCACAACTTCGTGTCAGATCGTGTTGTGCAAGCCTATGGATTGCAGATCCAGAAGCAAGCCAGCCGCATTAAAGCCGTCAACTCCCAAAGTAGGCCGGTACTTGGGATGGCCAAAGGAGTGCCGGTCCAGATTGGTGATTGGTCGGGGGCCATTGACGTCATGATCATCCCCATGGACGATTTTGACGTAATACTCGGTAACAACTTTCTCATGAAACCTTGTGTTTCAGTCATGCCACATGTGTCTGGTTTGTTCATCTCAGACCCGAGGAAGCCTTGCTTTGTTCGGGGGTTTAAGGGCCTCAACCATGCGGAGGACATAAGGACCGAAAGGGTCTCAGCTATGCAAATAGCCAAAGGCTGGAAGAGGGGCCAGCCAACATACCTTGCAGCGATCCATGAGTTAGAGCCCAAGCGGGGCACGAACGCGGACGTTCCTGACGTGGTGCAAGGAATTCTAGGCGACTTTTGTGACATTATGCCCGAGGAGCTACCCAAGGGCTTACTGCCAAGGCGGGCGGTAGATCACAAGATTGAGTTGATTCCGGGGACAAGGCCACCAGCTAAAGCTCCTTACCGGATGCCGCCTAAAGAACTGGAGGAGTTACGGAAACAACTCCAGGACTTGCTGGAATTGGGGAAAGTTCAACCCTCCAAGGCGCCCTTTGGAGCGCTAGTGCTGTTCCAGGAGAAGCAGGACGGCACGTTGCGGTTGTGCGTGGACTACTGCGGGCTGAACAAAGTCACTGTGAAGAACAAGTACCCCGTGCCATTGATTGCAGACTTGTTCGATCGGCTCAGTGGAGCCAAATTCTTCACCAAGTTGGACTTGAGATCGGGATATTGGCAGGTTCGCATAGCGGAGGGCGACACGCCAAAGACGACAACGGTGACTCGGTATGGGTCATATGAGTTTAAGGTTATGCCGTTTGGCTTAACCAATGCACCAGCTACATTTTGCAATCTCATGAATGATGTGTTTCATGATGTTATAGACAAGTTTGTGGTTGTGTATCTCGATGACATTGTCATCTATAGCCGGTCTCTAGAGGAACATCTTGGGCATTTACGTTTCGTGTTCCAGCGGCTAAGAGAACACCGGTTGTACATAAAGAAGGAGAAGTGCGAGTTCTGCACCAAGGAAATCAACTTCCTTGGCCACGTGATTGGTGGGGGCATGGTGAGGATGGATCCCCAAAAGGTGCAAGCCATTAGGGAGTGGATGGCTCCCACCAAGGTGGGAAAACTGTGGAGTTTCCTCGGGTTGGCAAACTACTACCCAAGTTCATCAAGGGATACTCGAAGCTGGTATCCCCGCTCACCGATCTACTGCAGAAGGGCATACCGTGGACTTGGGATGCGGCGTGTGCGGATGCCTTCGAGAAGATCAAGTCCCGGATTGTGGCCGAACTTGTGCTGAAGCTTCCGGACTTCGATAGGCCGTTCGAAGTCCATACGGATGCCTCGGATCGTGCTGCAGGCGGAGTGTTGGTGCAGGATGGGCACCCGGTAGCGTTCGAGAGCTGGAAGTTGAAGCCGGCTGAACAACGCTACTCCGCGCACGAGAAGGAAATGTTGGTGGTTGTGCATTGCCTACGGGCATGGCGGGTATACTTACTCGGCACTTCTTTTGTGATCAAAACGGATAATGTCGCAAACACTTTCTTTAAGACGTAGAAGAAGTTGTCCCCAAGGTAGGCCCGGTGGCAAGAGTTCCTGGCCGAGTATGACTTCGAGTGGGAGCATAGGCTGGGGCGCCACAACCAAGTTGCCAATGCTTTGAGCAGGAAGGCAGTAGAGACGATTGCTGCGCTGACCCAGTTGGAGTCCACCTTCATAGGCAAACTGAAGGATCAGGCGAAGGAGGATCAAGTATACCAAAAGTTGGTCGTGCAAGTTCAAGATGGTACCGTACGGAGGTACTGGCTTGAGGATGGCTTGCTATACGCGAAGGGTGGTTGCGTTTTCATCCCCAGTGGAGGGCTGAGGACTCAGCTGTTGCGTGAACATCATGATGCGCAATGGGCTGGGCATCCTAGACGGGAAAGGATGCTCGGGCTGTTGGCACGCTCCTACTTCTGGCAAAAGATGGAGAATGACGTTGAGCTTTACGTCAAGACGTGCCTTGTTTGTCAACAAGACAAGACGGAACGACGCATTGAGGCAGGCTTGTTCCAGCCTTTGCCTATTCCAGAGAAACCTTGGGTATCGGTTTCTATGGACTTCATCAGTGGCTTCCCTGAGGTTAAGGGTTTTGATGGAGTTATGGTTGTGGTAGATAGGTTCTCGAAGTATGGGATCTTCAGGCCTACCCCAAAGAATTACTCTGCGGAAACGGCAGCAGAAGAGTTCTACCGCCACTTGGTCAAGCTGTTTGGGATCCCAACGGACATTGTGAGTGATCGAGACGCACGGTTCATCGGGAGATTCTGGACCCATCTCTTCAATATGATGGGGATGGAGCTAAAGTTCTCAACAGCCAACCACCCATAGACGGATGGACAAACGGGAAGGATGAACCAGCTGCTGGAAGAATACTTGTGACACTATGTCACTGCCAGTCAGCGGAATTGGCTGGAACTGTTGGACACGGCGCAGTTTTGTTACAACTTGCACCGTTCCTCGGCCACGGGGTTCAGTCCGTTTGAGCTCGCTTTGGGCTATCAACCATTGACCCCTTCCGAGGTGGCCCTACAAAAGAAGGAAGGGCCATGTCCTGCTACCTACTGTTTTGCCCGGAACAAGCAAGAGATGCTCGAGGAAGCACAGGACAGCCTTGCCAAAGCTGTCCACCGCATGAAGAAATATGCGGATCAGGGGCGTCGACCGCTAGAATTTCAGGTCGGTGACAAGGTCATGCTGAAATTGATGCCCCAAATCTGGAAGAAAGTGACAAGCAAAAGATGGCACAAGGGCCTCATCCAGCGGTATGATGGGCCATTCGAGGTGGTGAAGCGAGTTGGAGCAATGGCTTATCGCTTAGCACTACCCGAGAGGATGAAGATTCATCCGACTTTCCATGTCAGCTTCCTAAAGCCCTACCATGAGGATGCGGATGCGGACCGTGTTAGGGCAAGACGTGCTCCATTGAATGTGCGCACGGAATTGGAAAGGGAGGTTGACCGCGTGCTGGATCGACGGGTGTTGGGATACAGCAGGAAGAACCGGAGAACGGAGTACCTGGTTCTATGGAAAGGGTTGCCAATGTCGGAAGCGAGTTGGGAAAAGGGGGCAACACTCTGGCAGTTCGAGGACAAGATCCAGGAGTACCTTCACTCTATTCCGACAAGGGCGTCGGCTTCCTCAAGTGGGGGAGGTTTGTTAGCCCCTTGATGCTCGAACACGAACATGGCTGCCAGGCGGACTCTCGATGGCATGGCAGCTAGAGAAAGGATCAAGGGAAGACTGTTAAATGATTAGTTGGAACGAAAGGGCGAGATGCCAAGCTATATATAGGGTGAGTTGCCAGGCTATGCGGGAAGGGCGGATGAGCGGGAATTCCTATCCTCCCGCAAGACTAGATCAAGGGCGGATGAGCTAGACTTCCTAGCCTCCCGCAAGACTCGGTCAAGGGCGACTTGGAAGCCTTATCCTCCCGATAGACTTGCTCCCGGGCGAGCAAGGCGGACGCCAAGTGGCAGGCAATGCGGGTATGGGCGAGCCCGCAAGACCCGGTCAAGGGCCGGTGATCTGGACGCCCTATCCTCCCGTAAGACCCGTTCTAGGCGAGCTGGCAGGCAATGGGCGCACGGCTGCTCCCGAAGACTCGCTAGGGAAGTCACTCATGGTCGAGCGACGCCAATGTTCCATGCTATCAACAACTGATCCAAGGCAAGGGTGCGGTGCCCATGACCGATCTGAGTGCGGGTGGCACTCAGTCAAGCCCGATATACTCCGGTCGTGGAACGATGGAGTCTCAGTCAAGCTGCTGACCGAGGACTGTGCTAGCAAGCAGTTAGCCTTATCCAACTGCAGTCCCTAAGAATAAGGGATAAGGGTGGTTATGGAAGCTGAGGTGTCTCCTGGAAACCAGGGACAGTGGTTGCCACCTGCAAGGATAAATAGCCCCCAGGTCTCAAGGTCGAGGGGAGCAACTGGAGAGAGTCGAGAGGAAACACTCCATCACCGAAGGTCGAGCAAAGGAAGCCCCGGCAACAGTGTGACCAGTTCCCCCAAAGCTAAGCGTGAACTCCTGGAGCGAAGTTCACCCGTCCAAGTGAGGAGTGCAAGTGCCGGAGCCATGAGGCATATACTTGGGTGTGACCGTGCAAGGTCGTGTAAGGGTTTTGCGTGTTCTTGTAGTTCGAGTTTGTGAATACAAGTGAGATTTCCCTTACCTTGCATTGTTCGATCTCGATCCTTGATTGCTAAACCTCGCCAAGCTATTTCGCTGTGTGTGTTTCAGATTGGCTGAGAGTGCACGGGACACTGCTCAGCACCATCGCAGGTACGGAAAATTTTGGGTGAGTTCCGACCCCTGTGACAGCGGGTATGACGAAGATGCAGGCCGCACGAGTGGGCGCATTCTGGAGCTCACTGCCATTCCCTCCCTACATGTGACTGCTGCTAAAGGAGATAACTTAGGTCTCCCCCTATCCCAGCGCACATTGGCCTCCGAATCCCCTTTAGTTTTCTTGATCATCCGGTGTGCCGCTAAAGAGCCTCCCCTTCTAGATGTATGGCCACAAGCTTGATCTGCACCGATTCCAGGGTCACATCAAACTAAAAAAATTGTTGGCATTTGTATAGTAATCTGTCGAAGTTGGTCCCACTGAATCATGGAAATTCGGCCTTCCCCAAACAAGCCGTTGGGAAATAAGGATTGATGGTATGACCCCCATGAAGGCCCTAGCCACCGTTCTCTTTGGGGCCATTCCATAGTGGTGCACTGTTAGACCCTAGAGCTCTAACCCTGGCGAATGTGTACCACAAGCCGTATCTTGAGGCAGTGGTAGCATATAGCCGGCACGCAAGGAAGTGCAGACAGTCATGTGCAAGGTGTTGGTATAAATTGCAAGTCCATGAGCGGGCAAGTATGGAGGGTCACGCAAGTGTGTGCGGAGGCACTGGTGGAGTGGACGATCAATTAAGGCTCAGCAATGGGGCTGAGGAATCAAAGGGTGGCCATTGAGCGTCACAGCTCACAAGTAGGCAAGTGTGGTAAGGGTGGTGATGATGTCCCCGAGCAAGGCATGACGCTATACTCAAGGATACTCGGTGAACAAGATGTGATCGAGCAAAGGCACTCAAGGAGTGCGCACTACTTGATATGTTTGGTAGACGCTAAGGGGATGCTCAACACTTAGTAGCTGGTGATGTGACTACTTGCAGAGATTGAATAAGTCCTTGAACATGCTTGAGCGCCATTGGATACTGCAATCCCAATTAGACAACTGTGATCATGGAAGGCGATCACGGACGTGGGCCTTGGAGGAGAGTGGATCGAATTGACGATACTAAGTTGGTGCAATGTCATCCATACCTAGTCAAGCAGACAATCGAGAAAAGATTCTCTTGAGATATGGCAAATCAATTTGTTATGGAAACAATCTTGGAGGTTGCAGATCGATGGCCAAGATTGGATAAATTGAGATCTAATTGAGAGAATCAAGGGATTTAGATATATCGGTTGTCATATCTAGTCTACCAAGCTCCTCTATATAAAAGGGGGCTCGGCCTCATTTTCAGGGACATCCATAATTCTCAGAGGAGAGACACAAAGAGATAGAGACTCCAAGAGAGTGGAATGTCGACACCAGTGAGACAAGGGAAAATTTGTGCCCTGCGTTGGTCCCGTGACACACGCCATGCTGCGACCCTTGGTTATGGAGGAGGATTCATCATTTCATCAAATTGTTTCTCCATTTTCTCAAACCTGACCTGCATTTCTTCCATTCATTGGTCACGTTATTGCAACATAGCTTTGAACTTCCTACTTTCTTGTTTGGATTGCATCTTCGTCATTCTATTACAGGTCCGAGGCAAACCAGACTTTGATACCAATTGATAGACCCAAAGATCGAACTCTAGAATGCGTGAAAGAGAGAGTAGGCAAGGGAAGGGTAAGAAGAATCATAAGAGAGGGAAGCGTACTTCTTATTCTTGGCTCCCAGTCGAGGCAGCTAGGTTGTTTATATAGACGAGTCAAGCCACTCATTCTGCTCCCCGCCAAATGAGCTTAACAACCCCAGTTCCGCATTTTTACATTGGAGTCCCCATTCTTATTACTTATTACAATTGCGCATCTTTCCTATTTGTTACAATCATGCCCTTTTACCGTATCATGCTGAGTAAATCACGTGAGTAACAAAAAGAGGCTAATTTTTTGTAGCAAAAGCCAACCCATAGTTTTGTGCCATCTTTTTGTTGAAGAAAAGGCCCAGACATAGAGGTGAGTGAATGTCTATTTTAAGGACTCTAGGTGGGTATGTATTTTGAACGGGATATGGTGTTCCGGCCCACCTCCAGTACCTCACCCACTTTTGACACAACAAAATGGAGGTTTTACGTCCAAATCAGAAGTGGAGGAAGGCCATAGATTTGAATCCAAAAGTTTGTAGCGTGAAAATCAAAATTTACGAGAGGGATTGTGGGGAACCACTTTTCAACCAGAATATGTGTGGCTTTTATAGACCGAGCGCCGCCACGCAAAACTTTTTCCCTATGAAAAACATCCTAAAAGGCACAAAGATAGACTTTTATTACCTGGGGTAATAGCTTGATAGTGAGGTTTTTCTATGGATTCCAGATGTGATGTAGACCATTACTGATGGCTTCAAAGATTGGATATGAGAACACAGCGGTTTCATCACCAGAGAAAAGACGAAGTACCACACCACTGTGCAATTCGATACTTAGTATCCAAACTCCAGATTGCTTGCCCTAGTGCAGAAGCTGTGTACAGGGCTCTTGCTGGTAAGCTATTGCCTCACCAACTAGCTAGCCCCTTTCACATCTCTTCATCTGCAATTTTTTTCTAAACGGATCCTAGATACTTCATTTTATTGGTCCAATCTAGAGCTGGCACGGGATTATTGGGCCATGCCGGCACGACACAAATCTAGAATAACCCCATGCTAACACAACACGAACAATTAGGTAGCCTGAAAATGCTAGCCTAGACACAAAATTTTCATACTTCAGACACCTGAGCCTAGCAAGAATTGTCCAAATAATTATTTTTAAAAATAAATTTAAATAATTTATATTTCAAACTAAAATATTTTATTATATAATTGATAGATTAATTTTAATTTTATATTAAAATCACTTTTTAAAATATTTCTCATATTTTTCTTTTTATTATAAAATATATTTTTGTGCTTTCAAGCCGGCGCAAAAAGTCAAGCAGCTTGAAAACATTGGCACAAGCATGGGTTTTCCATGTCGTACTTTTGGACCATGTCACTTTTTACCACCTATAGTCCAACCAAGCTAACCATAAATTATTTTAATTGATAATATTCAATTTAATACCCCTCCTACACGAGAGTTTTGATTTATTGGCAAAAAGGCAAAGAAATAGATTTGTCGTTAACGCTTCCATAAAAGCTAGACTAAGCAATAAACTACCTCGTGGACAATTATTTAGAGCAGCGGGTACTGTAGCGAACTGATTGCAAAAGAGCACGGCTACCTTGTTAAGACTTCACTCCAGTCACTAGCCCTGCCATCGGCATCCCCAGCCCCCCTCCTTTCAGTTAAGGTAATGACTTCAGACATGGCCAGCTTCCATAGTGTGTACAAGGCCCAGGAACGAATTCACCGCCAACATCAAGGGTGCATCCTCAGCCTAGTAGGGAAACTAAAGCACCTCCACCCTACGGGAAATTTCCCTCCTTAAAGGAAATCACAGGGCATGTAGCTCGACCAACCGCCCCTACAATCTTCACAGGATCTTGAGGTGAAACATTACTTGGAACTTCAACATCTATTAGTGCATCAGTGAGCGCTTGGTAGTGCTCGAAGGATAGTTCCAGTAGCTTCCAAATAGACACATTGGCTTTGGCCTTCTAGAGCTAATGTAGCAAGTTCGAGGGTGTCGGCCCTAAGTTGGTCTTCCTCTCCTTGCCCTTCTTTTCCCCCTCCTTCTCATCCACTGCTAGGTGTTTTGTCAATTTTCTTCTTGTGCCACTTAGTAAAGATAGGACCAATGTATACATGACAACTAAGGGTGATTCCTTTGACTTTAGAGTCATTCTTGTGACTCTCTTCATTGCTTAGATCAGTCCAAAATCTTGTGGCAGTTGGGTTGACTTATCCAATGACCTTTGCTCTCATCAGATAACTATACCCAAATGTTGAAGCCGTTAACAAATTCTTCTCCTACTGCCGATAGTGGTTCCCACTCAATTGCAAAGGCAGACTGATCCTGTGGTAACAACGTGTTGTTCCTAATTTTGGGCTTTCTATTGGAGGCATCTTCTAATTTGCTGCTATCCATAAGATCTTGAATCTCATGTCTCATGCAAGTACATTCATCAGTTATGTGCCCCCACTTCTGACAGAACACGCAAAACTTGGACTGATCCACACAATCACCTACAATACCAATGGGAGCTTCTCAAAATGACTTCAAGAGGCTTCGTATCTTTAGGGCCTCCATGATGACAAATAGAGGTTTCTTCAAGTTTGAGAATTTTCGTGCCTTGGCGACCATCTTGGCCTAGGAATTTGCAGCTAATACAATAATAAGTTAAATTCTCATGCCACTCTCGGACTTAGTCAAGTGCCCACAGCAAAAAGCTTATTCGACTTATGCCTAATCTAGTAGAGGGCATGCAAATTAGGAAGGCACAACAGACACTCTCGATAACGTGGCAATTGGTTTGTGGCAACGATTTGAATTTGGTCCTCTTCTAATGGGCGGTTAACATTATTAGTGTGCTTGGTCAACTAGCTTGTTATGTAGTCCTTGAAGCTATTGTTGTCCTTCTGGACAAGGCATTCCAAATCCAAACTGGTGGTTTGAACTGTGTTGTTGCATCCAAACTTTTTTTTCATGAAATTAGTCATCAACTCATCCAAATTTGGGGTGACTTTGGTATCAAAGAAGTGATACAAAGTTGCAGTCGTCCCTTCCAAGGACTACGAAACAACATTGTGATGGCCTTAGGACTAAGGTCATAGGGTTGCAACATCATTCGAAAGTTTGCCCCATGAGTGGTAGGATCACCTTGCCCTCAGAACTCGGAAAAATTCGGCATCTTGAACTTATCAAGAAAGGTAATGCCTTAATAACTTCAGCAACTTGAACTTCTCAGGGAATGACTACAAATGAGTGTAGGACCTCTTGCCGCTCTCGGGCTTAGTTAGGTGCCCATGGCAAAAGGTTTCTTTGACTTGTGGCCTAACGTGATAGAGGGCACACAAATAAGGAATAAGAAGGCACAATAGGCGCTCTCAGTAATATTTTAGTAGGTTTGTGATGATGATCTGAATGTAATCTTATTTCTAATCGGTAGTAAACCAAGTTAGCGTGCTTATACAACCAGCAAGTTATATAGTCCGTAAAGCTCTCATTGTCCTTCTAGAAAAGGCATTCCAAATCCAACCTCGTGGTTTGGATCATGGTGTTGTATCCAAACTGTAACATGTCAATAATTCAATAGACTTTTACCTAAAATCAAAATTCTATTCCAATTTTATTTGTAATGGAAAAGATAACATGCTATGTAACTTCTTAAAATTTTTGAAATTGATTATATCAATTATATGAAAACTCCAGGTTGTAGTATATGTTACAAGTTATATAGTTGTACAATTTGACACCAAATAGAAACAAAACCTAACTACTAATTCCCTTGTCGACCCTACTATCAAAAGCTATATCACATGTTTTGCATAGTCCAACAAACGTCATGCCTGAAAAATATTATGAAGAAGGGGTGGGCTGCATCGTAAAGAGTGAAAATTTCCATGATAAAATAACAAGCCAACATATTTATCCATTCATTTAATAACATTCATAACAAAATATAAAAATAATACAATGAAATAAATAAATTCACAATCTTACGCCAAAATCAGCTAATATATCAACATACGCTCACAATTAGCATAAGATGTGACCAATGCATGTGACATCCTTTGTACCTATGCATGTGAACTCGTATGGACCAATGCATGTGACATCGTATGAATCAATGCATGCACCCATTAGTTATGGATCACTTATCCATTTCAGGAATCACTTCATCCCTTGCGAGGAATAACAATAGTCATCTCTCAGGTGATTCAATTCAACCCTTATAAGGCATCTCTTTTGGAAAACACTTTCACTTTACCCTTTCAAGTATCACTTCATCTCTTTTGAAGCATCCCTTCAAAGGAACACTTTTACTTTACCCTTTTGGGTATCATTTTGTCTCTTGTGAAATATAATGTAGATGGTATGCATGATTGCAGCTCTATTCACTTAACTTGATTAATGTGCATGAGGAACATTCAGCAACTTGCATAGTCATATATTAGGGCAACATGATTGCATCCGACAACATATCTACACTCAATTAATCAACTCAAATAGCACATTCACATTAACAATATGATTGTATCAATCATTGTAGTAGCTATATGATTGAATCAATTAGTTATCACTTTAACACTTCAAAAAATTTACATATTAACAAGCATTTACTTTATAACAATCTGTTAAATAATGCACCAACAATTGCAAGATCAAATCAATCAAACACTTCAACACCTCAAGAAAACACACACATATATACACCACAATAATATAATATTAATATGGACAAATATGTTAAGGCATATGTTATTTGACAATAAAAAAAATGTACTCACAGCATATCTAATAAGCTCATTCACATAAAACGTTCTACCTCAGCTTTTGTGATCCCTATAATATGACCAATTTAAATAAGAGAACAAATCAAGGTTTACATATTCCTTCACCTTACAATCCACTTATTCCTTCATTTCTTCTAAAATTACGTTTCAAGCTACTTATGTTGAATTTTTTTAACTTTCTATTCATGATAAACATATCAATGCAATCATAGTTTTACTTATTTCATATCAAGTGACAACAATGCATAATCATTTAAATTTCCCAATTCTATATTTGAGTTAGGCTAGTCTCAACATTAATAGAATCAATGGTTCCACTTTGAACGTTAAGAATTCCTAATAACCTAGGTTAACATTGCTCCTTTCATAATTAGAATCATGTTTGCATATGACACTAACTAATGGATTATGTCTAAATCAAGTTGATATAAACCCAACTAAGCACCCTTCATATCATTCAACCTATCAGTACAACACAAGCAATTCAAGATATACTAGATAGATTCACTTGATTGTGTGACTACTACCCTTTGTTGTTACTTTTCATTACTCTTTATTTACATAGATTTAGCTACACTAATGTAATATTACTTAGGCTTACATCCATACAACATGTTAAGCTACTATAAAACTCTGAATAAATAAGATAGCTTAAAATGTAAAAGAAGTGAAATTGAATTTCCAATATAGATACATACCACTTGTTATTATCTCTTTATCATTAACTTCTCTCAGCCTTATTTTCCTCATAATTTTGCTGAATTCTTTAGAATTCTACATCTCTCCTTCAATTTCTCTCTTTCCCTCTCTATCTCTCTCTTTTCTTAAACTCATTTCTTGTTTTGCCGGCATAATAGTTGTCCAGAAGAAGATAAGGAGAAGGAGGGTAGTTTGGGGTAGGTGGTAGCAAAAACTAAAGGCACAAAAAGAGACAAGAAGAAGGCCAGTTTGGGGTACTTGGAGGGTAAAGGAGAAGGGCCAAGTAAAAAAATGAGCTTAATTCCATGGACTTTTGATTCATTTGCTTCCTACATTGGTGTGGCTTCTCTTTTCATAAGCTTCTATATTTATTTAGCCCAAACTATTAGTTATTCATTAGTGGTTTAAGAAGAACAAAAAAAACTAGTGCTTAAACATAATGGACAAACTTTCAATACATGTTTAAACCATACATTATTACTTAGATTTAGGTTACTAATCATATTATTAATAAGAATGCATTATGTCAATTAAGATAGTGGTTTAATGTCCACACATATATAAAATCAATTCTATCAGTTTATCTAACCCTTCATATTAATCTACCCTCTTGATATCGATGAGTATATTCTAACTATCATAGATCAACCAAATCCAATTGTCCTCATATTCTAATCTAACAATTACAAATAACATTCTAAAAATAAACCATGGTAATTAGCCATAACCTTATATATACTACTAAGACAAATCCACAACTCATTATTGGTAACTCAAGCCCAAAGATCTTTGTTTCGACTAACTATATGTCAAATCATATAATCACCCATTGAAGAATCCATACGTTAACCCCTTGCTATTCAAGGACAAGAAACACCATATCTAAGCAAAAGAAATATAAGAAAAGATAAACATAAAACACTTAGTTGTGATACTTCTCCCCATTAATAAACAACCCAGGTTCGAATCCAAAAATATCTTTATCAAAGTAAACTTAATCATAACAATCCATATGCTTTTACTTCCCCATGCTTAATCGAATTAATTCATCTCATCAGTCCTTGCTAGACTCCTTTAGGAAAATAAAATGTACATAAATACATTTATAATCATTGGGGAAAACCATGGGTTTCAGTCTCATATAAATAGTATAAGAAAATTAATCATATTAAATGGAAAAACAAAATAAATCTATTTCAATCTAATGAAGTCCTTTAATAAATCCTATATTGGTTTTGCTTTCCTCACTCTATTTCTTTCGCTTCTGTTTGGCAATTGAATTATGTCAAGCCAAAGTCTACAAAGTTGATCTAATAGATTCATTAACATCATAATCTGATACATTTAATCTATATCTACAATCACTTGCACAAAGCACCTATAAATTGAAACTAACCCATTCAAATCATAAATTCCAAGCACAAATACATATACATAGTCAAATGTCTATATATCGATAACTAAGCACACTCATATGACCATCATCTTGTAAATCAAAATAAAAATGACAATACTTCATATTATGAAAATGTGTTATTTGCGTAGACTGGCAATTCATCTCAACCAAACTTTTGTGTTGTGTCCACACAGCACGAACCTTTTTTGGGCCTAAAACAACTTGAAAATCTAGTCTTGAACACAAATATGTCATGCTTCAGTCTACTTGGCCCAACCCAAATTGAACAAAATAATTATTTAAAAAAATTAATTTAAATAATTTCGAACATCAAATTAAATTTTTGTGTGATATAATTTGACTGACTAATTTAAATTTTAAGTTAATTTGAAGAAAACATTGAAATAATTGTTAAAATATAATTATTTGTATATAATTTTTTCTTTTTTTCTTTTTTTTTTTTCTTTTTCTATATTTTAAATATTATTTTCATACTTAAGGTTGGCATGACTTAATTTATGTTCGTCCAATGTCCATTTTTGCCACGTTGATTTTTGCCTATGTCTATTACATTTATATACACTATGATGTATATCCATGCATTATTCTAATTCTCTTATATCTCAAGATACCGATGAAAAATTTGAACATCCCACTACCTAATAGAAACCATGTTAAAAAAATTCATTGTCTTGGACTATGTACATTACAATAGTCACAAAAAATGATGTAACAATATAAGACAATATAGACGAGATTTAGTCAATATCTATTTCACAAGAACTCATAGACATAAACATAACAATATAAATGGCATCCAAATCCTCTCTATGTCCCTTTGAAAGCTCATCAACCCTAGAAGGGTGAGAGAAAGAAAGAAAAAGAATGTCAATGATATATCAACCAATGCAATATATGTAAGGTTTATGAGTCATCAATATCTTTGATTTCACCCTCAAAAAAATTCTTATTTTTGATTTCCAAAGGAAACCAACTTCATATATGTAATGTATAAAATGCATCTAAACGACACCAGGTGGGTTTATTTTATTTCCCACAATCCCCCACTACACTTCTATAATTCTTCTCTTATATCTTATTTGATTGTTTTAAGCTTAAGAAAAAAAAGTGACATGCATATAGGTACATGCTAACATGATTGCACCCAAATAGAACACCATAACCACTAGTTTATACTTAGTAACTAAAACAAGATAAATCAATTTAGAGATCTAACTTAATTTGAGCAGAAACATCACAACTATTACCCTATTCTATTAAGAATCAAACACATCTTACTTCTCAATTATGCAAGCAATGAGTCAAACAATCAAATATTATGGCATAATCCCCAATCATATATTAGATGAACCATTGAATAATCATAAAACTATATAGCCAATTTTACTGACAAACACAGCATTTATGACATGGTAATACAAAAATAGATCATGTACAAACTAGCATAGTAGAAATATAAATTAAAACATGAACTTTCAAACTCTCTAGAATGGTTGGGGATTCACTCATCACTAACATATAATGTGTTAAAACTTGGCTTCGATACCAAAATTGTAACATTCCAATATTTCAATAAACTCTTACCTAAATTCAAGTTTCTCTTCTAGTTATATTTAGAACTGAAAAGATAACATCCTATGTAAGTTCTTAACTTTTCTAAAATTAATTGTATTAACTATACAAAGTCCTTAGGTTTTAATATATGTTACAAGTTATACAATTGTACAAGCTAACTCTAAATAGAAACAAAACCAAACTACTAGTTCTCCTATTGATTCCTGTTATCAAAAGCTATATCATTCATTTTGCACTATTCTACTAACTTCAAGCCTTAAAAATATGTGCAAGTGGGGTGAGCTACATCTCAATGAGTACAAATTTTCAAGGTAAAATCACAAACTAAACATATTTATCCATTCTTTTAGCAACATTCATAACAAGATATAAAAGTAATACAATTAGATGAACAAGTTCAAAATCTTAAACCAAAACCGGCTAACATATAAATGTATACTCACAATTAGCATGGGATGTGACCAATGAATGTCAAACTTATGAACAAGTGCATGTGACATCCTATGCACCTATGCATGTGAAATTGTATGGACCAATGTGTAAGACAATCTATGAACCAATGCATGCACCCACTGGCAGTGTATCACTTGTCCCTTTCAAGAATTACTTCATCCCTTACGAGGAATTGTAACAGTCATCTCTCACAGAAATTCAATTAATCTCTCATGGGCCATCCCTTTCGAGGAATACTTTCACTTTACCCTTTCGATTATCAGCTCATCCTCTGTGAGGCATCCACTCCAGTGAACACTTTCACTTCATACTTTTGGGTATCACACCATCCCTTGTGGAACATAATGCAGATAATATGCAATTCCATAAACTTGATTAATATGCATGAGGAACACTCAATTTGCACAATGACATATTAGAGCAACATTATTACATCTGACAACACATTTATACTCAATCAACCAACTCAGATAGCACATTCACATTAATAATAGGAATGTATCAATTAATGTAGTAGTTACATGATTAAATTAATTAATTATCAATTTAACACTTCTAAACATGTATATATCAATGAGCATTGCATTGCTTAGTCAAACTAATTAGCATATCACATATGCTTTACAATAATCCATCAAATAATGCAACAAGCACAAGATCAAATCAATTAAACACTTTAACACCACAAGAACACACACAGATGCACACACACACACATATACACTAAATAAACATTACAGTAATATAATATTTACATGGACAAATATGTTAACGCATATGTTATGATAGAAAAGAGTATTCACAACATTTCCAATAGGCTTATTCGCTGACCTTACACCTCGAAATGTTCTGCCTTAGCCTTTGTAATCCATATAATATAACCAACTTGAATAACGGAACAAATCATTTTTTTACATGTTCCTTCACCTCAAAATCCACTTATTCCTTCATTTCTCCTAAAATTAAATTTTAAGCTACTTCGATAGACATTTTTTTAACTATCTATTCATGAAGAACATGTCAATGTAGTCACAATTTGCTTATTTCATCTCAAATGACAATAATGCATAATCAATGAAAATTTTCAATTTTATGTTCGAGTTGGGTTGGTCTCCACATTCACAAGATCGTTGGCTCTACTTTGAACATTAAGAATTCCTAATGACCTAGGTTAACATTTCTAAACCACATTTGTGATTGAAATCACATTGGCAAATGACACTATCTAAAGGATTTTCTAAATCAAGTTTAACCTCATATAAACCCAACTTAGCAACTCTTGATCGTACATTCTATATGTGCAACACAAGCCATTCAAGATATAACACATAGATTCATTTGCTTGTGTGGCTACTTCCTTTTGTCGTTACTCTTCATTACTCTATTTACATAGATTTGACTGACTAATTTAACATTACTTAAGCTTACATTCTTGTAACAAGATGTTAAACAACTATAAAACTCGGAACAAATAAGATCACCTAAGTGTAAAAGAAGTCAAACATAGTTTCCTATATATACATACCACTAACTTCTTATCATATATTTATCTTTAACTTCCATCCTTCTATTCCTCATGATTTTACTAAATTCTTCATAATTCTCCAGCTCTCCTTTAGTCTCTATCTCTCTCTTTTATTCATCTCATTTCTTGTTTTGCTAGCAAAATGGTTGTCTAGAAGAAGATAAGGAGAAGAAGGGCAATCTGGGATAATTGGTAGCAAAAGAAGAAGGCTTAGAAAGAGACAGTGGAAGAAGGGTCGGTTTTGGGCTGGTGGAGGTTAAAGGAGTCGGGCCAAGTACATAAATAGCTTAATTCCATGGACTTTAGGCCAATCGTAGGTGCAACTCGAGCTGAGAAAGTAGGGCTTGGCTGCAACAGGTGCATTGGTGGATTTGCATTATGCTTAGGAGAAGGACGGATTCAACAAGAGGCAAGACAAGTGTGAGCCCATGGATTTGGGGCCCAAGTAGAGCCCAATCACTATGTTAGGCCCATCTACTTATTCCCTCCCTCCACCGCTTTACGCCTCCCTATACACCTATCAATCAATCCTTTCTTCTTATCTTCTCTTCATTCTTTTGGAAATGTCACCAAACACAAGCAAGAGAGAGAGAGGGAGGGAGAAATTTGCATAGAGGGAAGGTGAGGTCAAAGAGTGAAATTGAAGAGGGAGTTAAACAAAAGGAAACGATGGTAAGTTTGAAGTAATTGAATATTTATTTCAATCAATTTGAGTTGTAATAGTCATATACATATTAGGACTCATAAGTTAGTTGAATAGTATATGTACAAGTATGCTTTCTACTTAAATGGGTAGTAATGAATTTGTGGTAAATGAAATAAAAGAAAACATGTATATATATATACACGTTGATTGAGGAGGAAATTGATTCCGGCAGTAGAAAACAGAAGGGAAAAAGAAAGAAAGGAACGAGAATGAAGAAGGGAAGAGGAGGGGAAGAAAAGGGGAATGGAAAAGGAAGAATCAGGAGGGATAGGTATAGGATGGTGGGATGTATAGGGATAAGAGTATGAGAATTTAAGAATTGGAGGAATCGATTAAGTTGATTCGTTCATTACAATCATCACGTTAATTCGAAAGAAGATATTTTATTTGAATATCAAAAGTATTGATAATTTTATGATATATTTGATTTTATTGTGAATGAAATGATAGGTACCGAGGAGACTCGAGATAAACACCTAGAGGATCCTGCTTTGTGATTGGTCGATTCAAGGGTTGTGAGCATATTTTTCCATTGTGAAATGCTATATCTATGATTAGCAATTAATAAACATCAATTATGAAATAGTTATTTGTTATCTCTAACTAACTGTTGTCTCTAGCAAGTATACTTCGAACGAGTGATGAAGAGAATAGGAAAAGGATAAATAGTTTTAGTAGTTCAACATGCATACATATATTCTGCATTATTGAATGTATTTGTGCACAACCATGGTGACCACTAGGCTAGCAGAGTAGAAATGAGTTTTACTGATCTATCACGGGTTCTCGAGAGGATATAAACATGGGACATGAGTGATGCTGGCTCTATTACCCTAGCGGGATATGTGAGATGACCCCTTTTTAGGACTTGGTTGAAAAAACAAAGACCAGAGAGGAGAAATAAGAAAAGAGACTTGAGAGTGACGGGTTCACTCTTACCACCAGAGGATAATAGGCGGTCCCTACAATTTTGTGTGAAGATGATGGGCATAGGAGGGAGAATATTATGAGATTGATTGAAGTGTGGAGTCACGGTACCATCAGGGAGAGAGGAGCATCGGTACCGCCATAACTCTATCATAGAGGTAGTGCAACCCCATGGTTATTGTTTGATATGATTGAGTTCATACATTTCATTTCATAAATCGATTGGAGTTAGCTAGGCTATTGATAATAGTCTAACATCATTATATGGCCAATTGTTTAGTGGATACAATTCTTTAAAAACCAATAAGTAAACTGATGCTATTTTACTTTGGAAATTTGTATTCACTAAGTTGCAACTCACACTCTCTGCAAATTTTTCCTATAGATAAGGAAGATGCTCAACTGAGCGGTCAACACATATTGATTCGGGGATCAACCAGGGCAAACCGTAGACAGGGTATGTGTAGAATTGTGTATAGTTCTATATACAATGTTATGACCTCAAATGTTTTGAAAACAACTATGGCTTGAGGTATGTGTTTTTGTGTGCTGGTGAAAATCTGCTACGTTGTGGAAGGTTGTTATTGGATATATTGGTTATAATGTTTTATAACAGGTTTGAGTTATAGTTTTTATGAAAATAAGGGGAAACTTTGCCAAATTTCGGGTCATGACAACAAGATGCAGGAGAAGAAGTCAAAAGTGAAAGGAAAGTATGGTCAACTGACCAAAACTAAAGAGGATAAGGGAATGGTGGTTGAGAGTGGCTCAAGGAAGGACTCTCAAACTCACAAAGGATGCTTCATTTGTGATGGTCCTCAGCCTGTGAGAGAGTTCCCGAAGAAGAAGAATGGAACGAGTACAAGTCAATGACAGGAGGAATTGGATGGAGAGCCAATTGAGAGGGCGGTGCCACTTTAGTTGGTAAGTGCATTGCGGACCAAATGCCAAGGAGACCGCTACGACTCAATGCACTTGAATGCTGTGATAAATGGCATTGAGGTGGCAGCATTGGTTGATATTGGTGCCACAAACATGTTTATCTCCAAGCAGATAGTGGCAAAGTTGGGGTTGCAGGTGCAATGGTGCCCAAACTGCATGAAGGCGGTGACTTCTCTAAGCTAGTAGATGAGAAGTGTGGCAAGAGATGTGCCATTCCGAGTTGGAGAGTGAGAAGGCAAGTTGGATGTGGTGGTCATAGAGCTAGAGGGCTACAACATGATTCTCGGTAATAGTTTCTTTGTCGAAGCTTCTATTACCATTATGCCTTGTTTAAGTGGATGCTTGATAGGAGATCCCAAACAACCTAGTTTTGTGCAAGGCATCAAGCAAGATGGTGGCAGCAAGGGCAAGATGACCGAGAGTGGAACAGCCTTGCCAGTGGCTATGAAGGATTAGTGGAGGTAGAGATCTAGATCCAACATGTGCAATGGAGCCCTGTCGTGAAGCATATACTCGACAGACTAAGTGAGTTTGCTCTTGTAAAAGAGTTATTCATACTTATTAATTATGAATACAAGTGCAGTTTTCCCTTTGTGTATTGCTTGTGTTCATTTCCTTTTGGTGTGATCATATGCTAGGTGACATCAAATCTCGGTTGCGAGTATGGGTTGGATGGTTAGCGGAGCTATCAATGCCAACGGGATGTGGAAAAATTATATCTCGCATTTGTTCCATTACAAATATTATCATTGAGTTGACCAGTCTTGGCATCAAATATATGACATAAATATGATTGTAGATAAATTTGCAAATAAGAAAACAATATGCAAGATAAATTATTCATAATATATAATATATGATGTATGATTATTGAGAACTTTCCATCTAATCATGTCTTCTACTAAATTGGACAAATTTCATTAGTCTCCTAATAAAAGGCTAAGATCTTGTTAGAAGATCTCCTAGTAAAAATTATGGAATTCCACTTATCATACCAAGATCTCGCATGTAACATAAAGTCTTGAGTAAGTCCACGAGTTGAACAAAAGAAAATATTGATTATAGGTGGGTATTATATAAATTAAATTTTAGGAAAAAGATCTAACTCTTACTAATTACATATCTTATGACTTCCATTTGTTTTAGCTCTAAGATAGCTATAACATTATGTGTGCACAACAAACATAAAATTTTATTTAATTCAAACCGGTCTTTCATATACTACACACAAAAAAAACTATCTTTGAGTGTAACTCAACAAAGCAATATTATTATGGCACGAAATATAATATACATGCTCAATATATTACAATGAGAGAGAATTATGCCAATTCACGTAAAGGGTCTTGCATACAAATCTAGTATAGTTGTTAACACACTCTGTATCTTATAATGATACAAAGTATAACTAATATTCTTAATATTATGGCCATTGTAACTTCATATTTTTAAAGGACTTCTGTTGAATCATTATAAACATCACCAATGCATAATAATAAAACCATATAAATATAATTATGGAAATTCCTAAAGTGATTGACCCAAGCCATAGTGTGTCTTACTAAAATCTTCATAAACTAAGAGGCTATCAGCATGGGCCTATCTATATAAAAGCCTACAAGTCACCATTTCCATAGGCTTTATCTGGCGCCTCCGGCATAGTTATCCTTAGTTGTATATATTCTCCTACTAAATCTATATTAATATATAATCATTATATATTACATAAGAATTACCAAGAAATTCCAATCAGCAATAAACAACTTAATTTAAAATATATATGGTAGGGTACGCAAACCCTATTTACCCAAATACATTTATCAAATCACATGAATGTAATCATTTCATGCATCTCATACAGGTATCAGGAAATTAAAATGTTGCTATTAAAATGTAATTTGTCCCAATTGTGTTGTCATCATTCAATTCAATTGACAACCATTTTTCAATTAAATTTAATTATGAATTTGAAATTATGATCAACTATTGATTAATAATAAATTAAGTAACAATCAATTAATTCTACCTATCTTGATAGGAATTATAAAAATAGTTAAGACTGCAGTGAAAGTAGATATTTTCCTTTTATTATTCTGTCTTCTAATATGAGTAGAATTTTTTTTAAAAAAAAGGTTGAAAATGAAACCAATCCAACCGGTCTATTGCGCATGCAGTTCCCTTGAAATTGAAGTAGTGTTCAGAACGCCACAGTAGCATGCAACCATTGTCTTTTTTTTCTTTTAATATTATAGCAAAATTGACTTCATCTCATCAAGCCCGGCCCGCAACACAGCAGAGTCTGATCAGAAAGAAAAATAAATAAATATGACACTTAGTCTAACTAAGCTCTATCCATACACAGTCAACCCGGTTATTTTGGAAACTGATTTCCATGTGCGAATCTTCTGCACTTTTAATGCCCCTTCAACGAGCTGTACAATTAGAATATTTATTTTTGATATAATCACAAACAAGAAATAAGTATATATCCGTGCATATACATTACAATTCACAACAGTTCTAACCCTTTTTTTAAAAAAATTGATTATACATGGACGCATGATTGCAGTACATGTGTTCCATTATACATATACATCGGCAACAAAAAAAGGAAAAGAAGGCATCACAACAATTGTGCCAAATTCAATTATCGACAAATTTATTTTTAATCTAATTAAAAATAATAAATATGTAGATATCCACATATATACATTTATAAAAATTTATTTCCTATCGTATACTCAAAAATAAGAAAATCATTTCATCGATATAATATGTCATGGGTTATACCTAGGGATGCTAAACGGGCCTCTTTCGCCCCAAACTGACCCATCAAAACCCACAACTGACCGAAATTGCCCACAAACTGTCCTGTAACCACTATTATTAGGTTGAAGGGTGGTTTCAGGCTGAGTCAAAGAAATAGGTCCATTAAACCAGAATCAACATATTTTCTTATTGAATATACTTAGAATTGGCCCTCAACCATTTAGGAACTAGCCTGAAACCATTGTAAAACTTACCCAAACTGTTAAAACCCTGTAAATTAACGGTTAGATTTTATTGAATCATTTAAAAATTTTAAAACAAATAAAAATAATTATTTAAAAGAATTTTAAAAAAATAAAAATATATAAATGATTCACAACTCAAACTGGCTTAAACTACGAATTGACCCACTTTTAAATAGTTCTGAGTTGGTTTATATAGGTATAAACTGTGACCTATAATTGAGTGGCCCGTTAAGAAGATGGGCCAAACCATAACCGGCAACGATTTCAAGCTCATTTTTAATAGGTCTAGAACTAGTTTGAACTACCCATTTTAACATATCTAGTCATACTTGGACAGAGAAAGTAAAAACTTTATTTTTTTAATAACAAAACAAAACTCTAGTGGAGATTGATTATACCTTTCTAGCCCATCATGAATTTGTACATATCGACATATATACACTAAAACTATTGTGGTAATTTATAAATTAAAAAAAAGCCTAAAATTTTGATTGTGGGACATGGACAATTCAACATTACAATACAATAACACTTGAATTTTGAACTATTATCTAAGGTAACTCTAATATAACTATTAGAAATCGACATACAGTGAAAGTGTAAATTTAAAAAATTTTATTTTCAAATCTAGTATTCTTTTGATACAATTTATAATTCAAACTATCAAGAAATTTAGAATTTTTATCTATAGTACTATTTCGGTCACTCTCCATTTTCTCTCCATCGGCAAAATTGTATTTTTGAATCTCGGCCAAGAAAAAAATGAATAATAATAATAAAACACACCCGCCGGCCAAGGTCAACGAGCAGGGAATTTTAAAATGCAATTTATCATTGGCAGGCGTCATGCGCAATCAACATAATGTTGATTGCCACAATAAAGTCGATTTATGTTTCTTTGGGAGGTCAACGTTTGGCCATTTAATTCAATACAATTTCATCTAATTTCTACAAGAAATTAAAACGCACTACATATGAATATATATATCCACACACACGTATATATGTTTAATCGAATGATATTCAATCATCCATTGCACATATAATTATATGGTTTTAGAAATCCAATTATATATTTAATTTTAAAACAACAATATTTAATAAGGTAAGTGACTTATGTGAGCAATTTTGTACTAGCAAAAAATCAGTGCCTGAACCAAAATTTAGGCCGTTGAATTTTGGTTACAATAAATCACTTATATCATGCGTTACTTATTGGTTCTATACTAAGTCAACAATTGATCAATTTATCTTATTAACCCATTTAATAAAATTACTAATTGACATTTAACCAATTAAATTTACAAGTCAATATTGACATCTAGCAATGTCATGACTATTTGGATAGTGAGAATTTCAATAAAAATGATCGAATACTCTTTGATAATTAATTTTCGTGTAATTAAATCATTCCATTCAACAATATCTCAAATAAATTAGGGTATATATTAAAAGTCAAACCACAATAATTAAATCCTTCTTTTTTATTTTTTATCCTACTTTAGATAAAGATTTTCCAAATCAATATTAAATAGAACATGTAAGGCATCCTATCTTTTCGTAAGTAGTACCTTATTCCATATTGATTACTTATAATCTTCATAAGAGTTTCATTGGGTGTAGAATGCCTGACACATAATTTAGATAATTATGTTAAAAAATAAACCAATATTACAACTTAACTCTTACAATATGTTTTTGTACTATTAGGTGTAGGAATTACTTACAACTATTATCACATGAAAAAATACCTATTGGCATTAATATAACATCCATTAGTTATTCCTTGGGGGAGTCAATTTAGTGAACTCACTCAATAACAAGCACCTATACTATTATATTAAGCACCTAGACAATTACCCTTTACTTTAAAACATGTAACAAATCTCAAATTCAATTATCTCACAACTAGAAATGATTCTATACTAAGGCTTATCAATTTTAGGTTTTACTAACATGATCTTATTACAATCCTAAAATATACATCATAATCTATAGGTTTCATCATAGTACATAAATTATATAGTATATAATGAATAAACTATGTATTAATATTATATCATGAATAAAAGATTGTATCAATCATATGATTGAATTTAGAGTAGTAATTCTAACACATACCCCATCTCCATAGTTCCTAGTTTTCTTTTCCCTTCTCGGGCTTTTGCCCACCATGTGAATCGAAAAAATCCGATGTCATCAAGAGTTTTCTATGGATTTATTATTATTTTTGTCCTGCTAGTTATTTAATTTAATTTTCATTTGTTTAGCCAAAATCACTCTTTCCCATTTCTATGAGTAAAAGTAGGTTGTTCTAACTTTGATCAACTTTCAGAATAACGACTCTCGGCTCTTTATTCCTTGTCAAATACATCCACTTTTGCTAGATCAAATATATGGCAAACAATACTGACTGCTTGACGATTACTTGAAGAACTGGTCGATCACATGTTTATGAACATTTCGAAATCAGCAAATTCAAATGGTGGGCCATCCTATATTCTAAAACATGCATGTTCACTGACCTGTAAATCAAGGACGTCAAGTATAGAATATGAATCATCCAATCCTATTTTCCAGCAAGATGGCCTTTTCTGCATATCAAAGGATGCCCAAGGTAGTCGCTTATTCTATCAATAGTGTAATCCTATGTCGAATTAAGCAAATTATTTGTCCCAACTGCTTCATTGTTAGACCACCAAGGATCATTGTCGAATGGTTCAATGCTCACTCTTATACTATTTGGTGAGCTCAATGTCCCATATTTTAATTCTCTCAAAATATGTTTGTGAAAAATGTCCGCTAGTAGTATTTTCTTTGAGCTTGGATCTTGGAGGGCACCAACTTTTCAGATTATACTACACTATTGGGGCTGTTGCACTAACAGGATTAGCTCTAAACATTAGTTATTTAGTTCGATTGATATGTTCAACATTCAATATCAATGCCTGCACATTGCATGGCAGGTGCAGATAAATGCTATTATTGCTGCACTCCTTTTTTATCCAGAAAAAAAATACTGCTTTATCGGTTCAGTGATCAATATTTTGCTGTTAACAAGATTTAAAGTGACAATGCGTTATCCAAGAAGAAGAAGAAAGTGACGATCCGTGCGATTTCATTTTTCCTCCCTGTTTCCTTCGTAAATTTTGTTCGCAATTCATGTAAGAGTTATTCTGGCGCTCTCCGTTAGTAATTGTAATAGGTAGACTCAAATCTAGAGGGGATTATGATTATGGTCGCGATCCCAGTGACCGCTAGTTGTTCAAGTGTTCTGTAATCGTATATTTATTACGTTTATTTCTTCGTAGCTTATTTCGGAGAATCACTAATTTTATTTTATTTTATTGGTAATTTCTTTATCTCATATGCATTTTATATATACTTGTTTATAAATAGCGATAAAGTTTTCATTATTTGATAACAAAATGAGATAATTGTTTTTACTAGTGCAAACACTTCATATCTAAAAATTCAAGGGATGATGGATAATTCAAATTCCAGTCTACTTACATGATATAGACCTATATTTCGAACGGAATCATGATAACATAAGTAAACTTATATAATAAGAAAAATAAATTAAAATAATATTATAAGTGCAGATAAAATACCAATATATTCAATCATAGTCAATTTACTTGACATAATATGTTATAATGCAAATATATATATCTTCCAGTAGGAGGGTAAAAAATTAAAATAAATTAGGATTAATAGCCTAAAAAGCATAAGCTTTAGGGTGATTTACAATAATGGTACAAGCTTTTTTTCTTAATCTAAATGTGCATAAACTTTAAAGGGTACATTACACAGTTGATACAAAACGTTTTATTAATATAACACTTTAGTATAAAATTTTTAAAATGTAACTCCGTAATACATTTTCTTTCAAATATGCTATATTTTAGTACATTCCATTAATTTTTTACTAACACCGTCAATTTTTGACGATGTGAACGGCCTACGTGACGCTTCTTGATGATGTGACTTCATATTTGAAATGTGTGGAATACCACGTGGCAGATGGTGGGACCCACCATATCTTTCTTCCTTTCTCTCTCCAGACCTACCTCTCTCCGGCACACACTCTCTCTCTCTCTCTTGCGCTCTCCCCCTCTCTCTCTCCCTCCTTCTCTCTCGCTCACACACTCTCTCTCTTTCTCTCTCTTGCTCATGCTCTCTTTCTCTCTCTCTCCTCTCTTCCTCTATCTCTCAACCTAGATTCAATTAAAATTTTTTTTACCATTTAATAACATATAATTTTTTCTAATTGTGTTTTATTTATAATTTTTTCTTTTTCTTTACAAAATGATGATAATATAACATAGTAGTATAATAAAGGGTAATGGACACATAATTCAATTTTAAGATTGATCTTCAAAAAATTTTTATAATAAAAAATTAACTCAAAAGAAGCTAAAAATTGGTAATAAGAAAATAAAATTAGTACTAAATATTTTCTTGATCTCTCTCACGTTAAAATTTTGTAACAATTAATTGAACCTTCTCACTCTTCTCTTCTTATCTAATTTTAATTCCCCCCAAATCATATGGCCCCTACATAAAAATGTAAAGCTCTCTTCGCCCTCCCTCTTTTTCAACAATTTTTTAACTAAAATTTGCTTTTTTTAAGGGACCAAACAAAAATTGTTGAAAAAGAGGGAGGGGGACAAGAGCTTTGCATTTTTATGTGGGGGGATTCATGATTTTGTGGGAATTAAAATTAGATAAGAAGAGAAGAGTGAGAAGGTTTAATTAATTGTCGTAAAATTTTAACATGAGAGAGATCAAGAAAATATTTAGTACTAATTTTATTATCTTATTACCAATTTTTAACTTCTTTTTGAGTTAATTTTTTATTATAAATTTTTTTTGAAGATCAATCTTGAGATCGAATTATGTGTCAATTACCTTTTATTATACTACTATGTTATATTATCATCATTTTGTAAAAAGAAGAAAAAATCATAAATAAAAGGCAGTTAGAAAAAATTAGATATTATTAAACGGTAAAAAAAATTTAATTGAATATAGGTTGAGAGACAGAGGAAGAGAGAGAGAGAGAGAGAGCATGAGCGAGAGAGAGAGTGCGTGCAAGTGAGAGAGGGGGAGAGAGAGCATGCAAGTGAGACAGAGGGAGAGAGAGTCGAGCGAGAGAGAGAGAGTGTGTGCGAGCGAGAGAGAGAGAGCATGCAAGAGAGAGGGAGACAGAGAGCGTGAGAGAGAGAAAGAGCCAAGAGAGATAGAGAGAGAAAGAGCCGAGAGAGAGAGAGAGGTAGGTGTGGAGAGAGAAAGGAAGAAAGATATAGTGGGTCTCATCATGTGCCACGTGGCAATCCACACATTTCAAACATGAAGCCACGTCATCAAGGAGCGCCACGTAAGCCATCCACATCATCAAAAATTGACGCCGTTAGTGAAAAACTAACAGAATATACTAAAGTATAACATATTTGAAAGAAAATGTATCACGGAGTTACATTTTAAAAATGTTGTACCAAAGTGCTACATTAGCAAAATGTTTTGTACCAACTGTGTAATTTACCCAAACGTTAAACATTATATCATATTTGGCACATTGTCAAAGATTAGGTTGAGGCTGGTCTGGCCATAGATGTTTTGTCATGGAACTAACCATTCCACATCTTAGAATTGTATTCCCTTAGAGAGGAGGTTGACATTAGTATGGCTAGATCATTTCATTGTAGAACAAATCGTTTTGCATTCTAGGGTTGTATTCCCTATAGAATAGGTTGAGGCTGGTGTAGGTAGACCATTTTTTTTTGGGTAACTAAATAGGTAGATTATTTCATTGCTGACCTAATAGCTCCACATCCTATATGTTTTCCCTTAGAAATTAGGTTGAAGATAGTATGGCTATATATTGTTTAATCATAGAACTAATTGTTCTACTCCTAAGGTTGTATTCCCTTAGAGATTAAGTTGAGATTGGTAGGGCTACTACAGTTTCATTGCAGAACAAATCATTCCACATACATAGGGTTGTATTCCCTTAGAGCTAGGTTAAGGATAGTATGGCTACAGATTATTTCATTCCGCATCCTAGGGTTGTATTCCCTTAAAGATTAGGTTGAGATTGGTACAACTAGACTATTTTGTCATGGAACTAACCGTTTCACACCCCTAGGGTCATATTTACATAGAGATTAAGTTGAGGTTGGTATGGCTACACACCTTTTTGTCCCGGAACTAGTTTTATATTTGTAGGGTTGTATTCCCTTAGACAGTAGGTTGAGGCTAATATGGCTATGAACCGTTTCATCATGGAACTAATCATTCCATATTGTAGGGTTGTATTCCCTTAGAGATTAGATTGAGGCTATTACAACTATAAATTGTTGCCTGTGAAGGCAGGAGAGAGTCAATTCATTCATGTAATTGAGATCCTAAATATTTTCTTTTTGTAGGGTCACCCAACGATTGGTAGGATCCCTACCATTCAGACCAAGAACCATTTTACGTAGACTTCTTGGTTGACCACTAATAGTTGTATGCCCCTATGTATAGATGCTTGGAGTGCTAACACTTGGCATGAGGTTGTGCAAAAAACTTGATTGTCTAATATTCTACTTTAATGAAATAGTGTAAGATGCAATGGTGCATGCAACACTACCTTATTAAAGGAGGGGCTAATTGTAGACATTGTCCTTGTAACAAAATTTGGCCAATGTTATGTGAACTCCCAATAATCATACCCTAGGCTGAATCATACATTGCATACAAATGTCAAAATGGTAGAAATTTGGTCAAATAACAAAAAAGAATAATTTCCCTACACTATCAAGTCAAATAGCCTTTGGATACTTAGAACCAAGCCAAAATGGTGTAGAATTCCATAAAAAGATGCAGAAGGACCTGAGTGTCAAAAAACTTAGAGTTCTATAAAAAGTTGTAGAAGGACCTAAGTGTCAAAAAAATTAGAATTCTATAAAAAGATGCAAAAGGACCAGAGTGTCACAAAACTTAGAGTTCAAGAACCAAATTGTGAAGGGAGAGATAGAGGTAAATCAATCGGGTTACCCAATTGACATAAGTACTAACATTAGCTGATGAGACTGATTGGACATAAAGTACATATGTGGATAACCAAATCATGTTACCTAGTGACTTGCCACAAGATGCCATGTGGCAAACATGCGGATAATTGGGTTATATCCTCTATAAAGAGGCCTTTACTCAAGTGGCATGGAAGTGCTTGGGGAGAGTGTCACCAAAAAGAAAAGAGAAGTGGTAGTGCAAAATAGCCTGAGAGAGAGCCATGAGGTGGCGGGCAAGAGTCATTGGGGTGACGTATATTAGTCAATAGTGCATAGAAGAGCCCATCATCAAGAAAGAGGTTAGAGAGAGAAAGAGAGAAGGGAAGGTCTTTAAGGTGTGAATCACCATTAGAAAACCAAGAGAGAAGAGGGAGGGAAGGTCCTACCCTAGGAGAATCGAAGATTGAGCCATCGAAAGATACCCATGTCTGCCTAGCTCTAACTGCACATGTCTCCTAATCCAACTTAGGGTATTAATACTGTTTTGAGACTCTATCAAGTTTCCCACTAGTCCATGATCTACATGAATAATTATAGCTCGTTGTATGAAGGAAGACTTAATGTGCTGGAACTCTGCCTAATCATTGTTATATTTTTCCTTTTTTAATCCCTTGTAAAGCCCATGTGGTGATGTAATTATATAGGTCTTTTGGCATGAAGGCTAACACACTATCGGGGGTTGTACCTTCCTACAAGAGCTTTAGCAGGAGTAGTGGTGGTAAAAGTTTTCTTTTACCGCTTTTCTAGAATAGGATTTTAATTCCTAGTACTATATTAGAATTAGTAAGACTGATTGATGCTATGATGCTAGAGGAGTTATTGTACTATAGATTTGTGGGGCAAAAGGATGGGTAATTGTTATATGATAGTTTGATCTTACTTGCATGTCTACATAGCTTGAGACTACGTAATCACTAAGAATATCTCTACATTCTTATTTTCCTTTGATTATACACGGTTTACTTTCCACTTGCATGTTGGATAAGGCCTATAATGCTCACCTCTAGATAAATTATGAACAAGCGAGATGAGAAATATTGAGGCTAACAATTTTCTAGGCCTGATTTGGGTGTTGTCCTTGTCGCCACCCCTTTTTGGGATTACAACTTCAAGGCTAACGGGTGAAATTAGAAAACTAGAGTTGCCATTAATCGTTTAAGAATCAAAATCTAAGATTGATTAGAAATCTATTATTACCTAGAGATCATGGCACTATCTCCTAGCTTTTTATAAATTAGTCTTGAGCCAAAGCATGGATTTAGGGGTCTTGTTATGTTCAAAAAGCTCGCAAGTCAGTAAAATGTCCTATAATTGGTACCCTAGTGTCAATTCTAAGTTTGCCTTGCACAGATGTCGATAGTTGGTTTCTAACAAGTTCAATTTCTCATTTTCTAATAGCTTATCAAGTCTTCAATTCCAAACATCCACATTCATGATGTCGAGAATGCGCACAAGCCAAATTGATCCGTCATCACATCCATGAATCAAAGCTAACTCAATGATCTTTGTAATGCATCAAAATTTGTTCTATTCTAATCAAGCTAACTTGATCAAATTCTCACTTAATTTTTAGGATCTTCTCATTTTAATCTTGGCTTGTGTTCCTTCAAGGTTGAAATTGGAGTCGTGGACGATTTTGAGCCAAAATGAGCTATCTACAGCTGCCCCTCTTTGAAATGATTCTTGAAATGGATGTGATAAATGTAATGAGAGACTCATTTCAAAGATGAATATAGATCCGCATTTTAGATAAAAAAAAAGTTGAGATTTTGCTATTTATGTGAATTCATCTTCCTTGATGTCCTTGCCTTCTTCTTTTGTCTTGTTGTTGTTGTTTTGTTTTTCTATTGTTGTTTTTCACTCTTCTTTTCTTCTTCCCTCTTTCGTTTTCTTTTTCTCCGTTTTTTCTTCAATTTTCTTTTTATGCTTTTTTTTTTTCATTTTTCACATTTTCTCTTTTTTTTTCTCTTTTTTTCTTTCCTTTCTTTTTTGTTTTTTTTTTCTTTTTCCTTCTTTTGTTTTCCATTCGACATTGTAGGAGGAGAAATGTGCTACGGGCAGGACATGCATTGGCACAAGGGACGTAGAGAGATGAAAACACACTCTAGGCTTGATTCGCTCTAAGCACAAGGAGGGAGATAGAAGAAATACGCTCTAGGCACTAAGAGAGAGATAGATGAAACATAGTCTATGCACAAGGGGAAACATTCACAAAGACACGCTTTGGGTACAAGGAGGGAGATAGATGAAAACACACTTAAGGCGTGACAAGCTTTGGGTGTAAGGAAGGAGATAGATGAAACACACTCCAGGCGCAATGAGGGAGACAAATGAAAACATGCTCTGATCATGAGGTGCTCTAGACTCTAGGAGGGAAATAGATGAAACATGCACTCTGTGAGATGCACTCCGGGCACAAGGGGAGAGATAGATGAATACATGCTTTGGGTGTGATGTGCTTTCAGTGCAAGTAGGGAGTTAGACAAAACATGCTTTGGACGTGATGCACTTTGGGTGCAAGGAGGGAGATAAACGAATACACACTCTAGGCACAAGGAGGGAGATAAATGAATACACACTCTGGGTGCAAGGAGGGAGATAAATGAATATACACTCTAGGTGTGACGCGCTCTAGGCGCTAGGGGGAGATAATGAAACAAATTTTGGGCGTGATGCACTTCAGGTGCAAGGAGGGAGATAGATGAAAACATGTGCCTGGCATGGAGAGTTATGGGCGCCGAGAGGCAAATAGATGAAAAATGCTTTGGGCATGATGTGCTCTGAGTTCAAAGAGGGAGATGGATGAATACAACTCTAGGGGTGACGCATTCTATGCACTAGAAAGATACAAGAAATATGCTCTAGGTGTGACGTGCTCTCTACACAAGGAGGATGATAAACGAAAACAATCTCTGGCCATGAAGCATTCTGGGTGCCATGACAGAGATAGACAAAAGACGCTCTAGGCACAAAAGGGCAACAAGAGCTCAACTTGGATGGTTTGGTACTTAGTGACTATCCCCTTAAAGTTCGTAGGAATGACCTCTTTTAACTAAACCATCTATTCCACCAATGCCTATTCTTAGCCCCACTTGTTAGCTTATAATAGCATCATTTTGACTCATGCATATTCAAGTTCTCTAGCACTTAAACTCGAGTTATCTATTTCAAGGAATGCAAATTAAGGAATGATTGAGCAAACTCACATCAAACAATCATCATGATCCACCTTTTGCCACTCTTTAATAGCATATAACCCACACCGAGATGGTACACAACTTTAAGGGACTTGTCCCTAAGTTAGATATCTTAGCTCGTCAAATGGACTGATAGCCCCCACGATACATACCAGGTCTTATTGCCACAAGTATATGCTGTAAATAAATGAAGTAGCTCAAACCTAAGTAGTGGTACTTAGAGCCTTGGCACATCTTTTCAGCTTCTCATTTTCTTTTCAGTATATAACCCACATTGGGGGTGGTGCACAACTCTAATGGACCCATCCCTCAGCTAGCATGATTTTAGGTAGTCAAATGGATTGATAGTCCCCACAAGTACATACCCATCTTATTGCCGCACGCATATGGTGTTGACAAGGGAAGTGGCTCAAAGCCAAGTAGCAATACTTAGAGCCTTGCCACATCTTTTCAACTTTTTTCTTCTTAAACATTTTCTTGCAGTACTTTTATGATCTTTCAAGTAGAGTCACAATTCAAGCTTGATATGTGTTTGCTTGGGATTCCTAAATATGCAACCTATCAATTTCAAGTTCAAGTACAAGATTCATGGAAATGATGGAATTGAAAATCAACCGTAATGCACCTCAAAGTGATATTCTAACAAGGCACAATTTCATAACAAGTTGCGCTACTATTCAAGGATACTAAATCCAAGAAGAGTAATAGCTGCCCTAGAACAAACCATGTTTTCATCTTTTTTCGACTCTTTTTTCTTTTAATTTTATGGGATTTTTCAGAAAACAAATTTCACATTTTCTCAGTTATCTTTGGAACCCTAGTCAATGCAAGCACATGCAAACAAATAAACTAAACATAAGATAATCAAACAAATCAAATGGAAGTACGGTACACTGAGAGTATCCTTCTTTGAGAGGTGGTTAGAAAGGGTGAAATTGCAATCTAGTAAGCCAGCTATTCCCACCCAATTTCTAGCAATAAAAGGTAAGGTGAGGTGAGGGCATCCTCGAAGGTAGCTCTATTACCGACAAAGCACAAGGAAAACCAAGATAGCCCTTGGGTGATACTTTGAGAGTGCCTCCATCAATATATGGTAGGCTTAGAAATGAGGTCTAGGGCTGTTAGTTCTCCACTTCAATCCAAATTGTTTGAAAGGTCTTGGCAAGCTTCATGTCTCAATGATGGTACCTTGCAAAGGAAAAAGAAATGAAAAAAAGAGAAATGAGTAATTGGAAGTAGAACTCATGATGGTGATGCATGAAGAAAACAACTAGGATATTGCCATTCATAACAGTGAAAATCCTTTTGATTAAATATCCTAGGGAAGCAAAATCATACAATCAATTACTAGAAAATGTAGTTAAATGTCCTTCCAAAATCCTTTAGTTGTTGTCATAGCCCAATTTCTATCCTCAAAAATAGACCATGTCTAACTGCTTACTAAAAAACTCAATTTAGCCTAATAATAAATGAAGTATTCCACTAAGAGGTCTTATCAAAATTATTTCACATGTTGTAGATATTTTTTTTTTGCCTTGATAACAATTTAAATCAAAGAAATGTCTACATAAAATTCTCATCGGGAAGTTTCCAATTCTAAGAGAGATATATTACATGCATTCCTCTAAATACCTTATTCTTAAACTTATTCTCTAAATCTGGCCCCTAAGGATCCTTTGACACTGGATTTGAAAAGAAAATGTTGACAAAGGAGTGAGCTCCACTTGCTTAGTAAGTAATTGATTCCCACCTCATTGAATCAAATACCAATAAAGTATAACTTATTATTCTAAATCATGAAATAATATGATTTAGAAAAATTATAAAAATAGCTTGGAATAAATGCTATTCAATTGTATAGTTCAAAATGCATATTAGAAATTTGCTAAAGTATTCACTCAACATTTCATTTGTAACAATATTTAATAATTCAAATGACAATATTTTGTATGTACCCTCATTGTTTTTGGTGCTCTTGTGACATTTCATCTTGTCACATAGACCCACTAGTATAGTCATTGATCCAACCCAAATAATCATTCGCCAATCTAGTTGCTAGCTCAACCCAAAATTTGCCAATATAGTTGTTAGCTTTACCCGAATATTTAGCTAGCTAACTCAATAAATAGTATTTTGATAGTTCAATAATGTAGTAGACAAATGAGCCTTAAAACTTGAATTGATAAAATAATTCCATCTCAAATCAATTTCTACAAATTCAATCAATTTTCATAGTTAAATTCACAATTCAAACAATTTTACATATCAATTATTTCTCCTAATTGTAACTTGTCTTCACAATATAAACTTTTCAGATACTTGATCCTCCCTTAGAAATCAATAATTATTTAAATTTCATAAATATATTTTCATGACATGCAACAAATATCATATTTTCATATTTTTCCCAGTTAATAAAGGTGAGTCAAAATTACTTACTTCAGTTTATACTGAGATATAAGTTCAAAGTCAAAATTCTAAATTTGAAGATAAACCTATAATTGAGATATAATATTAAATAATAATCTATAAAAAATATCTTCATCTTAATCTACTAGTTAGAAATGTCAACATATTACAATAAATTAATTTACCAACAAAAACCATAACTCAAACCAAATAGGTAGATCATTTCTTCTTAAAATATAATTTTTACAAGTTCTAGAATATTATTTCTAACAACAATTCTTAAAATAAATAAAACTGGATATAATTAATTTCGATTTCATGGAAAACCCATAAAATCATGTATTTTAGAAAAATCTAGAAAATTTATGGACAAAAGTAATTTTGATTACGAGTTCGATGCCATAAGAATCGTTGAAATCCGAGTTTGGAGTAGCCCAAACGGGCCTCCTAATGTTGCTAGTGTGTTAAGGACCATGCAACATACCAACTTCAGTGAGTCCTTTCTCCCTCGTTTAGCAACCAAATTCGTGTTTTTGATGTCTATGAAATTCTTGTGTTATGTACTATAGCTTAAAACAAAAAATATTTGAAAGGCTAAAAAATCAGCCAAAAAATCAAGTTCAAAGTCGGCCATTCACCATGCTTGTTTTTTAATAAATTTGATTATTTCAATAGACTGATTTTAAGAAGTCACTTCTCTACCAACAAAGCTTCAAATTTGATTTTTTGGTGTCCCTAGAAACCTTGTATTACAAATTTAAAAGGGAGAAACTTAAAGATAGAGAGATAAGTTCAAAAACTTCACACAAAGTTGATAAGTTTAAATAGTTTTCAAAACTTCCAAACATAATATCTACTAAACCACTTAATGAAATCAAGTTCTATAAAAAGCCATAGTTTCCTAGTGATAAGAGGTCTAGTTTTTATTGGACATAAGGCCTCATGTCACTCTAGTAAGATTGACAATGATCTTTCTTTACTAAGTAAACTAACATAAATGACCGATCTAGCAAGTTGTCATTAATGAACCAAAAATGAGCTCTCTCTCTTACTCTATCAAGCAAGGATGAAGCTGATGAAAGATAAGTTAAAAGGGTAGAAAGTTTACCTAGAGGATGGAATTCAATGGCTTGGATCATAAGAAAGAGGCTAAAACCCATTCATGGCATTGTTGCAACCTCCTAGCTTCCCTTGATAATTTCCTCCTCTTCAATAAAGAGAAAAACAAATTTTAGTTAATCCCTAATAGCTATATATGTGCTATTTATCACATTCTCTATATTGTTGTGGGTGATTTCATTTTCGATTGTAGAGATCATATTCAACAAGATTGCAATGTCCTTTTGTTGATTAAGTCAATCTTGTGAAAAAGAAAAGATTGACTTCACATCTTAGTCCCTCTGTTTAGTGGTGTTGGTCCTCGTACTTTTGTATTTTATAGTGGCTTAACTCATGCCTTAAATCAATATGCAATAGTTTGTCCTTTACTTCTTTGGTGTGATAATATTTCTGCCATTTATTTGACATAGAATTTGATCTTTCATGCCTAGACAAAAGCACATTGAGATAGATTATCATTTTGTTCGTAAGTGGGTATCACATGGGGAACTTCGCATCCAATTCATTGGTTCCACTAATCAACTAGCTAATATCTTCACTAAGGGTTGAGCTCTACGCGTTTCCTTGGTCTACATTCCAAGCTCAATATTCATGCTCTCCTCTTGAGCTTGCGTGGGAGTGATAGCACATAAAGAAGGAATATATCATTTCCTTACTAGTTGTCATATATACATATATGTATTATAATTGTATCTTTCCATATTTCTCTTATTTCCTACATTAGAGATTGTATCTTCAACTATATAATACACACACCACTACAGCATTGAGTGTGGTGAATTCACTTATTAAGCTTTTGTATCAGGTGGTTTTTCTTTCAATTCCTTTTGACAACTTCATTGGCTCTTCTAGAATTAGTTCCTTGTCTTCCTTGCCTTAAAGTTGTTTTCGTTGTCCCATGTTCAATTTCATCTCAAGTGTACCTTGTTGTGATCATCTTGAGTTTCCTTTTTGATATTTCTCTCCTTGATATCAATGACAAAGTACACATTAGTGGTATTCAAAGAACTAAACACTTTATAGGTTACCTTATCTTCATTAAGTCGCATAGTTAATTCGCCATTCTCAAAATCAATGAGTGCTCTACTAGTAGCCAAGAATGGTCTACCTATGATGATTGGAATATTACAATTCTCATCAAAATCCAAGACAACAAAATTAGTAGGGAATATGAACTTCTCAACCTTCACAAGAACATCTCAATAATTTGTTGAAGGGTAAGCAAGAGATCTATTTGCAAGTTGAAGTGTAACCAATGTCGGTTTCATCTTTCCTACACCCAAATCCTTCAAAACTAAATACAAAATGAGATTGATACTAGCAACAAGGTCACAAAAGGCCTTACCATCAAAAGTCTTACTACTAGAGTAAGGGATAGTGAAACTACTAGGGTTCTTCAACTTAGGCAAAAATTTACATTGAAGGATGGTGCTCTGTTCCTTGGTAAGTGCAATGGTCTCATACTCTCTAAGCCACCTCTTTTTAGATAGGATCTCCTATAAGAACTTGGCATAGTTTGGCATATATTCAAGAGCTTCGATAGAGAGTATGTTAATATGTAATTTATTGAAAACATCCCAAAACTGATGAGATTCAAGCTTGATGTTCTCCTTTTTCGTTCATTGAGGATATGGGAGTGGAGAATAGGTCCGTTCTTTCTTGGGTGCACTCTTTTGTGTCTCCTAAGGTTGCTTGGTGTTGATCAGGGTATTTGGGCCTTGAATTGGTGCTGAATTAGCCTCAATTTTTGTGTTGTCTAATGGGTCACAACTCTAGGCCACGACCTATACTACTCTACTCTAGTTTTCTCTATTTGGCTATGTTCACAAGGAGGGCTATGACCTATCTATCAACTACATCGGTTGATTCTAAGTTTTCTTGGATGGCTTCCTCTACTTCTTGTGCACCTTATTCCAGGTTGAAATCTAGTTCTTTTCCACTCTTAGGGTGATATCATGGACTTGCTCAACTCCTTGGCCTCTTGGCTTGATGCGGTGTCACTAGGAAGTGTGCCTTGAGGCTAGGAGTTCAATGCTTGTGCGATTTGCACCACTTCAGCTTTCAAGTTCCTAACTTGTAATTGTAAGGTGTAAATATTATTAGAATTGGCTTGAATAGCTTCTTAGGTAGTCTTAGAGGCATTCATGAATTTAATAAAGTAGATTCATGTTTATTGAGTCTATCCACATCTGTGTTGCTTGGCTTAGACATCGCTTGGAACCTAGGTGGATGAGTTGCCATGTTGTTAGCTTGGGAAAGGTTGGGATGATTCCTTCTAATTGGATTGTAAGTGTTTGAGAATAGATTGTTCCTCGGGTTGCTTCCTTCATAGTGGACCTAAGTTGTCATAACTCGGTTCCTCATGGAAATTCGAAGTAGCACCACCTCTTTATGACTTCATGGCTATCAAAATCTCATCCATCTTTGCTTAAAAGACTGAGATTGCATCAATGGAATGCACTTTGGATGTTTCTCTTGATGCCATGGTTCTCTCCAAGTAGTAATTGGTAGCCATCACCTCAATGATATTGTAAGCTACATCAAGAGATTTTTCCATAATTGTATCACCTGTAGCTGCATCAATAGAAGTGTGTAATGGATCATTAAGTCCATTATAAAAAGTGTTTACCAATTGCCACTTGGAAAATTTGTGATGTGGGCACGCATTCAACAACTCCTTGAAATGCTCCCACAACTCAGAAAGGGTCTAAATTTGGAGGATGTGATTGCATTCCAAAGCTTAACGGTCGTCAATGGTGGGAAATACTTGTCGAGGAACTTTTACAAAATTTGTCCTATGTCTTGAGTGAACCAGGAGGGAAAGAGGGGAGTCATGTGGAGGCCTTGTCCCTAGGAGAGAAGGGAAACAAAGACATCCGGATGTAGTATAGCCACACAAGTTGATGAAGAGAGTCAAGTGCCAATGAGGGTCTTCATTTGGCCCGCCACTGAACTAATAGGAAAGTTGGATCATTTGAAGTATAACTGGTAAGATTTCAAATGTGTATGCTTGAATTGGTTGCTTGACAATGTTAGAACAGTCCTCAAAGGCTGGTTGCACGTACTCCCTCATGATTTGCTTGTGATGAGGTTCAATGGCTCCTTGGTTCTCTTAGTTGTTGTTGTTATTGTCACCTATGGTTGAAGATTCTCCTAAGATGATGGAAAGTGAAAATAGTTAGTATAAAACACAATGGAAACAAAATATGCCAAATCGGGAAATTCTTGTGAAAGATGCAAAGGAGGGCCACAACCCTAGGCTGCAGCCTGAAGTATTTCCAAATTTGACTCTATTCTTAATTGACTTTGACTTGTTGATCAAGGGGGAGGGCCCTAACCATAGGCTGCGGCCTATCGAGGCATGTTTGGCTAAGGGGGAGTCAAGGCCAGGAGAAGGGACAGGGCACCGCAGCCTAACATGGCCTGTCTTTGTGCTTTGTTGGCTGCTGGGTTGGGCAGTGGCCCAAGAAAACAGATTGCTTCTCTTCTATTTCTTCAAGCGTTCAAGCCCGGATCGATATGCCTTTGGGAACCTAAAATAAAATAACACCTAGGCAACATCAGTCTTGAAAAATCACGTATTCAAAAACTCAAACTCGAAGAAGACGAGCTAAATAAATTGAATGAACATAAACACAAATGAAATTCAACACAAAAAAAACATAAAATACTTTAGGAAAACTGCAAATCAAGATCGCAGAGTTGCGTAAATTAACATATTGTGCTGAATTAACCCGCTCTCCTCGTTACCCTCATTTGTATTTTGGGAGGAGGAGGAGGAGACAAGCTAGACTCAAATACTGAACTTATTCATTTTGTTTAATGAATTACCCATTAAGACAAAAAAAGCTATACTCAGTTTGATATAGTTGTTAAAAGGTCAAACTTTCAAATTATTGATTCTTTTCGAAACTAAAAATTTTATTAGAAAAAAGATAGTATCCATGATTCACTACTTCGACTTCGGAGTGTTGAATTCTCTATAAAATACAATAATAATAAACACAAAATACAAATGCAACTAGCAGAATTTTTTTTAAAAATGAATGCCGTCTTGATCCGGCCAGTTTAGCGTTTTATCCAGGGATAAGTGTATGTATCCTCGAGTAGCTCAGCTGGGGATTCAGTACGTAAATAGTGTCTCCACGAAATCTGACTGAGTTCCACTAGCTCAATTATCAACATAAATTATCTTTTCATGATGAAAATTGACATCTTTTGTTCTTTCTATAAGTTTTGGCATTACTGAAGTTGGAATTTTGCTGATTATTGATTAAATTACATTCCTGGCGGTGCATATGAATTCACCACCACAAAATTGAAATAAAAATTATAAGGATATCGTTCTAATGGCAATTTGCCATTTTTTTAATGCCAATTGACTACTTGCTTAATATATTAAAATCAGCCTGTCAGTGGTGTAGGTTGTGTCAGTGCAGACCTACACAGCATCAACTTTACATTACAGGATGATGCATTTTTTGCCTTATCAATTAGGAAAAAGTACAAAAGTGATAGGAGTAAATTAAGTTGGAAATCTCTCTGTGTCCCGTCCAGAGTCAATTCTTCTTATAGAATGATCGGCTTTCCAATTGTGCAACAAGTGAAAAGTACCAGACAACAAAAATTGAAGGTAATTATATATATGAAAATAAGATTTGATTCGACAATATTATTATTCATATATAATTAAAAGATAATGAATTCAATTCTTATTTATATAATTTTTCATTTCTATTTATAACCTCTTACCTCTACTTCCCTTTAAAAGTCACGGTATGGTATAAGAAGAAGAGATAATCATTCATATAGGGCTTCAATATGTTAGCTAGTTGCAATTAATATATTTTCATGCCACGGGTTAAACTAGGGGAGTACATATACACATATATGACATTGGTATCATCACTACCAGGCAGCATCTTCTGTTTTGTCACCAAATTATAGACAAAAAAAAAGGGGCATGCAGTAGGTAAAATGAAAAGGGAATCTCCATTGGTTCATCTTATTTGATTACTTAATTATTTCCAATCTAAGTTGATTAAAATAGTTAGTTAAATATTTTCTTTAGGTGAAATTTTAGATTTGAGTCTCATGAAAAGAAATTTATATGAGAGTTTATTTCTTAGTTACAAATGAGACTTTTTCCTTTAATATGTTAAATCTGATTTGAGTATCAATTAATTTCTTTTAACTTTTAAATTATATATATATATATATATCATATGACATATATACGAGAAAAATGAAAGAGATAATATTGAAAAAGAAAGTAGATTTACTTTGCAAATAAAATGTCTATCTCAACGTTCACCTAATAAACAATAATGAGGTTTCAAACATTTGCTACTATGACAATCAGAGAGGCCTTCCTTGCTTTCTTTCTTTCTTTTCTAATCGGTGCTGGGGCCTTTCGTTTGCTTTACTTGACCTTCTAATCCCTATCTTCTAAAATCCAAGCATCTTAAAAAGGCTGAGATGGCTCGCCTTCCAGCATCAGGGCCTCTCTCGGGTTCCTTCTTCATGTCTGCTGTCTCCGATCACCTAATCGATACATAGTGGTGATGATGAACCTTCGTCATGACAGTGTCGAGAAAATTAGGGGTAAAAGCTAATGGAAAACTAAACAAATCCCAATACTGGGACAGATCGAAAACCATGGGTTTTGACAAGCTTTAACGTACTGCGCCCCCCTGAATGAGCCAATGGCATCAATTACAGAAAACATGTGTGTATACATGTCTCAGAAAACAACAAATTGTTGTTTCCTGTAATTTTCCAACTGGCCCAATAACACGGAGGACCGCAATTATTTTCACCTTAAACTTGTGTTATATATAAGGTCTGCCCCCATCAATAGTCCCCTCTGAACAACGTCACTTCTAGTGTTCAATTTGCCAACCAATTACATGATGGAGGCCGAATATAATATATTAGCATAGGGTTTCACAGTCCTATCAGGACCATGGTAGGACTTACTGGTAGCATTGAAGCTTAATTTTTGTTTTATTCTTTTGACTAAAACGGGCTTAATTCATTAGGGGAAAGAAGGACTAATACGGGTTCTGTTACACTACCATGACTGCTGGGCGATCTTTAACGGCCAAATGAGGACACGACCCTCTTAGAGATTAGCTGACTAGGGTCGATTACAGGGGCTTAGCCCTTGGTAAATGGGCAAGCACATGCTGCATATCGCAATTGCGTCAAATTATAGGGGCAAATTGCACCAACGCAACCAATTTGGGTGATCATTTAAGTTATAAAAGAAATCCATATAGCAAAACAAGATAGTAAAAACTAAAAGTGGGGATACAAAATCTAAGTAATAAAATTTTATGAAACATATCACTGATAATAATTGAAACAAAATACTCCAATAACACTACCGATAATAATATAATTATAACAAGTCTCTCTCTCTCTTTTTTTTCTTTAGTTTAGGTGAAGTATAGCAATCAGCCCGTATATACTTTATTGTAATTCGTCACCAAACATCCAGTCATTAACTATATATACATATATATCCCTTTTTGCTGGCATTTGCACCGCACCTGTCATCATCTACACATCACTGCCCCATGCACATCGTTCCTCACTATAAAAGCAACCTTTGAAATCTCTCATAAGACAGAAAGAAGAGATGGGCCATCATAGAGGAACTTATGCTTACGAGAAGATGGAGGCTGAGGACCCAGAAGAGAGGCGCCATAGAAGGGCACAGTTCTTGATCTACAAAGTTCTTGAGAGCGCTGATGCGGAGGCTCGTAGATCATCAAGGCCTTCTTTACTTGGACTAAGATTCTGTAAACTGAGGGTGAAGATCGGAAAGAAGTTGAAGCGTTCGAGGAAGAAGATGTTCTTGTTGATCTCAACAGCCCGCGTAGCTATATACAGGCGGATCAAGAAGCAGCTGAAGAAACTGGAAAGTCTTCCACACTTATCCTTCATGTAGAGAAATGTCCAAACACAGCCACTTTTTCAATATTCCTATCCCATTTTTTTCCTACCAGTTTTCTGCAGAAATTCAAGGGTATAAGAATAGAGGGTTATGATGATACCGAAATTCTTATGGCCTTTGTGCAAATTGAACGCTCGCTTGTCCCTTCTCTAAAGTAATAAGAAGGAAGGACAATAAGATCCACTCAACACGATGGATTCAAAATTTGCGATATGAAAATACCCACTTAGACCTATTATCTATTTTGAGTATAGAGTGTACTGATTAATCCTAAAAGGGCGACAGTTGAGAAGAAAGAATTTCTCTTAAATTTTTATAAAATCTCAAGATAGCTATCTTTTCTGATAGATAATCGATATTGTTAGCCATAGAAAGTTTTATATAATTTTCATTTATCCATATGGAAGATGCTCTCAACTGAAAAACTCAATTGTGCTATAGTTCATAAAGATTAGTGGTCGATTGTTTCAAAATATGGTATTTTTCTTTATATTCTACAAACTTCTTAGCCAATTACCTAGTACTTGATTCTCTGATGACTTCTCTAATTTGGTGTATAAGATGTTTTTATAGCCTGAATCAAAGAATTAAATCTACATATTCAATTTTGATAGTTTAGTCTACCGCGTAACTTTTTTATGATATTTGGATTCTTCATAAGACCCATTTCAAAGTTTTTCATCTGGAGAATACTCCATTGAATATATAAACCCAACTGTTCTCAGAACCCATATATATCACAGGTTCCAGGTGTTCAATTAATACACATTTATTCTTTTTTCTTAATATCCTAATTAAACACAATTTTTAGCGGTATTTTCATATTTAGTATGAACCTTTTTTTTGTATATCTCCAATTATCTACTAAATATGCACTTTTTGTCAATTTTAACTTGATATCCATTTTCGATAAAATCATCCTACATGATATATTAATTTTGTTAATATAGCTAATAACATGGCACTAACTTGGCAAAATGTCACATAGGATAATTTGATGAAAAAATGAAGCTCGTGTTATACTTGATAAATGACATATAGTTAGTACCTAATTATGATATATAAAAAAAGTTTTTATTAAATTTAAAAAATAGTCAAATTTTAGGTTTAATTAATATATTACCCATATTATTTTTTCTTTTTGTCATATCGATAACTATATGAATATATACTTATCCTGATATTTCTTTTATATTAGTTGACACCAATTAATCAAATTTAATATAATTTATAATTTTATTAACTTATATAATTATTTTAACAAAAATATTATAAAAATCTTATATATTTATTATTTTTTTATACTTATACCTATATTTTTTAAAATAATAACTCTTTCCCTCTTTCAATATTATATCTCCTCCTATGTAAAACATTCAAATCCTATCTGCCAATTAAGAATAAAAACTCAATATATTTGTTTACACGAACTTAAGCACCATCAAATATGTACTATGTGGCCATTAAAAGTCTTTGTGACACCTAACAAATAAAATTGTTACACATGGCAACTAATTCTCTCTCCTCAAGTTCGTTCCCACGTGATTCCCTTCCCTCTCCTACTGAAGAAGAGAGGATATTCATTTCATTCACACGCATGATACCAAAATGGTATATGTTACACCCTTTTGTACGAAATGCTACTATACTAATAGAGCTACTTACTTATACCCCTTTCATGTTATATTTGCTACAATGAGGTCCCTACAACTATTACGGTTCAGTCCCTCAACTAAAGTCCATAACATTTTTCCCCTCTCCAAGAAAACTTGTCCCCAGGGTTTGTATCAGAAACATGAAACACAGTTCTTGCAAGCCAATGGACAATGAGTGCCAGTTCCATCATGATGCCCTTTCCATGTGATTAATGGGTGTTCACTAACTCCACTAGCATCACATGTGACAGCTCAAGCTAAATAAAATTCTTTGCTACACTGTGATGACTCTTGATAAAGTAAGTCATAGTTTCAGACCTCACCGAAGAACCAAAGGAGGAGCTCCATCAAAAGGCCGAGAACCAGAATACATCATGTTACTTTGACAATCATAAAGGTAAAATGATGATTTGGCTGCCTGATGTTGATTGATAGGTTCCTCGTATCAAGATCAGAATAGCATATTCGCGAGGAGGCTCACCAATGCAATCTTCTTCTCAATTTGAGCCCATTGATTAAAGGGAAACCTCTGTAGTTGACCTATGTAAAGCCGACTGTTATTATGCCTCTAGGCATATGACAGGACCAGAACGACCCAAATTCCTTCTCACAGATCTACCAAAGCAAGGATGAAGCTTAAGGATACTGTTAGACCCTTGAGCTCAAGCCCCGGAGAATGCACACCACAAGCCGTACCTCAGGGTAGTGGTAGCGCATAGCCTGTACGCGAGGATGCGTGGGCTGTCAAGTGCGATGTGTTGGGATCAATTGCAAGTCCATAAGCGGGCACGTGTGGAGATGGTCACACAAGCATGCGCGGAGGCACCGGTGAAGGGAACAACCGATCAAAGCTCGGCAGTGTGCCGAAGGACCAGATTGTGGCAAGGGAGTGTCACAATGGACAAGTCGGCGAATGCGCGAGTGGGCAGTAAGGATGCCCATGAGCCAGGCACAGTGCCAGGCTCTAGGAGGTTCAGGGAACCTGATACAACCGCGCAAGGGCACTCTAGGAGTGCGCATGCCTCAACAGGCCCGACAGATGCTAAGGGAAGCTCAACACTTAGCGGCGAGGGAGTTGACGACTTGTGGGGATCAGCTAAGTCCTTGGCCAGGTGAGCACCGCTGGACGCAGCAATCAGACGACCGTGATCCTAGGTGGGGATCAGGGACGTGGACCCTAGAGGGGGGGGGTGAACCTGGACGACGAGGCTAAGCTGGCGCCAAGTCAATCCAGGGAAATTCGTGAAGATCCTCCCGGGATATGGCAAGGCAATCTATTATGGAAACAATCTTGGAGATTGTCGATCGACAACTGGAATTGAACGGATTGAGATCTGATGGAGAGAAGCAAGGGATTCAAATATGTCGGTTGCCATATCAGATTTGCTCGGCTCCCCTATATAAGGGGGGTCAACCTCATTCGGTAGAAAGGGGGGAAGGAGCAGCCAAGAGGCGAGAGACACTAGACACCAAGCAGAGACGAGGAGAGATCTAGGAGCGACCAGATCGGTCCAAAGACTCAAGGAGCTCAAGATTCCAAGGGAGTGGAAGTCGAGTTGGGCAGCAGTCCGGTGTTCTTGAGGGAAGACACAAGACGAGTAGGGAGGGCAAGTAGATAGAGGCTACGAGGCATAGGCTCGAGAGACTGCGTGTAAGAGTTCTATCCTGGATTGGGTTTTTCGTGTACTTGTAATAGATGTGAATACAAGTTACGTTTTCCCAATTGCATTCCTTTGTTCTTCGGTGTTGCTCCTTCGGTTCGGTGATCGTTCGGCCTTAACAGTACGCGCTGCGTGTGTGTGGCTGGTCGACAAACAGTGTGTCAACGCCTAGCGGGGTGCGGAAAAATTTGTGGTCCGCATCGGCCCCGTGACAGTTGGTATCAGAGCAGAGGTTTTGTCCGTGACAAGCCGGAGTACCCGTGAAAGTGCTGTTGCGTTCGGGTTGAGAATACCCTTTGTCAAAGACCACGCATACCCTACAATCAGCAACCGTGTCGACCAGGGTGATGGAAGCGTTGCGGGAGTGATTGGCGGCGCTAGAAGGCCGTATTGCAGAGCTCACTGGACGAGCAGACCCAACCGATACGTTGGAACCCCGCGTTGCTGCTTTGGAGGACAAAGTTGGTGAAGGCGACGATCTTGGAGGAACCGTGATTGATCTGCTGAAGGCGATCAGGCTTGATGTGGCGACCCTAAAGGATGATGTGGTCCTGATCAAGCGGCAACTGGTGTCCCAGCGGGGCCATCGAATGAGCCTCGTGGGAAGATGAAGGCCCCGGAGCCAAAGGCGTTTGAAGGAACAAGGAGTTCCAAGGATCTAAAGAACTTCATATGGGATATGGAGAACTACTTTGCTACTGCGTAGATCCCCGACGCCGAGAAGGTGACGATCACCACCATGTACCTCGCAAAGGATGCGAAGCTATGGTGGAGGACCCGAGTCCAAGACGATATCAGTGTAGGCAGACCCCGGATGGAGACCTGGGAGGCACTGAAGAAGGAGCTGGAAGAGCAGTTCCTACCGAGCAACACAGCGTGGCTTTTTCGGGATGTGATGGCCAAGCTAAGGCACAGCGGACCAATGCGAGATTACGTGAAGGAGTTTAGCGCACTGATGCTGGACGTGACGGATATGTCAGAGACGGACAAGCTGTACACGTTCCTTAAGGGGTTGCAACCTTGGGCTCAACTCGAGCTAAGGAGGCAAGGGGTAAGAGACCTTCCTTCTACCTTAGCTATGGCGGACGCACTGCTGGACTTACGGATTGCTCGTGCCGAGGAGGGGAGCAAGAAGGCCCAGCCGATGGACAAGGACAAGAAGTCCAAGTCCTACCTGAAAAGGAAGTCAGGGAAGGGTAAGGAGAAGCAGCTGACCCGACCAGACAAAGGGAAGGCGAAGGTGATCGAGGGAGCCAACGGAAGGAAGGATCCTCGGACGCACCCGGGCTGCTTCATATGTAATGGACCCCATAGGGCAAAGGAGTGTCCAAAGTGACAGGGGAAGGTTACTGCCCTACGGTCGGATGACTCCGACGAGGACCAAGTGCAACGTGTTGCCCCACTGCAGGCCCTCGGAGCTATGCGGAGTGAGCGCCCTAAGGTACGCCACAGTCTGTTGTTCGTGGATGTGACCTTGAATGGCAGGCGGATGTCAACCTTGGTGGATATTGGCGCCACCAACACATTCATATCAGATTGAATGATACGAACCTTGGAGTTGCGAGTGGAACGCTCTCACAGCCGATTGAAGGCAGTGAACTCCAAGAGCCAACCGATGGGCAGGTTGGCAAGGGATGTGCCCATCAAGATAGAGGCTTGGGAGGGTACAGTCGATCTGATGGTGGTTCCTTTGGATGATTACGACCTCATCCTTGGGAATAGCTTCTTTGCAGATGCGGCAATCACCATCATGCCTCATGTGGGAGGCATTGTCATTGGAGATCCTCGACGACCCTGTTTTGTGCAAGGATGCCAAGGCCTTGCATGCTCCGAGGAGGTAGCCTTGGAGAAGGTATCTGCAATGCAATTGGCATGAGGAATGAAGAAGGGGTATCCCACTTACCTTGCAGCTATCAGGGAAGTGGACATGCTGGAGACGGAGGTGGACTGTGAGATTCCACACGAGGTTGTGGAAGTGCTCGAGCAATTCTAGGATGTGATGCTGGAGGAGTTGCCAAGAGGGCTACCACCACGCCGTGCGGTAGATCACAAGATAGAACTACTACGAGGTACCGTTCCCCCAGCCAAAGCCCCATACCGGATGTCCCCGAAGGAGCTAGTAGAGCTGCGGAGTCAGCTGACCGAGTTGCTAGATGCGGGAAAGATCCAGCCCTCCAAAGCCCCTTATGGAGCCCCGGTGTTGTTCCAGGAGAAGCAGGATGGCTCTCTCCGGTTGTGTGTTGACTACCATGGATTGAACAAGGTCACGGTAAAGAACAAGTACCCGGTGCCCTTGATTGCAGACCTATTTGATCGCCTAGGTGAGGCGAGGGTCTTCTCTAAGCTGGACTTGTGTTCAGGATATTGGCACGTCCGCATCGCCAAAGGAGACGAGTCTAAGACCACGATGGTAACTCGTTATGGATCCTTTGAATTCCTAGTCATGCCATTCGGTTTAACCAATGCCCCTGCCACATTCTGTAACTTGATGAACTATGTATTCCACGACATGCTAGATTAGTTTGTGGTCGTCTATTTGGACGACATTGTCGTGTACAACAGGGACTTGGCACAACATGTGCGGCACTTGCAGGCCGTTTTTGAGCGGCTTAGCCAACACTCCCTATATGCGAAGAGGGAGAAGTGTGAGTTTGGCATGCAGGAGATCCGATTCCTTGGCCATGTGATCGGCCAAGGGCAGGTGCGGATGGATCCCAAGAAGGTGCTGGCGATCCAGGGTTGGCCTCCACCAAAATCGGTGACCGAATTGCGGAGTTTCTTGGGGCTGGCCAACTACTACCGCAAGTTTATCAAGGGGTACTCAAAGAAGGTGAGTCCCTTGACCGATCTGTTGCGGAAAGAGTAGAAGTGGACATGGGACGAGGATTGTGAAGTGGCGTTCTCCAAGGTGAAGACCGCCATTGTAACGGAGCCCATGCTTAAGCTCCCGAACTTTGAGAGGCCGTTCGAGGTGCATATGGATGCCTCAGATGTGTTGTAGGAGGAGTTCTCATGCAAGACGGACATCCCGTGGCATTCGAGAGTTGGAAGTTGAAGTTGGATGAACAGCGCTACTCAGCACACGAGAAGGAGATGCTGGCTGTGGTGCATTGCTTGAGGGTGTGGCAAGTGTACTTGTTGGGAACCACATTCGTGGTCAAGACGGACAACGTCGCCAATACCTTCTTCAAGTCATAACCAAAGTTGTCGCCAAGGCAAGTGCGGTGGCAAGAGTTCCTAGCGGAGTATGACTTCGAGTGGGAACACTGACCGGGGAGGCACAACCTAGTGGCAGATGCCCTCAATCGGAAGGCTTCGGACCAGGTGGCGGCTTTGATTCAAGTAACATCCAACTTCCTCCAGGAGGTCAAGATCGCTACCCTAGGGACAAGACTTATCAACTCCTAGTGGAGCAAGTCAAGGACGGGACGGTGAGGTGGTATTGGCTGGAAGATGGGTTGCTTTATGGCAAAGGTGGACGTTTGCTTGTCCCTAGTGGAGAGGGATTGCGCTACCAGCTGATAAAGGAGAGTCATGACAGTCCTTGGGCTGGACATCTAGGCCGTGAGCGGACACTAGCCCTATTGTCTAGGTCCTATGTATGGCCCAAAATGGCCAACGACGTGGAGTTATACATCAAGACTTGTCTCGTGTGCCAGCAAGACAAGGTGGAGAGGCGTGTAGAGGCTGGTCTTCTACAACCCTTGGCAGTGCCAGAGAAGCCTTGGGTATCAGTTTCCATGGACTTTGTGTCCGGATTTCCAGAGGTGAGGGGTTATACAGCGGTGATGTGGTCGTGGACCGTTTCTCCAAATATGCGATTTTCACCCCCATGACCAAGAATTGCACAGCCAAGGCAGCAGCTGAGGCTTTCTATCGCTCTGTGGAGTACCGATGGAGATCGTGAGTGACCAAAACGCTCGGTTCAGAGGCAACTTCTGGACATGCTTATTCGGACTACTAGGATATGAACTGAAGTTCTCGACGGCCAATCATCCTCAGACAGACGGCCAGACAAAACGAGTGAATGCACTGCTGGAGGAGTATTTGAGGCACTATGTCTCAGCAAGTCAACGGAATTGGCCAGACTTGCTTGACTCGGCTCAGTTGTCCTACAACTTGAACCGCTCCTCTGCAATAGGTCATAGCCTGTTTGAGTTGGCAATGGGCTACCAATCGCTAATGCCGCAGGAGGTGGAATTGCAGCACAAGGAAGGGCCGTGCCCGGCCGCATATCAATTCACACACGAGAAGCAGGAGATGTTGGAAGAGGCAAGAGATAGCCTCGCCAAAGCTGCCAGGCGAATGAAGAAGTATGCGGACAGGAACTGGAGGTCGCTGGAGTTCCAGGTGGGGGACTTAGTGATGTTGAAGCTCACCCCACAGATCTGGAAGAAGATCATGAGCAAGCACTAGCACAAGGGCTTGTTCCAGCGGTATGACGGACCCTTTGAAGTGATCAAGAGAGTCGGGCCAGTAGCCTATCGGCTAGCACTACCAGAGAGGATGAAGGTGCACCCGACATTCCACGTCAGTTTCCTTAAGCCTTACTATCGGGACAAGGAGCATCTGGAGCACAACAAGGTGAAGCGCGCCCCTCTCATCGTAAGAACTCGACAAGGAGGTAAAAGGCATACTTGATCACTGAGTGCTGGGATACAGCAAGATGAATAGGACGATGGAGTACTTGGTCAAGTGGAAGGACCTACCCGAGTTAGAGGCAACTTGGGAGAAGGATGTCACACTCTGGCAATACAAAGACCTCATCCGGCGGTACCAAGAGTCTCATTCGACGAGGGCATCGAATCCCTTGGGTGGGGGAGGTTTGTTAGACCCTTGAGCTCAAGCCCTGGAGAATGCGCACCACAAGCCGTACCTCGGGGTAGTGTTGTGGTAGCGCATAGCCTGCACGTGAGGATGTGCGGGCTGTCAAGTGTGACGTGTTGGGATCAATTGCAAGTCCATAAGCGGGCATGTGTGGAGATGGTCACACAAGCATGCGCGGAGGCACCGGTGAAGGGAACAACTGATCAAAGCTCGGCAGTGTGCCGAAGGACCAGATTGTGGCAAGGGAGTGTCACAATGCACAATTCGGTGAATGCACGGGTGGGCAGTAAGGATGCCCATGAGCCAGGCACGGTGCTAGGCTCTAGGAGGTTCAGGGAACCTGATACAACCGCGCAAGGGCACTCTATGAGTGCGCATGCCTCAATAGGCCCAGCAGATGCTAAGGGAAGCTCAGCACTTAGCGGCGAGGGAGTTGACGACTTGTGGGGATTGGCTAAGTCCTTGGCCAAGTGAGCACTGCTGGATGCAGCAATCAGACGACCGTGATCCTAGGTGGGGATTAGGGACGTGGACCCTAGAGGGGGGGTGAACCTGGACGACGAGGCTAAGCTGGCGCCAAGTCAATCCAGGGAAATCCGGGAAGATCCTCCCGGGATATGGCAAGGCAATCTATTATGGAAACAATCTTTCAGATTGTCGATCGACAGACAGGATTGAACGGATCAAGATTTGATGGAGAGAATCAAGGGATTCAAATCTGTTGGTTGCCATATCAGATTTGCTTGGCTCCCCTATATAAAGGGGGTCAGCCTCATTCGGTAGAAAGGGGGGGAAGGAGCAGCCAAGAGGCGAGAGACACCAGACACCAAGCAGAAACGAGGAGAGATCTAGGAGCGACTAGATCGGTTGGGAGACTCAAGGAGCTTGAGATTCCAAGGGAGTGGAAGTCGAGTTGGGCAGCAATCCGGTGTTCTTGAGGGAAGACACAAGACGAGTAGGGAGGGCAAGCAGATAGAGGCTGCGAGGCATAGGTTCGAGAGACTGCGTGTAAGAGTTTTGTCCTGGATTGGGTTTTTCGTGTACTTGTAATAGATGTGAATACGAGTTACATTTTCCCGACTGCATTCCTTTGTTCTTCGGTGTTGCTCCTTCGGTTCGGTGATTGTTCGGCCTTGACGGTACGCGCTGCGTGTGTGTGGCTGGTCGACAAACAGTGTGTCGACGCCTAGCGGGGTGTGGAAAAATTTGTGGTCTGCATCGGCCCCGTGACAGATACCAATCTACCACATGTGGCCAAAAGAAAACCACACAAAAGCTACCACACCCTCTGCCCTCACCTACGGGCTAATGTAAAACAAATACAAATAACACCTCATTATTGGCGTAACAATGAATACATCTGGAGTTCTTCATCACTCTTTAGCCTCACCCGAGTGTTTCCATTGACGGTGCATTGCAAAGATCAAGCTCAATGACCTTGACAGTTGCATCATGCGTCCCAAAAGTCTTATTCTTTTGATCTATAATGAGGCCATCATAGTAGAAACTGTTTGAGGCAGCTCCATCAATAGTCATATCACAATTAATTGCTAAAGCTTTGATCTGATTGGCCTCACAATTTCATGCAGGTTGTAGAGAGCCGAGTAAGGAATCAAACTCATGGATTTGATATGGACTCTGAGGAAGAAAGCATCCGGCAAGTGACTATCCTTCATAGTCTCTATTATCAGTGCGTGGGATACATCACTTTTCAGTTGCCACCCACCTAGTGTCATGTCATCATTTAGCCTGAAGGGCTCCTTAGAGGGGAAAGTGGCTATCTAGAGAAGTGGTGCCTTTGAAGAGCTCTCTCCAATCTCCATTGTTGAAGAAGACACGAGGCCCTATCTCGTAGCTCTGAGCTGGGGCTTAGATAGTAAGTCCTACGTAGAAGCCACTTTCCCCTCTAAGCAAAATATGGCAAGGGCATTTGCCTGTGGATCAATAATTCAGTCCTACGTAGAAGCCTCCCAAACATTTTCCAGGTCGAAGCAGAGCCACAAAAATAAAGGGCTCCCAACATTCTTCTTTCTTCCCAGTTACTTTCTCGCCCCAAAATTTTCTAAATCTAACTCTCATTCGCCAAACTTCATCAAAATTGATAATCACATCCCGACTGTGCATTTCTGATACATTCTTGATCTTTATAGCTAGGAGATCCTTAAGGCTTCCCCTTGGTCCCCATTTTTCTAGCACATTTACAACTAAGGGGCTTATCATGAAGAAAATCAACAGGCTGTAGCGGCTCTTGTCAACTATTGTCTTCAACATCGGTATAGTGGTCACAATCGAGCTTGTTGTCCCCGTACTCTTGTCAAAAGAATTGTTTTAAACTCCACATGGGGACAACATGCCACTATTAGGAACTGCTCAACTTCCTTGTGCTCGATCTCTTAATTACTTTCACCATTTTTTTGTTTCCCTTTTCAGAGAAATTAATTGTAATACACTATCCTTGTGGCTCTTGAGGGGCCATTTCTGGGAGTAGTAGAGAAGAATGTTCGCTGGAAAAAGGGGATACAGGAGTCGAATAGACAAGTTCCAGCAACCTAGCCAACACAAATGCTTCATGTAGGTTTGGGGTTTGAAAATCCTCACATGGGGTTGAATCTACGATTTTAGCCCATCCATGAGCCAATCCATTGGGTGTTAGTATTAATGCCTAAGTCTAATCACATATGATGTAATTGGAGCTATTTTACATTCATAAAATATAATTGAGGCATTTTATTCATTATGTGCTGCATATTTTGATGAAAACCATAAATTAGAATAATGGTTTTAGGGTCATGATAAGATCATGCTAGGTGAGACTTAATATCTCAAAAGTCCTAATCTAAAATTGTTCATAGTTGTAAGATCATTGAGTTGGGGATCGATGATCCAGTGAAACTAGTACACTCATTATATGCTCTATGGTAGAGGGTAACTGATCTCACTATTACTTGTGAAGAGTCACTAATATAAGAGTGTAGGTGCTTGTTGTAGAACAAGTTCACTGAACTAACTCGCTTAAGGAAAACCTAATGGATACTCGTATAAATGTCAATTGGTAATTCCTCTGGTGATAGTAGGTGTAAATAGTCCTCAGACCTGAGATTATCACAGTACTTTGTAACTGTTAAATTGAGGTTTTGGTTTATCCCTTAATGTGATTTTTACAGACACGTGTAGGGTATTCTGGACCCAAAGAGACTCTTATGGAGGTGGTGAGTAATCAACAAGAAATCAGTTACTCTTCACGAGAGGAGAGAATGTCTTATGCATTCTACTTAGTATTGACTTGGGAAATTTTTGGCCAGAGTAGAATGAAAATCGGAAATGAGTTTTTGGTATTTTTCATAATTGAGTCTAATACTTGAAAATAGTAATGCATATGAATAGATATTGTGATTTGACATTACATCCATATCCTAACTTATTCGAGATATTGTATAACCGAAGGATTTAATTATACAGGAACTAATTACCAAAGGGTGTTCGATCTTTTGATTGATCCTCACCATTCGGGTAGTCATGATACATTGGTAGACATCAATCTTGACTTATGGGTTTAAATGATTAAGGGTTAATTGGCTAATCTTATTAAAGAGTTAATGAGATTGAACCCACTATCGACTTGGTGTGGAGCCCAATGAGTCACACACAATATAGGTAATTTCTCATAACGAGATTTAAATATGTTAAATTTTGAATTTTGTTTTAGAATTTTGTTAGCAGGAATTGAGCCCATAATGGTCACATGTCTTATTAAATAAGAATATTATGCGATTAAATATTCGATTAGATTTTTAGAAATTTTATCGATAAATATTCTCTCGGTAATATCTGAAAGATTTTTTGAAATCATGGAAGATTTTGAAGATTTATTTTATGTGATTTGATTTATTAAAATAAATAAAAACCAACTCCCTTCGGCCGAGGGTGATCGACGAAGAGGTTGAGGAGACGAAAGAGAAGAAAAATCAATCAACCCTCCTTTTGTGACAGTTGAGAGTGGTGATCGTTTGTGAGAATCGTTCTCAATATTTACGAGGAAATCTAGTGTGGATATCGTGGAGGATGTGCACATGCACACCTAGTCAAAGGATCGACTCCAAAAGGTTCGTGATTGGTGGATTCGGGTTCGTTTAGACACAACATCAACATCCGGATTTAAACACAAAGACTGAACACAATTTTTGTTAGGTATATATTCTAAACCTGTTCTAATTAGAATTCTGAATTACTTCAAAGGGATCACTAGGTTCAGGAATAAATTTTTTAAATTTACGTTTGTGCTGCGTTATCGATTCCCAACCCTCTTGTCAAAAGAATTGATTTAAACTCCACATGGGGACAACATGCCACTATAAGGAACTGCTCAACTTCCTTGTGCTCGATCTCTTAATTACTTTCACCATTTTTTTGTTTCCCTTTTCAGAGAAACTAATTATAATAGACTATCCTTGTGGCTCTTGAGGGCCATTTCTGGGAGTAGTAGAGAAGAATGTTCTCTGGAAAAAGGGGTACAGGAGCCGAATAGACAAGTTCCAGCAACCTAGCCAACACAAATGCTTCATGTAGGTTTGGGGTTTGAAAATCCTCACACGGGATTGAATCTACGATTTTAGCCCATCCATGAGCCAATCCATTGCGTGAAGCTAATATACATCAATATTGCTCTGAAATAAGTCAAAGAAGTGGATATATTTAGTCAAAAACATTATCCGTCTGCTGTAAGCTCTCAGCAGCTAAAGCCCTCATGACTGCTGTATCCCTGGCTTTCCTTGAGTTCAATGTGCACGATCAGATCTTTATTGGAGCTCCTTCTATCAAGTCTATTGTCATTTCGGGTTGGTTGCTACTGTTGGGAATCAAAATGCAGTGGAAGCGTACATTTCAATTTCAATTAAATTATATTTCCGAACCCAGTATCCCCTTGATGCAATTTGAAATTCAAATACGAAGAAACAAGTAGAGAATATACATACCTACAAAGACTTTGAATCGGTCCTTGTGTTTGAATCCTCAATTCGGCGATATCCGATAGCGCCTTCACGAATGGCTTCAAGAGTCGATCCTTTGACTAGATGCACACATGTACGCCCTCCACGGTATTCACACCAAGTTTTTCTCATAAAGTGTTGGGAACTGTTCCCAACAATTGGTCACCTTTTTAGTTTCAGATTCAAAGGCTTGTTTATAGCACTTAGTAAAAGATATCTTCTTCAATCACTCTCGGATATGGTATTTTAGGTAGCACTATTTTCTTCTCTCAATCGGCAAAATTCTTTTTCTCCCCGTCAGACTCACACACACTTGATGCCCTTCAGTTTTTCCTATATATATAACACGAAATGGGACTTTTGTACCGCTTGGTGGATGAAACGTTCTCACCTTTTAGAATTCTTTCTCCCACACAACTTTGCCCCTCTTTCACCGAAGAGATGCACCACTCTTTTACCGAAGGAAGGCGCCCCTCTTTCACTAAAGAGAGGCACACTGAATCGGCTCAAAATGTGCTCTTTCACAATTGGCATATGTTATGCCGTTTTCAATATTATGCCGTTGAGAATAGACCAACCGTTGGTGTACATGACATGTACTACTCATGTACATACATATAGACATGTATTTATTTAATCGAATCTCATTTGATAATTTAGTATGCGTATATAACTGAGAGTATTCTTAAATTTATATAAATTTAATTTTACAGTTATTTCCAAAACAATCTTATCTAATAAGACACGTAACCGATATGGACAATTCCATGTTAACGGAAATTAACTACCCAACACAAAATTTAAACAATTAAATTTTGGTTATGAGAAATAACTTGTATTGTGTGTGATCCATTAGGCTCCACACTAAACTGGTAGTGAATTAATTTATCTTATTAAATTTTTTAATAAGATTATCAATTAACTCTTAATCAATTAAGTTCACAAGTCAAGATTGACGACTAGCAACATATCACGACCACCCAGATAGTGAAGATTTCAATCAAATGATCGAACACCCTTTGGTGATTAGTTTTCGTGTAGTTAAATCCTTCAGTTATATAATGTCCCGAATAAATTAAGGTATGGATAAAATGTCAAACCCTAATTCTTATCCATATGTATCTCAATTCTTTAGTAATTAATTCAACAATGAAATACTAGAAACTGCTTTATGATATTTCGTCCTACTCTGGTAAGAGATTTTCTGAGTCAATACTAAATAGAATACATAGGACATTCTCTCATCTCATGAGAAGTAATCAATCTTTTATTGATTACACACCGTCTCCATAAGAGTTTTGTTGGGTCCAGAATATCCTATACATGGTTCAGAGAACTGTGTAAAGGAATAAACCAAAGCACAATTTAACTCTTACAAGATGCTATGGTAATCTCAAGTCTAAGGGTCATTTACACCTACTATCACTTAAGGAATAACCTATTGATAGTTATTTAAAAATCCATTAGGTTAACCCTTTAAGTGGATCAGTTCAGTAAACTCATTTCATAATAAGTACCTACACTCTTACATTAGTGACTCTTCACAAGTAATTGTGAGATTAGTTACCCTCTACCTTAGAGTATGTAACAAGTGTACTAGTCTTACCAAACCACTGATCCCCTGTTCAGTGATCCTATAATTAGGAACATTTTAAACTAAAACTTGTGGATTTTAAGTCTCACGGCATGATTTCGTCATGACCTTAAAATCATTATCATAGTTTATGGGTTTCATCATAGAATATAGTAACATATGATGAATAATAATGTCTTAATTTTATTTCATGAATAAAATTACATCAATTGTGATTGGGTTTAAAGCATTAATCCGAACAGCTACTGTCCACCATAGCCATCATTGCCAAGGACTGGAAGCCCTTGATATCACTTGTCATGCGCCAAACCAGAAGGAAAAATTAAGGAAGAGAAGGAAGAAATCACACAAAGAGGATGTCGATTTCATTCATATGCATAATACCCAAATGGTATCTATTACACCCCTTTGTACGATCTGCTTCTATGCTAATAGAGCTATTTATATTATACCCCTTTCATATTATATTTGTTGCAACCAGGCTCCTATTTGTCCGGAATTAATAACATAACAAAAATGTAAATTTCAAAAATTTATTTTCAAACAGTGATATTTTTTGAAATAATTCAAAATTCTAACTAGAATAGGATTAAAATATATGCCTAATAAAATTGTATTTAGTCTTTGTGTTTAAATCCGACTATTGATGTCATGTCTGAATGAATCTAGATCCACCAATCACAAACCTTTTGAAGTCGATCCTTTGACTAGGTGCACACAAGTACACCCTCCACGGTATCCATACTAGGTTTCCTCATAAAAATTAAGAATAATTCTCATGAACAGTTACTACATGAATATGTATTTTCTTTTTCCTTTTTCTCGGCTATTTCTCCTTGTCGTCAATCTTCGGAGGAAGGGAGTTCGTCAATTAGTAAATCAAATAACATAAAATAAACTTTTCAGTCTTTCATATATTAAAAATTTCCCTTTTATAAATATATTGCAGAGAAAATATTTATCAATCATACTTCCGAAAATTTAATTGAATATTTAATCTCATAATATTCTTATCTAATAAGACATATGACAATTATAAGCTTAATTTGTACTAGTAAAATTTTAAAACTCAATTCAAAATTTAATATATTTAAATTTTGTTACGAGGAATTACCAATATTGTGTATGACTCTTTAGACTCCATACCAAGTTGATAGTGGGCTCAATTCAATTTATCTCATTAAACCCTTTAATAAGATTAGACAATTAGCCCTTAATCACTTAAACCTATAAGTCAAGATTGACGTTTGCCAACATATCATGACTACTCGAATGGTGAAAATCAATCAAAAGATCGAACACCCTTTGGTGATTAGTTCCCGTGTAATTAAATCTTTCGGTTATACAACGTCTCGAATAAGTTAGGATATTGATGTAATGTCAAATCCCAATATTTATTCATATGCATTACTGTTTTCAAGTATTAGACTCAATTATGTAAAATATCGAAAACTGCTTTCCAATTTTTATCCTATTCTGACTAGAGATTTCCCGAGTAAATACTAAGTAGAATGCATAAGACATTCTCTCATCTCGTAAAGAGTAACCAATTTCTTATTGATTACTCACCGCCTCTTTGAGTCTAGAATACCCTACACATATCCGTATAAGTCACATTAATAAATAAATAAAAATATCAATTTAATAGTTACAAGATACTATGGTAATCTCGTATCTAATAATCACTTATATCCACTATCACTTGAGGAATTATCTATTGACACTTACATGAGTATCCATTAGGTTTTCCTCAAGCGAGTTAGTTCAGTGAACTTGCTCTACAACAAGCACCTACACTCTTATATTAGTGACTCTTCATAGGTAATAGTGAGATCAGTTACCCTCTACTATAGAGCATATAACAAGTGTACTAGTCTCACCTAATCACCGATCCTCAACTTAGTGATCCTATAACTAGAAACAATTTTAGATTAGGATTTTTGAGATCTTAGGTCTCACTAACATGATCTCATCATGACCTTAAAATTATTATCCCAATTTGTGGGTTTTATCAAAATATGCAACACATGATAAATAAAATGCCTCAATTATATTTCATGAATGTAAAAATAACTCCAATTATATCATATGCAATTAAACTTAGGGCACTAATACTAACGCTATTACCATTCAGTCCCTCAACTAGAAAAACGTAACACACCAACAGTCTAGTCACAAGAGGTTGACTGCTTTGGGGGAGGCTACAGCTAATTCCTTTACTCGGGATATTGTTCTACGACAAGCTATTGTATGATTTTAGTTCAAGATTCTTCATGTTTAAATATGCATTTATACACGCACATTTCATATTGCAAAAATTTCTACAGTAATTTCTATGCTATTAGATGAGCTATATTTTTAGAGAAGCAAACGTGGGTAACAGGTCACATGGCAAGGTTGGCGAGGGATTCTAGATTAGTGGGGCAAGAAACAATTATATAGGATCACCCTCCTAGGGACGTATTTGATATATTACATGCGGATGGTATTGGTGTTTTTCACCCTGGGATCTTCAGGTTAATGATTATAGGATATAATGGACCTGTTGTTTAGTATTAATACAATCCATCCTTCTAACAAAGAAAAAAGTATTAATACGATCCATCTTGTTAATGATCTTTGGTTATTGCGATATTTTGGATACAATAAACTCTCTGAATACAAAATACATAATAATTGAAGTCTGAATAAAAAAAAATCTATGCATGCATGAAATTATTTTGTAACAATTTCCAATATATTCAGTTTCTTTAACCCTAGGTACCTCCTTAAAAAGCTGAAATAGTAACGAGCTGAGTGATTTACAGTTTCTACTTTCTTGTATGAACTTTATTTTTTGGGATAAAATAACCATGAACTGCATTAACACCAGCAACCATACATAGTCCTTACCATTAAAAATCATGACGAAATGCTAACAGCTTTATGTAGGTGCAAAATTAGGGCGCATAAATGAGCTTCAATTTTGTTTTCATCTAATTGATCAACAGTCAATGATATCAAGTTCAGGGAAATCTTTGATTGTGCATAACAAAGAGAAGAGATTAAGATTGAAGGTAGGTTAGTTGATCAGTGCATTCGACGGAAGTCAATATTTTGCACTAGCTAAGTGGAGATACTGCCATCATCAACATGAAGCCTTGCTTGTGACATCATGGAGTTACAACTATCTAGAAAAGAGATTCTAGGGATGCCGAAATTGGAAGTAAGCGACAGGTAAAAGTTGATTTGTGAGATTGAGTTCCATTTGAGAAATGTTGAACTTTTTAAGCTTGCTTGAACAGGACAATGGCTACCATTTATTTGAGTGGCATGATCCAGAGGTTGACTTCCACAAGAAAGGAAGTTTTTATGTAACCGATCAATATGGGAATGAGTGTAGTTGATCAAGTTAAGCTATGAAAGAAAACACAGGTATGTAACCCCCTTTTTGTGGGTCGATGGGAATGGAGGGTACGAGTGAGAGGCCTCAGGCTGTTGTTGGCGAGCACACATTGGAAGAAGCCAATCTCCTAGATTAGAATACTAAGCGTGCTAAGAAGATCAAAGACCATCGTGGTGACAGACAAGAGCCCGGCTCAAAGGAGGGTGGAGGCAGTGAATCTGGTGTAGAGCATGAGGGAGGCCGAGGAAAAGGGTTGGCTTCTAAGGGTGTGCTGCTGGGAGGTGGTCCAGCTGCTCAATCCCAATTGATGGGCAATTTGGTCGAGGAAGAAGGCTCCATCGTGGATTTTGCGGATCCTCTGTGTCCAAGGATCCTAATTTCTGATTTCGAGTTGGAGCTCCTTCGCTCAAAATGGAGTGGCTCTCTTATCTTAGAGGTGCTAGGGAAGAGAGTGGGCTATGTGGCGTTGAAGCAGAGACTACACCAAATGTGGAGTCCCAAAGGTGACCTTACACTGATCAATCTAGCAAATGATTTCTTCGTCGCTAAATTTGCTGCAGCTGAGGATAGGGAATGGGCCCTTACTGGTGGTCCTTGGATGGTGCAAGGGCATTATCTTATCATTAGGGATTGGGTTCCTGATTTCCAGCCATGCGAGGCCACACCAGAGAAAGCGGCAGTATTGGTAAGGGTGCCCAATATGCCTATGGAATATCAACTTGAAGCCATCCTGCGAAGAGTGGGTCAGGGGCTGGGGCGCCATTGAGGATTGATCGGAACACTGCAGCCACTGTTAGGGGTAATTTTGCCCGAATCTGTGTTGAGGTGGACCTGAATAGTCCTTTGAAGCCTGCGGTGAAGGTGATGGATCGTACGTATAATGTGGAATATGAGGGTTTGCAGCAAATTTGTTTCCACTGCAGCAAATTTGATCACCGAAAGGATAATTGCATAGAATTGGAGGAACCGATCATTGAACACCGTGAGAAGGGTGAAGTGGCACACGGAGGGCATGCATATTGATAAATTGGATGTCAAATATATTTCGGAATCTATGGAGCTTGTCCATATGGAGCAAAATGACATGGTGGTGGAAAGTCATGCTGGGGCTTCAAAGAGGAACTAATGCCTCTGTTTCTTTGTGTCTTGTTCAATTTAATTTATTAATGCGTGTTTTGTCATGGAATTGTAGAGGTGCAGGTAGCTCCCGCTTTAAACGTGTCCTACGGGAGTATATCTGAAAATTTAGGCCTAACTTAATTGTGGTCTTGGAGCCGAGAGTCAGTGGCGCACGAGCTGACCATATTCTTAATGGATTTCAGGAATTCACACATATTAAGTAAAATGCCCAAGGTTTTTCGAGAGGAATTTGGGTTCTATGGAATTCTCATACTATGACAGTGTCGCATTCAGAGGTTCATCCCCTATGTATTCATCTTTTGGCTGAATGGGATGCTGGGAAGAGGTCATGGGTGACTTGTGTTTATGGAAGTCCAAGTAGATCAATGCGGTAGGCTCTTTGGGATGAGATTCAGGATGTGGCTAAGAGATTGCATGGCAAACAGCTTATCATTGGTGATTTTAATGAAATTCTATTCGCCGATGAGAAAAAGGGAGGAGCTCCATTCAATCCATGGGCATGCACAAATTTCTCGGAAGTCCTTCAGGACTGTAACCTTGTAGATTTGGGAAGCACTGGACCAAGATTCACTTGGCACGGTCCTCGAGTAGGTGATTATTCTCGGGTTTACAAGAAACTTGATAGAGCAGTGGCCAATTTGGAGTGGTGAACAACGTTTGCAGGAGCCACAGTGCGTGTTCTTCCTCGAATCAAATCAGACCACCATCCATTGTTGGTTGACTTTCTAGATACAGGTTCCAGAGGACATAGGAGACAGTCATTCAGGTATCAAGTTGCATGGCAAAGGCACCATGACTTTGCTAGGTTCTTTATTTCTCATTGGAAGAAAGATGAAACCCTCAAGAATAGCCTTGATAGTTTCAAAAGTGATATAATCCAATGGAATTGAGATGTATTTGGGAATATAGAAAGGCGAAAGCGAATACTGATGTTATGATTAGGTGGTATTCAACGTGCGTTAGATAGAAAATCTAATCCTTTTTCTTAGAAAGTTGGAGCACCACCTTTCATGTGAATTGGAGGAGGCCCTAATACAAGAGGAGATATTATGGTTTCAGAAATCTTGTAGGCAGTGGGTTGACGTGATCCTTACCGACCCGTGGTGAAATCCAATATCAAATATAATAAGAACGCCATCAACTTGCAATAAGACCCAACACTAAATGTGGAAAAGAACCCCAAGAACTGTAAAGAATAAGTTTGAAATAATAAACTTTGACCCGTTACCTAACGAGGCAATAACCAAAGTTACAGATAAAGGAGCACGTCACACCGAGAACCCAATGAACTAGAGAATCAAAGTGATAAGTTCGGTTGTAGAACGCCACAAGATAACTTGATAAGTCCTAAATCTTCTCAAGAACCAAGAAGAGCAATATATTTCTTCTCACCAGAGTGTATATGAATTGTCCCTAATCTGAATACCTTAAGGGTATTTATAGTGTCAACATAAAGAGGAAATCAAATATACTAAAGAAATCCAAAAGATACCCTAAAGATATCCTAGAGATAGATATCCTAAAATATTAGAAAATATTCTAAGATATTATTAGATATTGTAAAAATATTCTAGAATATATCAATATATCTAAATAATATTCTAGAAGACTAAATAAATCTTTCTAAATTTGAGAGCATCCTTAAATAGTTATAGCTGCCAGCAAGCTTCTAGAACTTCTATTGGACTTAAATCAAGTTGACATGACTCTACAACTCACAAGAATTTCTTTCAATGGGCTCTAATGTATGCTCTTCTGCCATAAGCTCTTAAACCAACCTGTTGAGTGCCTCCTTGAACTTCTTAGCTCGTACCCTCATAATTGGCCCAATTGGAACTTGAATAGGATCCATGGAAGTTGGTCTGAGTTCTGCATCATTCTCTCCCTCTTTTGAAGGATTTGTTCTCAAATCATTACGTGCATCGAATGGGGATAGATCAGAAACGTTAAATGTGGAATTAACTCCATATTCACCTGGTAAGTTTAGCTTGTAGGCACTATTATTGATACGCTCCAACACTTGAAATGGCCTTTCACCCCTTGGATGTAGTTTAGAACACCTTTTCTCAAGGAAGCGTTCCTTTATCACGTGTAACCACACCCAATCGCCTGGCTCAAACACTACTTGCTTGCAACCCTTATTGGCTTGTTTTGCATATTGCATAGTCTACCTTTCTATGTTGAGTCATGCCTTCTCATGTATTTGTCTTACAAACTCAGCCTTCTTCTTGCCATCTAAATTAGCTTGTTCACTCAATGGTAGAGGAGACAAGTCTAATGGAGTTAATGGGTTAAAACCATAAACAATCTCAAAAGGTGAAAGCTTAGTTGCAGAATGAACACTTCTATTGTAAGCAAATTCAACATGGGGTAAATAATCTTCCCATGTTTTTAAATTCCTTTTATGATAGCACGCAATAAAGTAGATAATGTCCTATTCATAGCTTCAGTTTGACCATCAGTTTGTGGGTAGCAAGTTGTAGAATATAGTAACTTTGTACCTATAACCTTCCCCACAATGTCTTCTAAAAGTAACTTAGGAATTGCGCATCCTTGTCTGAGACAATACTTCGAGGAATGCCATGCAATCTAACAACTTCCTTGAAAAGCAAATCAGCTACATTGGATGCATCATCTATCTTATGACATGCAATAAAGTGCGCCATCTTAGAAAACCTATCAACAACCACGAATATTGAATCTCTCCCCCTCTTAGTCCTAGGCAACCCCAAAACAAAATCCATAGAGATGTCAACCCAAGGCTCACAAGGAATAGGAAGAGGTGTATATAATCCATGTGGTTGCAGCCTAGACTTTGCTTGTTTACAGGTAATGCACTTGTCATAGATTCTTTCAACATTCCGTTTCATGTGCGGCCAAAAGAAATGATCATGTAACACATCAAATGTCTTAGCTACTCCAAAATGACCCATCAGACCACCACCATGTGCTTTCCTAACTAGCAACTCATGCAAAGAAGATTGAGGAATGCAAAGTTTGCTTTCTCTAAATAAAAACTCATCACGCAAAGTAGTATTTATCATAAGCATCTTTCCTACACTCCTTAATCACATCACCAAAATCAAAATCTGATGCATACAATTCCTTAATGTTCTCAAATCCAAGCAACTTAGCATCTAGAATAGCAAGTATAGCATACTCGCAAGAGAGTGCATCAACAACTATATTCTCCTTACCTTGCTTATATTTGATCACACACGGAATGTCTCAATGAATTCTACCCACTTGGCATGGCATTTGTTCAACTTGTGTTGGCCCTTCAAATGCTTCAAAGCTTCATGATCTGTATGAATTACAAATTCCTTTGGCCAAAGGTAATGCTACCAAGTTCGTAATGTTCTAACCAAGGCATACAATTCCTTGTCATAAGTGGGATAGTTGAGGGATGCCCCACTTAGCTTTTCACTAAAGTATGCAATTGGTCTTCCTCCCAGCATCAACACACCTCCAAAGACTATACCTGAAGCATCACACTCAATTTCAAATGTTTTAGAGAAATCTGGTAAAGCAAGCAAAGGAGCATTCATCAACTTCTCCTTGATCAATTTAAATAGCTTGTTTTGCTCCTGTTCCCACTTAAAAGGAGCATTCTTCTTGATTACCTCAGTGAAAGGTGTAGTAAGGGTACTAGAATTCTGAACAAAGTGCCAATAAAAACTAGCCAAACCATAGAAACTTCTTACTTGTGCTATGGTTGAGGGTGTTGGCCAATCTTGGATAGCCTTCACCTTTCCCTCATCAACTTGTATGCCTTGAGCACTCACAACAAATCCAAGAAATACAAGCTTATCCGTGCAAAAAGTACACTTTTTGAGATTAGCAAACAACTTTTCTTTCCTTAAAACATCTAAAACAAGACTCAAGTGCTCAATATAGTCATCCAAGCTCTTGCTATAAATCAGAATATCATCGAAGTAGACAACTACAAAATGACCAATGTAAGCACGCAAAACATGGTTCATAAGCCTCATGAAGGTGCTCGGTGCATTAGTTAACCCAAAAGGCATAACTAATCATTCATATAAACCATATTTTGTTTTTAATGTAGTTTTCCACTTATCTCCTTCTTTCATTCTGATTTGATGATATCCACTTTTAAGGTCAATCCTACTAAAAATACAAGAACCATGCAATTCATCTAGCATATCATCTAATCTAGGGATGGGATGATGATATTTTATCGTAATGTTATTGATGGCTCGGCAATCAACATACATCCTCCAAGTCCCATCCTTCTTAGGCACTAGTAAGACTGGAACTGCACATGGACTCATGCTCTCACGAACATAGCCTTTCTCCAGTAACTCACCTACTTATCTTTGTAGTTCCTTGGTCTCCTCAGGGTTACTCCTATAGGTAGGTCAGTTTGGGATTGCTGTACTAGGTACGAAGTCAATTTGTTGCTCAATTCCCTGAATTGGAGGTAAGCCATAAGGCAACTCTTTGGGAAACACATCCTCAAACTCCTGCAAAAGTGAAGTAACATTGCTCGGCAAAGGGCCGGCCAGATCATTAGTATTAAAAAGAACCTCCTTGTACATGAGTACTATAAGGGGTTGGAAAGAATATAATGCTCTCTTGATCTCACTTTTCATTGCCATAATACTGAAATTTTCCTCTCTTTCTCTCATGATGGTTGAAACTTGCTCCATCTCACTTTCTTTTTCTCTCCACTTAGTTTCTTTTCTCTTAAGTTTTGCCTCTTGTTTTGCTTTCTTTTCACTGGCTTTTTTTTTAACTTTAGTTGATCTTCAAGAACTTTCTTTGGAGTCAATGGCATAAGAGATATGGGCAGTCTCTTGATTACAAAAGAATATCTATTGGTGAAGCCATCATGTGTAACCCTTCTATCAAACTGCCATGGCCTTCCTAATAGAATATGACATGCTTGCATAGAAACAACATCACAAAGCACCTTATCCTCATACTTGCCAAGTGAAAAAGGCACTAGTACTTGCCTTGTTACCTTGATGTTGCCGCTATCATTCAGCCATTGAAGTCGGTAAGGCTGTGGATGTTTCAAGGTGGGCAATGTCAATTTCTCCACCAACTCTGTGTTGGCCACATTGGTGCAACTCCCACCATCAATTATGACACTGCAAACTTTCTTGTTGACAAAGCACCAGGCATGGAACAAGTTCTCCCTTTGGCTGTTTTCTTCTTCCTTAGCCAGCAAATTGAGAGCTCGCTTTACCACCAATAATTCTCCTTCAATAGCATATCCCCCATCGTCAACATCTTCCAAAGGTGGCATGTCGAAATTGGCCTCTTCTTCATCTTCTAACTCTAGCTCTCCTTGGGTATTTATAACCATCACCCTCCTATTTGGGCATTGGCTAGCTATGTGTCCCCTGCCTTGACATTTGAAACACTTCACATCACGATCCCGAATAGTGGAAATATCATAATTACCTTGAAGATCACGACCAGTAGTTTGAGATTTAGGCTCAAACTTTGCTTTTGAGATGTAGAGGTTTCTAGTTTGACCTCCCTATTTGAAGAGTTCGACTTCCAAGGAATATTCCTTGGGTTGGGAGCTGCTCTAGTTCCACTTCAACTCTTGAGCTGTTTCTCCACTTTGATTGCCATGTGCACCATGTCTTCCAATTCCACATAGTGGTGCATCTCAACTCTATCATGAATCTCTTAGTTTAATCCAAACAAAAACCTAGCCATTGTCGCCTCTTGATCTTCCTCCTCATTAGCTCGAATCATTGCAACCTCCATCTCCTTGTAATAGTCTTTGACACCTTGGTTCCCTTGCCTAAGACCTTGAAGCCTCTTATGCAACTCCCAATAGTAGTAACTTGGGACAAATCGCTTTCACATCACTACCATCATCTCTTTGCATGTTTCTACTGGGTGTTCTCTATTCTGTCTTCTGCTTAAGACAAGTTGATCCCACCAAGTTATAGCATAATCTGAGAACTCTATGACGGCAACCTTTACCTTCTTTGCCTCAGAGTAGTTGTGGCAATAAAAAATAAACTCCATCTTTTTCTCCCATTCGAGGTATGCCTCTAGGTCAGATCTGCCCTAGAAGGATGGAATTTTCATCTTAATGCTGCCCAAATTGTTGTCTTCTCTGCTCCAAGCTTCTCTGAATTTGATTTGACGCCCAAACCTTCCTTGTTATTCAGCTTCCTCCTCCAACTCATCATCCTCCCATGAACTGCGTCGGCCTAGCCGCCTATTGGGGATGTCACGTGGCAACTCTTGTGGTGTTCTAACTTCTACTCGATCCAACCTCTATTGAATGGGCTCCAATTCAAGTTTCAACATCTGCCTCATCTCCCCTAGCAATGCTTGCATTTGTAAGTTTGGAATGCTTTGTTTTGTAGTCTTTTCAGCCACTTCCCTTTGTTCATGAGCCATATCCAAATGCCGAAAACAACGTTAGTTTGAGTATATAAGGGAAAGGACCTCACCACACTCCCCCACGTGTGTCACTCTAAAGTTTATTCACTCAATTCACTTGTGTTTCTCTCAAAATATTCGGCTTTTACCCTCTAATGTGCTCACCACTCTTGCCTTTTTCCATTTGTATTGCTTTCTTTGGTTCTTAATTAAACTCAAGAAACTAACCAAGAAATTTGCAGCAATTGAAGAAGGAATCCAACCAAACCAATCACCAAGAATGTTGATTTCCAAAAGGAAATAAATAGAATGGCAATTAAGGACACAAGGATACTAGGATATTGGGGAAGAAACAACTTGTCAAATAAAACCTAGAAAAATTAGAATTGACAAAAAGGATGCAATTATGTAAAAATATAACAACTTTCTCTTTTTTTTTCTACTTTTATTTTTGCTATGTGCCTTTTTTTTGCCAACTCTCTTTTTTTTTCTCTTTTTTTTGGCTATGCACCATTTTTTTTGCTGTAGTTTGTTTGTTTTGCTTTGCAGCCTCCCTTTTTTTTTCCTCGATTTTTTTCTTTTTTTTTTTACTTTTGCAACTAGAATCAAGAATCAAGAAAGATCAAAAAGAAGAAAGAAGAATCTGTAACAAAGAGGAATTCAATCAAATCCAAGATTGATGTAAAAGAATTGAATCCTAAAGATCAAGAAAAGGATAATGATAAAAGGATAGATAAAACTTGTCTTAGAACCCAAAGCTCTGATACCAACTAATGTGATCCTTAGCAACTCATGGTGAAACCCAATACCAAAGATGATAAGAACGTCACCAACATGTGATAAAACCCAATATCAAAATATGGAAAAGAACCCCAAGAACTGCAAAGAACTAGTTTCGAAGGATAAATTGATGAGCTTGACCTAGAACATTGGCTCTAATATGTGAGTTTTTACTCTATCTTCAGTTCTTGATGAACTTTTGAACTTATCGGAGTCTTCTATGGTGTTCACCCCCGACTTATCAATCAATCATTCCATAGTTGATTGTGGTGTCTTCATTATATCAAGGTTCTTACCTTTTTATAGGTAATGGATTGTGGTTCCACCGAGTCTACCATCAAACATAATCTTTGGTGACCTTATTCGATTTAGGTCTCATCACGGGTTGGTAAGGTTCTTGTCACTCTTGGCATTGGGTCTTATCATGGGTATGTAAGGATCACATCATGGGTACAATGTGGTGATAGAAATACTAAATATTTTCACACCCGAGCAATTATTAAGAGAAATTGAATTTGTATTGACGGGTTGAAAACATCTGAAGGGAATTGGTATTTCGATGAAGAACAACTCCGGTAGTTTGTGGTGGAGCATTTTCGGAGATTTTACAAGGAGCCGGCTTCCCACCCAAGACCTAGATTGCCTTGGAGTTTTCCTGTTCTAGAGAGGAGTGTTTTGGCCAAGCTGAATGATTTGATTATCCTTGAAGAGGTTAGGAAGGCACTATGGGACATGTTCCCTTTTAAGTCTCCAGATCCTGATGGTTACTGGGCCTTCTTGTATCAATTGAATTGGGACATTGTGGGCTTGCAAGTATTCAATTTGGTGCGGGACATCTTTGAGGGTGTAGTTTTGAACCGCACTATCAATGATACTTTCATCGTGCTTATACTGAAAATTCCAAGACCAAAGTTGATCCATCATTTGTGACCAATTAGCCTATGCAACGTATCCTACAAGATTGTGATGAAGTTGATAGCTAACAGGTTACAAGATTTGATGCCAGATCTAGTTGCCCCCAATCAGGTCAGTTGTGTTGCAAGCAGGCACATACAGGATAACATTGTTATTGCTCAAGAATTTATTCACACACTGAGGGGTCGAACAATCTTTGTTGCTGTTAAAGTAGACTTAGAAAAAGCATATGACAACTTAGCCTAGGAATTTATTGAGGATAAACTCGAGGCTATCGGCATTCCACATAGACTTCGATTAGTTATCATGAATTGCATAACTTCTCCTAATATGAAAGTGCTATGGAATGGTGACCCATCAGGAGCTTTTACTATGGGAAGGGGACTTCGTCAGGGGTGCCCACTTTCGCCTTATCTATTTGTGTTATGTATTGAAAGGTTGGGGCATATTATCTCCAGTAAAGTCCAAGATGGGCAGTGGAAGCCAATTTGGAATGGATGCTTGGATTCCACAGCACGGACCGCTGCTTGAAGAGTGTCAAGTTCAGCCAAATCTAGAGATTAATGAACTTACGACTTCACATTTTGTCTTGCCCTTACGAAACTGGAGCTGGGATGAATTTGCTCATTTGCTATCACAATCAACTATATTATGAATTGCATCGATAAGACCCCCGAGATCAAGTGACCCTCCAGATCAAATTATATGGAGGTTTTCTAGCAATGGGCAGTTAACAGTTAAAGATCCCTATGAATTCTTCATGAGGCCATTCTTTCTACAGAAAGAGGGATTGTGGAAGATGATTTGGAAGTGGCAAGGTCCGCAGAGAATTCGTTCATTCATGTGGTTGGTGCGACACGATAGGCTTATGACTAATGAGTTCCGAGCTATTAGAGGTATGTGTGATTCCACTACATGTTCAGCTTGTGGACTTGAAGTCAAAACCGTGCTCCACTCTATTTGGGATTGTCCTTGAGTAAGTGCAATTTGGAAAGAGATTGTCCCACATTATAAACATATGCACTTTTTATTTGATAATCGAGTTCAATGGTTAATGAGGAACTTAAATGACTCCATTGGCACAATGTCAGGACCTTCATGGGCTACCATCTCTGGAGTAGGTTGTTGGCTCATATGGAAATGGCGAAACTCTTGGATGCATGATATGCACTTTACTTGGCCAGACCGAGGAGCATTGGTAATTCTCCATATAGCAAAATCCTATGGCCACGTTACCTTGGAGGGGCCCCCACCTTCACGCATAAGAACTAGAGAATGGAGATATATTGCATGGGTAAAACCTGTCATGGGTGGATTAAGTTAAATACAGATGGAGCCGTTAAAGGGAGCCCGAGTATGGTAGTTGTAGGTGGACTCATCCGAGATGACACATGAAGATGATTAAGTGGCTTCATTCATAATATTAGAGTGTCTACATCGATTGGAGCCAAACTTTGGGTTGTGAAGTCAAGTTTTGAGTTGGCCTAGGAAATGGGATTATGGAGGTTAATTCTTGAAGTTGACTTAGTGGTAGTGCTCAAATCTACATGGGGCATGACAAGTAGATTTTGGGTCGTATCAAGGAATTCTCTTAGACATTTGATGGGTTTTGGATCAAAATTGGCTAGTGAACTTAACGCACACTTATCATAAAGGAAATGTTTGTGGGGATTGGTTTGCGAATGAGGCGATTCATCATGCAATAGGTTTTCACCGGTTAGACATTTGCTCTTTGTGATTGCAGTCTTTATTATTTAGTGATATTGTAGGGGTTGTGGTACCCTATCTTTGTTTCATGTAACTTGCTATTTCTTTTTGGGCACTTCGCCCTGTTTCTCTTATTAAAAAAAAACACAGGTCTTTACAAGATAAAATACTCATTATTAGAACAAGACTGAACAACTGGTAGGTGAAAAATTGCAGCGTCAATTGATAAGAAAGAATCTGCAGGTGTTTTGAAAAACGAATGTTGTTAATGTTGATTGTTGTAGATAGTGTTGTTTGGTTTGGTGTAGGAAAAATGAGCAATAGAAGTTGTTACCTTGATGTAGTGAGTATAGTTTACCCTATGTAGTTATATGAATGATATATGAACTGGATACTGGTGGTTTATACAAAAAAAAAAAGAGGAAGATCCTAACTCTCACTGCAAGCACTCTCTCTCTCCGTACATGATCTAGAATGCCAAGCTTCAAGCTTGATATAATATTTTCTCTCTTAGTAGAGCTTTACAGTTCTCCCTTGTTGGAGCATCATCTACCTCCTTCCTTTGTTGGAGCTTACTCTTTGATGGAAAACCCTTTCTTCTCTTCCCTTCCACATTGAAGGTATTTTGGTTGCTAGGGCAAGCTGCAAGATAATCAACTGCTCAGGCTTGGTGGCTATTGCCTGTGGAAACTAAATTACATCAAACTGTTGAATAAACGAAGCAAAAAAGAATTTGATGAAGTTTTCGGAAGTGCTTCTTCTTTCAATGAAGAAATACACCATTCAGACAACAATGAAGTGCAAAAAAGATATTCATGTAGTAATAGTATAAGCAAATTCCTCACCTTATATGCAACAATCTCTAGTAATACTACAATCATGTTTATCCTGTTATGTCTAGATGATCTTACAACAACAGTGAGCCGTATCTTTCAATTAAGCATAATTTTTTTTCTCCATGACTCAAAATGTTGTTAAAATAATTCCTGCTTTCACAAAACGCCTATCCTTCAATTAGAAATAGGAAATTATAATTTGTGAGTAAATTTAAAATACAAATTAATATTAAAATTTATGGAACTTTTCACAAATAAATGCCAATGACTCACTATGTTTTTCAAACTCCCCCATTCACCAAAGGGGATACACCACCCCTCCGCTCTCAGGACAAGAGAATCTATTGTTGCATTAAGATGCGAAACGCTCTATTCAACAAATAAGAACAAACAATTTTAAAGACAAATATGTCTCATACATTAAAATGGAAGGGTCTTTTTCTCCACAATATAGGAAACAGGAACATCTTTTTACATTTTTAGTTACCAAAGGACCCTCGACTTTCCTCTCCTCGGAAAGTGACACCGATACTTTCACGTTTCTTTTTCCTTTCTAGTGAAAATTGACCTAATAAATAGGACCGTAACCTTTCTAATTGATAGCATTTATTCAAAAAGAATATTGTCGACAAGAAAATTTTTAATTTACTTTGAGAAAACCCACCCTCACTACACAATTTTTTTCATCTCCTTTGTGACTCGACCCCTTTCTCCCTGCAAAGAGAAAACTCTTGAAACCCTAACCAAACAGAGATGGTACCAAACCTTGGTGAAGAAGAACTCATCGACCTACTCAACTAGTGTCACGGGGCCGATGCGACTCACAAATTTTTCCGCACCCCACTAGGCGTCGACACACCGTTTGTCGACCAGCCACACACACACCAATCGTACCGTCGAGGCCAAACGATCAGGGAACCAAAGAAGCAACACCGAGTGACACAAGAACACAATTGGGAAAACGCAACTCGTATTCACATCTATTACAAGTACACGAAAAACCCAATCCCAGATCAGAACACTTACACGCAACCTCACGAGCCTATGCCTCACAGTCTCCTACTGCTTTCACTCCCTACTTGTCTCATGTCTTCCTTCAAGAACACCGGGTTGCTGCCCCACTCGACTTCCACTCCCTTGGAATCTCAGGCTCGTCATGCTCCTTGACTGATTTGGTTGCTCCTGGTTCTCTCCTCGCCTCTAATTGGAGTCCGGTGTCTCTCGCCTCTTTTGGTCCCTCTTCCCGAATGAGGCTGACCCCTTTATATAGGGGAGCTAAGCAAATCTGATATGGCAACCGATAGGTGAGAATCCCTTGATTCTCTCCATCTGATCTCGACCCATCCAATCCCGGCTGTCGATCTGCAATCTCCAAGATTGTTTCCATAATAGATTGCCCTGCCATATCCCGGGAGGATCTTCCCGGATTTCCCTGGATTGACTTGGCGCCAGCTGAGCTTGTCGTCCAGGTTCATCCCCTCTAGGGTCCACGTCCCTGACCCCCTCCTAGGATCACGGTCGCCTGAGTGTTGCGTCCAACGGTGCTCGAGTCTGGTCAAGGACTTAGCCAATCCCCACAAGTCGTCAACTCCCTCGCCGCTAAGTTCTAAGCCTCCCTTAGCGTCTACCGGGCCTGTTGAGGTATGCGCACTCCTAGAGTGCCCTTGCACGGTTGTATCAGGTTCCATGAACCTCCTAGAGCTTGGCACCGTGCCTTGCTCGTGGGCATCCTCACTGCCCACCCGTGCATTCACTGACTTGGGCATTGTGGCACTCCCTTGCCACAATTTGGTCCTTTGGCACACTGTCGAGCCTTTGATCGACCATCCTCTTCACAAGTGCCTTCGTGCACACTTGTGTGACCATCTCCCGACTTGCCTACTTCATGGACTTGCAATTCTCTCAACACCAAGCACCTGGTTGCCTGCGCATCCTTGCGTGCAGGCTTATGCGCCACCACTACCCCGAGGCACGGCCTATGGTGCGCATCCTCCGAGGCTAGAGCTCAAGGGTCTAACAAACCTCCCCCACCCAAGGGATTCGATGCCCTCATCGAATGAGACTCTCAGTACCGCTAGATGAGGTCTTCGTACTGCCATAGTGTGACATCCTTCTCCCAAGTCGCCTCTGACTCGGGTAGGTCCTTCCACTTGACCAAGTACTCCGTCCTCCTGTTCATCTTGTTGTAACCCAGCACTCGATGATCAAGTATGTCTTCCACCTCCTTGTCGAGTTCGTTCCTCATGGTGAGAGGGGCACGCTTCACCTTGTTGCGCTCCGGATGCTCCTCGTCTCAATGGTAAGGCTTAAGGAAACTGACGTAGAATGTCGGGTGCACCTTCATCCTCTCTGGTAGTGCTAGCCGATAGGCTATTGGCCCGACTCTCTTGATCACTTCAAAGGGTCTGTCATACCGCTGGAACAAGCCCTATGCCAACGCTTGCTCGTGATCTTCTTCCAGATTTGTGGGGTGAGCTTCAACATCACTAAGTCCCCCACCTGGAACTACAGCAGCCTTCGGTTCTTGTCCGCATACTTCTTCATTTGCCTGGCAGCTTTGGCGAGGCTAACTCTCGCCTCTTCAAGCATCTCCTGCTTGTCACACGCGAATCGATATGTGGCCGGGCACGGCCCTTCCTTGCGCTGCAACACCACCTCCTGCGGCATTAGCGGTTGGTAGCCCATTGCTAACTCAAATGGGCTATGACCTGTTGTAGAGGAGCTGTTCAAGTTGTAGGACAACTGAGTGGAGTCAAGCAAGTCTAGCCAATTCCGTTGACTTGCTGAGACATAGTGCCTCAAGTACTCCTCCAGTAGCACATTCACTCGTTCTGTCTGGCTGTCTGTCTATGAATGATTGGCCATCGAGAACTTCAGTTCGGATCCTAGCAGTCTGAACAAGCATGTCCAGAAGTTGCCTGTGAATCGAGCATCTCGGTCACTCATGATCTTTGTCGGTACTCCAAAGAGCTTCACCACAGAGCGATAGAAAGCCTCAGCTGCTACCTCAACTGTGCAATTCTTGGTCACGGGGGTGAAAATCGCGTACTTGGAGAATCGGTCCACGACCACCATCATCGCCGTATAACCCTTTACTTCTGGAAACCCGAACACAAAGTCCATGGAAACTGATACCCAAGGCTTCTCTGGCATTGCCAAGGGTTGTAGGAGACTGGCCTTTGCTCGCCTCTCCACCTTGTCTTGTTGACAAACAAGACAAGTCTTGACGTATAACTCCACATCGTCGGCCATCTTTGGCCACACATAGGACTTGGACAATAGGGCTAGCGTCTGCTCATGGCCTGGATGTCCAGCCCAAGGACTGTCGTGACTCTCCTTCATCAGCTGGTAGCGCAATCCCTCTCCGCTAGGGACAAGCAAACGACCACCTTTGCCATAAAGCAGCCCATCTTCCAGCCAATACCGCCTCACCGTCCCTTCCTTGACTTGCTCCACTAGGAGTTGATAGGTCTTGTCCCCTAGTGTAGCGATCTTGACTTCCTGGAGGAAGTCAGAGGTTACTTGAGTCAAAGCAGCCACCTGGTCCGAAGCCTTCCGATTGAGGGCATCCGCCACTAGGTTGTGCCTCCCGGTCGGTGTTCCCACTTGAAGTCATACTCTGCTAGGAACTCTTGCCACCACGCTTGCCTGGGTGACAACTTCGGTTGTGACTTGAAGAAGGTATTGGCGACGTTGTCCGTCTTGACCACGAATGTGGTTCCCAGCAGGTACACTCGCCACACCCTCAAGCAATGCACCACAGCCAGCATCTCCTTCTCGTGTGCTGAGTAGCGCTGTTCAGCTGGCTTCAACTTCCAACTCTCGAACACCACGGGATGTCCGTCTTGCACGAGAACTCCTCCTATAGCACGATCTGAGGCATCCGTATGCACCTCAAATGGCTTCTCAAAGTCCGGGAGCTTGAGCACGGGCTCCGTCACAATGGTGGTCTTCACCTTGGAGAATGCCACATCACAGTCCTCGTCCCATGACCACTTCTGCTCCTTCCACAACAGATCAGTCAAAGGACTCACTTTCTTTGAGTATCCCTTGATAAACTTGCGGTAGTAGTTGGCCAGCCCCAAGAAACTCCGCAACTCGGACACCGACTTTGGTGGAGGCCAATCCTGGATTGCCTGCACCTTCTTGGGGTCCATTCGCACCTGCCCTTGGCCGATCACATGGCCAAGGAATCGGATCTCTTGCATGCCAAACTCACACTTCTCCCTCTTCACATACAGGGAGTGTTGCCTAAGCCGCTCAAAAATAGCCTGCAAGTGCTACACATGTTGTGCCAAGTCCCTGCTATACACGACAATATCGTCCAAATAGACGACCACAAACTGATCCAGCATGTCGTGAAACACATCATTCATCAAGTTGCAGAATGTGGCAGGAGCATTGGTTAAACCGAATGGCATTACCAAGAATTCAACAGATCCATAACGAGTTACCATTGTGGTCTTGGACTCGTCTCCTTTGGCGATGCAGACTTGCCAATATCCTGAACGCAAGTCTAGCTTGGAGAAGACCCTCGCCTCACCTAGGCGATCAAACAGGTCTGCAATCAAGGGCACCGGGTACTTGTTCTTTACCGTGACCTTGTTCAATCCACGGTAGTCGACACACAGTCGGAGAGAGCCATCCTGCTTCTCCTGGAATAACACTGGGGCTCCATAAGGGCTTTGGAGGGTTGGATCTTTCCCGCATCCAACAACTCGGTCAGCTGACTCCGCAGCTCTACCAGCTCCTTTGGGGACATCCGGTACGGGGCTTTGGCTGGGGGAACAGTGCCTAGCAGTAGTTCTATCTTGTGATCTACTGCTCGGCACGACGGTAGCCCTCCTGGCAACTCCTCCGGCATCACATCCTGGAATTTCTCGAGCACTTCCACAACCTCGTGTGGAATCTCCTGGTCCGCCTCCATCTCCTGCACGTCCGCTTCCCTGATAGACGCAAGGTAAGTGGGATACCCCTTCTTCATTCCTCGGGCCAATTGCATTGCAGATACCTTCTCCATGGCTACCTCCTCGGAGCGTGCAAGGCCTCGGTATCCTTGCACAAAATAGGGTCGTCGCGGATCTCCAATGACAATGCCTCCCACATGAGGCATGATGGTGATTGCTGCATCTGCAAAGAAGCTATTCCCAAGGATGAGGTTGTAATCATCCAAAGGAACCACCATCAGATCGACTGTACCCTCCCAAGCCTCTATCTTGATGGGCACATCCCTTGCCAACCTGCCCATCGGTTGGCTCTTGGAGTTCACCGCCTTCAATCGGTTGTGAGAGCGTTCCACTCGCAACTCCAAGGTTCATATCATCCAATCTAATACGAATGTGTTGGTGGCGCCAATATCCACCAAGGCTGACATCCATCGACCATTCAGGGTCACATCCACGAACAACAAACTATGGCGTACCTTAGGGCGCTCACTCCACATAGCGCCGAGGGCCTGCAGTGGGGCAACACGCTGCACTTGGTCCTCGTCGGAGTCATCCGACCGTAGGGCAGTAACCTTCCCCTCCTGCTTTGGGCACTCCTTTGCCCTATGGGGTCCGTTACATATGAAGCAGCCTGGGTGCGTCCGAGGATTCTTCCTTCTGTTGGCTCCCTCGATCACCTTCGCCTTTCCCTTGTCTGGTCGGGTTAGCTGCTTCTCCTTGCCCTTCCCTGACTTTCCTGCCAGGTAGGACTTGGACTTCTTGTCCTTGTCCGTGTGCTAGGCCTTCTTGCTCCCCTCCTCGGCACGAGCAATCCGTAAGTCCAACAGTGTGTCCGCCGTAGCTAAGGCAGAAGGGAGGTCTCTTACCCCTTGCCTCCTTAGCTCGAGTTGAGCCCAAGGTTGCAATCCCTTCAGGAACGTGTACAGCTTGTTTGTCTCTGACATGTCCATCACGGCCAGCATCAGCGCGCTAAACTCCTTCACATAGTCCCGCACTGGTCCGCTGTGCCTCAGCTTGGCCATCGCATCCCGAGCAAGCCATGCTGTGTTGCTTGGTAGGAACTGCTCCTTCAGCTCCTTCTTCAGTGCCTCCCAGGTCTCAATCCGGGGTTTGCCTGCACTGATATCATCTTGGACTCGGGTCCTCCACCATAGCTTTGCATCCTTGGCGAGATACATGGTGGTAATCGTCACCTTCTCGGCGTCGGGGATCTTCGCAGTAGCGAAGTAGTTCTCCATATCCCATATGAAGTTCTCTAGATCCTTGGAACTCCTTGTTCCTTCAAACGCCTTTGGCTCCGAGACCTTCATCTTCCCATGAGGCTCATTCAATGGCCCTGCCTGGGACACGAGTTGTTGCTTGATCAGGACCACATCATCCTTCAGGGTCGCTACATCAAGCCTGATCTCCTTCAGCAGATCAGTCACGGTCCCTCCAAGATCGTCGCCTTCGCCGACGTTGTCCTCCAAAGCAGCAACGCGGGGTTCCAGCGTAGCGGTCTGGTCTGCTCGTCCAGTGAGCTCTGCAATACGGCCTTCCAGTGCCGCCAATCGCTCCCACAACACTTCCATCGCCCTAGTCCACACGGTTGCTGATTGTAGGGTACGCGTGGTCTTTGACAAAGGGGATCCTCCACCTGAACGCAGCACCACTCTCCTGGGTACTCTGGCTTGTCACGGACAAAACCTCGGCTCTGATACCAACTGTCACGGGGCCAATGCGGCTCACAAAATTTTCCACACCCTGCTAGGCGTCGACACACCGTTTGTCGACCAGCCACACACACATCGCGCGTACCGTCGAGGCCAAACGATTAGGGAACCAAAGAAGCAACACCGAGTGACACAAGAACACAATTGGGAAAACACAACTCGTATTCACTTCTATTACAAGTACACAAAAAACCCAATCCCAAATCAGAACACTTACACGCAACCTCACGAGCCTATGCCTCACAGTCTCCTACTGCTTGCACTCCCTACTCATCTCGTGTCTTCCTTCAAGAACACCAGGTTGTTGCCCCACTCGACTTCCACTCCCTTGGAATCTCAGGCTCGTCGTGTTCCTCGACTAATCTGGTCACTCCTGGTTCTCTCCTCGCCTCTGCTTGGAGTCTGGTGTCTCTCGCCTCTTCTGGTCCCTCTTCCCGAATGAGGCTGACCCCTTTATATAGGGGAGCCAAGCAAATCTGATATGGCAACCGATAGGTGAGAATCCCTTGATTCTCTCCATCTGATCTCGACCCGTCCAATCCCGGTTGTCAATCTGCAATCTCCAAGATTGTTTCCATAATAGATTGCCCTGCCATATCCCGGGAGGATCTTCCCGGATTTCCCTGGATTGACTTGGCGCCAGCTGAGCTTGTCGTCCAGGTTCATCCCCTCTAGGGTCCACGTCCCTGACCCCCTCCTAGGATCACAGTTGCCTGAGTGCTACGTCCAACGGTGCTCGAATCTGGTCAAGGACTTAGCCAGTCCCCACAAGTCATCAACTCCCTCGCCGCTAAGTGCTGAGCCTCCCTTAGTGTCTACCGGACCTATTGAGGTATGCGCACTCCTAGAGTGCCCTTGTGCAGTTGTATTAGGTTCCATGAACCTCCTAGAGCTTGGCACCGTGCCTTGCTCGTGGGCATCCTCACTGCCCACCCACACATTCACCAACTTGGGCATTGTGGCACTCCCTTGCCACAATTTGGTCCTTTGGCACACTGTCGAGCCTTTGATCGACCATCCTCTTCACAAGTGCCTTCGTGCACGCTTGTGTGACCATCTCCCGACTTGCCTACTTCATGGACTTGCAATTCTCTCAACACCAAGCACCTGGTTGCCCGCGCATCCTTGCGTGCAGGCTTATGCGCCACCACTACCCCGAGGCACGGCCTGTGGTGCGCATCCTCCGGGGCTAGAGTCAAGGGTCTAACAACTAGCAACTACAAGTGGATGGCGAGGTTGAGGTGGTGGACCTACCCTTCCAAGGCCTCATCGCGAAGCCACACGGTGATCGGCCTTCCCCACTCAGGTGGTTATCCGTGACCTCCCGCACCTGTAGAATATCAAATCTAGGCTGATGTTAGCCCCTCATGCACAAGACTTGGATCTATGTGTTTTTGAAAATCTACATGATCGTGAAAAGATGCTGAATGGTGAAGTGTGGTCCATCAAGGGCACTATCATGGGACCAATGCGGGGGTCAAATTTTTCCGCATCCCACCGGCGTTGACACTCTGCTTGCCGACCAGCCACTCACCTCATATACTGTCGAGGTCGTTTGATCATAGAGCCACAAAAGCAATGCAAAGGAACACAAGAACACAATTGGGGAAAAACGTAACTTGTATTCACGTGTATATCACAAGTACATGAAACCCCAACCTAGATTAGAATACTTACATGCAATCTGATGAGTATATGCCTCATAGTCTCTCACTGCTTGCACTCCCCACTTATCTTGTGCCTTCTCTCAAGAAAACTAGACTGCTTGCTTTGACTCTGCTCTTACTCTCTAGGAATCTCTAGCTCTTTATGTCTCTCTTCTCCTTTGAGAATTCTCTTCTCTTCTTCTGAATGAGAATGAGATTGTGCCTCCTTTATATAGAGAAGCCTGTTAGACTAGACATGGCAACTTATATTATTGAATCCCTTGATTCTCTCCATTAGATCTCAATTCGTCCAATCTCGGCCATCGATCTACAATCTCCAAGATTATTTCCATAATAGATTGATTTGCCATATCTTAGGAGAATCTTTCCCCAGTTTCCTGTTTGACTAGGTTCAGATGACTTGGCACCAACTTAGCATCATCGATTCGATCTTCTCTCCTCCATGGTGCACGTCCATCATCACCTCTCTCTATCACAATTGTCCGATCGAGATTGCAGCATCCAATAGTGTTTGAGCATGTTTAGGGACTTATTTGATCTCCACAAGTAGTCTGGTCACCATTCGCTAAGTATTGAGCATTGCTAAAGCACTCCTAAGCTTCTGCCATGCATATTGAGTAGCACGCACTCCTTGAGTGCCCTCGCTCGATCATATCTTGTTGACCAAGTATCCTTGAGCATAGTGTCGTGCCTTGCTTGTGGACATCATCACCACCCATATGCGCACTTGCCCACTTATGGACATGACACCTTCTGGCCACTCTTTGATCCCCCAGCCACTTTGCCGAGCCTTAACTAATTAGTCTGCTCTACCGGTGCCTCCACACACACCAACGCGACCATCTCCATACTTACCCTCTTATGGACATGCAATTCATCCCAACACCTCACATGTATTTGCCCGTGCTTCCTCACGTCCTTGCTATGCGCTACCATTGCCCTAAGGTATGGCTTGTGGTAAGCATTCCCTGGGGTTAGAGCCCAAGGGTCTAATAAACCTCCCTGACCCTAGGGATTTGACACCCTTGTTGAGTGAGACTCTTTGTACCGTCAGATGAGATCTTCATACTGCTAGAGTGTGACATCTTTCTCCCAAGTTCCCTCTGACTCAGGTTGATCTTTCCACTTGACCAAGTACTCTATCCTCTGATTCATTTTGCTATAGCCTTGCATACAGTGATCAAGTATCCTCTCCTCCTCTTTGCCGAGTTCCTTTCTCATGGCGAGAGGGCTGCGCTTCACCTTGTTGTGCTCAGGATGCTCCTTGTCTCTATGATAAGGCTTAAGGAAACTAGTGTGGAATATTGGGTGCACCTTCATCCTTTCCAGTAGTTCTAGCTGATAGGTTGTTGGTCTGACCTTCTTGATCACTTGAAATGGTCCATCATTCCGTTGGAACAAGCCTTTGTGCCAATGCTTGCTCATGATTTTCTTCCATATCTATTGGTTGAGCTTCTACATCACCATGTCCCCCACCTCAAACTCTAGTGGTCTTCGATTCTGGTTCGCATACATCTTCATCCACCTAGTAGCTTTGGTGAGGCAATCCCACAGTTCTTCAATCATAGCCTACTTGTCATGGGCGAATCAATATGCAGCTAGGTAGGGCCCTTCCTTGCACTGCAACGCCACTTCTTCTGGTGTTAGTGGTTGGTAGCCCATCGCCAACTTGAACGAGCTATGACCTATAGCAGAGGAGTGATGCAATTGAGCAGTGTCAAGTAAGTCTAGCCAATTCCTCTAACTGGCTGAAAACTAATTCCTCAAGTACTCCTCTAGTAGTGTGTTCACTTGTTATGTCTGACCATTTGTCTACAGATGATCGGCTGTTGAGAACTTTAGTTTAGATCCTAGTAGTCCAAGCAAGTATGTCTAGAAATTGTCCATGAACCAAGCATCTTAGTCACTCACTATCTTTGTTGGGACTCCAAAAAGCTTTACCATGGAGCAATAGAATGCCTCAGCAGTAGCATGGTAGGGCTGTTCTTGGCCACAGGGGTGAAAATTGCATACTTGGAGAACCGGTCCATGACTACCATCACCGCCTATAGCCCTTCACTTATGGAAATCCGGATACAAAGTCCATTGAAACCAATATTCAAGGCTTCTTTGGCATTACCAAGGGTTGTAGGAGACCGGCCTTTGCACACCTCTCCACCTTGTCTTGTTGACACATGAGACAAGTTTTGACATATAATTCAACATTATCAACCATCCTTGCCCAAATGTAGGACCTTGACAATAAAACTAGCATTCGCTCACAACCTGGATGTCTAGCCCAAGGGCTATCATGATTCTTCTTCATTAGTTGGAAGTGCAATCCCCCTCCGTTGGGGACAAACAAATGATTACCTTTGGCATAAAGCAAGCCATCTTTCAGCCAATACCACCTCATTGTCCCATCCTTGACTTGTTACACTAGGAGTTGATAAGTCTTATCCCCTAGTGTAGCAATCTTGACATCTTGGAGGAAGTGAAAGGTGACTTGAGTCAAAGCTGCCAACTAGTCCGAAGTCTTTCAATTGAGCACATCTACCACCAGGTTGTGCCTTCCCGGTTGGTGTTCCCACTCGAAGTCATAGTCCACCAAGGACTCTTGTCACCTCACTTACCCGGGTGACAATTTTGGTTATGTCTTGAAGGAGGTATTGATGATGTTGTCCGTCTTGACCACAAATGTGGTCCCCAACAAATACACTTACCACACCCTCAAGCAATGCACAACAGCCAGCATCTCCTTCATGAGCTTTATATCATTGTTCAATGGGTTTCAACTTGTAACACTCGAATGCCACGGGATGTTTGTTTTGTATGAGAACTCCTCCTATAGCATGATATGAGGCATCAATGTGTACCTCAAATAGCTTCTCAAAGTCCAAGAGCTTGAGCATGGGCTTCAACACAATAGTGGTCGTTAGCTTGGAGAAGGCCACATCATAGTCCTCATCCTAGGTCCACTTCTAATCCTTCCACAATAGATTAGTTAGGGGACTCACTCTCTTCAAGTGCCCTTTTATAAACTTGCAATAGTAGTTGGCTAGTCCCAAGAAACTCTACAACTTGAATACTGACTTGGGTGGAGGACAATCTAGGATCACTTGCACCTTCTTAGGATCCATCCGCACATGTCCTTGACCAACTACATGGCCCAAGAATCAGAATTCCTGCATGCCAAATTTGCACTTCTCCCTTTTGACGTATAGGGACTGTTGCCTTAACCATTCAAAAATGGCCCACAAATGCCGCACATGTTGTGCCAAGTCCCTTCTATACACAACATTGTTGTCCAGGTACACTACTACAAAGTGGTCTAGTATTTCATGAAACACATCATTCATCAAGTTGCAAAATGTTGTAGGAGTGTTAATCAAACCAAATGGCATTACAAGGAATTCAAATTATCCATACCAAGTTACCGTTGTAGTCTTGGACTCGCTTCCTTCTACGATGTGAACTTGCCAATACCCCAAACACAAGTTGAGCATGGAGAACACAATTGCCTCACTTAGGCAATCAAATAAGTCAACAGTCAAGGGCACTAGACACTTGTTCTTTACCATTACTTTGTTCAGTTCACGGTAATCACCACATAGCTGGAGAGATTTGTCCTACTTTTCCTAGAACAAGACCAGGGCTCCATAAGGGGCTTTGGATGGCTAGATCATCTCGGCATCCAACAACTCATTCAATTGCTTTTGTAGTTCTACTAGCTCCTTTGAGGATATTTAGTATGGGGCTTTCGCAGGGGGAGCTATGCCTAGCAATAACTCTATTTTGTGATTGACTACTTGATGTGGGGGTAACCCTCTCAGCAACTCCTTTGGCATCACACCTTGGAACTGCTCAAGCACTCCCATTATCTTAGGTGGAATCTCAAGCTCTGCCTCTTCATCCTGCACTTCCACTTCTTTAATAGCTGCAAGGTAAGTGGGATACCCCTTCTTTATTCCATGCACTAGTTGCATTGCAAATACTTTCTCCGTGGCAACTTCCTCGAAGTAAGCAAGGCCTTTGTATCCTTGCACGAAGCAGGGTTGTTGGGGATCTCTGATTATGATGCCTCCTAGATGAGGCATGATGGTGACTGATACATCTGTAAAGAAGTTGTTTCTAAGGATGAGGTTGTAATCATCTAGAGGAACCACCATCAAATTTACTGTATCCTCCCATGCATCAATCTTGATGGGAACCTCTTTTGCTAACCCAACCATCGGCTGGCTCTTGGATTTCACCGCCTTCACATGATTTTGATAGCGCTCCACTTGCAACTCCGAGTGGTGTACCATCAATCAAATACGAATGTGTTGGTAGTGCCAGTATCCACTATGACGTGATCCTTACCGACCCATGGTGGAACTCAATACCAAATATGATAGGAATGCCACCAACTTGCAATAAGACCCAACACCAAAAGTGGAAAAGAACCCTAAGAATTGCAAAGAACAAGTTTGAAATAATGAACTTTGACCCATTACCTAACGAGGTAAGAACCAAAGTTATAGATCAAGGAAGATGCCACACCAAGAACCCCACAAACTACAGAATCAAAGTGATAAGTCAAGTTGTAGAACGCCACAAGATAACTTGATAAGTTCTAAGTTTTCTCAAGAACCAAGAAGAGCAATATATTCCTTCTCCATAGTGTATATCTGAATTCTAAATACCTCAAGGGTATTTATAGTATCAACATAAAGAGGAAATCAAATATGCTAAATATATCCTAGAGATAGATATCCTAAAATATTACAAGATATTCTAAGATATTATATTGTAAAGATATTCTAGGATATATCCATATATCTAAATAATATCCTAGGAGACTAAATAAATCTTTCCAAATCCAGATTTGAGAGCATCCTTAAATATAGCTGCCAACAAGCTTCTAGAACTCTTCTTGGACTTGAATCAAGTTGACATGACTTTGCAGCTCACATGAATTTCCTTCAATGGACTCAAATGTATGTTCTTGTGCCATAAGCTCTTGAACCAACTAGTTGAGTGCCTCCTTGAACTTCTTAGCTCGTGCCCTCGTAATTGGCCCAATCGAAACTTGAATAGGATCCATGGAAGTTGCCCTGAGCTCTGCATCACACTAGGGCCAACATCTGTCGACCATTCAGGGTCACACCCATGAATAGCAGGTCGTGGTGTACCTTCAGGAGTTCATTTCACATAGTACCAAGGGCCTGTAGTGGCGCAACCTGCTACATGAGCTCATCATCAAAGTCATTCGACTACAGGGTAGTAGCTTTCCCCTCCCTCTTTGGGCACTCCTTCACCTTGAAGGGTCTATTATAGATAAAGCAACCTAGGTGAGTATGAGTGTCCTTCTTCCCTTTGGTGCCCTCATTCACTTTTGCCTTCCCTTTGTCTGGTCAAGTCGGCTCCTTCTCCTTACCCGTATTCGACTTTCCTTTTATGTGGGACTTGGACTTCTTGTCCTTGTCCTTATGCTAGGACTTCTTGCTTCCATCCTTGACACAAGCAATGCGTAAGTCCAACAATTCATTCACTGCAGCTAAAGTGGAAGGAAGATCTTTGACACCTTGCCTCGTTAGCACAAGTTGAGCCCAAGGTTGCAATCCCTTTAAGAATGTATATAGCTTGTTCATCTCTAACATATTTGTGACGTGACATGATCCTTACCGACCCGTGGTGAAACCCAATATCAAATATGATAAGAACGTCACCAACTTGCAATAAGACCCAAATCGAATGTGGAAAAGAACCCCAAGAACTGCAAAGAACAAGTTTGAAAATAATGAACTTTGACCCGTTACCTAACGAGGCAAGAACCAAAGTTCAGATCAAGGAGGACGCCACACGAAGAATCCCACGAGCTAGAGAATCAAAGTGATAAGTCCGGTTGTAGAACGCCACAAGATAACTTGATAAGTTCTAAGTCTTCTCAAGAACCAAGAAGAGCAATATGTATTTCTCCCTAGAATGTATCTCCAAAATTCGTCTAAAGCTGAATACCTAAGGGGGTATTTATAGTGTTACATCAAAAGGGGAAATCAAATATTCAAAATATATCCTAGAGAAGGATATCCTAAAATAGTACAATATATTCTATGATATTATATTCTAAAGATATTCTAGGATATATCCAAATATTTAAATAATATCCTAGAATATTTATATAAATCTTTCCTAATTTGAAAGTTTCCTTAAATAATTATAGCTGCCAGCAAGCTTCTAGAATTTCTATTGGGCTTGAACTTCTATTGGGCTTGAATCAAATTGACATGGTTCTACAGCTCACAAGAATGTCCTTCAATGGGCTCTGATGTATGCTTTTCTGCCATAAACTCTTGAACCAACCCATTGAGTGCCTCCTTGAACTTCTTAGCTCATGCCCTCGTAATTGGCCCAATTGGAACTTGCATAGGATCCGTGGAGGTTGATCTAAGTTCTGCATCATTCTCCCCCTCTTTTAAAGGATTTGTCCTCAAATCGTTACCAGCATCAAATGGGGATAGATCAGAAACGTTAAATGTGGCACTAACTCCATACTCACCTGGTAAGTCCAGCTTGTAGGCATTATTATTTATACGCTCCAACACTTGAAATGGCCCTTCACCCCTTGGATGTAGTTTAGAATGCCTTTTCTTAGGGAAGCGTTCCTTTCTCATGTGTAACCACACCCAGTCGCCTGGCTCAAACACTACTTGCTTGCGACCCTTATTGGCTTGTTTTGCATATTGCGTAGTCCGCCTTTCTATGTTGAGTCGTGCCTTCTCATGTATTTGTCTCACAAAGTCCGCCTTCTTTTTGCCATCTAAATTAGCTTGTTCACTCAAAGGCAAAGGAGATAAGTCTAATGGAGTCAATGGGTTAAAACCATAAACAATCTCAAAAGGTGAAAGCTTAGTTGCAGAATGAACACTTCTATTGTAAGCAAATTCAACATGGGGTAAACAATCTTCCCATGTTTTCAAATTCCTTTTAATGATAGCACGCAATAAAGTAGATAATGTCCTATTCACAGCTTCAGTTTGACCATCAGTTTGTGGGTGGCACGTTGTAGAATATAGTAACTTTGTCCCTAACTTCCCCCATAATGTCTTCCAAAAGTAACTTAGAAATCGCGCATCCCTGTCTGAGACAATGCTTCTAGGAATGCCATGCAATCTAACAACTTCCTTGAAAAACAAATCAGCTACATTGGATGCATCATCTGTCTTATGACATGCAATAAAGTGCGACATCTTAGAAAACCTATCCACAACCACGAATATCGAATCTCTCCCCCTCTTAGTCCTAGGCAACCCCAAAACAAAATCCATAGAGATGTCAACCCAAGGTTCATAAGGAATAGGAAGAGGTGTATATAATCCATGTGGTTGCAGCCTAGACTTTGCTTGTTTACATGTAATGCACTTGTCACAGATTCTTTCAACATCCCGTTTCATGTGTGGCCAAAAGAAATGATCATGTAACACGTCAAATGTCTTAGCTACTCCAAAATGACCCATCAGACCACCACCATGTGCTTCCCTAACCAGCAACTCACGCAAAGAAGACTGAGGAATGCAAAGTTTGCCTTCTCTAAATAAAAACTCATCATGCAAGTAGTATTTATCATAAGCACCTTTCCCACACTCCTTAATCACTTCACCAAAATCAAAATCTGATGCATACAATTCCTTAATGCTCTCAAATCCAAGCAACTTAGCATCTAGAATAGCAAGTATAGCATACCTGCGAGAGAGTGCATCAGCAACTATATTCTCCTTAACTTGGTTATATTTGATCACATACGGGAATGTCTCAATGAATTCTACCCACTTGGCATGGCGTCTGTTCAACTTGTGTTGACCCTTCAAATGCTTCAGACATTCATGATCTGTATGAATTACAAATTCCTTTGGCCAAAGGTAATGCTGCCATGTTCGTAATGTTCTAACCAAGGCATACAATTCCTTGTCATAAGTGGGATAGTTGAGGGATGCCCCACTTAGCTTTTCACTGAAGTATGCAATTGGTCTTCCTCCCTGCATCAACACACCTCCAATGCCTATACCTGAAGCATCACACTCAATTTCAAATGTTTTAGAGAAATTGGATAAAGCAAGCAAAGGAGCATTCGTCAACTTATCCTTGATCAATTTAAATGCCTTGTCTTGCTCCTGTTCCCACTTAAAAGGAGCATTCTTCTTGATTACCTCAGTTAAAGGTGCAGTAAGGGTACTAAAATTCTGAACAAAGCGCCGATAAAACCTAGCCAAACCATAGAAACTTCTTACTTGTGCTATGGTTGAGGGTGTTGGCCAATCTTGGATAGCCTTCACCTTTCCCTCATCAACTTGTATACCTTGAGCACTCACGACAAATCCAAGAAATACAAGCTTGTCCGTGCAAAAAGTACACTTTTTAAGATTAGCGAACAACTTTTCTTTTCTTAAAACATCTAAAACAAGATTCAAGTGCTCAATATGGTCATCCAAGCTCTTGCTATAAATCAGAATATCATCGAAGTAGACAACTACAAAATGACCAATGTAAGCACGCAAAACATGGTTCATAAGCCTCATGAAGGTACTTGGTGCATTAGTTAACCCAAATGGCATAACTAACCATTCATATAAACCATATTTTGTTTTGAATGCAGTTTTCCACTCATCTCCTTCTTTCATTCTGATTTGATGATATCCACTCTTAAGGTCAATCTTACTAAAAATACAAGACCCATGCAATTCATCTAGCATATCATCTAATCTAGGGATGGGATGACGATATTTTACCGTAATGTTGTTGATGGCTCGGCAATCAACACACATCCTCCAAGTCCCATCCTTCTTAGGCACTAGTAAGACAGGAACTGCACATGGACTCATGCTCTCACGAACGTAACCTTTCTCCAGTAACTCACCCACTTGTCGTTGTAGTTCCTTGGTCTCCTCAGGGTTACTCCTATAGGCAGGTCGGTTTGGGATTGCTGCACCAGGTACGAGGTCAATTTGATGCTCAATTCCCCGAATTGGAGGTAAGCCATGAGGTAACTCTTCAGGAAACACATCCTCGAACTCCTGCAAAAGTGAAGTAACATTGCTCGGCAAAGGGCCAGCTAGATCATTAGTATTAAAAAGAACCTCCTTGTACATGAGTACTATAAGGGGTTGGAAAGAACATAATGCTCTCTTGATCTCATTTTTCTTTGCCATAACACTGAATTTTTCCTCTCTTGCTCTCATGATGGCTGAAACTTGCTCTGTCTCTCTTTCTTTTTCTCTCCTCTCGGTTTCTTTTTCCTCAGTTTCTTTTCTCTCAACTTCTGCCTTTTGTTTTGCTTTCTTTTCATTGGCTTTTTTTAACTTCAGTTGATCTTCAAGAATTTCCTTTGGAGTTAATGGCATAAGAGATATGGGCAGTTTCTTGAATACAAAAGAATATCTATTGGTGACGCCATCATGTGTAACCCTTCTATCAAACTGCCATGGCCTTCCTAACAGAATATGACATGCTTGCATAGGAACAACATCACAAAGCACCTTATCCTCATACTTGCCAAGTGAAAAAGGCACTAGTACTTGCCTTGTTACCTTGATGTTGCCGCTATCATTCAGCCATTGAAGTCGGTACGGCCGTGGATGTTTCAAGGTGGGCAGTGCCAATTTCTCCACCAACTCTATGCTGGCCACATTGGTGCAACTCCCACCATCAATTATGACACTGCAAACTTTCTTGTTGACAAAGCACCAGGTATGGAACAAGTTCTCCCTTTGGTTGTTTTCTTCTTCCTTAGCCAGCAAATTGAGAGCTCGCTTCACCACCAATGATTCTCCTTCAACAGCATATTCCCCAGCGTCAACATCTTCCAAAGGTGGCATGTCGGATTTAGCATCTTCTTCATCTTCTGACTCCAGCTCTCCTTGGGCATTTATAACCATCACCCTCCTATTTGGGCATTGGCTAGCTATGTGTCCCCTGCCTTGACATTTGAAACACTTCACATCACGATCCCGAGTAGTGGAAGTGTCAGAATTACCTTGATGATCACGATTGGCAGTCCGAGATTTAGGCTCAAACTTTGGCCTTTGAGATGTAGAGGTTTATGGTTTGACCTCCCTGTTTGAAGAGTTCGACTTCCAAGGAATATTCCTCGGGTTGGGAGCAGCTCTAGTTCCACTTCCCCTCTTGAGCTGTTGCTCCACTTTGATCGCCATGTGCACCATGTCTTCCAATTCCACATAGTGGTGCATCTCAACTCTATCATGAATCTCACGGTTTAATCCAAACAAAAACCTAGCCATTGTCGCCTCTCGATCTTCCTCCACATTAGCTCGAATCATTACAATTTCCATCTCCTTGTAATAGTCTTTGACACTCCGATTCCCTTGCCTAAGTCCTTGCAGCCTCTTATGCAGCTCCCGATAGTAGTAACTTAGGACAAATCGCTTTTGCATCACTGCCTTCATCTCTTCCCATGTTTCTACTGGGTGTTCTCTATTCCATCTCCTGCTTAAGACAAGCTGATCCCACCATGTTATAGCATAATCTGAGAACTCTATGACAGCAAGCTTTACCTTCTTTGCCTCAGAGTAGTTGTGGCAATCAAAAATAAACTCCATCTTCTTCTCCCATTCGAGGTATGCCTCTGGGTCAGATCTGCCCTGGAATGATGGAATCTTCATCTTAATGCTGCCCAAATTGTTGTCCTCTCTACTCCAAGCTTCTCTAAATTTGATTTGACGCCCAAACCTTCCCTGGTATTCAGCTTCCTCCTCCAACTTATCATCCTCCCATGAACCTCGCCGGCCTAGCCGCCTGTTGGGGATGTCGCGTGGCAACTCTTGTGGTGTTCTAACTTCTACTCGATCCAGCCTCTCTTGAATGGGCTCCAGTTCGAGTTTCAACATCCGCCTCATCTCCCCTAGCAATGCTTGCATTTGTAAGTTTGGAATGGTTTGTTCTGTAGTCTTTTCAGCCACTCCCCTTTGTTCATGAGCCATATCCAAATGCTGAAAACAATGTTAGTTTAAGTATATAAAGGAAAGGACCTCACCACACTCCCTCACGTGTGTCACTCTAAAGTTGATTCACTCCAGTTCACTCGTGTTTCTCTCAAAATATTCGGCTTTTACCCTCTAATGTGCTCACCACTCTTGCCTTTTTCCACTCGTATTGCTTTCTTCAGTTCTTAATTAGACTCAAGAAACCTAAGCAAGAAATTTGCAGCAATTCAAGAAGGAATCCAACCAAACCAATCACCAAGGATGTTGATTTCCGGAAAGGAAATAAATAGAATGACAATTAAGGGACACAAGGATACCAGGATATTCGAAAAAAAAAACAACTTGACGAATAAGATCTAGAAAACTTTAGAGTTGACAAAAAAAAGGATGCAATAAGATCTAGAACAACTTTCTCCCTTTTTTTTTGCCTTTTTTTTTTTCGCTATGTACCTCTTTTTTTTTTTTGGCCAACTTCTCTTTGTTTTTTTTTTTGCTTTGTACCCCTTTTTTTTTGCTGCAGTTTGTTTCCTTTTGTTCTTTTTTTTTGTTCTGCTTTGCAGCCTCTCTTTTTTTTTCGACTTTTTCTTCTCTCTCTCTCTTTTTTTTTTGTTTTTTTTTTTTGCTTTTGCAACAACCAGAATCAGAAATCAAGAAAGATCAAAAGGAAGAAAGAAGAATCTGTAACAAAGAGGAATTCAATCGAATCTAAGATTGATGAAAGAGAATTGAATTCCAAAGAAAGAAAAGGATAATAATAAAAGGATAGATAAAACCTGTCTTAGAACCCAAAGCTCTGATACCAACTGACGTGATCCTTACCGACCCGTGGTGAAACCCAATATCAAATATGATAAGAACGTCACCAACTTGCAATAAGACCCAAATCGAATGTGGAAAAGAACCCCAAGAACTGCAAAGAACAAGTTTGAAAATAATGAACTTTGACCCGTTACCTAACGAGGCAAGAACCAAAGTTCAGATCAAGGAGGACGCCACACGAAGAATCCCACGAGCTAGAGAATCAAAGTGATAAGTCCGGTTGTAGAACGCCACAAGATAACTTGATAAGTTCTAAGTCTTCTCAAGAACCAAGAAGAGCAATATGTATTTCTCCCTAGAATGTATCTCCAAAATTCGTCCAAAGCTGAATACCTCAAGGGGGTATTTATAGTGTTACATCAAAAAGGGAAATCAAATATCCAAAATATATCCTAGAGAAGGATATCCTAAAATAGTACAATATATTCTATGATATTATATTCTAAAGATATTCTAGGATATATCCAGATATTTAAATAATATCCTAGAATATTTATATAAATCTTTCCTAATTTGAAAGTTTCCTTAAATAATTATAGCTACCAGCAAGCTTCTAGAATTTCTATTGGGCTTGAACTTCTATTGGGCTTGAATCAAATTGACATGGTTCTGCAGCTCACAAGAATGTCCTTCAATGGGCTCTGATGTATGCTTTTCTGCCATAAGCTCTTGAACCAACCCATTGAGTGCCTCCTTGAACTTCTTAGCTCGTGCCCTCGTAATTGGCCCAATTGGAACTTGCATAGGATCCGTGGAGGTTGGTCTAAGTTCTGCATCATGACGTCCAGCATCAATGTGCTAAACTCCTTTATGTAGTCTCGCATTGGTCCACTCTTGGCCAATGCGTCTTGAGCAAGCTATGTTGTGTTGCTTAGCAGGAACTACTCTATCATCTCCTTCTTCAATGCCTCCTAGGTCTCAATTCAGGGTCTACCAACATTAATATAATCTTGGACCTGTGTCTACCATCATAGCTTCGCATCCTTCGTGAGATGCATGGTGGTGATGATCACCTACTTGGCATCTGGGATCTTTGTAGCAGTGAAGTAGTTCTCCATATCCTAGATGAAATTCTTAAGATCCTTGGAACTCCTAGTCCCTTCAAATGGCTTCACGCAATTGCTGGTTGTGATATATGCATGATCTTTGGGAAAGGATCTCGTCAATGCGAACGTAGCTCTAATGCCACTGTCATAGGACCAATACAGGGTCAAATTTTTCTAAGTCTCGTTGGCATTGACACTCTACTTGCCGACTAGCCACTCACTACACATACCATCGGGGTCATTCAATCACTAAACCACAAAAGCAATGCAAAGGAACACAAGAACACAATTGGGGAAAATAATACTTGTATTCACACGTATATCACACATACACAAAAACCTAACCTAGATCAGAACACTTACTGCAGTCACACGAGGATATGCCTCACAATTTCTCACTACCTGCACTCCCCACTTGTCTCATGCCTTCTCTCAAGAAGGCCAAACTGCCTACTTTTACTTTGCTCTTACTCTCTAGGAGTCTCTGGCTTTCTGTGTTTCTCTCTTCTCCTCTTAGAATTCTCTTCTCTTCTTCTGAATGAGGATGAGATTGAGCCACCTTTATATAGAGAAGCCTGTCAAATTGGATATGGCAATTGATATTATTGAATCCATTGATTCTCTCCATCAGATCTCAATCCATCCAATCTCGGCCATCAATTTGCAATCTCCAAGATTGTTTCTATAACAGACTGATTTGCCATATCTCAGGAGAAGTTTTCCTCGATTGCCTATTTGACCAGGTTCAAATGACTTGGCACCAACTTAGCATCCTCAATCTGATCTTATCTCCTCCAAGGCACATGTCCATGATCACCTCCCTCAATCACAATTGTCTAATCGGGATTGCAACATCCAATGGTGTTTGAGCATGGTTAGGGACTTATTCGATCTCCACAAGTAGTCAGGTCACCATCCACTAAGTGTTGAGCATTGCTGAGGCACTCCTCAGCTTCTGCCATGAATATCAAGTGCACACTCCTGGAGTGTCCTTGCTCGATCACATCTTGTTCACTGAGCATCCTTGAGTGTAGCGTTGTGCCTTACTTGTGGACATCATCACCACCCATACGCGCACTTGCCCACTTGTGAATGTGTCACCTTATGGTCACTCTTTGATCCCTTAGCCACTTTGCTGAGCCTTGACTGATTAGTCTGCTCTATCAGTGCCTTCACGCACACCAGCGTGACCATCTCCATACCTACCCTCTTATGGACCCACAATTCATCCCAACACCTCACACATGCTTGCTATGCACTACCACTACCCCGAGGTACAGTTTGTGGTACATATTATCTAAGGTCAGAGCTCCAAAGTCTAACAGGCGCCCACTTCTTCCTAGAGGAATGGTTGCCTAATGTTCCATAGGAAACTATTCATTTTGAAACTCTTAGGCTTTGGTCAGAAGCACATTGGCGCTCTATATTCACCAACCTAGAGTATTGGTAAAATTTGATGTCAACAAACAATTGGCTTTTGGCTCTCTCTTTCCAAAAAATGATGGCTAAAAAATCTAGGTGAGTTTTGCATATGAAAAACAGTCCACTTTTTGTTACCACTATGGGTTTTTGAGTCATGATAAGGAAGAGTGCCCCTATCCTATCTCTATTGGTCCCCATCGTGATCTGAAATTTGGTCATTGGCTTTGGTCGGGGTCAAATATTGAAAGCCCTATGTCAACAATTAACTCCTAGATTCAAAACCTCAATGCTCAGTCTAAATCCGCGAATGTTAAAAGCACATTGACCACAGCATAGCAAACTCAAGGGTTGGCGACTCTTACACTTTCATTGACAGCATTTGGTATTGCTTTTAATGCCACTGAAATATCTACACACTCAACCTCTAATGGAGGGTCCCCAGCACAGATTCGTACTCCTGCCAAGCTAATCTTCTCTCCTAGACTATCTCCTCCAATGAAATCTTTTGTTTTAAGAGCAAGAAGACTTCTTAGAAAAGACCTCTCATAAAAAAGAAGCAACCATTTCTGCTCTTGGCCAAATGCCAAAACTCCGTAGAATGGCTCTTTTTCAAGAAAACATGCCTGAACTTGAGAAAAATTTTCCAACCCTTCTTAATGCTCTCTCAAAGAAAAGGATGTTCGATCATAGCCCTTTTGCAGCCTAGAGTCCCATCCTAGAAAGTCTTTGCAAAATGGAACAAAAAATCAAAGTCCAATCACTCTGAGGATTTAGTCATTTGTAGATGCATGTAAATATTGTCATAAGACTACCTTTTGATGATCAATAGATCCTCATGATTTTTGAAGATCACGGAACTCAGCACACAAAATTAATGGGACATCATGACTCCAAGACCGTCAAGACTATCTTATAGTAATTGGTAAATTACTCATGGCTTAAAGACTATAGAGTATATAGATTAAGTTCATAACTTTAAGATCACTATAACTCGATATTAGAAATCATTACCTATAGGTCAAAGGCCATAAAGATATGCAATTCGAGCTCATGACTCAAAGATCGCTAGAGCTCAATACCTTATACACACACACGCACACACACATATATATATATGCCCATACAACTCAAAGATTTGTGAGGAATATATTGAAAATAACCTTTTATATAATTAAAGCAATATGATATAAGAGCTTGTGGACCTAACTATAGGATTAGTGGCAAAATCCTAAGTTAAGCCCATTAATGGGATGTTTTAGAGAGTTTTGGCTTCATGGGCTTGGAATGGGGCTTATTAGTTGAGTCCATTTTAACGGGCTCTCCTAACCTATTTTGTGGGTTTAGAGTACAACCCAACCCATTAATCCAATCACAGCCACATTTATTTCAACCAATGAATGTCTGACAAGTGGTGTCTTCCTATTGGCTACACAGCACCTTGAATTACTATAGGTAGCCTTCTTCTCATCACTTGAGGAGTCTCTTTTCTCACTTTTAAGCATATTTGGGATCTTGGAGCAGTTGGAGAGAATCCTTCCATCTTGCCACTATGTACTCTAGCTCATAGAGAATGCTCATTCCCCCTCTCTAGGCACCCTCTATTTCACCCCTTTGGTGTTACCTATGTGTAACATCTCCTCTCATCTCCTCACTCTAATGGACCCCTCTACATTTTGGTGACTCCATTGGGAAGGTGTGATTGCATAAGGTAATATACACCTAGAATGGGAATGCCTCATGGAGATATGTGTGGTGTACCAAGGAATCTTACCTTAGCTGCTACTCCTACTCAAACTCCTCTCCTTACCCCAGCTCCTCCTATCATCCAAGCTCCTATTGCTGGCTTGCAAGATACTACAGCATTTCTAGCTCAAGTGATAATGGCATTTCAAGTATCTCAGAAGAAGATGTTTTCTATTCTCAAGGAGAATACCGGAGCTATAAATCAGGCCCTTGCTACCACTAGCAATTTACTTCCCTCATCAAGCGGCATGAACACTAGAGGAAACCCTATCCCTCGAAAGGATGAGAGTGCAGGCAATGTCTGTAATGTTGAGGTTATCATTGCTACCTCGGTTACTCCTACTCCAGTCACTGTGACTCCATCCAGTGACCAGATATCCTCACTCCAAGTCAGTACTTCCAGTTAGGCTCCTCCACCAGCTCCACAAGCCCGTCCTTTAGCTCCTCAAAATCAAGCACCTCAATTAGCCTTGAGTGTGCAAGGTACTTATCCTACCAAAGAAGATTTGAAGAAGCATCGTGAGGAGAAGCAGGGGAAATTACTTTCCTCTGTATTGGACCTTAAGCTATTGTATCTTGCTCATATTGCAATGAAAGCTTATCCCAAGGACTATGTGAGTCAAAAGTTTAAGTTCAATGGGAAACAGAGGAATGCGAAGGAGCACATAATGAAGTTTATTGAATCTTTGGGAGTTTATGCTTTGGATGACAACTTGAATTGAAGGAATTCTCCAAGTCACTCACAGAGTAGGCCTACACTTAGTATGTGAACCTTACCTTGGGCTCCATAGACTCTTGGGGAACCATGTGTAAGTAGTTTTTGGAGAAGTTCTTCTCTACCCTAGAAAAGGTTACTATAATCAACATGGAGAGAGAACACCAGAGGCTGAAGGAAGATTTGATGGACTATATTACACTTTTTATAGAGCAAAACTTGGATATATAGTATGCATGTGATGAGGAATTTGTGAAGATATGCATTCCAGGCACGTTTACAGAACATACTATGCACTTGGAGAACTTGTTTTTGTCCTCTTTTGTTGCTTTAGAGGAAAATGCTTGAACAATGAATAATTCTATCTTAAAGCAGAAAGGGGAAGGTTCTGCCAAGAGGAATGCAGTGGTTAATTTTGCTCAAGGAATTAATTCTAGACAAACCAAAAATCCAAGAGGGAAAAACATGATAGGAAATGCTGATCCACCACCTTTTCCTTTCTCCATGAACAAGGTCTATGCCTTACTAGGTTAATGGGTCAAGGATTACTGCACCAATTTTCCTAATAATGATTGACAACCAAATCCTACTACTACCATTTTCATGGGATGGTCGGTCATTCTATGCAAGATTGTAGGAACCTATGAAGGATTGTCCATAGTAGGATATGAAGTGAAGAACTTATACTTGGGGGGAATGATGTAAGGAATAATCCTCTCCCTCCTCACCAAGTCATCAATTGACAATCCAATGCCATTATCCAAGTTCTCATTGATATGCCTGAGGACCACCCTCCTCCTAACCATCATACCTTACAGGAGCAAGCAAAAGAGATGGTTGACAATTCTACTATCAAAGCCCTCTTAAAAACCTTGAATTTTAGGGGTTTTTTTTTTTTTATCAACTTAGCTTCAATGAAGAAGCTAAGTTTACCATTGCATCAACTATTATGAAAATCTTCATAGGGCAATATGGAGAGTGCAATATGGTCAACCAACTAGTTGGATGGGTGGCAAAGGGGCATGAAAATGCCATCTTATTCATAGATGCAAACATGTGCGTTAAGAATACAAAACACAATCATCCTCTCTATGTAGAAAGTTTGACCAATGGGTACTCGCAAAAGTGAACCTTCATTGACAGTGGCTCTTCATTGAATATTATGCCTCTTTCAACTTTGAAGCTGATCAAAATCAATGAGAGATGCATTATGAAGTAGGCAATAAACATACAAGCATTTGACAACGCTTCTGCATACATGTTAGGATATGTCAATATCAAGTTTAAGAAGGGACTAATTCAATGCTTGGTATAGTTCCATGTAATTGATGCAGCTGTTGTTTATCACCTCCTTATCAAAACGAAATGGCTCCATGACCATAACCTAATTCCATCCACCCTTCATCAATGCATCAAGGGGTTTTGAAATGGAAAGGATATTTTTATCCCAGCTAACAAAAATCCATTCAAACGCCATGAAGCCTTTATCACACAAGAACCCATCTATGATGAGTATGTGGGTGATGGAGAGACATTTATTAGAAAATAGATGGACTACGTGAAGGCATAAGCCAAACTACTAGAAGACGATGATGCATGAATTGAAAGGTGTTGAAGATATGAGGATTGAATCATTCAACCATCCTAATGGAAAGAACATGTATTGTTTATGATGGTTTACAAGGTCTCAAGAAGATATTTAACCTGATCCTATACCAAGTGGAACTCTAGGACTTCAATTGCAAGAAGCTCAACATGCTCCAGATCAACTTCAAGATCAATTGAAGCCTCAAGCTAAGGAAATGGAGTAAACAAATATGGCAAGAGCTGGTGAGGAAGCAAGATCTATCTTTGTAGGCAATGCTTTACCTCAAGATTTAAGATATTCTCTTCTCGAACTACTTTAGGAGTATCAAGATGTTTTTGTTAGGACAAACAAAGAAATGCCAAGGGTAGACAACACCTGAGTGACCCACAGATTGCATGTAACTCTAGAGAGAGGCTTGCCAAACAAGGGCCATGAACATTTCTCCTTGATTTAGAGGCCAAGATCAAGAGATTGACAAACTTCTCAAAGTGGGTTTCATTAAACCCATTGAACATCCTATATGATTAGCAAATGTAGCACCCATGAAGATGAAAAAAGGACAAATTCAAGTCTGGGTTGATTATCAAGACTAAAGCTTGTCCAAAGGATGAATTTCCTCTTCCAAATATCGATATCTTTGTTGATGTAACTGTTGGCCATGAGCTACTCTCTTTTATGGATGGGTTTAGAGGATGTAATCAGATTAAATGACTCTTGGGGATGCTGCAAAGACAACCTTTCAAACTCCCATTGGAAAATTTTACCACATCGCCATGCCCTTGGGTTTGAAAAATGCTAGTGCTACTTATTAATGAGCAATGGTTGCAATCTTTCATGACATCATTCATGATTACATGGAGGACTACATTGATGATATCATACTAAAATCTCAAAAGGCTATAGACCATCTATTGCAATTGAGAAAAGTTTTTGAAGGGCGTCTTCGCTATAAGCTAAGAATGAATCCATTAAAATGTGCCTTTAGAGTCTCCTCAAGCAAATTCCATGGATTTGTGGTTCATAAAAAGGGAATTGATGTTGTCCCTTCTAAGATCGAAGCAATATGTGCCATGTAGGCCCCAAAGAATCATGAGGATTTGAAAAGTTTTTTGGGGAAAATTTCATATATTATGCAGTTTACCCTTGCACTAGTAGAAATATTGATTACTTTTCAAATCTCTCATGAAGAACGGTGTACCCTTTGAATGGAGATTAGCACAACAAGGTGCCTTTGAGAAGATGAAAGAGATTCTTGTTTCTCCTACTACTATGGTAATGCCCATTAAAGGATTGCCAATGATGTACCTCACGTTGATGAGCAATTCTATTGGAGGCTTACTTGTTCAAGAGGTAGATGGTAAAGAGCAACTAGTTTATAGGAGTGAATTCAATTATGCACCATACGAAAAGTATTCTTTGGCTTTGATCTTTACTACACAAAAATTATGCCAGTACTTTTTGGCACTTAAGGTGTATTTGGTCTCTTGTCCAAATCTAATCAAATCCCTCCTATCAAGATTGGCTCTTTCAGGGAGGTATGCTAAATGGTTAGGCCCATTCTCAAAGTTTGATGTTGCTACCCTCACCCCTAAGGCTATTAAATCTCAAGCCATAGTGAATCTCCTTGTGTGTTTTCCTTGCCAGTCAAATGAGATAATATTTGATGTAATTCCCAATGAATTCCCTAAGGAGTCAATGCTTGTTGGTATAGGAGGGAAGGAATGGGGTTTGTATTTCAAAGGATCTTGGACTAGCACAAGTGGATGAGCTGGCATAGTCCTTATTGCACAAGATGGAGAAGCAATTTATCTAATATTCAAGTTGGATTTTTCTTGTACAAATAATGAGGCTGAATACGAGGTGTTGATACTAGGCCTCTTTGCTGCCCACTATGTACAAGCTCATTTCATTTGTACCAAAGGTAATTCCAACTTAATCATAAAGCAAATAAATGGAGAATTTATTTTAAAGGAGCTCACACTTGCACTATACCAAAATTTACATAATTCCTTAGATGTCACACTATGCACTCTAGGTCCAATGGAATTCATAGGTATAGGTAGAGGCCCTGGATCCTATGTTGTAAAGGAAGATTGATTAATCTTTATAACTAATTCTAATTTTTACAATGAATTTTTTTTACAGCATATTAGTAATAATTATGATAGAAAGTGGTTAGAAATCCATAATAGAGTTCGACCATAACAACAAGTTGCAGTACAGACTTTTATGGGCAAATTATGCTGATACTCTTGCCACACCAGCATAAAAATTTGCATTCATGGATAGGGAAGAACAAGTGGACTTCAACATTATTTGAAGAGTGACCTCATGTGCATGTTTGAAACTTGTTGAGAAGCAAGCTGAATCTATGAACGACTAACGTTCTTCAATAATAGAGCAGTTTGAGCTCCTGCCATGATAACTATTCCCACCCTTATGGGCTTCCTTTTGATAAATTCCACCCTTTACCATAGGAGTCCTAAGGGTGTGCTACCAAGGTGCATTTACAAAGAACAAGCTCAAACTAAGTTGCAGCATTTTCATGGACAGTGGTGTGGATAGGAAGGTCCCTCACTTTATCATCACATCCAAAGAGTTGGATATTATTGGCCATGTATGGCAAAGGATGCATCTCATCTCCAAGGTTCTTGCCCACAGTGTGGGGAACATCCTAATCCATTAGAATACCATTTTGTCAGAGTATTAGGAGATTGGCATTATCCTTACATAGATTTCTTGAAGAGTAACATACTCCCTACGCATGAGAAAGATGCTCAACTTGTTAAGAAGAGAGCAAAAAGGTATTTTTTTAGGAGTGAACTCTACAAGACCTTTACAATAATGCATCGCACCACTAGAAGTAGAAAAGGAGTTGATGAAAGTTCTTTCTGGTTCATGTAGTGAACATCAAAGAGCAAGAAAACTATACCAATGACTTATCGATATTGGTTACTATTAGCCCTCATGAAGGATGATGCTTTCAAATTTGTGAGGAGATGTCTTACATACTAACTCCATGGTGATGTTATTCATGCTCTAGTGGTCAAGCCTCATAGCTTGATGACTCCATCACCATTTCACACTTAGGTGTTGGATTTTATTGGGCTTATGAATCCTACATCAGAGGGACATATTTGGATTCTAGTGGTGGCTAAATGTTTCACAAAGTGGGTGAAAACTGTCCCCTTGAAGAAGCTAACTAGGCATACTGATGGCTATGCCCAAGGAGTGAGTGTTTCACATTTTAGTGAGTATTTATTTTTATTGTGAAATAACATATTTGTTATGTCAAGATGTTGTATGCTACTTTGAAGTTTATTCATCACATGTTGAATTCCTAAGATGTGACTAATTGATATGATTGTGTGATAAGTACTTCGTTCTTATTATAGAACAGTGTCCATTTTCAAATATGAATATAATAAGTAATTTGGTACAGACATAGTTGTTGCATGGTATACTTGTATGCAATAATTGACGAGATATTTTATTATATATAGAGAGGGGTTGGATAACCATTCTCAGGCAGCTCCTCACATGGTGACTCTAATTCTCCTTCTCTTGGGTCTATAGAGTGGCCCTTGGATATTCCTTGATCAAGTTAGGTGTGACAGAACTGATATTCTTTAATTCAGAATTTCATAATTAAAACTGACCTTTTCTAAAAACCAACCTCTTATTTTCCCAATGCTCTAGGTAGAAAACTTGAGTCAAGAAATGGATCCAATGATCTGGGCCTCTCGTGGCTTTTGATAAATAAGAAGAGGACTCTCATTAAGTGGGCATGAACCCGATGTCTCTCACACGAACTCAACCTAATTCTAAGGGAATACAACCCTATGGTTGCAAAAAGGTTAGATTCTGCAATAGATGATCTATAGCCATACTAGCCTCAACCAAACTCTAAGAGAATATAACCCTACAGTTGTAGAGTAGTTAACTCTATGGCATGGCAATCTGTAACCATATTAGCCTCAACATAATTCTAAAGGAATATATACCTATGGTTGCAGAGCTACTAAACTCTGTGATGTGACCGTCTATAGCTATACTAGCCTCAACCTATATTTTAAGGGAATATAAACCTAAAGATGTGGAACTATAAAATTTTGCAACAAATTAGTGTTTAACCATATTAACCTCAACCTAAATTCTAATGACTTCACTGGAGATTCCTACTTAGGAAAGGAGTTCTGTAATTCTCAATTCATGCATTTTCTTTGCTCGATGACACATGGCAGAGTGTCAATTTTCCCCTCACGCTCGAATTTGGAAGTAATCGGTCTCAATCTTGCATTCTATCTTCATAAATTGGTGTCATAAGCTAACAAATTTGAACTATTTTGGTGTTACTTGGATATTTCTACGTTTTGGAACCTAGAAAAATGTATCACGGGACTCCTTGGGGAAATTTTGGCGCATTTGTCTTTGAGGTAATCCATTCAGGTTGCCCAACCATTGCATCTATTCTTCTCAGCAGGTAACCTACTCTTGTTACTAATGCTTCCCACGGCTACAAGAGGAAGCCGCGGGTGAGGTTGGGGGGGGGGGTGTCTCACACCTCTCCTTCCCTCTTAACCATTGCTCTATTCATTTCCTGACAGTCAAGCACTCTCATATCTATTTTCCAAATCTTCAGTATCTCTTCTACTCGATTCCCATAGACTTGACATCTGGACACTAGAGGGGCTCTACCTTACGCTCACAAGGTGCACAAAGATACCACTCTGCACTAATCTGTGCCAACATCTTGGATTCTCACGTGACACATATTCTATTGTTCGACGAGTTTGATTTTTCTTCTTATCTCCCTCATGCAATGCTATGCTTGTCTTCCGTTCATAGATCAGGTAGGACTAACCTAACTGTCAGCCCCTTAATGCTCGGACACGGAAACAGCTGCTAGGCGGACCCTCAATGGCATGGCAGCTCGGGAAAGGATCGAGGGAAGGAATGCCAAAGGATCAATGGGATATATATAGGGCGAGGGCCAAGCTATGTGGGAAGGAGCACTCCCACAATACTCGGTCAAGGGAAGGCGAGCTGGACTTCCCAACCTCCCACAAGACTCGGTCAGGAGTGAGCTGGACGCCCTAACCGCCCGGAAGACTTGTTCTCGGGCAAGGAAGGCGGACGACAGGTGGCGGGCCGTGCGGGCCTGAGCACTCCCGCAAGACCCGGTCAAGGGCAAGTGGGCTGGACGCCCCAACCTCCCGAAAGACCCGTTCAAAGGCGAGCTGGCAAGCAATGGGCATGCGGGTTCTCCCGAAGACTCGCTAGGGAAGTCGCTCGGGGGGCGAGCGACGCTAATGTTCCATGCAATTGATCCAAGGCAAGGGCGCGGTGCCCATGACCGAAGTGAGTGCGGGTGGCACTCAGTCAGGCCCGATATACTCCGGTCGTGGAACGATGGAGTCTCGGTCAAGGTGCTGACCGAGGACTGTGCTGGCAGTCGATCTTATCCCTAGGAATAAGGGATAAGGGTGGTTATGGAAGCTGAGGTGTTCCCTAGAAACTAGGGATGAGGATTCCCCCACCTGCAAGTATAAATAGCCCCCGGGTCCCAAGGTCGAGGAGGCAGAAGGGGAGAGCAACTGGAGAGAGTTGGAGAGAAAACACTCTATCACCGATAGTCGAGCAAAGGAAGCCCCGGCGACAGTGTGACCAGTCCCCCGACGCTGAGTGTGAACTCCCGGAGTGAAGTTCACCCGTCCAAGTGAGGAGTGCAAGTGCTGGAGTACGAGGCATATACTTGGACGTGGCCGTGCAAGGTCGTGTAAGGGTTTTGTGTGTTCTTGTAATTCATGTTGGTGAATACAAGTGAGATTTCCCTTACCTTGCATTGTTCGATCTTGATCCTTGATTGCTAAACCTCGCCGAGCTATTTCGCTGCGTGTGTGTGCTTCGGGTTGGCTGAGAGTGCACGGGACACTGCTCAGCACCATCGCAGGAACGGAAAAATTCGGGTGAGTTCCGACCCCTGTGACAGCTGGTATTAGAGCCGCGTTCAAGCGGTGTGCGAGGATTGGAATAGCAAGCGACCGGTGACTTGTGGATGTCCCGGATGGATGCACTAAGAGATCGAATCACGGCTTTGGAAACGTCCCTCGGCAACACGTCTGGAGCTAACGGAACTGTGGCTGATGTTCTGGCAGCGCTAGTTCCAGATGTTGTTCGGTTGAAGGAGGAGGTGAGCGTCCTCCGACGTACGCTGGCTGCTGGAGTAGCCGAAGCAGAGGGATCTCGGGCGAAGGTAAAGATACCTGAACCCAAAGCCTTTACAGGCGCTAGGAGTTCCAAGGAACTCGAAAATTTCTTGTGGGACATCGAGCATTACTTCGAGGCAGGGAAAGTTCCAGTAGGGGAACAAGTCTCGATGACAGTCATGTATTTGGCGGGCGATGCAAAACTCTGGTGGCGAACCCGTGAGCAGGACGCTGCGACCGGCGGGCGGCCACGCATCAGAGATTGGCCAATGCTGAAGAAGGAACTCAAGGAGCAGTTCCTTCCCACGAATACCTCGTGGGCTGCTCGGGATGCATTGTGCAACCTCAGGCAGACGGGTACGGTACGTGACTATATTAAGGAATTTAGTTCCTTATTGCTTGATGTCACAGAAATGTCCGAGTTGGACAAATTGTTCAACTTTATGCGGGGTCTTCAATCGTGGGCTCAACTTGAGCTGCGAAGGCAAGGAGTCCAAGACCTCCAGACCGCAATGGCGAAGGCGGATGCGTTGGTGGACATCCGCATATCAAAGAGCGACCCGAAGGGGAAGCAGGCCGAGAAGGTGAAGGACAAGGCGGCCAAGCCTAGCAAGGGTGCTAGCAAGGCCGACAAAGGGAGGACGTCTAAAGGAGACAAGGGGAAGGGGAAGGCGACGGAAGGTTCGTCCCTTAAGGACCCCAAGACCCACCTAGGGTGCTTCATCTGCAACGGCCCCCATCCTGCTCGAGATTGCCCAAAGAGGGAGAAGTTGTCGGCCTTGGTGAATAGGACCGACTCCGACTCCGAAGACGAGCAAACTAGAGTGGCACCTCTCCAAGTTCTCGGTGCCATTCGATCGGGAAGAAAGGCGCAGGAGCAGGGACTGATGTATATACCGATGACCTTGAACACCAAGGAAGTGGCGGCAATGGTGGACACTGGCGCAACGCACAACTTCGTGTCGGATCGTGTTGTGCAAGCTTACGGATTGCGGATCCAGAAGCAGGCCAGCCGCATCAAAGCCGTCAACTCTCAAAGCAGGCCGGTACTTGGAATGGCCAAAGGAGTACCGGTCCAGATTGGTGATTGGTCAGGAGCCATAGACGTCATGATCATCCCTATGGACAATTTTGACGTAATACTCGGTAACAACTTTCTCATGAAAGCTTGTGTTTCAGTCATGCCACATGTGTCTGGTTTGTTCATCTTAGACCCGAAGAAGCCTTGCTTCGTTCGGGGATTCAAGGGCCTCAACCATGCGGAGGACATTAGGACCGAAAGGGTCTCGGCTATGCAAATAGCCAAAGGCTGGAAGAGGGGCCAGCCAACTTACCTTGCAGCGATCCATGAGTCAGAGCCCGAACTGGGCACGAACGCGGACGTTCCTGACGTGGTGCAAGGAATTCTAGGCGACTTTTGTGATGTTATGCCTGAGGAGCTGCCCAAGGGCTTACCGCCAAGGCGGGCGGTAGATCACAAGATCGAGTTGATTCCGGGAACAAGGCCACCAGCGAAAGCTCCTTACCGGATGTCGCCTAAGGAACTGGAGGAGTTACGGAAACAACTCCAGGACCTACTGGAATCGAGGAAAGTTCAACCTTCGAAGGCGCCCTTTGGAGCGCCAGTGCTGTTCCAGGAGAAGCAAGACAGCACGTTGCGGTTGTGCGTGGACTACCGCGGGTTGAACAAGGTCACTGTGAAGAACAAGTATCCCGTGCCATTGATTGCAGACTTGTTTGATCGGCTCAGTGGAGCTGAATTCTTCACCAAGTTGGACCTGAGATCGGGATATTGGCAAGTTCGCATAGCGGAGGGCGACACGCCAAAGACGACAATGGTGACTCGGTATGGGTCATATGAGTTTAAGGTTATGCCGTTTGGCTTAACCAATGCACCTGCCACATTTTGCAATCTCATGAATGATGTGTTTCATGATGTTATAGACAAGTTTGTGGTTGTGTATCTCGATGACATTGTCGTTTACAGCCGGTCTCTAGAGGACCATCTTGGGCATTTACGTTTTGTGTTCCAGCGGCTAAGGGAACACCGGTTATACGTAAAGAAGGAGAAGTGTGAGTTCTACACCAAGGAAATCAACTTCCTTGGACACGTGATTGGTGGGGGCACGGTGAAAATGGATCCCCGAAAGGTGCAAGCCATTAGGGAGTGGATGGCTCCCACCAAAGTGGGCGACTTGCGGAGTTTCCTCGGGTTGGCAAACTACTACCGCAAGTTCATCAAGGGATACTCGAAGCTGGTATCCCCGCTCACTGATCTACTGCAGAAGGGCAAACCGTGGACTTGGGATGCGGCGTGTGCGGACGCCTTTGAGAAGATCAAGTCCCGGATCTTGGCCGAACCTGTGCTGAAGCTTCCGGACTTCGATAGGCCGTTCGAAGTCCATACGGATGCCTCGGATCGTGCTGCAGGCGGAGTGTTGGTGCAAGATGGGCACCCGGTAGCGTTTGAGAGTTGGAAGTTGAAGCCGGCTGAACAACGCTACTCCGCGCACGAGAAGGAAATGTTGGCGGTTGTGCATTGCCTATGGGCATGGCGGGTATACTTACTTGGCACTTCTTTTGTGATCAAGACGGATAATGTTGCAAACACTTTCTTTAAGACACAGAAGAAGTTGTCCCCAAGGCAGGCCCGGTGGCAAGAGTTCCTGGCCGAGTATGACTTCGAGTGGGAGCATAGGCCGGGGCGCCACAACCAAGTTGCCGACACCTTGAGCAGGAAGGCAGTAGAGACAATTGCTGCGCTAACCCAATTGGAGTCCACCTTCGTAGGCAAACTGAAGGATCAGGCGAAGGAGGACTGGGTATACCAAAAGTTGGTTGCGCAAGTTCAAGATGGTACCGTGCGAAGGTACTGGCTTGAGGATGGCTTGCTATACGCGAAGGGTGGTCGCGTATTCGTCCCCGGTGGAGGGCTGAGGACACAGCTATTGCGCAAACATCATGACGCGCAATGGGCTGGGCATCCCGGACGGGAAAGGATGCTGGCGCTGTTGGCACGCTCCTACTTCTGGCCGAAGATGGAGAATGACGTTGAGCTATACGTCAAGACTTGCCTTGTTTGTCAACAAGACAAGGCGGAACGGCGCATTGAGGCGGGCTTGTTGCAGCCTTTGCCTATTCCAGAGAAACCTTGGGTATCGGTTTCTATGGACTTCATCAGTGGCTTCCCTGAGGTTAAGGGTTTTGATGGAGTTATGGTTGTGGTAGATAGGTTCTCGAAGTATGGGATCTTCAGGCCTACCCCAAAGAATTGCTCTGCGGAAACGGCGGCAGAAGAGTTCTACCGCCACTTGGTCAAGCTGTTTGGGATCCCGACGGACATTGTGAGTGATCGAGACGCACGGTTCACCGGGAGATTCTGGACCCATCTCTTCAATATGATGGGGACGGAGCTAAAGTTCTCAACAGCCAACCACCCGCAGACGGATGGACAAACGGAGAGCATGAACCAGCTGCTGGAAGAGTACCTACGACACTATGTCACGGCCAGTCAGCGGAATTGGCTGGAACTATTGGACACGGCGCAGTTTTGTTACAACTTGCACCGTTCCTCAGCCACTGGGTTCAGTCCGTTTGAGCTCGCTTTGGGCTATCAACCATTGACCCCTTCCGAAGTGGCCCTACAAAAGAAGGAAGGGCCATGTCCTGCTGCATACTGTTTTGCCCGGAATAAGCAGGAAATGCTCGAGGAAGCACAGGACATCCTTGCCAAAGCTGTCCGCCGCATGAAGAAGTATGCGGTTCAGGGGCGTCAACCGCTAGAATTTCAGGTCGGTGACAAGGTCATGCTGAAATTGACGCCCCAAATATGGAAGAAAGTGACGAGCAAGAGATGGCACAAGGGCCTCATTCAGCGGTATGATGGGCCATTCGAGGTGGTGAAGCGAGTTGGAGCAGTGGCTTATCGCTTAGCACTACCCGAGAGGATGAAGATTCATCCGACTTTCCATGTCAGCTTCCTAAAGCCCTACCATGAGGATGCGGATGCGGACCGCGTTAGGGCAAGACGTGCGCCATTGAATGTATGCATGGAATTGGAAAGGGAGGTTGACCGTGTGCTGGACCGACGGGTGTTGGGTTACAGCAAGAAGAACCGGAAAACGGAGTACCTGGTTCTATGGAAAGGTTTGCCAATGTCGGAAGCGAGTTGGGAAAAGGAGGCTACACTCTGGCAGTTCGATGACAAGATCCAGGAGTACCTCCACTCTATTCCGACGAGGGCGTCGGCTTCCTCAAGTGGGGGAGGTTTGTCAGCCCCTTAATGCTCGGACACGGAAACATCTGCTAGGCGGACCCTCGATGGCATGGCAGCTCGGGAAAGGATCGAGGGAAGGAATGCCAAAGGATCAATGGGATATATATAGGGCGAGGGCCAAGCTATGTGGGAAGGAGCACTCCCACGATACTCGGTCAAGGGAAGGCGAGCTGGACTTCCCAACCTCCCACAAGACTCGGTCAGGAGTGAGCTGGACGCCCTAACCGCCCGGAAGACTTGTTCTCGGGCAAGGAAGGCGGACGACAGGTGGCGGGCCGTGCGGGCCTGAGCACTCCCGCAAGACCCGGTCAAGGGCAAGTGGGCTGGACGCCCCAACCTCCCGAAAGACCCGTTCAAAGGCGAGCTGGCAAGCAACGGGCATGCGGGTTCTCCCGAAGACTCGCTAGGGAAGTCGCTCGGGGGCGAGCGACGCTAATGTTCCATGCAATTGATCCAAGGCAAGGGCGCGGTGCCCATGACCGAAGTGAGTGCGGGTGGCACTCAGTCAGGCCCGATATACTCCGGTCGTGGAACGATGGAGTCTCGGTCAAGGTGCTGACCGAGGACTGTGCTGGCAGTCGATCTTATCCCTAGGAATAAGGGATAAGGGTGGTTATGGAAGCTGAGGTGTTCCCTAGAAACTAGGGATGAGGATTCCCCCACCTGCAAGTATAAATAGCCCCCGGGTCCCAAGGTCGAGGAGGTAGAAGGGGAGAGCAACTGGAGAGAGTTGGAGAGAAAACACTCTATCACCGATAGTCGAGCAAAGGAAGCCCCGGTGACAGTGTGACCAGTCCCCCGACGCTGAGTGTGAACTCCCGGAGTGAAGTTCACCCGTCCAAGTGAGGAGTGCAAGTGCTGGAGTACAAGGCATATACTTGGACGTGGCCGTGCAAGGTCGTGTAAGGGTTTTGTGTGTTCTTGTAATTCATGTTGGTGAATACAAGTGAGATTTCCCTTACCTTGCATTGTTCGATCTTGATCCTTGATTGCTAAACCTCGCCGAGCTATTTCGCTGCGTGTGTGTGCTTCGGGTTGGCTGAGAGTGCACGGGACACTGCTCAGCACCATCGCAGGAATGGAAAAATTCGGGTGAGTTCCGACCCCTGTGACACTAACTATGAAGGAATTTCTATTTGCTTTTTCTCTTCCATAAATTGGGTAGCCTAGTCGCGTGGATACCTTTGGGGCACTGCACAAAGCCGACTAGTGGTGGACATTCTTTGGTTGCACCACTAAGGGTGCGATGAAGCAAACTCTCATTTGTCAGGCAGGATTTGGACCTTTCATCGTAGTGATGGGGAGAGACAAGTTAATAAGGACCTTATTTTCGTGTTGGCCAAGAGGAGTTGGGAGACAACCCACTTGTTGCACTTCCATTTCAGGGAGATTTCACTGCTCCCCAGTCAGTTTCGGCACTGATGGGGCTTCCAATTGGCTATTACCCCAGCATCTGACAGGAAGTAGGCTTGTTGCATGCGTAGGCAATGGCAGCTGATCTGATAGGGTTTTGGGATGAGGAGGGCTCCAATTCCCGAAGTTTCTGATGCTCGGGTTCCACTTGATACAGAGTAGCAGCATGAAGATTTGTTGCTACCCTTTTTGGGACTGACGACTTCAAGCTACAAGGGTGAAATTGAAAATATAAAGTCGCTATCAATCGTTTAAGAATCAAATTTTAAAATTGACTAGAAATCTATTATCATCTAAAGGATACTACTTTCTAGGTCTTTATAATTCAGTCTCGAATCAAAGTATGAATTGAAAAGTTTAGTTATGTTCAAAAGGGTTGTAAGATAGTAAAATGTCCTAAAACTAGTACCCTAACACTATTTCTAGGTTTACCTTGCACCTATATCGATAACTAACATCTTGTGAATGGAATTCACATTTCTTTATCCATTTATTCGAATATCTTTTCCAAGTAAATATCATCGTAATGCACATTTCAAAGGAGACATCTACGAGGGAACGTCTTCAATCAATGATGAATCCATGTCACACGTGCGGCACGTGAATTTAACCCCTATTAATCTATGTAATCCTTATTGATATAGCTTGGCTCAAAATAATCATGAGGGCCACTAAATCGATCATAATCTGCACTTAAGTTAATCTAAACAATTAGCACGCTACCAATTCAAATATTGACATGTACCGAACGGGGTATTCATTGTGGATCAATCTCAAACTCAATGATACATAGCCCCTCAAAAGCTCAACCAAAACAACCAAATTATCAACTAAGTTTAGCCGAAAGTATATCACCATATTGCTTATGGATCATCCTATGAATGGGGAGAATCAATGGCCAGGTGAATTGGAATAAGAGGGCTATGAAATCCATATTGAATAGCAACTTCGCAGCAAAATATTAAGTTAAAAAATGGGTAATATTAAGCTGAAACAATAAAGCAAACATTGAAAAGGAAGCAAAACCTTAAAGCATTTGAAAAATAACTATTGGACTCTATCATAGCAAAAGGGGGTGGCATTGGAGAGTCTAAATTAAAGTGCTAATAGTTATTGGGTAGGATGCTGTAGCTCGCATGCTTTGACCGAGAAATCATAAAAACGAAATCTTGACTAAAATGTGACAATAAGAAGTAAAACAGCACAATGATTGCAATGACCGATGATACGATGAACAGCAGCAACGTAATAAATAGAACAAATCAGTAGTGATAGAATGGATTAGCAAAAACAAAAATGCAGAAATAGAATAGATAAGCAGCAACAAAAGTAAAAAAAATATAATAGATCCATAGCAATAGAGATATAGAAATAGAACAGATTAGCAACAATCGAAGCAAAAAAGTGAGGTGGAGAGAAGAGATTATACTAACTCTAGATCAGTTTGCAAAAAGCGAAGGGCAAGCTGAGGAGAAAAGACATCATTGAACAGAGGAGCAGCTGCAGCAAAGGCGAGCTGAGCTTGAGGAGTCGAGCAGTAGAATGGAAGCAGTGAACAGAGGTCACCTCAAAGAGTAGTTCACCGGGTATAGGGGGCAGAACAAAGCTGAGCAACAGCCTAATCAGAGGAGACAGAGCTAGTGGGGGCGAGCTGCAATGAAGCCGAGCAGCAGCAAGTATGAGAAGGGATGCCGAGTGAGCAACAACAAGTTGAGTTACGGCAGCCAAGCAGGGGAATAGGTCAAGGAAGAGCTGAAGTAGATAGCTGGTTGAAATATGGATGCATATTCAAGTTATCATGTAGTAGATAGCTATCCTTATTTCTCATAATCCTATAGGATACTAACTCAAGTAGTATCACAATATCAAGTAGCCCTAGTGGTTCTAATGCAATACATATTATTTTAGGAAAACAATAAAACAAGCCTTTTACCACTACCACTCCTATGGATGCACCTATCGGAACGTACAACCTCGGGCGGCATGGCCATCATGCTGAATTCCTGTAATATTATCCAAACATTCTAGCATTATAATGACAAGAGCTCCTATTCCCATACCTACACCTTCAAACCCAACTTATGTTGCACCAAGAGCTTCAACTCGTTTGCCCCCACCACTGGTTGTAGTTATTCATCGACCAAGAGCCTCAATTCCTTATGCACCTGAGATGTTACCAATAGCTCTAGGACGAATTGTTATTTCACCTTTTTCATTGAGAGGAAAACAATGTATGACTAGAGAGACTCATGATAGCCACTAGAGTGATAAGGAACATGCTTTTATCTTCAATTGAACAGTCCTCTTTAGCAATGCCAACTTAGAAGTCAAGCAATAAAAAGGAAATCAAACAAATAAAAGATGTAGAATGGAGATGTCCTTTTTCTATCATTTTGTATAAGAACCCCTTAATGGTCCCTTTTATATATAAGTCACCATTCTTTTGATAGGATTGACTGATAGATACAAAGTGGGCATTTAGAAGATGGGAAGATAGCATGTGATAGTGAGTTTATGATCCATGAAGTGAAAAAAATAAGATAGAAAGGATTTTAATACAATTTCCCATTGACTCCAATATACAAATCACATGAGTTGCCCCTACATATAATCATCCAAATATGCAATCCCTTATCAACCATTTACTCTCCACCGGCAAAATGATCATCCCCTACCCAGTAACAATCTATTTCTCTACCATAAATCATCAATCCAAGACTAATCATATCATAATTAATATAACAGTCAATGTAAATATATCAAAACAACCATTATAAATAGCATAAAAAATAAAGTAGCCTATGCATGTTCAATTGTCTCTCATTGGATAATCGTCCTCAACCACGTAATGGTCCTCTCCTCACATGAGAAGTCTGATGGCAAGGTTTCCACTCCATCCTCCCATTGGAAATAATCATAGCTCCTTGTGTTATTCCTCTAAAATGGGCATCTAAAAAATGTTCTTTCTATATTTGGTATTAGAAATGATCTTCAAAACTTTGTGCCCATAGCATTGTTACAAAGGATCAATGGACAACCAATGTTGTTACAATTGCCTTAAGTCATGCTCATTGGATTGTGGGTCTAGAGAATGCAAGATGACCATACACTTGTGCTAAATTGTAGCATTAATAGTGTGAATGAGGATGGCCACTTATGGTCACACTAGAATTTGGATTTTATGGCAAAGTTACACTTGAATTTCTATAAGTTCACCACTTTTTATAAGTCCTAAAAGTTTCAATGGCTCAATAACATACTTGAGTCCTATTCATCACTCTTTGTAACAAACATGGAGATGCAACATTTATGTGCTGATATGACAATTTCTACACTAATGTATCATGTTGACATGACAAAAATATGATGATGTGGTGTAATGATGTGGCATGATTACATAGCACCAAGTTATTAATGTGTCAAACCACATAACTATTAACAGATAGCTATTTGCACATGTCATTTAAGATTTAATGGTGATTGATAGTTTGGGCTCATCAATATAATGGACTTAAACATGTAAAACTAAATAGGACTTTTTAAAGTTTTTAATACTCACTTATAAAAAAGGTAAACTTGTAATACTTTTTAGTGTAACTTTCCCAAATATTTATCTTCTATGAGTCCATTCACCCTTGTTCATTACTCTATTAATATGAATTTGTGAATTAGGATTTTTGTTCAATGATCTTATCTTAGGGATATTGCTTAAAATCATGTCATCTTACTTCCCATGTGTTAAAGTTGATTAAACAAATAATACTTTAATGCCTCCAATGCCATATAAGAAATAATGTTGGATTTCGTCGACATGTAGAGATGGAGGGATGAAATTCTAAGACGGAATGTAATGTTGATGATTAAATTAATGAAAAATAAAATGTTTCTCAAATGTTTGCTCGTGACAATTTGGCTCCTAAAATATTACTCTATTCTTTTGGCAAAACTCTTGCATGATATATTACGTGATTTGATAAAATTTCCTAAAATGTTATGAACTTCAGAATTAACAGAAGTTATCATGTGATTTGTGAAGTGTTACTCATAATATCATAAGCACTAACTTCATCAAAATTTTCCACTATCTAATGAGTTGGTGTGCTGATGTGGGCTCCTTTTGCAACGTGGACATCCAAAATGAACCTCATAGAGGAAAATAAAAAAAAAATGTCTCCTCCTTTCATCTTCAACCTTCCAAGTCCAACAATTAAACCTCTTGTAGGCCTTCTTGACCATGACATCAACACTACCCTTGCACTTCATTCGCAAGCATTGATCTCCCTTTTGAAACCTCTCACTCTCCCTCCAACCAAACACTATCAAACTCCAATCTCTCCTCCTTCCAAAGTCCATAAGCTCTGCTACCCCCAAACCCTCCCTCCAATTGCAAGAGAAAATCCATTGCCCTAAGGCCATCGGCATTTACTCCAGTAAGGCCCTGAATCGGAATCCTTCCCTCCGTATGTCTTCCCTACATCTACTCCATTATCTCCTTCCTCTGGTCCAAGGGCATTCACCACAAAGGACATGCTCCGGATCTTGGGGACATGCCCAAAGATCCTCACCTCTAGCATCTAGGCCGAAATCAACCTGATCTTCCACTTCCTCTTTGATGACCATTGGAACCTGAAGGCTCTTGCTTATGAGGACCTGATACTACTAGTCTCAAATGTTGAAAGGATCTTGATGCCAAGTCTGAAGTACTTGTAAACAGTCGGATTTCAAGGGTGGGAGGCAGTGAGGGTGGTGTTGAGGTGCCTAGGGCTGTTCATATTCAACATCAACAACTTCAAGCCAAAGTTCTAATACTTTCAACTTAGAGATGAAAGGGAGGACTTTGGAGGAACTGAGGGGTTCACTCAATACATTGCATTTGGCTCGGAGAATATGATAAAGTCGAGGCATAGGGAAGTAGCAAGGAGCATAGTTGAGATGAGGCTCTTGGTAATGCCCAAATCCATCGTCAAGGAGTTTCTCAACTTGACTAGGCAAGTTGGAGGGAAAATAGGGAATGGTGGTAAAAACATGGAGGAAAGCTTCTTGGACATCCATGTGGCAAAAGGAGTCAATGTTAGCATCCCAACCCATCAAATAATGGAAAATTTTTGCAAAGTTATTGTTATGACATTATGGAGAAAACTTCACAAACCACATCATAATTTCTACTATTTCTCGAATTTATGACATTCTGAGAAATCTCACCAAACCATGTGATATACTAGGCAATTTCCCCAGTATATTAATGCCTTCAATGGTAGATAAGCAATCGTGTTGGATTTTGTCAATTAGGAGAGAGGGAAAAAATTCTAAGATGGAAAGCAATATTTACTCTTAAATTAATAAACAGTAAAATTTTCGTCCTCAAATTCTTGCTTGGGTCAAACTTGACTTTTAAACTATTATTTTACTATTTTGACAAAATTCTTACTGTACAGTTATCATATCCTTGGAATGAAACCATTTTCCTCAAAATAGATACAAATTTCTTATTCAACATATAAGGAATTTTTTATTGTCATACGAGTAATTGGTTTGTCGAAGCGGCATTGCCAACCTGGTCTATTTTTAGGATATTTGTGGCGTATATTTAGTAGCAAATCTTTCAAAAATTATGACCAACTTGTGAGAGGCATTCGGCAACACAAAATTGCCCAAAATTGCCATAAAAGGTCACTAAAGAGTTGCGGAGACAAATTCGTGATGGTGTTTTATTGACAAATGTAGCTACAGATTTGTCGATTAATTTGCCATAAAAACTTACTTTTGACCTAAATTTTGTAATGTGCATCACAAATTTGCAAAAAAGCAGTGGTGCATTATTACACCAAGTCACTTCTTGTATTTATGAAAGGCTATTAAAAAATCTTATATGATACATATATTCCACCGGATTGTGTTGATTTTCTTTGTTCTTCTTTGTCAACTTATATTAATTAGTCAATCATTTGAAAACTTAAATAAGTTAGTCCCACTTTTACAATATAATTCCTACCTGAATGTACGGAGACAATCACTAGTTCGGAGTAAAATTCCACAATAACCATCAAATTAAGCAAGCACTATTCTGTCTTTATTAATTCAAGAACAAAGTACATTATTCTTGGTAGAAGAAATCATCAATGATGACGTAAATCACTTATTGTCCGTTTTCAACAAAAGCTATGTAAAAGGAGTTGGAATTAAAAAGAACAAGCAAAGAACGACTAAAGATAGTACGGTCTACCAAAAATAAACCATTAGTTGTGCTTGTAGCAGAGCTTTCTGACTGAACTAGAGTTTTGTCACAGGGCCAATGCGGACCACAAATTTTTCCGCGTCTCGCTAGGCGTCGACACTCTGTTTGTCGACCAGCCACACACACACCGCGCGTACCATCGATGTCAAACGATCACCGAACCAAAGAAGCAACACGAAGGAACACAAGAACACAATTGGGAAAACACAACTCGTATTCTCAGATATTACAAGTACACGAAAAACCCAATCCCATATCAGAACACTTACATGCAGTCTCACGAGCCTATGCCTCGCAGTCTCTTACTGCTTGCACTCCCTACTCGTCTTGTGTCTTCTCTCAAGAACACCGGACTGCTGCCCAACTCGACTTCCACTCCCTTGGAATCTCAGGCTCTTTGTGTTCCTCGACTGATCTGGTCGCTCCTGGTTCTCTCCTCGCCTCTGCTCGGAGTCGGGTGTCTCTCACCTCTTGGTTGCCTCTGCAGAATGAGGCTGACCCCCTTTATATAGAGGAGCTGAGCAAATTTGATATGGCAACCAATGGATTTGAATCCCTTGATTCTCTCCATCAAATCTCGATCCATTCAATCTCGGCTGTTGATCTACAATCTCCAAGATTGTTTCCATAACATAAGGATTTGCCATATCCCGGGAGGATCTTTCTCGGATTTGCCTGGATTGACTTGGCGCCAGCTTAGCCTCGTCGTCCCGATCCATCCTCCTCTAGGGTCCACGTCCATGATCTTCTTCTACGATCACCGTTGTTTGATTGCTGCGTCCAACGGTGCTCAAGCCTGGTCAAGGACTTAGCTAATCCCCACAAGTAGTCAACTCCCTCACCGCTAAGTGCTGAGCCTCCCTTAGAGTCTGTTGGGCCTGTTGAGTCATGCACACTCCTAGAATGCCTTTGCACAGTTGTACCAGATTCACCGAACCTCCTAGAGCATTGCACCATGCCTAGCTCGTGGGCATCCTCATTGCCCTCCCGCGTGTTCGCCTACTTGTGCATTGTGACACTTCTTGGCCACAATCTAGTTCCTTAGCACACTGCTGAGCCTTTGATCGACCATTCCCTTCACTAGTGCCTTCGTGCATGCTTGTGTGACCATCTCCATACTTGCCCATTCATGGACTTGCAATTCTCTCAACACCTCGCACCTGGCTGCCTGTGCATTCTCGCGGGCAGGCTATGCACTACCACTACCTCGAGGTACAGCTTGTGGTACGCATTTTTTGGGGCTTGAGCTTAAGGGTATAACAAGTTTCCAGTGAGCACACCAATCCGACCCATTTTCACCATAGACTCACCGAAGTCCTTAAAGAAGGTGGAACCCTTTTTGGTGGCTTGAAGGACATAGGCCTTGCTCTCGCTATCATCAAGAAGAGTTGCATCCAAAGTGAAAAGAACTCTTCTCTTGGCAACTAGCACAAAGTACTTCTCATTGAAGGTTCTATCACTGCCAGGATCCATCTCAACAAGAGTTGTCTGGTCATTTAGCTTACACTTCATCTTCAGCTTCTTCACATAGTTTGGGTCAATTGAAGGGTCAGTATCACCCTTTCTAGTGAAGTTGTAGATACGGTCGTTGAAGGATGAACAATGTGAAGTCCCAAGCATGTGTCCACCTAATTGAGAAAAAAAAAGCAACAAAAACAAAAAACTTGAGTATGGAAGCATGACCTGACCATGGTCGTAATTATGAGGCAAACATATAACATGTCAATGTTAATTAATAATGAAAGGTGAAAGATAGTGAATATTTACCAGATAGAACTACAAGATCCTTAACACTTAGTCCCTTCAATCGAAACCCTGCTTTCAATTGGGTAAAGTTAAAAGTAGGTGGTATAAGATTGCCTTGTGTCTCTAAAGCATTTGATATACAGTTGTCCCTTCTTCCAGTTTCAACATCATATGAAGGTCCACCTGTCTGAAAAAAATAGTAAAATCGATTAGTAAGTTGTTCACATAAATTTCAATTAGGATATGGTATGATAATATAAGTGAAATATGTGAGATTCCACACCGCCACGACCACGTCCCTTGCCACTAGATCCACGATGTCTGAGCAAGAAACTACACCTGGGCAAGCCATTTCTAAGGTGGATTTCACTCTATCAATGATTGTAAACCCATGAAGACTTAGGTTTGGTGGTGCCATCTTCTCGGGAACGTTAATGGTATCATTCAAAAGAATAGAACCATCACAACCCTACAGGACAAAGGCATCACGATTCATAACAACTACTGTTGCCTAATAGATCTTAATAATTGTGATATCAATATAAACATACCCTGACAAAGCAGTCATGGAAATATATTCTGAGCAAGGACTGGAAAGAGAAGGGGCCACAGACATGACTTGCCTCATAACTTCCTTAACGATCTTTTCTGCATTAGGGCAGGTCTTCTCATAAAACCCAACTTTCAATTCTGCATTAGCAGCATTAATGATGACAAGCATGAGCATCACATGGATGAGAATACGTGAGAATAGCTTGGAAGAAGCCATTCTTCTTGGCTTTGATGATGAAAGAGAAAGCGAAGACCAGTATGGAAAGATGATATTTTATTGAATAGTGTATATAATTTAGTCAGTGTCGTGTGTCATCTTTTAGCATTAGACTTCTCAAAGCACTTGGACTAACCATATGGTTGAGGGAATATAATTACATGTGCCACTAGCACCACCAGGCTACCAACCAAGTGGGGTTAAGTAGAGGAAGTTTCACTGAGACTGGACAGTATTCTCCTGTCAAGCAAGGCCTGACTTTATCATGGCTAGCCATCAATGCAGCTTCCAAAATACGTGTGATAACTGCGAGATCTTACAAGTCAGACAATTCCTTTCATGTAGTAAAATGTCAATTTGGCAAATTCCTTGATTTTGCATATTGTATCAATTTCTAATTACAAAATAGAACATTTACACAAATGGATCTTATTTTTTGAAACTCAAGAGTTTTTGATGATCAGATGCACAGGATTGATGGAAACATGGTAAATACCGTATGATAATTTCTTGGTCTAAGTCTATAAGTTGGAAGAACCAACATATTAGATAATTCTACTAGTGAAACGGGTTGAAGACTTAAAAGTACTATCAATTTCGGGCATTTTATCAAAATATTGATCAGGGTTGCATGCACATATATTTGGACCATTTAGCTTCAGTACACAAAATTTTGTCACAAAAATCCAACACACCAATTGAGATTTGTCCTAAATAAGTTGAAATTTGAATCTGGGAAAGGGGTCTTCGTCCTTATTTGAGACTAAGAAGTAGGGGTTTCATCTTCATCACTATGCTTGTTCATATATCCTTTGTTTTCCATCTATTTGTCTATTAGGAGAATGAACCTCTTACATAATTGCATAAAAAGGAAAGGATATAAGTGGCATTATTCTTTGTTCAACAAATGTCCGAGTTGATTCATTGGTTGTCAAGGATCATAAATTGAAGTGACGAATAATCATTTGATATAGAACATATATTTTAAGTCAGCTTGGAATTAAGATTGCTTAGATCTACATGATTGCTATTTATCACCTAAATAGTTTCTGGTTTGGTCATTAAAAGACAACTCATCTTGTGAAACGCCAACATGGGAATATATAACTTGATTTGATGAAAAAATCATGGATGGAATGTTACCCAAAAATACAAAACATGGATGGAAAAGAGGTAGTTGACCTTGCTTATCGTAACATGGGTTTATCTATATCTTGTTTAAAATATAACTTTAAAGCTAAAAATTAATGAGGAATGGTAGAGAGATGGTACTGTAAATTTGTTATCAAACGTGATGTTAAGAGCTTTTGAATTTTTTTAAATAATTAGATTTTTTATATCCATTTATTCTTTTCTTCTTACTATCACCATTTATGTTTATGTACTTTCCTAGAGATATAAAGAAAACAAAAACGAATTTACCCAAGGTGTATAATTAATTAAGTTTTAGATATTCAAAACATAAATCTGTTATTTTAGTTTTTATTTTTCACAAAATAAGAAATGAATAACATAAATATCAATATTACTAAATAATGGAATTAGAAGGTTTTAAAATTAAAAATTATGGAGAACCATTCAGAGTAAATTTTCTCAATGATAAATTTATTTTTCTACAACATCACAATGAATTTGAATATAAATGTTTTTTATAAACTAACTAATATTTAGAAATCATTAGTTTTTTTATTAAATTAATTCAAGCCCAATTGACCCACTTAAGGGATAAAACTCTCACAATATAAACTCTTTCTATTTATAAAACTCAAATCAAGATCTTATTTAAGGATAAAAACTGTTGAATCATCTTAATAAATTATATTAGTTTGAATAGAAATATTTTACTCTATATAATGGCTATAATGTACCGTCCTCTTTCATTAGTTTTCAAGATGATAGAATTGAAATTAAATCAATAATATAATAAAATAATACAAGAAAAGTAAATATAATAGAAGATATTATTTTCCATGTTGGGAAGTGTCACATTACAAACCCTTTCTCGTTTGGGGTAAACCGAAGTCGACGGTCAGATTTATTGACCGAGAATCTTTGTTACCATTCATTCATTCATTATTTTCTTCAAAATTATTTATGTGAATATTACCAAATTATTAGTAATTATTATTAGTAAATACGAGTTATCCTAGAAGATAATAAGTATTTTTGCCAAGACAGCACAAGCAGCGTTGCAAGAGAAAAATAAGTTTCTGGAGCTTTCAGTTTCCTCTTTGGAATAGTTGCACCTTGTCGTAGGAATGGTGATCCTAGCAGCAACCCTTTGTTTTGTGGGCCACTAGTCTAGAATGGCAAGTCATGAGATGAATGAGTATTAAGCAACTTGGCCTGTGGACCTAATGACATTTTGCCACGGAACATATGGTTTTCATGGTCCAAGGTCTTCCTAAGCTGAGGATATAGCAAACTGAAAGAGCGTTCCCATGAGAACTTTAATTCATCAAGCAGTCGTCCGTCACACTCATTGCCAAACCAAACCATTTCCAGATCAATGGTTGTAAATTTTGAAAGCAAAGTAAAGGAAGTAATTACATAGAAAAGCCAACCAACACATTGAAGACCTAGAGTTCGTAAGCTCACATAATCCTACTCTTAATCTGGTTTTCACTCGAAATGCAAAACAAAAAGAGTATGATGCTATGCTGGGGTTCTAAATGCACATAGCCTATCTCTTGATACAACAAAGATGAATTCTATGGAAGATGCTAGCCTAGTCTATGTGTAGGTTGATTAAAATTAAGGAATCGAATTAATGTACCAACTCTAGTATGGATGCTTGGTGTGATTGGCTATCTCTCAATACTCCTCACAAATTATCTCACCTCTCAATACAAGTAAACCATGGTTATGCTAGCAAAGGCATGCAATTAAATTCCACTTTCATGTTTATTACCTGCTCTTAGACAAATCTAATCAGTTGCAAAGTAAATAGAATGCATAGGAAGCAAGCATAACATAAGCAAACATGAAATGTTGATTGAATCATAATAGGAGTTCAACATGAAAATCAAAATATCAAATTAGAATTCATCAATTGCCCGAGGGAAAGAAAATCAATTCTACATGATGGAATGGAGTACATAAATATCCAATGAATAAAATATGATAAAGTTTGCAAGAAAATGAAAAGAAAGCAAATCCAATGAAGTCGTCTTCAAATCTCTTGACCAATTGACCGTTGACCACCTGAATTGCCTCAAATCTCCACTTCGTAGTTGTAGCATGTCTTCAAGAGTCTTGAATAACTCAAAGGTTGAAAATGAAGGAAAATCTTAGGGTGGAAAGTATGCCCTCCATGGTGGAATGAAGGAGAATCTCATAAGGGAGAATCATCACAAGCATTACGCTTGGAGGATATGATAAAGTTGAGGCATAGAGAAGTAGTGAGGAGTAGAGTTGACATGAGGCTCTTGATAATGCCCATATCCATTATGAAGGAGTTTCTCAACTTGACTAGGCAAGTTGGAGGGAACATAGGGAATGGGGAAAAACATGTAGAGAAGCCTTTTGGACGTCCACGTGGCAAAAGGAGTCAACGTCAACGTGCCAATTCATCAAATAATGGAAAATTTTGACAAAGTTATTGTAATGACATTATGGAGAAAACTTCACAAACCACATCATAATTTTTGCTGTTTTTGAAGTTCATAAGATTTATGGTATTTTCGACAAATCACATGATGTACTGGGCAATTTCCCCAATATAATAATGCCTTCAATACCAGATTAGTAACCATGTTGGATTTTGACAACGTGGGGAGATAGAGGGATGAAATTCTTACATGGAAAGCAACGTTGAGGATTAAATTAATAGAAAAAACATAAAATTGTAGTTCTCAAATGTTTGCTTGTGACGAACTCAACTCATAAACAATTACTTTCCTATTTTGGCAAAATCTTACCGTAAAGTTATTCCATGCTCTCACAGAAACCATTTTCCCAAAAATAAATAAAAATTTCTTATTCAGCCTATAAGGAATTTCTTACTATCATACGAGTAATTGGTTTGTCGAAAGACTGTACCAACTTTGCTATTTTCAGGAGATTTCTGACGAATATTCAGTAGCAAATTTGTCCAAAATTATGAACCACTTGTGAGAGGTATCAGGCAGCACAAAATTGTTAGAAGTGGCATAAAAAGATCACAAAAGTGTTGCCGGGACAAATTCATGACAGCGTTTTATTCACAAATATAGCTGGAGATTTGTCGATTAAGTTGCCATAAAGACTTAGTTTTGACCTGAATCTAATAATGTGCGTCGCAAATTTGCAAAAATGCTGTAGAGTATTATTAGAGAAAGTCACTTCATCTAATTATGAAAGGCTATTCAAAATCTCATCGTATTTATGTTCCACCGGATTGTATTGATTTTCTTTGTTCTTATTTGTCAACTTATATTAATTGGTCATTCACTTGAGAAACTCAAATAAATTAGTCCCACTTTTACAATTTGATTCCCACTTCAACGTACGCAGACATCATCATGAGTCTAGAGTAAAATTCCAAAATAATCATCAAATTGAGCAAGCACTATTCTGTCTTTATTAATTCAAGAACAAAGTACATTATTCTTGGTAGAAGAAATTATCAACGCTGAGGTAATTCTCTTATTCTCCGTTTACAACAAAAGCCATGTGGCAAGAAAAAGAATTAAAAAGAACAGGAAAAGAACGATTGAAGATAGTAAGGTCCACTAAAAGCAATCCATTAGTTATTCTTGTAGCAGACCTTTCTGACCGAACCAGAGTTTCCGGTGAGCACGCCGATCCGACCCATTTTCACCATGGACTCACCGAAATCCTTAAAGAAGGTAGAACCCTTTTTGGCGGCCTGAAGGACATAGGCCTTGCTCTCGCTATCATCAAGAAGAGCGGCATCCGAAGTGAAAAGAACTCTTCTCTTGGCTACTAGCACGAAGTAATTCTCATCGAAGGTTCTAACACTGCCAGGATCCATCTCAACAAGAGTTGTCTGGTCATTTGGCTTACACTTCATCTTCAGCTTCTTCACATAGTTTGGGTCTATTGACGGGTCAGTATCACCCTTTCCAGTGAAGTTGTAGATACGGTTGTTGAAGGATGAGCATTGTGAAGTCCCGAGTGTGTGTCCACCTAATTAAAAACAAAAACAAAAGATTTGAGTATGTAAGCATGGCCCGGCCACGGTCCTAATTATGTGGCAAAAATATAACACGTCAATGTTAATTAAAAATGAAAGGTGAAAGATATTGAATATTCACCAGATAGAACTACAAGATCCTTAACACTTAGTCCCTTCGCTTGAAACCCTGCTTTCAATTGGGTAAAGTTAAAAGTAGGTGGTATAAGATTGCCTTGTGTCTCTAAAGCATTCGATATACAGCCGTCTCTTCTTCCAGTTTCAACATCGTATGTAGGCCCACCTGTCTGAAAAAAAATGGTAAAATCTGTCAGCAACTTGTTCGTATAAATTAATTCTGGTTAGGATATGGTACGATAAGACAAGTAAAATATGAGAGATTCCTCACCGCGGCGACCACGTCCCTTGCCACCAGAGCCAAGATGTCTGAGCAAGAAACTCCACCTGGGCAAGCCTTTTCTAGTGTAGCTTTCACTCTATCAATGGTTGTAAACCCACGAAGACTTTCGTTCGGTGGTGCCATCTTCTCGGGAAGGTTAACAGTATCATTCAGAAGAATTGAACCATCACAACCCTACAGGACAAAGGCATCGCGATTCATAACAACTACTGTTGCCTAATAGACCTTAATAATCGTAATATCATTAAAAAAGAAACATACTCTGACAAAGCAGTCATGGAAATGCATTCTGAGCAAAGGACCGGAAAGCGAAGGGGCCACAGACATGACTTGGCTCATAACTTCCTTAACAATGTTTTCTGCGTTAGGGCAGGTCTTCTCATAAAACCCGACTTTCAGTTGTGCATTAGTAGCGTTAATGATGACAAGCATGAGCATCGCATGGATGAGAAAAGGTGAGAATAGCTTGGAAGAAGCCATTCCTCTTGGCTTTGATGATGAAAGAGAAAGCCAAGACCGTTATGGTTAAAGCTTTGGGATTGATCAACGGGATAACATATATATATACTTCTTTGGGAGTGGCTTCTCTCCATTAACTAATCCTGTCCACAGTCTGTCGTTAATAGGAAATTAATTATCATACTACTATTGGCTTTAAGGGGGACGTGCAAGGGAGATTGTGGTACGCAACTAGCTAGTAAAGTTTTTTATGTTTGATATATGAATTGATCAAAGTGATTTGGTGATACTTTCCCATCTGCAAGATATTTAACTCGACTCTTGTGAATACAAAGAATTCATAATATAGTTAATTTTCATCATGAGTAGATTGATTAAATTTGAACTAGAATCAATTAAGATAACTTGTTGAACTTTTAGATACTACACATAATACACTAGAAAATAGTAGTTTTAGCATTAGAAACAAGGGCTTGACTGACTTGAATTGATATTACATTGGTGCTTTCACTCCAACATGAAAATAGTACATGATAGAGTCATTACATCGGAATGAGAGAGAAGTGATATTTTATTGAATAATGTATGTAAGTTAGTCAGAGTTGTGTGTCATCGTTTAGCATTAGACTTCTCAAAGCACCTCGACCAACCACATGGTTGAATGAATATAATTACAATTACCACCGGTACCCCCAGTCTGCTGACCAGGTGGGCTTAAGTGGAGGAAGTTTCATAGAGATAGGATGGTATTGTCCTGTCATACGAGGCCTGACCTGATCGAGGATAAAAATCAATGCAGCTTCCAAAATGCTAGTGATAATTGTGATATCTAGCAAGTTGACAGTGCATTTCGTGTAGTAAAATTTCAATTTGGCAAATTCCTTGATTTTGCATATTGTTGTCAATTTCTAATTTCAAAATTGAAGGTTTACACAAGTGAATCTTATTTTTTGCAACTCAAGAGTTTTTGACGATCAGATGCACATGATAGAGGGAAACATGGCAAATACCGCATGATAATTGCTCGGTCAAATCCTTAAGTTGGAAGAACCAACATATTACATGATTCTGTTGGCGAAACGGCTTGAAGACTTAAAAGTATTGTCAATTTCGGGCATTTTCATAAAATATTGATCAAGGGTGGATGCATATATATTTGCACCATTAAGCTTCGGTACACAAAATTTTGTCAAAAAAAAATCCAACAAACCAATTGAGATTTGTCCTCAAGTAAGTTGAGATTTGAGTCTGGGAAAGAGGTCCTCGTCCGTATTTGAGACAGTGTAGGGGTTTCATCTTCAACATCTCGCTTGTTCATATTTTCTTTATTTTCCATCTATCTACCTACTAGGAGAATGAACCTCTTACATAATTGCATAAAAAGGAAAGGATATAAGTGGCATTAGTCTTTGGTCAACAAATGACCGAGTTGATTCATTGGCAGTCAAGGATCACAATTTGAAGTAACAGATAATCATTTGATATAGAACATATATTTTAAGCCAGCTTGGCATTAAGATTGCTCACGTCTGCATGATTGGCTTTTATCACCTCAGCGGTTCCTGGTTTGGTCATTAAAAGACAACTCATCCTGCGAAACGCCAACCTAAGAATATATAATTTGATTTGATTGAAAAATCATGGATGGAATGTCATCCAAAAATGCATACATAAAACATGGATGGAAAAGAGGTAGTTGACCTTGTTCGTCGTAACATGGGTTGATCTATATCTTGTTTAAACTATGATTTTAAAATTAAGAATTAGTGAGGCATGGTGGAGAGATGATTCTGTAAATTTGTAGCCAACTTGCTCTTAAGAGATTTTAGATTCTTTTAAATACGGAGACAATTTATGATCATTTATTCTCTTTTTTTTTTTACAATCTTCATTCAAGTTCACATACTTTCCTCGAGATCAGAAGAAAAAAAAAGAGTTCACCAATGTGTATAATTAATTAATTTTAGATGTTCAAATGATAAATATGTTTTTCATTTTTTAATTTTTGGGGTGGGCGGCGGTAAGCACTCACACTCGGCACATTCCTCGGACAATTATTGCGGTCGCGTGATAGCAATATTCCAACCTTGATCAAAGAGACAGATGATATCAGTTGTCAAGGTTAGGTGCATATATTTTCGTTAAAAATCATCAAAAAGAGTAAATAAAATTTTATTTTATTGGACGATAATTATTTGAATTTTTATTGGACACAATGTTATGGATGAATTAAGGGGAGGTGCAGGACAGTTTATGAGTCCAGATAAATTTTTTATTGGTGGCGTGTAATAGTAAAAATACTGAATTCAACATAATCAAATACGATAATCTAGTAAAAATAGATAATAGCAAAATAATTTTTGATACCATTTAGAGGGTTTTTCGAATTGAAGAAGTGCAATCAGTGTCCATGCCCCCTCTAATTGCCTCAAGGAAAATCAGTTCAGATGTAGATAAAACACTTAAGTCACAAAATAAGAATTTAATAACATAAATATCAATATTACTAAATAACGGCATTAGAAGATTTTAAGATTAAAAAAATATGGGCAAGTCTTTCGGACGAAATTTTCTCCATGGTAAATTTATTTCTCTACAAGGTCGTAATGAAGTTTCAATAGAAATATTTTTTTTATAAACCAATTGATATACTGAAATCATTAGGTCTTAACTAATATAATTCATGTCGGGTTTGCTACTTGGGGAATAAAACTATTACAATAAAAATTCTTTTCATTTACAAGGCCTGAACTGAGATTTTTTTTTTCGATTACATAGGAGTATGATGTTATCCTAAAGTTCTAAAAGCGCTTAGCCTACCTTTTGATGCAACAAAGATAAAGATGCCACCTTACCCTATGTGCAGGTCGATTAACGTTAAGGAGCCAAGTTAATGTACCAACTCTAGTATGGACACCTACCGTGATTGGCTATATGCCAATACTCCTCACGAATTGCCTCACCTCTCAATACGAGTAAACCATGGTAATGCTTGCTTAGGCATGCGATTGAATTCCACCCTCACGTACATTAGCTACTCCTACAACAATTTAATTAGTGGCCAATCTATTAGAATGTAAAGGCAACAATCATAACATAAACAAATGTCAAATTTCAATTGAATCATAATAGAGTTCAATGCAAAACATCAAGACATCAAATTAGGATTCAATGATTCCCCTAGGGAAAGAAAATCAGTTCTACGTAACGGGATGGAGTACATAAATATCCAATGAATAAAATATGATAAGCTTTGCTAGAGAATGAAAAGAAAGCAAATCCAAAGAAGTCAACTTCAAATCTCTCAACCGATTGAGCGTGGACCTCCTCAATCGCCGACAATCTTCACTTCATGATTGTGGCATTTCTTCAAGGGCCTTGGATGACTCTAAGGTCGAAGAATGAAGGAGGATCTCATGGTGAAATGTATGCTCCTTCACGGTGGAATGAAGGAGAATCAGCACAAGCATTTCGCTTGGAGGATATGATAAAGTTGAGGCATAGGGAAGTAGCAGGAAGCAGAGTTGAGATGAGGCTCCCGGTAACACCCATATCCATCATCCAGGAGTTTCTCAACTTGGCTAGGCAAGTTGGAGGGAACATACGGAATGGGGAAAAACATGGAGGGAAGCCTTTCGGACGTCCACGTGGCAAAAGGAGTCAACGTCAACGTGCCAATTCATCAAATAGTAGAAACTTTTGGCAAAGTTATTGTAATGAAATTATGGAGAAAACTTCACAAATCACAGCATAATGTTTATAGTTTTCGAAGTCGGTGATAGTTCGGTGCTTTTGATAAATCGCATGATGTACTGGGCAATTTCCCCAATATATTAATGCCTTCAATACTAGATTAGCAACTATGTTGGATTTTGTCAACGTGGGGAGATAGAGGGATGAAATTCTAACCTGGAAAGCAACGTTGAGGATTAAATTAATAGAAAAAAAACATAAAATTGTAGTTCTCAAATGTTTGCTTGTGACGAACTCAACTCATAAACAATTACTTTCCTATTTTGGCAAAAATCTTACCGTAAAGTTATTCCATGCTCTCACAGAAACCATTTTCCCAAAAATAAATAAAAATTTCTTATTCAGCCTATAAGGAATTTCTTACTGTCATACGAGTAATTGGTTTGTCGAAAGACTTTACCAACTTTGTCTATTTTCAATAGTCAGTAGCAAATTTGTCAAAAATTGTGAACCATTTTTGAGAGGTATCAGGCAGCACAAAATTGCTAGAAGTGGCATAAAAAGATCACAAAAGTGTTGCCGAGACAAATTCATGACAGCGTTTTATTGACAAATATCGCTGGAAATTTGTCGATTAAGTTGCCATAAAGACTTAGTTTTGACCTGAATCTAATAATGTGCGTCACAAATTTGAAAAAATGCTGTAGAGTATTATTAGAGAAAGTCACTTCTTCTAATTATGAAAGGCTATTCAAAATCTCATATCGTATTTATGTTCCACCGGATTGTATTGATTTTCTTTGTTCTTCTTTGTCAACTTATATTAATTGGTCATTCATTTGAGAAACTCAAATAAATTAGTCCCACTTTTACAATTTGAATGCCACTTCAACGTACGGAGACATCATCATGAGTCTAGAGTAAAATTCCAAAATAATCAACAAATTGAGCAAGCACCATTCTGTCTTTATTAATTCAAGAACAAAGTACATTATTCTTGGTAGAAGAAATTATCAATGCTGAGGTAATTCTCTTATTCTCCGTTTACAACAAAAGCCATGTGGCAAGAAAAAGAATTAAAAAGAACAGGAAAAGAACGATTGAAGATAGTAAGGTCCACTAAAAGCAATCCATTAGTTATTCTTGTAGCAGACCTTTCTGACCGAACCAGAGTTTCCGGTGAGCACGCCGATCCGACCCATTTTCACCATGGACTCACCGAAATCCTTAAAGAAGGTAGAACCCTTTTTGGCGGCCTGAAGGACATAGGCCTTGCTCTTGCTATCATCAAGAAGAGCGGCATCCGAAGTGAAAAGAACTCTTCTCTTGGCTACTAGCACGAAGTAATTCTCATCGAAGGTTCTAACACTGCCAGGATCCATCTCAACAAGAGTTGTCCGGTCATTTGGCTTACACTTCAACTTCAGCTTCTTCACATAGTTTGGGTCTATTGACGGGTCAGTATCACCCTTTCCAGTGAAGTTGTAGATACGGTTGTTGAAGGATGAGCATTGTGAAGTCCCAAGTGTGTGTCCACCTAATTAAAAACAAAAACAAAAACAAAAACAAACAAAAACAAAACATTTAAGTATGTAAGCATGGCCCGGCCACGGTCCTAATTATGTGGCAAAAATATAACACGTCAATGTTAATTAACAATGAAAGGTGAAAGATATTGAATATTCACCAGATAGAACTACAAGATCCTTAACGCTTAGTCCCTTAGCTTGAAACCCTGCTTTCAATTGGGTAAAGTTAAAAGTAGGTGGTATAAGATTGCCTTGTGTCTCTAAAGCATTCGATATACAACCGTCTCTTCTTCCAGTTTCAACATCGTATGAAGGCCCACCTGTCTGAAAAAAATGGTAAAATCTGTCAATAACTTGTTCTTATAAATTAATTTTGGTTAGGATATGGTATGATAAGACAAGTGAAATATGAGAGATTCCTCACCGCGGCGACCACGTCCCTTGCCACTAGAGCCAAGATGTCTGAGCAAGAAACTACACCTGGGCAAGCCTTTTCTAGTGCAGCTTTCACTCTGTCAATGGTTGTAAACCCACGAAGACTTTCGTTTGGTGGTGCCATCTTCTCGGGAAGGTTAACAGTATCATTTAGAAGAATTGAACCATCACAACCCTACAGGACAAAGGCATCGCGATTCATAACAACTACTGTTGCCTAATAGACCTTAATAATCGTAATATCATTAAAAAAAAAAAAAACATACTCTGACAAAGCAGTCATGGAAATGCATTCTGAGCAAAGGACCGGAAAGCGAAGGGGCCACAGACATGACTTGGCTCATAACTTCCTTAACAATGTTTTCTGCGTTAGGGCAGGTCTTCTCATAAAACCCGACTTTCAGTTGTGCATTAGTAGCGTTAATGATGACAAGCATGAGCATCGCATGGATGAGAAAAGGTGAGAATAGCTTGGAAGAAGCCATTCCTCTTGGCTTTGATGATGAAAGAGAAAGCCAAGACCGTTATGGTTAGCGCTTTGGGATTGATCAACGGGATAACATATATATATACTTCTTTGGGAGTGGCTTCTCTCCATTAACTAATCCTGTCCACAGTCTGTCGTTAATAGGAAATTAATTATCATACTACTATTGGCTTTAAGGGGGACGTGCAAGGGAGATTGTGGTACGCAACTAGCTAGCAAAGTTTTTTATGTTTCATATATGAATCGATCAAAGCGATGTGATACTTTCTCATATGTAGGATATTTGACTCAGCTCTTGTGAAAAGAAAGAATTCATAATATAGATAATTTTAATCTTGAGTAGATTAATCAAATTCAAACTAGAATCAGTTAAGATAACTTATTGAACTTTTTGATTCTACACATAATGCACTAGAAAATAGTAGTTTTAGCATTAGAAACAAGGGTTTGATTGACTTGAATTGATATTTCATTGGTGCTTTCACTCCAACTAGCATATATTAATGAAAATAGTACATGATAGATTCATTACAGCAGAATGAGAGAGAGGTGATATTTTATTGAATAATGTATGTAAGTTAGAGTTGTGTGTCATCTTTTAGCGTTAGACTTCTCAAAGCACTTCGACCAACCACATGGTTGAAGGAATATAATTACAAGTACCACCGGTACCCCCTGTCTCCTGACCAGGTGGGCTTAAGTGGAGGAAGTTTCATCGAGATAGGATGGTATTGTCCTGTCAAGCAAGGCCTAACTTGATCGAGGCTAAAAATCAATGCAGCTTCCAAAATGCTAGTGATAATTGTGAAATCTAGCAAGTAGGCAGTGCATTTCATGTAGTAAAATTTCAATTTGGCAAATTGCTTGATTTTGCATATTGTTATCAATTTCTAATTTCAAAATTGAAGGTTTACACAAGTGGATCTTATTTTTTGCAGCTCAAGAGTTTTTTTATGAACATAATGGCAAATGCCGCATGATAATTGCTCCGTCAAGTCCATAAGTTAGAAGAACCAACATATTACATGATTCTGTTGGAGAAACGGCTTGAAGACTTAAAAGTATTGTCAATTTCGGGCATTTTCATAAAATATTGATCAAGGGTGCATGCATATATATTTGCACCATTAAGCTTCGGTACACAAAATTTTGTCAAAAAAAATCCAACAAACCAATTGAGATTTGTCCTCAAGTAAGTTGAGATTTGAGTCTGGGAAAGAGGTCCTCGTCCGTATTTGAGACAGTGTAGGGGTTTCATCTTCAACATCTCGCTTGTTCATATTTTCTTTATTTTCCATCTATCTACCTACTAAGAGGATGAACCTCTTACATAATTGCATAAAAAGGAAAGGATATAAGTGGCATTAGTCTTTGGTCAACAAATAACCGAGTTGATTCATTGGCAGTCAAGGATCATAATTTGAAGTAACAGATAATCATTTGATATAGAACATATATTTTAAGCCAGCTTGGCATTAAGATTGCTCGGGTATGCTTGATTGGCTTTTATCACCTCAACGGTTCCTGGTTTGGTCATTAAAAGACGACTCATCGTACGAAATGCCAACCTAAGAATATATAATTTGATTTGATTGAAAAATCATGGATGGAATGTCGTCCAAAAATGCATATCTAAAACATGGATGGAAAAGAGGTAGTTGACCTTGTTCGTCGTAACATGGGTTGATCTATGTCTTGTTTAAAATATGATTTTAAAATTAAGAATTAGTGAGGCATGGTGCGGAGATGGTTATGTAGATTTGTAGTCAACTTGCTCTTAAGAGATGTTAGATTCTTTTCAATAAAGAGATATTTTATATTCATTTATTATCTTTTTCTTTTTACAATCTTCTTTTAATTTCACATACTTCCGTCTTTCGAGATCAGGAAAAAAAAGAGTTTTAGATGTTCAAAACATAAATACGTTTTTTTCATTTTTTATATTTTGGGCGTGGGCGGTGGTAAGCGCATGCACTCGGCACATTCCGCGGACAATTATTGCGATTGCGTGACAGCAATATTCCAACCTTGATCAAAGAGACAGATGATATCAGTTGTCAAGGTTAGAAGCATACATGTTGGTTATAAAGATCAACAAAAATATATATGTATTTTGTTGGACGATAATTATTTGAATTTTTATTGGACACACAATGTCCAGTATGAATTGAGGGGAGGTTTAGGTCAGTTTATGAGTCCAGATAAATTTTTTTTTCGAGGAGTGTAATTGTAAAAATAATGAATTCAACATTATGAAATACAAGAATTTAGTAAAAATAGATAATAGCAAAATAATTTTTGATACCATTTAGAGGGTTGTTCGAATTAAAGAAGTGCAATCACTGTCTACATCCCCTCTAATTGTCTCAAGGAAAATCAGTAATAGATGTTGATAATACACTTAAATCACAAAATAAGAAATTAATAACATAAATATCAATATTAATAAATAATGGCATTAGATGATTTTAAAATTAAAAAAATATGTGCAAACCATTTAGACGAAACTTTCTCAATGGTAAATTTATTTTTCTGCAAAGTCGTAATGAAGTTTCAGTCGTAATATTTTTTTTATAGACTAACTAATATAACAAAGTCATTAGGTCATATAATTAATCTAATTCGAGCTCGGTCAGCCATTTGGGAAATAAAACTCTTACAATATATATTCTTTTTATTCATAAAAATAGAATTGAAATTTTACTTAAATGGAAAAAATATTTAGTTATCTTAAACACATTATATTAGTTTGAATAGATATATTTTACTCTATATCATGGCTATAATGCACCGCCCTCTTTCATTAGTTTTCAAGATGAGAAATTAGAAATTAAATCGATAATATAAGAAAATAATACAAGAAAAGTAAATACAATAAAAGATATTTTTTTCGATGTTGGGAAGTGTCACTTAACTGACCCTCTCTTGTATGGGGTAAATGGACGACGACGGTTAGATTAATTGACCGAGAACCGTTGTTACCAATCATTCATTATTTTCTTCAAAATGATTTATGTGAACATCTATTAAATAATTAGTAAACACGAGTTAACCTAGACTAAAAAATGCGGGTTATCCTAGACGGTACTGAGTATTTTTGCCTAAATAGCAGAAGCAGAGTTGCAATAGAAAAATAAGTGTCAGGAGCTTTCGGTTTCCTCATTGCAATGTTGAAGGAATGGTGATCCTAGCAGCAACGCTTTGTTTCGTAGGCAACTGATCTAGAATGGCAAGCCATGACATTAATGAGTATCAAGCAACTCGGCATGTGAACCTAATGACCTTATCCCACGGAACAGACGATTTGCGTGGTGTAAGGTCTTCCCAGGCTGAGCTTACAGAAAATTGCAAGAGTGATCCCATGAGAATTTAAGTTCATCAAGCACTCGTCCGTCACAGTTATTGCCAAGCCAAACCATTTCAAGATTAAGGGCTGTAAAGTTTGAAAGCAAAGTAAAGGAAACAGGGAAGTAAATACATAGAACATTCAACCAATCCAATCAAGACCTAGATTCGTAAGCTCACCTAATTCTAGTCTAGTTCTAGTTTTTAGTCTTAATGCAAACAATGAAGAGTATGACGCTATCCTAGAGTTCTAAATGCACTCATCCTACCTTTTGATGCAACAAAGATAAAGATGCTAGCCTACTCTATGTGTAGGTCAATTAACATTAAGGAACCAAGTTAATGTGCCTACTCTAGTATGGACACCTACTGTGATCGGCTATTTGTTGATACTTTTCATGAATTGTCTCACCTCTCAATACAAGTAAACTGTTAGCCCCTTGATGCTCGGACACGAACATGGCTGCCAGGCGGACCCTCAATGGCATGGCAGCTAGAGAAAGGATCGAGGGAAGACTGCCAAACGATCAGTTGGAACAAAAGGGCGAGATGCCAAGCTATATATAGGGCGAGTTGTCAAGCTATGCGGGAAGGGATGAGCTGGAATTCCTATCCAACCGCAAGGCTCGGTCAAGGGCGAATTGGAAGCCTTATCCTCCCACAAGACTCGGTCAAGGATGACTTGGAAGCCTTATCCTCCCACAAGACTCGGTCAAGGACGACTTGGAAGCCTTATCCTACCGAGAGACTTGCTCCCGGGTGAGCAAGTCGGAGGGCAAGCTGGCAGGCAACGGGCGCACGGCTGCTCCCGAAGACTCGCTAGGGAAGTCGCTCACGGTCGAGCGATGCTAATGTTCCATGCAACTGATCCAAGGCAAGGGCGCGGTGCCCATGACCGAATTGAGTGTGGGTGGCACTCAGTCAGGCCCGATATACTCCGGTCGTGGAACGATGGAGTCTCGGTCAAGGTGCTGACCGAGGACTGTGCTGGCAGTCGATCTTATCCCTAAGAACAAGGGATAAGGGTGGTTATGGAAGCTGAGGTGTTCCCTAGAAACTAGGGATGAGGATTCCCCACCTGCAAGTATAAATAGCCCCCGGGTCTCAAGGTCGAGGGGAGCAACTGGAGAGAGTTAAGAGGAAACACTCCTTCACAGAAGGTCGAGCAAAGGAAGGTCGGCAGTATTGTGACCAGTTCCCCGAAGCCAAGTGTGAACTCCTGGAGCGAAGTTCACCCGTCCAAGTGAGGAGTGCAAGTGCCGGAGTACGAGGCATATACTTGGACGTGATTGTGCAAGGTCGTGTAAGGGTTTTGTGTGTTCTTGTAATTCGTGTTTGTGAATACAAGTGAGATTTCCCTTACCTTGCATTGTTCGATCTTGATCCTTGATTGCTAAACCTCGCCAAGCTATTTCGCTGTGCGTGTTTGGGTTGGCTGAGAGTGTACGGGACACTGCTCAGCACCATCGCAGGAACGGAAAATTTTGGGTGAGTTCCGACCCCTGTGACAGCTGGCATCAGAGCCGCGTTCAAGCGGTGTGCGAGGATTGGAATAGCAAGTGACCGGTGACTTGTGGATGTCCCGGATAGATGCACTAAGAGATCGAATCACGGCTTTGGAAACGTCCCTCGGCAACATGTCTGGAGCCAACGGAACTGTGGCTGATGTTCTGGCAGCGCTAGTTCCAGATGTTGTTCGGTTGAAGGAGGAGGTGAGCGTCCTTCGACGTGCGCTGGCTGCTGGAGTAGCCGAAGCAGAGGGATCTTGGGCGAAGGTAAAGATACCTGAACCCAAAGCCTTTACAGGCACTAGGAGTTCCAAGGAACTCGAAAATTTCTTGTGGGACATCGAGCATTACTTCGAGGCAGGGAAAGTTCCAGTAGGGGAACAAGTCTCGATGGCAGTCATGTATTTGGCGGGCGATGCAAAACTCTGGTGGCGAACCCGTGAGTAGGACGCTGCGACCGGCGAGCAGCCACGCATCAGAGATTGGCCAACGCTGAAGAAGGAACTCAAGGAGCAGTTCCTTCCCACAAATACCTCGTGGGCTGCTCGGGATGCATTGTGCAACCTCAGGCAGACGGGTACGGTACGTGACTATGTTAAGGAATTTAGTTCCTTATTGCTTGACGTCACAGAGATGTCCGAGTTGGACAAGCTGTTCAACTTTATGCAGGGTCTTCAATCGTGGGCTCAACTTGAGCTACGAAGGCAAGGAGTCCAAGACCTCCAGACCGCGATGGCAAAGGCGGATGCGTTGATTGACATCCGTGTATCAAAGAGCGACCCGAAGGGGAAACAGGCCGAGAAGTCGAAGGACAAGGCGGCCAAGCTTAGCAAGGGTGCGGGCAAAGCCGAGAAAGGGAAGTCATCCAAGGGAGACAAGGGAAAGGGGAAGGCGACGGAAGGTTCGTCCCTTAAGGACCCCAAGACCCACCCGGGGTGCTTCATTTGCAACAGCCCCCATCGTGCTCGAGATTGCCCGAAGAGGGAGAAGCTGTCGGCCTTGGTGAATAGGACCGACTCCGACTCTGATGACGAGCAAACGAGAGTGGCACCTCTCCAAATTCTTGGTGCCATCCGATCGGGAAGGAAGGCACAGGAGCAAGGACTGATGTATATACCGATGACCCTGAACACCAAGGAAGTGGCGGCAATGGTGGATACTGGCGCAACGCACAACTTCGTGTCGGATCGTGTTGTGCAAGCTTATGGATTGCGGATCCAAAAGCAAGCCAGCCGCATCAAAGCTGTCAACTCCCAAAGTAGGCCGGTACTTGGGATGGCCAAAGGCGTGCCGGTCCAGATTGGTGATTGGTCAGGGGCCATTGACGTCATGATCATCCCCATGGACGATTTTGACATAATACTCGGTAACAACTTTCTCATGAAAGCTTGTATTTCAGTCATGCCACATGTGTCTGGTTTGTTCATCTCAGACCCGAAGAAGCCTAGCTTTGTTCGGGGATTCAAGGGCCTTAACCATGCGGAGGACATTAGGACCGAAAGGGTCTCGGCTATGCAAATAGCCAAAGGCTGGAAGAGGGGCCAGCCAACTTACCTTGCAACGATCCATGAGTCAGAGCCCGAACTGGGCACGAACGCGGACGTTCCTGACGTGGTACAAGGAATTCTAGGCGACTTTTGTGACGTTATGCCCGAGGAGTTGCCCAAGGGCTTACCGCCAAGGCGGGCGGTAGATCACAAGATCGCGTTGATTCCGGGGACAAGGCCACCAGCTAAAGCTCCTTATCGGATGTCGCCTAAAGAACTGGAGGAGTTACGGAAACAACTCCAGGACTTGCTGGAATCGGGGAAAGTTCAACCTTCCAAGGCGCCCTTTGGAGCGCCAGTGCTGTTCCAGGAGAAGCAAGACGGCACGTTGCGGTTGTGCGTGGACTACCGTGGGTTGAACAAGATCACCGTGAAGAACAAGTATCCCGTGCCATTGATTGCAGACTTGTTCGATCGGCTCAGTGGAGCCGAATTCTTCACCAAGTTGGACCTGAGATCGGGATATTGGCAAGTTCGCATAGCGGAGGGCGACACGCCAAAAACGACAATGGTGACTCGGTATGGGTCATACGAGTTTAAGGTTATGCCGTTTGGCTTAACCAATGCACCAGCCACATTTTGCAATCTCATGAATGATGTGTTTTATGATGTTATAGACAAGTTTGTGGTTGTGTATCTCGATGACATTGTCATCTATAGCCGGTCTCTAGAGGACCATCTTGGGCATTTACGTTTTGTGTTCCAGCGGCTAAGGGAACACCGGTTATACGTAAAGAAGGAGAAGTGCGAGTTCTGCACCAAGGAAATCAACTTCCTTGGACACGTGATTGGCGGGGGCACGGTGAAGATGGATCCCCGAAAGGTGCAAGCCATTAGGGAGTGGATGGCTCCCACCAAGGTGGGTGAACTGCTGAGTTTCCTCGGGTTGGCAAACTACTACCGCAAGTTCATCAAGGGATACTCGAAGCTGGTATCCCCGCTCACCGATCTACTACAGAAGGGCAAATCGTGGACTTGGGATGTGGCGTGTGCGGACGCCTTCGAGAAGATCAAGTCCCGGATTGTGGCCGAACCTGTGCTGAAGCTTCCGAACTTCGATAGGCCGTTCGAAGTCCATACGGATGCCTCGGATCGTGCTGCAGGCGGAGTGTTGGTGTAAGAGGGGCACCCGATAGCGTTCGAGAGTTGGAAGTTGAAGCCGGCTGAACAACGCTACTCCGCGCACGAGAAGGAAATGTTGGCGGTTGTGCATTGCCTACGGGCATGGCGGGTATACTTACTTGGCACTTCTTTTGTGATCAAAACGGATAATGTTGCAAACACTTTCTTTAAGACGTAGAAGATGTCCCCAAGGTAGGCCCGATGGCAAGAGTTCCTGGCCGAGTATGACTTCGAGTGGGAGCATAGGCCGAGGCGCCACAACCAAGTTGCCGACGCTTTGAGCAGGAAGGCAGTAGAGACAATCGCTGCGCTAACCCAATTGGAGTCCACCTTCGTAAGCAAACTGAAGGATCAGGCGAAGGAGGACCGGGTATAACAAAAGTTGGTTGCGCAAGTTCAAGATGGTACCATGCGGAGGTACTGGCTTGAGGATGGCTTGCTATACGCGAAGGGTGGTCGCGTATTCGTCCCCGGCGGAGGGCTAAGGACGCAGCTGTTGCGCGAACATCATGACGCGCAATGGGCTGGGCATCCCGGACGGGAAAGGATGCTGGCGCTGTTGGCACGCTCCTACTTCTGGCCGAAGATGGAGAATGACGTTGAGCTATACGTCAAGACTTGCCTTGTTTGTCAACAAGACAAGGCGGAACGGCGCATTGAGGCGGGCTTGTTGTAGCCTTTGCCTATTCCAGAGAAACCTTGGGTATCGGTTTCTATGAACTTCATCAGTGGCTTCCTTGAGGTTAAGGGTTTTGATGGAGTTATGGTTGTGGTAGATAGGTTCTCGAAGTATGGGATCTTCAGGCCTACCCCAAAGAATTGCTCTGCGAAAACGGCGGCAGAAGAGTTCTACCGCCACTTGGTCAAGCTGTTTGGGATCCCGACGGACATTGTGAGTGATCGAGACGCACGGTTCACGGGGAGGTTTTGGACCCATCTCTTCAATATGATGGGGACAGAACTAAAGTTCTCAACGGCGAACCACCCGCAGACGAACGGCCAAACGGAGAGGATGAACCAACTGCTGGAAGAGTACCTACGACACTATGTCACGGCCAGTCAACGGAATTGGCTGGAACTATTGGACACGGCGCAGTTTTGTTACAACTTGCACCGTTCCTCAGCCACTGGGTTCAGTCCGTTTGAGCTCGCTTTGGGCTATCAACCATTGACCCCTTCCGAAGTGGCCCTACAAAAGAAGGAAGGGCCATGTCCTGCTGCATACCGTTTTGCCTGGAATAAGCAGGAAATGCTCGAGGAAGCACAGGACAGCCTTGCCAAAGCTGTCCACCGCATGAAGAAGTATGCGGATCAGGGGCGTCGACCGCTAGAATTTCAGGTCGGTGACAAGGTCATGCTGAAATTGACGCCCCAAATTTGGAAGAAAGTGACGAGCAAGAGATGGCACAAGGGCCTCATTTAGCGGTATGATGGGCCATTCGAGGTGGTGAAGCGAGTTGGAGCAGTGGCTTATCGCTTAGCACTACCCGAGAGGATGAAGATTCATCCGACTTTCCATGTCAGCTTCCTAAAGCCCTACCATGAGGATGCGGATGCGGACCGCGTTAGGGCAAGACGTGCTCCATAGAATGTGCGCACGGAATTGGAAAGGGAGGTTGACCGCGTGCTGGACCGACGGGTGTTGGGATACAGCAAGAAGAACCGGAGAACGGAGTACCTGGTTCTATGGAAAGGGTTGCCAATGTCGGAAGCGAGTTGGGAAAATGAGGCAACACTCTGGCAGTTCGAGGACAAGATCCAGGAGTACCTCCACTCTATTCCGACGAGGGCGTCGGCTTCCTCAAGTGGGGGAGGTTTGTTAGCCCCTTGATGCTCGGACACGAACATGGCTGCCAGGCGGACCCTCAATGGCATGGCAGCTAGAGAAAGGATCGAGGGAAGACTACCAAACGATCAGTTGGAACAAAAGGGCGAGATGCCAAGCTATATATAGGGCGAGTTGTCAAGCTATGCGGGAAGGGATGAGCTGGAATTCCTATCCAACCGCAAGGCTCGGTCAAGGGCAACTTGGAAGCCTTATCCTCCCGCAAGACTCGGTCAAGGATGACTTGGAAGCCTTATCCTCCCACAAGACTCGGTCAAGGACGACTTGGAAGCCTTATCCTACCGAGAGACTTGCTCCCGGGTGAGCAAGTCGGAGGGCAAGCTGGCAGGCAACGGGCGCACGGCTGCTCCCGAAGACTCGCTAGGGAAGTCGCTCACGGTCGAGCGACGCTAATGTTCCATGCAACTGATCCAAGGCAAGGGCGCGGTGCCCATGACCGAATTGAGTGCGGGTGGCACTCAGTCAGGCCCGATATACTCCGGTCGTGGAACGATGGAGTCTCGGTCAAGGTGCTGACCGAGGACTGTGCTGGCAGCTGATCTTATCCCTAAGAACAAGGGATAAGGGTGGTTATGGAAGCTGAGGTGTTCCCTAGAAACTAGGGATGAGGATTCCCCACCTGCAAGTATAAATAGCCCCCGGGTCTCAAGGTCGAGGGGAGCAACTGGAGAGAGTTAAGAGGAAACACTCCTTCACAGAAGGTCGAGCAAAGGAAGGTCGGCAGTATTGTGACCAGTTCCCCGAAGCCAAGGGTGAACTTCTGAGCGAAGTTCACCAGTGCAAGTGAGGAGTGCAAGTGCCGGAGTACGAGGCATATACTTGGACGTGATTGTGCAAGGTCGTGTAAGGGTTTTGTGTGTTCTTGTAATTCGTGTTTGTGAATACAAGTGAGATTTCCCTTACCTTGCATTGTTCGATCTTGATCCTTGATTGCTAAACCTCGCCAAGCTATTTCGCTGTGCATGTTTGGGTTGGCTGAGAGTGTACGGGACACTGCTCAGCACCATCGCAGGAACGGAAAAATTTGGGTGAGTTCCGACTCCTGTGACATAAACCATGGTTATGCTAGCTTAGGCATGCAATTGAATTCCAGCCTCTTGTACATTATCTACTCCTAAAACAATCTAATTAGTGGCCAAGCAATGAGAATACAGAGGCAACAGTCATAATATAAGCAAAATGAAATTTCAATTGAATCATAATAAAGTTCAATGCAAACATCAAGACATCAATTTAGGATTCAATGATTCCCCTAGGGAAAAAAAGTTAGTTCTACATAACAGGATAGAGTACATAAATATCCAATGAATAAAATATGATAAGTTTTGCAAGAGAATGAAAAGAAAGCAAATCCAAAGAAGTCGACTTCAAATCTCTTAAATGATTGAGCATGGACCACTTCATTCGCCTACAATCTTCACTTTGCAGTTGTGGCATATCTTCAAGGGTCTTAGATGACTCTACGGTTGAAGAATGAGGGAGTGTTCTGACGTGATCCTTACCGACCCGTGGTGAAACCCAATATCAAATATGATAAGAACGTCACCAACTTGCAATAAGACCCAAATCGAATGTGGAAAAGAACCCCAAGAACTGCAAAGAACAAGTTTGAAAATAATGAACTTTGACCCGTTACCTAACGAGGCAAGAACCAAAGTTCAGATCAAGGAGGACGCCACACGAAGAATCCCACGAGCTAGAGAATGAAAGTGATAAGTCCGGTTGTAGAACGCCACAAGATAACTTGATAAGTTCTAAGTCTTCTCAAGAACCAAGAAGAGCAATATGTATTTTTCCCTAGAATGTATCTCCAAAATTCGTCCAAAGCTGAATACCTCAAGGGGGTATTTATAGTGTTACATCAAAAGGGGAAATCAAATATCCAAAATATATCCTAGAGAAGGATATCCTAAAATAGTACAATATATTCTATGATATTATATTCTAAAGATATTCTAGGATATATCCAGATATTTAAATAATATCCTAGAATATTTATATAAATCTTTCCTAATTTGAAAGTTTCCTTAAATAATTATAGCTGTCAGCAAGCTTCTAGAATTTCTATTGGGCTTGAACTTCTATTGGGCTTGAATCAAATTGACATGGTTCTGCAGCTCACAAGAATGTCCTTCAATGGGCTCTGATGTATGCTTTTCTGCCATAAGCTCTTGAACCAACCCATTGAGTGCCTCCTTGAACTTCTTAGCTCGTGCCCTCGTAATTGGCCCAATTGGAACTTGCATAGGATCCGTGGAGGTTGGTCTAAGTTCTGCATCATTCTCCCCCTCTTTTAAAGGATTTGTCCTCAAATCGTTACCTGCATCAAATGGGGATAGATCAGAAACGTTAAATGTGGCACTAACTCCATACTCACCTGGTAAGTCCAGCTTGTAGGCATTATTATTTATACGCTCCAACACTTGAAATGGCCCTTCACCCCTTGGATGTAGTTTAGAACGCCTTTTCTCAGGGAAGCGTTCCTTTCTCATGTGTAACCACACCCAGTCGCCTGGCTCAAACACTACTTGCTTGCGACCCTTATTGGCTTGTTTTGCATATTGCGTAGTCCGCCTTTCTATGTTGAGTCGTGCCTTCTCATGTATTTGTCTCACAAAGTCCGCCTTCTTTTTGCCATCTAAATTAGCTTGTTCACTCAAAGGCAGAGAAGATAAGTCTAATGGAGTCAATGGGTTAAAACCATAAACAATCTCAAAAGGTGAAAGCTTAGTTGCAGAATGAACACTTCTATTGTAAGCAAATTCAACATGGGGTAAACAATCTTCCCATGTTTTCAAATTCCTTTTAATGATAGCACGCAATAAAGTAGATAATGTCCTATTCACAGCTTCAGTTTGACCATCAGTTTGTGGGTGGCACGTTGTAGAATATAGTAACTTTGTCCCTAACTTCCCCCATAATGTCTTCCAAAAGTAACTTAGAAATCGCGCATCCCTGTCTGAGACAATGCTTCTAGGAATGCCATGCAATCTAACAACTTCCTTGAAAAACAAATCAGCTATATTGGATGCATCATCTGTCTTATGACATGCAATAAAGTGCGCCATCTTAGAAAACCTATCAACAACCACGAATATCGAATCTCTCCCCCTCTTAGTCCTAGGCAACCCCAAAACAAAATCCATAGAGATGTCAACCCAAGGTTCATAAGGAATAGGAAGAGGTGTATATAATCCATGTGGTTGCAGCCTAGACTTTGCTTGTTTACATGTAATGCACTTGTCACAGATTCTTTCAACATCCCGTTTCATGTGTGGCCAAAAGAAATGATCATGTAACACGTCAAATGTCTTAGCTACTCCAAAATGACCCATCAGACCACCACCATGTGCTTCCCTAACCAGCAACTCACGCAAAGAAGACTGAGGAATGCAAAGTTTGCCTTCTCTAAATAAAAACTCATCATGCAAGTAGTATTTATCATAAGCACCTTTCCCACACTCCTTAATCACTTCACCAAAATCAAAATCTGATGCATACAATTCCTTAATGCTCTCAAATCCAAGCAACTTAGCATCTAGAATAGCAAGTATAGCATACCTGCGAGAGAGTGCATCAGCAACTATATTCTCCTCACCTTGCTTATATTTGATCACATACGGGAATGTCTCAATGAATTCTACCCACTTGGCATGGCGTCTGTTCAACTTGTGTTGACCCTTCAAATGCTTCAGAGATTCATGATCTGTATGAATTACAAATTCCTTTGGCCAAAGGTAATGCTGCCAAGTTCGTAATGTTCTAACCAAGGCATACAATTCCTTGTCATAAGTGGGATAGTTGAGGGATGCCCCACTTAGCTTTTCACTGAAGTATGCAATTGGTCTTCCTCCCTGCATCAACACACCTCCAATGCCTATACCTGAAGCATCACACTCAATTTCAAATGTTTTAGAGAAATCGGGTAAAGCAAGCAAAGGAGCATTCATCAACTTATCCTTGATCAATTTAAATGCCTTGTCTTGCTCCTGTTCCCACTTAAAAGGAGCATTCTTCTTGATTACCTCAGTTAAAGGTGCAGTAAGGGTACTAAAATTCTGAACAAAGTGCCGATAAAAACTAGCCAAACCATAGAAACTTCTTACTTGTGCTATGGTTGAGGGTGTTGGCCAATCTTGGATAGCCTTCACCTTTCCCTCATCAACTTGTATACCTTGAGCACTCACGACAAATCCAAGAAATACAAGCTTGTCCGTGCAAAAAGTACACTTTTTAAGATTAGCGAACAACTTTTCTTTTCTTAAAACATCTAAAACAAGATTCAAGTGCTCAATATGGTCATCCAAGCTCTTGCTATAAATCAGAATATCATCGAAGTAGACAACTACAAAATGACCAATGTAAGCACGCAAAACATGGTTCATAAGCCTCATGAAGGTACTTGGTGCATTAGTTAACCCAAATGGCATAACTAACCATTCATATAAACCATATTTTGTTTTGAATGCAGTTTTCCACTCATCTCCTTCTTTCATTCTGATTTGATGATATCCACTCTTAAGGTCAATCTTACTAAAAATACAAGACCCATGCAATTCATCTAGCATATCATCTAATCTAGGGATGGGATGACGATATTTTACCGTAATGTTGTTGATGGCTCGGCAATCAACACACATCCTCCAAGTCCCATCCTTCTTAGGCACTAGTAAGACAGGAACTGCACATGGACTCATGCTCTCACGAACGTAACCTTTCTCCAGTAACTCACCCACTTGTCGTTGTAGTTCCTTGGTCTCCTCAGGGTTACTCCTATAGGCAGGTCGGTTTGGGATTGCTGCACCAGGTACGAGGTCAATTTGATGCTCAATTCCCCGAATTGGAGGTAAGCCATGAGGTAACTCTTCGGGAAACACATCCTCGAACTCCTGCAAAAGTGAAGTAACATTGCTCGGCAAAGGGCCAGCTAGATCATTAGTATTAAAAAGAACCTCCTTGTACATGAGTACTATAAGAGGTTGGAAAGAACATGATGCTCTCTTGATCTCATTTTTCTTTGCCATAACACTGAATTTTTCCTCTCTTGCTCTCATGATGGCTGAAACTTGCTCTGTCTCTCTTTCTTTTTCTCTCCTCTCGGTTTCTTTTTCCTCAGTTTCTTTTCTCTCAACTTCTGCCTTTTGTTTTGCTTTCTTTTCATTGGCTTTTTTTAACTTCAGTTGATCTTCAAGAATTTCCTTTGGAGTTAATGGCATAAGAGATATGGGCAGTTTCTTGAATACAAAAGAATATCTATTGGTGACGCCATCATGTGTAACCCTTCTATCAAACTGCCATGGCCTTCCTAACAGAATATGACATGCTTGCATAGGAACAACATCACAAAGCACCTTATCCTCATACTTGCCAAGTGAAAAAGGCACTAGTACTTGCCTTGTTACCTTGATGTTGCCGCTATCATTCAGCCATTGAAGTCGGTACGGCCGTGGATGTTTCAAGGTGGGCAGTGCCAATTTCTCCACCAACTCTGTGCTGGCCACATTGGTGCAACTCCCACCATCAATTATGACACTGCAAACTTTCTTGTTGACAAAGCACTGGGTATGGAACAAGTTCTCCCTTTGGTTGTTTTCTTCTTCCTTAGCCAGCAAATTGAGAGCTCGCTTCACCACCAATGATTCTCCTTCAACAGCATATTCCCCATCGTCAACATCTTCCAAAGATGGCATGTCGGATTTAGCATCTTCTTCATCTTCTGACTCCAGCTCTCCTTGGGCATTTATAACCATCACCCTCCTATTTGGGCATTGGCTAGCTATGTGTCCCCTGCCCTGACATTTGAAACACTTCACATCACGATCCCGAGTAGTGGAAGTGTCAGAATTACCTTGATGATCACGACTGGCAGTCCGAGATTTAGGCTCAAACTTTGGCCTTTGAGATGTAGAGGTTTCTGGTTTGACCTCCCTGTTTGAAGAGTTCGACTTCCAAGGAATATTCCTCGGGTTGGGAGCAGCTCTAGTTCCACTTCCCCTCTTGAGCTGTTGCTCCACTTTGATCGCCATGTGCACCATGTCTTCCAATTCCACATAGTGGTGCATCTCAACTCTATCATAAATCTCACGGTTTAATCCAAACAAAAACCTAGCCATTGTCGCCTCTTGATCTTCCTCCACATTAGCTCGAATCATTACAATTTCCATCTCCTTGTAATAGTCTTCGACACTCCGATTCCCTTGCCTAAGTCCTTGCAGCCTCTTATGCAGCTCCCGATAGTAGTAACTTGGGACAAATCGCTTTCGCATCACTGCCTTCATCTCTTCCCATGTTTCTACTGAGTGTTCTCTATTCCATCTCCTGCTTAAGACAAGCTGATCCCACCATGTTATAGCATAATCCGAGAACTCTATGACAGCAAGCTTTACCTTCTTTGCCTCAGAGTAGTTGTGGCAATCAAAAATAAACTCCATCTTTTTCTCCCATTTGAGGTATGCCTCTGGGTCAGATCTGCCCTGGAATGATGGAATCTTCATCTTAATGCTGCCCAAATTGTTGTCCTCTCTACTCCAAGCTTCTCTAAATTTGATTTGACGCCCAAACCTTCCCTGGTATTCAGCTTCCTCCTCCAACTCATCATCCTCCCATGAACCTCGCCGGCCTAGCCGCCTGTTGGGGATGTCGCGTGGCAACTCTTGTGGTGTTCTAACTTCTACTCGATCCAGCCTCTCTTGAATGGGCTCCAGTTCGAGTTTCAACATCCGCCTCATCTCCCCTAGCAATGCTTGCATTTGTAAGTTTGGAATGGTTTGTTTTGTAGTCTTTTCAGCCACTCCCCTTTGTTCATGAGCCATATCCAAATGCTGAAAACAATGTTAGTTCAAGTATATAAAGGAAAGGACCTCACCACACTCCCTCACGTGTGTCACTCTAAAGTTGATTCACTCCAGTTCACTCGTGTTTCTCTCAAAATATTCGGCTTTTACCCTCTAATGTGCTCACCACTCTTGCCTTTTTCCACTCGTATTGCTTTCTTCAGTTCTTAATTAGACTCAAGAAACCTAAGCAAGAAATTTGCAGCAATTCAAGAAGGAATCCAACCAAACCAATCACCAAGGATGTTGATTTCCGGAAAGGAAATAAATAGAATGACAATTAAGGGACACAAGGATACCAGGATATTCGAAAAAAAAAATAACTTGACGAATAAGATCTAGAAAACTTTAGAGTTGCCAAAAAAAAGGATGCAATAAGATCTAGAACAACTTTCTCCCTTTTTTTTTGCCTTTTTTTTTCGCTATGTACCTCTTTTTTTTTTTGGCCAACTTCTCTTTGTTTTTTTTTTTTGCTTTGTACCCTTTTTTTTGCTGCAGTTTGTTTGCTTTTGTTCTGCTTTGCAGCCTCTCTTTTTTTTCGACTTTTTCTTCTCTCTCTCTCTCTTTTTTTTTGTTTTTTTTTTTTGCTTTTGCAACAACCAGAATCAGAAATCAAGAAAGATCAAAAGGAAGAAAGAAGAATCTGTAACAAAGAGGAATTCAATCGAATCTAAGATTGATGAAAGAGAATTGAATTCTAAAGAAAGAAAAGGATAATAATAAAAGGATAGATAAAACCTGTCTTAGAACCCAAAGCTCTGATACCAGCTGACGTGATCCTTACCGACCCGTGGTGAAACGCAATATCAAATATGATAAAAACGTCACCAACTTGCAATAAGACCCAAATCGAATGTGGAAAAGAACCCCAAGAACTGCAAAGAACAAGTTTGAAAATAATGAACTTTGACCCGTTACCTAACGAGGCAAGAACCAAAGTTCAGATCAAGGAGTACGCCACACGAAGAATCCCACGAGCTAGAGAATGAAAGTGATAAGTTTGGTTGTAGAACGCCACAAGATAACTTGATAAGTTCTAAGTCTTCTCAAGAACCAAGAAGAGCAATATGTATTTTTCCCTAGAATGTATCTCCAAAATTCGTCCAAAGCTGAATACCTCAAGGGGGTATTTATAGTGTTACATCAAAAGGGGAAATCAAATATCCAAAATATATCCTAGAGAAGGATATCCTAAAATAGTACAATATATTCTATGATATTATATTCTAAAGATATTCTAGGATATATCCAGATATTTAAATAATATCCTAGAATATTTATATAAATCTTTCCTAATTTGAAAGTTTCCTTAAATAATTATAGCTGTCAGCAAGCTTCTAGAATTTCTATTGGGCTTGAACTTCTATTGGGCTTGAATCAAATTGACATGGTTCTGCAGCTCACAAGAATGTCCTTCAATGGGCTCTGATGTATGCTTTTCTGCCATAAGCTCTTGAACCAACCCATTGAGTGCCTCCTTGAACTTCTTAGCTCGTGCCCTCGTAATTGGCCCAATTGGAACTTGCATAGGATCCGTGGAGGTTGGTCTAAGTTCTGCATCATGTTCCATGGTGAAATGTCTGCTCCTTCACGGTGGAATGAAGGAGAATAATCACAGGCATTCCGCTTGGAGGATATAATAAAGTTGAGGCATAGGGAAGCAGTGAAGGGTCAAGTTGAGATGAGGCTCCCGGTAATGCCCATATCCATCATCAAGGAGTTTCTCAACTTGACTGGGCAAGTTGGAGGGAAATAGGGAATGGGGAAAAACATGGAGGAAAGCTTTTTGGACGTCCACGTGGCAAAAGGAGTCAACGTCAACGTGCCAATTCATCAAATAATGGAAAATTTTGGCAAAGTTATTGTAATGACATTATGGAGAAAACTTAACAAACCACATCATAATTTTTTGACATTTCCAAAGTTCATGATATTTCAGGTACTTTCAACAAATCACATGATCTACTAGGCTATTTTCCCAATATATTAATGCTTCAATAACATATTAGCGACCCTGTTGGATTTTGTCAACATGGGGAAATAGAGGGATGAAATTCTAAGATGGAAAGCAATGTTGAGGATTAAATTATAAATAAATAAATAAAATTGTAGTTCTCAAATGTTTGCTTGTGACAAACTCGACTATTAAACAATTACTCTACTATTTTGGCAAAACTCTTACTGTAAAGTTATCACATGCTCTCACAGAAACCATTTTTCCAAAAATAAATACAAATTTCTTATTCAACATATAAGGAATTTCTTATTGTCATACGAGTAATTGGTTTGTCGAAAGACTTTACTAACTTTGTCTATTTTTACGAGATTTCTAACGAATATTCAGTAGCAAATTTGTCAAAAAATTATGAACAACTTGTGAGAGGAATTAGGCAACACAAAATTGCTAGAAGTGACAGAAAAAGATCACTAAAGTACTGCTGAGATAAAATTGTGACATCTTAGTGAGTGTTGCTGAGATAAATTTGTGATGTCTTATTGACAAATATAGTCTTATAGTTGTCGATTAAGCTGCCATAAATACTCAGGTTTGACCAAAATCTGATAATGTGCGTCGCAAATTTGCAAAAATGCTGTAGAGTATTGTTAGAGAAAGTCACTTCTTCCAATTATAAAAGGCTATTCAAAATCTTTTATGATATTGATGTTCCACTTGATTGTATTGATTTTCTTTGTTCTTCTTTGTCAACTTATATTAATTGGTCATTCATTTAAGAAACATAAATAAATTAGTCCCACTTTTACAATTTGATTCCTACCTCAACGTATGGAGACATCATCACGAGTCTAGAGTAAAATTCCACAATAATCATCAAATTGAGCAAGCATTATTTTGTTTTTATTAATTTGAGAACAAAGTACATTATTCTTCGTAGAAGAAATGATCAATGATGAGGTAATTCTCTTATTCTCCATTTACAGCAACAGCCATGTGGCAGGAAAAAGAATTAAAAAAGACAGGCAAAGAACGACTGAACATAGTAGGGTCCACAAAGAACGATTGAAGAAGTATGGTCCACTGAAAATAAACTATTAGTTGTTCTTGTAGCAGACCTTTCTAATTGAACCAGAGTTTGCAGTGAGCACGCCGATCCGACCCATTTTCACCATGGACTCACCGAAATCCTTAAAGAAGGTGGAACCCTTTTTGGTGGCCTGAAGGACATATGCCATGCTCTCGCTATCATCAAGAAGAGCCGCATCCGAAGTGAAAAGAGCTCTTCTCTTGGCTACTAGCACAAAGTAATTCTCATCGAAGGTTCTGACACTGCCAGGATCCATCTCAACAAGAGTTGTCCGGTCATTTGGCTTACACTTCATCTTCAGCTTCTTCACATAGTTTGGGTCAATTGGTGGGTCAGTATCACCTTCTGTAGTGAAGTTGTAGATATGGTTGTTGAAGGATGAGCATTGTGAAGTCCCGAGTGTGTGTCCACCTAATTAAAAAAAAAGGAAAACAAACAAAAACAAAAGATCTGAGTATGGAAGGATGGCCCAGCCATGGTCCTAATTATGTGGCAAAAATATAACACGTCAATGTTAATTAACAATGAAAGGCGAAAGGTAGTGAATATTTACCAGATAGAACTACAGGATCCTTAACACTTAGTCCCTTCGCCTGAAACCCCGCTTTCAATTGGGTAAAGTTAAAAGTAGGTGGTATAAGATTGCCTTGTGTCTCTAAAGCATTCGATATACAACCATCTCTTCTTCCAATTTCAACATCATATGAAGGCCCACCTGTCTAAAAAAAATGGTAAAATCTATCAGTAACTTGTTCATATAAATTAATTTTGGTTAGGAATGGTATGATAATACAAGTGAAATATGAGAGATTCCTCACCGCAGCGACCATGTCCCTTGCCACTAGAGCCAAGATATCTGAGCAAGAAACTACACCTGGGCAAGCTTTCTCTAGTGCAACTTTCACTCTATCAATGGTTGTAAAACCACGAAGACTTTCGTTCGGTGGTGCTATCTTCTCGGGCAGGTTAACAGTATCATTCAGAAGAATTGAACCATCACAACCCTGCAAGAAGAAGGCACTGCGATTCATAACAACTAATGGTTCATAATAGATCTTAATAATTGTGATAACAATATAAACATAACCTAACAAAGCAGTCATGGAAATGCATTCTGAGCAAAGGATTGGAAAGTGAAGGGGCCACATACATGACTTGGCTCATAACTACCTTAACGTTGTTTTCTGCGTTAGGGTAGGTCTTCTCATAATACCCGACTTTCAGTTGGGCATTAGTAGCATTAATGATGACAAGCATGAGCATCGCATGGATGAGAAAAGGTGAGAATAGCTTGGAAGAAGCTATTCTTCTTGGCTTTGATGATGAAAGAGAAGGCCAAGACCGTTATGGTTATTGCTTTGGGATTGATCAATGGCATAACATATATATGCTTCTTTGGGAGTGGCTTCTCTCCATTAACTAATTGTGTCCACAGTTTGTCATTGATAGGAAATTAATTATCATACTACTATTGGCTTTGAGGGGGATGTGCAAGGGAGATTGTGGTACACAACTAGCAAGTAAAGTTTTTTAAGTTTCATATGTGAATTGATCAAAGTGATTTGGTGATACTTTCTTGTATGCAGGATATTGGACTTGACTCTTTTAAATAGAAAGAATTCCTAAATATAGATAATTTTTATCCCAAGTAGATTGATCAAATTCAAACTAGAATTAGTTAAGATGACTGATCGAACTTTTAGGTACTAGACATAATGCACTAGAAAATAGTAGTTTTAGCATTAGAAACAAGGGTTTGACTGACTTGAATTGATATTACATTGATGCTTTCACTCCATTGAGCATATAGTAATGAAAACAATACACGATTGAGTCATTCCATCATAATGAGAGAGAGGTGATATTTCATTGAATAATGTATGTAAGTTAGTCAGAGTTGTGTGTCATCTTTTAGTGTTAGGCTTCTCAAAGCACTCGATCAACCACATGGTTGAAGGCATATAATTACATGTGCCACTAGCAACCCTAGCCCGCTAACTAGGTGGGCTTAAGTGGAGGAAGTTTCATTGAGATAGGACGGCATTGTCTTGTCAATCGAGGCCTGACTTGATCGAGGCTAAACATCAATGCGACTTCCAAAACGCATGTGATAACTGCAAGATTTGACAAGTCCGACAATTCTTTTCATGTAGTAAAATTTCAATTTGGCAAATTCCTTGATTTTGCATATTGTTATCACTTTCTAATTTTAAAATAGAAGGTTTACACAAATGGATCTTATTTTTTGGAACTCAAGAGTTTTTGACAATCAGATGCACAGGATTGATGGAAACATGGTAAATACGGTATGATAATTTCATGGTCTAGTCTATTAGTTGGAAGAACCAACATATTAGATGATTCTACTGCCGAAACGGTTTGAAGACTTAAAAGTATTGTCAATTTCGGGCATTTTCTTTAAATATCGATCAGGGGTGCATACATATATATTTGCACCAATTAGCTTCAGAACGCAAAATTTTGTCACAAAAATCCAACTCACCAATTGAGATTTGTCCTCAAGTAAGTTGAAATTTGCGTGTGGGAAAGAGGCCTTCGTCCTTGTTCGAGACTAAGAAGTAGGGGTTTCATCTTCATCACTACGATTGTTCATTTTTCCTTTATTTTCCATCTATCTATCTATTCGGAGAATAAACCTCTCTTACATAATTGCATAAAAAGGAAAGGATAGGTGACATTATTCTTTGTTCAACAAATGTCCGAGTTGATTCATTGGTAGTCGACTATCATAAGTTGAGGTAACAGATAATCATTCGATATAGAACATATATGTTAAGCCAACTTAGCATTAATATTGCTCAGGTTTGCATGATTCGTATTTGTCACTTAAAACAATTCATTGTTTGGTCATTAAAAAGACAACTCATCCTATGAAAGGCCAACATGAGAATATATAATTTGATTTGATTGAAAAGACCATGGATGGAATGTCACCTAGAAATGCATATACCAAACATGGATAGAAAAGAGGTAGTTGACCTTGCTTATTGTAACATGGGTTGGTCTACATGTTGTTTAAAATATAACTTTAAAATCAAGAATTAGTGAGTAATGGCAAAGACATGGTACTCTAAATTGGTTGTCAACTTAGTGTTAAGAGATTTTAAATTCTTTTAAACAACGAGATTTTCTTGTGTCTATTTATTCTCTTATTTTTACAATCTATTTAAGTTCACATACTTCCCTCGAGATGAAGAAAAAAAAAAGAGTTTACCATGGTGTATAATTAATTTATTTTTAGATGTTCAAAACATAAATCTGCTTTATTATGTTTTTTTTTGGAGGGGTGGGGGTGGTAAGCACGCAATTGGCACGTTCCTTTGACAATTATTGCGATCGCTGACAGCAATATTCCAACCTTGATTAAAGAGAGATGATATCTCATCCGTTTTCAAGGTTTTGTGCATATATGTTGGTTATAAAATCAACAAAAAAATTTTAATTAAATTTTATTTATTGGACAATAATAATTTCAATTTTTATAGGATAAACAATGTTGACGATGAATTTACGGGAGGTGCAGGTCAGTTTTTGAGTCCAGATAATTTTTTTATTAGAGTTATGTAATAGTAAAATAATGAATTCAATTGGTTGAGATAAGATAATTTAGTAAAAACAGATAATATCAAATGAATTTTAGATATCATTTATAGTTGTTTTTGAATCAAGAGCCATCACCGTGTACGTCCCCTCTTATTTGTCTCAAGGAAAATCAGTTGTAGATGTAGATGATACACTTAAATTACAAAATAGGAAATTAATAACATAACTATCAATATTACTGAATAATGGGATTAGTAGATTTCAAAATTAAGAATTATGGGCAAGCCATTTAGAGGAAACTCTCTCAATGATAAAGTTTTTTTTGTGCAATGTCACAATGAAGTTTGAATAGAAATATATATTTTGTATAAATTAATCACTATTCAAAAGTAATTTTATTATAACTAATCTAATTCAAGATCCACTTAAAGGATAGAATTCTCATAATATAATTTTTTTTATTTATAATACTCAAAGCTTGAACCTTACATAAAGGAAAAGATGTCGAAATATTTCAATCAAATGACATTTAGGCTATAATGCACCGTCCTCTTTCATTAGTTTTCAAGATGAGAGAGTAGAAATTAAAAATAACGGAAGATATTATTTTCCATGTTGGGAAGTAGTCACTTTACAGATCCTCCCACGTCTGGGTGAACTGATGACCACGGTCAGATTTGTTGACCGGGAACCTTTGTTACCATTAATCCCTTCATTATTTTCTTCAAAATTATTTATTTGAATATCAATTAAATTAATAATAATAATTATTATTATTAGTAAATACGAGTTGACCTGGAGTAAAAATATATATAAGATATTAATTGAATCGTATTTGATTATTTAATTATTTTTATTAAATTATCTTAATCCTCCTAAATTCTTCCGTTTCTTTTTTATTAAGTTTGCCGCTCTAAATAAATCTCATTGATCCATCCTGCAAGGCACAGTGTCCTGACGGCCACTTGGATTGGCGAATAGGTTTATGAGATTCCAAGTTCAACTCAACATGTGTTTAATTTTTATTTGAAACATACGTAAGTTTTCGGAGAACAATTTGAAACTGGGAAAACTATAGAAGTAATTAATAAAGTTGATAGATTTTTATCTCACGCGTTACGTGTTTCATTTTGGTTATGCTGCTTTCAAAACATGTATCCTCTACGTCTTCTAGGATTTTTATTTATTTTTTAGATTCGAATGTAATTCATTGCACAAAAGACTTTTCCTCCCCGTAAACATCAGTTCCATGTCCAGGAGAATCTTCGCTGCTTTGCTACGATGAATCCTAGTATCTACTCTAGGAATGGAAATTAATTTACATTGAACTGCAACAATGTTGTTGGATGTTCTTAATCATTCTTACATTTCTCTCCACTCATGAAATGCACGTATGTTGTCCGGTGTAGTATAAAAAGTATAGAATCCATGCTTCTGCCTTTACTCATCAAAATGGCTCTTCACAAATCACAATTCTTCTTCTCACGGCCTGGATTTATGAGACATCTGGAAGGTACTCAGTATTTTTGCCTAGATAGCAGAAGTAGCGTTGCAAGAGAAAAATAAGTGTCTGGAGCTTTCAGTTCCCTCGTTGCAATAGTCGTACCTTGTTTGTAGGAACGGTGATCCGAGCTGCAACCCTTTGCTTTGTGGGCAACTAATCTAGCATGGCAAGCCATGAGATGAATGAGTATCAAGCAACTTGGCATGCGAACCAATTGACACTGTGCCACAGAACATATGGTTTTCATGGTCTAAGATCTTCCCAAGCTGAGGATATAGCAAATTGCAAGAGAGTTCCCAGAGAATTTTAGTTCATCAAACACTCATCTGTCACACTCATTGTCAAGCCAAACCATTTCTAGATCATGGGTTTATAAAGTTTGATAGCAAAGTAAAGGAAAGAAGGAAAGACGTAAATACACAGAAAATTGAACCAATTCAATGAAGTCCTAGAGTTCGTACGCTCACCTAATCCTATCTTAGTCCAGTTTCAACTCCTAATGTGAACAATCAAGAGTATGATGCTATCCTAGAGTTCTAAATGCACTTAGCCTACCTCTTGATGCAACAAAGATGAATTCTATGGAAGATGCTAGCCTACTCTATCTATAGGTCGCTTAACATTAAGGAACCAACTTAATGTACCAACTCTAGTATTGACACCTAACGTGGTTGGCTATCTCTGGATACTCATGAATTATCTTATTGGGTAAATTACACAATTTGTACAAAATATTTTACTGATGTAACACTTTAGTACAAAATTTTAAAATATAACTCCATAATATATATTTTTTTAAACATGCTATACTTTAGTACATTTCATCAATTTTTGACCAATGCTATCAATTTTTGATGACTTGGATAGCTTATATTGAGCTCCTTGATGATATAACTTCATATTTAAAATAAGTGGATTGCTACGTGACACAATCACGGGACCCACTGTCTCTTTCTTCCATTTTTTCTCCACTATTCACTTTCTCACTCTCTTAACGTAGATTCAATTAAAAATTTTCTTTTACTGTTTAATAACATCTAATTTTCCTTGACTACCTTTTATTTATTTCTTTCTTTTTTTTACAAAATAATGATAATATAACATAGTAGTATATTAAAGGACAATTGACACATAACTCGATCTCAAGATTGATTTTTACAAAAATTTTATAATAAACAATTACCTAAAAAAAGCTAAAAATTGGTAATAATAGAGTAAAATTAGTATTAAATATTTCCTAATCTCTCTCTCGCATTAAAATTTTGTGACAATTAATTGAATATTCTTACTCTTCTCTTTTGATCTAATTTTAATTCTCTCCCAAATCGTGAAGCCCCCACATAAAAATACAAAGCTCTCTTTCCCCCTCCCTATTTTTCAACAATTTTTTAAATTAAACTTTACTTTTTTTAAGGGATCGAATAGAAGTAGAGTTCCATTTTTTACTCCTCTCAATGAAAATTAAATGAAAAGAGAAGAGTGAGAAAGTTCAATTAATGGTCACAAAATTTTAATGAGAGAAAGAGATCATGAAAATATTTTGTACTAATTTTACTATCTTATTACCAATTTTTATTAGCTTATTTTAAGTTAATTTTTTATTATAATTTTTTTTAAAGATCAATTTTGAGATCACGTTACGTGTCCATTGCCCTTTAATATGCTACTATGTTATATTATCATCATTTTGTAAAAAAAGAAAAATAAATAAATAAAAGGCAGTAAGAGAAAATTAGATATTATTAAATAGTACAAGAAAAATTTTAATTGAATCTATGTTAAGAGATAAAGAGAGAGAGAGAGCGAGAGAAAGAGAGAAAGTGAATAGTGGAAAAGAAAAATGGAAGAAAGAGATGGTGGGTCCCACCATTATATCACGTGGCAATTCACTTATTTTAAACATGAAATCATGTCATCAAAGAGTTTCATGTAAGCTGTCCACATCATCAAAAATTGATGGCGTTAATAAAAAAACTAACGAAATGTATTAAAGTCTAGTATATTTAAAAGAAAATTTATCACGGAGTTACATTTTAAAAATTTTGTACTAAAGTGTTAATTAGTAGAACGTTTTGTACCAACTATGTAAACTAAAGTTATGCTAGCTTAGGCATGCAATTGAATTCCACTCTTATATTCATTACCTACTCCTAGAACAATCTAATTAGTGGCTAAGTAATTAGAATGCATAGGTAACAAGCATAACATAAGCAAACATGAAATATTGATTGAATCATAAGAGGAGTTCAACACAAAAATCAAAACATTAAATTAGGATTTATTGATTCCCCTAGGAAAGAAAATTTGTTCTACATAACGGAATGGAGTACATAAAGATCCAATGAATAAAATATGATAAATTCAGCAAGAGAAGGAAAAGAAAGCAAATCCAATGAAGCGATCTTCAAGTTTCTTGACCGATTGAGCATGGACCACCTGAATCACCTCCAATCTTCACTTCAGAGTTATAGCATGTCTTCAAGGGTCTTGGATAACTAGGTTTAATAGTGAATGGGAATCTCATGGTGGAATGTATGCTCTAGCCCTCAAAAAGTTTTGAATTTATAGGCCAAACTCGCCAAATTGGAGCATATCAAAGTATATCAGAAAAATTCCAATTGTTCGTAGATATAACATGCCTAAAATACTTGGGAGGGAAAATATTCGGCAAAAATGTAAGGAAATCGAAATAAATTTAGATAGGTAAATATGTCGATTGGCAAGGGATGGCCACAGTCTTTAAGTTTCCTATCTTGCTTCTATTTTTTGTGTTCTTTGGTGCTGAAGAATAGGCAAGGTGTGGTCTGTCATGGTAGTTGTGCTGCTAAAATTTGTTGAGGGCCGCAACCTATAGCCACAATTGGGCTTGACAGCTCGCAACAATTCTTCTTCTTTGGACCATAACTTAGACATTTCAACTCTAATTAAAAAGAAACTACCCTTGAGTGTAACTCAACAAGGTGGTAATATTTAAGTATATAGTACAATATATGTCACTTATATTTAATGAGGTAGCATTGTGCCAATTTGTGCAAAATGAGTCTTGTGTGTGCACAACAAACCCACCACACAAGCCAACACAATCTGCATCGCATAATGATGGAAGACATGACTAGCATTCTTAATATCATAGTAATTTTGACTTAATATTTTTCAGAGGGTATTTATACAATTATTATAACATCATATAACATAATAAAAGCATATAAAATAACAAGGATGATTATGAACATTCCTAAACATGAATCACCCCAGCCATAGGATGTCACAAAAATCATCATATTATATCTAAAGTCCATCAGCATGGGTCTACTTCGAGAAGCATATAGCACTTTCAAGTCTTCATCTCCATGGACTCGATCGGGCAATTTTAATGTATGGATCTCCTCGACCACAATAATTCTCCCTAAGCCTAATGCTAATATAGAACTATTCTACATTACATAATGTTGCCAAGAAACCCTAATTAGTAGTTGGGGGAGGAACATCGGGAGGGAGAGAAGAAATACAGCCTAGAGAAAATTTTAGGTAAGGTAGGGGTACGCAAGCTCTATTTAACCAAAATAAAATAAAATATAAATACATTCATTGAACTGGTTCATAACTGCCCTTTCATGCATTCACATAAGCATTAAGAAATTTAAATGATGTTATCAATAACGCAATCTCATCCGAAAAAATATTGTGATCTACAGTTGACATATCAATCAATAAGAAATTATTCTTTTGTTTCACATCATCACGGGTGATACCTAAGAGATAAAAAATATATTTTTAATCAAATTCAAAAATATATGCATATATATATATATGATATACAACAATACACAACACTTAAATATTATAAGATTGAAACCTAACATTATATCACAATATTAATCAGACAATGATTTGAAATTGCAATTAGAATAACACCACAATTCAAAATTACAATAAAAAATAGCTTTGTTACCACTATTGGGAATCGATAACGTAAATTTCAAAAGTTATTCCCAAAACTAGTGATCCTTTTTAAGTAATTTAGAATTCTAATTAGAAGAGATTTATAATATATGCTTAACAAAAATCATGTTCAACTTTTATAATTTTAATTCAGATGTTAATATCATGTCTGAACAGACCCGGATCCACCAATCACAACCTCTTGGAATTGATCCTTTGACTAGGTGCACATATGCACACCCTCCACAATATCCACGCTAGGTCTCATTGTAAAGACTAAGAATAATTCTTACAAATGGTCACAGCACAAATACATATTTTCATTTTCTTTCTCTTGGCTATTTTTCCTTTTGGTCGTCCCTCGGCCACCACTCACTAAGAGGAAGTCGATTGATTTTTCTTTCCGTCATCAACTTATACTCGGCCGAAGGGAATTGATTTATTGATGTTAGTAAATCAAATCACACAAACTAAATCTTTCAATAATTTTATGTGATTTCAGAAAATTTTTCAGATATTAAAAATTTTCCATTTATAATTTATCTTCATAAATATATGGCCAAGATTGTATGTGTAATTAATTATTGATCAAGATCAAAATTTTAAAATCTAATAAAATATTTAATCATATAATATTCTTATCTAATAAGACATTAATTCGTATTAACAAAATTTTAAAACCTAATTCAAAATTTAACACATTTAAATTTTGTTACAAGGAATTGTCTATATTGTGTATAACCCATTGGGCTCCACACCAAGTAAGTAGTGAGCTCAATTCAATTATTTCATTATACCCTTTAATAAGATTAGCCAATTAACTCTTAATCATTTAAACCCATAAGTCAAGATTGACGTCTAGCAACGTATTATGACTACCTGAATTGTGATGATCAATCAAAAGAGCGAACATTCTTCGGTGATTAGTTCCTGTGTAATTAAATCCTTCAGTTATCCAATGTCTTGAATAAATTAGGACATGGATGTGATGTCAAATCTCAATACTTATTCATATACATTACTGTTCTAAAGTATTAGATTCAATCATGAAAAATACCATAAATTCCTTTCCGATTTTCATCTTATTTTGGCTAGAGATTTCCTGAGTCAATACTAAATAGAATACATAAGACATTCTCTCATCTCGTGAAGAGTAACTAATTCCTTATTGATTAGTCATCACCTCCATAAGTCTCTTTCGGTCTAGAATACCCTACACGTGTTTATAAAAGTTATGTTAAGGAATAGACCAAAATCTCAATTTAACAATTACAAGGTGTTATGATAATCTCAAGTCTAAGGACTATTTATTTACACCTACTATCACCTGAGGAATTGTCTATTGACATTTACACAAGTATCCATTAGGTTTTTCTCAAGCAAACCAGTTTAGTGAATTTGTTCTACAACAAGCACCCAGACTTTTATATTAGTGATTCTTCACAAGTAACAATTAGATCAGTTACCCTCTAATATAGAGCGTATAACGAGGATGCTAGCCTCATTGGATCACTGATCCCCAACTCAATGGTCAATAACTAGGAACAATTTTAGAGTAGGACTTTTGAAATTTTAGATCTCACTAGCACGATTTCATTATAACCCCAAAACCATTGTCCTTATTTATAGGTTTTATCAAAATATGCAGCCATGATGAATAAAATGCCTCAATTATATTTCATGAATATAAAATAGCTCCAATTATATCATATGCGATTGGACTTAGTGCACTAATACTACAAGCGGTGAGTCTGAATTTGAGTAACGTAAATTAGTTGAGATAAGATATTGTTTGTATTTTAAGCTTACAAAGGATTGAATTTGCTCAGATCTGCATTGATTGGTATTATCACCAAAACTGTTTTCTTCTTGGTCATTCAAAGACAACTCAGCCTGCGAAAGGAAAACAAGAGAAGACAAGATTAATTTGACCGAAACCTTGCTTGTCATAACAAAGCGGAATTACGTTCTGTTTAAATTATATTTTTACAAATAAGATTTTGTGAGAAAGGAAAATTGATGTAATGATGATATTGTCACCTTACTATTAAGAGAAATAAGTTGTATTATTAATGAGATTTTTCACCTAATTTTCTCTCTAAAACTTTTGAATGTTTGAAAATGTTGGAGTTTATGACTATACAATGAATTAGAACTTGAAAAGATAAGACAATTTGGTATAACAACTTCATTTCGGACTTAATAACATAAAATTCTGGGTATGCACCCTAAATAGAACTTTTCCTATCCCTACATTTCCCTATGTATTCTCCCCTTTAAATTAATAGGCTTCCTAGGTAACCAAAAACAAAGTGTTATATCTATATTATTTAAGAAAACACAAAATGTAGCAGTCTCATTTTTGTACTTCTTACAATGTTCTTGATAAATATAAATTTAATTAATAAAAAAAAGAGAAATAAGAATCAAATAGTAAAACTATTACTAAAATTATAATTATAACTAATTATAAATTTTACATTTTTTAATTCAAATTATCTATTTTAATATAAAACATTAATCAATTTATATGCTTAAATTATCCTTTTTAATTTTATCCTATCCATTGTTACAAGAAATTATGTATAGTTATTATAATTGTGCTCGAATTCGCATCCCTAATCCGTTCATTGAAATGATATGTACTGTGTAGTAGTATATAAACAGTTAGATATTAAATGTTTAAAACGTCCATATGTGATTATTTTTTATTGAGAGTAAGCAATCGGCACGTTTCATGGACAATCAGTGCGGTGGCCTAGCAGTAGTATCCCAGCTTTAATTAAAGAGATAGAAGATATCTTAGTTGCGAGTTTTGTTAAGGTTAGAGACATATATATATATTATTGGATGCAATCATATCAGCCCTATATATTCGGCCATATAATCTCTAATGCAATCGTAATATTGTTATCTTATTGTTTCCTTAATTCCTGTAATATATTTAGATAGGTGAATATGATATATTCTCCTATAAGAAGAGAATACTTTCCTTAAACACACTTTTCCTTATAGGTTAGGATAATTCCATTGTTTCTATATTTCTTGCCTGATCATTGGGGACCACAAATTGGTTTCCAAGTTGTATATATTTCTATGACAATGAACTCAATGGTAGCCTCTTGAGCTCCAAAATATTCTTATAGGGTATTAGAGCTTCCGATCATAGCTCAGTCATAGTATCCATCGTTGTAGCACCAATCCTAGCCAATTCCTCATGGCCAAGCCGTCTGACTCATCATCCACACAAATCGTACCATCAACCTACACCCTAGGGAGTTGAGACAATCCTGGAAATGTGCTGATTTCATGTCTTTTGAATGGGAATAATTACCTCACTTGGTCCCGGGCGATGCGCAATGCCTTGCTTGCAAAGAACAAACTAGGGTTCATCGATGGCATGATCAAGAGGCCGGACGTGGGCGAGCCATTCATGGAATAGTGGATGGTGTGCAATTCCATGCTAATCGCGTGGATCTTCAATTCACCGGAGAAGGATCTCCAAGCCAGTGCGGCATATGCAGAGGATGCTAAGATGCTTTGGGATGATTTGAAAGAGCTATTCTCCCAAGGTAATGAAGCTCAAATTTATCAAATTAAAACCGAAATCTGTTACTTAAATAGGAAGGTAGCACTGTCCTGGAGTATTACTCAAGGTTGAAAGGACTTTGGGATGAGCTCGAGAATTATCTCGAGATTCCAAACTGTACATGAGGGGCCATCCACCACATAATTTTGCAATGGGAAAAGGAGAAAGTTTACCAATTTTTTATGGGACTCAATTCCGAGTTCAGTATGGTACGCTCAAATATACTTGCTACCGACTCAATTCCTTCTTTAAGCAAAATTTACTTTATTGTTGTCCACGATGAGCAACAAAGGTCAATGTCTCGGGCGTACGAGACAAGAGTTGAAGCTTCGGCCTTCATGGCCAAAGCTGTAGTTAGTGGCAAGGCGGCAACATTTTGAGGATTTCCAAGGGAAAAGCCCACGTGTGATCACGGTGGAAAAGAAGGCCATATTCAATCAACAAGCTGGGAATTGCATGGAATACTGGACTGGGCTGAGCAACGAAGGAGGGAGGAGGGCAAGCAGCCCATTTCACGTGGGCCACAGCCCAGGAGCGGTGGAGGCAGATTTGGCCCAACTCCTATCAAACAACACAGAGGAACCTCTCAGGCCCATACTGCAGCGCTTGCTTTTGGGAGCTCAGTAGTAGACACTGACCAAGCCCAACATGCTAACCCAGCCCAACTTGCTAACAGCTCAACCCAGGAAATAAACAATCCCGGCAGAATGTTCAACTCTCTGTCCAAGTGGCAATTTAAGCGGTTACTGGACATCGTCGGAACGGATGAGGGTGATTCACACCCACTTTCTGGTAACAATGATGTTTATATTCATTCCGATTGGATTCTTGATACTGGAGCCTCAATGCATATGACCGGAAATATTTGGCATCTTGTTGATTTGACGGACATTAGAGTGTCTTCACCTATCTATATTCCTAATGGGCACTCTCTTCGAGCAACACGGATTGGGAAAGTACATATCGGGGGCAATTTCACCTTGAATAATGTGTTGCTTGTGCCCGGATTTCAATGCAACTTAATATCCATTGCCCAATTGATTGTAAAGTGACCTTCTCTCCAAATGCTTGTCTCGTAAAGGATCACACCTCGGGGAGGATGATTGCTGTGGGTAAGCTCCAAAAGGGGGTTTATTATTTGCGATGTGTGGGGCTTGTGGCATTAGCATGCAAGACAACTAATCATGATGATGTTTGGCACCAAAGGCTTGGGCATCCCTCGCGTCAAGTTAAGTTTCAAGGTATTGATTTGAGTTTAAGTGGTAGTTTGAATAAAGATTGTGAAGTTTGTCATAAGGCTAAATAGACTCGTTTGAAGTTTCCAAAAGGTTCAAATAAAAGTGATGGTTTATTCGACTTGGTTCATTGTGATTTATGGGGGCCCTACAAGATTCCCTTGACCTCTAGTGCCCATTACTTCCTCACCATTGTCAATAATTACAGTAAAGCAGTATGGCTATATCTATTGCGAGAAAAGGCAGAGGCCCATAAATATTTGATTGGTTTCTATTCATTGATACACAATCAATTTGATCGATCTATTAAGGTTTTGCGGAGTGATAATGGCATGGAATTTTTGTCAAAAGAATTGCAGGATTTTTTCTTGATGAAGGGAATTATCCACCAGACCACATGTGCAGACACACCTCAACAAAATGGGCGAGTAGAGCGCAAGCACTGACATATCTTAAACATTGCCCATGCCTTGCTCTTTCAGGCTTCACTTCCAATAAAATTTTGGGGTGAATGCGTTTCCACCACGGCCACCTACCCCGCTGCTCTCCAACAAGAGCCCATTTGAAGTGATCTTTGGGAAATTACCGGATTATTCACACTTACAAGTATTCAGATGTTTATGTTATGCTCAAGTCCGACCACGGGATAAATTTGGTGAGCGATCGCGAAGGTGCATTTTCATGGGATACCCATATGGGAAGAAAGGGTGGCACTTATATGATCTACGCCCTCAAGAAATTTTCACCTCACGTGATGTCATCTTTTATGAGGATAATTTCCCATTTAACTCTGAGGCGATAGCCCTCAACCAATGGACACAATGAGTCTGGCCACATCGATTGAGATGGAAACAAGGCCCATTGTCATTCAAGATGCACAAATTGAGGGGGAGATTGGGCCACCTACTATTATCCAGGCTAACGAGGAAACTGAGCCCAATTCAAGAAGCATACATGGGCCCCTCTCTCTTTCCATTGCTGATGAAGTGGAGACACAAGCTGACCACAACCTAGAAGATTTAACGGAGACTTGGCCCAATACAGAGAGCCCTAATATTTTTGTTGGCTCATAGATTGGGCCTCCACAGCAATTGTTGGCTGATGGAGTTGCACTCCCTGGACACACTACCCAGAACCAGCCCATTCATGTTGTTCCACCTACTGTCGAGATCGATTCGCTTACTCACGAGGAGAATGTTCCAAGACGATCATCTTGGGAACGACGGGCCCCACCTCGATTTGCCAATTACATTTGTCATACTGCCACATCACCACCTCTCTTCTCACCAACCCCACCACACTCCTCAAGCACAGCCCATCCCATTGAGAATTTCATTGCCTATAAAGGTTCATCTCCTAGCCATTTGAGTTTCCTGGCTGTCATTGATGCTTCTGTTGAGCCAAAGACATACCGAAAAGCCATGAGGAACCCACGTTGGCAAGCAGCCATGGCGGAAGAGATACGAGCTTTTGAGCTCAATAAAACCTAGACAATTCAACATCTTCCTCCTAGTAAATGCCCGATTGGCTGCAAATGGGTGTTCAAAATCAAGCGACGAGCTGATGGGACCATCGATTGCTATAAGGCCCGCCTAGTGGCTATAGGATTCACTAAGGTGGAAGGGATTGATTTCCGTGAAACTTTTTCCCCTGTTGTGAAACTTGTCACTATACATTGCTTGTTAACCGTAGCAATAGCCAGGAATTGGGAGATACACCAAATGGATGTCCACAATGCATTTCTCCATGGCGATTTAGATGAGGAGGTTTATATGTCCTTGCCCCCGGGTTTCTCCTCTTCTAATGGGAACATTTGCAGGTTACAAAAATCCTTATATGGACTTTAGCAGGCTTCTCGGAATTGGTTTGCTAAGCTCGCCACTACTCTTGAACAATATGGGTTTACACAAGCGATAGCGGATCACTCCCTTTTTACTCTATCACATGGTGACACTTTTCTAGCTATTCTTGTTTATGTTGATGACTTGCTTGTCGTTGGTAATAATTCACAGCGTTGTGCGATCTTCAAAGCTTACCTCAACTGCTACTTTCGTGTCAAGGACTTGGGTCCCCTTAAATATTTTATGGGGATAGAGGTTGAACAGTTGAATTCTGGATTATTTCTCACTCAACGAAAGTATGCACTAGACATTCTGTCAGAGAGCGGCATGCTAGGTTCCAAACCTTCCCATTTTCCAATGGAGCAACAACATAAATTATCCGATATTTCAGGTTCTTCCTTGTCTAACCCTGGGAAATATTGCCGCCTAGTGGGTCACCTCATTTACCTTACCATTACAAGACTTGAATTATGTTACTTTGTCCATATTTTGTCACAATTCATGCAACAGCCTTGGACAGAACATTAGGACGCGGTAATGCGGGTCCTTCGCTACCTAAAGCAGTCTCCAGGTCAAGGCATCCTTTTGAGGCCCACATCTCTCCAAGTTAGCCTACTGTGACTCTGATTGGGCCTCTTGCCCCATGACGCGATGGTCTCTTACGGGCTACTTCATAGCCTTAGGTGGTAGCCCTATTTCATGGTGCACTAAGAAGCAAACCACCGTTTCTCGCTCCTCAGCAGAAGCTGAGTATCATGCTATGTCCTCTACAGTTAGTGAACTCTTGTGTTTACAAAGCTTACTCCGTACTCTTGGCATTTCTTTCTCTGCCCCCATGTTACTCTATTGTGACAACCAAGCTATTCTTCACATTGCAGCCAATCCCGTTTTCCATGAATGCACCAAACATATCGAGATAGACTGCCATTTTATTCGAGAACACATCAAATCACGTGTCATAGCCACCGCTCATGTACCAATCCATTTGCAGCTTGTTGATATTTTCACAAAGGCCCTTGGCAAGGCTTGGTTTCACTTCCTTATGGCCAAGTTGGGAGTTCATACCCTTCACTCTCCAACTTGAGGGGGAGTATTGGATGCAATCATATCGGCCATATAATCTCTAATGCAATCGCAATATTGTTATCTTATTGTTTCCTTAATTCTTGTAATATATTTAGGTAGGTGAATATGATATATTCTCCTATAAGAATAGAATACTTTCCTTATACACACTTTTCCTTATAGGTTAGAATAATTCCATTGTTTCTATATTTCTTGCCTGATCTTTGGGGACCACAAATTGGTTTCCAAGTTGTATATATTTCTATGACAATGAACTCAATGGTAGCCTCTTGAGCTCCAAAATATTCTTACATATATTGACCATGGGCAAAGGCTTGGTTGACCAAAGGCTGTGCCTCACTCTACCACAGGCGATCGCTTGCTCGACAATGGCTTGTGCCTTGCTCTACCATAGGCATTGCCTTACTTGACCATGAGGTTCTGCTTGGCTTTACCCAGGGCAATGGCTTGGTCAACCATAGGCTGTGCCTCACTCTACCCTGGGCAATGCCTTCTCTACCATTGGCTGTGCCTTGGTCTACCATGGGTGATGGCTTGGTCGACCACGAGACAGCCCACGGTTGGCTATGGGCTGTGTGCTCGGTCGCTCATAGGCTGTGCCTTCCTCTACCATGGGCGATGCCTTGCTTGACCACAGGTTGTGCCTGGCTCCACCACAGGATGCCTTGCTTGACCATGGGCTATGCCTTTCTCTACCATGGGCAATGGATTGATCGACCATGGTTGTGCCTTGCCCTACCACGAGCGATGCCTTGCTCGACCATGAGCTTTGCCTTGCTCTAGCAAGGGCAATGGCTTGGTCGACCATGAAGATAGCCCTCGGTCGACAATGGGCCATGCCTTGCTTTGCCATGGGCGAAGGCTTGGTCGACCATGGAGGCAGCCCTTTATCAACCACGGGCTGTGCCATGCTCTACCATGGGTGATGGCTTGGTTGATCATGTGCTGTATGCTCAGTCACTCATAGGCAGTGCTTGGCTCTACCATGGCTGATGCCTTGCTTGACCTCAGGCTAGGCCTTGCTTGACCACAAGCTGTGCCATCCTATACCAGGGGCAATGGCTTGTTTGACCATGGGTTTTGCCTCACTCTACCACGGGCAATGCCTTCTAGACCACAGGTTGTGCCTTGCTCGACCATAGGCTGGGCTTGGCTCTAGCACAGGACATGCCTTGCTTGACCACTAGCTATGCCTTGCTCTACCTCATGCAATGGCTTGTTCGACCACGGGCTATGCCTCGCCCTACCATGGGTGATGCCTTGCTCAGCAATGGGTCGTGCTTCGCTCTACCAGGGGTGTTGCCCTACTTGACCACTGGTTGTGCCTTGATCTAGCACGGATGATGCCTTGCTTGACCCCGGGCCACGACTTGGTTGACCACAGGCTATGCCTTGCTGTACCTCGGTTGACCACAGGCTATACGCTCAGTCTCTCATGTGTAGTGCCTGGCAGTACCTCTGGCGATGCCTTGCTCGACCTTGGCCTGTGCCTTGCTCTACCAAGGGTGTTGCCTATCTTGACCACGTGCTGTGTGTTGCTCTACCAAGGGCAATGCCTTGCCCAACCACGGGCAATGCCTTGCCTGACCACGGGCTGTGCTGTGCCATGCTATACCATGGGCGATGGGTTGGTCGACCACAAAGACAGCCCACAGTCAACCATGGGCAATGCCTTTCTCTGGCATGGCCGATGGGTTGGTCAACCACAGAGACAGCCCTCGAACCACCATGGGCTGTGCCTTGCTCTACCACAGCCAATCGCTTGGTTGACCACAGAGGTTGACCTGGTTGACCACAGAGGTTGACCTGGTTGACCACAGGCTGTGCCTTGCTCTACCAACGGCGATGCCTTGCTCGACCATGGAGACAGCCCTCCTTCAACCATGGGCTGCATGCTCGGTCACTCACAAGCTGTGCCTTGCTCTACCATGGTCAATGCCTTGGTCGACCACAGCGACAACCCTTGGTCGATCAGTATCGATGCCTTGATTGACCACAGGCTGTGCACTCAGTTGCTCAGGGGCAGTACCATGCTCTACCATGGGCAACGCCTTGCTTGACGATGGTGACAGCACTTGTTCGATCATTGGACGACACATTGATCGGTCATGGTGACAACACTTGGTCAACCATGTGCTGTGCCTTTCTCTACCGTGGGCGATGCCCTGCTCAACCATGCGCTGTGCCTGGCTCTACCATGGGCGTTGCCTTGCTCGACAATGGGCTGTGCCTCACTGTACCACAGGCAATAGGTTGGTCAACCACGGGCTACGGCTTGCTTCACCATGGGTGATGCCTTGCTTGACCACTAGCAGTGCCTGGCTCTACCTCAGGCGGCTCCTTGCTCGACCACGGGCTATGAGTCGCTGAACAACGGGCGATGGCTTGGACAACCTCAAAGACAGCCCTCGGTCGACCAGGAGCAGTGCACTCAGTCACTCACCAGCCGTGCCTTGCTCTACCACATGCGATGCCTTGCTTGACCACGGGTTGTGCCTAGCTCTACCATGGGTGATGCCTTGCTCAATCACGGGATGTGCCTTGCTCTACCATGGGCAATGCCTTCTTGGCCATGGGCTGTGCCTTGCTCTACCACGGGTGTTGGCTTGGTGTGCCATGATGACAGCCCTTGGTCAGCCATGGGCTATGCGCTCTATCACTCACAGGCAGTGCCTTGCTCTACCACAGGCAATGCCTTGCTCGACCACGGGCTGTGCCTTGCTCTTCCACAGGCAACGGCTCAGACGATCACAGGCTGTACACTCGGTCTCTCACCGACAGTGCTTGGCTCTACCTCGGGCTATGCCTTGCTCAACCATGGGCTGGGCCATGCTCCATCACAGGCAATGCCTTGCTCGACCACCCATAAAGCCTTTCTATACCAAGGGCAATGACATGTTCAACCACGGGCTATGCCTCACTCTACAGCGGGCAATGCCCTGCTCGACCACGAGCAGCACCTTGCCCAACCAGGGGCAATGCCTTGCTCAACCATGGGCTGCGCCTTGCCCACCATGGGTGATGCCTTGCTCAACCACGGGCTGTGCCTTGCTCTACCAAGGGCGATGGCTTGGTCGACCACAGAGACAGCCCTCGGTTCAACCATGGGTAATGCCTTGCTCTGCCATGGGTGATGGCTTGGTCATCCAAGGGCTATGGCTTGCTCTACCATGGATGATGGCTTGGTCAACCATCGAGACAGCCCTTGGTCGCTCATGGGCAGTGCCTTGCTCTACCATGGGCAATGTTTTGCTCGACCACAGGTGAGGCCTTGTCAACCACAGGCTGAACTGGCTCTACCACAGGCTGTGCCTTGCTCTACCAAGGGTGATGGCTTAGTTGACCATGGAGACAGCCTCGGTTCAACCATAGGCAATGTCTTCCTCTGCCATGGGTGATGGCTTGGTTGACCATGAAGACAGCCCTTGGTCAACCATGGGCTATGGCTTGCTCTACCACGGGCAATGGCTTGGTCGAGCTTGGAGACAGCCCTCAGTCAACCACAGGCTGTGCACTCAGTTGCTCATGGGCAGTGCCTTGCCCTACCATGGTCGATGCCTTGGTTGACCCCGATGGTGCACACAGTTGCCCACGGGCAGTGCCTTGCTCTACCATGGTGATACCCTTCTCTACCATGGTTAATGCCACGCTCTACCATGGTTGATGCCTTGGTCGACCACGGGCAGTGCCTTGCTCAACCATGGGCGATGCCCTGATCAACCAAGGGCTGTGCCTGGTTCAACCACAGGTGTTGCCATGCTCAACCATGGGCTGTCCCTTCCTATACCACGGACAAGGGCTTGGTCGACCACGGGCTATGCCTCGCTCTATCATGTGTGATGCCTTGCTCGACCACAGGGTGTGCCTTGCTCTACCACGAGTGATGGCTTGGACGACCACAGAGACAGCCCTCAGTTGAACAGGTGCTGTGCACTCAGTCACTCATGGGCTGTGCATTGTTCTGCCACATGCGATGCCTTGCTCGACCACCGGTTGTGCCTGCCTCTACCACGGCTGATGCCTTTCTCAATGACAGGCTGTGCCTTGGGCTTCCACGAGAATTGGCTTGGTCAACCAAAGGTTGTGCCTTGCTCCACCACGGGTGATAGTTTGCTTGACCATGGCCAGTGCCTTGCACTACCATGGGTGTTGCCTTGCTCAACCATGGGCAGTGCCTTGCTGTACCATGGGTAGTGGCTTGCTCGACCACGGGCAGGCAGTGCCTCATTCTACCATGGGCAATACCCTCTTGACCATGGGCTGTGTCTTGCTCTTCCACGGGCATTGGCTTGGTTGACAATTGAGACAGGCCTCGATCAGCCATGGGCAGTGCCTTGCTCTACCATGAGTGATGCCTTGCTCAACAATAGGTTGTGCCTGGCTCTACCACAGGAGATGCCTTGCTAAACCACAGGCTGTGCCTTGCTCTACCACGGGCAATGGCTTGTTTGACCACAAGCTGTGCCACGCCCAACCACGGGTGATGCCTTGCTCAACCATGGCCTATGCCTTGCTCTGCCACCAGTGATGGCTTGGTCAACCACAGAGACAGCCCTTGGTCGACCACGGGCTGTGGGCTCAATCACTCACCGTCAGTGCTTGGTTCTACCATGGGCAATGCTCTGCTCAGCCATGAGCTATGCCTTGCTCTACCACAAGCAATGGCTTGCATGACCACGAGCTGTGCCTCACATTTCCACAGCCAATAGCTTGTTCGACCACGGGCTATGTGTTGCTTGACCATGGGCATTCACTTGGTTGACCATGCCATGTGCTCAGTCATTCATGGGCAGTGCCTGGCTCAACCACGGGCAATGCCTTGCTCTACCAAGTGCAACAGCATGGTCAACCACGGGTTGTGCATTGCTCTACCATGGGCGATGCCTTGCTTGACCACAAGTGGTGCCTTGCCCTAGCTTGGGTGATGCCTTGCTAGACCACAACCGGTACCTTGCACTACCACAGGCGATGGCTTGGTCAACCACAGGCTATACACTCGGTCTCTCATGAGCAGTGCCTGGCAGTACCTCAGGCGATGCCTTCCTCAACCATGGGCTGTGCATTGCTCTACCAAGGGCGATGCCTTGCTCAACCACGGGCTATGCCTTGCTCTTCCAAGGGAAATGGCATGTTTGACCATGGGCTATGCCTTGCCCAACCATGCGGTAGCTTGCTCAACTGCGGGTTGTGGCATGCTATACCAAGAGTGGCAGCTTGGCTGACCTCTATGATAGTTCTTGGTCGATCACGGGCAATGCCTAGGTCGACCACAAGTTGTTCACTCAGTCGCTCATGGGGAGTGCCTTGCTCAACCACGGGTGATGCCTTGCTCGATCAAGGTGATTGACCATGGCAACAGCTCTTGGTCGACCACAGGCAGTGCCTTGGTCCAACAAGGGCAATGTGTTGGTCGACCACGGGCTGTGCATTGCTTTACCATGGGTGATGCCTTGCTCTACCATAGGCGATGGCTTGGTTGACTAGGGAGACAGCCCTTGGTTGACCATGAGCTATGCGCTCAGTAGCTCACAGGCTGTGACTGGCTCTACCTTGGGTTATGCCTTGCCCAACCATGGGCTGTGCCTTACTCTACCAAGGGTGATGCCTCGCTTGACCATGGGCCGTGCCTTGCTCTACCATGGGCCATGGCTTGTTCGACCATGGCTATACCTTGCCCTACCATGGGCAATGCCTTGGTCGACCACGGGCTGTGCCTTGCTCTACCACCTATGATGGCTTCGTCAACCATAGAGATAGCCCTCGGTTAACCATGGGTTGTGCCCTCAGTCACTCACGCCCAGTGCCTGGCTCTACCTAGGGTGTTGCCCTGCTCGACCACGGGCTGTGCCTTGCTCTACCAAGGGTGATGTCTTGCTTTACCATAGGCTGTGCCTCACTCTATCACGGGCAATGGCTTATTCAACTATGGGCTGTGCCTTGCTCTACCATGGGTGATGGCTTGGTTGACCATGGGCTGTGCGCTTGGTCGTGCATGGGAAGTGCTGGGCTGTACCTCAGACGATGCCTTCCTCGACCATGGGCTGTGCCTCTCTCTACCACAGGGGATGGCTTGGTCAACCACTAAGACAGGCCTTGGCTGACCACTAGCTATACACTTGGTTGCTTACAGGCCATGCCATGCTCTACCACATGCGTTGCCTTGCTATGCCATGAGTGATGCCATGCTCGACCATGGGCTGTACTTTGCTCTACCACAGGCAATGGCTTGGTCGACTAAAGGCTATGCCTTGCTCTGCCACGGGTGTTGCTTTGCTTGACCATGGGCTGTGCCTTGCTTTACCCCGAGCAATGGCATGGTTGACCTTGGGCTGTGCCTTGCCCAACCACAGGCAATGCCTTGCTTGACCACGGGCTATGCCTTGCTCTAGCACCAGCAATCACTTGGTTGACCATGGAGACAGCCCTTGGTCAACCACGGGCTGTGGTCTCAGTCACTCACGGCTAGTGTTTGGTTCTACCATGGGTGATGCTCTGCTCGACCATGAGTTGTGCCTTGCTCTACCATGAGAGATGGTTTGCATGACCACGGGTTGTGCCTCGCTTTTCCACGGCCAATGGCTTGTTCGACCATTGGCAGTGCCTCACTCTACCATGGGCTATGTGTTGCTCAACCACGAGCGATGGCTTGGTTGACCATGGTTTGTGTGCTCTCTCATTCGCGGGCAGTGCTTGGATCAACCACAGGCAATACCTTGCTCTACCAAATGCAATGGTATGTTCAACCATGGGTTGTGCATTGCGCTACCACGGGTGATGCCTTACTTGACCAAGGGTGGTGCCTTGCCCTAGCTCGGGTGATGCCTTGCCCTAGCTCGGGTGATGCCTTGCTAGACCACAGCTGGTGCCTTGCACTACCACGGGCCATGGCTTGGTTGACCACAGGCTGTACGCTCGGTCTCTCACGAGCAGTGCCTGGTAATACCTCGGGCAATGCCTTGCTTGACCACGGGCTGTGCCTTGCCCTTCCAAGGGCAATGGCATGTTTGACCACAGGCTATGCCTTGCCCAACCACGGGCGATGCCTTGCTCAACCATGGGCTGTGCCATGCTATACCAAGAGTGGCGGCTTGGTTGACCACCGCAATAGTTCTTGGTTGATCACGGGCGATGCCTAGATTGACCACAAGCTGTGCACTCAGTCGCTCATGGGGAGTGTGTTGCTCAACCACGGGCAATGCCTTGCTCGACCACGGTGACAGCTCTTGGTCGACTATAGGCAGTGCCTTGGTCCAACAAGGGCAATGGGTTGGTCGACCACGGGCTGTGCATCGCTTTACCATGGGCGATGCCTTGCTCTACCACAAGCGATGGCTTGGTCGACCACGGAGATAGCCCTCTGTTGACCACGGGCTGTGTGCTCAGTAGCTCACGGGCTGTGACTGGCTCTAACTCGGGTGATGCCTTGCTCAACCATGGGCTGTGCCTTGCTCTGGCAATGCCTTGCTTGACCACGGGCTGCGCCTTGCTCTACCATGGGCCATGGCTTGTTCGACCATGGCTATACCTCGCCCTACCACGGGCGATGCCTTGGTTGACCATGGAGACAGCCCTCGGTCAACCTTGGGCTGTGCCCTCAGTAGCTTATGCCTAGTGCCTGGCTCTTCCTCAGGCATTGCCCTGCTCGACCACAAGCTGTGCTTTGCTCTACCAAGGGTGATGCTTTGCTTTACCATGGGTTGTGCCTCACTCTACCATGGGCAATGGCTTGTTCGACTATGGGCTGTGCCTTGCTCTACCATGGGTGATGGCTTGGTCGACCATGGGCTGTGCACTCGGTCATGCTTGGGCAGTGTCGGGCCATACCTCGGGCATTGCTTCCTTGACCACGGGTTGTGCCTCACTCTACCACAGGGGATGGCTTGGTCGACCACTAAGACAGCCCTCAGTCCACCACTAGCCGTGCACTCAGTCAATTACAGGCCATGCAATGCACTACCACGTGCGTTGCCTTGCTCTACCATGGGTGATGCCATGCTCGACCATGGGTTGTGCTTTGCTCTACCATGGGCAATGGCTTGGTCGACCAAAGGTTGTGCCTTGCTCTACCACGGGCAATGCCTTGCTCGACCATAGGCTGTACCTTGCTTTACCCCAGGCAATGACATGGTTGACCATGGGCGATGCCTTCTCGAGCATGGGCTATGCTTTGCTCTATGATGGGCAATCGCTTGGTTGACCATGGAGATAGCCCTCAGTAAGTCACAAGCTGTGCGATCAGTTGCTCACAGGTAGTGCCTTGCTCTAGCATGGGCGATGCCTTACTAGACCACAGGTTGTCCCTGGCTCTACCATGGGGGATGCCTTGCTTGACCACGGGCTGTGCCCTGCTCTACCACGGGAAATGGCTTGTTCGAACACAGCTGTGCCTTGCCCTACCATGGGTGATGCCATGCTAGACCATAGGCAATGGCTTGGCCGACCATGGAGATAGCCGTCGGTCAACCACGGCCTATGCCTTGCTCTACCCCAAGCAATAGCTCAGTCGACCACAGGCTGTACACATGGTCTCTACCTCGGGCAATGCCCTGCCTGACCACAGGCATGGCCTTGCTGGACCACAGGCTGTGCCATGCAATACCAAGGGCCGTGGTATGTTTGACCACAGGCTATGCCTTGATCTACGACAGGCGATGCCTTGCTTGACCTTGGGCTGTGCCTTAACCAACCATGGGCAATGCCTGACTAGGCCATGGGCTGTGCCTTGCTCTACCAAGGGCATTGGTTTGGTCAACCATGGAAACAGCTCACGGTCGACCACAGAATGTGCCTCACTCTCCCACAAGTGATGACTTGGTCGAGCATGAAGCCACCCCCTGGTCAACCACTGGTTGTGTGCTTGGTCACTCGTGAGCAGTGCCTTGCTCTACCATGGTGGTTGTGTTGGTCGACCATGGTGACAGCCCTTGGTCGATGCGTAGATTGACCAGAGGCTATGCACACAGTCACTCACCGGCAGTGCCCTGCTCCACCACGGGCGATGCCATGCTCGGCCATGGTGACAGCACATGTTCGATCATTGGGTGATGCCTTGATTGACCACGGTGCTCATCCATGGGCTGTGCCTGGCTCTACCATGGGCGTTGCCATGCTTGACCACAGGCTGTCCCTTGCTGTACCACAAGCAATGGCTTGCTTGACCACGGGCTGTGCCTCGCACTACCACAAGCGATGCCCTGCCAGACAGGGCATGCCTAGCTATACCAGGGGAGATGCCTTGCTCGACGATGGGAAATGGCTTGTTCGACCATGGGCTATGCCTTGCCCTACCACAAGTGATGCCTTGCTCAAACACGGGCTGTGCCATGCCCTAACATGGGCAATGGCTTGGTCGACCATGGAGATAGCCCTCGGTCGACCATGGGCTGTGTGCTCAGTTGCTCATGGGTGATGCCTCGCTCTACCATGAGCAATGCCTTGCTCCATCACTGACTGTGCCTTGCTCTACCATCGGCCGTGGCTTGGTCAACCATGGAGACAGCCCTCAGTCAACCACAAGTTGTGCCTTGCTGTACCATGGGCCATGGGTTGCTTGACCATGGGCAGTGCCTTGCTCTACCTCGGGCGATGCCTTCTGTCAATAGATGCAAGGAAGAAGAATATTTTCTCCAATTGATTATGTACAAATACATTGCTTATATACAAAGAGAATCCTATCCTGGGAAGAAACTAAAATAGGAAACTTAGCTAATTTAGCTAATCTACAATAGTTAGCTAATATACAATTCATAACACTCCCCCTCAAGCTGGAGCATAGATATTAATCATGCCCAGCTTGTTACAAATGTAATCAACTCGAGGACCACTAAGAGCCTTTGTGCATATGTCTCCCAGTTGTTCTCCAGTTTTCACATGCCTTGTGGAGACCAACTTCTGTTGTATCTTCTCACGAATGAGATGACAATCTATCTCGATATGTTTAGTTCTTTCGTGAAACACGGGATTACATGCAATATGGAGAGCAGCTTGATTGTCACACCATAACTTTGTTGGCATAGAAGCTTTCAGCAAGGATCTGACATATCCACATAATCTCACTTATAGACTGTGCCATGGCTCTATACTCTGCTTCTGCACTTGATTGGTAGACTACATTTTGTTTCTTACTCTTCCATGAAATCAAATTTCCTCCAACAAATACACAATAGCCTGTAGTAGATCTTCTATCAATCTTGGAGCCTGCCCAATATGCATTAGAGAAACATTCAACATGGTTATGTCCATGATTACTATATAGTATCCCCTGGCTTGGAGCTCCCTTCAAATAGCATAGAATATGCTCCAATGCGTCCCAATGATGAACTGTTGGAGAAGACATGAACTGACTGACAATGCTAACTGAGTAAGCAATATCAGGGCGAGTCACTGTCAAATAGTTCAATTTTCCAACTAGTCTTCGGTATTTTTCTGGGTCTTTAAATAATTCTCCATCTCTCGTGAGCTGTAGGTTAGGGAGCATCGGAGCACTACAAGGCTTAGCTCCTAACTTCCCTGTCTCAGCTAATAGATCAAGCACATATTTTCTCTGAGATAGCAAGATGCCCCTCTTTCTTCTTATCACTTCTATTCCCAAGAAATACTGCAAGGCTCCTAAGTCCTTTGTGTGGAATTGACTATGAAGAAAGGACTTCAAAGATAAGATTCCCATTTCATCACTCCCGGTGATAACAATATCATCCACATATACTACCAAAAGTATAGATCCAATAGGGGAACTTTTATAAAAAACTGAATGATCCAACTTACTCTTACTCATGCCCCTCAATTGCCTGGCTAAATTTGCCGAACCAAGCATGTGGGCTTTGTTTGAGGCCATATAAAGATTTACGGAGATGACAAACATTCCGATTCTCCCCTTGAGCAACAAACCCAGGTGGTTGCTCCATATACACCTCCTCCTGAAGATCACCATGCAAGAAGGCATTTTTAATATCAAGTTGGTGTAAGTGCCAGCCATGAGCCGCTGCCAGAGAGATCAATAAACGGACAGAGGTGAGCTTGGCAATAGGAGAAAATGTATCAAAATAATTCTCTCCATATGTCTGAGCAAACCCTTTTGCAACAAGACGAGCTTTTAGTTGAGCAACCGATCCATCTGCATTAAATTTGACTGCAAACACCCATTTACATCCAATAGCCTTTTTACTAGATGGTAAAGGGACCAAGTTCCAAGTACCATTAGAATCCAAAGCATTCATCTCCTCTATCATTGGTTGACGCCAACCAGGATGAGACAAGGCATTGGAGACAGATGTTGGGATAGACACAGAATCAATAGTGGCAACAAAGGAAGATGAGGAGGCGGACAAATGATCATAAGTGATGAAAGAAGAAATAGGGTAGGCACATTGCCATTTACCTTTATGAAGTGCAATAGGTAGATCAAGATCACTGGGTTCGGGATCCGATGCCGAAGAAGAAACCAGTGCTGAACATGAAGCAGGTGAATCTTTACAGCGAGAATAGGTGTGGATAATAGGAGGTAGTGGAGGTGGGGGAATTGATCATGATGGTGATTCAGTGGTCTTGTAGATGACATGATACTGTAATAAATCATCATTCTCCCCCTTATCAAAGGACTGAGAAGTAGGGAAAAAAGGAGCATGCTCAAGAAAGGTGACATCAGTTGACACAAGGTATCTATTAAGGTCAGGACAAAAACATCGATACCCTTTTTGCAAGTGAGAGTACCCCAGAAAAACACACTTTAATGACTTTGGATCTAATTTAGTCACAAGGGGACGAACATCTCTAACAAAACAAGTACTGCCAAATATCCGAGGATCAATAGGAAACAATGGCTTAGTAGGGAAAAGAAGACCATATTGAGTGTGACCATGAATAGATGAAAACATACGATTAATAAGAAAGCAAGTTGTAGAAACAGGGTCGGCCCAAAATGGTTTAGGAACTCGCATATGAAATAAGAGTGCCCTAGCTATCTCGAGAAGGTGTCTATTTTTCCTTTCAGCCACACCATTCTGAGATGGTGTGTCAACACAAGATGATTGATGGATAGTACCGTTCTGAACCATATAATGTTGGAAAACATCGGAGAAGTATTCTTTGGCATTATCACTACATAAGGTATGCACAGACAAATTAAATTGTGTCTTAATTTCGGCACAGAAGGCAATAAAGTGAGAAAATAATTCAGAACGGTTCTTCATAAAATAGATCCAAGTCATATGAGAAAAATCGTCAACAAAGGTGACAAAGTATCGAAGCCTAGTTTTAGAGATGACAGGGCTTGGACCCCAAACATCCGAATGAACTAGTTCAATTGGACAACTAGCTCACTCATTAATGTGGGTACTAGAAGTGAGACGATGATGTTTAGCAAATTGACAGGACTCACACTCAAGAGAAGACACAAAGTGAAATTCAGGACATAATTTCTTCAACAAAGGTTGGGAAGGATGACCCAACCGACAATGTGCTTCGAAAGGGCTTAATGTACTGGAACATGCAGTAGATCTTGGGGCTTGGGTATCTAGAATGTAGAGACCACCTGATTCATGTCCTTCACCAATAATCTTCTTCATCACAAGATCCTGAAAAAGACAATAACTAGGGAAGAATGAGACAGAACAGTTTAGAGTGCGAGTGAGTTTACTCATGGATACAAGATTAAAGGCAAATTTAGGTAGACTTAATATAGAGGATAAGGTAATTGACGGGGTTGGATTGACAGTGCTAGAACCAAGAACAGCTGAGGTAGATCCATCAGCTAAGGTTACAGTGGTGGGAGATGTATGAGATTGATAAATGGAAAAGAAGGTGGGATTACCTGTCATATGGTCTGTGGCACCTGAATCAACTACCCATTTGTTGGAGGATGAAAGGAGACACGCATTTGAATTACTTGACTCAGCAAGGGCAGTGATGAATTGCGATGAATTCTTTAAAGATTCCTAGTACTGGGTGAACTTGGCAAAATCCTCGACTGAGATTGTGACCGTCCTATTAGAATTTGGTGAAACTGATGTTACACCAATGTCAGAATTAGCAGAAGTCACCAAAGCTGACTGAGACTTCATATTCTTGTTCTGCAACTTCCGACAATAGCGCTTTGTATGACCAGACTCATGGCAATAGTAGCATATAACTCCCCCTGTATCCAAACGTCGATTACTACCCTTGTTATGGTCTCTCTGGAAAGGCTCGACCAAGGGCTGTGCATTGCTCTACCATGGGCAATGGCCTGTTTGACCATTGGTTGTGCCTTGCTCTACCATGAGCGAAGGCTTGGTTGACCATGGAGACAGCCCTTGGTCGACCATAGGCTGTGTGCTTGGTTGCTCATGGGGAGTGCCTTCCTCTGCCACAAGCGAAGCCTTGCTCCACCACAGCGATAGCCCTTGGTTGATCACGTGCGATGCCTTGATTGACCACAGGCTGTGCACTCAGTCGCTCATGGGCAGTGCCTTGCTCTACCACGAGTGATGCCTTGCTCTACCATGAGCAATGCCTTGCTCAACCACAGCAACAGCCCTTGGTTGATCATGGGGCAACTCCTTGATCGACAACAGCTACAGCTCTACATCGACCACGGGCGATGCCTTGATCAGCCATGGCAACAACAATTGGTCAACCATGGGCAGTGCCTTGCTCTACCATGGGCGATGCCCCGCTCAACCATGGGCTGTGCCACACTCTACCAAGGGCAATGCCTTGCTCGACTACGGTTTATGCCTTGCTCTTCTAAGGGCAATGGCTTGTTTGACCACAGGCTATGCCTTGCCCAACCACAGGCGATGCCTTGTGCAACCACGGGGTGTGCCATGCTATGCCAAGAGCGGTGGCTTGGTTGACCACAGAGACAACACTCGGTCGACCACGGGGAATGCCTTGGTCAGCCACAGGCAATGGCTTGGTCAACCATGGAGACAGCCCTCGGTTGACCATAAGCTATGTGCTTGGTTGCTCATGGGCAGTTCCTTGCTCTACCACAGGCTATGGCTTGGTTGACCATAGCAACAGCCCATGGTCTAGCATGGTTGATGCCTTGATCGACCACGGGCTGTGCCTTGCTCTACCATGTGCCTTGCTCTGCCAAGGGCAATGGCATGTTTGACCACAGGTGCGCCTTGCTCTACCATGAGCAATGGCTTGGTCGACCATGGAGATAGCCCTTGGTTGACCCTGGGCTGTGCACTTGGTTGCTCATGGGCAGTGCCTTGCCCAACCACTTGTGATGCCTTGCTAGACTACAGGCCATGCCTTGCTCTACCACAGGTGATGCCATGCTCGACCATGGGCTGTGCCTTGGTCTACCAAGGGCAATCGCTCGGCCAACCACGGGTTGTGCCTTACTCTACCACAGGCATTGACTTGCTTGACCATGGTCTGTCCATTACTCTACCACTAGCATTGCCTTGCTCAACCACAGGCTGTGCCTTGCTCGACTACAGGCGATGGTTTGCTTGATCTTGGGCTGTGCCTGGCTCTACCTCAGGTGATGCCTTGCTGGACCACGTGTTGTGCCTTGCTCTACCACTAGCAATGCCTCGCTCGACCACCAGCTGCGCTTGGCTCTACCACAGGCCATGGCTTGTTCAACCACGGCTTGTGCCTCACTCTACCACAGGCGATGCCATGCTTAACCACGGTCTGTGCCTTGCTCGACCACTTGTGATGGCTTGGTCCACCATGGAGAAAGCCCTCGGTCAACCACAGGCTGTGTGCTCGGTTGCTTAGGGCAGTGCCGAGCTCTACCACCGGCAAAGCCTTGCACGATCACAGAGAAAGCCCTTGGTCAACCATGGGCTGTGCGCTCGGTTGCTTAGGGCAGTGCCGAGCTCTACCACCGGAGAAGCCTTGCACAATCACAGAGAAAGCCCTTGGTCAACCATGGGCTGTGCGCTTGGTTGCTTAGGGCAGTGCCAAGCTCTACCACCGGCAAAGCCTTGCATGATCACAGAGAAAGCCCTCAGTCGACCACAGGCTATGTGCTTGGTCACTCACAAGAAGTGCCATGCTCTACCACAGGCCATGCCTTGCTCCACCATGGGCTATGCCTCTCTAAACCACAGGTGATGCCTTCACAACCAAGGGCTGTGCCTCGCTCTACCACAGGTGATGGCTACGGAGACAGCCCTCAGTCGACCACTGGCTGTGTGCTCAGTCGCTGTCGGGCAATGCCTTGCTCTACCATGGGCAATGCATTGCTCCACCATGGGCTGTGCCTTGCTCTACGACAGGCGATGCCTTGCTCAACCACGGGTTATGCCTACTCGACCACAAGTTGTACCTGGCCCTACCACGGGCAATGCCTTCTCAACCACGGGCTGTGCATTGCTCTACCACATGCAATGGCCTGGTTGATCACGGAGAAAGCCCTCAGTTGACCATGGGCTATCTGCTCAGTCACTCAAAGGTTGTGCCATGGTCTAGCACGGGTAATGCCATGCTCCACCATGGGCAATGCCTTGCTCTACCATGGGCAATGGGATGTTTGACCACGAGCTGTGCCTTGCTTTACCATGAGTGATGGCTTGGTCAACCACGGAGAAAGCCCTCGGTCAAGCACGGGCTGTGTGCACAGTCACTCATAGGCAGTGCCTTGCTCTACCATGGGCAGTGCATTGCTCCACCATGGGCAGTGCCTCGCTCTACCACAGGTGATGCCATGCTCGACTGCTGGCTGTGCCTTGCTCTACCACAGGCAATCACTTGGTTGACCAGGGAGACAGCCCTTACTCGACCATGGCTGTGCACTTGGTCATTCATGGGCAGTGCCTCACTCTACCACGGTTGATTCCTTTCTCGACCATGTGACAACCCTTGGTTGATCGTGGGGTGATGCCTTGATCGATAACCACAACAGCTCTTGGTCGACCACGGGCAGTGCCTTGCTCTACCATGGGTGATGCCTTGTTTGACCATGGGCTTTGCCAAGCTCTACCATGAGCAATGTCTTGCTCCACCATGGGCAATGCCTTGCTCCACCATGGGCAATGCCTTGCTCCAGCTCTACCACGGGTGATCACTTGCTCGAGCACAGCCTATGCCTTTCTCTACCACAGGTGTTGCCTTGCTCGACCATGGGCGGTGCCTGGCTTTACCCCGGGCAATGACTTCATCAACCACGGGCTCTGCCTCGCTCTACCCTGGGCGATGCCTTGTCGACCATCAGCTGTGCCTTGGTCTACCATAGGCAATGGCTTGGTAGACCACAGAGACAGCCCTCAGTCGGCCACGGGCTGTGCGTTCCTCTGCCACGGGCTGTGCTCAGCTCCACAATGGGAGATGCCTTGCTTGACAATGGGCTGTGCCATACTCTACCACAGGTGATGGCTTGGTCGACCACAAAGACAGCCCTCAGTTGCCCACGGGCTGTGTGGTCAATTGCCATGGGCAGTGCCTGGCTCTATCTTGAGTGATGCCTTGCTCGACTGCATGTTGTGCCTTGCTCTACCATGGGTGAGGCCTTGCTCGACCACTGGCTGTGCCTGGCTCTACCACGGGACATGGCTTATTCAACCATGGGCTGTGCCTCACTCTACCATGGGTGATGCCTTGCCCGACCATGGGTAGTGCCTGGCTCTACCTTTGTGACTCCTTGCTCGACCACGGGCTATTCGTTGCTCAACCATGGGTGATGGCTTGATCAACCTTGGAGACCGCCCTTGGTTGACCAGCAGCTGTGCACTCAGTCACTCCAGGGCCATGCCTTGCTATAGCATGTGCAATGCCTTGCCTGACCACAGGCAATTGCTTGGTCAGCCAAAGGTTGTGCCTCGCTGTATTACAGTCGATGACATGCTCTACCACGGGCGATGCCTTGCTCTACCATGGGCGATGCCTTGCTCGACCCAGGGCGATGCTTTGCTCTTCCGCGGGTGATGGCTAAGACAACCACAGGCTGTACACTCTGTCTCCCATGGGCAGTGCCTGGCTCTACTTCGGGTGTTGCCTGTGCTTGACCACTCACTGTGCCTCTCTATACCAAGGGCAATGGCATGTTCGACCACGGGCTATGCCTTGCTCTACCACGGGCATTGGCATGCTCGACCACAGGCTGTGCCTTGCCCATCCAAGGGCGATGCCTTGCTCAACCACGGGCTGTGCCTTGCTCTACCAAGGATGATGGCTTGGTCAACCACAGAGACAGCCCTTGGTTGACCACAGGCAATGCCTTGCTCGACCATGGGCTGTGCCTTGCCTAACCATGGGCGATGCCTTGCTTGACCACGGGCTGTGGCTTGCTCTACCAAGGTTGATGGCTTGGTCAACCTTGGAAACAGCCCTCAGTCGACCATGGTCTGTGGCTTGCTCTACCATGGGTGATGGCTTGGTTGACTATGGAGACAGCCCTTGGTTGACCATGGTCTGTGCGCATGGTCGCTCACGGGCAGTGCCTTGCTCTACCATGGACGATGCCTTGGTCAACCACAGAAATAGCCCTTGGTCAATCACAATCAATGCCTTGATCGACCATGAGTGCTACACATGGTTGCTCATGAGCAATGCATTGCTCTACCATGGGTGATGCCTTGCTCTACCACAGTTGATGCCTTGGTCGACCATAGGTAATGCGTTGCTCTACCACGGGCGATGCCTTGCTCTACCATGGTCGTTGTCTTGGTTGACCACGGGTGGTGCCTTGCTCAACCATGAAAGATGCCCTGCTCGACCACAGGTTGTGCTTGTCTCTACCACGGGTGTTTCCATGCCCAACCATGGATAGCCCCTTCCTGTACCATGGACAATGGCTTGGTCAACCACAGGCTGTGCCTCCCTCTACCATGCTTGATGCCTTGCTCAACCACAAGCTGTGCCTTCCTCTACCATGGATAGTGTTGTTAAAAGTGCGGTCTGGGCTAGTTCAAAATGGGTCTGGAACTGTTTGACCCGGTTATGGTTTATCCCATTTGCTTAACGAGCCAATCCAATTACTAGTCAATGTTCAAGCAAATATGAACTTGCTCAGAACCATTTATAAATGGGTTTGTTAACGATTCTAGGCAAGTTCATATTTGCTTGAACATTGACCCGTAATTTGACCGATTAATGGTCCGGGCTGGTTTGCCCCGTGGACCGTCCATCATTTTAATTTGTTTAAAATTATTTTAAATGAATATTTTAAATTTTTTTTAAATTTTAAATTGACCCAACAAAATCCAACCATTGATTCTCGGATTTTTTGCAGTTCGGGCTGGTTCACGCTGGTTTTCAGCATTTTGGGCTGGTTACGATTCCAGGGCATTTCTAAACGGTTCTGGGCCAATTTAGCAGGGTAATAGTCTGGGACAGTTACGGTTCAACCTGCCATATTTCTAAACTAGCCCATAGGCATCCCTAACCCAATAAGAGCAGTTACGTGCCGGGTTAGGAGCGGTTACGGGTCGGGTTAGGAGCGGTCCATGCCAATTTCAGGTTTGGACGGTTTGGTTCCAGTCCAGTTACAGGCTAGCCCGGCCCATTTAACATCTCTAACCATAGGAAATGGCTTGGACAACCATGGAGATAGACCTCAGTCGACTAGGAGTTGTGCACTCAATTACTTGACCATGGGCAGTGCTTGCTCAATCATGGGTTGTGCCTTGGGCTACAATGAGCAATGGCTTGGTCCACCAAAGGTTGTGCCTTGCTCTACCATGGGCTGTGCCTTGTTGTACCTTGGGCAGCAACTTGCTCGACCACAGGCAATGCCTTCTAGACCATGGGTTGTGCCTTGCACTAACACAGGCGATGGCTTGGTCAACCATGGAGACATACTATGGTCAATGCCTTGCTCAACCATGGGTGATGCCTTGCTCTACCACGGGCTGTGCCTGACTCTACCACGGCCGTTGCCATGCCCGACCACAGGCAGTCCCTTCCTGTACCACTAACAATGGCTTGGTCGACCACGAATTGTGCTTCCCTCTACCACGTGCGATGCCTTGCTCAACCACTGGCTATGCCTCGCTCTACCATGTACAATGCCTTGCTCTACCAAAGGCAATGGCTTGGACGACCATGGAGACAGCCCTCAGTTGACCAGGAGCTGTGGACTCAATTGCTCATGGGCCATGCCTTGCTCTACCACGTGAAATGCCTTGCTCGACCATGGGTTGTGCCTGCCTCTACCATGGGCAATACCTTGCTCAATCACGGGCTGTACCTTGGTCTACCATGAGCAATGGCTTGGTCCACCAAAGGTTGTGCCTAGCTCTACCATGGTCATTCCCTTGCTCAACCACGGGTTGTGCCATGTTGCACCAGGGGCAGTGGCTTGCTCAACCATAGGTAGTGCCTCACTCTACCATAGGCAATGCCTTGCTCTAGCACGGGTGATGCCATGCTCTACCAAGGGCAATGCCTTGCTCTACCATGGAGATAGCCCTCTATCGGCCACATGTTGTGTGTTCAGTCGCTCATGGGTAGTGCCTTTGTTGACAATGGGCTATGCCTGGCTCTACCATGGGAGATGGCGTGCTCGACCACAGGCTGTGCCTACTCTACTATAGGCAATGGCTTGTTCAACCACAGGCTGTGCCTCACCCTACCATAGGCGATGCCTTGCTTGACCACCGGCTGTGCCTTGCTATGCCATCAGCAATGGCTTGGTCGACCACAGACACAGCCCTCGGTCGACCGTGGGCCGTGTGGTCAGTCGCTCGCAGCTAGTGCCTGGTTCTACCATGGGCGATGCCCTGCTTGACCACGGGCTGTGCCATGCTCTACTGCAGGTAATGGCTTTCTTGACCACAGGCTGTGGCTCGCTCCACCATGGGCAATGGCTTGTTCAACCATGGGCTGTGGCTTGCTCTACCACAGACTATGCGTTGCTTGACCACAGGGCGTGTCTTGCTCTACTGCGGGCGATGGCTTGGTCAACCATGGAGATAGCCCTTGGTCGGCCACAAGTTGTGTGCTCAGTTGCTCACGGGCAGTGCCTTGCTCTATCACAGGTGATGCCTTGCTCGACCACAGGCTGTGCCTGGCTTTGCGACAGGAGATGACTTGCTGGACCACAGGTTGTGCGTTGCCCTACCACAGGCGATGCCTTGCTCGACCATGGGGTATGCCTTGCTCTACCAAGGGTGATGGCTTGGTCAACCCCGGAGATAGCCCTCGGTTGACCACGAGCTGTGCCTTGCTCTACCCATGTGTGATGGCTCAGTCGATCATGAGCTGTACATGTGGTCTCTCATGGGCAGTGACTGGCTCTACTTCGAGCAATGCCTTGCTCCACCATGGGCTGGGCCTTGCTCTACCACAGGTGTTGGCTTGCTCAAGCATGGGTTGTGCCTTGGTCTACCATGAGCATTGACACGGTCAACGATGGAGACAACCCTCAGTTGACCTTTGGCAATGCCTTGCTTGACCACAGGCTGTACCTTGCCCAACCATGGGCGATGCCTGGCTCAACCGTGGGCATTACCTTGGTCTACCAAGGGCGAAGGCTTGGTCAACCATGGAGACAGTCCTCAGTCGACCATGGGTTGTGCCTTGCTCTTCCATGGGTGATGGCTTAGCCAACCACAGAGACAGCCCTCGGTCGACCACAGGTTCTACGCTCGGTTGCCCACAGGCAGTGCCTTGCTCTAGCATGGTCGATGCCTAGGTCAACCACGGCGACAACACTTGTTCGATCATTGGGTGACACCTTGATTGACTACGGCGACAACACTTGGTCAACAACGGGCGGTGCCTTGCTCGACCACGGGCTGTGCTAGGCTCTACCATGGGTGATGGCTTGTTCGATCATGGGTGGTGCCTTGCTCTACCATGGGCAATGCCTTGTTTGACGACAGGTTGTGCCTCTCCCTACCACGGGTGATGCCTTGCTCTACCACGAGCAATGCCTTGCTCCACCACCGACTATGCCCAGCTCTACCACGGGCGATGGCATGCTCGACCACAGAGACAGCAGTCGGTCGACCACAAGCCGTGCCTTGCTCAACCACGGCGGTGCCTTGGCCTACCCTCGGCGATGCCTTGCTCGACCACAGGCTGTGCCTCACTCTAGCATGGGCGATGTCTTGCTCAACCATGGGCTGTGCCTTGCTCTACCACAGGCCATGGTTTGGTCGACCCCAGGATGTGCCTCACTCTACCACGGGCGATACATTGCTTGACCACGGGCTGTGCCCTACCCTAGCATGAGCGATGGCTTGGTTGAGCATGGAGACAGGCCATGGTTGACCATGGGCTGTGCACTTGGTCATTCACGGGCAGTGCCTTGCTCTACCAAGGGCATTGCCTTTTTCAACCAGAAGTTGTGCCTCACTCTCCCACAGGCGGTGCCTTGCTCCACCACGGGTGTTGGCTTGGTTGACCATGGAGACAGCCCTTGGTTGACCATGGGTTGTGCGCTTGGTGACACAAGGGCAGTGCCTTGCTCGACCACAGGCATTGCCTTAATCGACCACAGGTTGTGCACCGGTCACTCATGGGCAGTGCCTTGCTCTACCATGGGCGATGCCTTCCGCGACCACGGCAACAACCCTTGGTCGATCATCTGTCAACGTGCTGATCAACCATGGCAACAGCTCTTGGTCCACCATGGGCAATGCCTTGCCCAACCATGGGCTGTGCCTCGCTCTGCCACAGGCGATGGCTTGGTCAACCATGGGGATAGCCCTCGGTTGACTATGGGCTGTGTGCTTGGTAGTTCACGGGCAAGCTCTGGCTCTTCCTCAAGCGATGCCTTGCTCAACAACCGGCTATGCCTTGCTTTACTGCAGGTGATGCCTTACTTGACCATGGGCTGTGCCCTGCGCCACGATGGGTGATTGCCTGGTTGACCCCGAGTTGTGCTCTCAGTCTCTCATGGGTAGTGCCTATCTGTATGTTGGGTGATGCCTTGCTCTTCAACGGGCTGTGCCTTGCTCTACCATGGGTGATGCATTGCTTGACCACAAGCTATGCCTTGCTCTACCAAGGGCAATGGCATGTTTGACCCTGGGTTGTGCCTCACTCTACCACGGACTGTGCCTTGCTCTACCATGGGCCTTGGCTTGGTCGACCACGGGCTATGCCTTGCTGTACCTCAGTCGACCAAGGCCTGCATGCTCAGTCTCTCATGGGCAGTGCATGGCTGTACCTCAAGCGATGCCTTTCTAGACCACAGGCTGTGCCTTGCTCTACCAAGGGCCATGGCATGTTCGACCATGGTCAGCGCCTTGGTCGACCATGTGCTATGCCTTGCTCTACCATGGGCAATGGCTTGGATGACCACGGAGACAGCCCTCAGTTGACCACAGGTTGTGCCTTGCTCGACCATGGGCTGTGCACTCAGTCTCTCACAAGCAGAGCCCATCTCAACCTCAGGTTTTGCCTTGCTCTACCACGGGTTGTGCCTTGCTCTACCAAGGGCAATAGCATGTTCGACCACGGTTTGTGCTTTGCTCTACCACAGGTGACGCCTTACCCAACCACAGGTTGTGCCTCGCCCTAGCATGGGTGATGCTTTGCTTGACCACGGCCTGTGCCTTGCTCTACTTTGGGCTAAGGCTTGGTCAACCATGGGCTTTGCCTCGGTCTACCTCAGTTGACCATAGGCTGTACACTTGGTCTCTCATGGGCAGTGCTTGGCTGTATGTTGGGCGATCCCTTCCTCAACAACAGGTTGCGCCTTGCTCTACCAAGGGCCATGGCATGTTCAACCATGGTCTGTTCCTTGCCCAACCACAAGCAACGCCTTGCTCAACCATGGGCTGTGCCAAGCTCTATGAAGGGCAATGGCTTGGTTGACCACGGAGACAACCCTCGGTTAACCATGGGCTGTGCCTTGCTTTAGCATGGGTAATGGCTTGGCCGACAATGGAGACAGCCCTCCGTCGACCATGGGTTATGCGCTCAGTCGCTCACGGGCAGTGTGTTGCTCTACCATGGTCGATGCCTTGTTCGACCACAGCAACCGCCCTTGGTCGATCATGGTCGATGCCCTGATTGACCACAGGTTGTGCACTCGGTTGCTCACAGGCAGTGCCTTGCACAACCATGGGCATTGCCTTGCACAACCATGGGTCGAGCCTCACTCTACCATAGGTGATGGCTTGCTATGCCACAGGTGATGGCTTGCTCTGCCACAGGTGATGGCTTGGTCGTTGAGGGAGACAGCACTTGGTCGACCACGGGCTGTGCGCTTAGTTGCTGAAGGGCAGTGCCCAGCTCCACCACGGGGGATGCCTTGCTCGACCATGGTGATAGCCCTTTGTCAATGACAAACGATGCCTAGATTGACCATGGGTTGTGCACTCGGTCGCTCACCGGCAGTGCCTTGCTCAACCATGGTGACAGCCCTTGGTTGATCAAGGGTTGATGCGTTGATCAACCATGGCGACAGCACTTGGTCAATCATGGGCAGTGCCTTGGTCCACCACAGGCTGTGCCTCACTTTACTACAGGTGATGCCTTCCTTGACCACAGGCTGTGCCTTGCCCAACTACGGGTGATGCCTCACTCAACCAAGGGCAATGACTTTGTTGACCAGGGAGACAGTCCTTGGTTGACCACAGGCTGTGTGCTCGGTAGCTCATGGGCAGTGCCTGACTCTATCCGGGCAATGCCATGCTCGACCATAGGCCATGCCTTGCTTGACCACGGGTTGTCCGTCTCTGACATATCTGTCACGTTCAGCATCAGTGCGCTAAACTCCTTTACATAGTCTCGCACTGGTCCGCTGTGCCTCAGCTTGGCTATCGCATCCCGAGCAAGCCATGCTGTGTTGCTCAGCAGGAACTGCTCTTTTAGCTCCTTCTTCAGTGCCTCCCAGGTCTCCATCCGGGGTCTGCCTGCACTGATATCGTCTTGGACTGGGGTCCTCCACCATAGCTTCGCATCCTTGGTGAGGTACATGGTGGTGATCGTCACCTTCTCAGCGTCGGGGATCTTTGCAGCAGCGAAGTAGTTCTCCATATCCCATATGAAGTTCTCTAGATCCTTGGAACTCCTTGTTCCTTCAAACGCCTTTGGCTCCGGGACCTTCATCTTCCCACGAGGCTCATTCAATGGCCCCGCCTGGGACACCAATTGCCGCTTGATCAGGACCACATCATCCTTCAGGGTCACCACATCAAGCCTGATCGCCTTCAGCAGATCAGTCACGGTTCCTCCAAGATCGTCGCCTTCACTGACATTGTCCTCCAAAGCAGCAACGTGGGGTTCCAGCGTAGCAGTTGGGTTTGCTCGTCCAGTGAGCTCTGCAATACGGCCTTCCAGTGCCGCCAATCGCTCCCACAACGCTTCCATCACCCTGGTCCACACGGTTGCTGATTGTAGGGTACGCGTCGTCTTTGACAAAGGGTATTCTCAACCCGAATGCAGCACCACTTTCACAGGTACTCCGGCTTGTCACGGACAAAACCTCCGCTCTGATACCAACTGTCACGGGGCTGATGCAGGCCACAAATTTTTCCGCACCCCGCTAGGCGTCGACACTCCACTTGCCGACCAGCCACACACTGTGTGTACCGTCGAGGCCGAACGATCACCGAACCGAAGAAGCAACACCGAGGAATACAAGAACACAATTGGGAAAACGTAACTCGTATTCACATATATTACAAGTACACGAAAAACCCAACCCAGGACAGAACTCTTACACGCAGTCTCATGAGCCTATGCCTTGCAGCCTCGCACTGCCTGCACGCCCGTCTTGTGCCTTCTCTTAAGAACACCAGACTGCGGGTCCGACTTGACTTCCACTCCTTGGAATCTCGGCCCTCTGTGCCTCCTGACTGCCCTGGTCATCCTTGCTGCTCTGCTGGCTTCTCCTTGTGAGTTCTTGGTGTCTCCTCTGCAGAATGAGACTGCCCCTTTATATAGAGGAGCCTTTGCGAGCCCAATATGGCAACTGACATCTTGGAATCCCTTGATTCACTCCCTCAGTTTTCCAGCCTGTCCAATCCCTCCAGGATTGTTTCCATAACAGATTAATTGCCATTCCCAGAGAAACTTTCCCGGAATGCTCGCTCGGATTGACTTGGCGCCAGCTAAGCCTCGTCGACCCGATCCATCCTCCTCTAGGATCCACATCCTTGATCTCCTTCCTAAGATCACAATCGTCTGAATGGGATTGCTGCATCCACCGGTGCTCGAGCATGGTCACGGACTTAACCGATCTCCACAAGTAGTCAACTCCCTTGCCGCTCCCTTAGCATCTGCCGGGCTTGTTGAGTTATGCGCACTCCTAGAGTGCCTTTGTGTGGTTGTATCAGGTTCACCGAACCTCCTAGAGTGTTGCACCATGCCTTGCTCGTGGGCATCCTCACTGCCCACCTGCGCATTCGCCTACTTGTGCCTTGTGACACTTCCTGGCCACAATCTGGTTCCTCAGCACACTGCTGAGCCTTGATCAGTTGTTCCCTTCACTAGTGCCTCCGTGCATGCTTGTGTGACCATCTCCACACTTGCCCGCTTATGGACTTGCAATTGATCCCAACACCTCGCACTTGACAGCCCGCGCATCCTCGCATGCAGGCTATGCACTACCACTACCCCGAGGTACAACTTGTGGTACGCATTCTCCGGGGCTTGAGCTCAGGGGTCTCACACTCAACCACAAGCAGTGCCTTGCTCTTCCATGGGCAATGGCTTGGTCAACCACGGCTGTGCCTCCCCATACCATGGGAGATGGCTTGGCTGACCACAAAGATCACCCTTGGTGTGCCTTCCTCTACCGTGGGCAATGGCTTCCTCGACCACAGTCTGTGCCTCGCTCTACCATGGGCAATGGCTTGTTTGACCATGGTCTATGGCCTCACTCTACCACAGGTTATGCATTGCTCGACCACAAGCTGTGCCTTTCTCTACCACGGGCGATGGCTTGGTCAACCATGAGCTGTGTGCTCGGTCATTCATGGGCAGTGCCTAGCTCTACCTCGGGCAATGCCTTGCTCAACCACAGGTTCTGCCTGGCCATATCATGGGCGACACCTTCCTCGACCATGGGCTGTGCCTCGGTCGACCACCGAGACAGCCCTCGGTCAACCACGAGCTGTCCACTTGGTCACTCCCGGGCCGTGTGATGCTCTACCACATGCATTGCCTTGCTCGACCTCATGCTATGCCTTGCTCTTCCATGGGCAATGGCTTGGTCTAACAAAGGCTGTGCCTCGCTCTACCATGGGTAATGGCTTGCTCGACTGTGGCCTGGGCCTTGCTCTACTATGGGTGTTGCCTTGATTGACCACAGGCTGTGCCTTGCTCTATGATGGTTGATGGTTTGGTCGACCACAGAGATAGCCCTCGGTCTGCCGCCACCTGTGTGCTTGGTTGCTAATGGGTAGTGCCTTGCTCTGCCATGGGCAATGCCTTGCTTGACCTTTTGTTGTGCTTGGCTCTACCACAGGAGATGTCTTGCTCAACCAAAGGCTGTGCATTGCTCTACCACAAGCAAAGGCTTGTTCAACCAGGGTTGTGCCTCGCCCTACCATAGGCGATGCCATGCTTGGCCACGGGTGATGGCTTGGTTGACCATGTAGATTGCCCTCAGTCGACCACAGGCTGTACACATGATCTCTCATGGGCAATGCCTGGCTCTACCTTAGGCGATGCCTTGCTTGACCATGGGCTGGGCCTTGGTCAACCACAGGCTGTGCCTTGCAATACCAAGGGCCGTAGCATGTTTGACCATGGGCTGTGCATTGCTCTACGATGGGTGATGCCATGCTCAGCCACGGGCTGTGCCTTTCCCAACAATGGGATGCATTGGTGACCACGGAGACAGCTCTCAGTCAATAGCGGGTGATGCCTTGCCCCACCACAGGCAGTGCCTTGCTCTACCAAGGGCGATGGCTTGGTCGACCACTGGCTGTGCCGCACTCTGCCATGGGCGATGGCTTGCTCTACCTTGGGCTGTGCCTAGCTCTACCACAGGCGATGCCTTGCTCAACCACGGGCTGTGCCTAGCTCTACCACGGGCAATGTCTTGTTCGACCACAGACGGTGCTTTGCACTACCATGGGCGATACCTTGCTTGACCACAAGCTGTGCCTAGCACCACCACGGGCAATGGCATGTTTGACCATCAGTTGTGCCTCCCTCTACCATGGGCAACATGTTGCTTGACCCCAGGATGTGCCATGCTATTCCACAGTTGTTGGCTTGGTCGATCACGGAGACAGCCCTCGGTCAACCACAGGCTGTGCACTCGGTCGCTCATGGGCAGTGCCTTGCTCTAAAAAGGGCAATGGCTGGGTCGACCATGGAGACCTCCCTTGGTCGACCATGTACAATGCCTTGCTCTGCCACAGGCAATGGCTTGGTCGACCACAGAGATAGCCCTCAGTCAACCATGAGCTGTGTGTTGCTCTTCCACGGGTGATGGCTCGATCGAGCATAGGCTATACGCTCGGTCTCTCAGTGGTGGTGCTTGGCTCTACCAAGGGCTATGGGATGTTCGACCATGGGCTGTGCCTCACCCTAGCACAAGCGATGCCTTGATCGGCCATGGGCTGTGCACTCAGTCGCCCATGGGCAGTGCCTTGCAAAACCATGGGCGATGCCTTGCTTGACCACGGGCTGTGCCTCGCTCTACCATAGGCGATGGCTTGCTCCCCCACAGGTGATGGCTTGGTTGACCAGGGAGACAACGCTCAGTAGACCACAGGTTGTGCACTCATTCACAAAAGGGCAGTGCCTAGCTCCACCATTGGGGATGCCTTGCTTGACCATGGCAATAGCCTTTGGTCGTTGACTGGCAATGCCTAGATCGACCACAGGCTGTGCACTCGATCGCTCACTGGCAGTGCCTTGCTCAACCATCAGTGATGCCTTGCTTGACCATGGTGACAGCCCTTGGTTGATCATTGGTTGACACGTTGATCAACCATGTCAACAGCTGTTGGTCAATCACGTGCAATGCCTTGGTCTACGACGGGCAATGCCTTGGTTGACCACAGGCTGTGCCTTGCCCGACCATGGGCCATGCCTTGCTCGACCACGGGCTGTGCCTTGCTCTACCACGGGTGATGACTTGGTCGACCAGGGAGACAACCCTCAGTTGACCACTGGCTGTGTGCTTGGTAGCTCACCGGCTGTGCCCTGGTCGACCATGGTCTGTGCCTTGCTCTAGCATGGGTGAGGGCTTGCTCGGCCATGGGGTGTGCCTCGCTCTACCACTGGCAATGGCTTGTTCGACCATGGCCTCTGCCTTGCTCTACCGTGGGCTTTGCATTGCTCAACCACAGGCTGTGCCTTACTCTACCACAAGTGATGACTTGGTCGACCATGGGCTGTGCGCTTGGTTGTTCATGTACAGTGCCTGGCTCTACTTGAGCGATGCCTTACTTGACCATGGGTTGTGCCTAGTTATACCATGGGTGATGCCTTCCTCGACCATGGGCTGTACCTCGCTCTAGCACGGGGGATGGCTTGGTTGACCTTGGAGACAGCAGCCAGTCGACCACGAGCTGTGTACTCAGTCGCTCACGGTCTGTGCAGTGCTCTACCATGTGCGTCGCCTAGCTTGACCACAAGCTATGCCTTCCTCTTCCATGTGCAATGGCTTGGTCGATCATTGGCTATGCCTTGCACTACCACGGGTGATGGTTTGCTCGACTATGGCCTGTGCCTTGCTTTGCTACTAGCATTGCCTTGATTGACCATGGGCTGTGCATTGCTTTACCCCGGGCAATGGCTTGGTTGACCACAGGCTGTGCCTTGATCTTCGACGAGTGATGGCTTGGTCGACCATGGAGATAGCCCTTGGTCAGACACTAGCTGCTCACTCAGTCACTCATGAGCAGTGCCTTGCTCTGCCACAGGCCATGCCTTGCTTGACCATGTGCTGTGCCTGGCTCTACCACGGGAGATGCCTTGCTTGACCACAGGATGTGCCTTGCTCTACCTCCAGCAATGGCTTGTTTGACCACGGCTGTGCCATGCCCTACCAAGGGCGATGCCAAACTCGACCATGGGTGATGGCTTGGTTGACCACGGAGATTGCCCTCGGTTGACCACAGGCTGTAGGCATGGTCTCTCATGGGCAGTGCTTGGCTCTACCATGGACCACAGGCTGTGCCTTGCAATACCAAGGGCCATGGCATGTTCGACCATGGGCTGTGCCTTTCCCAACCACAGGCGATGCCTTGGTTGACCACAGAGACAGCTCTCAGTCAACAATGGGCGATGCCTTGTGCCACCACCGACAGTGCCTTGCCCAACCATGGGCGATGCCTGGCTCCACCTCCAGCTGTGCCTTGCTATACCAAGGGCGAAGGCTTGGTCGACCACAGAGACAGCTCTCGGTAGACCACCGGCTGTGCCTCGCTCTCCCATGGGTGATGGCTTGCTCTACCATGGGCTTTGCAAAGCTCTACCATGGGCGATACCTTGCTTGACCATGAGCTGTGCTTGGCTCATCCACGGGTGATGGATTGTTTGACCACCAGCGGTGGCTTGCTCAACCACGGCTGTGCCTAGCTACACCACAGGCAATGGCATGTTCAACCATGGGTTGTACCTCCCACTACCATGGGCGGCACCTTGCTCGACCAAAGGATGTGCTATGCTATTCCACAGGCGTTGGCTTGCTTGACCATGGGCTGCGCCTCGCTCTACCATGGGCGATGGCTTGGTCGAGCATAGAGATAGCCCTCATTTGACCACAGGCAGTGGACTCAATCGCTCACAGGCAGTGCATGGCTCTACCTCAGGTGATGCCTTGCTCGGCCGCGAGCTGTGCCTTGCTCTACCATAGGCGATACCGTGCTTGACTACGGGCTGTGCCAGGCTCTATGTGACGGGACCAATGCGGGTCACAAATTTTTCCGCGTCCCGCTAGCTTCGACACTTCGCTTGCTGACCAGCCACACACTGCATGTACCGTCGAGGTTGTTCGATCACAGAACCACAAAAGCAACACCAAGGGACACAAGAACACAATTGGGAAAAATGTAACTTGTATTCACATATATCACAAGTACATGAAAACCCAACCCAGATCAGAACACTTACACACAGTCACATGAGTGTATGCCTCATAGCCTCTCACTGCTTGCACTCCCTACCCATCTCGTGCCTCCTCTTAAGAACACCAGACTGCTTGCTCAACTTGACTTCCACTCTCTTGGAGTCTCTAGCTCTCTGTGTCTCTCCTCTGAGAATTCTTGGTTGTCTCTGAGAATGAAACTGACCCCCTTTATATAGATGAGCCTGGTAGACTAAATATGGCAACTAATATATTTGAATCTCTTGATTCTCTCCATCAAATCTTGATATGTTCAATCTTGGCCATCGATCTGCAATCTCCAATATTGTTTCCATAACATACTGATTTGCCATATCCCGGGAGAAACTTTCCCTGATTGTCTACTTGACTAGGTATGGATGACTTGGTGCTGACTTAGCATCATCGATTTGATCCACTCTCCTCTAGGGCCCACGTCCATGATCGCCTCCCATGATCACAGCTGTTTGATCAGGATTGCTGCATCCAACGGTGCTCAAGCATGGTCAAGGACTTACCCGATCTTCGCAAATAATCAACTCGCTAGCCGCTAAGTGTTGAGCATTCCCTTAGTGTCTACCATGCCTATCAAGTAGTGTGCACTCCTAGAGTGCCTTTGCTCGGTCACATCTTGTTCACCGAGCATCCTTGAGCATTGCGTCCTGCCTTGCTCGTGGACATCATCACCACCCATACGTGCATTTGCCTACTTGTGAACAATGACACTTCATGGCCACAGTTTGATCCCTCAGCACATTGCTCAGCCTTGATTGATCGTCCCCTTTCCTGGTGCCTCCACACACGCTTGCATGACCATCTCCATAATTGCCCACTCATGGACCTGCAATTTATCCCAACACCTCGCACATGAATGACTGCCTGCGCATCCTTGCGTGCATGCTATGCGCTACCACTACCCCGAGGTACGGCTTGCGGTACGCATTCTCCGAAGCTAGAGCTCAAGGGTCTAACACTCTACCTAGGGCAAAGGCATGTTCGACCATGGGCTGTACCTCACTCTACCATGGGCGATGGCTTCGTCGACCACTGTGACAACCCTTAGTCAACCTTGGGCTGCACACATGGTAGCTCATGGGTAATGCCTGGCTCTACCTTGGGCAATGCCTTGCTAGACCCTGAGCTGTGCCTTTCTCTACCATGGGTAATGCCTTGCTCAACCACGGGCTGTACCATGCTCTACTGTGGGCAGTGGTATGTTTGACCATGGGCTGTGCCTCACTCTACCATGGGCAATGCCACACTTGACCACATGTTGTGCCTTGCTCTAGCACAAGCGATGCCTTGCTTGACCACGGCCAGTGCTTTGCCCTACCTTGGGCCATGGCTTGGTCGACTACGGGCTAGGCCTCACTGTACATAGGTCCACCATGGGTTGTACACTCAGTCTCTCACATGCAGTGCTTGGCAATACCTCAGGTGATGCCTTGCTCAACCATAGGCTATGCCTTGCTCTACCAATGGCAATGCCTTGCTCGACCATGGGCTGTGCCTTGGTGTTCCAAGGGCAATGGCTTGTTTGACCATGGGCTATGCCTTGCCCAACCACGGGTGATGCCTTGCTCGACCATAGCCTGTGCCATGCTATACCAAGAGCGGTGGCCTTGGCCTGCCATGGGTGATGGCTAGCTCGACCACGGAGACAGCCCTTGGACGTCCCTGGGCTGTGCCTTGCTCTACCACGGGCGTTCGCTTGGTCGACCATGGAGACAACCCTCAGTCAACCACTGGCTGTGCGCTTAGTAGCTCATGGGCAGTGCCTGGCTCTACCTTGGGCAATGCCTTGCTTGACCATGAGCTGTGCCTTGATCGACCATGGGCTGTGCCTCACTCTACCATGGGCAATGCCTCACTTGACCACATGCTATGCCTTGCTATTGCACAGGCGATGCCTTGCATGACCACGGCCATTGCCTTGCTCTACCCTGGGCCATGGCTTGGTCAACCACGCACTATGCCTCGCTGTACCTCAGTCAACCATGGGCTGTACGCTCGGTCTCTCACACACAATGCCTGGCAGTACCTCGGGCTATGCCTTCCTCTTCCAAGGGCAATGGCATGTTTGACCACATGCTATTCCTTGCCCAACCATGAGCGATGCCTTGCTCAACCATGGACTATGCCATACTATACCAACAGCAGTGGCTTCAGCGACCACAGAGACAGCCCTCGGTTGACCATGGGCAATGCCTTCATCTGCCACAGGCAATGGCCTCATTGACCACGGGGACAACCCTCGGACGACACTGGGCTGTGCCTTGCTCTACCATGGGCATTGGCTTGGTCGACCACCGAGACCGCCCTCAGTCAACCACGGCCTGTGCCTAGCTCTACCACAGGCGATGGCTTGGTAGACGATGGAGATACCCCTCCATCGACCACGGGCTGTGCGCTCGGTCTCTCACAGGCAGTGCCTTGCTCCACCACAGTTGATGCCTTGGTTGACCATGGTGATAGCCCTTGGTTGATCACAGTTGACGCCTTGATTGACCACGGGCTGTGCACTCAGTCGCTCTCGGACAGTGCCATACTCTACCACGGGCGATGCCTTGGTCGGCCACAACAACAGCGCTTGGTCAACTATGGGCAATGCCTTGCTCTACCATGTACGATACCCCGCTCGACCACACGCTATGCCTCACACTGCCAACGGTGATGCCTTGCTGGACCATTGGCTGTGCCTTGCTCTTGCAAGGGCAATGGCATGCTTGACCATGAGCTATGCCTTGCCCAACCTTGGGCGATGCCATGCTCAACCACGGGCTGTGCCAGGCTATACCAAGAGTGGTGCCTTGGTTGACCACAGAGACAGCTCTCAGTAGACCATGAGCAATGCCTTAGTCTGCCATTGGCGATGGCTTGGTCGACCACAGAGACAGCCCTCGGATGACACCGGGCTGTGCCTTGCTCTACCATGGGCATTGGCTGGGTCGACACAGAGACAGACCTCAATCGACCACGGGCTGTGCCTTACTCTACCATGGGCGATGACTTGGTTGACCATGGAGACAGCCCTCAGTCTATCACAGGTTGCGCATTCAGTCTCTCACAGGTAGCGCCTTGCTCCACCATGGACAATACCTTGCTCGACCATGGCGACAGCCATTGGTCGATCATGGTTGATGGCTTGGACAACCACAGAGATAGCGCTGGGTCAACCACGAGTGATGCCTTGCTTGACCATGGGCTGTGCCTGGCTCTACCATGGACAATGGCATGTTTGACCATGGGTTATGTGTTGCTCTACCATGGGTGATGCCTTGCTTGACCAGGGGTTGTGCCTTGCTTTACCACGGGCAATGACATCACTCACAGGCAGTGCCTTGCTCGACCATGGCGACAGCTGTTGGTCAAACATAGGCAGTGTTTTGCTATACCTTGGGTGATGCCTTCATTGTCCACGGGCTGCGCCTTGCTCTACCATGGGTGATGCCATGCTCCACCACTGGCAATGGCATGGTCAACCACAGGCTACGCCCTGCACTACTACGGGCGATGCTATGGTCGACCACAAGCTGTGCCCCGCTCTACCACAGGCCATGGCTTGGTCAAACACAGGCTGTGCCTCGCTCTACCTCAAGTGAGGGCTTGGTTGACCACGGAGGCAGCCTAGGTCGGCCATGGGCTGTCCTTGGATCTGCCTCGAGTGATGCCTTGCTTGACCACCACAGGTGATTTCTTGGTCGACCACAGCAACAGCCCTCGGTCAACCACAGCCTGTGTGCTTGGTTACTTAGGGTAGTGCCTGGCTCTACCTCAAGCAATGCCTTGCTTGCCCACAGGCTGTGCCTTGCTCTACAATGGGCGATAGCTTGGTCAATCATGGAGACAACCCCCAGTCAACCCTGGGCAGTGCACTCGATCACTCACAAGCAGTGCTTGGCTCTTCCTCGAGCGATGCCTTGCTTGACCATGGGCTGTGCCTTGCTCTACCAAGGGGAATGGCATGTTTGACCATGGGCTATGCCTTGCTCTTCCACGGGCTATGCCTTGGTCAACAGTGGAGACAACCCTCAGTTGGCCACAGGCTGTGTGCTCGGTCGCTCACGGGTAGTCCCTGTCTATACCTCAGGCGATGCCTTGCTCAACCACAGGCTGTGCCATGTTGTACCAAGGGTGATGGCTTGGTCAACCATGGTCTATGTGCTTGGTTGGTCAGGGCAGTGCTTGGCTCTACCTCAAGTGATACCTTGCTCAACCATGGGTTGTGCATTGCTTGACCTCAGGCTGTGCCTCACTCTACCATGAGCCATGGCTTGGTAGACCACGTGCAGTGCCTGGCTCTTCCACTTGCAGTGCCTTGCTCAACCATGGGTTGTGCCTTGCTCTACCACTAGCGATGCCTTGGTCAACCACAGGCAATGCGCTCAGTCACTCACAAGCATTGCCTGGCTCTAACAGGTATGATTCCTTGCTCGACCAAGGGTTATGCCTTGCTCTACCCCAGGTGACACCTTGCTCAACCACGGGTTGTGCCTTGCTCTACCAAGGGCAATGGCATGTTCGACCATGGGTGCGCCTCGCTCTACCATAGGCGATGGCCTGGTCAACCATGGAGATAGCCCTTGGTCGACCCCAGGCTGTGCAGTTGGTTGCTCACAGACAGTGCCCTGCCCTACCACATGTGATGTCTTGCTGTACCACAGGCTGTGCCTTGCTCTACCATGAGTGATGCCTTGCTCTTGACCACAGGTGATGGCTTGGTTGACCATGGAGACAGCCCTCAGTCGACCATGGGCTGTGGGCTCGGTCACTCACTAGCAGTGCCTTGCTCTACCACTGGCAATGCCTTGCTCAACCACTTGCAGTCCCTTGCTCTACCTCGGGCAATGGCTTGGTCTACCATGGAGACAGCCCCTAGTTGACCATGGGCTGCGTACTCAGTCGCTCATAGGCAGTGCCTTCCTCTAGTACAGTAGATGCCTTGATCGATGACGGCGATATCCCTTGGTCGATCAAGTGGCAACACCTCCATTGACTATGGTGACAGCTCTTGGTCTACCACGGGTGATGCCTTCGTCGACCATGGGCTGTGCCCTGCTCTACCATGGGCAGTGCCTTGCTCTACCACGAGTGATGGCTTGGTAGACCATGGAGATAGCCTTTAGTTGACCACGGGCTGTGCCTTGCTCTTCCACAGGTGACGCCTTGCTCAACCATGGGCAATGCCTCCCTATACCATGGGCGATGGATTGGCTGACCACGGAGACAGCCCTCGGACAACCAGGTGCTGTGCACTCGGTCGCTCACGGGCCGTGCCTTGCTCTACCACTTGCAATGCCTTCCTCAACCACTGGCTGTGCCTTGCTTTACCAAGGGTGATGTGTTGCTTGACCACGGCTGTGCCTTGCTCCACCACAGGCAATGGCTTGGTCAACCAAAGGCTGTGCCTCACTCTACCATGGGTGATGGCTTGCTTGACCATGGCCAGTGCCTTCCTCTTCCATGGGCGTTGCCTTGCTCGACCACAGGCTGTACCCTGCTCTACCAAGGGCAATGGCTTGGTTGACCATGGGCTATGCCTCACTCTACCACGGGCGATGGCTTGGGTGACCAAGGTGACAGCCCTTGGTCGGCCACGAGCTGTGCTCTCGGTCGCTCATGGCAGTGGCTTGATCTACCACAGCTGATGCCTTGCTCAACCACAGGCTGTGGCTGGGTCTACCACAGGAGATGCCTTGCTTAACCACGGGTTGTGCCTTGCTCTACAAGGGCAATGGCTTGTTCGACCAAGGGCTGTGCCTTACTTAACACGGGCAATGGCTTACTTGACTGCAGGCTGTGCCTCACTCTACCACAGGTGATGACTTGCTCTACCACGGGCAATGGCTTGGGTGAACACAGAGGCAGCCCTCAGTCAGCCATGGGCTGTGTGCACATCACGGGCAATGCCTTGCTCTACCCTGGGCGATGCCTTGCTTGACAACGGGCTGTGCCTTGCTCTACCAAGGGCAATGGCTTGGTCGACTATGGAGACAGCCCTCAGCTGACCACGGGCAATGCCTTGCTCTGCCATAGGCGATGACTTCGTCATCCACGGAGGCAGCCATCGGTTGACCACAGGCTGTGTGTTGCACTTCCACAGGTGATGGCTCGGTTTAGCACAGGTTGTGTGCTCAGTCTCTCATGGGCAGTGCCTAGCTCTACCTTGGGCAATGCCTTGATTGACCATAGGCTGTGCCTTGCTCTATCACGAGCAATGCCTTGCTCAGCTACAGGCTGTGCCTTGCTCTACCAAGGGCAATGGAATGATCAACCATGGGCTTTGCCTAGCTCAACCACCGGCAATGCCTTGCTCAACTATAGGCTGTCTTACCCAACCACAGGCAATGGCTTGGTCAACCACAGAGGCAGCCCTTGGTCGACCACGGGCTGTGTGCTTGGTTGCTCACGGGCAGTGCCTTGCTCCACCTTGGGTTGTGCCTTGCTCTACCATGGGTGATGCCTCCTTGACCACGGGTTGCACTTGGCACTACCACAGACGATGCCTTCTCGACCACAGGCTGTGCCTCGCTCTACTATGGGCAATGCCTTGCTCGACCACGGGCTGTGCCTTGCTCTACCATGGGCAATGCCCTGCTCCACCAAGGGCTGTGCCTCGCTCTACCATGAGCGATGCCTTCTTGACCACAGGCTGTGCCTTGCTTTACCAAGGGTGACACCTTGCCTGACCACGGGTTGTGCCTTGCTCTACCATGGGCGATGGCTTGGTTGACAATGGAGAAAGCCCTCGGTCGACCATAGGCTGTGTGCTTGGTCACTCATATGCAGTGCCATGCTCTCCCATGGGCAATGCCTTGCTCCACCATGGGCCGTGCCTCGCTCTACCATGGGTGATGCCTTCTTGACCATGGGCTGTGCCTCACTCTACCATGGGTGGTGCCTTCATGATCACAGGTTGTGTCTTGCTCCAACACGGGCAATGGCAGGGTCGACCATGGAGAGAGCCCACAGTCAACCATGGGCAGTGCCTCGCTCTACCTTGGGCAATGCCTTCCTCGACCACAGGTTGTGCCTTGTTCTACCACAGGCGATGCCTTGCTCGACCATGGGCTATGCGTCCCTCTACCATGGGCGATGGATTGGCTGACCATGGAGACAGTCCTCAGATGACCAGGAGCTGTGCACTCGGTCGCTCACGAGCCGTGCCTTGCTCTACCATGTGTGATGCCTTCCTCGACCACTGGCTGTGCCTTGCTTTACCAAGGGTGATGTGTTGCCTAACCATGGGCTGTGCCTTACTCCACCACAGGCAATGGCCTGGTCAACCAAAGGCTGTGCCTCACTCTACCATGGGTGATGGCATGCTTGACCATGGCCTGTGCCTTCCTCTACCACAGGTGTTGCCTTGCTCGACCATGGGCTGTACCCTGCTCTACCAAGGGCAATGGCTTGGTTGACCATGGGCTATGCATTGCTCTACCACGGGCGATGGCTTGGGCGACCAAGGAGATAGCCCTCGATCAGCCACGAGTTGTGTGCGCAGTCACTCACGGGCAGTGGCTTGCTCTACCACGGCCGATGCCTCACACGACCACAGGGCTGTGGCTGGCTCTACCATGGGAGATGCCTTGCTCGACCACAGGCTGTACCGTGCTCTACCATGGGCAATGGCTTGTTCAACCATGGGCTGTGCCTTGCCCTACCACGGGTGATGTGTTGCTCAACCACAGGTTGTTCCTTATTTGACACGAGCAATGGCTTGTTTGACTGTGGGCTGTGCTTCGCTCTACCACAGGCGATACCTTGCTCTACCGTGGGCAATGGCTTGGGCGACCATGGAGGCAGCCCTTGGTCGGCCACGGGCTGTGCGCACAGTTGCTCACGAGCAATGCCTTGCTCTACCACAGGCAGTGCCTGGCTCCACCACGGGAGATGCCTTGCTTGACCATGGGCAGTGCCTTGTGCTACCATGGGCAACAGCTTGTTCGACCATGGGCTGTGCCTTATTTAACATGGGCAATGGCTTGTTTAACTACAGTCTGTGCTTTTCGCTCTACCATGGGTGATGCCTTGCTCTACCATGGGCAATGGCTTGGGCGATGACAGAAGCAGCCCTCAGTCAGCCACAGGCTGTGCACAAGGTTGCTCACGAGCAATGCCTTGCTCTACTCTGGGTGATGCCTTGCTTGACCACAGACTGTGCCTTGCTCTACCAAGGGCGATGGCTTGGTCGACCACAGAGACAACCCTTGGTCGACCACTGGCAATGCCTTGCTCTACCACAGGTGATGGCTTGGTCAACCATGGAGACAACCCTCAGTTGACCATGGGCTGTGCCTTGCACTTCCACGGGCAACGGCTCGGTCAAGCACAGGTTGTACGCTCAGTCTCTCATGGGCAGTGCCTCGCTCTACCTTGGGCAATTCCTTGATTGACCACGGGCTGTGCCTCTCACTTCCATGGGCAATGCCTTGCTCAGCCACAGGCTGTGCCTTGCTCTACCAAGGGCAATGGGATGTTCGACCACGGGCTTTGCCTCGCTCTACCATGGGCAATGCCTTGCTCTAACACAGGCTGTGTCTTGCCCAACAACGAATGATGGCTTGGTCGACCATGGAGACAGCCCTCAGTCGACCACGGGCTGTGTGCTCAGTCACTCATGGGCAGTGCCTTGCTCTACCACAGGCAATGCCTTACTCCACCATGGGCTGTGCCTTGCTTACCATGGGCGAGGCGTTGCTCAACCATGGGCGATGCCTTCTTGACCACGGGCTATAACTTGCTCTACCAAGGGCAATGGGATGTTCAACCACAGGCTTTGGCTCACCCTACCACGGGCAATGCCTTGCTCGACTACAGGCTGTGCTTTGCACAACAACGGGCAATGGCCTGGTCAACCACGGAGACAGCCCTCGGTCAACCACAGGCTGTGTGCTTGGTTGCTCACGGGCAGTGCCTTGCTCTACCATGGGCAATGCCTTGCTCCACCATGGGCTGTGCCTTGGTCTACCATGGACGATGCCTTGGTCGACCACGGGTGATCCCTTCTTGACCATGGGCTACACCTGGCACTACCACAAGCGAAGCCTTCGTGACCACGGGCTGTGTCTCCCTCTACCACGGGTGATGCCCTCTTGACCATGGGCTATGCCTTGCTCTACCAAGGGCAATAGGATGTTTGACCATGTGCTTTGCCTCACTCTACCATGGGCGATGCCTTGCTTGACCATGGGTTGTGCCTTGCCCAACCATGGGTGATGAGTTGGTCAACCACGGAGAAAGCCATAGGTCGACCATGGGCCATGTGCTCGGTCGCTCACAGGCAGTGGCATGCCCTACCACAGGCATTGCCTTCACAACCACGGGCCGTGCCTCACTCTAGCATGGGCGATGGCTTGTTGACCATGGAGACAGCCCTTGGTCAACCACAGGCTGTGTACTCGATTTCTCATGGGTAGTGCCTTGCTCTACCATGGGCAATGCCTTGCTCCACCACGAGCTGTGCCTTGCTCTACAGCTAGCGATGCCTTGCTTGACCACAAGCGATGCCTTCTTGACCATAGGCTGCACCTGCCTCTACCACGGGTGATGCCTTCTCGACCATGGGCTGTGCCTTGCTCTTCGACGGGTGATGGCTTGGTTGACCACGGAGAAAGCCCTTGGTCGACCATGGGTTCATGCTCGGTCACTCACAGGTAGTGCCATGCTCTACCATGGGCAATGCCTTGCTCCACCATGGGCAATGCCTTGCTCCACAATGGGCTATGCCTTGCTCCACCATGGGCTATGCCTTGCTCTACCATGAGTGATGCCTTCACAACCACAAGCTGTGCCTCACTTTACCACAGGCAACGGGATGTTTGACCACAGGCTGTGCCTTGCCCAATCATGGGTGATGCCTTGCTCGACCATGGGCCGTGCCATGCTATACCAAGGGCGAAGGCTTGGCGACAGCCCTCAGTCGACCACAGGCAATGCCTTGCTCTACCATGGCGACCATGAAGACAGCCCTTGGACAACCACGGGCTGCACCTTGCTCTACCACAGGCGATCACTTGGTCGACCACAGAGACAGCCCTTGGTTGACCATGGGCTGTGCCTTGCTCTACCATGGGTGATGGCTTGGTCGACCATGGAAACAGCCCTCCATCAACCACAGGCTGCACACTTGGTCGCTCACGGGCAGTGCCTTGCTCCACCACGGTCGATGCCTTGGTTGACCACAGCGACAGCCCATGGTTGATCACGGTCAATGCCTTGATCGACCACATGCTATGCACTCAGTCGCTCATGGGCAGTGCCATGCTCCACCATGGGCAATGCCTTGCTTAACAACGGCAACAACGCTTGTTTGATCATTGGGCGACACCTTGATTGGCCATGGTGACAACACTTGGTTGAGAACAGGCTGTGCCTTGCTCTACCATGGGCGATGCCCTGCTTGACCACATTCTGTGCCAAGCTCTACCGCGAGCATTGCCTTGCTCAACAATGGGCTATGCCTCACTGTACCATGGCCAGTGGCTTGGTCAACCACGGGCAGTGCCTTGCTCTACCTCGGGTGATGCCTTGCTTGACCACAGGCTATGCATCACTCAACCATGGGTGATAGCTTGGTCAACCTCAGAGACAACCCTCAGTAGACCAGTAGCTGTACAATCGGTCGCACATGGGCCATACCATTGCTCTACCATGTGCGATGCCTTGCTTGACCACGAGCTGTGCTTGGCTCTACCATGGGTGATGCCTTGCTTGATCATGGGCTATGCCTTGCTCTACCACAGGCAATGGCTTGGTTGGCCTGTGCCTCACTCTACCATGGCTGATGCCTTCTCAACCATCAGATATGGCTTGCTCTACCACGGGCGTTGCCTTGGTCGACCACAAAGATAGCCCTCGGTCAGATAGGGGCTGTGCACTCAGTCCATCACAGGCAGTGCCTTTCTCTACCACTGGTGATGGCTTGCTCAACCACGGGCAGTGCCATGCTCTTCTGTGTGCAATGGCTCAGACGACCATGGGCTGTACGCTTGGTCTCTCATGAGCAGTGACTGGCTCTACCTAGGGTGATGCCTTGCTCAACCACAGGCTAGGCCTTGCTCTACCATGAGCGATGCCTTGCTCGACCACCCGCTGTGCCTTTCTATAGCAAGGGCCATGGCATGTTCAATATCGGGTTGTGCCTCTCTCTACCATGGGCGATGCCTTACTCGACCACAGGGTGTGCCTTGCCCAACTAGGGGCTATGGCTTGCTCGATGATTGACTGTGCCTTGCTCTACCATGGGCGATGCCTTGCTCGATGACGGCAACAATGCTTGTTCAATCATTTGGCGATGCCTTGCTCAATCACGCTCTGTGCCTGGCTCTACCATGAGCGTTGCCTTGCTTGACAATGGGCTATGCCTCACTCTACCTCGGGTGACGCCTTGCTCAACCACAGGCTATGCGTTGCTCCACCACGGGTGATGGCTTGGTTGACCTAGGAGACAACCCTCTATTGACCATGATCTGTGCACTTGGTTGGCCATGGGTTGTCCACTCTATCGCCCACAGTGAGTGCCTTGCTCTACCATGGGTTGTGCCTTGCTCTTCTGCGGACAATGGCTCAAAAGACCACAGGCTGTATGCTTGGTCTCTCATGGGCTGCGCCTGGCTCTACCTAGGGCATTGCCTTGCTCAATCATGGGCTGGGCCTTGCTCTACCATGAGCAATGCCTTGCTCGACCACCTGTTGTGCCTTACTATACCAAGGGCAATACCATGTTTGACAACGGGCTGTACCTTTCCCAACCAGGGGTGATGCCTTGCTCGACCACAGGCTGTGCCTTGCTCTACCAATGGCAATGGCTTGGTCAACCACAGTGATAGCCCTTGGTCAATGACGGGCGATGCCTTGCTCCATCATGGGTTGTGCCTTGCTCTACCAAGGGCAATGACTTGGTTGACCATGGAGATAGCCCTCGGTTCAACCACGGCAATGCTTTGCTCTACCACGGGTGATGCCTAGGTCGACCTCAGAGACAGCCCTCGGTCAACCACGGGCTGTGGCTTGCTCTACTGCGGTCATTGCCTTGCTCGACAATGGGCTGTGCCCCACTGTACCAAGGGCAATGGCTTGGTTGACCACAGGTTGTGCCTCACTCTACCATGGGCGTTGCCTTGCTCGACCACAGGCCATGGCTTGGTCGACCATGGGCTGTGCCTTGCTCTACCACAGGCCATGGCTTGGTCGACCACAGGCTGTACTTCACTCTACCACGGGCAATACCCTGCTCGACCACAGGCTGAGCCATGCTGTACCTTGGGCGATGGCTTGGTCGACCATAGAGACAGGCCTCAGTCAACCACAGGCTGTGCACTCTATCGTTCATGGGCAGTGCCTTCCTCTACCACAAGTGGTGCATCGCTTGACAACGGCAACAGCCCATGGTCAATCATGGGGTGATGCCTTGATAGTCCGCTGCCACAGTGCTTGGTCAACCATGGGCAGTGCCTTGCTCTACCATGGGTGATGCCTTGGTCAACCACGGGCTATGCCTCGCTCAACCATGGGTGATGGCTTCGTCGACCACCGAGACAGGCCCCCATTGACCACAGGCTGTGAGCTCGGTCACAAAAGGGCAGTGCATTGATCCACCATGAGTGACACCTTGCTCCACCATGGCGATAGCCCTTGGTTGATCACCTGCGATGCCTTGATTGACCACGGGCTGTGCACTCGATCACTCACAGGCAGTTCCTTGCTCTACCACGAGTGATGCCATGCTTGACCACAGCAATAGCCCTTGGTTTTTCATGGGGCGACTCCTTGATCGACGACAACAACAGCTCTAGGTCGACAGCAGGCAGTGCCATGGTCCACCACAGGTGATGCCTTGGTCGACCACAGTGACAGCCCTTGGTCAACCATGGCACGGCTCCTTGATCAATGACAGCGACATCTCTAGGTCAACCACGGGTAGTGCCTTGGCCCATGACAGGTGATGCCTTGGTCGACCATGGGCAGTGCCTCTCCCTACCACAGGCAATGCATTGCTCCACCACAGGTTGTGCCTTGCTTTACCTCAGGCCATGCCTCGGTCAAACATGGGCTGTGCGCTCAGTCGCTCACTTGCAGTGCTTGGCTCTACCTTGGGTGATGCCTTTCTCAACCATGGGCTATGCCTTGCCCAACCCCTGGTGATGCCTTGCTCAACCACGGGCTGTGCCTTACTCTACCATGGGTGATACCATGCTTGACCTTGGGCTGTGCCTCACTCTACAACAGGTGATGGCTTGGTGGACCACAAAGACAGCCCTCAGGTCACCACAGGCTGAGTGCTTAGTCGCTCACGGACACTGCCTGGCTCTACCTAGAGCAATGCCTTGCTTGACCACATGCTGTGTCTGGCTCTGCCACAGTCATTGCCTTGCTTGACCACCACGACAGCTCTTGCTCAACAATGGAATTTGCCTTGCTCTACCACGGGTGATGCCTTGCTCAACCAAGGGCTGTGCCTTGGTCTACCATGGGCAATCACTTGGCCGACCACAAGTTGTGCCTTGCTCTACTACGGGCGATGTCTTGCTCGACCTCAGTTTGTGCGTTGCACTATGTACGGGACCAATGCGGGGATCGAACTTTTCCACGTCCCACTGGCGTTGACAGCTCCGCCTGCCAACCAGCCCCCACTCGCAACTGAGGGTTGATGTTACCTGGCACACAATCACACCACAACAAAAATGAACATGAGTAATATACAAAGGGAAAACTCCACTTGTATTCACAATTGTACAAGTATGAAAAACCCTTTACAAGAGCAAACTCACTCAGCTTGTCGAGTATATGCCTCACGACCTCCATGCTGCTTACACTCCTCTCTCGACACACCCTAACCCGACACACTTCAGCATTACAAGGGTAAACGGGACTCACTCCCCACTCACCGTTGAGCTACAACTTGCAGCAGCAACTTTATGCTCTCCCTTGTGTTTCCCAGCTCTCTCTAGCTGCTCTCCTTGGCTCTCCTCTCTAAGATGCCTTGAGACCTTTGTGGTTTCTCCTCTAAGAATTCTGAATCGCTCCTTTTTGGCTCTCCTCTCTCAATGAGACTGAACCCCTTTATATAGAGGTGCAGGACAGACTAGATATGGCAGCTGATATCCTAGAATCCCTTGATTCTCTCCATCAGATATCAATCCATCCAACCTTGGCCCTTGATCTGCAATCTCCAAGATTGTTTCCATAACAGATTGATTGTCATATCCCAAGAGAAACTTTCCCCACTTGTCTGTTATCACATGATCTTCTATCTTGATCATGTTCATCCCACTTGGACAGCTTCTTGGCCGCACCTGGACAGCTTCTCGGATGCACTTGGACACCTGCGCCCCACTTGGTTCTTGATTGATCACCAGCTGCTCCACATAAGGAAATAATCGATCCTTTCCATGTTGGTGTCAGCGATCCTTATCCTGTGAGCACTAATCCTGCACTCCACAGCATCCCGCACACCTTCTATGAGTAGTCACGCTCCACGCACTCGATCATTGGGTCCCGCATGATCAAGACTTCACTTGCATGTCTGCATCTCCACTCATCCACCATGCACTGTCGCTGACCAGCAACACATGGCTCCTTCGATCGACCCCGGTATGAAATGATCAAGCGCCTCTCGATCACTCTCCACTCATGCCTTAGCATTCCCGGGCTGTCTAGCGATCATCCACTTTGCATTGGTCGAATAGCATCGACCCCAAGGCCATGGCACTTGCCTTCAGTCCACCAAGTCCTTGCTCCACACCACTCCGCTTGGTTGCTCGAGCAAGTCTCTTGTCCAGCTTAGCCTCCTAACCACAGACCTTCTCTCCACGTGCCCCCACATTAGCACATACGCGCTCCCACGGTCACGAGGTACAACCTGCGGTACACATTACTCCAGCTCATAGCTCATGGCTGTAACACACTACCACAAGCGTTGCCGTGCTTGACCACAGGCTATGCCTTGCTCTACCTCTGGCGATGCCTTGCTTGACCACAGGCTGTGCCTCACTCTACCAAGGACGATGCCTTGGACGACCATGGAGACAGCCCTTGTTCGGCCACGGAGTGTGCAGTCAGTCGCTCTACCACGGCTGTTGCCTTGCTCTACCACTGCTGTTGCCCTGCTCAACCACAGCGACAGCCCTTGGTCGATGATAGGGCAACCCCTTGACCGACCATGGCGACAGTTCTTGGTCAACCACAGGCAGTGGCGTGCTCTACCACTGGTGATGCCTCGGTCAACCACGGGCTATGCCTTGCTCTACCATAGGTGATTCCTTTGTCCACCATGGTTTGTGCCTTGCTCTACAATGGGCCATGACTTGGTCAACCACAGGCTATGCGCTTGGTCACTCACATGTAGTGCCTTGCACAACCATGGGCGATGCCTTGCTAGACCTCGGGCTATGCCTTGCTCTACCATGGGTGATGGCATGGTTGACTATGGAGACAGCCCTCAGTCGACCCCAGGCTGTGTGCTTGGTCACTCATGGGCAGTGCTTTGCCCTACCTTGTGTGATGTCATGCTCGACCACGGGCGATATGTTGGTCGACCAAGAAGATTGCCCTTGGTCAACCACAGGCTGTGCACTCAGTTGTTCATGGGTAGTGCTTTGCCCTACCATGTGTGATGTCATGCTCGACCATGGGCTGTGCTTTGGTCTACCACAAAGAATCGCTTGGCTGACCACATACTGTGTCTTGCTCTACCACTGGCGATGGCCTGCTCATCCCCGACCTGTGCGTTGCTCTACCTCGGGTGTTGGCTTGCTTAACCAGGGGCAGAGCCATGCTCTACCACGGTCATTGCCTTGCTCAACCATTGCAACAACTCTTGGTCGACCGCTGGCAATGCCTTGCTCTACCACAGGAGATGCCTTGGTCGATGATGGGCTGTGCCTTGCTCTACAATGAGCGATGCCTTGCTCCACCACGGGCTGTGCCTTGCTCTGCCACTGGTGATGGCTTGGTCAACCACGGGTTGTGCCTTGCTCTACCATGGGTGATGGCTTGGTCAACCACGGAGATAGCCCTTGATCGACCATGGGCCATTCCTTGCTCCACCATGGGTGATGCCTCGGTTGACCACTGGCTGTGCCTTGCTCTACAACAGGTGATGCCTTGCTCCACCATAGGCTGTGCCTTGCTGTACCATGGCCCATGGCATGGTCAACCACGGGTTGTGCCTCGCTCTACCATGGGCAAAGGCTTGGTTTATCTACCATGGAGATAGCCCTTGGTAGGCCACGGGCTATGTACTCGGTTGCTGACTAGCAGTCCTTGGATCTACCTCATGTGATGCCATGCTTGACCACTAGCTATGCCTAGCTCCACCACAGATGATGGCCCGGTCGACCACAGTGACAACCCTTGGTCGACCATGGTTTGTGTGCTCGGTTTCTGAGGGCAGTGCCTGGCTCTACCTCAGGTGATGCCTTACTAGACCAAGGGCTGTACCTTGCTTTACCACAGGCAATGGCTTGGTCGATCATGGTGACAGCCCTCGATCGATCACCAGCTGTGCACTTGGTTGCTCATGGGCAGTGCCTTGCTCTACCATGGGTGAAGTGTTGCTCAACCATGGCGACAGCCCTCGGTCAATCATGGGGCAATGCTTCGATTAACCACGGTCACAGCTCTTGCTCTACCACGGGCAGCACCTACCTCTAGCACAGATGATGCCTTGGTCAACCATGGGCTGTGCCCTGCTCTACCATGGGCGATGCCTTCCTCCATGATCAGCAATGGATTGGTCGACCACGAGCTGTGCCCCGCTCTACCATGCGCAATGCCTTGCTCAACCACAGGCAGTGCCTGACTCTACCACAAAAGATGCCTTGCTCGACCATAGCCTGTGCATTGCTCTACCACGGGCATTGCCGTGATTCACCATGGGCCGTGCCTTGCTCCACCATGGGCGATGGTGTGGTCAACCATGGAGACATCCATTGGTCGACCACAGGTGGTGCGCTTGGTCTCTCACGGGCAGTGCCATGCCCTACCACATGCAACACCTTGCTTGACCACGGGTTGTGCCTTGCTCTACCTCTGGTGACGTGATTCTTACCAACTCATGGTGAAACCCAATATCAAATATGATAAGAATGCCACCAACTTGCAATAAGACCCAACACCAAACGTGGAAAAGAACCCCAAGAACTGCAAAGAACAAGTTTGAAATAATGAACTTTGACCCATTACCTAACGAGGCAAGAACCAAAGTTACAGATCAAGGAGGACGCCACACCAAGAATCCCACGAACTAGAGGATCAAAGTGATAAGTCTGGTTGTAGAATGCTACAAGATAACTTGATAAGTTCTAAGTCTTCTCATGAACCAAGAAGAGCAATATATTTCTTCTCACTAGAGTGTATATGAATTCATCCCTAATCTGAATACCTCAAGGGTATTTATAGTGTCAACATAAAGAGGAAATCAAATATACTAAATAAATCCAAAAGATACCATAAAAATAGATATCCTAAAATATTAGAAGATATTATGAGATATTCTAAGATATATCCATATATCTAAATAATATCTTAGGAGACTAAATAAATCTTTCTAAATTTGAGAGTAGCCTTAAGTAGTTATAGTTGCTAGCAAGCTTCTAGAACTTCTCTTGAATCAAGTTAACATGACTCTGCAACTCCTAGGAATTTCCTTCAATGGGCTCCAATGTATGCTCTTGTGCCATAAGCTCTTGAGTCAACCTGTTGAGTACCTCCTTGAACTTCTTAGCTCGTGCCCTTGTAATTGGCCCAATCGGAACTTGAATAGGATCCATGGAAGTTGGTCTGAGTTCTGCATCATTCTCCCCCTCTTTTAAAGGATTTGTCCTCAAATCGTTACCTGCATTGAATGGGGATAGATCAGAAACGTTAAATGTGGAACTAACTCCATATTCACCTGGTAAGTTCGGCCTGTAGGCATTATTATTGATACGCTCCAACACTTGAAATGGTCCTTCACCCCTTGGATGTAGTTTAGAATGCCTTTTCTCAGGGGAAGCGTTCCTTTCTCATGTGTAACCACACCCAATCGCCTGGTTCAAACACTACTTGCTTGCAACCCTTATTGACTTATTTTGCATATTGCGTAGTCCGCCTTTCAATGTTGAGTTGTGCCTTCTCATGTATTTGTCTCACAAACCTGGCCTTCTTCTTGCCATCTAAATTAGCTTGTTCACTCAAAGGAAGAGGAGATAAGTCTAATGGAGTCAATGGGTTAAAACCATAAACAATCTCAAAAGGTGAAAGCTTAGCTACAGAATGAACACTTCTATTGTAAGCAAATTCAACATGGGGTAAACAATCTTCCCATGTTTTCAAATTCCTTTTAATGATAGCACACAATAAAGTAGATAATGTCCTATTCACAGTTTCAGTTTGACCATCAGTTTGTGGGTGGCAAGTTGTAGAATATAGTAACTTTGTCCCTAACTTCCCCCACAATGTCTTCCAGAAGAAACTTGGGAATCGCGCATCCCTGTCTGAGACAATACTTCTAGGAATGCCATGCAATCTAAAAACTTCCTTGAAAAACAAATCAGCTACATTGGATGCATCATCTATCTTATGACATACAATAAAGTGCGCCATCTTAGAAAACCTATCAACAACCACGAATATTGAATCTCTCCCCCCTTAGTCCTAGGCAACCCCAAAACAAAATCCATAGAGATGTCAACCCAAGGCTCACAAGGAATAGGAAGAGGTGTATATAATCCGTGTGGTTGCAGTCTAGACTTTGCTTATTTACACGTAATGCACTGGTTATAGATTCTTTCAACATCCCGTTTCATGTGCGGCCAAAAGAAATGATCATGTAACACATCAAATGTCTTAGCTACTCCAAAATGACCCATCAGACCACCACCATGTGCTTCCCAAATTAGCAACTCACGCAAAGAAGACTGAGGAATGCAAAGTTTGCTTTCTCTAAATAAAAACTCATCATGCAAGTAGTATTTATCATAAGCACCTTTCCTACACTCGTTAATCACATCACCAAAATTGAAATCTAATGCATACAATTCCGTAATGTTCTCAAATCCAAGCAACTTAGCATCTAGAATAGCAAGTAGAGCATACTTGCGAGAGAGTGCATTAGCAACTATATCTCCTTACCTTGCTTATATTTGATCACATACAGGAATGTCTCAATGAATTCTACCCACTTGGCATGGCGTTTGTTCAACTTGTGTTGGCCATTCAAATGCTTCAAAGCTTCATTATCTGTATGAATTACAAATTCCTTTGGCCAAAGGTAATGCTGCCAAGTTCGTAATGTTCTAACCAAGGCATACAATTCCTTGTCATAAGTGGGATAGTTGAGGGATGCCCAACTTAGCTTTTCACTAAAGTATGCAATTGGTCTTCCTCCCTACATCAACACACCTCCAATGCCTATACCTAAAGCATCACACTCAATTTGAAATGTTTTAGAGAAATCCAGTAAAATAAGCAAAGGAGCATTCGTCAACTTATCCTTGATCAATTTAAATGCCTTGTCTTGCTCCTGTTCCCACTTAAAAGGAGTATTCTTCTTGATTATCTCAGTTAAAGGTGTGGTAAGGGTACTAAAATTCTGAACAAAGCACCGATAAACACTAGCCAAACCATAGAAACTTCTTACTTGTGCTATGGTTGAGGGTGTTGGCCAATCTTGGATAGCCTTCACCATTCCCTCATCAACTTGTATGCCTTGAGCACTCACAACAAATCCAAGAAATACAAGCTTATCCGTGCAAAAAGTACACTTTTTGAGATTAGCAAACAACTTTTCTTTCCTTAAAACAACAAGATTCAAGTGCTCAATATGGTCATCCAAGCTCTTGCTATAAATCAGAATTTCATCGAAGTAGACAACTACAAAATGACCAATGTAAGCATGCAAAACATGGTTCATAAGCCTCATGAAGGTGCTCGGTGCATTAGTTAACCCAAAAGGCATAACCAACCATTCATATAAACCATATTTTGTTTTGAATGCAGTTTTCCACTCATCTCCTTCTTTCATTCTGATTTGATGATATCCACTCTTAAGGTCAATCTCACTAAAAATACAAGAACCATGCAATTCATCTAGCATATCATCTAATCTAGGATGGGATGACGATATTTTATCGTAATGTTGTTGATGGCTGTGCAATCAACACACATCCTCCAAGTCCCATCCTTCTTAGGCACTAGTAAGACTGGAACTGCACATGGACTCATGATCTCATGAACATAGCCTTTCTTCAGTAACTCACCTACTTGTCTTTCTAGTTCCATGGTCTCCTCAGGGTTACTCCTATAGGCAGGTCGGTTTGGGATTGATGCACCAGGTACGAAGTCAATTTGATGCTCGATTCCCCGCATTGGAGGTAAGCCATATGGCAACTCTTTAGGAAACACATCCTCAAACTCCTACAAAAGTGAAGTAACATTGCTCAGCAAAGGGCCAGCCAGATCATTAGTATTAAAAAGAACCTCCTTGTACATGAGTACTATAAGGGGTTGGAAAGAATATAATACTCTCTTGATCTCACTTTTCTTTGGCATAATACTGAATTTTTCCTCTCTTGCTCTCATGATGGCTGAAACTCACTCTGTCTCTCTTTCTTTTTCTCTCCACTCAGTTTCTTTTTCCTCAGTTTCTTTTCTCTCAAGTTCTGCCTTTTGTTTTGCTTTCTTTTCACTTGCTTTTTTTTTAACTTCAGTTGATCTTCAAGAACTTCCTTTGGAGTCAATGGCATAAGTGATATGGGCAGTCTCTTGAATACAAAAGAATATCTATTGGTGAAGCCATCATGTGTAACCCTTCTTTCAAACTACCATGGCCTTCCTAATATTATATGACATGCTTGCATAGGAACAACATCACAAAGCACCTTATCCTCATACTTGCCAAGTGAAAAAGGCACTAGTACTTGCGTTGTTACCTTGATGTTGCCACTATTATTCGGCCATTGAAGTCAGTAAGGCTGTGGATGTTTCAAGGTGGGCAATGCCAATTTCTCCACCAACTATGTGCTGGCCACATTGGTGCAACTCCCACCATCAATTATGATGTTGCAAACTTTCTTATTGACAAAGTACCGGGTATGGAACAAGTTCTCCCTTTGGTTATTTTCTTCTTCCTTAGCCAACAAATTGAGAGCTCGCTTTACCACCAATGATTCTCCTTCAACAGCATTTCCCCATCATCAACATCTTCCAAAGGTGGCATGTTGGAATTGGCCTCTTCTTCATCTTCTGACTCCAACTCTCCTTGGGCATTTATAACCATCACCCTCCTATTTGAGCATTGGCTAGCTATGTGTCCCCTACCTTGACATTTGAAACACTTCACATCACGATCCGAGTAGTGGAAATATCTGAATTACCTTGAAGATCACGACCGGTAGTCCAAGATTTAGGCTCAAACTTTGGCTTTTGAGATGTAGAGGTTTCTGGTTTGACCTCCCTGTTTGAAGAGTTCGACTTCCAAGGAATATTCCTTGGGTTGGGAGCTGCTCTAGTTCCACTTCCCCTCTTGAGTTGTTGCTCCACTTTGATTGCCATGTGCACCATGTCTTTCAATTCCACATAGTGGTGCATCTCGACTCTATCATGATTCTCCTGGTTTAATCCAAACAAAGACCTAGCCATTGTCACCTCTTGATCTTCCTCCACATTAGCTTGAATCATTGCAACCTCCATCTCCTTGTAATAGTCTTCGACACTCTGGTTCCCTTGCCTAAGACCTTGCAGCCTCTTATGCAGCTCCCAATAGTAGCAACTTGGGACAAATCGCTTTCACATCACTGCCTTCATCTGTTCCCATGTTTCTACTGGGCATTCTCTATTCCACCTCCTGCTTAAGACAAGCTGATCCCACCAAGTTATAGCATAATCTAAGAACTCTATGACAGCAAGCTTTACCTTCTTTGCCTAAGAGTAGTTGTGGCAATAAAAAATAAACTTTATCTTTTTCTCCCATTCGAGGTATGACTCTGGGTTAGATCTGCCCTAGAATGATGGAATTTTCATCTTAATGCTGCCCAAATTGTTGTCTTCTCTACTCCAACCTTCTCTGAATTTGATTTGACACCCAAACCTTCCCTGCTATTCAGCTTCCTCCTCCAACTCATCATCCTCGCATGAACCACGTCGGCCTAGCCACCTATTGGGGATGTCGCGCATGGCAACTCTCATGGTGTTCTAACTTCTACTTGATCCAACCTCTCTTGAATGGGCTCCAATTCGAGTTTCAACATCCGCCTCATCACCCCTAGCAATGCTTGCATTTGTAAGTTTGGAATGGTTTGTTCTGTAGTCTTTTCAGCCACTTCCCTTTGTTCATGAGCCATATCCAAATCCTAAAAACAACGTTAGTTCGAGTATATAAAGGAAAGGACCTCACCACACTCCCTCACGTGTCACTCCAAAGTTGATTCACTCAGTTCACTCGTGTTTCTCTCAAAATATTTGGCTTTTACCATCTAATGTGCTCACCACTCTTGCCTTTTTCCACTTGTATTGCTTTCTTCGGTTCTTAATTGAACTCAAGAAACCTAACCAAGAAATTTGCAGTAATTCAAGAAGGAATCCAACCAAACCAATCACCAAGAATGTTGATTTCCAGAAGGAAATAAATAGAATGGCAATTAAGGACACAAGGATACTAGATATTGGGTAAGAAATAACTTGACAAATAAAACCTAGAAAAATTAGAATTTTGCTCTTTTCTTTTTCGCTATGTGCCTTTTTTGGCCAACTTTCTCTTTTTTTCTCTCTTTTTTTTCACTATGCAACTTTTTTTTGCTTTAGTTAGTTAGTTAGTTTTTTTTTTGTTTTGCTTTGTAGCCTCTCTTTTATTTATTTATTTTTCTTTATTCTTTTGACTTTTGCAACAACCAAAATTAGGAATCAAGAAGGATCAAAAAGAAGAAAGAAGAATTTGTAACAAAGAGGTATTCAATCAAATCCAAGATTGATGACAGAGAATTGAATCCCAAAGATCCAGAAAAGGATAATGATAAAAGGATAGATAAAACCTGTCTTAGAACCCAAAGCTCTAATACCAATTGACGTGATCCTTATCGACTTGTGGTGAAGCCCAATATCAAATATGATAAGAACGCCACCAACTTGCAATAAGACCCAAAACCAAACGTGGAAAAGAACCCCAAGAACTGCAAAAAACAAGTTTGAAATAATGAACTTTGACCCGTTACCTAACGAGGCAAGAACCAAAGTTCCAGATCAAGGAGGACGCCACACCATGAATCCCACAAACTAGAGAATCAAAGTGATAAGTCCGGTTGTAGAACACCACAAGATAACTTGATAAGTTCTAAGTCTTCTCAAGAACCAAGAAGAGCAATATATACCTTCTCACCATAGTGTATATGAATTCATCCCTAATCTAAATACCTCAAGGGTATTTATAGTGTCAACATAAAGAGGAAATCAAATATACTAAATAAATCTAAAAGATACCATAAAGATATCCTAGAGATAGATATCCTAAAATATTAGAAGATATTATGAGATATTGTAAAGATATTCTAAGATATATCCATATATCTAAATAATATCCTAGGAGACTAAATAAACTTTCTAAATTTGAGAGCAGCATTAAATAGTCATAGCTGCAAGCAAGCTTCTAAAACTTCTCTTGGACTTGAATCAAGTTAACATAACTCTGCAACTCACAAGAATTTCCTTCAATGGACTCCAATGTATGCTCTTGTGCCATAAGCTCTTGAATTAACCTGTTGAGTGCCTCCTTGAACTTCTTAGCTCATGCCCTCATAATTGGCCCAATCGGAACTTGAATAGGATCCATGGAAGTTGGTCTGAGTTCTGCATCATTTGGCGATGCCTTGCTCGACCATGGGCTATGCCTAGCTCTACCACAGGCGACGCCTTGCTTGACCTTGGGTTGTGGCTTACTCTGCCATGAGTGATGGCTTTGTCAACCATGGGTTGTGCCTTGCTCTACCATGGGCGATGCCTTGGTCAACCATGGAGACAACCCTCGGTCAGCCACGGGGTGTGCGGTTGGTCTCTCACGGGCAATGCCTTACTCTATCATGGTCATCTTCTTGCTCAACCACTGCAACAGCCCTTGGTCAATCATGGGGCAACACCTTGATCAACCACAGCGACAGCTCTTGGTTGACCATAGGCAGTGGCATGCTCTACCACAGGCGATGTCTTGGTTGACCATGGGCTATGCCATGCTCTACCATAGGCTTTGGCTTGGTCAACCATGGGGACAGCCCTTAGTCGACCACCAGCTGTACACTCGGTCACTCATGGGCAGTGCCTGGCACTTCCTCGGGCAATGCCTTGCTCAATCACGGGCTGTGCCTGGCTCTATCACAAGCAATGGCATGTTTGACCATGGTTGCGCCTCTCTCTACCATGGGTGATGACTTGGTCGACCATGGAGATAGCCCTTGGTTGACCACAGGCTATGCACTCAGTTGCTCACGGGCAGTGCCTTGCCCTACCACATGTGATGCCTTGCATGACCACAGGCTATGCCTTGGTCTACCACAGGCAATCTCTTGGCTGACCACATATTGTGCCTCACTCTATCACAGGTGATGGCTTGCGGGACCAGGACTTGTGCATTGCTCTGCCACGGGCGTTGGCTTCCTTGACCTGGGGCTGTTCCTTGCTCTACCATGGGCGATGGCTTGGGCGACCATGAAGACAGCCCTCGGTCAGCCACGAGTTGTGCGCTTTATTGCTCATGTGTAGTGTCATGCTCTACCATGGTCGTTGCCTTGCTCGACCATGGCGACAACTCTTGGTTGACGACTGGCAGTACCTTGCTCTACCATGGATGATGCCTTGGTCAACAACAGGCTGTATGTTGCTCTACCATGGGCGATGCGATGCTCAACCACTGGCAATGGCATGGTCGACCATGGTTTATGCCCTACTCTACTGCAGGTGATGCTGTGCTCAACCATGGGCCGTGCCTCGCTCTACCACAGGCAATGCCTTGGTCCACCACAAGCTGTGCCTTGCTATACAATGGGTGATGCCTTGGTCCACCACAAGTTGTGCCTGGCTCTACCACGGTCCATGGCTTGGTCAACCCGGGCTATGATTTGCTGTACCATGGGCGATGGCTTGGTTGACCATGGAGACAGACCTTGCTCGGCCATGGGCTGTGCGCAAGGTCACTCACAGGCAATCCTTGGATCTGCCTCAAGTGATGCCTTGCTTGACCACTGGCTATGGGTGATGGCCTGGTCAACCACAGAGGCAGCCCTCGATTGACCACGGTCTGTGTGCTCAGTTGCTCAGGGCAGTGCCTGGCTCTAACTTAGGTGTTGCCCTACTAGACCATGGGTTGTGCCTTGCTCTACCATGGGCAATGGCTTTCTTAATCATGGAGACAGCCCTTGGTCGACCACCGGCTTTGCATTTGGTTGCTCACGGGCAATGCCTTGCTGTACCATAGGTGAAGTCTTGCCTGATCATAGCGATAGCCATAGGTCAATCATGGGGCAATGCCTTGATTAGCTACGGTGATAGCTCTTGCTCGACCAAGGGCAGTGCCTCCCTCTACCATGGGTGATGCCTTGGTCAACCACGGGTTGTGCCCTGCTCTACCATGGGCAATGCCTTGTTCCATGACGGTCAATGGCTTGGTACACCATGGGTTGTGCTCTGCTCTACGATGGGTGACACCTTGCTTGACCATGGGCGGTGCCCGGCTCAACCATGGTTGAAGCCTTAGTGGACCACCGTGACAGTGCTCGATCAACCACGGGCCATGCCTTGCTCTACCACAGGCCATGGCTTGGTTGACCATGGGCTGCGCCTTGCTCTACCACAGGGCATGGCTTGGTCGACCATGGGCTGTGCCTCTCTCTACCATGGGAGATGTCATGGTTGAGCATAGAGACAGCCCTCGGTCGGGCACAGGCTATGTGCTTGGTCACTCACAAGCAGTCCCTGGCCATACCTCGAGCGATGCCTTCCTCGACCATGGGTTGTGCCTTGCTGTACCATGGGTGATGGCTTGGTCAACCACAGTCTGTGTGCTTGGTTGCTTAGGGAAGTGCTTGGCTATACCTCAGGTGATGCCTTGCTCAACCAAGAGCTGTGCCTAGCTCTACCACAAATGATGCCTTGCTCGACTTCTGGCTATGCCTCACTAAACCTTGGGCTGTGCCTCACTTGACCTCAAGCTATATCTCACTCTACCACTGGCTGTGGCTTGGTTGACCACGAGCTATTCCTAGCTCTACCATGGGTGATGCCTTGCTTGACCATGGGCTATGCCTTGCTCTACCACCGGGGATGGCTTGGTCGACCATGGAGATAGTGCTTGGTGGACCACAGGCGATGCCTTGGTCGACCATGGGCTATGCCTTGCTCTACCACAGGCGATGCCTTGCTCCACTACAAGCTGTGCCTTGCACTACCACGGGCCATGGCTTGGTCAACCACAGCCTGTGCCTCGCTCTGCCACAGGTGATGGCATGGTCAACCACGGAGACAGCCCATTGTTGGCCATGGGCTATGTGCTCTGTCACTCACAAGTAGTCCCTGGATCTGCCTCAGGCGATGCCTTCCTTGACCACAGGCTGTGCCTTGCTCTACCATGGGTGATGGCTTGGTCGACCATGGAGACAGTCCTCGGTCAACCACGGTCTATGAGCTTGGTTGCTTGGGGTAGTGTTTGGCTCTACCTCAGGTGATGCCATGCTTGACCACGGGTTGTGCCTTACTCTACCACAGGTGATGGCTTGGTTGACCACAGAGGCAGCCCCCAGCCGACCATGGGCAGTGTGCTTGGTTGCTCACAAGCAGTGCCATGTTGTACCAAGGGCAATGGCATGTTCGACCACGGGATGCACCTTGCACGACCACTGGCAATGCCTTGCTCGACCATGGAATGCACCTTGCACAACCACAGGCGATGCCTTGCTCAACCATAGGATGTGCCTTGGTCTACCACAGGCGATGGCTTGGTTGATCACGAAGACAGCCCTTTGTTGACCACGGGCAGTGCACTCAATCACTGATGAGCAGTGCATTGCTCTACCATGGGCGATGCCTTACTCCACAGCGATGGCTTGGTCAACCATGGAGACAGCCCTCGGTTGACCATGGGCTGGGCACGTGATCACAAATGGGCAGTGCCTAGCTCCACCAAAGGTGATCACAGGCAATGCCTTGAATGACCACAGGCCATGCACTTGGTCGCTCATGGGCAGTGCATTGCTTTACCACAGGTGAAGTCTTGCTCAACCACGGCAAAAGCCCTTGGTTGAGCATGGGGCAACGCCCAGATTGACCTTGGCTACAGCTCCTGGTCAACCACGGGCAGTGCCTTGCTCTACCATGACTGAAGCCATGGTCGACCACAGGCTGTGCCTTGCTGTACCTTGGGCGATGCCTTGCTCCATCACAGGCCATGAATTGGTCGACCATGAGCAGTGTGCTCGGTTGTATATGGGTAGTGCCTTGCTCTACCTCGGGCGATGCCCTGCTTGACCATGGGCAGTGCCTTGTCCAACCACAGGTGATGACTTGCTCGACCATGGGCTATGCCTTGATCTACCAAGGGCTTTGGCTGGGTCGATCAGGGAGACGGCCCACAGTTGACCACGGGCTGTGCACTCCGTCACTCACAAACAGTGCATGGCACTTCCATGGGTGACACGTTGCTCGACCACAAGCTGTGCCTAGCTCTACCATGGGCAATGTCTTGTTCGACCACGGCCGGTGCCTTGCTCTAGAATAGTTGATGCCTTGCTTGACCCCAAGCGGTGCCTGGCTCCGCCATGGGCAATGGCATTTTTTACCATGGCTTGTGCCTCACTCTACCATGGGTGACACCTTGCCCAACCATGGGTTGTGCCATGCTATATCATGGGTGATGGCTTGGTAGACCACGGACTGTGCGTTGCTACCATGGGGGATCGCTTGGTCAACCATGGGCCATGCCTTGCTCTACCATGAGCGATCACTTCGTCAACCACAGGTTGTGCGTTTCCCTACCACAGGCGATCGCTTGGTCGACCACGGGCAGTGCCTTGGTTGACCATGGGCTGTACCCCGCTCTACCACAGGCCAATGCTTGGTTGACCATGGGCTCTGCCTCACTCTCCCATGGAGACAACCCTCGGTCAGGCATAGGTGGTGTGCTCAGTTGCTCACGGGCAGTCCCTGTCTATACCTTGGGTCATGCCTTGCATGACCTCGAGCTGTGCCTTACTCTACCATGGGCAATGGCTTGGTTGACCACAGGCTGTGCCTTGCTCTCTACCAGGGTTGATGGCTGGGTCGACCATGAAGATAGCCCTCAGTCAGCCATAGGCTGTGCGCTTGGTCGCTCACAGGCAGTGCCTTGATCTACCACAGCCTTTGCCTTGCTCAACCATGGCGATAGCCTGTGGTCGATCAAGGGGCGATGCCTTGATCAACCACAGTGATAGCTCTTGGTGGACCACAGGCAGTGCTTGCTCTGCCCCAGGTGATGCCTTGGTGGACCACGGGCTGTGCCATGCTCTACCACAAGCGATGCCTTGCTCCACCATGGGCATTGGCATTGTCTACAATGAGTGATGCCTTCTTGACCATGGGCTGTGCCTTGCTCAACCACAGGCAATGGCTTGGTTGACCACGGGGACAACCCTCAGTCAACCACAGGCTGTGTGCTCGATCCCTCACTGGCAGTACCTTGCCCTATCACGGGCAATGCATTGCTCCACCATGGGTTGTGCCTTGCTCTACCACTGGCGATGCCTAGGTCAACCACTGGCTGTCCCTTGCTCTACCACTGGCAATGGCTTGGTTGACCATTGAGGTTGACCATGGAGACAGCCCCTAGTTGACCACAAGCTGCACGCTCAGTCGCTCACTGGCAGTGCCTTCCTCTACGACAGTCAATGCGTTGCTTGATGATGGTGACATCCCTTGGTCGATCAAGGGGTGACGCCTTGATTGACCACAGCAACAGCTCTTGGTTGACTATGAGCAATGCCTTGCTCTATCATGGGCTGTGTGCCCGGTCGCTCGTGGGCAATGCCTTCCTCCACCACCAGTTGTGCCTTGCTCTACCATGGGCCAAGGCTTGGTTGACCACAGGTTGTGCCACACTCTACCACAGGCGATACCGTGCTCAACCATGGGCTGTGCCTTGCCCTACCATGAGTGATGGATTGGTCGACCTTGGAGACAGGCCTCGGTTGACCACAGACTGTGCACTTTGTCGCTCACAAGCAGTGCCTTGCTCTACCACGGGCTGTGCCATGCTTTACCAATAGCGGTGCCTTGCTCCACCACGAGCGATGGCTTGGTTGACCACGGAGATAGCCCTTCATCGATCATGGGGGATGCCTTGATCAACCACAGGCTGTGCCTTGCTCTACCATGGGCAATGTCTTGGTCAACCATGGAGATGGCCCTTGGTCGACCAAGGGCTGTGCGCTCGGTCGCTGAAGAGCAGTGCCTTGCTCTACCACGGGCAATGCCTTGCTTGACCAGGGCGACTGCCCTTGGTCAATGACTTGTGAAGCCTTGACCAACCATGGGTTGTGCACTCAGTCACTCATGGACAGTGCCTTGATCTACCATGGGCGATGCTCTACTGTGGGCATTGCCTTGTTCGACCATGGCGACAACCCTTGGTCAATCATGGGCGACACCTTGATCGACGACAGTGACAGTGCTTCCTCGACCACGTGTAGTGCCTTGCTCTACCATGAGCAATGCCTTGGTCAACTATGGGTTCTGCCTTGCACTACCACGGGGATGCCTTGCTTGACTATGGGCTGTGCCTTGCTCTACAACAGGCAATGTCTTGGTCGACCATGGGCAGTGCCTCGCTCTTCCACAGGTGATGCCTTGCTCGACCACAGTGACAGCACTTGGTCATTCATGGGTGATGCCTTGATCAACCATGAGTTGTGGACTTAATAGATCATGGGCAGTGCCTTGCTCTACCAGGGGCAATGCCTTGCTCACCCTTGGTCAATTTTGGAGCGATGTGTTGATCAACCACAGCGATAGTACTTGGTCGACCACAGGCGATGCCTTGCTCTACCACAGGCAATATGTTGCTCAGCCACAGGCTGTGCCTTGCTCTAACACTAGCGATGCCTCTCTCCACTGTGGGCTGTATGTTGCCCTAACACAGGCAATGGCTTGGTCGACCAAGGGCTGTGCATCACTCTACCGCAGGCGTTGCCTTCCTTGACCACGGGCTATGCCTTGCTCTACCACAGGCAATGGCTTGGTCGACCATGAGCTGTGCCACACTCTACCATGGGTGATGCCTCACTCGCTCAGGGGCAGTGCCTTGCTCTACCATGGGCAATGCCTTGCTCTATGATGGGGTGATGCCATGATTGACCATGGCGACAGCGCATGGTTGACCATGGGCAGTGCCTTGCTCTACCACAGGCTATGCCTTGGTTGACCATGAGCGGTGCCTTGCTCTACCATGGGTGATGCCTTGCCCCACCATGGCCTGTCCCTTGCTCTACCACGGTGAATGACCCGGTCAATGAAGTGCTTTTTATCACTCTACCATAGGCAATGCCATGCACGACCATGGCGACAGCCCTTGGTCAACAACCCTTGGTCAATCTTGGGGCGACACCTTGATCAAGGATGGTGACAGCAGTTGGCCAACCACAGGCAGTGCCTTGCTCTACCACAAGAAATGCCTTGGTCAACCATGGACTGTGCCTTACTCTACCACAGGGGATGCCTTGCTAGACCATGGGCTGTGCCTTGCTCTACCATGGGCAATGTCTTGGTCGACCATTGGTGATGCCTCGCTCTTCCCCAGGCGATGCCTTGCTCATCCACTGTGACAGCACTTGGTTGTTCATGGGTGATGCCTTGATCGACCATGGGTTGTGGACTTAGTCGATCACAAGTAGTGCCTTGCTCTACCATGGGTGATGCCTTGCTTGACCATGGCGACAGCCCTTGGTCGATCTTGGGGCAATGGGTTGATTGACCGTGGCAATAGTGCTTGGTCAACCACGGGCCGTGCCTTGCTCTAGAACGGGCAATACCTTGCTCAACCACAGGCGGTGCCTTCCTTTACCACAGGCGATGCCTTGCTTCTCCATGGGGTTGTGCCATGCCCTAACATGGGCAATGGCTTCATCAACCAAGGGCTGTGCATCGCTCCACCACAGGTGATGCCTTGCTTGACCATGGGCTGTGCATTGCTCAACGACGGGTGATGCCTTGCTCAACAACAGGCTGTGCCTTGCTCTACCACAAGCAATGGCTTGCTCAACCATGGGTGATGCCCCGCTCACTCAGGGGCAGTGCCTTGCTCGACCATGGCAACAGTGCATGGTCGACCACGGGTAGTGCCTTGCTCTACCACAGGCGATGCTTTGGTCAACAATGGGCTGTGCCTTGCTCTACCACGGGTGATGCCTCTCTCCTCCAAGTCCTGTGTGTTGCTCTACCATGGCCAATGAAGGGCTGTGCACCGCTCTACCACAAGCATTGCCTTGCTCGACCACAAGCTATGCCGTGCTCCACTACGGGTGATGCCTTGGTTGACGATGGGTTGTGCCTAGCTCTACCATGAGCAATGGCTTGGTTGACCATGGGCTGTGCCTCACTCTACTGTGGGTGATGCCTCGCTTGACCACAGTGACAACCCTTGGTCGAAGGCGGGCAATGCCTTGTTTGACCACGGGTTATGCCTTGCTCTACCTTAGGTGATGGCTTCATCAACCACGAAGACAGCCCTTGGTCAACCACGGGTTGTGCGCTCGGTCACTCATGGGCAACGCCTTGGTCTACCACAGGCGATGCCTTGCTCAACCACAGCGACAGCCCTTGGTTGACAGTGGGTGATGGCTTGCTCTACCACAGGCGATGGCTTGGTCAAACACAGAGACAGCCCTCGGTCGACCATGGCCTGTGTGCTTGGTCGCTGATGCGTAGTGCCATGCTCAACCATGGGCGATGCCCTGGTTGACCAGGGTGACAACCCTTGGTTGATGACAGGAGATGCCTTGATCGACCATGGGTTGTGCACTCAGATGCTCATGGAATGTGCCTTGCTCTACCACGGGCGATGACTTGGTCGACCATGGCAACAGCCCATGGGCAATCATGGGGTGACACCCTGATCGACCACGGACACAGTGCTAGGTTGCTGATGGGCAGTGGGTTGCTCCTCCACGAGCGATGCCTTGCTTGACCAGGGTGACAGCCCTTGGTCGATGATGGTTGATGCCTTGATCGACCATGGGTTCTGTACTCGGTCGCTCATGGGCGGTGCCTTGATCTATCATGAGCAATGCTTTGGTCGACCACGGCGATAGCCCATGGTCAATCATGAGGTGACACCCTGATCGACACTGCCACTGCACTGGGTTAACCACGGGCAGTCCCTTGCTTTACCTTGGGTGATGCCTCGTCAACCAATGTTTTTGCCTTGCTCAACCACTGGCTGTGCATTGCTCTACAATGGCCATGGCTTGGTCGACCATGGGCTATGCCTTGCTCTACCAAGGGCAATGCCTTGGTCGTCCACCGGCAATGCCTTGCTCTACCATGGGCTATGCCTTGCTCAACCAGGGGCAGTGCCTCGCTCTACCACAGGTGATGGCTTGGTCGACCATGGGTTGTGCCTTGCCCTACCATAGGTGATGGCTTGGTCAATCTTGAAGAGAACCCTTGACCGACCACAGTCTTTGCGCTGACTTGCTCACAGGTAGTGCCCTGTTGTACCACAGGTGATGCCTTGCTCTACCATGGTGACAGCCCTTGATCGATCATGGGGCGATGCCTTGATGGATGATGGTGACAGCACTTGGTGGACCACGGTCAGTGCCTTGCTCCACCACCAGCAATGCCTTGGTCTGCCACGGAAAATGTCTTGGTCCACCACGGGGTGTGCCACACTCTTCCATGGGCTGTGCCTTGCTCTACCACGGACAATATCTTGGTCCACCATGGGGTGTGCCTCACTCTTCCATGGGCAATGCCTTGCTCAACCACAGCAACAACACTAGGTCATTCACAAGCGATGCCTTGATCAACCATGGGCAGTGGACTTAGTCGATCATGGGTAGTGCCTTGCTTTATCATGGGTGATGCCTTGCTTGACCATGGCAACAACCCTTGGTCGAACTTGGGGCAACGTGTTGATTGACCATGGGGATAACGCTTTGTCCATGGGTTGTGCCTTGCTCTAGCACAGGTGATACCTTACTTGACCACGGGCTGCACCTTGCTCTACCATTGGCAATGCCTTTCTCCACCATGGGCTGTGCCATGCCCTAACACGGGCAATGGTTATGTCGAGCAAGAGCTGTGCATCACTCTACCACAGATGATGCCTTGCTCGACCATGAGCTGTGCCCCGCTCTACCAAGAGCAATGGCTTGGTCGACCACGTGCTGTGACATGCTCTACCATGGATGATGCCTTGCTCGGTCAGGGGCAGTGGCTTGCTTGACCATAGCGACAGCCCTTCATCAATCATGGGGCGAACGCTTGCTCCTCCCTGTCCTGTGCATTGCTCTACCACGCCCAATGGCCTGGTCGATGAAGGGCTGTGCATCACTCTACCATGGGCAATGCCTTGGTCGATGATGGGTTGTGCCTTGCTCTGCCACAGGCAATGGCTTGGTCGACCATGGCAGTTCCTCACTCTACCGTGGGTGATGCCTTGCTCGACCACGGTGACAGCCATTAGTCGAAGGCGGGCGATGCCTTGTTCCACCATGAGCTGTGCCTTGCTGTACCTCTGGCGTTGGCTTCAACTGCAGAGACAGCCCTTGGTCAACCACGGGCTGTGTGCTCAGTCACTATGGGCAGTGCCTTGCTCTACCATGGGCGATGCCTTGCTTGACCAGGGTGACAGCCCTTGTTTGATGATGGGTGATGCCTTGATTGACCACGGGTTGTGCGCTTGGTCGCCCATGGGCTGTGCCTTGCTCTACCATGGGCAATGCCTTGGTTGACCATGGCAACAACCCATGGTCAATCTTGGGGTGACGCCCTGATCAACCACAGCAACACCGCTAGGCCGACCATGGGCTGTGCCTTGCTTTACCATGAGTGATGCCTACGTCAACCATGGTCTATGCCTTGCTCAACCACGGGCTGTGCCTTGCTCTACCACTGGCCATGGCTTGATCGACCATGAGCTGTGCCTCGCTCTACCAAGGGTAATGCCTCGCTCAACCACGGGCAATGTGTTGCTGTACCATGGGGAATGCCTTGCTCAACCACGGGGTGTGCCTCGCTCTACCACGGGCGATGGCTTCGATGACCACTGGATGTGCCTTGCCCTACCATGGGTGATGGCTTGGTCGGCCTAGGAGACAGCCCTCGACCAACCACGGGCTATGCGCTCGCTCGCTCACTGACAGTGCCCTGCTCTACCACGGGTGATGCCTTGCTTGACCACAGTGGCAATCCTTGGTTGATCATCTGGTGATGCCTTGATCGATGATGGCGACAGTGCTTGGTCGACCAGGGGCAGTGCCTTGCTCTACCACAAGCAATGCCTTTGTTGACCACAGGGCATGCTCTACCATGGGGGATGCCTCGCTCGACCATGGGCTGTGCCTTGCTCTACCACGGTCGATGCCTTGCTCGACCATAGCGACAGCACCTGGACTCAGTTGATCACAGGCAGAGCCTTCCTTTACAACAGGCAATGCTTTGCTCGACCATGTTGACAGCCCTTGGTCGATCCTGGGGTGACGCATTGATCGACCACAGCAACAGCACTTGGTTGACCATAGGCAGTGCCTGGCTCTACCACCAGCAATGCCTTTGTCGACCATGAGCTGTGCATTGCTGTACCATGGGGGATGCCTTGCTCGAACACAGGCTGTGCCTTGCTCTACCATGGGCAATGTCTTGGTCCATCATGTGTTGTGCCTCTCTCCTTAGTCAACCTCAGTGACAGCACTTGGTCACTCACAGATAATGCCTTGATCGACCATAGGCAGTTGACTTAGTCGATCACGGGAAGTGCCTTGCTCTAATACAGGCAATGCCATGCTCGACCACGGTGGTAGCCCATGGTCGATCTTGGGGCGATGTGTTGATCGACCATGGTGATAGGGCTTGGTCAACCGAGGGCCATGCCTTGCTCGATGGCTTGTGCCTTGCTTTAATGTAGGTTGTGCCATGCTCTAACATGGGCAATGGCTTGGTCGAGCAAGGGCTATGCATCGCTCTACCACAGGCAATGCCTTTTTCAATCACGGACTATGACTTGCTCTACCACAAGCGATGCCTTGCCCAACCATGGGTTGTGCCCTGCTATTAGACCCCTGAGCTCTAGCCCCGAAGAATGCATACCACAAGCCATACCTCAAGGTAGTGGTAGCGCATAGCATGCACACAAGGATGCGCGGGCAGTCATGTGCGAGGTGTTGGGATAAATTGCAGGTCCATGAGTGGGCATGTATGGAGATGGTCACACACAAGCGTGCGCGGAGGCACCAGTGAAGGGAACAACCGATCAAGGCTCAGCAGAGTGCTGAGGGATCAGATTGTGGCCATGGAGTGTCACTGTTCACAAAAAGGCGAATGCGCGTAGCGGTGGTGAGGATGTCCATGAGCAAGGCACGATGCAACGCTCAAGGTTGCTCGGTGAACAAGAGGTGACCGAGCAACGGCACTCTCGGAGTGCGCCCTACTCGATAGGCACGGCAAACACTAAGGGAATGCTCAACACTTAGCGGCTGGTGAGTTGACTACTTGTGAAGATTGGATAAGTCCTTGACCATGCTCGGGCACCGTTGGATGCAGCAATCCCGATCTGATGGCTGTGGTCGTAGGAGGCGATCATGGATGTGGGCCCTAGAGGAGAATGGATTGGATCGACGATGCTGAGTCAGCGCCTAGTCATCTAGATCGGGTCAAACAGACAATCGGGGAAAGATTCTCCCAGGATATGGCAAATCAATATGTTATGGAAACAATCTTGGAGATTGCAAATCAATGGCCAAGATTGAATAGATCGAGATCTGATGGAGAGAATCAAGGGATTCAAATATATCAGTTGCCATATCTAGTCTACTAGGCTCCTCTATATAAAGGGGGTCAGTCTCATTCTCAGAGACAACAAGAAGCCAAGAATTCTCAGAGGAGAGAAACAGAGAGCCAGAGACTCCAAGAGAGTGGAAGTCAAGTAAGAGCAAGCAGTCCGGTGTTCTTGAGAGAAGGCACAAGACAGGTGGGGAGTGCAAGCAGTGAGAGACTATGAGGCATATACTCATGTGACTGCGTGTAAGTGTTTTGATCTGGGATTGGGTTTTTCATGTACTTGTAGTAGATGTGAATACGAGTTACATTTTTCCCAATTGTGTTCTTGTGTTCCTTGGTGTTGCTTTTGCGATTCTGTGATCGAACGACCTCGACGGTACATGCGGTGTGTGTGTGGCTGGTCGGCAAGTGGAGTGTCGACACCTAGCGGGGTGCGGAAAAATTTGTGACCCGCATCGGCCCCGTGATAGTTGGTATCAGAGCAAGGTTTTGTCTGTAACAAGCCAGAGTACCCGTGATCGTGGTGCTGCGTTTGGGTGGAGAATACCCTTTGTCAAAGACCATGTGTACCCTACAATTAGCAACCATGTGGACCAGGGCGATGGAAGCATTGCGGGAGCGATTGGTGGCGCTAGAAGGCCATATTGCAGAGCTCAATGAATGAGTAGACCCGACCGCTATACTGGAACCCCGCGTTGCTGCTTTGGAGGACAACATCGGTGAAGGTGATGATCTTGGAGGAACTGTGACTGATCTGCTGAAGGAGATCAGGCTTGATGTAGCAACCCTGAAGGATGATGTGGTCTTGATCAAGCGGCAACTTGTGTCCCAGGCGGGGCCACCGAATGAGCCTCGTGGGAAGATGAAGGTCTCGGAGCCAAAGGTGTTTAAAGGAACAAGGAGTTCCAAGGATCTAGAGAACTTCATACGGGATATGGAGAACTACTTCACTGCTGCGAAGATCCCCGACGCCGAGAAGGTAATGATCACCACCATGTATCTTGCCAAGGATGTGAAGTTATGGTGGAGGACCCGGGTCCAAGATGATATCAGTGCAGGCAGACCCCGGATTGAGACCTGGGAGGCACTGAAGAAGGAGCTGAAAGAGCAATTCCTGCCGAGCAACACAACATGGCTTGCTTGGGATGCGTTGGCCAAGTTGAGGCACAGCGGACTAGTGCGAGACTACGTGAAGGAGTTTAGCGCACTGATGCTGGACGTGACGGATATGTCAGATACGGACAAGCTGTACACATTCCTAAAGGGATTGCAACCTTGGGCTCAACTAGAGCTAAGGAGGCAAGGGGTAAGAGACCTTCCTTCTGCCTTAGCTGCAGCAGACACACTGTTGGACTTACGGATTGCTCGTGCCGAGGAGGGGAGCAAGAAGGCCCAGCATATGGACAAGGACAAGAAGTTCAAGTCCTACTTGACAGGAAAGTCAGGGAAGGGCAAGGAGAAGCAGCTGACCCGGCCAGACAAGGGAAAGGCGAAGGTGATCGAGGGAGCCAACGGGAAGAAGGATCCTCGTACGCACCCAGGCTGCTTCATTTGTAACGGACCCCATCGGGCAAAGGAGTGCCCAAAGAGGGAAGGGAAGGTTACTGCCCTACGGTCGGATGGCTCCGACGAGGACCGCGTGCAGCATGTTGCCCCATTGCAGGCCCTAGGCGCTATGCGTAGTGAGCACCCAAAGGTATGCCACAGTTTATTATTCATGGATGTAGCCTTGAATGGTAGGCGGATGTCAGCCTTGGTGGATATTGGCGCCACCAACACATACGTATCAGATCAGATGGTACGACCCTTGGAGTTGCGAGTGGAACGCTCTCACAACTGATTGAAGGCGGTGAACTCCAAGAGCCAACTGATGGGCGGGCTGGCAAGAGATGTGCCCATCAAGATAGATGCTTGGGAGGGTATGATCAACCTGATGGTGGTTCCTTTGGATGACTATGACCTCATCCTTGGGAATAGCTTCTTTGCAGATGCATCCATCACCATCATGCCTCATGTGGGAGGCATTGTCATTGGAGATCCATGACGACCCTGCTTTGTGCAAGGATACCAAGGTCTTGCACGCTTCGAGGAGGTAGCCATGGAGAAGGTATCTGCAATGCAATTGGCACGAGGAATGAAGAAGGGGTATCCCACTTACCTTGCAGCTATCAGGGAAGTGGAAATGCAGGAGACGGAGGCAGACAAGAAGATTCCACACAAGGTAGTGGAAGTGCTTGAGCAATTCCAGGATGTGATGCCGAAGGAGTTGCCAAGAGGACTACCACCGTGCCGAGCAGTAGATCACAAGATAGAACTACTGCCAGGCACCGTTCCCCTAGCCAAAGCCCCGTACCGGATGTCCCCTAAGGAGCTAGGAGAGCTACGGGATTAGTTGACTGAGCTGCTGGATGCTGGAAAGATCCAACCATCCAAGCCCCTTATGGAGCCCTGGTGTTATTCCAAGAGAAGCAAGATGGCTCTCTCCCATGCGCGGAGGCACCAGTGAAGGGCACAACCTAGTGGCAGATGCGCTCAGTCAGAAGACTTTGGACCAGTTGGCGGCTTTGACTCAGGTTACCTCCGACTTCCTCCAGGATGTCAAGATCGCTACACTAGGGGACAAGACCTATCAACTCCTACTGGAGCAAGTCAAAGATGGGACAGTGAGGTAGTATTGGCTGGAAGATGGGTTGCTTTATGGCAAAGGTGGTCGTTTGCTTGTCCCTAGCGGAGGGGGATTGCGCTACCAGCTAATGAAGGAGAGTCACAACAGTCCTTGGGCTGGACATCCAGGCCGTGAGTGGATGCTAGCTCTATTATCAAGGTCCTATGTGTGGCCAAAGATGGCCGATGACGTGGAGTTATACGTCAAGACTTGTCTTGTGTGCTAACAAGACAAGGTGGAGAGGCGAGCAGAGGCCGGTCTCCTACAACCCTTGGTAGTGCCAGAGAAGCCTTGGCTATCAGTTTCCATGGACTTTGTGTCCGGATTTCCAGAAGTGAAGGGTTATATGATGGTGATGGTGGTCGTGGACCGATTCTCCATGTATGTGATTTTTTTCCCGTGACCAAGAGTTGCACAGCCAAAGCTGCTGCTGAGGCATTCTATCACTCCATAGTGAAACTCTTTGGAGTCCCGACGGAGATAGTGAGTGATCAAGACGCTCGGTTCACAAGCAACTTCTGGACATGTTTGTTTGGACTGCTGGGATCCGAACTGAAGTTCTTGACGGCTAATCATCCACAGACGGACGGCCAGACAGAACGAGTGAATGCACTGCTGGAGGAGTACTTGAGGCACTATGTCTCAGCCAGTCAACGGAATTGGTTAGACTTGCTTGACTCTACTCATTTGTCTTACAACTTGAACCGCTCCTCAGCTACAAGTCATAGCCCGTTTGAGTTAGCAATGGGCTACCAACCACTAATGCCGCAGTAGGTGGCATTGCAGCGCAGGGAAGGGCCTTGCCCAGCCACATATCAATCCGTGCGTGACAAGCAGGAGATGATTGAGGAGGCAAGAGATAGCCTCGCCGAAGCTGCTAAGCGGATGAAGAGGTATGCGGACAAGAACCAAAGGCCATTGGAGTTCTAGCTGGGGGACTTAGTGATGTTGAAGCTCACCCCACAGATCTGGAAGAAGATCATGAGCAAGCGTTGGCACAAGGGCTTGTTCTAGCGATACGACAGGTTGTTTGAAGTGATCAAGAGAGTCAGGCCAGTAGCCTATCAGCTAGCACTACTAGAGAGGACGAAGGTGCACCCGACATTCCACGTCAATTTCCTTAAGCCTTACCATCGAGACGAGGAGCATTCAGAGCGCAACAAGGTGAAGCGCACCCCTCTCACCATGAGGAAGGAGCTTGACAAGGAGGTGGAAGACATACTTGATCACTGAGTGCTGGGTTACAGCAAGATGAATAGGAGGACAGAGTACTTGGTCAAGTAGAAGGACCTACCCGAGTCAGAGGTCACTCGGGAGAAGGATGTCACACTATGGCAGTACGAAGACCTCATCCGGCGGTACCGAGGGTCTCATTCGACGAGGGTGTCGAATCCCTTGGGTGGGGGAGGTTTATTAGACCCCTGAGCTCTAGTCCCGGAGAATGCGTACCACAAGCCGTACTTTGGGGTAGTGGTAGTGCATAGCATGCACGCGAGGATGCGCGGGTAGTCATGTGCGAGGTGTTGGGATAAATTGCAGGTCCATGAGTGGGCAAGTATGGAGATGGTCACACAAGCGTGCGCGGAGGCACCAGTGAAGGGAACAACCGATCAAGGCTCGGCAAAGTGCTGAGGGATCAGATTGTGGTTATGGAGTGTCACTGTTCACAAGAAGGTGAATGTGCGTAGGGGTGGTGAGGATGTCCACGAGCAAGGCATGATGCAACGCTCAAGGATGCTCAGTGAACAAGAGGTGACCGAGCAACGGCACTCTCGGAGTGCGCCCTACTCGATAGGCATGACAGACGCTAAGGGAATGCTCAACACTTAGCGGCTGGTGAGTTGACTACTTGTGAAGATCGGATAAGTCCTTGACCATGCTCGGGCACCATTGGATGCAGCAATCCGGATTGGATGGCTGTGATCGTAGGAGGCGATCATGGACGTGGGCCCTAGAGGAGAATGGAACGGATCGATGATGTTGAGTCAGCGCCTAGTCATCTGAATCGGGTCAAACAGACAATTGGGGAAAGATTCTCCCAGGATATGGCAAATCAATCTGTTATGGAAACAATCTTGGAGATTATAGATCAACGGCCGAGATTGAACAGATCAAGATCTGATGGAGAGAATCAAGGGATTCAAATATATTAGTTGCCATATCTAGTCTGCTGGCTCCTCTATATAAAGGGGGTCAGTCTCATTCTCAGAGACAACAAGAAACCAAGAATTCTCAGAGGAGAGACACAGAGAGCCAGAGACTCCAAGAGAGTGGAAGTAAGTAAGAGCAAGCAGTCCGGTGTTCTTGAGAGAAGGCACAAGACGGGTGGGGAGTGCAAGCAGTGAGAGATTGTGACGCATATACTCGTGTGACTGCGTGTAAGTGTTCTGATCTGGGATTGGGATTTTGTGTACTTGTAGTAGATGTGAATACAAGTTATGTTTTCCCAATTGTGTTCTTGTGTTCCTTGGTGTTGCTTTTGCGGTGTTGTGATCGAACGACCTCGACGGTACGTGTGGTGTGTGTGTGGCTGGTCAGCAAGTGGAGTGTCGACGCCTAGCGGGGTGTGGAAAAATTTGTGACCCGCATCAGCCCCATGACACCTGCTCTACCATAGGCAAATAGTTCATCAATCACAGGCTATGCCACGCTCTACCATGGGTGATGCCTCACTCTCTCAGGGGCAGTGCCTTGCTCTACCACGGGGTGATGACATGCTCCACTGTGGCCTGTGCCTTGCTCTACCACAACCAATGGCCTGGTCAACGAAGGGCTGTACACTGCTCTACCATGGGCAATGCCTGTCTTGACCACGGGCTGTGTCGTGCTCTTCCACGGGTGATGCCTTGGTTGACGATAGGTTGCGCCCTGCTCTACCATGGGCAATAGCTTGGTCGACCACAGGTTGTGCCTTGCTCTACCACGGGCAATGGTTTGTTCAACCTTAGAGGCAACCCTTGGTCAACCATGAGTTGTGTGCTCAATCACCCATAGGCAACACCTTGCTCTACCATGGGCGATCACTTGGTCCACCATGGAGACAGCCCTTGGTCAACCATGGGTTGTGCAGTTGGTTGCTGACAGGCAGTGCCATGCTCAACCACGGGTGATACCTTGCTCAACCAGGGCGACAGCCCTTGGTCGATGATGAGCGATGCCTTGATTGACCATGGGTTGTGCACTCAGATGGTCATGGGCAGTGCCTTGCTCTCCTATGGGTGATGGCTTGGTCAACCATGGGTTGTGCCTTGCTCCACCAAGGGCAGGGCCTTGCTCGACCACGGGCAATGTGTTACGGCCATGAGCTATGAGCCAAAGTAATGCGTACCACAGGTTGTACCTCGTGACTATGGGAGTGCATATGTGCTTAGGCGGGGCACATGGAGAAAAGGTTTGTGGTCAGGAGGCTAAGCTGGACAAGAGACTTGCTCGAGCAACCAAGCGGAGAGGTGTGGAGCAAGGACTTGGTGGATGAAAGGCATGTGCCGTTGCCTTGGGGTCGATGCTGTTCAACCAATGCAAGGTGGATGATTGCTAAAGACAGCCCAGGAACGCTAAGGCATGAGCGGAGAGTGATTGAGAGGCGCTTCATCACTTCATGCCAGGGTCAATTGAAGGAGGCATGTGTTGCTGGTCGGCGACAGTGCATGGTGGACGAGTGGAGATGCAGCCATGCAAGTGGAGTCTTGATCATGCGGGACACGATGATCAAGTGCGTGGAGTGTGACTACTCACAAAAGGTGTGCGGGATGCTGTGGAGCGCAGGATCGGTGCTTGCAGCATAAAGATTGTTGGCACCAACATGGAAAGGATCGATTGTTTCCTTATGCAGAGCGGCTGGTGATCAATCAAGAACCAAGTGGGGCATAGTTGTCCAGGTGTGTCCGAGAAGCTATCCAAGTGCGGCCGAGTCACTGTCCAAGTGGGATGAACATGATCAAGATAGAAGATCATGTGATAACAGACAATCGGGGAAAGTTTCTCCCAAGATATGGCAATCAATCTGTTATGGAAACAATCTTGGAGATTGCGGATCAAGAACCAAGGGGCATAGCTCTCTCTAGTTGCTCTCTCTGGTTGGCAGGTGGAGCTGTCAACGCCAGCAGGATGTGGAAAAATTCGATCCCCGCATTGGTCCTGTGACAGTTGGTATCAGAGCTAGGGTGTCCGTGACAAAGAGGTGTCAAAGCTAGGGTTCTCATGACGAATTGGTACTAAACCCAGGGTCCGTGACGAAGTGGTATCAAAGCCAAGGTCTGTGACAAGTTATCAAAGCCAAGTCCGTGACAAGTTGGTGTCGGAGCCAAGGTTCGTGATCGTGGTATCAGAACACAAAGTTGGTTTGTGACAATTGGTATCGGAGCTACGTTCGTGACAGTTGGTACTAGTTGAAGGTCTGGTAATGCCTGGGAGGAGCCTAGCGGTATCAAAGGAAGGTTGACTATGAAGAAGGTATTGCCTAGCTGGTCATGCGGAGGGTGCCAGGAGTCTAGGTTGGGAGAACCTAGAGGTATCCAAGTGAAGCTGATGGCCACAACAGTACAACCTGTAGCAACCATCTGGACCCGATCGATGGAGGCGATGCAGGAGCGTGTGCCGGCTCTTGTGGGTCAGATGGTAGATGTCACAACCAGGACTCCTTCAATTGATAGATTGGGGGAGCGGATTTCTGCCCTTGAAGACAATGTGGGTGAAGGTGATGATCTCGGCAGGACGCTGACAGACATCATCAAGGCATTGCGACGACAACTCGATGCCTTGAAGGATGACATGGTGTTGGTCAAGCGGTAGTTGGCCACACAAACCGCAAGTGGGTTGGCAGGTGAGACTCATGGGAGGATGAAGATCCCCGAGCCAAAGTCGCTTGATGGTTCTCAGAGTTCCAAGGAGTTGGAGAACTTCATTTGGGACATGGAGAATTACTTTTTCGCTGCAAAGGTTCCAGACTCGGTGAAGGTAATGATCACAACTATGTATTTGGCTAGTGATGCTAAGTTGTGGTGGAGAGGTCATGTCCAGGATGCGATCAGTGCCAGGCGATCCAGGATTGAGACATGGGAGGCCTTGAAGTGGGAACTCAAGGAGCAATTCTTACCAAGCAACAGTTCATGGGTTGCTCGGGACGCGTTGGCCAAGCTGAAGCATGATGGTTTTGTGAGAGAGTATGTGAAGAAGTTCAGTTCCCTGATGTTGGATGTCACTGACATGTCCAAGACGGACAAGTTGTATTCCTTCTTGAAGGGCCTACAGTCATGGGCACAACTTGAGTTGAGAAGGCAGGGTGTGAGGGTTTTACCCACTGCCTTGGCTGCAGCAGATGCACTGGTGGATTTGCATTCTGCTCAGCAGGAGGACGGATCCAAGGGGCAGGACAAGGTGCAGGAGAAGAAGTCAAGAGCGAAAGGCAAGTATGGTCAACCGGCCAGAACTGAAGAGGACAAGGGAAAGGCGGTCAAGAGTGGGCCAAAGAAGGATTCCCAAACTCGCCAAGGATGCTTCATTTGTGATGGTCCTCACCATGCGAGGGAGTGCCTGAAGAAGAAGAATGGAACGGGTACGAGTCGATGGCAGGAGGAATCCGATGAAGAGCCAATTGAGAGGGTGGCACCACTTCAGTTGCTGAGTGCATTATGGACCAAATGCCAAGAGGATCACTACGACTTGATGCATGTGAATGCTGTGATAAACGGCATTGAGGTGGTAGCATTGGTAGATACTGGTGCCACAAGCGTGTTTATCTCCGAGCGGATAATGGCAAAATTGGGGTTGCAGGTGCAACGGTGCCCAAACCACGTGAAGCGGTGAATTCTCAGAGCCAGCAGAGGAGAGGCATGGCAAGAGATGTGCCAGTCCGAGCTGGAGAGTGGGAAGGCCAGCTGGATGTGATGGTTGTAGAGCTGGACGACTATGATGTGATTCTCAGTAATAGTTTCTTTGTTGAAGCTTATCTTACCATTATGCCTTGTTTAGGTGGATGCTTGATAGGAGATCCCAAACAACCGAGCTTTGTGCGGGAATCAAGCCGGACGGTGGGAGCAAGGGCAAGAAGATCAAGAGTAGAACAGCCTTGCTGGTGGCTGTGAAGGATCAGCGGAGGCGGAGATCCAGATCTAGCATGCACGATGGTGCCCTGTTGACAAGGGCATCAACTTCCTTGGGTGGGGGAGGTTTGTTACGGCCATGAGCTATGAGCCGGAGTAATGCATACCGTAGGTTGTACCTCATGACTGCGGGAGTGCATACATGCTTAGGCGGGGCACGTGGAGAAAAAGTTTGTGGTCAGGAGGCTAAGCTGGACAAGAGACTTGCTTGAGCAACCAAGCAGAGCAGCGCGAAGCAAGGACCTGGTGGATGAAAGGCAAGTGCCGTGGCCTTGGGGTTGATGCTATTCGACCAATGCAAGGTGGATGATCACTAAAGACAGCCCAGGAATGCTAAGGCATGAGCAGAGAGTGATTGAGAGCTGCTTGATCACTTCATGCCAGGGTAGATTGAAGGAGCCATGTGTTGCTGGTTGGCGACAGTGCACGGTGGATGAGTGGAGATGCAGCCATGCAAGTGGAGTCTTGATCATGCGGGACACGATGATCAAGTGCATGGAGCACGACTACTCACAGAAGGTGCGCGGGATGCTGTGGAGCACAGGATCGGTGCTCAAAGGATAAGGATGGCTGACACCAACATGGAAAGGATTGATTGTTTCCTTATGTGGAGAGGCTGGTGATCAATCAGGAACCAAGTGGAGCACAATTGTCCAGGTGCGTTCGAGAAGCTGTCCAGGTGCGGCCAAGACGCTGTCCAGGTGGGACGAACATGATCAAGATAGAAGATCATGTGATAATAGACAATCAGGGAAAGTTTCTCCCGGGATAGGGCAATCAATCTGTTATGGAAACAATCTTGGAGATTGCGGATCAAGGGCCAAGATTGGATGGATTGATATCTGATGGAGAGAATCAAGGGATTCAAGTATATCAGCTGCCATATCTAGTCTGTCAAGCACCTCTATATAAAGGGGGTTTAGTCTCATTCAAAGGGGAGCAATCCAGAATTCTCAGAGGAGAAACCACAAAAGTCTCAAGGCATCTCAGAGAGGAGAGTCAAGGAGAGTAGCTAGAGAGAGCTGTGAAACATGAGGGAGAGCGAGAGAGGCAGAGCATAGAGTTGCTACTGCAAGTTGTCGCTCAACAATGAGTGGGGAGTGTGTCCCGTCTACCCTTGTAACACCGAAGTGTGTCGGGTTAGGGTGTGTCGAGTGAGGAGTGTAAGCGGCACAGAGGTCATGGGGCATATACTTGACAAGCTGAGTAAGTTTGCTCTTGTAAAGGGTTTTTCATACTTGTACAATTGTGAATACAAGTGGAGTTTTCCCTTTGTATATTGCTCGTGTTCATTTTGTTGTGGTGTGATCATGTGCCAGGTGACATCAAACCTCGGTTGCGAGTGGGGGCTGGTTGGCAGGCGAAGTTGTCAACGCCAGCAGGACGTAGAAAAATTCGATCCCCGCATTGGTCCCGTGACACAATGCCTGGCTCTACGATGGGCAATGCCTTGCTCTACCACGGGCGAGGGCTTGGTTGACCATGGGATGTGCCTTGCCCTACCACGGGCAATGGCTTGGTCGATCACAGGCTCTGTGCCTACTCGCTCATAGGCAGTGCCTTGCTCTACCATGGGAGATGCGTTGCTTGACCATGGGCTGTGCCCTGCTCTACCACGGGCATTGTCTTGGTTGACCATGGGCAATTCCTTGCGTGGCTACATCAACAGCACTTGTTCGTTCACCGGTGATGCCTTGATCAATTGCAGGCAGTGGAATCAGTTTGTCACTGGCAGTCCCTTGCTCTACCACAGGTGATGCCTTGCTTGACCACGGCGATAGCCCTTCGTCGTTCTTGTGGCAATGTGAAAAATATAATGAAAGAAATTGAAGAATGATCTTGTTTCATTACATCAATGGCGTGCACATATAAATACAATTACATCTTGCCATCAATACAAGGAAATATTGTATATGGAAAATATTAAGAATAGAAATAAACGAAATCAATACAAGGAAATATTGTATATGGAAAATATTAAGAATAGAAATGAATGAAATTTGGGGATCAAGGTAATTAGGTGGCGGAGATATGGGAAATCAGCCAAGAATAGAAATGGACAAGAATTGTATGTTTCCAATTCACGGTCTCTAGAGGAATATTGCTTCTTCCCAATTTAGAACTTCAAGAATATCAAATGAATATCTTCAATACGATGCGTTGATCAACCACGGAGACAGCCCTTGGTCAACCACTTGCTGCGCCTCGCTCTACCATGGGTGACACCATGCTCCGCCACGGACTATGCCTGGCTCTACCAGCAACAATGGCTTGGTCGACCACATGCTGTGCCTTACTCTACCACGGGTGATGCAATGCTTGACCATGGGCTGTGCATCATATTACCATGGGGGATGGCTTGGTCGACCACAGTGACAGCTCTCAGTCAACCACGAACTGTGCACTCGGTTGCTAGTGGGCAGTGCCTCCCTCTACCACAAGCAATGGTATGGTCGACCATGGAGACCGCCCTTGGTCGACCACTGGCCATGCCTTGCTCTACCACTGGCAATGCCTTGGTCAACCACGGAGACAGCCCTTAGCCTACCACGGGCTGTGCCTCGCTCTACTACATGCGATGGCTTGCTCTACCATAGGCTGTGCCTTTATCTACAACAGGTGATGGCATGGTCGACCATGGGCTGTGCCTCGCTCTACCCTGGGTGATGGCTTGGTCGGCCATGGAGACAGCCCTTGGGCAACCACAGGTTGCACCTCGCACTAAGACGGGCAATGCCTTGGTCCACTACAGGCTGTGGCTTGTTCAACCACGGGTGTTGGCTTCGTCGACCAGAGAGACAGCCCTCCATCGACTGCTGGCTGTGCCTTGCTCCTACCAAGGGCGATGCCTTGCTCCACCGTGGGCTGTGCCTTGCTCCACCAAGGGTGATGGCTTGGTCAACCATGGAGATAGCCCATTGTTGACCACGGGCTGCGTCTCACTCTACAATGGGCGATGCCTTGCTCTAACACAAGCTGTGCCTTGCTCTACCACAGGTGATGGCTTGGTTGACCACGGGCTGTGCCTTGCTCTGCCACGGGCAATGGCTTGGTTGACGATGCAGACTGCCCTTGATCGACCACTGGCTGCACCTTGCTCTGCCATGAGAGATGCCTGGGTCAACCAAGTGTTGTGCCTTGCTCTACCAGGGGCAATGCCATGGTCGACCAAAGGCTGTGCCTTTCTCTAGAAGGGGCAATGCCTTGCTCAACCACAGGCTGAGCCTTGCTCTTCCATAGGCAATGGCTTGGTTGACCAAGTGCTGTGCCTCACTCTATCACGGGTGTTGGCTTGGTCGACCAAAAAGAAGCCCACGGTCGACCACGTTCTGTGCACTTGGTCACTGATGGGCAATGCCTCGCACTATCATGGGAGATGCCTGGCTCAAGCACGGGCGATGCCCTGCTCGACCACAGGCAATGTGTTGCTCGACCACGAGCTGTGCCTCACTCTACCATGGGTGATGCCTTCATCAACCATGGAGACAGCCCTCAATCGACCATGGGTCTATGCCTCATTCCACCACTAGCGATGCACCACAGGGTGTGCCTTGCTCTACCACGGGCGATGGCTTGGTCGACCACGGAGACTGCCATCAGTCAACCGCTGGCTATGCCTCGCTCTACCATGGGCAATGCCTTGGTCAACCATGGAGACAGCCCTCGATTGACCATGAGGCAATGCCTCACTCTACCACTGGCGATGCCATGCTTGACCACAGGTTGTGCCTTGCTCTACCACGGGCAACAGCTTGGTCAGCCACAGAGACAGCCCTTAGTCAACCATGGGCAGCACCTCACTCTACCACAGGAGATGCCTTGCTCTACCACAGGTGATGGCTTGGTTGACCACAGGCTGTGCCTCGCTCTACCACAGGCGATGGCTTGGTTGACCATGGAGACAGCCCTCAGTCAACCACTGGCTGTGCCTCGTTCTACCATGGGTGATGCCTGGGTCCACCTTGCGCTGTGCCTTGCTCGACCATGGGCAATGCCTTGGTCGGCCAAGGGCTGTGCCTTGCTCTTGCACTGGCAATGCCTTGCAGTACCATGGGCTGTGCGTCGCTCTTCCATGGGCAGTGCCTTGCTCTAGCACAGGCGATGGCTTGGTCAACCACGGAGACAGCCCTTGGTCGACCAATGGCTGTGCTTCGCTCAACCACGGGCGATGCCTCGCTCCACCACGGGCGATGCCTCACTCCACCACGGGCTGTGCCTCACTTTACCCCAGGCAATGCCTTCCTCGACCAAGGTCTACGCCTTGCTCTACCATGGGTCCTGGATTGGTCAACCATGGAGTCAGCCCTTGGTCGACCATGTGCTGTGCGATCAGCTGCTGATGGGCAGTGCCTCGCTCTGCCAAGGGCGATGCCTTGCTTGACAACCGGCTGTGGCTTGCTCTATCATGGGTGATGGCTTGGTTGACCACTGAGATAGCCATTGGTTGACCATGGGCTGTGTCTCGCTCTACCACAGGCAATGCCTTGTTTGACCACAGGCTGAGCATTGCTCTTCCACGGGTGATGGCTTGGTCAACCATGTGCTGTGCCTCGCTCTAGCATGGGTGATGGCTTGGTCGACCAAAAAGACAGCCCTTGGTGAACCACGTGCTGTGCACTCAGTTGCTAACAGGCAGTGCCTGGCTCTACCACGGGCGATGCCTCGCTCGACCATGGGTTGTGCCTCAGTCTACCACGGCAGATGCCTTGCTCATCCACGGGTTGTGCCTTGCTCTACCACAGCCGATGCCTTGGTCAACCATGGACACAGCCCTCGATCGACCATGGGGCTGTGCCTCACTCTACCACTGGCGATGCCTTACTCGACCACGGGCTGTGCCTTGCTCCACCATGGGTGATGGCATGGTCGACCGCTGGCCATGCCTTGCTCTACCACGGGCGATGGCTTGCTCGACCATAGGCTGTGGCTTTCCCAACAACAGGTGATGGCATGGTTGACCATGGGCTGTGCCTCGCTCTACCACAGGCAATGCCTTGCTTGACCACAGGCTGTGCCTTGCTCGACTAGGGGCAATGCCATGGTCGACCAAGGGCTGTGCCTCTCTCTTCCATGGGTTGAGCCTTTCTCTAGCAGGGGTGATGTCTTGGTCGACCACGGAGACAGCCCTCAGCCGACCAGGGGCTGTGCCTCACACAACCATGGGTGATGCCTCGCTCCACCATGGGCTGTGCCTCACTGTACCACGGGCGATGTCTTCCGTGACCATGAGCTTTACCTTGCTCTACAAAGGGCGATGGATTCATTAACCATGGACACTGCCCTCAATCAACCATGTGCTGTGTGATCGGTCACTGACTGGCAGTGCCTCACTCTACCACGGGCGATGTCTTGGTCGACCATGTGCTGTGCCTTGCTTGACCACAGGCGGTGCCTTGCTCAACCACAGGTTCTGCCCCACTCTACCATGGGCAATGGGTTGGTCGGCCAAGGAGACAGCTGTCGGTCGACCACAGGCTGTGCGCTCGGTCACTGACGGGCAGGGCCTTGCCCTACCATGGGCGATGCCTTGCACAACCACAGAGACATATCCCTTGGTCAACCATGGGCTGCACCTCGCACTAACATGGGTGATCCCTTGCTCAACCACAGGCTGTGGCTTCCTCTACAATGGCTGATGGCTTGGTCGACCACAGAGACAGCCCTTGATCGACTGCTGGCTATGCCTCACTCTACCACTGGTGATGCCTTGCTCGACCACGGGCTATGCCTTGCTCTACCATGGGCGATGCCCTGCTCAACCATGGGCTGTGGCTTGCTCCACCACAGGTGATGCCTTGGTCAACCACCGGCTGTGCCTCGCTCTACCACGGGCGATGCCTTCGTCAACCATGGTGACAGCCATGAATCAACCACTGGGCTGTGCTTCGCTCTACCACTGGCGATGCCTTGCTCAACCATGGGCTGGGCCTTGCTCTGCCACAGGCGATGGCTTGGTCGGCCGCAGAGACAGCACTCGGTTGACCACTGGCTGTGCCTCATTCTACCACAGGTGATGCCTTGGTCAATGACCAACACAAACCTCAATCGACCACGGGGCTGTGCCTTGCTCTACCATGGTTGATGGCTCGGTTGACCATGGGCAATGCCTTGCTCGGCCACAGGCCGTGCCTTGCTCTACCACAGTTGAGGGCTTGGTTCACCATGGTTTGTGCCCCACTCTACCACAGGTGATGGCTTGGTCGACCATGGAGATAGCCCTTGGTCGGCCATGGGGTGTGCCTCCCTCTACCACAGGCAATGCCTTGCTCGACCACAATCTGTGCCTTGCTCTACCACAGGTGATGGCTTGGTTGACCATGGGTTGTGCCTCAGTCTACCACAGGCGATGGCTTGGTCGGTCGACCATGGAGACAGCCCGAGGTCGACCACTGGTTGCACCTCGACCTTCCATGGGCAATGCCTGGGTTGACCTTGGGCTGTGCCTTGTTCGACCAGTGGCAATGCCTTGGTCGACCAAGGGCTGTACCTCACTCTTCCACAGGATGTGCCTGGCTCTAGCATGGGCAATGGCTTCGCCAGCCACGGAGACAGCCCTTGGTTAGCCAATTGTTGTGCCTCACTCAGCCACAGGTGATGCCTCACTCCATCACCAGCTGTGCCGCGCTCTACCATCGGCGATGCCTTCCTCGACCACAGGCTAGGCCTTGCTCTACCACAGGTGATGCCTTCTCGACCACCAGCTGTGCCTGGCTCTACCATGGGTGATGGCTCGATCAAGCACAGGCTGTACACTCAGTCTCTCACAAGCAGTGCCCGGCTCTGCCTCAGGCGATGCCTTGATTGACCACAGGCTGTGCCTTGCTCATTCTACCATGGGCAATGACTTGATTGACCATGGGCTGTGCCTTGCTCTACCGCAAGTGATGCCTTGCTTGACCATGGGCTGTGCCTTGCCCAACTGCACACAATGGCTTGGTTGACCATGGAGGCAGCCCTTGGTTGACCACAGGCTGTGTGTGCTCGGTTGCTCACAGGCAGGAGCTTGCTCTACCACTGGCAATGCCTTGCTCCACCATGGGCTGCACTTGGCTCTACCATAGGCGATGCCTTGCTCGACCACGGGCTGTGCCTCGCTCTACCTTGGGCAATGCCTTGCTCTACCACGGGCAATGGCTTGGTTGACCACAGAGAAATCCCTCGGTTGACCATGGGGAAAGCCCTCAGTCTCTCACAGGCAGTGCCATGCTCTACCACAGGCAATGTCTTGCTCCACCATCAGCCTATGGCTTGCTATGCCATGGGCGATGCCTTCATGACCACAGTCTGTGCCTGGCTCTACCATGGAGACAGCCCTCGGTCAACCACGGGCTGTGTGCTCTCCCGCTCAAGGGCAATGCCTTGCTCTACCACGGGCAATGTGTTGCTCCGCCATGGTCTGTGCCTCCCTCTACCACAGGCAATGCTGTCTAGACCACAGGCTGTGCCTTGTTATACCATGGTGATGGCTTGGTCGACCACAGAGAAAGCCCTCGGTTGACCATGGGCTATGTGCTCAGTCACTCACCGGCTATGCCATGCTCTAGCATGGGCAATGCCTTGCTCCATCATGGGCTATGCCTCGCTCTACCAGGGGTGATGCCTTCTCGACCACGGGCTGCACCTGGCTCTTCCACAGGTAGTGCTTTCTCGACCACGGGCTGTGCCTCACTCTACCACAGGCAATGCTGTCTTGACCATGGGCTGTGCCTTGTTAGACCACAGCGATGGCTTGGTCGACCATGGGCTATGTGCTCAGTTGTTCACAGGCTGTGCCATGCTCTGGCACGGGTAATGCCTTGCTCCACGGCAATATCCCTTGGTCAATCAAGGGGCAACGCCTCCATTGACCATGGTGACAACTCTCGGTCTACCATGGGTGATGCCTTGGTCAACCACAGGCTGTGCCCCGCTCTACCATGGGCAATGCCTTGCTTGACCATGGGCAGTGCCTTGGTCAACCACGGGCAGTGCCATGCTCTACCATGAGTGATGATGGCTTGGTTGACCATGGAGACAGCCCATAATCAACCGCGGGCTGTGCCTTGCTCAACCACAGGTTGTGCCTTGCTCTTCCACGGGCGACGCCTTGCTCAACCACAGGCTATGCCTCCCACTACCATGGGCGATGGATTGGCTGACCATGAAGACAACCCTCGGACGACCAGAAACTGTGCACTCAGTCACTCATGAGCTGTGCCTCACTCTACCATGTGCAATGCCTTACACGACCACTGGCTGTGCCTCGCTTTACCAAGGGTGACGTGATCCTTACCGACCCGTGGTGGAACTCAATACCAAATATGATAGGAACGCCACCAACTTGCAATAAGACCCAACACCAAACGTGGAAAAGAACCCCAAGAAACTGCAAAGAACAAGTTTGAAATAATGAACTTTGACCCGTTACCTAACGATGCAAGAACCAAAGTTACAGATCAAGGAGGACGCCACACCAAGAACCCCACAAACTAGAGAATCAAAGTGATAAGTCCAGTTGTAAAACGCCACAAGATAACTTGATAAGTTCTAAGTTTTCGCAAGAACCAAGAAGAGCAATATATTCCTTCTTCAAAGTGTATATCCGAATTCTAAATGCCTCAAGGGTATTTATAGTGTCAACATAAAGAGGAAATCAAATATGCCAAATATATCATAGAGATAGATATCCTAAAATATTACAAGATATTCTAAGATATATCCATATATCTAAATAATATCCTAGGAGACTAAATAAATCTTTCTAAATCCAGATTTGAGAGCATCCTTAAATAGTTATAGCTGCCAACGAGCTTCTAGAACTCTTCTTGGACTTGAATCAAGTTGACATGACTTTGCAACTCACATGAATTTCCTTCAATGGACTCAAATGTATGTTCTTGTGCCATAAGCTCTTGAACCAACCCATTGAGTGCCTCCTTGAACTTCTTAGCCCGTGCCCTCGTAATTGGCCCAATCGGAACTTGAATAGGATCCATGGAAGTTGGCCTGAGTTCTGCATCATTCTCCCCCTCTTTTGAAGGATTTGTCCTCAAATCGTTACCTGCATCAAATGGGGATAGATCAGAAATGTTAAATGTGGCACTAACTCCATATTCACCTGGTAAGTCCAGCTTGTAGGCATTATTATTGATACGCTCCAACACTTGAAATGGCCCATCACCCCTTGGATGCAGTTTCGAATGCCTTTTCTCAGGGAAGCGTTCCATTCTCATGTGTAACCACACCCAATCGCTTGACTGAAACACTACTTGCTTGCGACCCTTATTGGCTTGTTTTGCATATTGCGTAGTCCACCTTTCTATGTTGAGTCGTGCCTTCTCATGTATTTGTCTCGCAAACTCAGCTTTCTTCTTGCCATCTAAATTAGCTTGTTCACTCAAAGGCAGAGGAGACAAGTCTAATGGAGTCAATGGGTTAAAACCATAAACAATTTCAAAAGGTGAAAGCTTAGTTGCAAAATGGACACTTCTATTGTAAGCAAATTCGACATGGGGTAAACAATCTTCCCATGTTTTCAAATTCCTTTTAATGATAGCATGTAATAAAGTAGATAATGTCCTATTGACAGCTTCAGTTTGACCATTAGTTTGTGGGTGGCAAGTTGCAAAATATATTAACTTTGTCCCTAACTTCCCCCACAATGTCTTCCAAAAGTAACTTAGGAATCGCATATCCCTGTTTGAGACAATACTTCTAGGAATGCCATGCAATCTAACAACTTCCTTAAAAAACAAATCAGCTACATTGGATGCATCATCTGTCTTATGACATGCAATAAAGTGCGCCATCTTGGAAAATAGATCAACAACCACGAATATTGAATCTCTCCCCCTCTTAGTCCTAGGCAACCCCAAAACAAAATCCATAGAGATGTCAACCCAAGGCTCACAAGGAATAGGAAGAGGTGTATATAATCCATGTGGTTGCAGTCTAGACTTTGCTTGTTTACATGTAATGCACTTGCCATAGATTCTTTCAACGTCCCGTTTCATGTGCAGCCAAAAAAAATGATCATGTAACACACACATCAAATGTCTTAGCTACTCCAAAATGACCCATCAGACCACCACCATGTGCTTCCCTAACTAGCAATTCATGCAAAGAAGATTGAGGAATGCAAAGTTTGCTTTCTCTAAATAAAAACTCATCATGCAAGTAGTATTTATCATAAGCACCTTTCCTAAAATCCTTAATCACATCACCAAAATCGAAATCTGATGCATACAATTCCTTAATGTTCTCAAATCCAAGCAACTTAGCATCTAGAATAGCAAGTATAGCATACCTGCGGGAGAGTGCATCAGCGACTATATTCTCCTTACCTTGCTTATATTTGATCACATATGGGAATGTCTCGATGAATTCTACCCACTTGGCATAGCGTTTGTTCAACTTGTGTTGGCCCTTCAAATGCTTCAAAGCTTCATGATTTGTATGAATTACAAATTCCTTTGGCCAAAGGTAATGCTGCCAAGTTCGTAATGTTCTAACCAAGGCATACAATTCCTTGTCATAAGTGGGATAGTTCAGGGATGCCCCACTTAGCTTTTCACTAAAGTATGCAATTGGTCTTCCTCCCTGCATCAACACACCTCCAATGCCTATACCTGAAGTATCACACTCAATTTCAAATGTTTTAGAGAAATCTGGTAAAGCAAGCAAAGGAGCATTTGTCAACTTATCCTTGATCAATTTAAATGCCTTGTCTTGCTCCTATTCCCACTTAAAATGGGCATTCTTCTTGATTACCTCAGTTAAAGGTGCAGTAAGGGTACTAAAATTTTGAACAAAGCGCCGATAAAAACTAGCCAAACCATAGAAACTTCTTACTTGGGCTATGGTTGAGGGTGTTGGCCAATATTGGATAGCCTTCACCTTTCCCTCATCAACTTGTATGCCTAGAGCATTCACAACAAATTCAAGAAATACAAGCTTATCAGTGCAAAAAGTACACCTTTTGAGATTAGCAAACAACTTTTTGTTCCTTAAAATATCTAAAACAAGATTCAAGTGCTCAATATGGTCATCCAAGCTCTTGCTATAAATCAGAATATCATCGAAGTAGACAACTACAAAATGACCAATGAAAGCACACAAAACATGGTTCATAAGCCTCATGAAGGTGCTCGGTGCATTAGTTAACCCAAAAGGCATAACTAACCATTCATATAAACCGTATTTTGTTTTGACTGCAGTTTTCCACTCATCTCCTTCTTTCATTCTGATTTGATGATATCCACTCTTAAGGTCAATCTTACTAAAAATACAAGAACCATGCAATTCATCTAGCATATCATCTAATCTAGGGATGGGGTGACGATATTTTACCGTAATGTTGTTGATGGCCAGCAATCAATGCACATCCTCCAAGTCCCATCCTTCTTAGGCACTAGTAAGACTGGAACTGCACATGGACTCATGCTCTCATGAACATAGCCTTTCTCCAGTAACTCACCTACTTGTCTTTGTAGTTCCTTGGTCTCCTCAGGGTTACTCCTATAGGCAGGTCGGTTTGGGATTGCTGCACCAGGTACGAAGTCAATTTGATGCTCGATTCCCCGAATTGGAGGTAAGCCATGAGGCAACTCTTCGGGGAACACATCCTCGAACTCCTGCAAAAGTGAAGTAACATTGCTCGGCAAAGGGCTGGCCAAATCATTAGTATTAAAAAGAACCTCCTTGTACATGAGTACTATAAGGGGTTGGAAAGAATATAATGCTCTCTTGATCTCACTTTTCTTTGCAATAATACTGAAATTTTCCTCTCTTGCTCTTATGATGGCTGAAACTCACTCCGTCTCTCTTTCCTTTTCTCTCCACTCGGTTTCTTTTTCCTTAGTTTCTTTTCTCTCAAGTTCTGCCCTTTGTTTTGCTTTCTTTTCACTGGCTTTTTTTAACTTTAGTTGATCTTCAAGAACTTCCTTTGGAGTCAATGGCATGAGAGATATGGGCAGTCTCTTGAATGCAAAAGAATATCTATTGGTGAAGCCATCATGTGTAACCCTTCTATCAAACTGCCATGGCCTTCCTAATAGAATATGACATGCTTGCATAGGAACAACATCACAAAGCACCCTATCCTCATACTTGCCTAGTGAAAAAGGCACTAGTACTTGCTTTGTTACCTTGATGTTGCCGCTATCATTCAACCATTGAAGTCAGTAAGGCCGTGGATGTTTCAAGGTGCGCAAAGCCAATTTCTCCACCAACTTTGTGCTGGCCACATTGGTGTAACTCCCACCATCAATTATGATGCTGCAAACTTTCTTGTTGACAAAGCACCAAGTATGGAACAAATTCTCCCTTTGGTTGTTTTCTTCTTCCTTAGCCAGCAAATTGAGAGCTCGCTTTACCACCAATGATTCTCCTTCAACAGCATATTCCCCATCGTCAACATCTTCCAAAGGTGGCATGTCAGAATTGGCCTCTTCTTCATCTTCTAACTCCAGCTCTCCTTGGGCATTTATAACCATCACCCTCCTATTTGGGCATTGGCTAGCTATGTGCCCCCTACCTTGACATTTGAAACACTTCACATCACAATCCCGAGTAGTGGAAATACTAGAATTACCTTGAAGATCACGACCGGCAGTCCCAGATTTAGTCTCAAACTTTGGTTTTTGAGATGTAGAGGTTTTTGGTTTGACCTCCCTGTTTGAAGAGTTCAACTTCCAAGGAATATTCCTTGGGTTGGGAGCTGCTCTAGTTCCACTTCCCCTCTTGAGCTGTTGCTCCACTTTGATTGCCATGTGCACCATGTCTTCCAATTCCACATAGTGGTGCATCTTGACTCTATCTTGAATCTCCCAGTTTAATCCAAACAAAAACCTAGCCATTGTCGCCTCTTGATCTTCCTCCACATTAGCTCAAATCATTGCAACCTCCATCTCCTTGTAATAGTCTTCGACACACCGGTTCCCTTGCCTAAGACCTTGCAGCCTCTTATGCAGCTCCCGATAGTAGTAACTTGTGACAAATCGCTTTCGCATCACTGCCTTCATCTCTTCCCATATTTCTACTAGGCGTTCTCTATTTTGTCTCCCACTTAAGACAAGCTAATCCCACTATGTTATAGCATAATCTGAGAACTCTATGACAACAAGCTTTACCTTCTTTGCCTCAAAGTAGTTATGACAATAAAAATAAACTCCATCTTTTTCTCCCATTCGAGGTATGGCTCTGGGTCAGATCTGCCCTAGAATGATGGAATTTTCATCTTAATGCTACCCAAATTGTTGTCTTCTCTGCTCCAAGCTTCTTTGACTTTGAGTTGATGCCCAAACCTTCCATGGTTTTCAGCTTCCTCCTCCAACTCATCGTCCTCCCATGAACCGTGTCGACCTAGCCGCCTATTGGGGATGTCGCGTGGCAACTCTTGTGGTGTTCTAACTTCTACTCAATCCAACCTCTCTTGAATGGGCTCCAATTCAAGTTTCAACATCCACCTCATCTCCCCTAGCAATGCTTGCATTTGTAAGTTTGGAATGGTTTGTTCTGTAGTCTTTTCAACCACTTCCCTTTGTTCATGAGCCATATCCAAATGTTGAAAACAACGTTAGTTTGAGTATATAAAGGAAAGGACCTCACCACACTCCCTCACATGTGTCACTCTAAAGTTGATTCACTCAGTTCACTCGTGTTTCTCTCAAAATATTTAGCTTTTACCCTCTAATGTGCTCACCACTCTTGCCTTTTTTCCACTTGTATTGCTTTCTTCGGTTCTTAATTAAACTCAAGAAACCTAACCAAGAAATTTGCAGCAATTCAAGAAGGAATCCAACCAAACCAATCACCAAGGATGTTGATTTCCAGAAAGGAAATAAATAGAATGGCAATTAAGGGACACAAGGATACTAGGATATTGGGGAAGAAACAACTTGACAAATAAGACCTAGAAAATTAGAATTGACGAAAAAGGATGCAATTACGAAAAAAAAATATAACAACTTTCTCCTTTTTTCTGCTTTTTTTTCGCTATGTGCTTTTTTTTTCGGCCAACTTTCTCTTGTTTTTTTTCTCTTTTTTTTGCTGTGTACCTTTTTTTTGCTACAGTTCTTTGCTTTTGTTTTTGTTTTTTTGCTTTGCAGTCTCTCTTTTTTTTTCAATTTTTTTCTTTTTTTTAAACCTTTCCAACAACTAGAATCAAGAATCAAGAAAGATCAAAAAGAAGAAAGAAGAATCTGTAACAAAGAGGAATTCAATCAAATCCAAGATTGGTGAAAGAGAATTGAATCCTAAAGATCAAGAAAGGGATAATGACAAAAGGATAGATAAAACCTGTCTTAGAACCCAAAGCTCTAATACCAACTGACGTAATCCTACCAACCTGTGGTGGAACTCAATACTAAATATGATAGGAACGCCACCAACTTGCAATAAGACCCAACACCAAATGTGGAAAAGAACCCCAAGAACTGCAAAGAACAAGTTTGAAATAATGAACTTTGACCCGTTACCTAACGAGGCAAGAACCAAAGTTACAAATCAAGGAGGACGCCACACCAAGAACCCCACAAACTAGAGAATCAAAGTGATAAGTCCAGTTGTAGAATGCCACAAGATAACTTGATAAGTTCTAAGTTTTCTCAAGAACCAAGAAGAGCAATATATTCCTTCTCTAGATTGTATATTCGAATTCTAAATACCTCTAGGGTATTTATAGTGTCAACATAAAGAGGAAATCAAATATGCTAAATATATCCTAGAGATAGTATCCTAAAATATTACAAGATATTCTAAGATATTATATTGTAAAGATATTCTAGGATATATCCATATTTCTAAATAATATCCTAGGAGACTAAATAAATCTTTCCAAATCCAGATTTGAGAGCATCCTTAAATAGTTATAGCCACCAACGAGCTTCTAGAACTCTTCTTGGACTTGAATCAAGTTTACATGACTTTGCAGCTCACATGAATTTCCTTCAATGGACTCAAATGTATGTTCTTGTGCCATAAGCTCTTGAACTAACCCGTTGAGTGCCTCCTTGAACTTCTTAGCTCGTGCCCTCGTAATTGGCCCAATGGGAACTTGAATAGGATCCATGGAAGTTGGCCTGAGTTCTGCATCAAAGGGTGATGTGTTGCTTGACCATGGCTGTGCCTTGCTCCACCACAGGCAATGGCTTGGTCAACCAAAGGCTGTGCCTCGCTCTACCATGGGTGATGGCTTACTTGACCATGGCCAATGCCTTCTCTACCATGGGTGTTGCCTTGCTCGACCACAGGCTGTACCCTACTCTACCAAGGGCAATGGCTTGGGTGACCAAGGAGACAGCCCTCAGTCGGCCACAAGCTGTGTGCTCAGTTGCTCACAGCAATGGCTTGATCTACCACGGCTGATGCCTTGCTCGACCATGGGCTGTGGCTGGGTCTACCACAGGAGATGCCTTGCTTGACCACTGGTTGTGCCTTGCTCCACCATGAGCAATGGCTTCTTTGACCAAGGGTTGTGCCTCGCCCTACCACAGGTGATGCGTTGCTCAACCACTGGCTGTGCCTTATTTAACACGGGCAATGGCTTGCTTGACTGCAGGCTGTGCCTCACTCTACCATGGGCGATGCCTTGCTCTACCATGGGCAATGGCTTGAGCGACCATGGAGGCAGCCCTTGGTCGGCCATGGGCTGTGCACATGGTTGCTCACAGGCAATGCCTTGCTCTACCCTGGGCAATGCCTTGCTTGACCATGGGCTGTGCCTTGCTCTACCAAGGGCAGCTTGGTCGATCACGGAGACAGCCCTTGGCCGACCACAGGCAATGCCTTGCTCTGCCATAGGCGATGGCTTGGTCATCCACGGAGACAGCCCTCGGTTGACCACATGTTGTGAGTTGCACTTCCACGGGTGATGGCTCGGCTGAGCACAGGTTGTACGCTCTGTCTCTCATGGGCAGTGCCTGGCTTCACCTTGGGTGATGCCTTGATTGACCACAGGCTGTGCCTTGCTCTACCACGGGAAATGCCTTGCTCTACCAAGGGCAATGGGATGTTCAACCATGGGCTTTGCCTCTCTCTACCACAGGCAATGCCTTGCTCAACCACAGGGTGTCATACCCAACCACGTGCTGTGCCTTACTTTACAACAGGTGATGGCTTGGTGGACCATGAAGACAGCCCTTGGTTGACCGCAGGCTGAGTGCTAGGTCACTCACGGGCAGTGCCTGGCTCTACCTAGGGTGATGCCTTACTTGACCACATGTTGTGTTTGGCTCTGCCATGGTCATTGCCTTGCTCGACCACAACGACAGCTCTTGCTCAACAATGGGCTGTGCCTTGATCTACCATGGGCAATCACTTGGCCAACCACAAGTTGTGCCATGCTCTACCATGGGCAATGGCTTGCTCGACCACAGCCTATGTGTTGCTCTACCACAGGCGTTGCCATGCTTGACCACGGGCTGTGGCTTGCTCTACCATGGGCGATGGCATGGTCAACCATGGAGATAGCCATCGGTCGACCACGGGCTGTGCACTCGATCTCTCATGGGCAGTGCCTTGCCCAACCTTGTGCAATGCCTTGCTCAACCACGGGCTGTGCCTTGCTCTACCTCTGGCAATGCCTTGTTTGACCATGGACTGTGCCTCGCTCTACCATGGGCGATGCCTTGGACGACAATGGAGACAGCCCTCGGTTGGCCATGTAGTGTGCAGTTGGTCGCTCACGGGCAGTGCCTTGCACTACCACAGCCGTCGCCTTGCTCAACCACAGTGACAGCCCATGGTCGATGATGGGGTGATGCCTTGATCGACCACGGCAACAGCTCTTGGTCAACCACAGGCAGTGGCGTGTTCTTCCACTGGCGATGCCTTGGTCAACCATGGGTTATGCCTTGTTCTACCACGGGTGATTTCTTTGTCCACCATGGGTTGTGCCTTGCTCTACGACGGGCCATAGATTGGTCAACCATGGGCTATGCGCTCGGTCACTCACGGGCAGTGCCTTGTGCAACCACAGGCGATGGGGCTCGACCATGGGCTATGCCTTGCTCTACCATGGGTGATGGCTTGGTCGACTATGGAGACAGCCCTCAGTCGACCACTGGCAGTGCACTCAGTCACTCATGGGCAGTGCCTGGTACTTCTTCAGGTGATGATTTGCTCGACCACGGGCTGTGCCTGGCTCTACCACGGGCAACGGCATGTTCGACCATGGGTGCAGCTCGCTCTACCACATTTGATGGCTTGGTCAACCATGAAGATAGCCCTTGGTCAACCACGAGCTGAGCAACACACTCAGTTGCTCATGGGTAGTGCTTTGCCCTACCATGTGTGATGCCATGCTCGACCATGGGCTGTGCTTTGGTCTACCACAAGCAATCGCTTGGCCGACCACATACTGTGCCTTGCTCTACCACCGGCGTTGGCCTGCTGGTCCCTGACCTGTGCATTGCTCTATCACAGGCATTGGCTTGCTCGACCATGGGCAGAGCCATGCTCTACCACAGTCATTGCCTTGCTTGACCACGGCGACAACTCTTGGTCAACCATTGGCAATGCATTGCTCTACCACAGGAGATGCCTTGGTCGATGATGGGCTGTGCCTTGCTCTACAATGAGCGATGCCTTGGTCCACCCTGGGCTGTGCCTTGCTCTACCACGGGTGATGGCTTGGTCAACCACGGGTTGTGCTTCGCTCTACCACAGGTAATGGCTTGGTTGACCACAGAGACAGCCCTCGATCGACCATGGGCCATTCCTTGCTCTACCATGGGCAATGCCTTGGTCAACCACTGGCTGTGCCTTGCTCTACAACTGGCAATGCCTTACTGCACCATGGGCTGTGCCTTGCTCTACCATGGCCCATGGCATGGTCAACCACGGGTTGTGCCTCACTCTACCACGGGCGATGGCTTGGTCTACCATGGAGACAGCCCTTGGTTAGCCATGGGCTGTGTGCTCGGTTGCTGACTTGCAGTCCTTGGATCTACCTCATGCGATGCCTTGCTTGTCCACTAGGTATGCCTAGCTTCACCACAGATGATGGCCTGGTCGAGCACGGAGACAGCTTTTAGTTGACCATGGTCTGTGTGCTCATATGCTCAGGGCGGTGTCTGGCTCTACCTCAGGTGATGTCTTACTAGACCACGGGCTGTGCCTTGTGCTACCACAGGCGATTGCTTGGTTGATCATGGAGACAGCCCTCGGTCGACCACCAGCTGTGCACTTGGTCGCTGATGGGCAGTGCCTTGCTCTACCACAGGTGAAGTGTTGCTCAACCATGGCAACAGCCGTAGATCGATCATGGGGCAACGCCTTGATTAACCACGGTCACAGTTCTTGCTCAACCATGGGCAGTGCCTACCTCTAGCAGGGGTGATGCCTTTGTCAACCATTGGCTGTGCCTCGCTCTACCATGGGTGATGGCTTGGTTGACCACGAGCTATGCCTCGCTCAACCGTGGGCGATGCCTTGCTCGATGCCTTGCTCGACCACGAGCTGCTCCTCGCTCTACCACAGACAATGCCTTGGTCAACCACTGGTGATGCCTTGCTCAACCACGGGCTGTGTCTTGCTCTACCATGGGCGATGGCTTGGTCGACCATAGAGACAGCCGTCGGTCAACCACTGGCTGCGCCTCACTCTACCATGGGCAATGCCTTGCTCAACCACGGGCTGTGCCTTGCTCTACCACGGTGATGGCTTGGTCAGCCACCGAGACAGCCCATGGTCGACCGCAGGCAGTGCGCTTGGTCGCTGATGGGCAGTGCCTAGCTCTACCATGGGTTGTGCCTCCCTCTACCATGGAGACAGCCCTCAGTTGACCATGGGCTGTGCCTTGCTCTACCACAGGCGATGCCTTGCTTGACCACAGGCTGTGCCGCACTCTACCACGGGGGATGCCTTGCTCGACCACGGAGACAGCACTCAGTTGACCACAGGTGGCGCCTCGCACGACCACAGGCAATGCCTTGCTCGACCATGGGCTGTGCCTAGCTCCACCACTGGCAATGACTTGGTTGACCACAGAGACAGCCCCTGGTTGACCACGGGCAGCGCCTTGCTGTACCACGGGTGATGCCTTGCCCAATGACGGGCAGTGCCTCGCTCTGCCACGGGTGATGCCTTGTCGGACTGTGGGCCATGCCTTGCTCTAGCATGGGCAATGGCTTGGTCGACTAGAGAGACGGCCCTTGGTCGACCATAGGCTGTGCACTTGGTCGCTGATGGGCTGTGCCTCGCCCTACCACGGGTGATGCCTTGCTTGACCTCGGGCTGTGCCTCGCTCTACCATGAGTGATGGCTTGGTTGACCACGGAGACTGCCCTCAGTTGAGGACAGGCTACCCCTCGCTATACCACGGGCGATGCCTTGCTCAACCAAGGGCTGTGCCTTGCTCTACCACAGGCAATGGCTTGGTCTACCACAGAGACTGTCCACTCAGTCACTGACGGGCAGTACTGAGCTCTACCATGGGCAGTGCCTCGCTTGACAACAAGCTGTTCCAAGTTCTACCAGGTCAACCAGGGCGATGCCTTGCTCGACCACAGAGACAGCCCTCAGTCAACCACAGGCTGTTCCTCGCTCTACCCCGGGTGATGCTTGGCTCCACCACGGGCTGCGCCTCGCTCTACCACAGGCTGTGCCATGCTCTACCACAGGTGATGGCTTGGTCTACCATGGAGACAGCCCTCAGTTGACCACCGGCTCTGCCTTGCTCTAACACAGGCGATGCCTCGCTCGACCACGGGCTTTGCCTAGCTGTACCATGGATGACGCCTTGGTCGACCATGGGCAGTGCCTGGTTCAACCACGGGTGATGCCTCACTCAACCACAGGCTAGGCCTTGCTCTACCAAGGGCTATGGCTTGGTCAACCATGGGATGTGCCTTGCTCTACCACTGACGATGCCTTGCTAGATGACGAGCTTTGCCTCGCCCTTCCACGGACGATGGCTTGGTCGACCATGGAGACAACCCTTGGTTGACCACGGGCAGTGCCTTGCTCTACCACAGGCGATGCCTTTCTCGACCATGGACTGTGCCTAGCTCTACTGCAGGTGATGGGTTGGTCGACCACAGAGACAGCTGTCGATCGAAGACTGGCTGCACCTCGCTCTACCACAGGTGATGCCTTGCTCAACCATGGGATGTGCATTGCTCCACCACAGGTGATGGCTTGGTCGGCCACTGAGACAGCCCACGATCGACCACAGGCAGTGTGCTCGGTCACTGATGAGTAGTGCCTATCTCTACCATGGGCTGTGCCTTGCTCTACCACAGGCAATAGCTTGGTTGGCCACCAAGACAGCCCTCAATCGACCACAGGCAGTGCGCTCGGTCGCTGATGGGTAGTGCCTAGCTCTACCACGGGCTGTACCTCACTCTACCACGGAGACAGCCCTCGGGCTGTGCCTCGCCCTCCCACAGGCGATGCCTTGTTCGACCACAGGCTGTACCTCGCTCTACTATGGGTGATGCCTTGCTCAACCACGGGCTGTGCCTCGCTCTTCCATGGGTGATGGCTTGGTCCACCACAGAGACAGCCCACAGTTGACCATGGGTTGTCACTTGCTCTACCATGGGCAATGCCCTGCTTGACCACCAGCTTCACCTTGCTCTACCAAGGACAATCACTTGGTCGACTACCGGGACAGCCCTCAGTTGACCTTGGGCTGTGTGCTCGGTCACTGATGGGCACTGCCTTGGCCTACCACATCCCTCTGTCGACCACAGGCTTTGCATCATTTTACCATGGGCAATGGCCAGATCGGCCAGGGGGACAGCACTCGGTCGACCATGGGGTGTGCCTCGCTGTACCATGGGTCATGCCTTGCCGGACCACTGTCTGCACCTTGCTCTACTACGGGCAATGGCTTGGTCAACCACCCAGACAGTCCACGGTCAACCACGGGCAGTGCCTCACTGTACCAAGGGCAATGCCATACCTGACCATGGGCATCACCTTTCTCAACCACGGGCGATGCCTGGCTCATACACAGGCTGTGCCTCGCTCTACCATGGGCAATGCCTTCCTTGACCATGGGCTGTGTCTTGCTCTACCATGGGTGTTGGCTTGGTCAACCACGGAGACAGCGGTTGGTCACCACGTGGTGTGCGCTCGATCACTGATGGGCAGTTCCTCACTCCAGCACGGGTGATGCCTTACTCAACCACATGTTGAGCCTCGCTCTACCGAGGGCTATGACTTGGTCAACCAGGGGATGTGCCTTGCTTTACCACTAGCAATGCCTTGCTCGACCATGGGCTGTGCCTCGCCCCACCATGGGCAATGGCTTGGTGGACCACAGAGACAGCCCTTGGTCGACCATGGGCAGTGCCTCGCTCAACCTCTGGCGATGCCCTACACAACCATGGGTTGTGCCTCGCTCTACCATGAGCGATGGCTTGGTCAACCACGGAGACAGCCCTCGGTCTGCCACTGGCTTTGCCTTGCTCTACCACGGGCGATGCCTTGCTCGACCACGGGTTGTGCCAAGCTCTACCATGGGTGATGGGTTGGTTGACCACAGAGACAGCCCTTAGTCGACCACGGGCAGTGCCTAGCTCTACCATGGCCAACGGCTTGGTCGACCATGGAGACAGCCCTTGGTCAACCAAGAGCAGTGACTCGCTGTACCACGGGCAACCCCTAGCTCGACCACTAGCAGTGACTCACTCAACCACTAGTGACGGCTTGGTCAACCACGGAGACAGCCCTCAGTCAACCACTGGCTGTGCCTTCCACTACCATAGGCGATGCCTTGCTTGACCACAAGCCGTGCATTGCTCTACCATGTGCATCGGCTAGGTCGACCACAGAGACAGCCCTTGGTTGACCACAGGAAATGCGTTTGGTCACTGATGGGCAGTGCCTAGCTCTACCATGGGCTAAGCCTCACTTTACCATGGGTGATGCCTTGCTCAAGCATGGAGACAGGCCTCAGTCGACCATGGGACCATGGGCTGTGCCTCACTCTACCATGGATGATGGTCTGGTTGACCACATAGATAGCCCTCGGACGACCGTGTGCTGGGCCTCACTCCACCATAGGCGATGCCTTGCTGGTCTATGGGCTGTACCATGCTGTACCACAGGGCTCGACCATGGGTTGTGCCTCGCTCTACCACGGGCGATGCCTTGGTCAACCAAGGAGACAGCCCTCGGTTGACCATGAGCTATGCCTCTCTCTACCCTTTGCAATGCCTTGCCAGACCATGGGCTATGCCTCACTCTACCGTGGGTGATGGCTTGGTTAACCACAGACACAGCCCTCGGTTGACCTCAGGCTGCACCTCACTCTACCACAGGCGAGGCCTTGCTAGACCACGGGTTGTGCCTTGCTCTACTATAGGCAATGGCTTGGTGGACCACAGAGACAGCCCATGGTCAATCATGGGCAGTGCCTCGCTCAACCTCTAGCGATGCCCTACTCAACCATGGGTTGTGCCTTGCTCTACCATGAGCGATGGCTTGGTCAACCACAGGCAGTGACTCACTCAACCACTGGTGATAGCTTGGTCGACCACGGAGACAGCCCTCGGTCAACCACACTGTGCCTTGCACTACCATAGGTGTTGCCTTGCTTGACCACAAGCCATGCATTGCTCTACCATGTGCATCAGCTAGGTCGACCACAGAGACAGCCCTCAGTTGACCACTGGCAATGTGTTTGGTCGCTGATGGCAGTGCCTAGCTCTACCATGGGCTAAGCCTCACTTTACCATGGGTGATGCCTTGCTCGAGCATGGAGATAGGCCTCGGTCGACCATGGGACCATGGGCTGTGCCTCACTCTACCATGGGTGATGGTCTGGTCGACCACATAGATAGCCCTCAGAAAACCGTGTGCTGGGCCTCACTCCACCATAGGCGATGCCTTGCTGGTCTATGGGCTGTGCCACACTGTACCACAGGCAATGCCTTGCTCGACCATGGGTTGTGCCTCACTCTACCACGGGCGATGCCTTGGTCAACCAAGGAGACAGCCCTCGGTTGACCATGGGCTATGCCTCTCTCTACCCTTGGCGATGCCTTGCCAGACCATGGGCTATGCCTCACTCTACTGTGGGTGATGGCTTGGTTAACCACAGCACAGCCCTCGGTTGACCTCAGGCTGCACCTCACTCTACCACAGGCGATGCCTTGCTAGACCACGGGTTGTGCCTTGCTCTACTATAGGCGATGGCTTGGTCAACCATGGAGACAACCCTTGGTTGACCACCGGCTCTGCCTTGCTCTAACATGGGCGATGCCTGTCTCCACCATGGGCTGTGCCTAGCTGTACCATAGGCAATGCCTGGGCGGACCATAGAGGTAGCCCTTGGTCGACCACGGGCAGTGACTGGCTCTACCATAGGTGATGCCTCTCTCAACCACAGGCTGTGCCTGGCTCTACCACAGGTGATAACTTGGTCAACCCCAGGCTGTGCCTCGGTCTACCATGGGCGATGCCTTGCTTGACCATCGGATGTGCCTTGTTCTACCACACGCAATGGCTTTGTCGAGCACAGAGACAACCCTTGGTCAACCACTGGCTGTGCCCCACTCTACCATAGACAATGCCTTGCTTAACCATGTGTTGTATGCTCGGTCACTAACAGGTAGTGCCTCACTCCACCACAGGTGATGCCTCACTCAACCACAGGCTGGGCCTCGCGCTAGCATAGGCTATGGCTTGGTCGACCACAGGATGTGCCTTGCTCTACCACTGGCATTCACCTGCTCCACCACAGGGGTTGCCTCACCCTTCCACAGGTGATGGCTTGGTCAACCACGGGTAGGGCCTCGCTCTACCACGAGTGATGCCTTGCTTGACCATGGGTTGTGCCTAGCTCTACTAAGGGTGATGGCCTGGTCAAACACAGAGTCAGCCCTCAATCGACCACAGGTAGTGCCTAGCTCTATGGGAGATGCTAGCTTGACCATGGGCAGTGTCTCGCTTTACCACAGGCAATGGCTTGGTCGACCACTGAGACAGCCCTTCGTCAACCAAGGGCAGTGCCTCACTCTATCACAAGTGATGCCATGCTCAACCATAGGCTGTGCCTTGCTCTACCACCGGAGATGGCTTGGTTGACCACAGAGACAGCCATCGGTTGACCACTGGCTGCGCCTCGCTCTACCATGGGCAATGCCTTGCTAAAGGGAAGAGGTTTTAGCCTGTATTTTGTGGATTTGTGGTAAGTGTAGCTAAATTTGTTGTGGTATTTTCAATTTGAGCTTGAACATGTTTATTATTTTCAACCAAGGGGTGTAGGTGGAGTCATTAGATTTGGGTTAAAGGGGGCTTTCTTTTGTTATATGGTGATGGGTTGAGATGTGAGGATGGAGCTCAATGGACCTCAAGCTATGAAGCTCATTGGCTATGGAAAAATAAAAAAGAAAAAAAATTAAAAGAAGGTCAATCACCGGGGTCCTCTAATGGATTCAACAGAATAAGACTTACCCTCTCATGGGGAAAAAAAAGGGAGAAGAGCTTTGCTTGGTTGGACTTCCCACATTGAGTGCTTCCCTTTCGCTTCTCTGAGGTCTACAAAGAAATAAAATAATATATATAACTAATTAGGTTAGGAATCTTTTAAGCCTTATATACATATGTATACATATATCTATGGAAGTTAGTCACAAAAATGGGTTTATGTGGGGTGCAAATCCTTTATATTAGTCATAAGGTTCTTTCTGCAGTCAAAGTATAAATCATTATATGATATGTATTAATTTTACTATGAATCAAATTATAGGTATCAAAGAGACCCGGGATACCCACATCGAAGATCCCGCATCATGATTGGCCAATTAAGGGGTTGTGAGTACATTTTTCTATTGTGAAATGCTATGTCTATGATTAGTAATTAGTAAATGTCAATTATGAAATAAGTATTTGTTATATCTAACTAATTGTCATTTCTAGCGAGTAAGTATATTTCGAATAAGTGACAAAGAGAATAGGAAAAGGATAAGTAATAATAGTAGTCGGACATGCATACATACATACATGATCTGCATTACTATTTGTGATTGTATATAACCATGGTGACTGTTAAGCTGATGGAATAGAAATGGGCCTTACTAATTTACCACGGGTTCTCGTTAGGATATAAACATGGGATATGAGTGATGCTGGCTCTGTGACCCCAGCGAAATATATGAGGTGACTCCCTTTCAAGACCCAATTAAAAAAACAATGACCAAAGTGGAGAGGTAAGAAAAAGAAAGAGAGTTGAAAGCGATGGGTCCACTCTTACTGCCAGAGGATAATAGGCGGCCCCCACGATTGCGTGCAAAGGTGAAGGGCATGGGAAGGAGAATATTATGAGATTGATTGAGTTAAGGGTTCACGGTACCGTTTGGGGAGAGAGGAGTATCGGTACCACCATAACTCTATCACAGAGGTAGTGCGACCCCATGGTTATTGTTTGACATGAATGTTTACATGCATTACATTATGTAGATTATATGGAGCTAGTTAGGCTACTAATAACCATCTATTCTAGTTATTGGACTAACTAGCATAATGGATACAATTATGTAAGAACCTATATTTAAACTAATGTTATTTCACTTTGGAAATATGTATTCATTAAGTTGCAGCTCATAATCCTCTGCAAATATTTTTTCAGATAAGGAAGACACTCAGCCAAGCGGAACAATCAAATTTGATTCGGGGATTAACTAGGACAAATAGTTAATAGGGTATGTGTCAAATAGTGTACTATTCTATACATAATGTTATGGCCCAGAACGTTTGGCCATAACTAGGGGTTGAGACATGTGTGTTGTTGTGTGATGGTGAGAAGTTGATAAATTATGAAAAACTATTACTAGGTATGTTAATTATATTGTTATATAATAGGTTTGGAAATTTTGGTTTTTTATGAAAATAAGGGGAAACTTTGCCAAAATTCCGGGTTGTGACCCTTGACCACGGAGATAGCCCTTGGTCGACCACGGGTTGTGCCTCGCCCTACCATAGGTGATGCCTTGTTTGACCAAGGGCTATGCCTCACTCTACCACGGGGGATGCCTTGCTCAACCATAGAGAGAGCACTAGGTAGACCACAGGCAATGCCTTGCTCGACCACGGGCTGTGCCTCGCTCTACCACAGGTGTTGGCCTGGTCCACCATGGAGATAGCCCTCAGTCAACCACATGCTGGGCCTCGCTCCACCACGGGTCATTGGACGACGGGCTGTGCCTCGCTCTACCATGGGCAATGCCTTGCTTGACCAATGTTTGTGCCTTGCTCTACCAGGCACAATGGCTTGGTCAATGAAGGAGACAGCCGTCGGTTGACCACGGGCTGCACCTCACTCTAGCATAGGCGATGCCTTGCTAGACCATGGGCTGTGCCTTGCTCTACCACAGGTGATGGCTTGGTTGGCCACGGACACAGCCCTCGGTTGACCTCAGGCTGTGCCTCGCTCTACCATGGGTGATGCCTTGCTCAACCATGGGCTGTGCGTTGCTCTACCACAGGCAGTGGCTAGGTCAAGCATGGAGATAGCCCATGGGTTGACCATGGGATGTGCCTTCCTCTACCACAGGTTTTGCCTTGCTTGACCATGGGCCATGCCTCACCCTTCCATGGGTGATGGCTTGGTCCACCACAGAGACAGCCCTCAATCGACCACGGGCTGCGCCTCGCTCTATGATAGGCGATGCCTTGCTAAACCATGGGCTGTGCCTTGCTCTACCACAGGCAATGGCTTGGTTGACCACGGGTTGTGCCGCACTCTACCACAGGAGATTCCTTGCTTGACCACCAGTTGTGCCTTCCTCTACCATGAGCAATGGCTTGGTCAACTATGGAGATAGCCCTCAATCGACCACGGGCTATGAACTCAGTCACTGTCAGGCACTGCCTCGCTCCACCACAGGCGATGCCTAGCTCGACCACTGGCTGTGCATTGCTCTACCACGGGCGATGGCTTGGTCGACCATGGAGACGGCCCTGTGTTGACCACAGGCTATGTACTCGATCACTTACGGGCAATGCCTTGCTCTACCATGGGGTTTGCCTTGCTTGACCACGGTGACTGCCATTGGTTGATCATGGGGTGACACCTTGATCGATGACGGCAACAGCACTTGGTCGACCACATGCAGTGGCATGCTCTTCCACGTGCAGTGCCATGCTCTTCCATGGGCTGTGCCTTGCTCTACTATGTGTGATGCCTTGCTTGACCAGGGGCAATGCCTAGGTTTACCTAGGGCTGTGCCTCACTCTTCCACAGGAGATGCCTTGCTCTACCAACAGCTCTGCCTCGCTCTTCCACGGGCAGTGCCTTGCTCTACCACGGGCAATGGCTTGGTCAACCACAGAGACAGCCCTCGTTCAACCAGGAGCAGTGCACTTGGTTGCTCATGGGTAGTGCCTTACTCTACCACAGGCGATGCCTTGCTCAACCATGATGACAGCCTGTTGTTGATGATAGATGATGCCTCGGTCGCTGATGGGCTGTGCACTCAGTTGCTCACGGGCAGTGCCTTGCTCTTCCATAGGTGATGCCTTGCACGAGCATGGTGACAGCCCTTTAATGCTCATGGGGTGACACCTTGACCACAGGCAGTGCCTTGACCACAGTGATAGCACTTGGTCGACCACGGTTAGTGCCTTACTTTGCCACTAGCGAAGCCTTGCTTGAGCACATGCTGGGCCTTGCTCCACCCAGTCGATGCCTTGCTAGACCATGGGCTGTGCCTCACTCTAACACGGGCGATGGCTTGGTCAACCATGGAGACAACCCTTGGTCGACCACAGGCTGCACCTTGCTCTACCACAGGCGATGCCTTGCTCAACCACGGGCTGTGCCTTGCTCGACCACGGGCTGTGCCTTGCTCGACCACGGGCTGTGCCTCGCCCTACCACCGGTGATGGCTTGGTTCACCATGGAGACAGCCCTCAGTCGTTCACAGGCTGCAGCTTGCTCTACCACCGGCGATGCCTTGCTTGACCACCAGCTGTGCCTTCCTCAAACATGGGCAATGGCTTGGTCGACAATGGATACAGCCCTCAGTCAACCATGGGCTGCACCTCGCTGTACCACGGGCAATACCTTGCTCAACCACAGGCTGTGCCTTGCTCTTCCATGGGAGATGGCTTTGTCAACCAACGAGACAGTCCTCGGTCGACCACAGGCTGTGCCTCACTCTACCATGGGGCGATGCCTTGCTCAACCACAGGCTGTGCATCACTCTACCACAGGCGATGGCTTTGTCAACCACAGAGACAGTCCTCAGTCGACCATGGGCTGCACCTTGCTGTACCACGGGCAATACCTTGCTCAACCACAGGCTGTGCCTTGCTCTACCACAGGCGATGGCTTTGTCGACCAACGAGACAGTCCTCAGTCGACCACAGGCTCTGCCTCGCTCTACCATGGGGCGATGCCTTGCTCGACCACGGGCTGTGGCTTGCTCTACCAAGGGCGATGGCTTGGTTGGCCACAGGGACAGCCCTTGGTTCAACCATGGGCAATGCCTTGCTCTGCCACAGGCGATGGCTTGGTCGACCACGGAGACAGCCCTCAGTTGACCACGGGCTGTGGCTTGCTCTACCAAGGGTTATGGCTTGGTTGACCATGAAGACTGCCCTCGGTCAACTATGGGCTGTGTGCTCGGTTGCTCACGGGCATTGCCTTGGTCGACCATGGCAACAGCCCTTGGTCAATTACGGTCAATGCCTTGATTGACAACGGGCAGTACACACGGTCACTCATGGGCAGTGCCCTGCTCTACCACGGGTGTTGTCTTGCTCTACCACAGTTGATGCCTTGGTTGACCATGGGCAATGCATTACTCTACCACAGGTGATGCCTTGCTCTACCATGGTCGATGTCTTGGTCGACCACGGGTAGTGCCTTCCTCAACCACAGGCATTGCCATGCTCGACCACAGGCAGTCCCTTCCTGAAAGACAAATAATGGCTTGGTTGACCATGGGGCTGTGCCTTGCTCTACGACACGCAATGCCATGCTCTACCATGGGCAATGGCTTGGACAACCACAGAGACAGCCCTCAGTCGACTAGGAGTTGTGCACTCAGCTGCTCATGGGCCATGCCATGCTCTACCACGTGCAATGCCTTGCTCAACCATGGGCTGTGCCTGCCTCTACCATGGGCGATGCCTTGCTCGATCACGGGCTGTGCCTTGGTCTACCATGAGCAATGGCTTGGTCCACAAAATGTTGTGCCTTGCTCTACCACGGGCATTGCCTTGCTTAACCATGGCCTGTGCCTTGTTGTACTTTGGGTAGCGGCTTGCTCAACCATGGGCAGTGCCTTGCACTACCATGGGCAATGCCTTCTTGACCATGGGCTGTGCCTTGCTCTACGCCGGGCGATGGCTTGGTCGACCATGGAGACAGCCCTTGGTTGGCCATGGGCTATCCACTGGGTTGGCCACAGGCTGTCCACTCGGTTGCTCACGGGCAGTGCCTTCCTCTGCCACTGGCAGATGCCATGCTCGGCCACAGGCTGTTGCTAGCTCAACCACGGGCAATGGCTTGTTTGACCACGGGCTCTGCCTCACCCTACCACTAGTGATGTCTTGCTCGACCATGGGCTGTGCCTTGCATTGCCACTGGTGATGGCTTGGTTGACCACAGAGACAGCCCTCAACCATGGGCTGTGCAGTCAGTCGCTCATGGCCAGTGCCTGGCTCTACCTCGGGCGATGCCCTGGGCAATGCCTTGCTCGACCACGGGCAACGGGATGCTCGACCACAGGCAATGGGATGCTTGACCATGGGCTGTGCCTCGCTCCACCATGGGCAATGGCTTGTTCAGCTATGGGTTGTGCCTCACTCTGCCACAGGCTATGTGTTTTTTTACCATGGGCTGTGCCTTGCTCTACCACGGGCAATGGCTTGGTCGACCTCGGAGACAGCCCATGGTCAACCATGGGCAGTGCACTCAATCATTCACGGGCAGTGCCTGGCTCTACCTCAAGTGATGCCTTGCTCGACCATGGGCTGTGCCTCGCTCTACCACGGGCAATGGCTTGGTCGACCATGGAGACAGCCCTCAGTCAACCATAAGCTGTGCACTCTGTTGCTCACAGGCGGTGCCATGCCCTTCCATGTGTGTTGCCTTGCTTGACCACAGGCTGCTCCTTGCTCTACCACGGGTGATGCCTTGCTCGACCATGGGCTGTGCCTTGCTCTACCATGGCCAATGGCTTGGTGGACCAAAGGCTGGACCTCCCTCTACCAAAGGCATTGGCTTGCTCGGCAACTGCTTGTGCCTTGCACTGCCATGGGCATTACCTTGCTCTACCATGGGCTGTGCCATGCTCTACCATGTGAGATGCCTTGCTTGAACACAAGTTGTGCCTTGCTCTACCACAGGCAATGGCTTGCTCAACTACAGCCTGTGCATTGCTCTGACAAAGGTATTGCCCTACTCAACCACGGACTATGCCTTGCTTTACCTTGGGCAATGGCTTGGTTGCCAACAGAATGTGCCTCACTGTACCATGGGTGATGCCTTCTCGACCTTGGGTTGTGCCTTGCTCCATGTTAGACCCTTGAGCTCTAGCCTCGGAGAATGCATACCACAAGCTGTACCTGGGGGTAGTGGTAGTGCATAGCATGCACGCAAGGATGCGCAGGCAGTCATGTGCGAGGTGTTGGCATAAATTGTAGGTCCATAAGTGGGCAAGTATGGAGATGGTCATGCAAGCGTGCGCAGAGGCACCAGTAAAGGGGATGATCGATCAAGGCTCGGCAATGTGCTGAGGGATCAAATTGTGGCCATGGAATGTCACTGTTCACAAGTAGGCAAATGCGCGTATGGGTGGTGATGATGTCAATGAGCAAGGCACGATGCAATGCTCAAGGATGCTCAGTGAACAAGATGTGACCGAGCAAAGGCACTCTAGGAGTGTGCACTACTCAATAGGCATGGCAAATGCTAAGGGAATGCTCAACACTTAGCAGCTGGCGAGTTGACTACTTGCGAAGATCGGGTAACTCCTTGACCATGCTCGAGCACCGTTGGATGCAGCAATCCTGATCAGACGGCTATGATCGTGGGAGGCGATCATGGACATGGGCCCTAGAGGAGAGTGGATCAGATCGACGATGCTGAGCTCAATGAACAAGCATTGCAGAGCTCAATGAATGAGCAGACCCAGCCACTATGCTGGAACCACGTTTTGCTACTTTGGAGGATAATGTCGGCGAAGGCAACGGTCTTGGTGGAACCATAACTAATCTGCTAAAGATGATCAGGCTTGATGTAGTGACCCTGAAGAATGATGTGGTCTTGATCAAGTAGCAACTTGTGTCCCAGGCGGGGCCATCGACTAAGCCTTGTGGGAAGATGAAGGTCCCGGAGCTGAAGGTGTTTGAAGGGACAAGGAGTTCCAAGGATCTAGAGAACTTCATATGGGATATGGAGAACTACTTTGCTGCTGTGAAGATTCCAGACCCCGAGAAGGTGATAATCACCACCATGTATCTTGCCAAGGATGCGAAGCTATGGTGGAGGACACTGGTCCAAGATGATATCATTGCTGGCAGACCATAGATTGAGACCTAGGAAACACTGAAGAAGGAGCTAAAAGAGCAGTTCTTGCCAAGCAACACAGCATGGCTTGCTCAGGATACATTGGCCAAGCTGAGGCATAGTGCACCAGTGCGAGATTATGTGAAGGAGTTTAGTGCACTGATGCTGGACTTGACGGATATGTCAGAGACAGACAAGCTGTACACATTCCTAAAGGGATTGCAACCTTGGGCTCAACTTGAGCTAAGGAGGCAAGGGGTGAAAAACCTTCCTTCTGCCTTAGCTGCGGCAGATGCATTGCTGGACTTACACAATGCTCGTGCTGAGGAGAGGAGCAAGAAGTCCCAGCATAAGGACAAGGACATGAAGTCCAAGTCCCACATGAAAGGAAAGTCAGAGAAGGGCAAGGAGAAGCAGCTGACTCGACCGAATAAAGGGAAGGCGAAAGTGATCGAGGTCGCCAATGGGAAGAAGGACCCTCGTACGCACCTAGGCTGCTTCATCTGCAACGAACCCCACAAGGCAAAGGAGTGCCCAAAAAAGGGAGGGGAAAGTTACTGCCCTGCGATCGGATGACTCCAATGATGATCCTGTGCAGCATGTTGCCCCACTGCAAGCCCTTGGCACTATGCGAAGTGAGCACCCGAAGGTACACCATAGTTTGTTATTCGTGGATGTGACCTTGAATGGTAGGTGGATGTCAGCCTTGGTGGATACTGGCACCACCAACACATTCATATCGGATCAAATGGTATGACACTTGGAGTTGCGAGTGGAACGCTCTCACAACCGATTGAAGGTGGTGAACTCCAAGAGCCAACCGATGGGCGGGTTGGCAAGAGATGTGCCCATCAAGATAGATGCATGGGAGCGTACAGGCAATTTGATGGTGGTTCCTTTGGATGATTACGATCTCATCCTTGGAAATAACTTCTTTGCAGATGCATCAATCATCATCATGCCTCATGTGGGAGGCATTGTAATTGGACATCCACAATGACCCTGCTTCATGCAAGGATACAAAGGCCTTGCACACTCCGAGGAAGTAGCCACGGAGAAGGTATCTGCAATGCAGTTGGCACATGGAATGAAGAAGGGGTATCCCACTTACCTTGCGGCTATTAGGGAAGTGGAAGTGTAGGAGAAGGAGGCATACCCTAAGATTCCACATGAGATAGTGGAAGTACTTGAGCAATTTCAAGAGGTGATGCCTGAGGAGTTGCCAAGAGGGCTACCTCCACTTCGAGCGATAAATCACAAGATAGAGCTATTGCTAGGCACAGTTCCCCTAGCAAAAGCCCCATACCAGATGTCCCCTAAGGAGCTGGTAGAGCTGCCAAAGCAGTTGATCAAGTTGCTGGATGCTGGAAAGATCCAACCCTCCAAAGCCCCTTATGGAGCCCTGGTGTTGTTCCAAGAGAAGCAGGATGGCTCTCTCCGGTTATGTGTTGACTACCATGGATTGAACAAGGTCACGGTAAAGAACAAGTACCATGTGCCCTTGATTGCAAACCTATTTGATCGCCTAGGTGAGGCGATGGTCTTCTCCAAGCTTGACTTGCGTTCAGGGTATTGGCAAGTCCGCATCAACGAAGGAGACGAGTCCAAGACTACGATGGTAACACGTTATGGATCATTTGAGTTCCTAGTAATGCCTTTTGGTTTAACCAATGCCCCTACAACATTTTGCAACTTGATGAATGATGTGTTTCACGACATGCTAGACTATTTTGTGGTAGTCTATTTGGACGACATTGTCATGTATAGCAAGGACTTGGTGCAACATGTGCAGCACTTGCAGGCTATTTTTGAACAGCTTAGGCAACACTCCCTATTTGTCAAGAGGGAGAAGTGCAAGTTTGGCATGTAGGAGATCCGATTTCTGGGCCATGTGATTGACCAGGGATAGGTGTGGGTGGACCCCAAGAAGGTGTAGGCAATCCGGGATTGGCCTCCACCAAAATCGATGACCGAGTTGTGGAGTTTCTTGGGACTAGCCAACTACTACCGCAAGTTTATCAAAGGGCACTTGAAGAGGGTGAATCCCCTAACTGATCTGTTGAAGAAAGATCAGAAAGGGACATGGGACGAGGATTGTGATGTGGCATTCTCCAAATTGAAGACCACCATTGTGTCGGAGCTTGTGCTCAAGCTCCCGGACTTTGAGAAGCCATTTGAGGTACATAAGGACGCCTCAGATCGGGCTGTTGGAGGAGTTCTTGTACAAGACGGACATCTCGTGGCGTTCGAGAGTTGGAAGTTGAAGCCTGCTGAACAGCGATATTCAGCACACGAGAAAGAGATGCTGACTGTTGTACATTGCTTGAAGGTGTGGTGAGTGTACTTGCTGGGGACCACATTCATGGTCAAGACAGACAATGTCACCAATACCTTCTTCAAGTCACAACCGAAGTTGTCACCAAGGCAAGCGTGGTGGCAATAGTTCCTAGCAGAGTATGACTTTGAGTGGGAACACCGACCAGGAAGGCATAACCTAGTGTCGGATGTGCTCAGTCGAAAGACTTCGGACCAGCTGGCGGCTTTGACTCAAGTCACCTCTGACTACCTCTAGGATGTCAAGATCACTACACTAGGGGACAAGACCTATCAACTCCTAGTGGAGCAAGTCAAAGATGGGACGGTGAGGTGGTATTGGCTGGAAGATGGGCTGCTTTATGGCAAAGGTGGCCGTTTGCTCATCCCTAGTGGAGGGGGATTGCACTACTAGCTAATGAAGGAGAGTCACGATAGTCCTTGGGCTAGACATCCAGGCTATGAACGGATGCTAGCTCTATTGTCAAGGTCCTATGTGTGGCCAAAGATGGCCGATGACATTGAGTTATACGTCAAGACTTGTCTTGTGTGCCAACAAGACAAGGTGGAGAGGCGAGCAAAGGCCGGTCTCCTACAACCCTTGGTAGTGCCAGAGAAGCCTTGGGTATCAGTTTCCATGGACTTTGTGTTCGGGTTTCCAGAAGTAAAGGGTTATACGGCGGTGATGGTGGTCGTGGACTGGTTCTCCAAGCACGCAATTTTCACCCCCATGACCAAGAATTGCTCAGCCGAAGCTGCTGCTGATGCATTCTATTGCTACGTGGTGAAGCTCTTTGGAGTCCTAATGGAGATAGTGAGTGACTGAGATGCTCGGTTCACAGGCAACTTCTGGACATGTTTGTTCAGACTGCTAGGATCCAAACTGAAGTTCTCAATGGCCAATCATCCACAATGGACGGCCAGACAAAATGAGTAAATGCGCTGCTGGAGGAGTACTTGAGGCATTATATTTCAACCAGTCAACGGAATTGGTTAGACTTGCTTGACTTTGCTCAGTTGTCTTACAACCTGAACTGCTCCTCTACTACAGGTCATAGCCCATTTGAGTTGGCAATGGACTACCAACCGCTAATGCCCTAGGAGGTGGCGTTGCAGCGCAAAGAAGGGCCTTGCCCAGCCGCATATCAATTTGTGTGTGACAAGCAGGAGATGATTGAAGAAGTGAGAGATAGCCTTGCTATAGCTGCTAAGCGGATGAAGAAGTATGCGGACAAGAAACGGAGACCACTGGAGTTCTAGGTGGGGGACTTAGTGATGTTAAAGCTCACCCCACAAATATGGAAGAAGATCACGAGCAAGCGCTGGCACAAGGGCTTGCTCCAGTGGTACGACGAGCCATTTGAAGTGATCAAGAGAGTTGGGTCAATAGCTTATTAGCTAGCACTACCAGAGAGGATGAAGGTGCACGTGACATTCCACGTCAATTTCCTTAAGCCTTACTATCGAGATGAGGAGCATCTGGAGCACAACAAGGTGAAGTGTGCCCCTCTCACCATGAGGAAGGAACTCGACAAGGAAGTGGAAGGCATACTTGATCACCATGTGCTGGGCTACAGCAAGATGAATAGGAGGATGGAGTACTTGGTCAAGTGGAAGGATCTACTTGAGTCAGAGGCAACTTGGGAGGAGGATGTCACACTATGGCAGTACGAAGACCTCATCCAGCGGTACAGAGAGTCTCATTCGACGAGGGTGTCAAATCTCTTAGGTGGGGGAGGTTTGTTAGACCCTTGAGCTCTAGCCCCAAAGAATGCATACCACAAGCCGTACCTCAAGGTAGTGGTAGCACATAGCATGCACGCAAGGATGTCCAGGCAGTCATGTGTGAGGTGTAGGGATAAATTGGAGGTCCATGAGCGGGCAAGTATGGAGATGGTCACGCAAGCGTGCGTGGAGGCACCCATAAAGGGGATGATTGATCAAGGTCGGCAATGTGCTGAGGGATCAAATTGTGGCCATGGAGTGTCACTATTCACAAGTAGGCAAATGCGCGTATGGGTGGTGATGATGTCCACAAGCAAGGCACGATGCAATGCTCAAGGATGCTCGGTGAACAAGATGTGATCGAGCAAAGGAACTCTAGGAATGTGCACTACTTGATTGGCATGGCGGACGCTAAGGGAATGCTCAACACTTAGCAGCTGGTGAGTTGACTACTTGCAAAGATCGGGTAAGTCCTTGACCATGCTCGAGCATCGTTGGATGCAGCAATCCCAATCAAATAGCTATGATCATGGGAGGTAATCATGGACGTGGGCTCTAGAGGAGAGTGGATCAGATCGACGATGCTAAGTCAGCGCCAAGTCATCCGTACCTGGTTAAGTAGACAATTGGGGAAAGTTTCTCCCAGGATATGGCAAATCAATCTATTATGGAAACAATCTTGGTGATTGTAGATTGATGACCGAGATTGAACAGATCGAGATCTGATGGAGAGAATCAAGGGATTCAAATATATCAGTTGCCTTATTTAGTCTGCAAGGCTCCTCTATATAAAGGGGGTCAGTCTCATTCTCAGAGACAACCTAGAATACTCAGAGGAGAGACACAGAGAGCCAAAGACTCCAAGAGAGTGGAAGTCAAGTCAAAGCAAGCAATCCGGTGTTCTTGAGAGGTGGCACGATACGGGTAGGGAGTGTAAGCAGTGAGAGACTGTGAGGCATATACTCGTGTGATTGCGTGTAAGTGTTCTGATCTGGGTTGGGTTTTCGTGTACTTGTGATATATGTGAATACAAGTTACGTTTTTCCCAATTGTGTTCTTGTGTCCCTTGGTGTTGCTTTTGCGGTTCTGTGATCGAACGACCTTGACGGTATGTGCAATGTGTGGCTGGTCGGCAAGCAGAGTGTCAATGCCAGCGGGACGTGGAAAAATTTGTGCCCCGCATTGGTCCCGTGACACTCTACCATAGGCGTTGGCTTGGTTGACCATGAAGATAGCCCGCCATTGGCCACAAGTTGTGCACTCGGTCGCTCACAGGCAGTGCCTTGCTCTACCTTGGGCGATGCTGTGCTCAACCATGGGCAGTGCTTGGCTCTACCATGGGAGATGCCTTGTTGGACCACAGGTTGCACCCAACCTTACCACGTGGTTGTGCCCAGCCCAACCACAGGCAATGCCTTGCTTGACCACAGGGTATGCCTTGATCTAACAAGAGTGATGGCTTGGTTGACCATGGAGATAGCCCTCGGTCAACCACAGGTTGTGCCTTGCTCTACCATGGGCGATGGCTCAGTCGATCATGGGCTGTACGCATGGTCAATCATGGGCAGTGACTGGCTCTACCTTGAGTGATGCCTTGCTCGACCATGGGCTGAGCCTTGCTCAACCTTGTGCTGTGCCTTGCAATACCATGGGCCATGGCATGTTCAACCAAGGGCTATGCCTCGCCCTATGACAGGAGTTGCCTTGCTCGACCATGGCTCCGCCTTTCCCAACCACAGGTGATGCCTTGCTCTACCACGGGCAGTGCCTTGCTCTACCAATGGATTGACTTGGTCAACCATGAAGACAACCCTTGGTCGACCTTGGGCAATGCCTTGCATGACCGTAGGCTATGCCTTGCCCAACCATGGGCAATGCCTAGCTCAACCTCGGGCTATGTGTTGCTCTACCAAGGGTGATGGCTTGGTCGACCACAGATACCGCCCTCGGTCAACCACAAGTTGTGCCTCGCTCTCCCACAGGCGATGGCTTGGTCGACCATTGTGATAGCCCTTAGTCAACCATGGGCTGTGTGCTCTGTTGCACACAGGCAGTGCCTTGCTCTAGCACAGTCGATGCCTTGGTCGACTACGGCAACAATGCTTGTTTGATCATAGGGTGATGCCTTGATTGACCACGGCAACAGTGCTTGGTCGAATATGGGCAGTGCCTTGCTCTACCACGGGTGATGCCGTGCTCGACCACAGTCTGTGCCTAGGTCTACCTTGGGCGTTGCCATGCTCGACCACAGGCTGTCCCTTGCTGTACCACGGGCAATGGTAGGTCAACCATGGGTTGTGCCACACTCAAGCACGGGTGATGCCTTGCTCAATCATGTGTTGTGCCTTGCTCTACCATGGATGATGGCTTGGACGACCACAGAGACAGTCCTCGGTCAACCATGGGCCATGCCTTGCTCTACCACAGGCTGTGCCTTGCTCGACCATAGGTTGTGCCATGCTCTACTATGGGTGATGGCTTATTTGACCATGGGTGGTGCCTTGCTCTAGCACGGGCGGTGCCTTGATCTAGCACAGGCAATGGCTTGTTCTACAATGGGCTGTGCCTCACCATACCACGACCGATGCCTTGCTCAAGCATGAGCTATCCCTTGCCCTACCATTGGCAATGGCTTGTTTGACCACGGAGACTGCCCTCAGTCAACCACAGGCTATGTGCTTGGTCACTCATGGGCAATGCCTTGCTCTACCACGAGCAATGCCTTGCTCCACCACTAGCTGTGTGATGCTCTACCACGGGCGATGTCTTGGCCGACCACGGACACAGCCCGTGGTCGACCACTAGCTGTGCCTTGCTCTACCAAGGGCCGTGCCTTGCTCAAGCACAAGCGGTGCCTCATCCTACCTCGGGTGATGCCTTGCTCGACCACAGGCTGTGCCTCACTCTACCACGGGTGATGCCTTGCTTGACCATGGGCTGTGCCTTGCTCTACCACGGCCAATGGCATGGTTGACCCTGGAGACAGCCCTCAGTCAACCACAGGCTATGTGCTCGGTCGCTCATGGGCAGTGCCATGCTCTACCAGGAGCAATGCCTTGCTCCATCCCCGTCTGTGCCATGCTCTAGCATGGGCCATGGCTTGTTTGACCCCAGGCTGTGCCTCGCTCTACCGTGGGGGATACATTGCTCAACCACAGGCTGTGCCTTGCCCTACCACAAGCGATGGCTTGATCGACCACAGAGATAGGTCTCAGTTGACCACGGACTATGCACTTGGTTGCTCATGCCACTACCTTGCTCTACCATGAGTGATGCGTTGCTCGACCACAAGCTGTGCCTCGCTCTACCATAGGTGGTGCCTTGCTCCACCATGGGTGATGACTTGGTCAATCATGGAGATAGCCCCTGGTCGACCACAGGCTGTGTGTTCGGTTGCACAAGGGTCATGCCTTGCTTGACCACAGGTGATGCCTTGCTCGACCTCGGCGATAGACCCTTGTTGATCACGGGCAATGCCTTCATCAACCACAGGTAGTGCCTTGCTCTACCACAGGCAATGCCCCTTCCTTGACCACCGCAACAACCCTTGCTCGATCATGGGTCGATGCATTGATTGACCATGGCAATAGCTCTTGGTTGACCACGGGCAGTGCAGTGGTCCACCACAAGCAATGCCTTGCCCCACCACAGGCTGTGCCTCACTCTACCATGGGTGATAGCTTGGTTAACCATGGAGACAGCCCTCTATTAACTACGGGCTGTGCACTCGGTAGCTCATGGGCAATGCTTGGCTCTTCCTCAGGCAGTGCCTTGCTTGAACACAGGCTATGTCTTCCTTGACCACGGGTTGTGCCTTACTCTACCATGGGCGATGCCTTACTCAACCACGGGCTATGCCTAGCTCTACTAAAGGCAATGGCATGTTCAACCATGGGCTGTGCCTTGGTCCTGTTTTGAATCGATAATGTAGCAGCAACGTAAATTTCAAAAATTTATTCTCGAAACCAGTGATCTCTTTGAAGTAATTCAGAATTCTACTAGAATAGGTTCAAAATATTTACCTAACAAAAACCATGTTCAGTTTTTGTGTTTAAATCCGGATGTCGATGTCATGTCCAAACGAACCCAGATCCACCAATCGCGAACCTTTTGGAGTCGATCCTTTGACTAGGTGCGCACGTGCTCACCCTCTACAGTGTCCACACTAGGTTTCCTCGTAGAGAATGAGAACTATTCTATTGAATGATCACCACACAAATGCATATTATTCTTTTTTTTTTCTCTCGGCTATTTCAAAGGAGGGGTTAATTTCTTTTTCTTCCTTCTCTTCCTTTTTGTCAATCCAGCTCGGCCGAAGGGAGTTGGTTTCTTTATTTTAGTAAATCAAATCACATAAAATAAATCTTCAGCTATGATTTCAACAATCTTTCAGATATTACTGAGAGAATATTTATCGATCAGATTTCTAAAAAATCTAATCAAATATTTAATCGTATAATTTTCTTATCCAATAAGACATGTAACCATTATGGGCTTAATTCGTACTAGCAAAACTCTAAAACCCAATTCAAAAATTAACATATTTAAATTTCATTACAAGGAATTACCTATATTGTGTGTGACCCATTGGGCTCCACACCAAGTCGGCAATAAGCTCAATCTCATTAAACCCTTTAATAAGATTAGCCAATTAACCCTTAATCATTCAAACCCACAAGTCAAGATTGACGTCTAGCAATGTATCATGATTACCTGAATGGTGAGGATTAATCAAAAGATTGAACACCCTTTGGTGATTAGTTCCCCGTGTAATTAAATCGTTCGGTTACACAATGTCTCGAATAAGTTAGGATATGGATGTAATGTCAAATCCCAATATTTATTCATATGCATTACTATTCTCAAGTATTAGACTCAATCATGAAAAATACCGAAAACTCCTTTCCGATTTTCATCATACTCTGGCCAGAGATTTCTTGAGTCAATACTAAGTAGAATGCATAAGACATTCTCCCCTCGCATGAAGAGTAACTGATTCCTTGTTGATTATTCACCACCTCCATAAGAGTCTCTTTGGGTCTAGAATACCATGCACATGTCTGTAAAAGTCACGTTAAGGGATAAACCAAAACCTCAATTTAACAGTTACAAGGTGTTGTGGTAATCTCAGGTCTGAGGACTACATACACCGACTATCACTGGATGAATTACCTATTGACATTTATATGAGTATCCATTAGGTTTTCCTTAAGTGAGTCAGTTCAGTGAACTTGTTCTATAATAAACACCTACACTCTTATATTAGTGACTCTTCACAGGTAATAGTGAGATTAGTTACCCTCTACCATAGACCATATAATGAGTGTACTAGTCTTATGGGATCACTGATCCCCAACTCAGTGATCCTACAACTAGGAACAATTTTAGATTAGGACTTTTGAGATCTTAGGTCTCACTAGCATGATCTTATCATGACCCTAAAACCATTATCCTAATTTATGGGTTTCATCAAAATATGCAACACATGATGAATGAAATGCCTCAATTATATTTCATGAATGTAAAATGGCTCCAATTACATCATATGTGATTGGACTTAGGGCAATAATACTAACAATCTCTCACTTGCACTAAAGCCAATCCCCTCGGTATCTAATACCCATGCTCTCTAAGTGGCAATCAAATTGTTGCTGCGACAATGGTTTAGTGAAAGGATCTACAACATTGTTCTTTGTGTCGACTCATTCGACATTGATATCACCTCTTCCAATGATTTCTCAAACTAGGTGATACCATCTTAGGATGTGCTTTGACTTATGGTGGGATCTTGGTTCCTTTGCTTGTGCAACTGCCCCAATATTATTGTAATATACAAGCACTAGGTTGCCTATTTGTGGAATGACTCCCAACTTAGTCATAAACTTCTTGATCCACACTCCTTCCTTTGAGGCTTCACTTTTAGCGTTGTATTATGCTTTAGTCACTAAATCAGCTATAGTGGGCTATTTAGAACTCTTCCAACTTACAGCCCCACTGTTCAGGGTAAACACATACCCTAATATAGATTTATTGTTGTTTGAATCTGTTTGAAAACTAGGGTCTGTATATCCCTCTAGTTTCAAATCTAATCCACCATATACTAGAAAAACATCTCTAGTCCTTCTTAAGTACTTGAGAATGTTCTTTACTATTTTCCAATGTTCTTCTCCTAGATCAGCTTGAAATCTGCTTGTAACTCCTAAAGCATAAGCCACATCAGGCCTGGTACAGAGCATGGCATACATGATGGACCCTATTGCAAAAGCATAAGGAATCCCATTCATTCTCTATCTCTCCTTAGATGTTTTTGGTGACATCTTCTTGGAAAGATAAATGCCATGACTCATAGGCAAGTATCAATGTTTACTGCCTTGCATGTTAAACCTCTTTAACATAGTATCAATGTACCTAATTGGGATAAACCAAGCAACCTATTAGATCTATCTCTATAGATCTTTATTCCCAATATATAGGATGCTTCTCCAAAATCCTTCATGGCGAAGTTTTTAGAGAGCTAAACTTTGATTGATTGTAACATTGACACGTCATTCCTGATAAGCAATATGTCATCTACATACAGCACAAGAAAAACGATAGCACTCCCACTGACCTTTTTGTAAACACAAGGTTCATCCTCATTTTTTATAAAGTCAAACCTTTTGACTGTCTCATCAAAATGGATGTTCCAACTCCTCAAAGCTTGCTTTAACCCATAAATGGATTTTTGCAACTTGCATACTTTGTTTGGTGCAATAGAAGAGACAAATCCCTCCAGCTATGTCATATAGATGTCTTCCTCAAGATTTCCATTAAGGAAAGCGGTTTTGACATCCATTTGCTATATCTCATAGTCATAATATCCAGCTATAGCAAGTAAAATCCTGATGGACTTGAGCATTGCTATTGGTGAAAAGTTCTCATCATAATCAATACCATGTTTTTGTTTGAAACCTTTTGCAACCAATCTCCTATTCATAATTGTATGGGTCAAAATACCCATTCTTATATAACTTATTAATCCTATTCTCATTAATGTGATTAAGTCTTAAATGCCAGAGATATGTAAAGTTCAGATCATCCTTTTTCCTTTTCTTAACTTGTTCAACATGAAGTATATTGTCATTAACTTCTAAAACTATTAAGCTATTAACGACCTTTCCAGTTCCGTATAATTCTCCTAAATGAGATATAGAGGAACAATTGCCTTTTAAATGTATTTCATAACCTTGTTCAAGCAACAAAGGAACATAAATGATATTTCTAATCAAAACTGGAAAATTATTATTATTATTAAGCTCAATAGTTTTGCCCGAAGGCAAATGCAAACAAAAGGTTCCTACTACTAAAGCTACAACTCTTGCACCATTACCAACTCATAAGTTGTACTCCCCTTTGTTCAACTTTCTACTTCTTCTCAATCCCTGCAACATATTATAGATATGAGAACCACATTCAATATCCAATACCCATGAAGTATAATTAGCTAATGATATATTAACCACAATAATAAATGCACTTGAATAATTGGCTTCAAAAGCCTTCTTTTGCTTCACTTCTACAAGATATAACTTGCAGTTGCTTTTCCAATGACCATCCTTCCCACAATGGAAGCAGGCATCTTTCTTAGAGATTTTCTCTTTTTCTTTCTTCTTGATATTTCCTTTAGGTTTCATAGCATTATAAGAAGATTTTCCCTTTCTAGGGGTCACTTCACCTTCTTATTAGAGGTGCCTCACACTAATAAGACCTGACCCTTATCCTTTACAAGGTGGGCCTCTGTGGTCTTCAGCATATTAAGGAGCTCGGGTAATGAGACATCCAACTTGTTTATGTGGAAGTTTACTATAAACTATGAATAAGCATCTGACAGAGATTGGAGAACTAAGTCTTGACTTAATTTTCCATCCATAGTGAAGCCTAGATTCCCCAACAACTCAATCAAATTGATTAGTTTTAGGATGTGCGCCTCTACAGAAGTGCCTTCTACCATCCTAGATTGGAAGAGTTGCTTAGACATCTCATATCTAGCAGTTCTACTTTCTTCACTATACAACTCCTTGAGATGAAGAATAATAGACTTAGCATCCATCTACTCATGTTGTCTTTAGAGCTCATTGCTCATGGGTGCTAGCATGATACACTATACTAGAATGCTATCATCTTGCCACTTTCGATAAACAACCTTCTTTTCCTCGGTCGCACTATGTGCCACCGATGCAGGATTAGGAGAATCAAGAACGTAGGAAACTTTCTCCTATATGAGTACAATCATTAAGTTTCTCAACCAGTCCACGTAGTTCAGCCCAGTGAGCTTGTTAGCATTAAGTATGCTATGTAATGACGGTGACATGATAGCAGATGAATCTACAATTAAAGAACAACATGCTTGAGCAAATATTCATAAAATATGATGCATGATAATAGAGGTCTTTTGATTAAATCATATCTCCCACTAAATTTGGCGAGTTCCATTGCCCTTCTAATGGAAAATGGGAGACCCCGTTGGAAGGTCTCCTAGTGGAAATAATGGAATTCCATTTATCCTACGAAGACCTCACATGTAACATGACAAATCTTGACTAAGTCCACTTGTAGATAACTCTTACCAATTACATCTTATGTAACTTCCATTTATTTTTTCCTCTAAGGTTAATATGGCCTTGTGTGTACACAACAAACTATAAAACCCTAGTTAAGTTAAACTCATTATTCATATACTCAAACAAAAAAGAAACTACCCTTGAGTGTAGCTCAATAAGGTAGTAACATTTAAGTATGTAGTACAATGTATATCGCATATATTTAATGAGGTAGCATTGTGCCAACTCATGCAAAATGGGACTTATGTGTGCACAACAAACCCGCTGCACAAGCTAACACAATTTACATCTCATAATGATGGAAGGCATGATTGGCATTCTTAATACCATAGCCATTTCGACTTAATATTTTTTAGGTCTTTAGGCAATTATTAACATCATATAACATAATAAAAGCATATAAAAAATAACAAGGATGATATGGACATTCCTAAACATGAATCACCCGAGCCATAGGGTGTTACTAAAATCATTCTGGTATATCTAAAGCCCATCAACATGGGCCTGCTTTAGGAAGCGTGTAGCACCTTCAAGTCTTCATCTCCTTGGACTCGATCAGGCAGTTTCAATGTATAGATCTCCTCGACTGCAATAGTTCTCCCTAAGCCTAATGCTAATATAGAACTATTCTACATTACATAATGTTGCCAAGAAACCCCAATCAACAATTGGGGGCAGGTACATTGGGAGGGAGAGAAGAAATACAATATGAAGAAAATTTTAGGTAAGGCAGGGATATGCAGGCCTTATTTAACCAAAATAAAATAAAATAGACATACATTCATCTCATGAATTAGTTCATAACCACCCTTTCATGCATATCACATAAGCATCAAGAAATTTAAACAATGTTATCAATAATGTAATCTCATCCGAAAAAATATTGTGATAGACAGTTGATGAATCAATATCAATAAGGAACTATTTCTTTGTTTCACATCATCACGGGTGATACTCGAGAGAAAAAAGATATTTTTAATCAAATTTAAAAACATATGTATATATCTTATATATACCAATACGTAACACTTGCATATTATAAGATTGAAACCCTAACATTATATCACAATATTAATTAGACGATCGAATGATTTGACATTGCAATGAGAATAACACTGAAATTCAGAATTACAATCAAAGATGGCTCTGATAATGCAGTGGAAACGTAAATTTCAAAAATTTATTCCCAAAACCAATGATCCCTTTGAAGTAATTCAGAATTCTACTAGAATAGGTTTAGAATATTCACCTAACAAAAACCATGTTCAGTTTTTGTGTTTAAATCCAAATGTTGATGTCGTGTTTGAATGAACTCGGATCCACCAATCGCGAACCTTTCAGAGTCAATCCTTTGACTAGATGCACACGTGCGCACCCTCCACAGTATCCACACTAGGTTTCCTTGTAAAAATTGAGAACTATTCTCTCGAACAGTCACTACACAAATGTGTATTATTCTTTTCTTTTGCTCTCGGCTATTTCAAAGGAGGGGTTGATTTCTTTTTCTTCCTTCTCCTCTTCCTTTTCATCAAATCTTTATGTCAATCCAGCTCGGCTGAAGGGAGTTGGTTTGTTTATTTTAGTAAATCAAATCACATAAAATAAATCTTCCGTGATTTCAAAAATCTTTCATATATTACCGAGAGAATATTTATTGATCAGATTTGTAAAAATCTAATCGAATATTTAATCGCATAATATTCTTATCCAATAAGACATATGACCATTATGGGCTTAATTCGTGCTAACCAAATTCTAAAACCCAATTCGAAATTTATCATATTTAAATTTCATTACGATGAATTACCTATATTGTGTGTGACCCATTGGGCTCCACACCAAGTTGGTAGTGGGTTCAATCTCATCAAACCATTTAATAAGATTAGCCAATTAACCCTTAATCATTTAAACCCACAAGTCAAGATTGACATCTAGCAATGTATCATAACTATTAAAATGGTGAGGATCAATCAAAAGAATGAACACCCTTTGGTAATTAGTTCCCATGTAATTAAATCCTTTGGTTATACAATGTCTCGAATAAGTTAGGATATGGATGTAATGTCAAATCCCAATATTTATTCATATGCATTATTGTTCTCAAGTATTAGACTCAATCATGAAAAATACTGGAAACTCCTTTCTGATTTTCATCCTACTCTGGTTAGAGATTTCTCGAGTCAATACTAAGTAAAATGCATAAGATATTCTCCCCTCTTGTGAAGAGTAACTGATTCCTTGTTGATTACTCACCACCTCCATAAGAGTCTCCTTGGGTCCAAAATATCCTGCACGTGCCTGTACAAGTCATGTTAAGGGATAAACCAAAACCTCGATTTAACAGTTACATGGTGCTTTGGTAATCTTAGGTCTGAGGACTACTTACACCTACTATCACCAGAGGAATTACCTATTGACATTTACACGAGTATCTATTAGGTTTTCCTCAAGCGAGTCAGTTCAGTGAACTTGTTCTACAACAAGCACCTACACTCTTATATTAGTGACTCTTCACAGGTAATAGTGAGATCAATTACCCTCTACCATAAAACATATAATGAGTGTACTAGTCTTACCGAATCATCGATCCCCAACTCAGTAATCCTACAACTAGGAACAATTTTAGGTTAGGACTTTTGAGATCTTAGGTCTCACTGCCATGATCTCATCATGACCCTAAAACCATTGTCGTAATTTATGAGTTTCATCAAAATATGAAGCTTATGATGAATAAAATGCCTCAATTATATTTCATGAATGTAAAATAGCTCCAATTACATCACATGCAATTGGACTTAGGGCACTAATACTAATAGGTCCACCACGAGTGATGGCTTGATCGACCACAGAGACAGCCCTGTGTACTTGGTCTGTCATGGACAGTGCCTATCTCTGCCTCGAGAGATGCCTTGCTCTACCACAGGTGATGCCTTGCTTGACCACAGGCGGTGCCTTGCTCTACCAAGGGCAATGGCATGTTCAACCCTAGGTTGTGCCTCGCTCTACCACAGGCACCACCTTACTCAACCATTGGCTATGCCTTGCTTGACCACGGCTTGTGCCTTGCTCTACCACCAGCCATGGCTTGGTTAACCATGGGCTATGCCTAGTTGTACCTTGGTCGACCACTGGCAGTATGCTAGGTCTCTCCTGGGCAGTGCTCAATTGTACCTTAGGGGATGCCTTCCTCGACCACAGGCCTTGCCTTGCTCTACTAATGACCTTGGCATGTTCAACCACAGTCCATCCCTTGCCCAACCACAGGCAATGCCTTGCTCAACCAAGGGCTGTGCCATGCTCTACCAATGGCGATGGCTTGGTTGACCATGGAGATAGCCCTTGATCGGCCACCGAGATAGCCCTCGGTCAACCACGGTCTATGCATTGCCCTACTACGGGCATTGGCTTGGCTAACCATGGAGACAGTCCTCCATCGACCATGGGCTGTGCACTTGGTCACTCACGGGCAGTGCCTCACTCTATCACGGGCAATGCCTTCCTCAAGCATGGGTTGTGCCTCACTCTGCCATGGGTGATGGCTTGCTCCACCATAGGCAATGGCTTGGTCAACCATGAAGGTAGCCCTCGGTTGACCACAGGCTGTGCACTCAGCCATAGAAGGGCAGTGCCATGCTCCACCATGGGCGATTCCTTGCTCAACCACGATGATAGCCCTTGGTTGATCATGGGTCGACGCATTGTTTGACCACGGTGACAACTCTTCATTGGCCATGGGCAGTGCCTTGGTCCACCACAGGCTGTGCGTCACTCTACCTCGGGTGATGCCTTACTCGACCACAGGCTGTGCACCCTATCATTCACGGGCAGTGCCTTGCTCAACCACAAGTGATGGCTTGCTTAACCACAAGCGATGGCTTGCTTGACCATGGTGACAACCCTTGGTCGATCGTGGGTCAATGTGTTGACCGACCACGGTGATATCTCTTGGTAGACCACGGGATGTGCGTCACTCTACCACGGGCAATCACTTGCTCGACCACAGCTATGCCTTGCCCAACCATGGTAATGCCATGCCCGACCATGGGCTGTGCCTCACTTTACCATGGGCGATGGCTTGGTTGACTAGGGAGACAGTTGTCAGTTGACCACATGCTATGCGCTCGGTAGCCCACAAGTAATGCCTGGCTCTACCTCGGGTGATGCCTCACTCAACCACAAGCTGTGCCTTACTCTACCACTAGCAATGCCTTGCTTGACCACGAGCTGTGCCTTGCTTGACCATGGCTATGCCTTGCTCTATCACAGGCAATGGATTGGTTGACCAGGGAGACAACCGTTTGTTGACCATGGGCTGTGCACTCAGTAGCTCATGGGAAGTGCCTAGCTCTACCTTGGGCGAAGCCTCGCTCGACAACAGGCTGTGCCTCGCTGTACCACAGGTGGTGGCTTGGTCGACCAGGGTGACAGATGTCAGTTGACCACAGGCCGTGCGCTCAGTAGCTCATTGGCAGTGCTTGGCTCTACCTCGGGCGATGCCTTGCTCGACCATGAGCTGTGCGTGGCCCAACCAAGGGTGATGCCTTGCTCTATCACAGGTTGTGCATCACTCTACTATGGGCAATGGCTTGGTCGACAAGGGAGACAGCTGTCGGTTGACAATTGGCTGTGCGTTCAGTAGCTCATGGGCAGTGCCTGGCTCTACCTCAGGTGATGCCTTGCTCAACCATGAGCAATGGCTTGTTTGACCATGGCTGTGCCTCGCCCTACCATGGGTGATGCCTAGCTCGACCACAGGCTGTGCCTTGCTCTGCTGCCAGCGATAGCTTTGTCAACCACGAAGACAGCCCTCAATTGACCACAGACTGTGTGCTCAGTTGCACACGGCTGGTGCCTGGCTCTACCTCGGATGATGCCTTACTCAACCACGGGCCGTACCTTGCTCTACCACGGGCGTTGGCTGGCTCGACCAAAGGTTGTGCCTTGCTCTACCCTGGGTAATGGCTTGCTCAACCTAGGGCTGTGCCTTGCTCTAACACGGGCTATGCATTGCTTGACCACTGGTTGTGCCTTGCTCTACCATAGAAGATGGCTTGGTCGACCATGGGCTGTGCGCTCGGTCAAACATGGGCAGTGCCTAGCTCTACCTCAGGCCATGCCTTGCTCTAGCATGGCCTGTGTCTTGCCCAACCATGGGTGATGCCTTGCTTGACCACGGTCTGTGCCTCACTCTACCACGAGCGATGCCTTGGTCGACCAGGGAGACAGCCATTGGTTGACCACAGGCTGTGTGCTCGGTAGCTCACAGGCTCTGCCACTGGCAATGGCGTGGTTGACCATGGAGAGAGCCCTAGGTCAACCACAGGCTGCACACTCAGCCACTCACGGGCAGTCCTTTGCCCTACCACATGCGATGCCTTGCTCAACCACAGGCTGTGCCTTATTCTACCATGGGCAATCACTTGGTCGATCCCAGGCTGTGCCTTGCTCTTCCATGGTCGTTACCTTGGTTGACCATGGGTTGTTCCTTGCTGTTCCACGGGTGATGGCTTGGTCGAACATGGGCTATGCCCTACTCCACCATGGGCAATCACTTGGCCGACCCCAGGCTGTGCCTTGCTCTTCCACGGGCATTACCTTGGTCGACCATGGGTTGTGCCTTCCTCTGCCACGGGTGATGGCATGGTCATCCACAGAGAGAGATCTACATTGGCCATGGGCTGTGCACTTGGTCGCTTGCTGGCAGTGGCTTGCCCTAGCACGTGCAATGCCTTGCTCTACAATGGGCGATGCCTTGCTCGACCATAGGCTGTGCCTTCCTCTACCACAGGCAATCACTTGGGCGACCCCAGGCTGTGCCTTGCTCTACCACAGCCGATGGCTTGCTCGACCATGGCCTATGCATTGCACTACAATGGGCATTACCTTGCTCAACTGTGGGTTGTGCCTTGCTGTTCCATGGGCGATCGCTTGGTTGACCACAGAGACAGCCATCGGTGGATCATGGGCCGTGCACTTGGTAGCTCATGGGCAGTGCCTTGCCTTACCCCAGGCAATGCCTTGCTCCACCAGGGGCTGTCCCTCACTCAACCACGGGCCATGGCTTGGTCAACCATGGAGACAGCCCTCGGTCGGCCATGGGCCGTGTGCTCAGTTGCTCCCGGGCAGTGCCTTGCTCTACCACGGCCATTGCCTTGCTCGACCACAGCAACAGCTCTTGGTCGACCATAGGCAGTGCCTTGCTTTGCCGTGGGCGATGCCTTTGTTGAACACAGGCTGCGCCTTGCTCTACCATGGGCGATGCCATGCTCCACCATGGGCAATGGCATGGTCTGCCATGGGCTGTGCCCTGCTCTACTACAAGCAATGCCATGGTTGACCACAGGCTGTGCCTTGCTCTACCACAGGTGATGGCTTGGTTGAGCAAGGAGATAGCCCCTGGTCGACCACGGGCAGTGTGCTTGGTTGCTCATGAACAATTCCTGGCTCTACTTGGGCAATGCCTTGCTCGACCACGGGCTGTGCCTTGCTCTTCCAAGGGCGATGGCATGTTCGACCATGGGCTGTGCCTTGCTCTGCCACGGGTGATGCCTTGGGTGACCACGGAGATTGCCCTCACTCGACCATAGGTTGTGCGCTCGGTTGCTCATGGGCAGCGCCATGCGCAAGCATGGGCTGTGCCTTTCTCTACCATGGGCAATGCCTTGCTCAACCATGGAGACAGCCCTTGGTCAACCATGGGCTGTGCATCGGTCAACCACGGGTGGTACCTTGGTTGATGATGGGCTGTGCCTTGATCTACAACGGGTGATGCCTTGCTCCAACATGGTCTGTGCCATGCTCTACCACAGGCCATGGCTTGGACAACTGTGGGCTGTACCTTGCTCTACCACGGGCGATGCCTTGGTCGACCATGGAGACAACCCTTGGTTGGCCATGGGCTGTGTGCTCGGTCGCTCATGGGCAGTCATTGGATCTACCTCAGGTGATGCCATGCTCAACCATGGGCTATGCCTTGCTCTACCATGGGTGATGGCTTGGTCCACCACTGAGACAACCCTTGGTTGACTGCAGTTTGTGTGCTCGGTTGGTCAGGGTAGTGCCTGGCTCTACCTCAGGGTGTGCTCGGTTGGTGGGCCATGGGGTGTGCAGTTGGTCACTCACGTGCAATGCCTTGCTCTACCACTGCCGTTGCCTTGCTCAAGCACAGTGACAGCCCTTGGTCGTTTGTGGGGTGACACCTTGATCGACCATGGCAATAGCTCTTGGTCAACCACAAGCAGTGGCGTGCTCTACCACAGGCGATGCCTTGGTCGACCACGGGCTGTGCCTTGCTCTACCACGGGTGATGCCTTGCTTGACCATGGGCTGTGCCTTGCTCTAGATGGGCCATGGCTTGGTCAACCAAGGGCTCTGTGCTTGGTCACTCAGAGGCACTGCCTTGCTCTACCTTGGGTGATGCCTTGCTCGACCACAGGCTGTGCCTCGCACAACCATGGGGGATGCCTTGCTCGACCACAGGCTATGCCTTGCTTTACCACAGGCAATGGCTTGGTCAACCATGGAGACAGCCTTCAGTCGACCACGGGTTGTGCGCTCAGTCACTCACAGGCAGTGCCTGGCACTTCCTTGGGCAATGCCTTGCTCGACCACGGGCTGTGCCTGGCTCTACCATGGGCAATGGCACATCGACCATGGAGACAGCCCTCGGTCAACCAGGGGCTGTGTGCTTGGTTGCTTACAGGTAGTACCTGGCACTTCCTTGGGCAATGCCTTGCTCAACCACAGGCTGTGCCGCACTCTACTGAGGGCGATGGCTTAATTGATCATGGAGACAGCCCTCAGTTGACCATGGGCTGTTCACTCAGTTGTTCATGGGCAGTGCCATGCCCTACCACATGTGATGGCTTGCTTGACCACGGGCTGTGACTTGGTGTACCATGGGCAATCACTTGGCCAACCGCATACTGTGCCTTGCTCTACCATGGGTGATGGCATGCTCGACCATGACATGTGCGTTGCTCTACCACGGGCTGTGCCTTGCTCTACCATGCTCTACCACGTACGATGGCTTGGTCAACCACAGAGACAGCCCTTGGTTGACCACAACCTGTGCGCTCGGTCGCTCACGAGTAGTGCCTTGCTCTAGCACGGGCAATGCCTTGCTAGACCACAACGATAGCCCGTTGTCGATGACAGGCGATGCCTTGATCGACCATGGGCTGTGCACTTCGTCGCTCATGGGCAGTGCCTTGCTCTTCCACAGGTGATGCCTTGCTCAACCACGGTAATGCCTTGCTCAACCACGGTGACGGCCCGTCAACGATCATGGGGTGATGCCTTGACTGACGATGGCAACAGTGCTTGGTCAACCATGGGCTGCACCTTGCTCTACCAGGGGCATTGCCTTGCTCCACCAAGAACTGTGCCTTGCTCTACCACTGGCGATGGCTTGGTCAACCATGGAGACAGCCCTTGGTCGAGCACAGGCTGTGCACCTCACTCTACCATGGGCAATGCCTTGCTCGACCATGGCTCTACCACTGGTGATGGCTTGGTCGACTATGGAGACAGCCCTCGGTCGACCATAGTCTGTGCGCTCGGTCGCTGACGGGCTGTGCCTCGCTCTACCACAGGTGATGCCTTGCTTGACCAAGGCTATGCCTCCCTCTACTGCAGGTGATGGTTTTGTCATCCATGGAGATAGCCCTTGGTTGACCACAGGCTGTGCCTCCCTCTACCATGGGCGATGCCTTGCTTGACCATGAGTTATGCCTTGCTCTACCACAGGTGATGCCTTGCTTGACCCTGGGCTGTGCCTCGCTCTACCATGGGCGATGGCTTGGTTGACCATGGCAACAACCGTTGGTCCACCACGGGCTGCGCCTCGCTCTACCAAGGGCAGTGCCTTGCCCGACCACAAGTTATGCCTTGCTCTACCAGGGGCAATGGCTTGGTCGACCACGGAGACAACCCCCAGTCGATAATGGAGACAACCCTCAATTGACCACAGGCAGTGGGCTCGGTTGCCCATGAGCAGTGCCTTGGTTGACCACAGGTTGTGCACTCGGTCGCTCATGGGTAGTGCCTGGCTCTACCTCGGGCGATGCCTTGGTACACCATGGTCTGTGCCTTGCTTGACCACAGTCTGTGGCTTGCTCTACCACAGGCCATGGCTTAGTTGACCATGGTGACATCCCTTCATCAACCAAGGGGCAACGCCTTGATCAACCACAGCGACAGTGCTTGGTTGACCACGGGCAGTGCCTTGCTCTGCCATGAGCAATGGCTTGGTCAACCACAGGCCGAGCCTTACTCTACCACGGGCAATGCCTTGCTCTATCATGGGTTGTGCCTCGCTCTACATTGGGTGATGGGTTGGTCAACCATGGAGACAGCCCTCAGTCGACCACAGGCTGTGCCTTTCTCTACCATGGGTGATGCCTTGCCCGACCACAGGCAATGGCTTTGTCGGCCATGGAGACAGCCCTTGGTCGACCACAGGCTGTGCATCACCCTAACCCAGGTAACGCCTTGCTTGACCACAGGCAATGCATTGCTCTACCATGGGCGACAGTTTGGTCGACCACGAGCTGTGCACACAGTCGCTAATAGGCAGTGCCTTGCAATACCACATGTGATGCATTGCTCGACCAAGGTGACAGCCCTTGGTCGATGACCAGTGAAGCCATGATCGACCGTGGGTTCTGCACTCGGCCATTGACAGGCAGTTCCTCACTCTACCATGGGTGATGCCCAAATCGACCACGGTGACAGTGCTGGGTCACCATGGGCAATGCCATACTCTACCATGGGCTGCACCTTGCCCGTACACGGACCGTGCCTTGCTTTGCCACGGGCAGTGCCTTGCTCTACCACAGGCTGTGCCTTTCTCTTCCACAGGTGATGGCATGTACGACCACAGAGACAGCCCTCAGCCAACCATGGGCTGGGCCTTGCTCAGCCATGGGTGATGCCTTGCTCGGCCAGGGGCTATGCCTGGCTCTACCACTGGTGATGGCTTCATCAACTACGGAGACAGCCCTTGGTCAACCACAGTCTGTGTGCTTGGTCGCTGACAGGCGTTGCCTCGCTCTACCATGGGCGATGCCTTGCTTGACCACAGGCTATGCCTCCCTCTACCACGGGTGATGGTTTGGTCGTCCATGGAGACAGCCCTCAGTCGACCACAGGTTGTGCCTTACTTTACCACAGTGATGCGTTGCTGATCCCCGGGCTGTGCCCTGTTCTATCATGGGCGATGGTTTGGTCGACCATGGAGACAGCCGTCGGTCGACCATGGGCTGTGCCTCACTCTACCAAGGGTGATTCCTTGTCCTACCATAGACTATGCCTCACTCTTGGATGTGTGCTAGGGATAGAAATGGGACAACTTGTAAAACAGGGGAGCAAATTGAAACATAAATGTCATTAGAGGGCTTCCTTTGTAAAGACTCTACTGGTTTCTGTTATGGTAGTTACTCAGGGGAGTCGTTAGGGTTGTTAGCTTGCACTGACAAGAGGCTATAAACAGAACAGGGATGGAGGGAAAAAACAAGAATGAAAAAGTGAATAACCTTCCTTCTTGGCTTAATCTCTTCTCCTCCTCTTTTTCTACCTTCCTTTCCTTACGATTCTGCACTTGAAATGCATCAGTGGTATCAGAGCCGCCCATCCTGGCACATGACGAGCACGCGGGCATAGGAGGCAGCACGAATTGATGTGGCGATCAAGGAACATGAGCAGCAGCTCATGGATCTTCAGGAGGCCTTGGCCCGTCATGACCAAAGAATGGACGAGCTCAAGGCGGACATTCGGGAAATGTTCCACGACTTCTTGGCACAACACTCACAGGGCCGTGGACCAGAGCCACCTGGGGGTGATACTGGACAGAAGGGTTTGATGGGGTTGGGCAGCGGCTACTTCAACACTGCACGCTTGGGGAAAATGGAATTCCCTAGGTTCTCAGGGATGACATAGAAGGTTGGATTTATCGTTGCCAGCAATTTTTTGAGTTTGATGCAACCCCGGAGGAGGCCAAGGTCAAGTTGGCCTCGATCCATTTGGAGGGGAAGGTCCTGCAATGGCATCAGGCGTTTATGTTGCAGATAAGTTACTTAGGGCGTGTGACCGGGTGGGCTGAATATGCTGCGGTGGCACAAGCACGTTTCAGCAGCAGGGCTTACGAGGACCCCTTTCTAGAACTCAGAAACTTGTATCAAAGGGGCTCCCTGCAGGACTACCTCGACCAGTTTGATGTCTTGCTCAACAAGGTCCTTCACAAGGTGGAGGCAAATGACAAGATGGTATTAAGTTGGTTTTTGGGTGGTCTCAGGAAGGACATCCAGAATCCCATGCATATGCTATGTCCTCGGCTGTTACATGAGGCAATCGCATTAGCCTGCATACAAGAAGACACTTTGTCCGCACCAGAGGAGGTGGGGGAAATACATGAGAGGCCACCGCGGGAGTGGTCCTCAGCAAACCGTAAGCTGCCAAGTGGGTTTAAGATCACTCCACAATATCACCACAGGGCTCTTGAGCAGCGATCAGGTTCCTCGAGGGCGGCTAGGTTGCTGCCATTGCTGGCTCAATCCAAGCCACTCATGCCTGAACCTAGGGGGCACAAGTGCTTGACACCTCAGGAGATTAATGAAAAGCGAGCCAAGGGCCTGTGCTTCCTCTGTGATGAGAAGTTCAGCCCCACCCATGTTTGCTCCAAGAGCCAACAAGTCTATCTCCTGGAAGGGGAGCCAGAACCTATGGAAGGGCTTACTGGTGAAGCAGAACTTGAGGAAGTAGAAATGGCCGCAGAAATCTCCATACACGCCCTCAATGGGTCCCCTAGCTTGCAGACAATGCGAGTACACGGGGTGGCAGGAGGGCACTGCCTGCAGATTATGATTGACTCTGAAAACACCCATAATTTTGTGGATGAGCAAGTAGTGCAAATGTTGATGTGTCCAACGATGGCTATCATGCCTTTCCGGGTAATAGTAGTGAACGGCTGTATGTTAGAATGTCAATTGATGTGCAGGAACTTCCAGTGGACTATGCATGGAAGCGACTTTGCCACTGAGGCATGGGTGCTGCCACTACGGGGATATGATGTTATATTAGGAGTTCAATGGCTCAAGACCCTTGGGGAGTTTAAGTGGGACCTTAACCGATACACCCTTAAATTCCTCTGGGATGGTAAAGAGTTCGTACTACAAGGCATCTTGCAGGAGGACCTCAAGTGGGTTGATAATGAGTAGATGCGGAGGGTGTTACACCAGTCCGAACGAGTTGAAACAGTTTGACTCTGCAGCCTCATTGGAACTGAGCAGGTAAGTGTGGGCACTGACAAACCTGCTGTAATTGACCCTGCTGTTTCTAACCTTTTGGATGAATTTCAAGATGTCTTTGACGAGCCCATGGAGCTTCCTCCCAGCCGCGAGCATGATCACCGGATTCCCCTGCAGGAGGGTGCATCTCCTGTTAACATCCAGCCCTACAGGTATTCAGTTGAGCAGAAGACTGTCATTGAGCAAATGACCAAGGAATGGCCAAGGCAGGAATCATCCGCCCGAGTCACAGCCCATACTCATCTCCCGTCATCCTTGTCAAAAAGAAGGATGGGTCCTGGCATATGTGTGTAGACTATCGCGCACTTAACGCCATCACCATCAAGGATCGATTCCCCATTGCCCTCATTGATGACCTCTTGGATGATCTACACAGGGCTCGACTATTCTCCAAACTTGACCTAAGGTCTGGATACCACCAAATCCATATGCATGAGCCAGACATCTACAAAACTGCATTTCGGACACACAGTGGCCACTATGAATTCCGCGTCATGCCATTCGGATTAACAAATGCCCCTTCAACCTTCCAGGCTATGATGAATGACCTCTTTCGGCCGTATCTAAGTCAGTTCGTGCTTGTTTTCTTTGATGACATCTTGGTATATAGCAGTCAACTACCAGAGCACCTAGAGCACTTATGAACAATTCTTCAACTTCTACGACAGAACCGGCTTTATGCCAAGAGAAGTAAGTGCTCGTTTGGGACTTCTCAAGTAGAGTACTTGGGACACTTCATATCAGCAGATGGTGTCGCTATTGATCCAGAGAAGCTGCAGGCTATAAGCGAGTGGCCATTACCAAGAACCCTTAAGCAGCTGTGAGGATTCCTTGGCCTGACAGGTTATTATCGAAGGTTCATTCGGCAGTATGGCACGATCAGCCAGCCCCTCACGAACCTACTCAAAAAGGGGGCCTTTCATTGGTCCCCCGTAGCATTGGAAGCCTTTGAACAACTTAAGGCAGCAATGCTTGATGCCCCAGTTTTGGCTTTACTTGACTTCTCCCAACGATTTGTGGTGGAAACAGATGCTTCAACGTCTGGCATTGGAGCTGTTCTATCCCAGGGTGGGCATCCCCTAGCATACCTCGGTAAGCCATTGTCACCTAAACACTGAAGCTACTCTGCCTATGAACGAGAAATGTTTGCTATCTTGTTTCCTGTCCAGAAATGGGGGCATTATTTGCAGGGTAGGCCCTTCACTATCCAAACTGACCACAAGAGCTTGAAGTTCTTGATGGAGCAGAAATTGAATATGCCCCTACAACAGACATGGCTGGTAAAATTGGCTGGATATGATTTTGATGTCCAATACAAGAAAGGTGCAGATAACGCTGCTGCAGATGCCCTCTCCCGACTACCTGACGATCAGGTAGAACTCAATGCAATTTCCACCATCTCCATGAACCTATACCAGTAGATTCAAGAGAGCTAGCATGAGGACCCCCATCTTCGAAAGAAGTTGGAAGCCTTGCAGACAGGAGGAAGGGATCACCAGTATACATGGGTGGGAAATCAACTCAGGAGGAAATGGCATCTCGTGGTAGGTAATTCCCTGCTGCTACAGGAAAAACTTATGGAGTTATTCCACAACAGTGCTTGGGGAGGCCATTCCGGGGTGCACCCTACCACAAAGCGGCTCAAAGCCGTCTTGCCCTGGCGAGGATTACAGAAGCATGTCCGGGAATATGTCCGAGCCTGTGTTGTCTGCCAACAGAATAAGTACGACTCAACGGCCCCCCCAAGTCTCCTGCAACCACTCCCTGTTCCCGACTATGCTTTTCAAGAAGTTTCTGTGGATTTCATTGAAGGGCTACCATTGTCAGAAAGCAAGGAGGTCATCTTGGTAGTCGTAGATCGACTTACAAAGTATGGCCATTTTGTAGGACTGAGCACCCCTATACTGCCACCACTATTGCTCGGTGATTCCTTGACCAGGTTCACAAACTCCACGGCCTGCTGGGGCGAATTATTAGCGACCGTGATCCTGTCTTTCTTAGTAACTTCTGGAAGGAATTGTTTTGACTACAAGGGGTCGAGCTTCATTTTTCTTCTGGTTACCACCCACAAACTGACGGACAAACTGAGGTCCTCAACTAGTGCCTGGAATGTTACCTACGTTGCATGTGTGGGCAACACCCACAGTGATGGCACAAGTGGCTGGCCTTGGCAGAATGGTGGTACAATACCACCTACCATTCGGCCACATGCACGACCCCTTTCCAAGCTCTTTACGGCTTCTCGCCTCCAGTACATGTCCCTTATATCCCTTGAGACTCCAAGGTGGAAGCAGTCGACTAGCTGCTCACAGAGTGTGAGCAAGCCCTTACTGTCCTCAAGGCTAATCTCCACAAGGCACAAGACCGTATGAAGACATTAGCTGACAAGCACTGATCAGAACGATCCTTTGAGGTTGGAAATTGGGTGTTCCTAAAGCTGCAGCCCTATTGTCAAACATCCTTGAGGTGCCAATCCTTCTCCAAACTAGCTCCATGATACTATGGGCCATTTGCTATCCTGGAAAAAAAGGGGCCTGTTGCTTACAAGCTCACTCTTCCAGACAATTGCCACATTCACCCTATCTTCCATGTTTCCCTCCTTAAAAAGGCAGCCGGGCCCCCGACCACGGACCCTGTTGTACTACCTAATGAGGTGCAGTTGTCCCCGCCTCAGCCAGTGGCCATCCTTGATAGAAAAATGGTCAAATGAGGAAATCGGGTGGCAACCAAGGTTCTAGTGCAATGGTCTGGATTGCCACTTGCAGAAGCCACATGGGAATTCCTCTATGACTTACAACAGAAGTTTCCTACCATGAACCTTGCGGACAAGGTTCCAGAAGGGAGGGAGTATTGATGTGTGCTAGGGATAGAAATGGGACAACTTGTAAAATGGGGGAGCGAATTGAAACATAAAAGTCATTAGAGGGCTTCCTTTGTAAAGACTCTATTGGTTTCTGTTATGGTAGTTACTCAAGGGAGTCGTTAGGGTCGTTACCCTGCACTGACAAGAGGCTATAAACAGAACAGGGATGGAGGGAAAAAACAAGAATGAAAAAGTGAATAACCTTCCTCCCTGGCTTAATCTCTTCTCCTCCTCCTTTTCTACCTTCCTTTCCTTACGATTCTGCACTTGAAATGCATCACCCTTCCACAGGCGATGGCATGGGTTGCTCACTCAGTCGCTCATGGGTAGTGCCTAGCTCTACCTCGAGCGATATGGCTACCCCTTGGTTGATCATGGGGCGTTGCCCTGATCAACCATGGCGACAGCACTTGGTTGACCACAGGCGGTGGCTTGCTCTACTGCAAGCGAAGCCTTGGTACACCACGGTCTGTGGCTTGCTCTACCACAGGCGATGCCTTGGTACACCATGGTCCATGGCTTGCTCTACCACTGGCCATGGCTTGGTCAATCACGGCGACATCCCTTCATCAATCATGAGGGGACACCTTGATCAACCATGGTGACAGTGCCTGGTTGACCATGGACTGTGCCTTACTCTACCATGGGCGATGCCATGGTAGACCACGGTCTGTGCCTTGCTCTACCACGGGCGATGCCTTGCTCAACCATGACAACAGCCCTTCATTGATGATGGGCGATGCCTTGACCAACCACGGGTTGTGCCTAGGTCTACCTTGGGTGATGGATTGGTCAACCACAGAGACAGCACTCGGTCGACCACAGGCTGTGCCTCGCTCTACCATGGGCAATGCCTTGCCCTACCACAGGCTATGCCTCGCTCTTCCATGGGTGATGGCTTGGTTGACCATGGAGACAACCATTAGTCAACCACAGGCTGTTGGCTCGGTTGCCCACGGGCAATGCCTTGGTTGACCACGGGTTGCGCACTCAGTCGCTCATGGGTAGTGCCTGGCTCTACCTCGAGTGATGCCTTGGTCAACCACAGGGACAGCCCTTGGTCGATCATGGGGCGTTGCCTTGATTGACCATGGCAACAGCACTTGGTCGACCATGGGCATTGGCTTGCTCTACCACAGGTGATGCCTTGGTATACCACGGTCTGTGGCTTGCTCTACCACGGGCCATGGCTTGGTCGACAATGGCGACATCCCTTCATCGATCATGGGTTGACACCTTGATCGACCACTACGACGGCGCTTGGTTGACCATGGGCTGTGCTTTACTCTACCATGGGCGATGCCATGGTTGACCACGGTCTGTGCCTTGCTCGACCACAGGCTGTGCCTCGCTCTACCACGGGCAATGCCTTGCTTGACCATGACGACAGCCCTTCATTGATGATGGGCGATGCCTTGATCAACCATGGGCTGTGCACTCAGTCACTCATGGGCAGTGCCTTGCTCTACCACTGGTGATGACTTGCTCGACCCCGGTGACAGCTCATCATCAAACATGGGATGCCGCCTGGATCAACCATGGCGATAGTGCTTGGTCAACCATAGGCAGTGCCTTGCTCTACCACGAGTGATGGCTTGGCTGACCATGGGCTGTGCCTTGCTCTACCTTGGGCCATCACTCGGTTGACCACGGAGACAGCCCTCAGTTGACCACATGCTGTGCCTTGGTCTGCCACAGGCAATGCCTGGCTCGACCATGGGCTGTGCCTTGCTCTACCACAGGCGATGCCTCCCTTGACCATGGATGTGCCTAGCTCTACCATGGCCTCTGCCTCGCTCTACCACGGGCAATCGCTTGGTCTACCATGGAAACTGCTTTCGTCAGCCATGGGCTGTGTCACACTCAACCACAGGCGATGCCTTGCTACACCACAGGATATGCCTTGCTATTTCATGGGCAATGGCTTCGTCGACCACGGAGACAGCCCTCGGTCGACCACGGGCTGTGCCTCGCTCTAACACGGCATTGCCTTGCTCAACCATGGGCGACGGTTTGGTCAACCACGGGCTGTGCACACGGTCACTGATGGGACTGCCTTGCTTTACCACTGCAACAGCACTACATCGACCACGGGCAATAGTGCTAGGTCAAACACGGGCGGTGCCTTACTCGACCATGAGCGATGCCTCATGGTCTGTGCCTTGCGTTGCCATGGGCAATGCCTTGCTAGACCATGGGCTGTGCCTTGCTCTTCCATGGCTGATGGCATGGACGACCACATAGACAGCCCTTGGCCAACCACAGGCTGTGCCTCGCTCAACCATGGGCAATGCCTTGATCAACCATGGGTGATGCCTTGATCAACCACGGGCTGTGCACTCAGTCGCTCACAGGCAGTGCATTGCTCTACCATGGACAATCACTTGGTCGACCACAGAGACTGCCCTCAGTCAACAACGGGCTGTGTCACACTCGACCATGGGTGATGGCTTGCTCCACCACATGCTGTGCCTTGCTCTATCATGGGCAATGGCTTCATCAACCACAGAGCAGCCCTTGGTCAACCACGGGCTGTGCCTTGCTCTTACTCGGTCAATGCCTTGCTCGACCACGGGCAGTGCATTGCTCTACCATGGGCGATGGTTTGGTCGACCATGGGCTGTGTGCGTGGTTGCTGATGGGCAGCACCTTGCTCTACCACTGCAACAGCACTTGGTAGACCACGGGCCATGCGCGTGGTCACTGATGGGCAGTTCCATGCTCTACCACTGCAGCAGCACTTGGTTGACCACAGGCAATAGCGCTAGGTTGACCATGGGCAGTGCCTTACTCTACCACTAGAGATAACTTGGTTGACCGTGGCCTGTGCCTTGCTTTACCACGAGCTGTGCCTTGCTCTACCACAGGCCATATCTTGGTAGACCATGGGCAATTCCATGCTCAATCACGAGACATGCCTTGCTTGATTATGGGCTGTGCATCACTCTACGATGGGCCATGGCTTGGTCGACCACTGGATGTGCATTGTGCTAGCACGAGTGATGGCTTGCTCGACCTCGGTTGTGGATCACTGTACCAATGGTGATGCCCTGCTTGACCAGGGGCTGTGCCTTGCCCTACCATCGGTGATGCCTTGCTCGTTCACAGGTTGTGCCTCACTGTACCACAGGCTTTGGCTTTGTTGACCATGGGATGTGCCTTGGACTACCACTGGTTGTGCCTCACTCCACCACAGGGGATGGCTTGGTCCACCACAGCAACAGCCCTCGGTCAGCAACGGGCTGTGCCTCGCTCTACCACAGGTGATGCCATGCTAGACCATGGGTGATGCCTTGCTAGACAGCCCTCAGTTGACCACTGGCTGTGCCTTGCTCTACCACAGGTGATGGCTTGGTCGATCATGGAGACAGCCCTCCATTGACGACGGGCTGAGCACTCAGTCGCCCATGAGCAATGCCTTGCCCCAGCATGGTTGATGCCTTGGTTGATCCTGGCGACAACCCATGGTCAATCATGGTCGATGCCTTGATCGACCATGGGCTGTGCACTCAGTCACTCATGGGCAGTGCCATGCTATACCAGGGGCGATGCCTTGATCAGCCATGGCGATGTTGCTCAGTCAACCACAGGCAGTGCCTTGCTCTACCATGGGCTGTGCCTCACTCTACCAAGGGCGATGCCATGCTTGACCAGGGGCTGTGCCTTGCTCTTCCAAGGGCAAGGGCCTTTTTGACCATAGGCTTTGCCCTTCCCAACCATGGGTTGTGCCATGCTATACCAAGAGCGGTGGCATGGTCGACCAAAGAGACAACCCTGGATCAACCACAGAGACAGTCCTTGGTCAACCATAGGCAATGCCTTGGTCTGCCATGGGTGATGGCTTGGTCGACCACTTTGACAGCCCTTGGATGACCCCGGGCTGTGCCTTGCTGTAGCATGGGCTTTGGCTGGGTCGACCACAGAGATAGCCCCCAGTCAACCACGGGCTATGCCTTGCTCTCCCATGGGCGATGGCTCGGCTGACCATGGAGACAGCCCTCCATCGACCATGGGCTGCGCACTCAGTTGCTTAGGGCAGTGCCTTGCTCCACCACAGTCGATGCCATGGTCAACCACGGTGACAGCCCTTGGTCGATCACAGTCGATACCTTGATTGACCACAGGCTGTGCACTCAGTCGCTCATGGGCAGTGCCAAGTTCTACCATAGGTGACACCTTGATTGGCCACGGTGACGGCACTTGGTCAACCACAGGCAGTGCCTTGCCTTAAAATGGGCAATGTCCCACTCAACCACACGCTCTGCCTGGCTCTACCACAGGCATTGCATTGCTCAACAATGGGTTGTGCCTCGCTGTACCATGGGCAATGGGTTGGGTGACCACAGGCTGTGCCTCACTCTACCACAGGCAATGGCTTGGACGAACACAGAGCCAGCGCTTGGTCAACCACGGGAGATGCCTTGCTCGAGCACGGGCTGTGCTAGGCTCTACCCGGGGCAAAGGCATGTTCAACCACAGGCTGTGCCTTGCTCTACCACAGGCGATGGCTTGGTTGACCATGGAGACAGCCCTCAGTTGACCACGGGCTGTGCGCTTAGTAGCTCATGGGCAGTGCCTGGCTCTACCTCAGGCAATGCCTTGCTCGACCACTAGCTATGCCTTGCTCTACCATGGGTGATGCCTTGGTCAACCACTGGCTGTGCCTTGCTCTACCAAGGGCAATGACATGTTCGACCACAGGCTGTGCCTCACTCTACCATGGGTGTTGCCTCACTCGACCACATACTCTGCCTTGCTCTAGCACGAGCAATGCCTTGCATGACCACAGCCAGTGCCTTGCTCTACCCCAAGCCATGGCTTGGTTGACCATGCGCTATGCCTTGCTGTACCTCAGTCAACCATGGGCTGTATGCTCGGTCTCTCACACGCAGAGCCTGGCAGTACCTCGGGCAATGCATTGCTCAACCATGGGCTATGCCTTCCTCTTCCAAGGGCAATGGCATGTTTGACCATGGGCTATGCCTTGCCCAACCATGGGCGATGGCTTGCTTGACCATGGGCTATGCCATGCTATATCAACAGCGGTGGCTTCGTCAACCACAGAGACAGCCCTCGGTCAACCATGGGCAATGCCTCGGTCTGCCATGGGCAATGGCTTCGTCAACCACAGAGACAACTCTCAGACGACCCTGGGCTATGCCTTGCCCTACCGTGGGCATTGGCTTGGTCAACCACCAAGACCACCCACAGTTGACCATGGGCTGTGCCTTGCTCTACCACAGGCGATGGCTTGGTCAACGATGGAGATAGTCCTCCGTCAACCATGGGCTGTGCGCTCGGTCTCTCACAGGCAGTGCCTTGCTCTACCATGGTTGGTGCCTTGGTTGACCACGGTGACAGCCCTTGGTCAATCATGGTTGATGCCTTGATCAACCACAGGCTGTGCACTCGGTTGCTCTCGGGCAGTGCCATACTCTACCATGGGTGATGCCTTGATTGGCCATGATGACAGCACTTGGTCAGCCATGGGCAATGCCTTGCTCTACCACGTATGATGCCCTGTTCGACCATGGGCTGTGCCTCACTCTACCAAGGGCAATGCCTTGCTCGACCACTGGCTGTGCCTTTCTCCTACAAGGGCAATGGCATGTTTGACCATGGGCTATGCCTTGCCCAACCCCGGGCGATGCCTTGCTTGGCCATGGGCTGTGCCATGCTATACCAAGCGTGGTGCCTTGGTCGACCACAGAGACAACCCTCGGTCAACCATGGGCAATGCCTTGGTCTGCCACTGGCGATGGCTTGGTCGACCACGGAGACAGCCCTCAGATGACCCCAGGCTGTGCCTTGCTCTACCGTGGGTGTTGGCTGGGTTGACCACGGGCTGCACGCTTGTTCTCACATGGGTGGTGCCTTGCTCCACCATGGTCAATCCCTTGCTTGACCATGGCGACAGCCATTGGTCGATCATGGTCAATAGCTTGGATGACCACAAAGACAGCCCTGGGTCAACCAAGAGCTATGCCTTGCTCGACCACAGGCTGTGCCTGGCTCTACCACCAGCAATGGCTTGTTCAATCATGGGTTATGCATCGCTCTACCACAGGCGATGCCTTGCTTAACCAGGGGATGTGCCTTGCTTTACCACGGGCAATGACATCGCTCATGGACAGTGCCTTGCTCGACTACAGCAACAGCTGTTGGTCGACCATAGGCAGTGTTTTGCTCTACCTAGGGCAATGCCTTTGTTGAACATGGGCTGTGCCTTGCTCTACCACAGGTGATTTCTTGGTCGACCATGGAGACAGCCCTCGGTCGACCACAGCCTGTGTGCTTGGTTGCTCAGGGTAGTGCCTGGCTCTACCTCAAGTGATGCATTGCTCGACCATGGGCTGTGCCTTGCTCTACCATGGGCGATGGCTTGGTCAACCACAGAAACAACCCCCAGTCGACCCCTGGCAGTGCACTTGGTCACTCACAAGCAGTGCCTAGCTCTTCCTCAAGTGATGGCTTGCCCAACCATGGGCTGTTCCTTGCTCTACCAAGGGGAATGGCATGTTCGACCATGGGCTATGCCTTGCTCTTCCTTGGGCCATGGCTTGGTCAACCAAGGGCTGTGCCTTGCTCTACCACGGGCAATGGCTAGGTCAATAGTGGAGACAACCCTCAGTTGGCCAAAGGCTGTGTGCTCGGTCGCTCACGGATAGTCCTTGTCTATACCTTGGGCGATGCCTTGCTCGACCACAGGCTGTGCCTTGTTGTACCAAGGGTGATGGCTTGGTCAACCATGGTCTGTGAGCTGGGTTGGTCAGGGCAGTGCCTGGCTCTACCTCAAGTGATGCCTTGCTTGACCAGAGGTTGTGCCTTGCTTGACCTCGGGCAGTGCCTCGCTCTACCATGAGCCATGGCTTGGTCAATGACAGTCTGTGCTTGGCTCTTCCAAGGGCGATGCCTTGCTTGACCATGGGCTGTGCCTTGCTCTACCACCAGCGATGCCTTGGTTGACGACAGGCAATGCACACGGTCACTCACAAACATTGCCTGGCTCCACCTCATGTGATGCCTTGCTCGACCACGGGCTGTGCCTTCCTCTACCCCAGGCAACACCTTGCTCGACCACGGGTTGTGCCTTGCACTACAAAGGGCAATGGCATGTTTGACAATGGGCGTGCCTCACTCTACCATGGGTGATGGCTTGGTCGACCACGGAGATAGCCCTTGGTCGACCCCAGGCTGTGCATTTGGTTGCTCATTGACAGTGCCCTTCCCAACCACCTGCGATGCCTTGCTCGACCATGGGTGGTGCCTTGCTCGACCACAGGTGGTGCCTTGCTTGGCAATCGCTTGGCTGACCACAGGCTGTGCCTTGATCTACTACAAGTGATGGCTTGCTCAACCACGGCCAGTGCATTGCTCTACCATGGGCATTGCCTTGCTCTACCATGGGCAATGGATTGGTCAACCACAGAGACAGCCATCAGTCGACCATGGGCTATGCACTTGGTCTCTCATGGGCAGTGCCTTGCCCTACCACTTGTGAAGCCTTGCTTGACCATGGGCTGTGCCTTGCTCTAACTCTGGCGATGCCTTGCTTGACCCTGGGCTGAGCCTTGCTCCACCATAGGCAATGCCTTGCTTGACCTCAAACTGTGCCTCACTCTACCACGGGCGATGGCTTGGTCGACTGCTGGCTGTGCCTCGCTCTACCAGCGGCAATGCCTTGGTCAACCATGGAGACAGCCCGTGGTCAGCCCCAGGCTGCGCACTCAGTCATTCACGGGCAGTGCCATGCTCTACAATGGCCATTGCCTTGCTCAACCATGACAATAGCCCTTGGTCGATCATGGGGCGATGCCTTGATCGAGCACGGTGACAGCTCTTGGTGGACCACGAGCAGGGCCTTGCTCTACCACAGGTGATGCCTTGGTCAAACACTGGCTGTGCCATGCTCTACCATGAATGATGCCTTGCACCACCACAAGCAATGGCATGCTTGACAATGGGCAATGGCTTGGTTGACCATGGAGACAGCCCTCAGTCGACCATGGGCCGTGGGCTCAGTCACTCACTGGCAGTGCCTTGCTCCACCACAGGCAATGCATTGCTCCACCATGGGTTCTACCTTGCTCTAACACTGGCGATACCTTGCTCGACCACTTGCTGTCCCTTGCTTTACCTCGGGCAATGGCTTGGTCAACCATGGAGACAGCCCCTAGTTGACATGGGCTGCGTGCTCAGTCTCTCATGGGCGGTGCCTTCCTTGAGCACTGTCGATGCCTTGATTGATGACGGTGATATCCCTTGGTCGATCAAGAGGCAACACCCTCATTGACCATGGTGACAGCTCTTGGTATACCACGGGTGATGCCTTGGTCAACCACAGGCTGTGCCCTCCTCTACCATGGGCGATGCCTTGCTTGACCATGGGCAGTGCCCTGCTCTACCATGGGCGATGCCTTGCTTGACCACGGGCAGTGCCTTGCTCTACCATGAGCGATGGCTTGGTTGACCATAGAGACAGCCCTTAGTCGATCGCGAGCTGTGACTTGCTTCACCACAGGTTGTGCCTTGCTCTACCATGGGCGATGCCTTTCTCAACCACGGTCTATGCCTCCCTCTACCATGGGCGATGGATTGGCCGACCATGGAGACAGCCCTCGGAAGACCAGGAGCTGTGCACTCGGTCACTCACGAGCTGTGCCTTGCTCTACCATGTGCAATGCCTTTCTCGATCACTGGCTGTGCCTTGCTTTACCAAGGGTGATGTGTTGCTTGACCACGGGCTGTGCCTTGCTCCACCACAGGCAATGGCTTGGTCAACCAAAGGCTGTGCCTCACTCTACCATGGGTGATGGCTTGCTTGACCATGGCCTGTGCCTTCCTCTACCACAGGTGTTGCCTTGCTCGACCACTCGCTGTACCCTGCTCTACAAAGGGCAATGGCTTGGTTGACCATGGGCTATGCCTCACTCTACCACGGGTGATGGCTTGGGCGACCAATGAGACAGCCCTCGGTCGGCCATGAGCTGTGCACTTGGTCGCTCATGGGCAGTGCCTTGCTCTACCATGGGTGATGGCTTGCTTGACCACAGGTTGTGCCATGCTCTACCATGGGCAATGGTTTGTTTGACCACAGGCTGTGTCTCACCCTACCATGTGCGATGCATTGCTCAACCACGGGCTGTGCCCTATTTAACACGGGCAATGGCTTGTTTGGCCATGGGCTGTGCCTCACTCTACCATGGGCTGTGCCTCACTCTACCATGGGCAATGCCTTGCTCAACCACAGGTTGTGCCTTGCTCTACCATGGGCAATGGTTTGTTCGACCACAGGCTGTGTCTTGCCCTACCACGGGCGATGTGTTGCTCAACCATGGGCTGTGCCTTATTTAACATGGGCAATGGCTTGTTTGACCGCGGGCTGTGCCTGACTCTACCATGGGCAGTGCCTTGCTCTACCACGGGCAATGGCTTGGGCAACCAAGGAGCCAGCCCTTGATTGGCCACAGGGTGTGCACATGGTTGCTCATGAGCAATGCCTTGCTCCACCCCAGGTGATGCCTTGCTTGACCACAGGCTGTGCCTTGCACTACCAAGGGCGATGGCATGGTCAACCACAGAGACAGCCCTCGGTCAACCACAGGCTGTGCCTTGTGCTTCCACAGGCAATGACTCGATCGAGCACAGGTTGTATGTTCAGTCTCTCATGGGCAGTGCCTGGCTCTACCTTGGGCGATGCCTTGATCAACCACTGGCTGTGCCTTGCTCTATCACGGGCAATGCCTTGCTCGGCTACTGGCTGTGCCTTGCTCTACCAAGGGCATTGGGATGCTCGACCACGGGCTTTGCCCCACTCTACCATGGGCGATGCCTTGCTCGACCACAGGCGGTGACTTGCCCAATCACAGGCAATGGCTTGGTCTACCTCAGTGACAGCCCTCGGTCGACAATGGGCTGTGGCTTGATCTACTGTTGTCATTGCCTTGCTCAACAATGGGCAGTGCCTCGCTTTTCCATGGGCAATGGCTTGGTCAACCATGGGCTGTGCCTCGCTCTACCATGGGCGATGCCTTGCTTGACCATGGGCCACGGCTTCATCGACCACGGGCTGTGCCTTGCTCTAGCACAGGCCATGGCTTGGTCGACCATGGGCTGTACTTCACTCTACCACAGGTGATACCCTGCTTGACCACAGGCTGAGCCATTCTGTACCTTGGGCGATGGCTTGGTCAATCATAGAGACAGGCCTCGGTCAACCATAGGCTGTGCACAGTAGCTCATGGGCAAGGCCTTCCTCTACCATGAGTGATACCTCGCTCAGCCACAGCAACAACCCATGGTCGATCATGGGGCGACGTCTTGATAGTCCATTGCCACAGTGCTTGGTTGACCATGGGCAGTGCCTTGCTCTACCATGGGTGATGCCTTGGTTGACCACAGGCTATGCCTCACTCTACCATGGGCGATGACTTGGTCGACCATGGAGACAGCCCTCTGTTGACCATGGACTGTGAGCTCGATCGCAGAAGAGCAGAGCATTGCTCCACCACTGGCGACACCTTGCTCCACCATGGTGATAGCCCTTGGTTGATCACATGTGATGCCTTCATTGACCATGGTTTGTGCACTCGGTCACTCACAGGCAGTGCCTTGCTCTACCACGAGTGATGCCTTGCTCGACCACGGTGACAGCCCTTGGTCAATCATGGGGCAACTCCTTGATCGATGACAACAACAGGCAATACCATGGTCCACCACAGGCGATGCCTTGGTTGACCATGGTGACAGCCCTTGGTCAATCATGGTGCGACTCCTTGATTGATGACAGTGACATCTCTATGTCAACCACAGGCAGTGCCTTGGTCCACGACAGGTGATGCCTTGGTCAACCATGGGCTATGCCTTTCCCTACCACGGGCAATGCATTGCTCCACCATGGGCTGTGCCTTGCTCTACCTTGGGCCATGCATCGGTCAACCACGGGCTGTGCGCTTGGTTGCTCACTTGCAGTGCCTGGCCCTACCTCAGGTGATGCCTTGCTTGACCATGGGCTGTGCCTTGCCCAACCACTGGCAATGCCTTGCTTGACCACAGGCTCTGCCTTACTCTACCACGGGTGATGGCTTGGTGGAACACAAAGATAGCCCTTGGTTGACCATGGGCTGAGTGCTCATTCATTCATGGGCCATGCCTAGCTCTACCTCAGGCAATGCCTTGCTCACTTACGGGCTGTGCACTCAGTCTCTCGCGGGCAGTGCCATGCCCTAGCATGTGCGATGCCTTTCTCAACCACAGGCTGTGCCATGCTCTACCTCTAGAGATGCCTTTCTGGACCATGGGCTGTGCCTTGCTCTACCATGGGCAATGCCTTGATTGACCTTGGGGCTATGCCTTACTTTGCCATGGGCGATGCCTTGGTCAACCATGGAGACAGCTCTCGATCAGCGACGGGTTGTGCGGTTGGTCGCTCACGGGTAGTAACTTGCTCTAACATGGCCATCGCCTTTCCCAACCACAGCAACAACCCTTGGTCGATCATGGGGCAACACCTTGATTGACCACAGCAACAGCTCTTGATTGACCACAGGCATTGCCATGCTCTACCGCAGGTGATGCCTTGGCCGACCCTGGGCTGTATCTTGCTCTTCTACGGGTGTTGGATTGCTCAACCACAGGCTATGCCTTGCTCTACCATGGGCGAAGGCTCAGTCGATCTTGGAGACAGTCATTGGGCACCCATGGCCTGTGCACTCGGTCTCTCACGGGCTATGCCATGCTCTACCTCTGGCAATGCTTTTTTCAACCAAGGGCTATGCCTTGCTCTACCACAGACAATGCCTTGCTTGACCTCGGGCTGTGCCTTACTCTACCACAGACAATGGCTTGGTCGACAACGGGCAGTGCCTCACTCTACCATGGGTGATGCCTTGGTTGACCATGGAGACAGCCCTCAGTCAGCCATGGGGTGTGTGCTCAATCACTCACAAGCAGTGCCTTGCTCAACCACAACGACCGCCCATGGTCAATCATGGGGAGATGCCTTGATCGACCTTGGCGACAGCTCTTGGTCGACCATGGGCAATGCCTTGCTCTACCATGGGCGATGCCTTAGTCGACCACAAGTTGTGCCTTGCTCTTCCACGGGCGATGCCTTGCTCAACCATGGGCTGAGCCATCCTGTACCAAGGGTGATGGCTTGGTCGATCACGGAGACAGCCCTCGGTCGACCACGGGCAATGCCCTCCTCTGCCCCAGGTGATGGCATGGTCAACCATGAAGAGAGCCCTGGGTTGACCTCGGGCTATACACTCGGTAGCTCATGGGCAGTTCCTTGCCCAACCTTGTGCAAAGCCTTGTTCGACCATGGGCTGTGCCATGCTCTACCATGGACGATGCCTTGCTCAACCACAGGCGGTGCCTTGCTTTACCATGGGCAATCACTTGGTTGACCCCAGGCTATGCCTTGCTCTACCACGGGCAATGGCTTGCTTGACCATGGCCATGCATTGCTCTACCACAGCCGTCAACTTGCTCGACCATGGGTTGTGCCTTGCTGTTCCACAGGCATTGGCCTGGTTGACCACAGAGACAGCCATTGGTGGACCACAGGCCGTGCACTCAGTAGCTCATGGGCAGTGCCTTGCTCTACCCCGAGCAGTGCCTTGCTCCTCCATGAGCGGTGCCTTGCTCTGCCACAGGCAATGGCTTGGTCAACCGCGGGCTGTGCCTTGCTCTACTGTGGGTGGTGCCTTGGTTGACCACAGAGACAGCCCTCGGTCGGCCATTGGTTGTGCACTCTGTTGCTCACAAGCAGTTCCTTGCTCTACCATGGTGGTTGCCTTGCTCGACCACGGCAACAGCTCGTGGTCGACCATAGGCAGTGCCTTGCCCTTCTGCAGGTGATGCCTCGGTCAACCACTGGCTATGCCTTGCTCTACCATGAGCGATGCCATGCTCCATCATGGGCAATGGCATGGTCTGCCACAGGCTGTGCCTTGCTCTACCATGGGCGATAGCTTGGTCGACCATGGAGACAGCCCCCGGCCAACCACGTGAAGTGTTCTAGGTCACTCACAAACAGTGCCTGCCTCTACCATGGGTGATGCCTTGCTTGACCACGGGATGTGCCCTTCCTCTACCAAGGGCAATGGCATGTTTGACCACAGGTCATGCCTTGCTCTGCCACAGGCGATGCCTTGGGCAACCATGGAGACAGCCCTCGGTTGGCTACGGGTTGTGCGTTCAGTCACTCCTGGGCAGTGCCATGCTCTACCACAGTCGTTGCATTGTTCGACCATGGCAACAGCTCTTGGTTGACCATTGGCAGTGCCCTGCTATACCACGGGCGATGCCTTGGTCGACGACTGGCTGTGCCTTGCTCTACCACGGGCAATGCCCTCTTCCACCATGGGCAGTGCCTCACTCTACCACGAGTGATGCCTTCTCGATCATGGGCTGTGCCTTGCTTTACCACGGGTGACGCCTTGCCTGACCTCGGGCTGTGCCTTGCTCTACCATGGATGATGGCTGGGTCGACCACAGAGAGAGCCCATAGTTGACCATGGGCAGTGCCTCGCTCTACCTTGGGTGATGCCTTGCTTGACCACAGACTGTGCCATGCTCTACCACGGGAGATGCCTTGCTCGACCACGGGCTATGCCGCCCTCTACCATGGGTGATGGATTGGCCGACCATGGAGACAGCCCTCAGACAACCAGGAGCTGTGCACTTGGTCACTCATGGACCATGCCTTGCTCTACCTTGTGCGATGCCTTCCTCGACCACTGGCTGTGCCTTGCTTTACCAAGGGTGATGTGTTGCCTGACCACGGGCTGTGCCTTGCTCCACCACAGGCAATGGCTTGGTTGACCAAAGGCTGTGCCTCGCTCTACCATGGGTGATGGCTTGCTTGACCATGGCCTGTGCATTCCTCTACCACGGGCATTGCCTTGCTTCTCTACCAAGGGCAATGGCTTGGTTGACCATGGGCTATGCCTCACTCTACCATGGGCAATGGCTTGGGCGACCAAGGAGACAGCCCTCGGTCGGCCACGAGCTGTGTGCTCAGTCGCTCAGGGGCAGTGGCTTGCTCTACCACGGCTGATGCTTCACTCGACCACGGGCTGTGGCTGGCTCTACCATGGGAGATGCTTTGCTTGACATGGGCTGTGCCTTGCTCTACCATGGGCAGTGGCTTGTTTGACCACGGGCTGTTCCTCGCCCTACCACGGGTGATGTGTTGCTCAACCATGGGCTGTGCCCTATTTAACACGGGCAATGGCTTGTTTGACCACAGGCTGTGCCTCTCTCTACCACGGGCGATGCCTTGCTCTACCATGGGCAATGGCTTGGGCCACCATGGAGGCGGCCCTCGGTCAGCAACAGGCTGTGCACATGGTTGCTCACAGGCAATGCCTTGCTCTACCCTGGGCAATGCCTTGCTCTACCATGGGCAGTGGCTTGGTTGACCACAGAGGCAGCCCTCGGCCGACCATGGGCTGTGTGCTCAGTCACTCACGGGCAGTGCCTTGCTCTACCTCGGGCATTAACTTGCTCCAACACAGGCTGTGCCTTGCTCTACCACAGGCAATGCCTTCTTGACCACGGGTTGCACTTGGCACTACCACGGGCGATGCCTTACTCAACCACAGGTTGTGCCTAGCTCCACCACAGACAATGGTTTGGTCGACCATGGAGAAAGTCCTCAGTTGACCACTGGTTGTGCGCTCGGTCGCTCATAGGCAATGCCATGCTCTACCATGGGCAATGCCCTCCTCCGCCATGGGCTGTGCCTTGCTCTACCACAAGCAATGCCTTCTTGACCATAGGCTGTGCCTTGCTTTACCATGGGTGACGCCTTGCCTGACCATGGGCATGGGCGATGGTCTGGTTGACCATGGAGAAAGCCCTCGGCTGACCATAGGCTGTGTGCTCGGTCACTCATATGCAGTGCCATGCTCTACCACGGGCAATGCCTTGCTCCACCATGGGCTGTGCCTCGCTCTACCAGGGGCGATGCCTTCTCGACCACAGGCAGTGCCTTCATGACCACGGGCTGTGCCTTGCTCCACCAAGGGAGATCACTGGGTCAACCATGGAGTGAGCCCATAGTCGACCATGGGCAATGCCTCACTCTACCTTGGGTGATGCGTTGCTTGAGCACAAGCTGTGCCTTGCTCTAGCATGGGCAACGCCTTGCTCGACCATGGGCTATGCCTCCCTCTACCATGGGCTATGGATTGGCTGACCACAAAGACAGCCCTCAGACGACTAGGAGCTGTGCACTTTGTCACTCACGGGCTGTGCCTTGCTCTACCATATGCGATGCCTTCCTTGACCACTAGCTGTGTCTTGCTTTACCAAGGGTGATGCGTTGCCTGACCATGGGCTGTGCCTTGCTCTAGGCACAGCCCATGGTCGGGCAAACCACCATCCGTGAAAGAGCTAGGCACTACCCATCAGTGACTGAGCGCGCACAGCCCATGGTCTACTGAGGGCTGTCTCCATGGTCGGCCAAGCCATCGGCTGTGGTAGAGAATGGCACAGCCCGTGGTCAGGCAAGGCATCGCCTGTGGTAGAGTGAGGCGCAGCCTGTAGTCAACCGAGGGCTATCTCCGTGGTCGAGCAAGGTATCACCCATGGTAGAGTGAGTCCCAGCCCGTGGTTGAGCGAGGCAATGCCTGTGGTAGGGTGAGGCACTGCCCATCATCAAACGAGTGCACAGCCCATGGTCGACCGAGGGCTGTCTCCGTGGTCAACCAAGTCATTCCCTGTGGTAGAGCAGGGCAACACCTGTGGTTGAGCAAGGCATTGCTCGTGGTAGAGTGAGGCGCAGCCCGTGGTCGACTGTGGGCTGTCCCCATGGTCGGCCAAGCCATCGCCTGTGGTAGTGCAAGGCACAGCCTGTGGTTGAGCATTACATCGCCCTTGGTACAATGAGGCACAGCCCATCATTGTGCAACGCTTTGCCATGGCAGTGTGAGGCACAGCCCATGCTCGAGCTAGGCATTGCTGGTGGTAGAGCATGGCACAGCCCATGGTGTGCAACGCATCACTCGTGGTAGAGTGAGGTGCAGCCCATGGTCAATTGAGGGCTGTCACCGTGGTCGATCAAGCCACTGCCGATGGTCGAGTACCACATCGCATGTCGTATAGCTAGGCACAGCATGTGGTCGGCTGACGGCTGTCTCTGTGGTCAACCAAGCCATTGTTGCTGGTAGACTAGGTACAGTCTGTGATGGAGCAAGGTGTCGCCTGTGGTAGTGCAAGGCGTAGCAAGTGGTCGATCAAGGGCTGTCTCCGTGGTCGACCAAACTATCGCCCATGGTCGGCTGAGGGCTATCTCCATGGTCGAGCATGGCATCTCCCGTGGTAGAGCGAGTCCCAGCCCGTGGTAGAGCGCATCACCCGTGGTAGAGCAAGGCACTGCCCGTCAATGACCGAGTGCACAGCCTGTAGTCGACAGAGGGCTGTCTCCGTGCTCGACCAAGGCATTGACCATGGTAGAGTGAGGCACCACCTGTGGTCCAGCAAGGCATTGCTCATGGTAGAGCAATGTGCAGCCAGTGGTTGACAGAAGGTTGTCACCATGGTTGGCCAAACCATCGCCTACGCTAGTGTGAGACACAGCCCATGGTCGAGCACTGCATTGCCGTGGTATAATGAGGCACAGCCAATCGTCGTGCAACGCATTGCCCAGGGTAGAGTGAGCCGTACATGCTGGTTGACTGAGGGCTGTCTCCGTGGTCAAGCAATGCATCGCCCATGGTAGAGCGAGCCACTGCCCATGGTCATGCGAGGCATCACCCGTGGAACAGCTAGCCACTGCCCATCAGCGACCCAGCACACAGCCCATGGTCAACCAATGGCAGTCTCCGAGGTTGGCTAAGCCATCACCTGTGGTAGAGCCAGGTATAAACCATGGTTGACCAAGGGCTGTCTCTGTGGTCAAGCATGGCATCACCCATGGTAGAGGGAGGCTCTTCTCGTCTGTGAGTGAGTGTACATCCCGTGTATGACCAATGGCTGTCTCCGTGGTCGAGAGCCTGTGGTAGAGCCTGGTACAGCCCATGGTCGAGCATGGCATTGGTCATGGTAGAGCAAGGTGCACCCAGTGGTCGACCAAGCACTGTCACCATGGTCAACCAAGCCAACGCCCATGGTAGTGCATGGCACAGCCCGTGGTCAAGCATCGCATAGCCAGTGGAAGGGTGAGGCACAGCCCATGATCGACCGAGGGCTGCCTCCATGGTCAACCAAGACAACGCTCATGGTAGAGCGAGGCACAGCCCATGCTCGTGCTAGGCATCGTCGGTGGTAGAGCTAGGCACTGCCCGTGGTCAACCGTGGGTTGTCTCCATGGTCGACCAAGGCATTGCCTGTGGTTGTGCTATGCACATCCCATGGTCGACCGAGGGCTGTCTCTGTGGTCGTCCAAGGCATCACCTGTGGTAGAGTGAGGCACTACCAATGGTAGAGCAAGGCATTGCTCATGGTAGAGAGAGGTTCAGCCAGTGGTTGACTGAGGGCTGTCACCGTAGTCGACCAAGCCATCGCCTGCGGTAGTGCGAGGCACAGCCTGTGGTAGAGTGAGGCATTGCCCGTGGAAGAGCTAGGCACTGCCCATCTGCGAACCAGCACACAGCCCGTGGTCGACCGAGGGCTGTCTCCATGGTTGATCAAGGCATCACCCATGGTAGAGTGAGGTGCAGCCTGTGGTTGACCAACGACTGTCTCTGAGGTAGAGCAAGGCATAGCCCATGGCAGAGAGAGGCACGGCCAGTGGTTGACCGATGGCTATCTCAGTGGTTGGCCAAGACAATGCCCATGGCAGAGTGAGGCACAACCTGTCCTTGAGCTAGGCATCGCCAGTGGTAGGGCAAGGCACAGCCTGTGGACATGGATCACATCGCCTGTGTTAGAGCGAGGTGGAGCCCTTGGTCAAGTGAGGACTGTCTCCATGGTTGAGCAAGGCATCGCCCATGGAACAGCTAGGCACTGCCCATCAGCGACCCAGCGCACAACCTGTGGTCGATCAAGGGCTGTCACCGTGGTTGGCTAAGCATTGCCCATGGTTGAGCAAGGCACAGCCCATGGACAAGCAAGGCATCACCCATGGTAGAGCGAGGCATAGCCCATGGTTGAACAAGGGCTGTCTTCATGCCCGAGCAAGGCATTGCCCGTGGAAGAATGGGGCACGGCCTGTCAGTGTGCAAGTGTACAGCCTGTGGCCGACAGAGGGCTGTCTGCGTGGTCATCCAAGTCATCGGCCATATTATAGCCAGGCACAGCTCATGGTCAAACAGGGTATCGCTCGTGGTAGAGCAAGGTGCAGCTAGTGGTCAACCAACAGCTGTCACCATGGTCAACCAACCCATCGTCCGTCATATAGCGAGGCACAGCACATGGTCGGCCAACAGCAGTCTCTGTGGTCGACCAAGACATTGTTGCTGGTAGAGCCAGGTATAGTCTATGGTGGAGCAAGGCGTCACTTGTGGTAGTGCAAGGCACAACAAGTGGTTGATCGAGGGCTGTCTCTGTGGTCGACCAAGCCATCACCCGTGGTAGACCAAGGAGCAGCCCGTGGTCAACCGAGGGCTATCTCCATGATCAAGCATGGCATCGCCTGGGGTATAGCGAGTCCCAGCCCATGGTCGAGCGAGGCATCACCTGTGGTAGAGTTAGGCACTGCCCATCAATGACCAAGTGCACAGTTAATGGTGGACCAAGGGTTGTCTCCATGGTTGACCAAGCCATCGCTCATGGTAAAGCAGGGCACAGCCCATGGACAAGCAAGGCATCGCCCATGGTTGTGTTAGGCACAGCCCATGGTTGACCAAGGGCTGTGTCCATGGTCAACCAAGGCATCGCCCATGGTAGAGTGAGGCACCACCCATGGTGGAGGAAGGCATCACTCATGGTTGAGCGAGGTGCAGCCAGTGGTCAACTGAGGGCTCTCACCATAGTCGACCAAGCCATCACTCATGGTAGTGCGAGGCACAGCCAGTGGTCGAGCAACACATTGCCCTTTGTATAGCGAGGCACAGCACGTGGTCAGCTGGCAGCTGTCTCTATGGTTGACCAAGCCATTGTTGCTGGTAGAGCAAGGTACAGTCTGTGGTGGAGCAAGGCGTCACCCGTGGTTGTGCAAGGCCAGCAAGTGGTAGATCAAGGGCTATCTCCATGGTCAACCAAGCCATCGCCCATGGTAGAGTGAGGAGCAGCCCGTCGTCAACGAGGGCTATCTCCATGGTTGAGCATGGTGCCAGTGAGCGACCAAGTGCAAAGCCTGTGGTCATTCTAGGCATCGCCGGTCATCAACCAAGGGCTATCGCTAAGGCCAAGCACAGCATCACCTGTGGTGGAACAAGGCATTGCCCTTCTGCAACTGAGTGCACAGCCCATGGTTGACCAAGGGCTGTCTCCCGGTCAACCAAGCCACCCCCTGTGGTAGAGCGAGGCACAGCCCATGGTCGAGGAAGGCATCTCCCATGGTATAGCCAAGCACCACCTGTGGCCAAACAAGGCATCGCCTGAGGTAGAGCCAAGCACTGCCCATGAATGACCGAGCGTACAACCCATGGCCAACCATGCCATTGCCCATGGTAGTGCAAGGCACAGCCCATTGTTGAGGAATGCATAGCCCATGGTAGAGTGAGACACAGCCCATGGTTGAACAAGCCATGGCACATGGTAGAGTGGGCACAGTCCTTGGTCGAGCAAGCCTTCACCCATGGTAGAGCAAGGCACAGCCCATAGTTGGGCAGGGCACTGCCTGAGGTACAGTCAGGCACTGGCTGTGAGCATCTAAGCGCACAGCCCATGGTCGACCGAGGGCTGTCTCTGTGGTCGACCAAGCCATCATCAGTGGCACAACAAGGCACAGCTTGTGGTTGAGCAAGGCATCGTCCATGGTAGAGCAAGGCACAGCCTATGGTTGAGCATGGCATCACCCGAGGTAGAGCCAGGCACTGCACTGGAGAGACCACATGTGCAGCCTGTGGTTGACCAAGCCATCACCCATGGTAGAGTGAGGCACAGCCCGTGGTTGGGCAAGGCACAGCCTGTGGTCGACTGAGGGCAGTCTCCCTAGTTGACCAAACCATCACCCGTGGTGGAGCAGGCCATCGCCTGTGGTAGAATGAGGCACAGCCCATGGTTGAGCAAGGCATCACCCGTTGTTGTGCAAGTCACTGCCTGTGAGTGATTGAGTGCACAGCCCATGGTCGATCAAGGCATCGCCCATGGTAAAGTGAGGCACAGCTCATGGTCGAACATCCCATTGCCCTTGGTAGAGCAAGGCACAGCCCATGGACGAGCATGGAATCGCACGTGGTAGAGCAAGGCACAGCTCGTGGTCGAGCATGGCATCACCCGAGGTAGAGCTAGGCACCGCCCATGAGAGACCGAGCATACAGCCCGTGATTGACCAAGCCATCACCTGTGGCAGAGCAAGGCATTGCCTGTGGTCGACTGAGGGATGTCTCCATGGTTGACCAAGCCATCTCCCTTGGTAGAGCAAGGCACAACCTGTGGTAGAGCAAAGAACTGCCCGTGAGCAACCGAGTGCGCAGCCTGTGGTCGACCGAGGGCTGTCGCCATGATTGACCTAGCCAACACCCATGAAATAGCATGGCACATCCCGTCGTTGAGCAAGGCGTTGCTCATGGAAGAGGGAAGCACAACCCATGGTCAAAGATGCCATTGTCCATGTGGAGCCAAGCATAGCTTGAGGTCAAGCAAGGTATTGCCTGTGGTAGAGCAAGGCACCACCCATGGTTGTGTTAGAAATATGTATCTCTAGATATATGTCTTGTACGCCTAATAAGGGCAATGATGTAATTGTATCTGTCCGTATTCAATGCTATTTAAGTGTAATCCAACTTACCTTCAATACATATGGAAATTATTCTCTTTCATGGTATCAGACGCTTGGGCTCTCCTCCTAGTGTTCATCACTAGGGTTTCCTTGATTTGCCTTTGTCTCCAGCCGCCCTTCGATTTCTCTCCGTGCTTCCGGTATTACTTGCTCTTCTTCTTCTTCTTCTTCTCCCATGTCTACTCCTAATCCCTTTTCTATTCATATATCTGATTATGTTCATGAAAAATTAGATTCTCAAAACTATCTTTTATGGTGCCATCTGTTCAAACCTATTCTAGAACTATTTGATATTGATGATCACATCCAATCTGATTCTCCTCCTCCTGCTACTCTCTCGGCTGATGGTGTTAAGTCTACTCCCAATCCTGACTATCAATCTTGGCTTCAAACTGATTGTCTCATTCTTAGTTGGATAAATGCCACTGTAAGCAAGGAACTCCTCCCCCTTCTCTATCATTGTACCACAGCCAAAAATGCCTGGAACACCCTACATACTCATTTTCAAACCATTTCTCTCTCCCATGAATTAGATCTTCAAACTTAGTTGCATAATCTGTCTAAAGGTTCTCTTTCCATCGATACCTATTGTCGTAAATTTCATGAAATTTCTGATTCATTAGCTGCAATCAATTGCCCTCTATCTGATCACAAACAAGTTCTCTATATTATTCGTGGTCTTCCTCCCACCTTTGAATCGCTCATCACATTAGTTTCCAATCAAACTCCTCCTCCCTCCTTCCAGCAATTGTGGACTATGTTTCTCTCCCATGAAGCTCGTCTCGAACATCTCCACTCCTCTCCTTCTGATTCCTCCTCTTCAGTTCAACAAACTGCACTTATATCCACCTCTTTCCCTCATTTAGACTCTCACAATTATTCCTCCCTCCCACGTGCTGGTCATGGTGGTCGTGGAGGACGCACCCCCCATGGTCGCAGTCGTAGTCGTGGAAATCATGGTGGTCGTGGGGGTCATTGGCATCACTTTTCCCCTTCTCCATTTTCTGCCCCACACTTTATTGTGCCAACCTCGAGTCTTCTAGGTCCACCTCCCCAAGTCAGGCCTCAGTCTTCATCTGCTTATCATGTGTGTCTGTTATGTGATTCATATGGCCATAAGGCCAAAGTTTGCCCCACTCAAGAGTCCACCACCTCTCCTTGCTCCACTGACATTGTTCTACAATTTGCTGCTATGTCTGTGAATGAGACGTTTGATCCTTCTTGGTATTTGGACACTGGTGCTTCCTCTCATATGACCAATCACTCAGGTACACTTCTTTCTTCTCAACCTTACACTGGTACCAATTCTATTACTGTCAGGGATGGCTCTACTTTGTCAATTTCTAATGTTGGCCATTCTACTTTACCTACCTCTCGAGTTGTGTTTCATTTGCCTCGTACTCTTCATGTTCCTTCTCTAAATAAAAATCTCATCTCTGTTCATCAATTTGTTAAAGATAATGACTGTTTTATTGAATTTCATGCATGGGGGTTCGTGGTGAAGGATTCCAAAACGGGTGCAGTTCTTCATCATTGCCTCAGTAGCGGTGCACTTTATCCATTCTTCCCGATCTCTTCCCATCCCAATCCTCCTCATGCATTGCTGTCCACCACTGCCTCCCCTGATTTATGGCATTCTCGCCTTGGTCATCCTGCAAATTCTGTTCTTCAAGCTTTACGTTCATCACGTCACATTTTTTTTTCTCCAAGGCAATCCTCTACTTCTCCTTGCATTTCTTGTCATGTTTCTAAAGGTTGTGCTTTGCCTTTTCCACTAAGTACATCCACATCAGTGCATTGTTTTGACTTAATCCACAGTGATGTCTGCATGTCTCCTACCCCTTCAATTACTGGTTTTCGTTATTATATTTCCTTTGTTGATGACTTTTCTAAATTTGTGTGGTTGTACCCAATGAGATACAAGCATGAAAGTTTCTCTTGTTTTGAGCAGTTTGTTGCCCATGTCAATAATATTTTCAATGCAAAAATCAGGATTTTTCATTTTGACAATGGTGGCAAGTTTACTAGCCTTCAATTCACATGTTTCCTCCGAAGGCATGGTATACATCACCAATTATCTTATCCTCATACCCCACAACAAAATGGGGTTGCCGAGAGAAAGCGTCGCCACATCTCAGATATAGGTTGTACATTATTATATCATGCTTCAGCACCTCTCTCTCTTTGGGTTGAGGCTTTTCAAACAGCTGTTTTCATTATTAATCATCTCACTAGTCCTTCCCTTGGTCGTTGCTCTCCCTTTGAGCTTCTCTTCCATTGTGTTCCATCTTATGATCTTATTTGATCTTTTGGATGTCTATGTTTTCCTTTTCTCCACCCCTATAATAATAATAATAAGTTACAACCCCGTTCTACTCCTTGTGTTTTTCTAGGCTATAGTTCTTCATATAAAGGTTATCAATGTATGTCTCTTGCTACAGGACGTGTATATATTAGTCGCCATGTTTGGTTTCTTGAATATATTTTTCCTTTTGCTACCTCTTCTCAGCCTTCCCCTTCTAACAAAGTGCACCCTACTCAACCCCATCGAGTTCCACATGACCTCCCTTTGATCTCTGCATCCTCCTTGCCAACTTACAGCCCTACCCCTTCAAGCTCTCACTCCTCGTCTATCTCTCCCACATTTTCAGTCTCCATCCCCGCCAGCTGTTGTCCATTGTCCTCCTTTCTCTATTGTGATGCCACATTCCCCCGCCATCCATTCTTCCCCACAATTGGACTCTATTCCCACCACCACGCCCGTGCCCCCTCCATCTCATTCCATCCATGCAAACTCGAAGTAAATCGGGTATTAGCAGACCCAATCCACGATATGCTCTCACCGTCTCCCCTTCTCTTCCTACTGCTCCCACTTGATTTACAGAGGCAAACAAGGATCCTCGATGGAAAGAAGCCATGGCAGATGAGTTCAATGCCCTCTTATCAAACCACACTAGGTCTCTTGTTCCATATCACCCTTCCATGAATGTTGTTGGCTCTAAATGGATTTATAAGGTGAAACAACGTGCTGATGGCACTCTTGAGCATTGCAAAGCCTGACTTGTTGCTAAAGGATACACTCAGCAGCAAGGTATTGATTTTTCCAAGACTTTTAGCCCGGTTGTTCATCATGCTACTATACGTCTTGTTGTTGCCCATTCTCTTTTGAATAATTGGTCCATTCAGTAACTTGATGTCAAAAATGCATTTCTCCATGGAGTTCTTAAAGAGGAGGTTTATATGGCTCAACCCCAAGGATTTGTGGATTCCCGATTTCCTATGCATGTGTGCAAACTTCACAAAGCCATCTATGGGCTATGACAAGCTCCTCGAGCATGGTTTTCACGGTTTAGCCATCACCTGTTGTCATCTGAGAGCTGTCTCCATGGTCAACCAAGCCATCACCTGTGGTAGAGCAAGGCATAGCCGTGGTCAAGCAGGACTTCTCCCTTGGCTGGGCAAGGCACAGCCCATGGTCAAGCAAGTCATTGCCCAAGGTAGAGCAAGGCACTGCCTGTGGTTGACCGGGGGCTGCCTCCATGGTCGACCAAGCCATCACCTGTACTAGAGCAGGGCACAGCCCGTGGCCGACCATGCCATTGCCTGTGGTGGAGCATGGCATCACATGTGGTAAAGCAAGGCACTGCCTATGCTAGACCAAGAGCTGTCGCCATGATTGAGCAAGGCAACGACTATGTTAGAGGAAGGCACTGCCCCTGAGCGACTGAGCGCACAACCCATGGCCTACTGACAGCTATCTTCACGGTCAACAAGGGCATCACCTGTGGTACAGCCAGGCACAGCCCATGGTTGACGAAGCCATGGCCTGTGGTACAGCAAGGCACAGCCTGTTGTGGAGCATGGCATCACCCATGGTAGAGCAAGGCATGCCCATGTTTGAGCAATGCATCACCTGTGGTAGTGCAAGGCACAGCCCGTGGTCGACCAAGCCATTGCCTGTGGTACAGCAAGGGACAGCCCATGGTTGAGCATAGCAATGCCCGTGGTAGAGCTAGGCATAGCCTGTGGTTGAGCAGGGCATCACCTGTGGTAGAGCAAGTTGCTGCCCATAGTCGACCAAGTGTTGTCACCATGGTCGATCAAGGCGTCGCCCAATGATCAAACAAGCATTGTCACCATCATCCAACAAGTCATCAACCGTTGTAGAGCAAGGCACTGCCCATGAGCGACCAAGCGTACAGCTCATGGTCAACCGAGGGCTGGCTCCATGGTCAACCAAGCCATCACCCATGGGAGAGTGAGGCACAGCCAGTGGTTGACTGAGAGCTGTCTCCGTGGTTGACCAAGCCATCGCCCTTTGTAGAGCAAGGCACAGCCTGTGGTCAAGCCAGGCATCACCTGTTGTCATCTGAGAGCTGTCTCCATGGCCGACCAAGGCATCACCCATGGTTGGGAAAGGCACAACCGGTGGTCGAGCATGGCATTGCCCATCGTAGAGGAAGGCACAGCCCATGGCCCTTGGTATTGCAAGGCACAGTGCATTGTCGACCAAAGCCCAGCCCATGGTCGTGCAAGGCATCACCCAAGGTAGAGCTAGGCACTGCCCATGAGAGACCACATGTAGAGCCCATGGTCGACTGAGCCATCACCCATGGTAGAGCAAGGCACAGCCCATGGTTGACTGAGGGCAATCTCCATGGTCAACCAAGCCATTGCCTATGGTTGAGCATGGCATCGCCCGTGGTAGGGTGTGGTACAGCTGTGGTTGATCAATCCATTGCCCATGGTAGAGCAAGGCACAGCCCATGGTCCAGCAAGGCATCTCCCGTGGTAGAGCCAGGCACAGCCCATGGTTGAGCAAGGCATCGCCCATGGCAGAGCAAGGCACTGCCCATGAGCGACCGAGCACACAGCTGGTGGCTGACCAAGGGCTATCTCAGTAGTTGACCAAGCCATCAGCCGTCATAGAGCAAGGCACAGCCCGTGGTCAACCAAACCATTGGCCAGAGTAAAGCAATGCACAGCCTGTGGTCAATCAAGGCAATGCCTGTAGTAGAGCAAGGCACAGGCCATAGTCAAGCAAGCCATCGACCATGGTAGAGCAAGGCACAACATTTGTTTGACCAAGCCATTTCCCGTGGAAGAGCAAGGTACAGCCCATGATCGAGCAATTCATTGCACATGGTAGAGCATTGCATGGCCCGTGAGTGACCAAGTGCACAACTTGTGGTCAACTGAGGGCTGTCTCCATGATTGACCAAGCCATGGCCTGTGGTAGGGCAAGGCACATGCTTTGGTTGAGGAAGATGTCACCTGAGGTATAGATGGGCACAGCCCTTGGTCAAGCAAGGCATTGCCCGAGGTAGAGCAAGGCACTGCCCATGAACGATTGAGTGCACAGCCTATGGTTGACCAAGCCATCGCCCATGGTACAGCAAGGCACAGCCCATGGTCAAGCAACACATAGCCCGTAGTAGAGCAAGGCACAACCCTTGGTCGAACAAGCCATTGCCCATGGTAGAGTGAGGCACAAACCGTGGTCGAGCAAGCCATCGCCCGTGGTAGAGCAAGGCACAGCACATGGTCAACCAAGGCCGGTCTCCATGGTCAACCAAGCCATCACCCGTGGTTGAGCATGGCATTGCCCGTGGTAGGGCAAGGCACAGCCGTGATTGAACAAGCCATTGCCCGAGGTAGAGCAAGGCACAGCCCATGGTTGAGCAAGGCATCACTCATGGTACAACCAGGCACTTCCAGTGGTCGACCAAGCCATCGCCTGTGGTAGAGTGAGTCACTGCCCATGATTTAAAAAGCCATCGCTCGTGGTAGAGCCTGGCGCATCACGTGGTTGACCAAGCCATTGCCCGTGGTTGACCAAGCCATTGCCCATGGCAGAGCAAGGCACAGCCCATGTTTGAGCAAGGCATGACCCATGGTAGTGCGAGGCATGACCCATGGTCGGCCAAGCCATTGCCCGTGGTACAGCAAGGCACAACCCATGGTCGAGCATGGCAACGTCTGTGGTAGAGCCATGCACAGCCCATGGTCGAGCAGGGCATTGCCCGTGGTAGAGAAAGGCACAGCCCCTACTTGACCAAGCACCATCATTGTGGTTGATCAATGTGTCACCCAATGATCAAACAAGTGCTGTACCCGTGGCTGAGCAAGGCATTGCCCATGGTAGAGCAGTGCACTGACCGTGAGTGACTGTGTGGACAGCCCATGGTCGATCTATGCATCGACTATGACCAACCAAGGGCTGTCACCGTGGTCAACCAAGGCATCGACTGTGGTAGAGCAAGGCACTACCCATGAGCGACCGAGCGCACAGCCCATGGTTGACTGAAGGCTGGCTCCATGGTCGACCAGGCCATCGCCCACGGGAGAGCGAGGCACAGCCCATGGTTGACCGAGAGGTGTCTATGGTTGACCAAGGCATCGCCTGTGGCTGGGAAAGGTGCAGCCCAAGGTCAAGCATGGCATCGCCCATCATAGAGCAAGCCACAGCCCATGGTCAAACATGCCATGGCCCATGGTATTGCAAGCCACAACCCATGGTTGAGCAAGGCATTGCTTGAGGTAGAGCCAGGCACTGCCCATGAGAGATCGTGCGTACAGCCTGTGGTCGACCAAGGGCTATCCCTGCGTTTGAACAAGCCATCACCCATGGTTGAGCATGGCATCGTCCATGGTAGGGCAAGCCACAGCCGTGGTTGAACAAGCCCTTGCCCGTGGTAGAGCAAGGCATAGCCTGTGGTTGAGCAAGGCATCTCCGATTGTAGAGCCAGGCATAGCCCATGGTCAAGAAAGGCATCACCTGTGGTTGAGAAAGGCACAGCCTGTGGTTGAGCAAGGCATCAGCTAGGTAGAGCCAGGCACTGCTGTAAGCTACTGAGCACACAGCCCGTGGTCAACTGACAGCTCTTTTCCTGGTCGACCAAGTCATCTCCCATGGTAGAGCGAGGCATAGCCCTTGGTCGAGCAAGCCATTGCCCAAGGAAGAGCCAGTCACTGCCCATGAACTACTGAACGCACAGCCCGTGGTCAACCGACAGCTGTCTCCCTGGTCGACCAAGCCATCGGCCATGGTAGAGCAATGCACAGCCCATGGTCAACTGACGGCTGTTGCCCTAGTTGACCAAGCCATCGCCCATGGTAGAGTGAGGAACAACCTGTGGTTGACCAAGGCATCATCTGTGGTTGGGAAAGACAATACCCGAGGTAGAGCAAGGCATTGCCCGTGGTCGAACAAGGCACAGCTAGTGGTTGAGCAAGGTACAGCCAGTGTTCGAGCAAGGCACAGCCCATGGTTGAGCAAGGCATAGCCCAAGGTAGAGCCAGGCACTGCTTGTGAGCTACCAAGCAGACAGCCCGTGGTCAACCAACAGCTGTCTCCCTGGTTGACCAAGCCATCACCTGTGGTAGAGCAAGGCACAGCCCGTGGTCGAGCAAGGCATCGCTCATGGTTGGGCAAGCCACAGCCCGTGGTTGAGCCAAGGCATTGCCCTTGGTGGACCAAGGCACTGCCCATGGTCAACCAAGGACTGTCGAAGTGGTCAATCAATGCGTCAGCCCATGATTGACCAAGGGCTGTCACCATGGTTGAGTGAGGCAATGCCCGGGGTGAGCAAGGCACTGCCTGCCTGTGAGCGACCGAGTGTACAGCCAGTGGTCAAGCAAGGCATTGCCTGTGGTCGAAAAAGAGCTGTCGCCGTGGTCAATCAATGCGTTGACCCATGATTGACCAAGGGCTGTCGCTGTGGTTGAGCAAGGCATTGCCCATGGTGGAGCATGGCACTGCCCTTCTGTGACTGAGTGCACAGCCCGTGGTCGACCAAGCCATCACCTGTGGTGGAGCAAGCCATCACCCATGGTAGAGTTAGGCACAACCCGTGGTAGTGCAAGGCACCGCGTGTGAGTGAACCAGTGCACAGCCCATGGTTGATCAAGGCATCGATCGTGATCGACCAAGGGCTGTCACTGTGGTTGACCAAGGCATTGACTGTGGTAGAGCAAGGCACTACCCATGAGTGACCGAGCGCACAGCCCATGGAGGGTTGTCTCCATGGTCAGCCAAGCCATCATTTGTGGAAGAGCAAGGCCCAGCCTGTGGTCGACCAAGGGCTATCTCTGAAGTTGATCAAGGGCTGTCTTCGTGGTTGACCAAGCCATCGCCCTTGGTAGAGCATGGGACAGCCTGTGATCAAGCAAGGCATCACCCATATTTGGGCAAGGCACAGACCATGGTTCAACTTGCCATGGTGCTTGGTAGAGCAAGGCAGGGCCCGTGGTCGAGGAAGGCATTGCCTGAGGTACAGCCAAGCACTGCCCATGAGAGACCGAGTGTACAGCCCATGGTTGACTGAGGTACAACAAGGCATAGCCAGTGGTCGACCAAGCCATGGCCTCTGGTAGAGCAAGGCACAGGCTGTGGTCAAGCATGGCAACACCCATGGTTGGATAAGGCACAGCCTGTGGTTGAGTAAGGCATCGACCATTGTAGAGAGAGGCACAACCCAGGGTTGAACATGCCACTGCCCTTGGTAGAGCAAGGCACAGTCCGTCATGGAGCAATGCATCTCCCAAGGTAGAGACAGGCACTACCCATGAGAGGCCAAGTGCACAGCCCGTGGTCAACTGAGGGTTGTCTCCGTGGTCGATCAAGCCATCGCCCATGGTGGTGCAAGGCACAGCCCATGGTTGAACATGCCATTGTCCTTGGTAGAGCCAAGCACAGCCCATGGTCAAGTAAAGCATCACCTGCAGTAGTGCAAGGTACAGCCTGTGGTCAACCAAGGCATCACCCAAGAAAGTGCCAGGTACTGCCTGTGAGCTACTGAGCACACAGCCCCGAGTTAACCAAGGGCTGTCTCTGTGGTCAACCAAGCCATTGCCCGTGGAAGAGCGAGGCACAGCCTGTGGTAGTGCAAGGCATTGCTCGTGGTGGACCAAGGCACTGCCCATGGTCGACCAAGAGCTGTTGCCATGGTCGATTAATGTGTCGACCCATGATCGACCAAGGGTTGTTGCCATGGTCGAGGAAGGCATTGCCCATCCTAGAGCAAGGCACTGCCTGTCACGACCGAGTGAACATCCCGTGATCGATGAAGGTCTATTGCCGAGGTCGAGCAAGGCATCGCCGGTGGCTAAGCAAGGCATTGCCCTTGTGCGATCAGGCACATAGCCCATGGTCAATTGATGGCTGTCTCCATGGCCAACCAAGCCATCGCCAATGATGGAGCAAGGCATCGCCTGTGGTAGAGCGAGGCACAACCTGTGGTCAAGCAAGGCATCCCCCATGGAAGACCAAGGCATTGCCCGTGAGCAACCAGGTGCATAGTCCGTGGTCAACCGAGGCCAGTCTCTATGGTCAACCAAACCATCGCTTGTGGTAGGGCAAGGCACAGCCCATGGTCAAGCAAAGTATCACCCATGGCAGAGTGAGGCACAGTCTGGGGTCGACCAAGCCATGGCCCGTGGTAGAGCATGGCATAGTTGGGGGTGGAGCAAGGCATTGCTCATGGTAGAGCAAGGCACCTGCTTGTAAGTGACCGAGCACACAGCCTGTGGTTAACCGACGACTGTGTCCATGGTCAACCAAGCCATCACCCATGGTAGAGCAAGGCACAGCACATGGTCGAGCAAGGCATCGCCCCGGGTAGGGCAAGGCACTGCCGTGGTTGAGCGAGGCACGGCCCTTGGTAGATCAAGGCATGGCTCATGGTTGACCGAGGACTGTCTCCGTGGTTGACAAGCCATCGCCTGTGGTAGAGCATGAAACAGCCGGTGGTGGAGCAAAGCATTGCCTGTGGTAGAGCAAGGCATCGCCCATGAGCAACCGACCACATAGCCCGTGGTCGACTGAGGGCTATCTCCATCCTTGAACAAGCCTGCGGTTGGCAAATCACAGCCCATGGTCGAGCAAGCAATCACCCATGGTAGGGCGAGGCACAGCCCATTGTTGAACAAGCCATTGCTCATGCTAGAGCAAGGCACCACCTATGGTTGAACAAGCCATCGCCCATGGTAGAGCTTGACATAGCCCATGGTCAAGCAAGGCACAGCCTGTGGTTGACCGAGGGCTGTCTCCATGGCTGTCCAAGCCATCTCCCATGGTAGAGCCAGGCACAGCCCATGGTCGACCTAGCCATTCCCCGTGGTACAGCAAGGGACAGCCCATGGTTGTGCATGGCAACGCCTGTGGTAGACCCAGACACAGACCATGGTTAGGCAGGGCATTGCCTGTGGTGGAGCAAGGCACTGCCAGTAGTTGACCAAGCTCTGTCGCCGTGGTCTATCAAGGCGTTGCCCAATGATTGAACAAGCATTGCTGCCATGGTTGACCAAGGCATTGACCATGCAAGAGCAAGGCACTGCCAGTGAGTGACCGAGCGCACAGCCCATGGTTGACCAAGCCATCACCCTTTGTAGAGCAAGGCACAGCCCGTGGTCTAGCTAAGCATCACCCGTGGTCGACTGAGGGCTGTCTCCGTGGTCAACCAAGGCATCTCTAGTGGTTGGGAAAGGCACAGCCCATGGTCGAGCATGGCATCGCCCATCGTAGAGCAAGCCACAACCCGTGGTTGAGCATGCCATGGCCCTTGGTATTGCAAGGCACAACTCATGGTCGAGGAAGGCCCAGGCCATGGACGATCAAGGCATCACTTGGGGTAGAGACAGGCACTGCCCATGAGAGACTGCGCATACAACCCATGGTCGACTGAGCCATCACCCGTTGTAGAGCAAGGCACAGCCCGTGGTCGACCAAGGGCTATCCCCATGTTCAAACAGGCCATTCCCCATGGTCGAGAATGGCAACATCTGTGGTAGGGCAAGAAACAGCATGGTTGAACAAGCCATTGCCTGTGGTAGAGCAAGGCACGGCTTGTGGTCAAGCAAGGCATCTCCCGTGGTAGAGCCAGGCACAGCCCATGGTTGAGCAAGGCATCACCAGTGGTAGAGCAAGGCACTGCCCATGAGCAACCAAGTGCACAGCTTGTGCCCGACTGAGGGCTATCTCCATGGTTGACCAAGCCATCGCCCATCATAGAGCAAGGCATAGCCCATTGTCGAGATGAAGTTGCCCATGCCAGAGCAAGGCACAGCCTGTGGTCAACCAAGCCATTGACCAGGGTAAAGCAAGGCACAGCCCATGGTCGATCAAGGCAATGCCTGTGGTAGAGCAAAGCCCAGGCTGTAGTCGAGCAAGCCATCGCCCATGGTAGAGTGAGGCACAGCTTGTGATTAAGCAAGGCATCGCCCTTGGTATAGCCATGCACAGCCTGTGGTTTAGTGAGGCGTCGCCTGAGGTCGAGCCAGGCACTACCGAAGAATGACCGAGCACACAGCCCGTGGTCAACCAAGTCATTGTCTGTGGTAGAGCAAGGCACAGCCTGTGGTCAAGCAACACATAGCCCATGGTAGAGCGAGGCACAGCCCAAGGTCAAACAAGCCATTGCCTGTGGTAGAGCAAGGCACAGCCCATGGTCGACCAAGCCATCACCCCTGGTAGTTCAAGGCACTGCCCATCGTTGAGTAGGGCATCAACCGATGTAGAGCCCGTGGTTGACCGAGGGCTATCTCCATTGTTGACCAAGCCATTGCCAGTGGTAGAGAAAGGCACAGCCCATGGTCTAGCAATGCATTGCCCGAGGTAGGGCAAGGCACAACCGTGGTCAAACAAGCCATTGCCCATGCTCGAGCAAGGCATCGCCCCAGGAAGGGCAAGGCACCGCCCATGGTTGAGTGAGGCAAGGCCCTTGGTAGATGAAGGCATGGCTCATGGTCGACCGAAGGCTGTCTCCATGGTTGACCAAGCCATTGCCCGTGGTAGAGCATGGCACAGCCAGTGGTTGAGCTAGGCATTGCTTGTGGTAGAGCAAGGCATTGCCCGTGAGCGACCGAGCACATAGCCCGTGATCAACCGAGGGCTATCTCCATCATCGAACAAGCCCACAGTTGGGCAAGGCACAGCCCATGGTTGAGCAAGCCATCGCCCATGGTAGGGCGAGGCACAGCCCATTGTCAAACAAGCCATTGCTTGTGGTAGAGCAAGGCACCACCCGTGGTTGAACAAGCCATCGCCCATGGTAGAGCCTAGCATAGCCCATGGTCGAGCAAGGCACAGCTTGTGGTAGAGCAAGGCACAGCCTGTGGTCAACCAAGGACTGTCTCCGTGGCCATCCAAGCCATAGCCCATGGTAGAGTGAGGCGCAACCCATGGTCAACCAAGCCATCACCCATGGTATAGGCAGGCACAGCCAGTGGTTGAGAAAGGCATCGCCCTTGGAAAAGCATGGCACTGCCGGTGGTCAACTGTGGACAGTATCCATGGTCGACCTAGCCATCACCCACATCATCGGGCAAGGCATTGCCTGTGGTAGAATGAGGCACTGCCCGTGGTCGACTGAGGGCTGTCTTTATGGTAGAGCAAGGCATCACTAGATGTAGAGTGAGGCACAGCCTGCAGTCGACCAAGCCACCACCCAACGTTGAGCAAGGCATCACCCGTGGTACAGCGAGGCACTGCCCATGGTCGTCCAGGGGCTGTCTCCATGCTCAACCAAGGCAACTCACGTGGTAGAGCGAGGCACTAGCCATGGTAGAGTGTGGCACAGCCCATGGTCGAGCCAGGCATCACCCGTGGTAGAGCGAGGCATAGCCCGTCATCGATCGAGCACTGTCTCCATGGTCAAGCAAGGCATCACCCGTGGTAGAGCGAGGCACAGCCCGTGGTCATGCAAGGCATCACCCATGTTTGTGCGAGGCATCAGCCGTGGTAGAGCAAGGCACTGCCCATCAGCGACCAAGTGCACAGCCTATCATCGACTGAGGGCTGTCTCTCTTGTTGACCAAGCCATCGCCAGTGGTAGAGCAGGGCACAGCCCGTGGTTGAGCATGGTATCACCCACGGTAGGGCGAGGCACAGCCCATGGTTGAGCAAGGCATCGACCGTGCTAGAGTGAGGTGCAGCCCGTGGTCGACTGTGGGCTATCTCCGTGGTCAAGCAAGGCATCGCCAGTGGTAGAGTGAGGCGCAGCCAATGGTTGACTGAGGACTATCTCCGTGGTTGACCAAGGCATCGCCCATGGTAGAGTGAGGCACAGCCCATGGTCGAGCAAGGTGTCACCTGTGGTTGAGAGTGGCACAGCCCGTGATCTATCAAGTGCTGTCTCTGTGGTCGACCAAGGCATTGCCGGTGGTAGAGCAAGGCGCAGCCTGTGGTCAACCAAGGGCTGTCTTCATGGTCAAGCAAGGCATTGCCCATGGTCAAGCAAGGTGTCACCTGTGGTTGAGAGTGGCACAGCCCGTGATCTATCAAGTGCTGTCTCTGTGGTCGACCAAGGCATTGCCCGTGGTAGAGCAAGGCACAGCCCATGGTCAATCGAGGCATTGCTCATGGTAGAGTGAGGCACAGCCCGTGGTCAACCGAGGGCTGTCTCTGTGGTCTAGCAAGGCATTGCCCCTCGTTGAGCAAGGCATCACCTGTGGTAGAGCGAGGCACAGCCCGTGGTCAACAGAGGGTTGTCTCCATGGTCGAGCAAGGCAATGCCCCTGGTTGAGCAAGGCTTCACCCGAGGTTGAGCGAGGCACAGCCCGTGGTCAATTGAGCCACCACCTGTGGTATAGGCTGGCACAGCCCGTGGTCGAGGAAGGCATTGCCCATGGAAAAGCAATGCACAGCCAGTGTTCCACTGAGGGCTGTCTACATGGTCAACCAAGCCATTGCCTGCGGTAGAGAAAGGCAGAGCCCGTGGTTGGGCAAGGCATTGCCTGTGGCAGAGTGAGGCGCAGCCCATGGTAGACCGAGCACTGTCTGTGTGGTCAAGCAAGGCATTGCCCGTGGTAGAGTGAGGCACATCTGGTGGTTGACCGTGGGCTGTCTCCATGGTTTACCAAGCCATTGCCAGTGGTAGAAAAAGGCATAGGCCTTGGTCGGGCAAGGCATCGCCCATGGTAGAGCGAGGCACAGCCTGTGGTCAACCGAGCACCGTCCCTGTGGTCGAGTGGTAGAGCGAGGCACAACCTGTGATCATGCGAGACATCACCCATGGTCATGCGAGGCATTGCTCGAGGTAGAGCTAGGCACTGCTCGTCAGTGAGTGAGCGCACAGCTGGTCATCGATTGATGACTGTCTCTGTGATCAACCAAGCCATTGCTTGTGGTAGAGGAAGGCACTACCCATGGTCAAGCAAGGTATGGCCTGTGGTAGAGCGAGGCATAGCATGTGGTCGACCGATGGCTGCCACCGTGGTGGACCAAGCAATCGCCTGTGATAGAGCCGGGCGTGGCCTGTGGTCGAGGATGGCATCATGTGTGACAGAGCGAGGTGTTGCCCATGGTCGACTGAGGGCTGTCTCTGTGGTCGACCAAGCCATTGCCTATGGGAGGCTGAGGCATTGCCCATGGTCGAGGTAGGTGATGCCCGTGGTGGGGCAAGGCACTGCATGCAGTTGACTGAGTGCTGTCTCTGGGGTCAACAAAGTCATCACCCATGGTAGAGCAAGGCACAGCCCATGGTCAAGCAGGGCATCACCAAAGGTATAGCAAGGTGCAGCCTGTGGTCGACCGAGGGCTTTCTCCGTTGTCAGGCAAGCCAACATGGGTAGTAGAGCAAGGCACAGCCTGTGGTAGATCATGGTACATCCCGTGGTTGATCAAGCCATCGTCCATGGCAGAGCAAGGCACAGCTGATGGTTGAGCAAGGCATCACTTGTGGTATGGCAAGGCACAGCCAGTGGTTGACCGAGGGATGTCTCCCAGGTCGACAAAGACTTCACCCATGGTAGAGCAAGGTACAGCCCACGGTCGATCAAGGCATTGCCCGTGGTGGAGTGAGGCGCCTCCTGTGGTCAACCAATGGTTGTCTCCACAGTCAACCAACCCATTGGCCGTGGTTGAGCCTGGCACAACCAGTGGTCGAGCAAGGCATCGCCCGTGGTAGAGTGAGGCACAGCCGGTGGTCGACTGAGGGCTGTCACTGTGGTTGACAAAGCCATTGCCCATGGTACAGCAAGGCATAGCCCATAGTGGGCAAGGCAATGCCTGTGGTAGGGCAAGCAGCAGCCCATGGTCGACTGAGGGCTGTCTCCGCGGTCAACCAACCCATCCCCCATGTTAGAGCCAGGCACAGCCAGTGGTCGACCGAGGATTGACACCATTGTTGACCAAGCCATCGTCAGTGGAAGAGCAAGGCATCTCCTGTGGTAGAGTGAGGCACTGCCCATGGTCATCCAGGGGCTGTCTCTGTGGTTGAGCAAGGCAATGCCGATGGTAGAGCGAGGCACAGCCAGTGGTAGAGCAAGGCACTGGCCATGGTAGAGACAGGCATCGCCTGTGGTAGAGTGAGGCACAGCCCATGGTTGACCGAGCGCTATCTCTGTGGTCGAACAAGGCATCGCCCATGGTAGAGCAAGGCACTGCCCATCAGCGGCCTAGCGCACAGCCTATCATTAACCGAGGGCTGTCTTTCTGGTCAACCAAGCCATCACCCATGATAGAGCAGGGCACAGCCCTTGGTCAAGCATGGTATCACCCATGGTAGAAAGAGGCATAGCCCATGGTCGAGCAAGGCATCGACCGTGCTAGAGCGAGGCACAGCCTGTGGTCAACCGAGGGCTGTCTTTGTGGTTGAGCAAGGCATCGCCCATGGTATAGCGAGGCACAGCCAATGGTTGACTGAGAACTGTCTCCATGGTCGACCAAGGCATCACCTGTGGTTGAGTGAGGCACAGCCTGTGGTCGAGCAAGGCATCACTCCCGGTAGAGCAAGGCGCAGCCTGGGGTCAACCGAGGGCTGTCTGCACGGTCAAGCAAGGCATTGCCCATTGTCGAGCAAGGCATCACCTGCAGTTGAGTGAGGTGTAGCCCATGGTCAACCAAGTGTTGTTTCCATGGTCAAGCAAGGCATCGCCAGTGGTAGAGCTTGGCAATTACCGTGGTTGTGCGAGGCATCACCAGTGGTAGAGCAAGGCATTGCTTGTCAGCGACCGAGCACACAGCCTGTCATCGACAGAGGCTGTCTTTGTCATCGACCAAGGCATCACCCATGGTAGAGCAGGGCACAGCCCGTGGTCAAGCATGGTATCTCCCACGATCGAGCATGGCATCACCGTGGTAGAGTGAGGCACAGCCTGCAGTCAACTAAGGGCTGTCTCCTTGGTCAAGCAAGGCATCATCCATGGTAGAGCAAGGCACAGCCCGTGGTGAACCAAGGGCTGTCTCTGTGGGTGAGGAAGGCAATGCCCATGGTCGAGCAAGGCGTCACCTGTGGTTGAGTGAGGCACAGCCCATGGTCGTCCGAGCCATCACCTATGGTATAGGCAGACACAGCCCATGGTCGAGGAAGGCATTGCCCATGGAAAAGTGATTCACAGCCAGTGGTCAACCGAGGGTTGTCTCTGTGGTCAACCAAGGTTTTGCCCATGGTAGAGCAAGGCAGAGCTCGGGGTCAGGCAAGGTATCACCTGTGGTAGAGTGACGCGCAGCCTGTGGTTGACCGATCACTGTCTGTGTGGTCGAGCAAGGCATTGACTGTGGTAGAGTGAGGCACTGCCCATCTGCAACCATGTGCACAGCCGTCGTCAAACAATGGCTGTCTCCCTGGTCAACCAAGCCATCACCCATGGTAGAGCAAGGCACTGCCCATGAGCAATTGAGCGCATAGCCCATGGTTGACCAACGGCTGTCTTTGTGGTCAACATAGCCATCGCCCATGGTAGAGCAAGGCACAACCCATGGTTGAGCGTTGCACTGCCCCTGGTAAAGCAAGGCACATCCATGGTTGACCAAGCCAACACCAATGGTAGAGCGCTGCACAGCCCGTGGCTGAGCAAGGCATCGCCAGAGGTAGTGTCAGGCACAGCCTGTGGTCAAGCAAGGCATCGCCTGTGGTAGAGCATGGCACATCCTGTCATCTACCAAGGACTGTCTTCATGGACGACCAAGCCATTGCTCAAGGTAAAGCAAGGCACAGCCAATTGTTGAGGAAGGCATCACCTGTGGTATTGCAAGGCACATCCCATGGTTGACCAAACCATCACCCATGGTAGAGCAAGGCACAGCCTGCAGTCGAGCAAGGCATCGCCCATGGTAGATCTAGGCACAGCCCATGGTCGACCAAGGCATCACCCTTGGTAGAGTGTGGTACAGCTTGTCGATGACCACGCCATGGCCCGGGGCAGAGAAAGGCACAGCCTGTGGTTGACCAAGGCACAGACCACGGTTGACTAAGTCATCGCCCATGGTAGAGTAAGGCACTACCCACGGTCGACCTAGCGCTGTCACCTTGGTCGATTAGGGTGTCACCCCATGATCAACCAAGCCATCACCCATGGTAGAGCAAGGCATCGCCTGTGGTAGAGTGAGGCACTCCCATGGCTGATTGAGGGTTGTCTCTGTGGTTGACCAAGCCATTGCCTGTGGTAGAGTAAGGGTTGTCTCCCTGGTTGACCAAGCCATTGCCCTTGGTAGAGTGAGGCACAGCCTGTAGTTGATCCAGGCATCGCCCGTGGTAGAGCAAGGCACATCCCATGGTCGACCAAGCCATAGCCCATGGTAGAGCAAGGAACAGCCTGTGGTCGAGCAAGGCATCACCCTTGGTAGTGCGAGGCACAGCTCCTGGTCGTGTGAGGCACAGCTCCTGGTCGTGCAAGGCATTGCCTGTGATAGAGCAAGGCACAATCTGTGGTTGGGCAAGGCATCACCCTTGGTAGAGCATGGCGCAAGCCATGGTCGACTGAGGGCTGCCACTATGGTAGAGCAGGCAATGCCCATGAGCGACCGAGTGCACAATCCATGGTCTATCAAGGCATCGCTTGTCATCAACCAAGGACTGTCGCCTTGGTTGAGAAAGGCATCACACATGGTTGAGCATGGCATTGCCTGTCAGCAACCATGTGCACAGCTTGTGGTCGACCGAGGGCTGTCGTCTGGTCAACCAGGCCAGCGCCCATGGTATAACAAGGCACTGCCCATGGTTGAGCAAGGCATCACCTGGGGTAGAGCGAGCCACAGCTCATGGTCAACCGAGGCCTGTCACCATGGTCAATCAAGCCATCACTTGTGGTAGAGCAAGGCACAACCTGTGGTGGAGCAAGTCATCACCATGGTAGAGTGAGGCACAGCCTGTGGTTGACCGAGCTCTGTCTCCGTGGCCAACCAAGCCATTGCCCGTGGTGGAGCAAGGCATCACCCATGGTGGAGCGAGGCACAGACTGTGGTCAATCGAGGGCTGTCTCTGTTGCCAACCAAGCCTTCAGCCGTGGTATAGCAAGGCACAGCCTGTGGTAGAGCTAGGCACAGCCCATGGTCAACCAAGGCATCTCTCATGGTAGAGCAAGGCTCTGCCCAAGGTCGACCAAGTGCTGTCGCTGTGGTCAATCAAGGCACCACCCCATGATCAACGAAGGGTTGTCTCCATGATCGACCAAGCCATCACCTGTGGTAGTGCAATGCACAACCCATGGTCTAGCAAGGCATCGCCTATGGTAGAGTGACGCACAGCCCATGGTCGACCGAGGGCTGTCTCTGTGGTCGTCCATGCCATCTCCTGTGGTAGAGCCAGGCATAGCCCGTGGTAGAGCAAGGAACATCCCGTGGTAGAGCAAGGCACTTCCCGTGGTTGACCAAGCCGTCACCCGTGGTAGAGGAAGGCACAGCCTGTGGTCTAGCAAGGGAATGCCCATGGTAGAGCGAGGCACAGCCCGTGGTCGACGGAGGGCTGTCTTTGTGGTTGACCAAGCCATCGCCCATGGTAGAGCAAGGCACATCCCATGGTTGACCAAGCCCTAGCCCATGGTAGAGCGAGGCACAGCCTGTGGTAGAGCAAGGCATCGCCCTTGGTACAGCAAACCACAGCTGTGGTTGAGTAATGCTTTGCTTGTGGTAGAGCAAGGCACATCCCATGGTTGACCAAGCCATGGCCCATGGTAGAGTGAGGCACAGCCAGTGCAAGAACAAGGCATGGCCCATGGTTGACCAAGACATCACCCAGGGTGGAGAAAGGCACAGCCCATGGTCGACCCAGGGCTATCTCCGTGGATGACGATGGCATCCCCTGTGCTAGAGCAAGGCACAACCCGTGGTTGAGCAGGCATCCCCTGTGGTAGGACGAGGCACTGCCCATGGTCGACCGAGGCCAACCAAGCCATCGCCCATGGTAGAGCAAGGCACAGCCCATGGTAGAGTGAGGCATTGCCTGTTGTCATGTGAGGCACAGCCCTTGGTTGACCGAGGGCTATCTCCATGGCCGACCAAGGCATCACCTGTGGTAGAGCAAGGCACAGCCCATGGTGGAGCTAGGCAACGATCATGATAGAGCAAAGTGTAGCCTGTGGTCAACCAAGGCATCACTTGTGGTAGAGCAAGGCACTACCCGTGGTCAACCAAGCACTGTCGCCATGGCCAATCAAGGCGTCACCCCTAATTGACGATGTGCTATCGCCGTGGCTGAGCAAGGCATCACCCATGGCAGAGCAACACACTGCCCGTGACCGACCAAGTGTATAGCCCATGGTTGATCAATGCATCACTTTTCAACGATGAAGGGCTATCATCATGGTTGAGCAAGGCATCACCTAGGGTAGAGCAAGGCACTACCCAGGAGCGATCGAGCACACAGCTCGTGGTTGACCAAGGGCTGTCTCCATGGTCAACCAAGCCATCACCCATGCTAGAGCATGGCACAGCCCGTGCAAGAGTGAGGCACAGCCCGTGGTAGAGCAAGGCATTGCCTGTGGAAGAGCAAGGCAGAGCCCTTGGTCAACCAAGCCATTGCCCTTGGTCGAGCAAGGCACTGCCCATGGTCAACCAAGGCATCGCCCATGGTTGAGTGAGGCGCAGCCAGTGGTTGACCAAGGGCTGTCCCTGTGGTCGAGCAAGGCACAGCCCATGGTCGACCAAGGCATTGCCCATGGTAGAGCGATGTGCAGCCCGTGGTCGATAAAGCCATCACCTGAGGTAGAGCTAGGCACAGCCTGTGGTCAAGCAAGGCATCTCCCATGGTAGAGCGAGCAGCGGCCCATGGTAGACTGAGGGCTGTCTCCGTGGTTGACCAAGCCATCCACCATGTTAGAGCAAGGCACAGCTCATGGTCGAGGAAGGCATCACCTGTGGTAGAGTGAAGCACAACTAGCGGTTGATTGATTGCTGTCTCCATGGTCAACCAAGCCATCAACCATGGTATAGCAAGGCACCGCTCGTGGTCGGAAGGCATCACCCATGGTACAGTGTGGCACAACTAGCTGTCGATTGATTGCTGTCTCCGTGGTCAACCAAGCCATTGCCCGTGGTAGAGCAAGGCACAGCCCATGGTTGAGCAAGGCATCACCCGTGTTAGTGCGAGGTACAGCCCATGGTTGACCAAGGGATGTCTCCATGGTCAACAAGGCGTCACCCATGGTAGAGAGAGGCCTTGCCCATCAGTGACTGAGCGCACAACCCATGGTCAACTGAGGGCTGTTTGTGTGGCCGACCAAGCCATCACCCTTGGTAGAGCAAGGCACAGCCCGTGGTTGACCAAGCCAACGCCTATGGTAGAGCAAGGCACAGCCTGTGGTTGACGAAGGCATTGCCTGTAGCAGAGCAAGGTGCAGCCCATGCTTGGCTGAGGGCTATTTCCATGGCCGACCAACCATTGCCCATGGTAGAGCGGGGCACAACTTGTGGTTGAGCAATGCACAGCCCATGGTTGACAGAGGGCTGTCTCTGTGGTTGACCAAGCCATCGCCTGTGGTTGACCAAGCCATCGCCTGTGGTTGAGCAATGCATCGCCCATGGCAGAGCAAGGCACAGCCCTGCGGTCGACCAAGGACTGTCTCCATGGTTGACCAAGTCATCGCCTGTGGTAGAGCAAGGCACAACCCATGGTTGAGAAAGGCACAGCCTGTGCTCAAGCAAGGCATAGCCTGTGCTCAAGCAAGGCACAGCCTGTGGTTGAGCAATGCTTCACCTGTGGTAGGGCGAGGCACAGCCTGTGGTCAAACAAGCCATTGCCCATGGCTGATCGAGGGTTGTCTCCATGGTCACCCAAGCTATTGCCTGTGGTGGTGCAAGGCACAGCCCATGGTCAACCAGGTCAGCACCGGTGGTAAAGTGAGGTACAGCCCATCATCAAGCAAGGCAATGTCTGTGGTAGAGGAAGGCACCAGCTGTGGTCGAGCAAGCCATTGCCCATGGTAGAGCGTGGCACAGGCTTTGGTTGACCAAGCCATTGCCTGTGGTGGAGGAAGGCACAGCCAGTGGTCGAGCATTGCATCACCCTTGGTAAAACAAGCCACAGCCCATGGTCGAGCAAGGCATCGCACGTGGTAGAGCAAGGTATGGCCCGTGAGCGACTGAGTGCACAGCTTCTGTCAACCAAGGGCTGTCTCTGTGGTCAACCAAGCCATCACCCAGGGTATAGTGAGGCACAGCCCATGATCGAGCAAGGGGTCACCTGTGGTAGAGCGAGGCATGGCAAATGGTTGAGCAAGCCAATGCCCAAGGTAGAGTGAGGCCCTGCCCATGAGTGACTGAGCGCACAACTCATGTTCGACTGTGGGCTCTCTCCATGGTCGACCAAGCCATCAGTGATGGTAGAGCAAGGCACAGCCTGTGGTCAAGCAAGGCATCGCCCACACTAGAAAAAGGCATAGCCAGTGGTCGAGCAAGGCATTGCTCAAGGTATAGCCTGGCACTGCCCGGAAGCGACGAAGCTCACAGCCCATGGTCAGCCAAGCCATCACCTGTAGTGCAGCAAGGCATAGCCTGTGGTTGACCGAGGCATCACCCATGGCAGAGCAAGGCACTGCCTGTGGTCAACCAAGAGCTGTCACCATGCTTGATCACGGTGTCACCCCATGATTGACTGACGACTATCGCTGTGGTTGAGCAAGGCATTGACCATGGTAGAGCAAGGCACTGCCTGTGAGTGACCAAGCACACTGCCCATGGTTGATTAAGGGATGTCTCCATGGTCGACCAAGCCATTGCCCATGGTAGAGCAAGGGACAGCCAGTGGTTGAGCAACACATCACCCATGGTAGAGCGAGGCACAGCCCCTGGTGGAGCAAGGCGTTGCCCATGGTAGAGCAAGGCACTGCCTGTGAGCGACCGATCACACGGCCAGTGGTTGACTGAGGGCTATCTCTATGGTTGACCAAGCCATTGCCTAGGGTACAGTAAGGCACAACCGGAGGTGGAGAAGGCATCACTCGTGGTAGTGCGGGGAACAACACGTGGTTGAGAAGGCATTGCCCATGGTAGAGCAAGGGACAGCCCGAGGTCGAGAAGGCATCACTCATGGTCAACCATGCCATTGCCTGTGGTAGAGCAAGCCACAGCCTGTGGTCGAGCAAGGCATCACCAGTGGTAGAGCAAGGCACTGCCCATGGTCGACCAAGAGCTGTTGCCGTGGTAGAGCAAGGCAACAACCATGGTTGTGCAAGGCACAGCCTGTGGTTGAGCAATGCTACACCCATGGTAGGGCGAGGCACAGCCTGTGGTCCAACAAGCCATTGCCCATGGTAGAGCAAGGCACAGCCCATGGTCGAGCAAGGCATCTCTCGTGGTAGAGCAAGGCACTGCCTGTGGTTGACCAAATGCTATTGCCATGGTTGGTCAAGGCATCGCCCCATGATCGATGAAGGGCTATCACCGTGGTAAAGCAAGGCATCACCCGTGGAAGAGCAAGGCACAGCCTGTGAGTGACTGAATGCACAGCCTGTGGTCAATCATGGCATCACCCATCATCAATGATGGGATGTCGTTGTGGTCGAGCAAGGCATCGCTTGTGGTAGAGCAAGGCACTACCAGTGAGCGACCGAGTGCACAGGTCGTGTTCAACCAAGGGCTGTCTCCATGGTCGACCAAGCCATCACCCCATCACCCATGGTAAAGCAATGCACAGCCCATGGAAGAGCGAGGCACAGCCCTAGGTCAACGAAGGCATTGCCCCTGGTCAAGCAAGGCATCACCTATAGTAGAGCAAGGCACAGCCTGTGTTGACCGTGCCATTGCCCATGGTAGAGCAAGGCACTGCACGTGGTCGACCAAGCACTGTCTCCGTCATTGATCAAGGCATCTCCCCATGATCGGCCAATGGCTGTCACCGTGGTTGAGCAAGGCATTGCCTGTGGTTGACAGAGGGCTGTCTCCGTGGTCAACCAAGCGATTGCCTGTGGTAGAGCAAGGCATAGCCTGTGGTTGAGCAAGGCATCACCCATGCTAGAGCTAGGCACAGCCTGTGGTCATGGCATCGCCCATGGTAGAGCGAGGCACAAACCATGGTCAACCGAGGGCTGTCTCCATGATCGACCAAGCCATCACCCATGCTAGAGACAGACATAGCCTATGGTCAAGCAAGGCATCATCCATGGTAGGGTGAGGCACAGCATGTGGTCAACCGAGGACTGTCTCATTGGTCGATGAAGCCATGACCCTTGGTAGAGCTAGGCACAACCTGTGGTCGAGAAAGGCATCGCCCATGCTAGAGCGAGGTACAGCCCGTGGTCAACTGAGGGCTGTCTCCATGGTCGACCAAGTCATCACCTGTGGTAGAGCGATGCACACCCTGTGGTCGAGCAAGGCATCGCCCGTGGTAGAGCAAGGCAGTGCCCATCTGCAACCAAGCGCACAGCCCATGGCCGACCGAGGGCTGTCTCCATAGTCAACCAAGCCGTTGCCAGGGGCAGAGGAAGGCAAAGCTGGTAGTTGAGCAAGGCATCGCCCACGGTCGACTGAGGGTTGTCTCCATGGTGGACCAAGCCATCACCCAGGGTATGGCAAGGCACAGCCCGTGGTCAAGCAAGGCATCGCCCATGGTAGAGCAAGGCACAACCCATGGTGGAGCAAGGCGACACCCGTGATAGAGCAAGGCATAGCCCATGGTTGACCAATGCATCGCTCATGGTAGAGCAAGGCCCTGCCCATGGTTGACCAAGTGCTGTCACTGCGGTCGTTCAAGGTGTTGCCCCATGATCGTTGAGGGGCTGTCACAGTGGTTGAGCCAGGCATCACCCATGGAAGAGCTGTGAGTGGCCGAGTGCACTGCCTGTGGTCAATCAAGGCATCACCCGTCATTGACGATGGGCTGTTGTCATTGTCGAGCAAGGCATCACCTATGGTAGAGCAAGGCATCGCCCGTGAGCAACCTAGCACACAAGTCATGGTTGACCGAGGGCTGTCTCCATGGTCGACCAAGCCTTCGCCTGTGGTAGAGCAAGGCACAACCCATGGAGGAGCAAGCCACAGCTCGTCGTAGAGCAAGGCATTGCCTATGGCAGAGCGAGGCATATCTCATGGTTAAGCAAGGCATCGCCCATGCTAGATCAAGGCATAGCCTGTGGTTGAGGATGGCATTGCCCTTGGCAGAGTGAGGCACAGACTGTGGTCGACCAAGTGTTGTCTCCATGGTCAACCAAGCCATCACCTGCGGTAGAGACAGGCACAGCCTGTGGTCCAGCAAGGCATCGCCTGTGGTAGAGTGAGGCACAACCCGTGGCCGACTGATGACTGTCTCATTGGTTGATGAAGCCATCACCCATGGTAGAGCAAGCCACAGCCCATGGTTGAGAAAGGCATCACCCATCATTGAGTGAGGTGCAGCCCGTGGTCAACCAAGGGCTGTCTCCGTGGTTGACCAAGACGTTGCCCATGGTAGAGTGATGCACAACCTGTTGTTGAGCATAGCATCGTCCATGGTAGAGCGAGGCAGTGCCCATCAGTGACCAAGTGCACTGCCCATGGTCAACCGAGGGCTGTCTCCATATTCAGCCAAGCCATTGCCCATGGTAGAGGAAGGCACAACTGGTGGTTGAGCAAGGCATCGCCTGTGGTAGAGTGAGGTGCAGCCCACAGTTGACTGAGGGCTGTCTCTGTGGTGGACCAAGCCATCGCCCAGGGTAGGGCGAGGCACAGCCAGTGGTCGAGCAAGGCATCACCTGTGGTAGAGCTAGGTGTAGCCGGTGGTTAACCAAGGAATGTCTCTGTGGTCGACCAAGCAATCACCTGTGGTAGAGTGAGGCACAGCCTGCAGTGGAGCAAGGCAAACACCAGTGGTAGAACAAGGTGCGGCCTGTGGTCGACCAAGGCATCGCTCATGGTAGAGAAAGGCACTGCCTGTGGTTGACCAAGCTCTGTCACCATGGTTGGTCAAGGCATCACCCCATGATCATTGAAGGGCTGTCACTGTGGTCGAGCAAGGCATCGCCCGTGGAAGAGCAACGCACTACCCTTGAGCAGCCGAGTGCACAACCCATGGTATATCAAGGTATCACCCGTGGTAGAGCAAGCCACTACCTGTGAGCGACCGAGCACACAACTCGTGGTCGACCAAGTGCTGTCTCTGTGGTCGAGCCAGGCACAGCCCATTGAAGAGTGAGGCGCAGCTCATGGTAGAGTGGGGCATCGCCTCTGGAAGAGCGAGGCACAGCCCTAGGTAAACCAAGGCATTGTCCCTGGTTGAGCAAGGCATCACCGGTGGTAGAGCAAGGCACAGCCCATGGTCGACCATGGCATTGCCCATGGTAGAGCACGGCACTGCACATGGTCGACCAAGCACTGTCACCGTCATCCATCAAGGCATCGCCCCATGATCAACCAATGGCTGTCATCGTGGTCGAGCAAGGCATCACCTATGCTAGAGCGAGGCAATACCCGTCAGCAACCAAGCGCATAGCCCGTGGTCGACCGAGGGCAGTCTTCATAGTTGACCAAGCCATTGCCCATGGCAGAGGAATGCACTGCTGGTGGTCAAGCAAGACATCGCCCGTGGTAGAGCGAGGCACAACCTGTGGTCAACTGAGGGCTGTCTATGTGGTGGACCAAGCCATCGTCTGTGGTAGAGCAAAGCCCAGCCCATGGTCTAGCAAAGCATCGCCGGTGGTATAGCGAGGCGCAGCCGGTGGTCGACTGAGGGCTATCTCCGTGGTGGACCAAGCCATCGCCCATGTAAGGTCTAGACACTGCCCGTGGTTGAGCAAGGCATTGCCTGTGGTAGAGGAAGGTACATCCCATGGTCGACCCAGCCATAGCCAGTGGTAGAGAGAGGCACAGCCCGTGGTCCAGCATGGCATCACCCTTGGTAGAGCCAGGCACAATCCGTGGTCGGGTATGGCATCACCCTTGGCAGAGTGAGTTACAGGCAGTCATTGACCGAGCACCGTCTCACTAGTTGACCAAGCCATTGCCCGTGGTTGAGCAAGGCACAACCTGTGGTCGGGCAGGGCATCGCCCGTGGTAGAGGGAGGTGCTGCCCATGGTCAATGAGGGCTGTCTCCGTCGTCGACCAAGCCATCTCCTGTGGTAGAGCAAGGCACAGCCCGTGGAAGAGTGAGGTATCACCCATGGTAGAGGAAGGCATCAGCCCATGGTCGACCTAGCCATAACCCGTGGTAGAATGAGGCACAGCCAGGGGTTGAGCATGGCATCACCCTTGGTAGAGCGAGGCACAGCCCATGGTTGACCGAGGACTATCCCACTGGTCAACAAAGCCATCACCCATGGTAGAGCTAGGCACAACCCATGGTCTAGCAAAGCATCACCTGTGGTAGAGTGAGGCACAGCCCATGGTCGATTGAAGGTTGTCTCCATGTAATAACTATGATGAAGATAATATTCAATATTCTCAACAATCACTGTGATCCTGTACCATAATTATTATATCACTGTGATTCTTGTACCATAATTAACATATTACAGCTGTGATTTATTTCTTTTCTTAGTTGTATTCACACCTATAAATGTATATACCTCAAGTAATACAATTGAGCCATTTCCTACAGTAATTCAAGTTATTATGGTATCAGAGCCTTAGGAAAACTCCCTCCCTCTTTCTCTTTCAACCCTTGCACCGTCCGGGCTCCCTTCACAGCTTTCGGCTGTCATCTCTCTCTCTCTCTCTCTTACTTTCTTTTCGTCCACCTCTCAGTCATCACTACTCACCAAACATGACTACTCAAATACCTCCTCTTGGCTTCTCCGCTTTACCCAATAGCCTCCCAACCATTCCAATCAAGCTCGACGGATCAAATTATTACCGTTGGAGAAATATAATGGTTCCGCTCCTTGATGCCTACAAGCTGATCGGGTATGCTGAAGGCACTATTGCATTGCCACCGACAACCATCACCACCAAGCAAGGCGATCAAGACATCATCACACCCAACCCGGACTACCAGACTTGGCAAACATATGACCAATTTTGCCTCACCTCTATTCTAGTCTCTGTAAACACTGATATTAATCTACAGCTTGTAGGTGTGCGTTCAGCAGCCGAGGCGTGGTCCAAACTACAAACATTGTTCGATTCTCAAATTTGGGCACAGAAAGACTTTCTCGATCAACAGTGGCGCGACCTCATCAAAGGCCATCAGAGCATGGCTGATTACCTGACTGAGTTGTCCAGTTTGAGCACACGCTTTGCTTAACTCAGGCGACCCAAGTCCGACTCCGAAATCAATGATCGGATCCTCGATGGCCTAGGGGATGACTGGGAACCGCTTTGTCATGCTCTCGTGCCTACGATCGACTCCATGACGGTTGACTCGCTCAAATCCCTTTTACTGAACCTAGAAGCCAAGCGCAACTATAAGAAATCGAAGGCTCCATCTGTTGCCCCGTTTTCTGGTTTGCTCGGTGCCGCTCCTGATGCTATCCCGGTTGCCAATTTTTTTCACGCATCATCTACAAGGGGTCGAGGAAGCCGTGGTTTCCAAGGAGGTTTTGGACGAGGACGACGCCGTGGTCACATGTCTTCTAGCCGCCCACGTCATTCTGTTGGGCCTCGGGCAGAACAGTGGACTGCACATCAATTTTCCAACCCACAGCCCAACAGATTGGGTTTTTCTCAGCCTCGCCAGACCGGTCCATGGTCTGCTTCCAATGGGACAGGTCCAATTGGGCCAGTTCACCCAGCACCGATTCAACACCTTAATTCTGGGCCTATATGCCAACTCTGTTTCCAACACGGACATCTTGCAGCGTACTGTCCCTATTTACACCAAAATTTTCAACTTCCTCAAGCCCATATTGCTTTGGGCAATGACTTAGGAACCCGCAATCATGATTGGTACATCGATTCTGGGGCGACACATCATGTCACGGCTGACCTCTCTAACCTCCCCCTTCAGGAGGATCAGGCTACTCCCGAGCAATTGATGATTAGTGATGGTTCAGGTTTACCTATTGTCTCCACTGGTTCATCCACCCTCACCACCTCTACTAAAGTTTTTCAGTTAAATAACATTTTCTATGTTCCCCAAATTTCCATGAATTTATTTTCTATTCCAAAATTCACCCTAGATAATTCATGCTTTTTTGAACTTCATCCCACTCATTTTATTGTTAAGGACCTATGCACTCGCAAGGAGCTGTTTCGGGGAATGCTTAGAGATGGACTTTACTGCTTGACAACCGGTCCCAGCTGTTCTCTCTCTCCTCGTGCATTTGCCAGTTCTTCCCTGCCGAGCTCCTTATGGCACCAACATCTCGGTCATCCTGCTGCCCCAATAGTTCATCGTGTCTTATCTCTTTGTTTTCCACACATCAATAAATGCTGTCAACCTTTCTTCTATGGATCATGTCCACTTGGAAAGCTAGCTCAACCTCCATTTCCTTTGTCTATGAATAAAAGTTCTTTTCCTCTACAATTAATTCACATTGATATCTGGGGACCTGCACCAATTCAATCTTATACTGGTCATCACTATTATGTGCATTTGCTTGATGATTTTTCTAAGTTTTCCTAGTATTTTGTTATGAAATCCAGGGCAGATCTGCTTCAAAATTTTCTTGCTTTTCGACTCTGTGTTGAGCTTGTTGCTCTGCGCTGCGATTATGAAAGGGATGGGCCATCAAAAGCACCAATAAGGTCTCGAGCGAGAAAACTACAAGCGCTAACGCGGCTTTCGAGCCGTAGCCTACGCTTGCTGCCCTCTTGAGTAATGGTTAAAGAGCTAGTCCCCGAAAATGCTCATTCCTTTGTCGTTGGGGGTCACAATCTTCCTTATTTGGTCAATTCCTGCATAAAGGTCCGGCTTGGAAGCAAGCTACCTGTCGCCTATCTCACCCACTTTGATCAAAAAATTAAAGCTATTCAGTATGATGGTGCTAAAGAATTCCTCTCCTCCAATTTTCAATCTGAATTACAGAATCATGGAATTTCTCAACGCATCTCTTGCCCACATACCCCACAACAGAATGGTTCTGCAGAACGTAAGCATCGGCACATTGTTGACATGGGCCTGACTCTCCTTGCTCAATCACACCTTCCTATGAAATTCTGGGATTTTGCCTTCAAGATAGCAGTTTATCTTATCAATCGCTTGCCCACTAGATCTCTCCATTTCAAGTTCTCCACAATACACCTCTTGATTATCGTTTCCTTCACATTTTTGGTTGTCAATGCTTTCCCTATCTTCGTCCTTACCGAGAACACAAGCTCCAATTCCGTTCTCGCCCTTGTGTCTTTCTCGGTTATCCTTCTGGGTATCAAGGTTATCATTGCTTTGATCCTCATACTAGCCGTATCTTTATTTGTCGTACTGTTATGTTTAATGAGTCTCACTTTCCTTTCTCCTTGGGACTAGTTGACACACGACCTTGCAACAGTTCCTCTCTGGTATCCCCAACAGCTCTGTCCACCATTGACTCGCACCCGACCTCCCTTCCTTTACCTTCCACAATGGGTGCACCTGCCACTGCTCCTTCATCAGCTCCGACGCAGCCTACTCCCACTGAGGTACCTCCAGTTGTTCCTGCTCCTTCTTCATCCTCTGATGTCATTCTTGGTCCTCACAACAATACTCTTGCAGGCATCCCCCGGACTCACAACATGATTACATGCTCCCAAGATGGCTCTCTCCCTCCTCAACAATTTTCTATCTCTCGCTATCCTACTGCATTTGCTGTTTCCTCTACCCTATAGGAACCTAGGACCTTTGCTAAAGCATGTCATGATCCTCATTGGTTAGCGGCCATGCGTGCTGAATATTAGGCTTTGCTTGATAATCATACTTGGGAGCTGGTTCCCTATCCTCCTAATTGTCAAGTTATTGGTTGCAAGTTGGTCTACAAAGTCAAACAAAAACCTAATGGCTCCGTGGATCGTTATAAGGCACGTTTGGTGGCCCATGGATTCTCACAACAAGAAGGCCTTGACTATGCTGATACATTCAGCCCAGTCATTAAGCCTGTTACGATTCGTGTTATTGTTTCTATTGCCATCTCTTCCGGGTGGCCCATTTGTCAGCTTGATGTTACGAATGCATTCCTTCATGGGTATCTCAATGAAGAAGTCTACATGGCTCAACCTCCAGGCTTCATTGACTCCATCAAGCCTCATTATGTTTGTAAGCTTCACTGCTCTCTCTATGGCTTGAAGCAAGCACCTCAAGCGTGGTTCCTTCGTCTCAGTACGTTCCTTTTGCAATTGGGCTTTACTAGCTCTGTGGCTGACACCTCCCTCTTCATCCTACACACCTTTGCCTATGTGATATATTTACTCGTTTATGTTGATGACATAATTCTCACGGGGTCACCCAATGCCCCATTCAATGATCTCCTTTCCTCTCTTCATCAAGAGTTTGCCAGGAAGGATCTTGGTCCATTGCATCATTTTTTAGGCATTGAGGTTCATGGTTGCTCTAAAGGAGTTATGTTGACCCAACGTAAGTATATCCATGATCTTCTCGAATGGGCTGCTATGTCTGATTGTAAACCCTCATCCACTCCGGTCACCGCTGGCCCTTGCCTATCTATTTTTGATAGTGATCCACTCCCTGATCCCTCTGTCTATCGTCAGATTGTGGGTTCCTTACAGTATCTTCTTCTAACAAGGCCTGACTTGTCTTTTGCTGTACAACAAGTCTGTCAATTCATGCATCGTCCTTCCTCATCTCACTGGACTGCAGTCAAGTGGATTCTTCGCTATCTAAAGGGGACCATTAATCATGGATTATGCATATGGAAGGACTCTCGCCTTATTCTCCATGGCTTTTCTGATGCAGATTGGGCCGGCAACCCTGATGATCGGCGTTCGACTAGTGGCTTCACCATTTTCCTGGGGTCCAATCTGATCTCTTGGAGCTCCAAGAAACAATGCACTGTGGCCCGTTCTAGTACTAAGTCGGAATATAAAAGTCTCAAGAATGCAACAGCCGAACTTAGTTGGATCCAATCTCTTTTGTCAAAGCTTGGCTACCATTCTGCTAGTCCGCCAATCCTTTGGTGTGACAATCTATCGACTATTTACTTGACAACAAATCCTATTTTCCACTCGTGCACCAAACACATTGAAATTGACTTCCACTTTGTTCATGAGCGTGTCCATCATCGCCAGCTTCTTGTTTGTTTTATTGGCACTGATGCACAAGTTGCTGATATCCTCACCAAGGGGCTGTCCTCAGCACGTTTCACTTTTCTTCGGTCCAAGCTCAATGTTCGTGACCTCCCATTGGGCTTGCGGGGGAGTAATAACTATGATGAAGATAATATTCAATATTCTCAACAATCACTATGATCCTATACCATAATTATTATATAACTGTGATTCTTGTACCATAATTAACATATTACAGCTGTGATTTATTTCCTTTCTTAGTTGTATTCACACCTATAAATGTACACACCTCAAGTAATACAATTGAGCCATTTCCTACAGTAATTCAAGTTATTACCATGGTTGACGAAGCCTTTGCCCATGGAAGAGTGAGGCACAGCTTGTGGGCGAGCAAGGTGCCGCCCATGGTAGAGCATGTTACAACCCGTGGTTGACCTAGCCATAGCCTGTGACAGAGCAAGGCACAGCCTGTGGTCAAGCCAGGCATCGCCTGTGGTAGAGAATGGTGAAGCCCACGGTTGGGAATGGCATCGCCCTTGGTAGAGAAAGGCACAGCCCATGGTAAATCGAGGACTGTGTCGGTGGTTGACCAAGGCATCACCCATGGTAGAGTGAGGTGCAGCCCATGGTCAAGCAAGGCATCACCTGTGGATGGGTGAGGTGCAACCTGTCGTCAACCAAGGGCTGTCTTCATTGTCAAGCAAGGCATCACCAGTGGTAGAGCGAGGCACAGCCTGTGGAAGATCTAGGCACTGCCCATCAGCGGCCGAACACACTGCCTGTGGTTGACCAAGAGCTGTCTTTGTGGTCAACCAAGCCATCGCTGGTGGTAGAGCAATGCATAGCCCGTGGTCAAGTAAGGCTTTTCCCATGGCAGAGCTAGGTGCAGCCTGTGGTCAACTGAGGGATGTCTCCATGGACGACCAAGCCATCACCCGTGGTAGGGCAAGGCACAGACCGTGGTTGGGCAAGGCATTGCTCAAGGTAGAGCAAGGCACTGCCTGTGGTCAACCAAGCGCTGTCGTCATGGTTGGCCAAGGCATCGCCCCGTGATTGTTGAAGGGCTGTCACTGTGGTTGAGCAAGGCATCACCTGGGGAATTGCACTGCCCATGGTCGATCAAGGCAACACCAGTCATCTAAGATGGGCTGTTGTCGTGGTCGAGCAAGGCATCACCCTTGGTAGAACAACGCACTACCCGTGAGCGACTGAGCACACAGGTCATGGTCAACTGAGCGCTGTCTCCATGGTCAACCAAGCCGTTGCCTGTGGTATAGCAAGGCACAGCCCGTGGAAGAGTGAGGCACAGCTCGTGGTAGAGCAAGGCAACACCTCTGGAAGAGTGAGGCACAGCCCTAGGTAGACCAAGGCATTGCCCCGGGTTGAGCAAGGCATCACTTGTGGTAGAGCAAGGCACAGCCTGTGGTCAACCATGGCATCGCCCGTGGTGCAGCATGGCACTGCACGTAGTTGACCAATCGTTGTCACTGTCATCGATCAAGGCGTCACCCCATGATCGACCAACTGCTGTCACCTAGGTCGAGCAAGGCATTGCCCCTGAGAGAGCAAGCACATAGCCCGTGGTCAACAGAGGGTTGTGTCCATGGTCAACCAAGCCATTGCCTATGGTAGAGCGATGCACAGCCCATGGTTAAGCAAGGCACTGCCTGTGGTAGAGCGAGACAATGCCCGTCAGTGTCCAAGCGCACAGCCCATGGTCGACTGAGGGCAGTCTCTGTAGTTGACCAAGCCATTGCCCATGGTAGAGGAAGGCACAGCTGGTGGTCAAGCAAGGCATCGCCTGTGGTAGAGTGAGGCATAACCTGTGGTCGACTGAGGGCTGTCTCTGTGGTCAACCAAGCCATTGCCCGTCGTAGAGCAAAGCACAACCCATGGTCTAGCAAGGCAATGACTGTGGTCGTGCAAGGTGCAGCCTGGGGTCGACCAATGGCTATCTCTGTGGTGGACCAAGCCATTGCCCGTGGAAGGGCAAGGCACAGCCCATGGTCAAGCCAGGCATCACCCATGGTCAAGCAAGGCACATCCTGTGGTCGACCAAGCCATAGGCAGTGATAGAGCGAGCCACAGCCTGTGGTCGAGCAAGGCATCACCCGTGGTAGAGGAAGGTACATCCCGTGTTCGACCCAGCCATAGCCCGTGGTAGAGTGAGGCACACAGCCCGCGGTTGAGCATGGCATTGCCTGTGGTAGAGCCAGGCACAGCCCATGGTCAGGTGTGGCATTGCCCTTGGTTAAGCAAGGCACTGCCCGTGGTTGACTGAGGACTGTCCCGCTAGTCGACAAAGCCATTGGCCATGGTAGAGCAAGGCACAGCCTATAGTCGGGCAAGGCATCACCCGTGGTAGAGGGAGGCACTGCCTGTGGTCAATGAGGGCTGTCTCCATCGTCAACCAAGCCATCGCCCATGCTAGAGCAAGGCACAACCCTTGGTCTGGCGAGCATCGCCCGTGGTAGAGCGAAGTGCAGCCCATGGTCGACTGAGGGCTGTCTCCATGCTTGACCAAGCCTTTGCCTGTGGCTGAGTGAGGCACAGCCCGTGGTTTAGCAAGGCACTGCCCATGGTAAAGCAAGGCACTTCCCATGGTCGACCTAGCCATAGCCCATGGTAGAGCAAGGCACAACCCATGGTCAAGCCAGGCATCGCTGTGGTTGGGTAAGGCATCGCCCTTGGTAGAGCGAGGCATAGCCCATGGTCGACCGAGGACTGTCTCTGTGGTCAACCAAGCCATCACCCCTGGTTGAGCAAGGCATCACCTGTGGTAGAGCGAGGCACAGCCCGTGGCAACTGAGGGTTGTCTCCATCGTTGAGCAAGGCATCACCTGTGGTAGATCTAGGTACAGGCTGTGGAAGAGGTAGGCACTGCCCGTCAGTGACTGAATGCACTGCCTGTGGTTGACCTGGGGCTGTCTCTGTGGTCGACAAAGCCATCGCCCGTGGTAGAGCAACGCATAGCCTGTGGTCGAGCCAGGCATCGCCTGTGGTAGAGCATGGTGCAGGTGGTGGCCGACCGAGGGCTACCTCTGTGGTCGACAAAGCCATGGCCCATGGTAGAGCGAGGAACTGCCCGTGGTTGAGCAAGGCATCGCTTGTGATAGAGCAAGGCGCTGCCTGTTGTCAACTTAGGGCTGTCTCCATGGTTGACCAAGTCATCGTTGGTGGTAGAGCAAGGCGCTGCCCATGCTCGACCGAGGGCTGTCTCTGTGGTAGAGCAAGGCATCACCTATGGTAGAGCTAGGCACTGCCCGTCAGCAACCGAGCGTACACTGCCTGTGGTCCACCGAGGGCTGTTTCTGTGGTCGACCAAGCCATTGCCCATGGTAGAGAGAGGCATAGCCCGTGGTTGAGCAAGGCATTGGCCGTGGTAGAGCCAGGCATTGCATGTGGTTGAGATAGGAATCACCTGTGGTAGAGCAAGGTGCTGCCAGTGGTCGACCGAGGGCTGTCTCCATGGTGACCAAGCCAACGCCCATGGTAGAGCTAAGCACAGCCCGTGGTTGAGCAAGGCATTGCCTGTGGTAGAGCAAGGCAGAGCCCTGTGGCCACCAAGGGCTGTCTCCATGGTCGACCAAGCCATCACCCATGGTAGAGCAAGGCACAGCCCATGGTCTAGCAAGGCATTGCCTATGGCAGAGCAAGGCACAGCCTGTGGTTGGCCAAGGGCTATCTCCATGGTCGAGTGAGCCATCACCTGCAGTAGAGCAAGGCACAGCCCGTGGTGTAGCAAGGCATTGCCTATGGTAGAGAGAGGCACAGCCCGTGGTAGAGCGAGGCACAGCCCATGGTCGAGCAAGGCAATCACCATGGTGGAAGTGAGGCGCAGCCCGTGGTCGACTGAGGGCAGTCTCTGTGGTCAACCTAGACATTGCTGGTGGTAAAGCAAGGCACAGCCCATTGTACAACAAAGCATCACCTGTGGTGGAGCGAGGCCCGGCACATGGTCAACCAAGGGCTGTCTATGTGGTCGACCAAGCCATCACCCATGGCAGAGCAAGGCGTCACCCTAGTGGAAAGAGGCCCAGCACGTGGTCAACCGAGGGCTGTCTATGTGGTCAACCAAGCCATCACCCATCGCCCATGGTCTAGCAAGGCATCACCTGTGGTAGAGCGGGGTGTAGCCAGTGGATCTGAGGGCGATCTCTATGGTCAACCAAGCCAATGCCTATGGTAGAGCAAGGAGCAGCCTGTGGTTGAGCATGGCATCGCTAGTGATAGAGCGAGGTGCTGCCCATGTTCGACCGACGGCTGTCTCCATGGTCAACCAAGCCATCACCACTGGTAGAGCCAGGCACTACCCATGGTCGAGCAAGGCATCACTCATGCTAGAGCGAGGCATAGCCCATGTCTGACTGAGGGACTGTCTCTGTGGCCAACCAAGCCATCGCTCGTGGTAGGGCGAGGCACAGCCCGCAGTCGAGCAAGGCATTGCCAGTGGTAGAGCAAGGAGTAGCCTGTGGAGAAACAAGGGCTGTCTTTGTGGTCGAGCAAGCCAATGCTCGTGGTAGAGCAAGGCACAACCTGTGGTCGAGCAAGGCATCACCCATTGTAGAGCGAGGTGCAGCCCATGGTAGACCAAGGGCTGTCTCTGTGGTCAAGGAAGGCATCACCTATGCTAGAGTGAGCCACGGCCCGTGGTCGACTGAGGGTTTTCTCTGTGGTCAACCAAGCCATCACCTGTGGTAGGGCGACACACAGCCCATGGTCGAGCAAGGCCCAACCCTGTGGTTGAGTAAGGCATCACCTGTGGTGGAGTGAGGCACTGCCAGTCAGCGACCAAGCGCTCAGCATGTGGTTGACTGAGGGCTGTCTCCGTGGTTGACCAAGCCATCAAGCGTCGTAGAGCAAGGCACAGCCTGTGGTCAAGCAAGGCATCGCCCATGGTAGAGCGAGGCACAACCCGTGGTCCAGTGAGGCATCATCTGTTGTAGAGCTAGGCACTGCCAGTCAGCGAATGACTGCACAGATTGTGGTTGACTGAGGGCCATCTCTGTGGTCGCCTGTGGTTGACAAGGGCGGCTGTCACAAAGCCATCACCCATGGTAGAGCAAAGCACAGCCTGTGGGGAGAGAAAGGCACATCCCTGTGGTTGACCCAGCCAATAGCCCATGGTAAAGTGAGGCATAGCCCATGGTCGAGTGAGGCACAGCCCGTGGTCGAGCAAGGCATCACCCATGGTAGAGCCAAGCACAGCCCATGGTCTGGTATGGCGTCGCCCATGGTAGAACGATGCACAGCCCATGGTCAACCAAGGACAGTCTCGCTGGTCGACCAAGCCATTGCCAGTGGTAGAGCAAGGCACAGCCCGTGGTCGAGCAAGGCATTGCCTGTGGAAGAGCAAGGTGCTGCCTCTCGTCGACCAAGGGCTGTCTCCGTGGTTGACCAAGCCATCGCCCGTGATACTACCTGTGGTCGAGCAAGGCATCGCTCATGCTAGAGCGAGGCATAGCCCATGGCCGACCGAGGGCTGTCTCCATGGCCAACCAAGGGCTATCTCTGTGGCCAACCATCACTTGTGGTAGGGCGAGGCCCAGCCCGTGGTCAAGCAAGGCATCGCCCATGGTAGAGCAAGGAGTAGCCTGTGGCTGACGAGGGCTATCTCCGTGGTGGTCAAGCCAGGCATCGCCCATGGTCGAGCAAGGCACAGCCCATGGTCGAGCAAGGCATCACCCGTGGTAGAGCAAGGCGCAGCCCATGGTCGACCGAGGGCTGTCTCCGTGGTCGAGTAAGGCATCACCCATGGTAGGGTGAGGCACAGCCTGTGGTCGAGCATGGCATCACTAGTGGTATAGCAAGGCACATCCTGTGGTCGACCGAGCCAAAGCCCATGGTAGAGTGAGGCCCAACCCGTGGTTGAGTAAGGCATCGCCCATGGTGGAGTGAGGCACTGACCATCAGCAACCAAGCACTCAGTACATGGTCGACCAAGGGCTGTCTCCCTGGTTAACCAAGCTATCGACCATGGTAGAGCATGGCACAGCCCCTGGTCTAGCAAGGCATTGCCCGTGACAGAGCGAGGCACAACCCATGGTCCAGCAAGGCATCGCCCATGGTCTGGCAAGGCATTGCCTGTGGTAGAGCAAGGCATAGCCTGTGGTGAACCAAGCCATTGCTCATGGTAGAGTGAGGCACAGCCCATGGGGAGTGCAAGGCACATCCCCTGGTCGACCCAGCCACAGCCCATGGTAGAGCAAGGCACAGCCCGTGGTCGAGCAGGGCATCACCCCTGGTAGAGACAAGCACAGCCCATGGTCGGGTATGGCATCACCCTTGGTATAGCAATGCACAGCCCGTGGTCAACCAAGGACTGTCTCACTAGTTGATGAAGCCATTGCCCATGGTAGAGCAAGGCACAACTCATGGTCAAGCAAGACATCACCCATGGTAGAGTGAGGCACTGCCCATGTTCAATCGAGGGCTGTCTCCGTGGTCAACCAAGCCATTGCCCATGGTAGAGCAAGGCACAGCCCATGGTTGACCAAGGGCTATCTCTGTGGTTGACCAAGGCATTGCTCATGTTTGAGTGAGGCACAGTCCATTGTCAAGCAAGGCATCATCAGTGGTATAGCAAGGCACATCTCATGGTTGACCCAGCCATAGCCCGTGGTAGAGCGAGGCACAGCCCATGGTTGAGCCTAGGCATCAGCTGTGGTAGAGAAAGGCAAAGCCTGTGGCCAGGTTATGGCATCGCCTTTTGTACAGTGAGGCATAGCCTGTGGTCGACTGATGACTATCTAGGTGGTCGTCCAAGCCATCGCCCATGGTAGAGCAATGTATAGCCCATGGTCAAGCAAGGCATTGCCTGTGGTAGAGTGAGGCATAGCCAGTGGTCAACTGAGGGCTATCTCCATGGTCAACCAAGCCATCGCCCATGGTAGAGTGAGGCACAACCCATGGTTAAGCATGGCATCACTCGTGATAGAGCGAGGCGCTACCTGTGGTTGACTGAGGGCTGTCTCTGTGGTCGACTAAGCCATTGCCCGTGGTGGAGTGAGGCACTGCCCGTGGTCGACCTGGGGTTGTCTCCATGGTAGACCAAGCCATCGCTCGTGGTAGAGCCAGGCCTTGCCTGTGGTTGATCTTGGACTGTCTCCATGGTTGACTAAGGAATGTCTCCATGGTTGACCAAGCCATCGCCCGTGGTTGAGCCAGGCACAGCCCATGGTCGAGCGAGGCAGAGCCAGTGGTCAACCAAGGGCTGTCACCGTGGTCAACCAAGCCGTCACCCACGGTAGAGCAGGGCACAGCCCGTGGTCAAGCAAGGCATCACCCATGGTAGAGCGAGGCACAGCCAGTGGTCGACTGAGGGCTGTCTCCATGGTTGAGAGGCATCGCCTGTGGTTGAGCGAGGCATTGCCCATGGTCAAGTGAGGCATCATCCATGGCAGTGCGTGGCGCAGCCTGTGGTCGAGCTATTCATCACCTGCAGTAGAGCGAGGAACAACCTGTGTGGATCAAGGGCTGTCTCCATGGTCAAGCAAGGCATCACCCATGGTAGAGTGAGGCACAACCCGTGGTCGAGCAACACATCACCCTTGGTAGAGGAAGGCACAGCCAGTGGTCTAGCAAGGCATAGCCAGTGCCAAAGTGAGGCGCAGCCCATGGTTGACTGAGGGCTGTCTCCAGGGTGAACCAAGCCATCGCCCATGGTGGGGCGAGGCCCAGCCTGTGGTCGACCAAGGGCTGTCTCCATGGTCAACCAAGCCGCCATCCATGGCAGAGAGAGGCACAGCCCATGGTCGAGCAAGGAATCACCCATGGCAGAGCAATGCACAGCCCATGGTCAACTGTGGGCAGTCTCCCTGGTCGAGCAAGGCATCGGCCATGGTAGAGCGAGGCATCACCCATGGTAGAGCTAGGCACTGCCTGTCAACGACCAAGCAGACAGCCTGTGGTCGACTAAGGCCTGTCTCTCTGGTTGACCAAGCCATTGCCCATGGTAGAGCAAGGCACTGCCCGTGGTCGACCGAGGGCTATCACTGTGGTCGACCAAGCCAACGCCCGTGGTGGAGCAAGGCACATGTCATGGTTGAGCAAGCCATAGCCTGTGGTAGAGTGAGGCCTAGCCCATGGTTGAGTAAGGCATAGCTTGTGGTGGAGCGAGGCACTGCCCATGGTGGAGCAAGGCATTGCCTATCAGCAACCGAGCACACAACATGTGGTCGACTGAGGGCTATCTCCATCATCAACCAAGCCATCTCCTGTTGTAGAGCAAGGCACAGCCCATGGTTGAGCAAGGCATAGCCCGTGGCCGACCAATGCATTGCCTATGGTAGAGCGAAGCACAGCCCATGGTTGAGCAAGGCATAGCCAGTGGTTGAGCAGGGAATCGCCCATGGTAGAGTGAGGCACAGCCCATGGTTGAACAAGGCATCGCCCGTGGTAGAGCTAGGCACATCCTGTGGTCATGCAAGCCATAGCCCGTGGTAGAGCGAGGCCTAGCATGTGGTGGAGTGAAGCACTGCCCTTGGTGGAGCGAGGCATTGCACGTCAGCGACTGAGCGCACAGCAAGTGGTTGACTGAGGGCTGTCTCCATGGTTGAGCCAAGCATCGCCCGTGGTGGAGCAAGGCACAACCCATGGTCGAGCAAGGCATCACTTGTGGTAGAGTGATGCACAGCCCATGGTAGAGCAATGCATAGCCCATGGTCGAGCAAGGCAACGCTCGTGGTAGAGTGAGGCGCAACCAATGGTAGAGTGAGGCATTGCTCATGGTGCAGTGAAGCACATCCTGTGGTCTAGCAAGGCATCGCCCGTGGTAGAGCGAGGCCCAGCTGGTGGTCATCCACAGGCTGTCTCCATGGTTGAGCAAGGCAACACCTGTGGTAGAGCAAGGCACAGCCCATGGTAGAGTGAGGCATGCCGGTGGTAGAGTGAGGCATAGCCTCTGGTTGACAGAGGACTGTCTCCATGGTTGACCAAACCAACGCCCGTGGTAGAGCAAGGCACAGCCTGTGGAAGAGCGACGCACAACTCATGGTAGAGCAAGGCATTGCCTGTGGTAGAGCAAGGCACAGCCTGTGGTTGGCCATGGCATCACCCAGCGAGGCATAGACTGTGGTTGACCGAGGGCTGTCTCCATGGTTGACAAAGCCATTGCCCATGGTAGAGACAGGCACAGCCCATGCTCAAGCAAGGCATCACCTGTCGTAGAGCGAGGCACAGCCCATGGTCAATCAAGTACTGTCTCATTGGTTGACGAAGCCATTGCCCGTGGTAGAGCAAGGCATAGCTCGTCATCAAGAGAGGCATCGCTCGTGGTAGAGCAAGGTGTGGCCCATGGTCAATTGAGGGCTGTCTTCATGGTCGACCAAGCCATCACCCATGGTAGAGCGACGCACAACCCATGGTCAAGCAAGGCATCACCCATGGTAGAGTGAGGCAGTGCCTGTTAGCAACCGAGCACACAGCCCATGGCCAACCAAGGGCTGTCTCTGTAGTAGAGCATGCCATTGCCTGTGGTAGAGGAAGGCACAGCTGGTGGTTGAGCAAGGCATTGCCCATGGTACAGTGAGGCGCAGCTGGTGGTTGACCTAGGGCTGTCTCTGTGGTGGACCAAGCCATCACCCGGGGTAGGGTGACGCACAGCCCATGGTCAAGCAAGGCATTGTCCATGTTGGAGCGAGGTGCAGCCTGTGGTCGACCGAGTTTCCGTTGTTGACCAAGCCATAGCCCATGGTAGAGTGAGGCATAGCCCATGGTGGAGCAAGGCAATGCCCGTGGTGGAGCAAGGCAATGCCTGTGGTAGAGCAAGACATAGCCCGTGGTTGACCAAGGCATCACTCATGGTAGAGCAAGGCACTGCCTGTGGTTGACCAAGGCATCTCCCATGGTTGAGCAAGGCAACGCCCGTGGCAGAGCAAGGCATTGCCTGTGGTAGAGTGAGGCACATCCTGTGGTCAACCAAGCCATTGCCCGCGGTAAAGCAAGGCACAACCTGTGGTCGAGCAAGGCAACACCTGTGGCAGAGCAAGGCATAGGCCGTTGTCTTGCAAGCCATCGCCTGTGGTAGAGCAAGGCATAGCCTAAGGTTGAGCAAGGCATCTCCCGTGGTTGAGCAAGGCAACGCCCATTGCAGAGCAAGGCACAGGCCGTAGTTGAGCAAGCCATCGCCTGTGGTAGAGCAAGGCACAGCCCATGGTCAAGCAAGGAAATGCATGTGGTAGAGCATGGCACGGCCTGTGAGCAACCGAGTGCACAGCTCATGGTCCACCAAGGGCTGTCTCTGTGGTCGACAAAGCCATCACCCATGGTAGAGCGATGCACAGCACATGGTCGAGCAAGGTGTTGCCTGTGGTAGAGCCAGGCACAGCTCGTGGTCAAGCAAGGCATTGCCCGAGGTAGAGCCAGGCATTGCCCTGTGAAAGATTGAGCGCACAGCCTGCGGTTGCCTTGGGCTGTCTCCATGATTGAGCAAGCCATCACCCATGGTAGAGCAAGGCACAGCCCATCGTCGAGCAACACATAGCCCATGGAAGAGCAAGGGACAGCCCAAGGTCGAACAAACCATTGCCCGCGGTAGTGCGAGGCACAGCCCATGGTCGTGCAGGCCATTGCCTGTGGTAGAGCAAGGCAAAGCCCGTAGTAGAGCAGGGCATCGCATGAGGTAGGGCCAGGCACTGGCCGTGAACAACTGGCAACATAGCCTGTGGTTGACTGAGGGCTGTCTCCATGGTCAACCAAGCCATCACTGGTGGCAAAGTAAGGCACAGCCCGTGGTTGAGCGAGGCATTGCCTGTGGTAGGGCGAGGCACAGCCTGTGGTCAAACAAGCGATTGCCCATGGTAGAGCAAGGCACAGCCCATGGTCAAGCATGGCATCTCCCATGGTAGAGCCAGGCATAACCCATTGTCGAGCAAGGCATTGCCCATGATAGGGCAAGGCACCGCCCGTAAGCTACCAAGTGCACAGCCTGTGGTCAACCAAGGGCTGTCTCCCTGGTCAACCAAGCCATTGCCCGTGGTAGAGCGAGGCACAGCCAGTAGTCGAGCAAGGCAACACCTGTGGTTGGGCAAGGCACAGCCATGATTGAGCAAGGCATTGCCAAGGCAGAGTGACACACAGCCCATGGTCGACCAAGGCATTGCCTGAGGTCAACCATGAGCTGTCGCTGTGGTTGATCAACGCATCAACCCATGATTGACCAAGGGCTGTCACTGTGGTCAAGCAAGGCAACACCCGTGGTTGGGCAAGGCACTGCCTGTGAGTGACTGAGTGCACAGCCCATGGTCGAGCAAGGCATCGCCTGTGGTAGAGCAACACACAGCCCGTGGTTGACCGATCGCCCTTGGTGGACCAAGCCATTGCCTGTGGTCACCAAGAGTTGTTGCCATGGTCAATCAACATGTCGACCCATGATCGACCAAGGACTATTGCCATGGTCGAGGAATAGCACATTGTTGAACAAGCCACTGCTCATGGAAAAGCAAGGCACAGCCTGTGGTTGAGCATGCCATCTCCCATGGTAGAGCTAGGCACAGCCCGTTGTTGAGCAAGGCATCACCCATGGTAGAGGAAGGCACTGCCCGTGAGCAACCAAGCGAACAGCCCATGGCTGACCGAGGGCTATCTCCGTGGTCAATCAAGCCATCTCCAGTGGCAGAGCAAGGCATAGCCCATGGTACAACAAGGCACAGCCCGTGGTAGAGCAAGGCACAACCTTTGGTGGACCAAGCCATTGCTTGTGGTAGACCAAGGCACAGCCCATGATCGAGATGGGCATCACCCATGGTAGAGGCAGGCATAGCCTCTAGTCGGGCAAGGCATCACACGTGGTAGAGCATGGCACGGCCCGTGAGCAACTGAGTGCACAGCACCTGGTTGACTGAGGGCTGTCTCCATGAACGTCCAAGCCATTGCCCGTGGAAGAGCAAGGCACAGCCAGTGGTCAAGCAAGGCATCGCGCATGGTAGACTGAGGCACAGCTCATGGTTCACCAAGCCATTGTCCGTGGTACCGGAAGGGACTGCTCGTGGTTGAGCATGGCAACGCCTGTTGTAGAGCAAGGCATCACCCGTGGTAGAGCAAGGCACTGCCCGTGGTTGATCAAGTCATTGACTGTGATTGACCAAGGGCAATTGCCATGGTCAACCAAGGCATTGACCATGGCAGAGCAAGGAACTGCCCATGAGCGACCGAGTGCACAGCCTGTGGTTGACCAAGGGCTGTCTCCATGGTCAAACAAGCCATCGCCCGTGGTAGAGCAAGCCATGGCCTGTGGTTGACCGAGGGCTGTCTCCATGGTCAACCAAGCCATCACCCTTGGTAGTGCAAGCCATAGCCCGTGGTTGAGCAAGGCATCCCCCTTGTTTGGGCAAGGTGCAGACTGTGGTTGAGCAAGCCATTGCCCGTGGTAGAGCAAGGCACAGCCCGTGGTTGAACATGCCATTGCCCTTGGTATAGAAAGGCACAGCAGGTGGTCAAGCAAGGCATCGCCCAAGGTAGAGCCAGGCACTGCCCCTGAGAGACCAAGCGTACAGCCCATGGTTGTCTGAGCCATCACCCATGGAAGAGCGGGGCACAGCCCATGGTCGAGCAAGGCATCGCCTGTGGTACAACAAGGCACTGCCCATGGTAGGGCAAAGCAATGCCCATGGTAGAGCAAGGCACAGGCCGTGGTCGAGCAAGCCATCACCAATGATACAGTGAGGCACAACCCTTGGTTGACAAAGCCATTGCCTGTGGTTGAGCAAGGCATTGCACGTGGTAGAGCAAGGCACGGCCCATGAGCGATCAAGTGCACAGCTCCTGGTTGACCAAGGGCTGTCTCCAAGGTCAACCAAGGCATCGCCCATGGTTGAGCGACACATAGCCCGTGGTGAAGCAAGGAGTCGCCCGAGGTAGAGCCAGGCACTGCCAGTGGTCGGGCAAGGCATCGCCCATCATATAGGGAGGCGCGGCCCATGGTCGACGAGGCATCGCCCGTGGTTGTGCAAGGCATAGCCCATGGTGGAGCAAGGCGTTGCTGGTGGTAGAGCAAGACGCTGCCCATGACTGACCGAGCACACTGCCCATGGTCAACCAAGGGCTGTCTCCATGGTCGACTAAGCCATTGCCCATGGTTGGGCAAGGCACAGCCCGTCATAGAGGAAGGCATTGCCTGTGATAGAGCAAGGCACAACCCATGGTCGGACATCCGATTGCCCTTGGTAGAGCAAGGCATAGCCCGTGGTTGAAGAAGGCATTGCCTCTGGAAGAGCAAGGCACAGCCCATAGTAGAGCAAGGCACTGCCCATGAGTGACTGAGCCATCACCCGTGGTAGAGGAAGGCACAGCCCATGGTCAAGCAAGGTATTGCCCAAGGCAGATCCAAGGACTGCCCATGAGTGACCGAGTGCACAGCCCATTGCCAACAAAGGGTTCTCTCTCTGGTCAACCAAGCCATCGCCTGTGGTAGAGGAAGGCACAGCCCATGGTCGACCAAGGTATCACCTGAGGCAGATCCAAGGACTGCCCGTGAGTGACTGAGCACACAGCCCATTGCCAACAAAGGGCTCTCTCTCCGGTTGACCAAGCCATCGCCCGTGGTAGAGCAAGGGACAGCCCATGGTGGAGATAGGCATTGCCTGTGGTAGAGCAACACACAGCCTGTGGTCAACCAAGGCATCGCCCGTGGTAGAGCAAGGCAAGGCCCATGATGAACCGAGGGCTGTCTCCGTGGTAGACCAAGCCATTGCTCGTGGTATAGCCTGGCACAGCTTGGGGTCTAGCAAGGTGTAACCCGTCGTAGAGCAAGGCACAACCCATGGTCGAACATGCCATTGCCCATGGTAGAGCCAGGCACAGCGTGTGGTTGACCACAACTTTGCCCGTGGTAGAGCTAGGCACAGCCCATGGTCGAGCAAGGCATTGCCCTTGAGCGACCAAGCACACAGCCCGTGGTCAACTGAGGGCTGTCTCCGTAGTCGACCAAGCCATTGCCAGTTGTAGAGCAAGGCATAGCCCATGGTCAAGCAAGACATTGCCCATGGTAGAGCGAGGCACAGCCCATGGTCGAGCAAGGTATCGCCCGAGGCAGATCCATGGACTGCCCATGAGTGACCAAGCGCACAGCACATTGCCAACAAAGGGCTATCTCTCTGGTCGACCATGCCATTGCCCATGGTAGAGCAAGGCACAACTCACGGTTGACCAAGCCATGGCCCATGGTAAGGGACAGCCCATGGTGGAGCAAGGCATAGCCCTTGGTAGAGCAAGGCATAGCCTGTGGTCAACCAAGGCATGGCCCGTGGTGAACCGAGGGCTGTCTCTGTGGTCGACCGAGCCATCGCTCATGGTATAGCCTAGCACAACTCATGGTCAAGCAAGGTGTCACCCGTTGTAGAGCAAGGCACAACCCATGGTCAAACATGCCATTGCTCATGGTAGAGCTAGGCACAGCCCATGGTCGACCACGGCTTTGCCCTGGTAGAGCTAGCTACAGCCCATGGTCAAGCAAGGCATCACCCGGGGAAGTGCCAGGCACTGCCCATGAGTGACCGAGCGCACAGCCTGTGGTCGACTGAGGGCTGTCTCCTTGGTCGACCAAGCCATTGCCAGTGGTAGAGCAAGGCATGGCCCGTGGTCGAGCAAGGGATTGCCTGTGGTTGTGCAAGGCACCACCCATGGTTCAGCAAGGCATCACCCAAGGTATAGCAAGGCACTGCCCATGAGCAACCGTGCACACAGCCCGTGGTCGACCAAGCCATGGCCTGTCATAGAGCAAGGTACATCCCATGTTGGAGCAAGGCATCGCCCATGGTAGGGCAAGGCATAGCTAGTGGTCAACCAAGGCATCACCCGTGGTAGAGCAAGGCACTGCCTGTGGTCAACCAAGAGTTGTCACCAAGGTTGATCAAGGGTTGTCGCTGTGGTTGAGGAAGGCAACAGCCATGGTAGAGCAAGGCACTGCCCGTGAGCAACTGACCACACACCCCATGGCCAACCGAGGGCCGTCTTCATGGTCGAACAAGGCATTGCCCATGGCAAAGTGAGGCACAACCCATGGTTGACCAAGCCATTGCCCATGGGAGAGGAAGGCACAGCCCAAAGTCGAGCAAGGCATTGCCCGTGGTAGAGCAAGGCACATCCGATGGTTGAGCAAGGCATCACCAGAGGTAGAGCATGGCAAAGCCCATGGTTGGGCAAGGCATCGCATGTCATATGGCATGGCACTGCCTGTGAGAGAACGAGTGCACACCCCGTGGTTGACCAATGGCTGTCTCCATGGTCGACCAAGCCATCACCTGCAGTAGAGCAATGCACAGCCCATGGTCAAGCAAGGCAACACCAGTGGTAGAGCAATGCACAAGCCATCGTCGAGCAAACCATTGCCCATGGTAGCACAAGGCATGTCCTATGATTGGCCAAGCGATTGCCCATGGTAGACCAAGGCACAGCCTGTGGTCAAGCATGGCATCACCAGTGGTAGACCAAGGCACAGCCCATTGCCGAGCAAGGCATTCCACAGGGTAGGACAAGGCGCTGCCCATGAGCAACTGAGTGCACAACCCGTGGTTGACCGAGGGCTATCTCCGTGGTCTACCAAGCCATCGCTCGTGGCAGAGATAGGAGCACCCATGGTCGAACATGCCATTGCCCATGGTTGTGCACGGCACAGCCCTTGGTCCAGCAAGGCGTCGCCCGGGGCAGAGCAAGGCACAGCCCTTGGTAGTGTAAGGTACAGTCCGAGGCAGAGCTAGGCACCGCATGTGAGAAACCGAGTGCACCACCTGTGGTTGACTGGGGGTTGTCTCTGATGTTGACCAAGCCATCGTCGGTGGTAGAGCAAGGCACAGCCCCTGGTCGGGCAAGGCATCACCCATGGTAGAGTCAGGCATAGCCTGTGGTCGACCAAGCCATTGCCCATGGTAGAGTGATGCACAGCTCGTGGTCAGGCGAGGCATCACCCATGGTACAGCAAGGCACAGCCCATGGTCGAACAAGGCATTACCAGAGGTAGAGCCAGGCACTGCCCTGAGCAACTGAGCGCACAGCCCATGGTTGACCAAGCCATTGCCCATGGTGGAGCAAGGCACAGCCCTTGGTTGAGCATGCCATCGCCTGTGGTAGAGCGAGCCACCACCCATGGTCAAACAAGCCATGGCCCGTGGTAGAGCCAGGCACAGCCAGTTGTTGAGCAAGGCATCACCAGGGGTAGAGCAAGGCACAGGACGTGGTGAGGAGGGCATTGCCCAAGGGAGAGCCAGGGACTGCCCATGAACAACCAAGCACTCAGCCCGTAGTCAACCAAGTCATCACCCATGGTAGAGTAAGGCACAGCCCATGGTTGAGCAAGGCATCATTTGTCGTTGGGCAAGGCACAGCCCATGGTTGAGCAAGGCATCACCCGAGGTAGATCCAGGCACTACCAGTGAGCGATCAAGCCCACAGCTCATGCTCGACTGAGCCATTGCCCAAGGTAGAGAAAGGCAAAGCCCGTGGTGGAGCAATGCATCGCCTGTGGTAGAGCAATGCATCGCCTGTGGTAGAGCAATGCACAGCCCATGGTCGAGCAAGGCACAGCCCGTGTGCGACCATGCTCACAGCCCATGGTGAACGGAGGCTTGTCTCTGTGGTCAACCAAGCCATCACTTGGGGTGGAGCAAGGCATCGCCCATGGTAGAGCAAGGCATAGCCTGTGGTCGACCGAGGCATCGCCTGTGGTTGAGCAACACACTGCCCGTGGTCGATGAAGTGCTGAGGCCATGGTTGATCAAGGTGTTGCCCCATGAATGACCAAGGGATATCACTGTGGTCGAGCAAGGCATCGCCTGTGGTAGAGAAAGGCACTGCCCATGAGTGACCGAGTGCACAGCACATGGTCAACCAGGGCTGGTCTGTATGGTCAACCAAGCCATTGCCCATGGTGGAGCAAGGCACATCCCCTGGTCGACCAAGCTAAGGCCCGTGGTAGAGCAAGGCACTACCCATAAGTGACCGAGCACACAGCCCGTGGTCGACTGAGGGCTGTCTCCATGGTTGACCAAGCCATCGCCCATCGTAGAGCAAGGCACAACCCATGGTCAACCATGCCATTGCCTAGTGTAGAGCAAGGCACAGCCCATGCTCAAGCAAGGCATCGCCCGTGGTAGGGCGATGCACAACCGTGGTCGAACTTGCCATTGCCAGTGGTAGAGACAGGCACAGCCTGTGGTCGAGCAAGGCATCACCTGTGGTAGAGTGAGGCACCGCCTGTAGTTGATCAGGCCGTTGCCTGTGGTCGAGCCAAGGACAGCCCGTGGTCAAGCAAGGGATCACCCATGGTCGACCAACGGCTGTCTCCATGGTCGTCCAAGCCATCACCCATGGTCGAGCAAGGCATCGCCAAAGGTAGAGCAAGGCACAACCCATGGTTGAGAAAGGCATCACATGTGGTAGGCATGGCACTGCCCATTGGAGACTGAGTGCACAGCCTGTGTTCGACCAAGGCATTGCCCATGGTATAGCAAATGGCCCTTGGTCAACCATGGGCTGTCTCCATGGTTGACCAAGCCATTGCCTGTGGTATAGCCCAGCACAGCCCATGGTTAAGCAAGGTGTCGCCCGTGGTAGAGCGAGCCACAACCCATGGTCAAACATGCCATTGCCCATGGTAGAGCCACACACAACCCGTGGTTGGGCAAGGCATTGCCCATGGTAGAGTTAGGCACAGCCCGTGGTGGAGCAAGGCATCGCCCAAGCAAGTGCCAGGCATTGCCCATGAGCGACTGAGCACACAGCCTGTGGTTGACTGAGGGCTGTCTCCATGGTCAACTAAGCCATTGCCCGTGGTAGAGTAAGGCATAGCCTGTGGTTGGGCAAGCCGTCACCTGTGGTTGAGTAGGGCATTGCACGAGGTACAGCAAGGCACTGCCCATGAGCAATGGAGTGCACAGCCCGTGGTCAACCAAGCCATGGCCCGTCGTAGAGCAAGGCACATCCCATGGTGAAGCAAGGCATCACCCATGGTAGAGAAAGGCATAGCCTGTGGTTGACCAAGGCATAGCTCATGGTAAAGCAAGGCACTGCCTGTGGTTGACCAAGAGTTGTCACCATGGTCGATCAAGGCATCACCCCAAAATTGACCAAGGGCTGTCGCTGTGGTTGAGCATGGCAATGGCTGTGGTAGAGCAAGGCACTCCCTGTGAGCGACTGACCACACACCCCATGGCCGACTGAGGGCTGTCTCCATGGTCAACCAAGGCATTGCCCATTGTAGCGCAAGGCACAGCCCATGGTCAGCCAAGCCACTGCCCGTGGTAGAGTAAGGCACAGCCCGAAGTCAAGCAAGGCATCACCCACGGTAGAGCAAGGCACAGCCTGTGGTTGAGCAAGCCATCGCTGAGGCAGAGCAAGGCACAGCCTGCGGTCGGGCAAGGCATCGCGTGTGGCAGGGCATGGCACTGCCCATGAGAGACCCAGTGCACAGCCCGTGGTTGACCTTTGGCTGTCTCCATGGTCAACCAAGCCATCGCCTGTGGTAGAGCAAGGCACAGCCCATGGTAGAGGAATGCACAGGCCATGGTGGAGCAAGCCATCACCTGTGGAAGAGCAAGGCATAGCCCATGGTCAAGCATTGCTTCACCAGTGGTAGAGCAGGGCACAGCCCATCATCAAGAAAGACATCACACATGGTAGGGCAAGGCACTGCCCATGAGCAACGGAGTGCACAGCCCATGGTTGACCGATGGCCATCTCCATGGTCGACCAACCCATCACTCATGGTAGAGCAATGCACACCCGTGGTCGAACATGCCATTGCCCATGTAGTGCAAGGTACAGCCCGAGGCAGAGCCAGGCACCGCTCGTGAGCAACTGAGCGCACTGCCTTTGGTCAACCAGGGGTTGTGTCCGATGTTGACCAAGCCATCGCTGGTGGTAGAGCAAGGCATAGCCTGTTGTCCGGCAAGGCATCACCCGTCATAGAGCTAGGCATAGCCCATGGTTGACCAAGCCATTGCCCGTGGTAGAGCGAGGCACAGCCCGAGGTCAAGCAAGGCATCACCCCTGGTAGAGCAAGGCACAGCCCATGGTCAAGCAAGGCATTGCCTAAGGAAGAGCCAAGCACTGCCCTAAGCAACCGTGCACACAGCTCGTGGTGAACCAGGCCATCACCCGTGGTGGAGCAAGGCACAATCCATGGTCGAGCAAGGCATTGCCCATGGTAGAGTGAGGCACCGCCCATGGTAGAGCCAGGCACAGCTAGTGTCAAGCAAGGCATCGCTGGTGGTAGAGAAAGGCACAACATGTGGTTAAGCAAGGCGTCGTCCGATGGAGAGCCAGGCACTGCCCATGAGCGACCAAGCACTCGGCCCATAGTCAACTGAGGGCTGTCTTTGTGGTTGACCAAGCCATCACCCATGGTAGAGCAAGGCACAGCCCATGGTGGAGCAAGGCATTGCTCGAGGTAGAGCCAGGTACTGCCAGTGAGTGACCGAGCACACAGCCAGTGTTTGACCAAGCCATTGCCTGAGGTAGAGCAAGGCACAAACCATGGTGGAGCAATGCATTGTGCATGCTAGAGCGAGGCACAACCCATGGTCAGCCAAGGCATCGCCTGTGGTGGACCAAGGCACTACCCGTCGTCCACCTAGAGCTGTCGCTGTTGTCGATCAAGGAGTCGCCCAAGATCGACCAAGGGCATTGTCATGGTCAAACAAGCTGTGGTAGGGCAAGGCACAACCCGTGGTCAAACAAGCCATTGCCCATGGTAGAGCAAGGCACAGCCCTTGGTCAAGCAAGGCATCGGCTGTGGTAGGGCAATGCACAACCCATGGTTGAACATGCCATAGCCTATGGTAGAGCCAAGCACAACCCATGGTCAAGCAGGCATCGCCTCTGGTAGAGCCAGGCACCGCCCGTGGTCAAACAAGCGTTCGCCCGTGGTAGAGCCAGGCACGACCCGTTGCCTAGCAAGGCATCACTCATGGTCAACCAAGGGCTGTCTCCATGGTTGAGCAAGGCATCACCAGAGGTAGAGCATGGCACTGCTCATAAGAGACCGAGTGCACAGCCCGTGGTTGACTGATGGCTGTCTCCATGGCCAACTAAGCCATCGCCCTTATTAGAGCAAGGCAACGCCTGTGGTAGAGAAACACAGAGGCCATGGTCAAGCAAGCCATCACCCGTGGTAGAGCAAGGCACAGCCTGTGGTCAGCCAAGCAATTGCCAGTGGTAAACCAAGGCACAGCCTGTGGTCGACCATGGCATCACCCGTGGTAGAGCAAGGCACAGCCCGTCGTTGAGGAAGGCATCACACATGGTAGGGCAAGGCACTACCCATAAGCAACCAAGTGCACAACACGTGGTCGACTGAGGGCTATCTCCATGGTCGACCAAGCCATTGGTTGTGGTAGAGCGAGGTGCACCTGTGGTCAAACAAGCCAATGCCCTTGGTAGTACAAGGCACAGCCTGTGGTCAAGCAAGGCTTCGCCCAGGGTTGAGCAAGGCACAGCCCTTGGTAGTGCAAGGTACAGCCTGAGGCAGAGCCAGGCACTGATTGTGAGCAACCAAGCGCACTGCCCATGGTCGATTGGGGGTTGTCTCTAATGTTGACCAAGCCATTGCTTGTGGTAGTGCAAGGCACAACCAGTGGTCGGGCAACGCATTGCCCGTGGCAGTGCCAGGCAAAGCCTACGGTCAACCAAGCCATTGCTCGTGGTAGAGCAACACACAGCCCAAGGTCAAGCAAGGTATCACCCATGGTGGAGCAAGGAATCACCTGTGGTCAAGCAAGGCATCACCTATGGTAGAGCTAGGCACTGCACTGAATATCTGAGTGCAGAGCCCGTAGTAGAGCAAGGCATAGCTCATGGTCGAGCAAGGCAACGCCCGTGGTGGTGCAACACACTGGCCGTGTTGAAGCAAGCCATTGCCTGTGGTAGAGCAAGGCACAGCCTGTGGTCGGCCAAGCAATTGCCCGTGGTAGACCAAGGCACAGACCGTGGTCAAGCATGGTATCACCAATGGTAGACCAAGGCACTGCCTGTGGTTGACTGAGGGCTCTCTCCATGGTTGACCAAGCCATCACTCATGGTAGAGCGAGGCGCACCAGTGATCGAACATGCCATCGCCCTTCATAGTGCAAGGCACAGCCCATGGTGGAGCAAGGCGTCGCCTGGGGAAGAGCAAGGCACAGCCTTTGGTAGTGCAAGGTATAGCCCAAGGCAGTGCCAGGCACCGCTTGTGAGCAACCAAGCGCACTGCCACGTGGTTGACCGGGGGTTGTCTTCGATGTTGACCAAGCCATTGCTGGTGGTAGAGCAAGGCACAGCCTTTGGTAGTGCAAGGTACAGCCCAAGGCAGTGCCAGACACCGCTTGTGAGCAACCAAGCGCACTACCACGTGGTTGACCGGGGGTTGTCTCCGATGTCGACCAAGCCATTGCTAGTGGTAGAGCAAGGCACAGCCCGTGGTGGGGCAAGGCATCACCCATGGTGGAGCAAGGCACAGCCTGTGGTCGAGCAATGCATCACCTGTGGTAGAGCCAGGCACTGCCCTAAGCAACCAAGCGCACAGCCAGTGGTCGACCGAGGGCTTTCTCCATGGTTGACCAAGCCATCGCCTGTGGTGGAGCAAGGCACAGCCGGTGGTTGAGCAAGGCATCGCCTATGGTAGAGCGAGGCACAGCCCATGGTTGAACAAGCCATGGCCCGTGGTAGAGCCAGGCACAGCTGGTGGTCGAGCAAGGCATTGCTGGTGCTAGAGCAAGGCACAGCACGTGGTCGAGCATGGCACAGCATGTGGTCGAGCCAGGCACCACCTGTGAGCAACTGAGCACTCAGACCATGGTCAACTGAGGGCTATCTTTGTGGTCGACCAAGACATTGCCCGTGGTAGAGTAAGGCACAGCCCGTGGTCAAGCAAGGCATCGCCTGAGGTAGAGCCAGGCACTGCCAGTGGGCAGCCGAGCACACAGCCCATGCTTGACTGAGCCATTGCCCGAGGTAGAGCAAGGCACAGCCTATGGTGGAGCAATGCATCGCCCATGGTAGAGCAAGGCACAACCTGTGGTCGACCAAGGCATTGCCTGTGGTGGACCAAGGCACTGCCCATGGTCGACGTAGAGATGTAGCTGTTGTCAATGAAGGAGTCACCCTATGATCGACCAAGGCCTGTTGCCATGGTCGAGCAAGGCATTGCTCATGTTAGAGCAAGGCTCTGCCCATGAGCAACTGAGTGCACAGCCTGTGGTGAACTCAGGCCTGTCTGTATGGTCGACCAAGCCATTGCCCATCGTCGAGCAAGGTATCACCCATGGTAGAGCGAGGCACAACCTGTGTTTGACCAAGCCATGGCCTGTGGTGGTGCAAGGTATCACTAATGGTAGAGCAAGGCACTGCCCATGGACTGAACACCAAGGAGATCACTACGACTCAATGCATGTGAATGCAGTGATAAATGACATTGAGGTGGCAGCATTGGTAGATATCGGTGCCACAATCATGTTTATCTCTGAGCAGATAGTGGCAAAGTTCGGGTTGCAGGTGCAATGGTGCCCAAACTGCATGAAGGTGGTGAATTCTCGGAGCCAGCAGATGAGAGGCATGGCAAGAGATGTGCCAGTCCGAGTTGTAGAGTGGGAAGGCAAGCTGGATGTGATGGTCATAGAGCTGGACAACTACGACGTGATTCTCGGTAATAGTTTCTTTGTCGAAGCTTCTGTTACTATTATGCCCTGTTTAGGTGGATGCTTGATAGGAGATACCAAACAACCAAGCTTTGTGTGGGGAATCAAGCGGGGCGGTGGTAGCAAGGGCAAGAAGATGGAGAGTGGAACAGCCTTGCCAGTGGCTGTGAAGGATCAACAGAGGTAGAGATCCAGATCCAGCATGCACAATGGAGCCCTATTGATGAGGGCATCAACTTACTTGGGTGGGGCAGGTTTGTTACGGCCATGAGCTATGAGCTGGAGTAATGTGTACCGCAGGTTTTACCTTGTGACTGTGGGAGCACATACGTGCTAATGTGGAGTACGTGGAGAGAAGGTTTGTGGTCAAGAGGCTAAATTGGACAAGAGACTTGCTCAAGAAATCAAGTGGAGTAGTGTGGAGCAAGGACTTGGTGGATGAAAGGCAAGTGCCATGGCCTTGGGGTCAATGTTGGTCGACCAATGCAAGGTGGATGATCGCTAAAGATGACCTGGGAACACTAAGGCATGAGCGGAGAGTGATCGAGAGGCACTTGATCACTTCATGCTGGAGTCGATCGAAGGAACCATGTGTTGCTGGTTGGTGACAGTGCATGGTGGATGAGTGGAGATGTAGACACGTAAGTGGAGTCTTGATCATGCGGGACCCGATGATTGAGTGCGTGGAGCGCGACTACACATAGAAGGTGCACAAGATGCTATGGAGCACGAGATCAATGCTCACAGGATAAGGATCATTGACACCAACATGGAAAGGATCGATTGTTTCCTTATGCAGAGCGGCTGGTGATCAATCAGGAACCAAGTGGGGCGCAGTTGTCTAAGTGTGTCTGAGAAGCTGTCCAAGTGCGGCCGAGAAGCTGTCCAAGTGGGATGAACATGATCAAGATAGAAGATCATGTGATAACAGACAATCGGGCAAAGATTCTCCCAGGATATGGCAAATCAATATGTTATGGAAACAATCTTGGAGATTGTAGATCGAGGGCCAAGATTGGACGGATTGATATCTGATGGAGAGATTCAAGGGATTCAAGTATATCAATTGCCATATCTAGTCTGTCAAGCACCTCTATAAAAGGGGGGGTGGGGTTCAATCTCATTCTTAGACAATGATCCAGAATTCTTAGAGGAGAAACCACAGAGGTCTCAAGGCATCTCAGAGAGGAGAGCCAAGGAGAGCCATTAGAGAGAGCTGGGAAACACGAGGGAGAGCGTGGGAGGCAATGCATACAGTTACTGCTGCAAGTTGTGGCTCAGTGGTGAGTGGGGAGTGAGTCCTATTTACCCTTGTAATGCCAAAGTGTGTTGGGTTAGGGTGTGTCGAGTGAGGAGTGTAAGCAGCGTGGAGGTCATGAGGCATATACTCGACAAGCTGAGTGAGTTTGCTCTTATAAAGGGTTTTTCATACTTGTACAATTGTGAATACAAGTGGAGTTTTCCCTTTGTATATTGCTCATGTTCGTTTCTTTGTGGTGTGATTGTGTGCTAGGTGACATCAAACCTCGGTTGCGAGTGGGGGATGGTTGGCTGGTGGAGCTGTCAATGCCAGTGGGATGCAGAAAAATTCGATCCTCGCATTGGTCCCGTGACTTGTCCTCCTATTCATCTTTCTATAGCCCAGCACACGGTGATCAAGTATGCTTTCCACTTCTTTGTCAAGTTCCTTCCTCATGGTGAGAGGGGCACACTTCACCTTCTTGCACTCCGGATGCTCCTTGTCCCGATAGTAATGCTTGAGGAAAATGACATGGAATGTCGAGTGCACCTTCATCCTCTCTGGTAGTGCTAGCTGATAGGCTACTGCCCCGACTCTCTTGATCACTTCAAATGGCCCATCATGCTGCTGGAACAAGCCTTTGTGCTAGTGCTTGCTTGTGATTTTCTTCCATATCTGTGGGGTGAGCTTCAACATCTCTAAGTCCCCCACCTGGAACTTCAATGGTCTCCAATTCTGGTCCGCATACTTCTTCATCTGCCTAGCAACTTTAGTGAGGCTATCTTGCACTTCCTCAATCATCTCTTGCTTGTCGCGGGCAAATCAATATGCAGCTGGGCACAGTCCTTCTTTGTGCTGCAATGCCATTTCCTACTGTGTTAGTGGTTGGTAGCCCATTGCCAACTCAAACGGGCTATGACCTATGGCAAAGGAGCAGTTCAAGTTGTAAGAAACCTGAGCAAAGTCAAGCAAGTCTAACCAATTCCATTGACTGGCTAAGACATAATGCCTTAGGTACTCCTCCAACAGTGCATTCACTTGTTCTGTCTAGCCATCCGTCTATTGATGATTGGCTGTCAAGAACTTCAGTTCAGATCCTAGTACCCCAAACAAACACGTCCAAAAGTTGCTTGTGAATTGAGTATCTTAGTCACTCACTATCTCTGTTGGGACTCCAAAGAGCTTCACCATGGAGCGATAGAATGCCTTAACAGCAGCTTTAGCTATGCAATTCTTGGTCATGAGGGTGAAAATCGCGTACTTGGAGAATCGGTCCACAACCACCATCACCACCGCATGACCCTTCACTTCTAGAAACCTGGACACAGAGTCCATTGAAACTGATACCCAAGTCTTCTCTGGCACTGCCAAGGGTTGTAGGAGACCGGCCTCTGCTTGTCTCTCCACCTTGTCTTGTTGGCATGCAAGACAAGTCTTGACGTATAAATCAACATCATCAGCCATCTTTGGCCAAACGTAGGACCTTGTCAACAATGCTAACATTTGCTCACTGCCTGGATGTCCAGCCTAAGGACTATCATGACTCTCCATTAGCTGGTAGTGCAATCCCCCTTTGCTAGGGACAAGCAAACGGCCACCTTTGCCATAAAGCAGCACATCTTTCAGCCAATACTGCCTCATTGTCTCGTCCTTGACTTGCTCCACTAGGAGTTGATAGGTCTTGTCCCCTAGTGTAGTGATCTTGACATCCTAGAGGAAGTTGGAGGTGACTTGAGTCAAAGCTGCCAGCTGGCCCAAAGTTGTTCGACTAAGCGCATCCGCCACTAGGTTGCGCCTTCTCGATCAGTGTTCCCACTCGAAGTCATACTCCGCTAGGAACCCTTGCCACCATGCTTGCCTTGATGACAACTTTGGTTGTGACTTGAAGAAAGTATTGGCGACGTTGTCTGTCTTGACAACGAATGTGATCCCCAACAAGTACATGCACCACACCCTCAAGCAATGTACGATAGCCAACATCTCCTTCTCATGTATTGAATATCACACTGTTCAGTGGGTTTCAACTTCCAACTCTCGAACACCACGGGATGTCCATCTTGCATGAGAACTCCTCCAATAGCATGATTTGAGGCATTCGTATGTACCTCAAATGGCTTCTCAAAGTCTGGGAGCTTGAGCATGGGCTCGACACAATGGCAGTCTTCAATTTGGAGAATGCCACATCACAGTCCTCGTCCCAAGTCCATCTCTGATCTTTCTGAAACAAATCAATCAAGGGACTCACTCTCTTCGAGTACCCTTTGATAAACTTGCAGTAGTAGTTAGATAGTCCCAAGAAACTTCGCAACTCAAACACCGACTTGGTTGGAGGCCAATCTCGAATTGCTTGCACCTTCTTGGGGTCCATCTGCACCTGTCCTTGGCCAACCACATGGCTCAGAAATCGGATCTCCTGCATGCCAAATTTGCACTTCTCCCTTTGGACATATAGGGAGTGTTGCCTAAGCCATTCAAAAACAGCTCGCAAGTGCTACATATGTTGCTCCAAGTCCTTGCTATACATGACAATGCCATCCAAATAGACTACCACAAAATGGTCTAGCATGTCGTGAAACACATCATTCATTAAGTTGCAAAATGTTGCAGGGACATTAGTTAAACCAAAGGGCATTACCAAGAATTCAAATGATCCATAATGAATTACCATCATAGTCTTGGACTCGTCTCCTTGTGCAATGCGGACTTGCCAATACCCTGAATGCAAATCAACCTTGGAGAACACCATCGCCTCACTCAAGTGATCAAACAGGTATGCAATCAAGGGCACCAGGTGCTTGTTCTTTACTGTGACCTTATTCAGTCCACGGTAGTCAACACATAATCAGAGAGAGCCATCCTGCTTCTCTTGGAACAACACCATGGCTCCATAAGGGGCTTTGGATGGTTGGATATTTCTAGCATCCAACAACTCGGTCAACTGCTTCTACAGCTCTACTAGCTCCTTTGGGGACATTCGGTACAAGGCTTTCATTGGGGGAGTTGTGCTTGGCAATAGCTCTATCTTGTGATCTACTACTTGGTGCGGAGGTAGCCCTCCTGGCAACTCCTCAAGCATCACATCCTGGAATTGCTCGAGCACTTCCATTATCTCATGTGGAATCTTAGGTTCCGCCTCTTCCTCCTACACTTCCACTTCCCTAATAGCCACAAGGTAAGTGGGATACCCCTTCTTCATTCCACGTGCTAACTATGTTGCAGACACCTTCTCCATGGCTACTTCCTCAGAGCATGCAAGGCCTTTGTATCCTTGCATGAAGCAAGGTTGTTGTGGATCTCCAATTACAATGCCTCCCACATGAGGATGATCATGATTGATGCATCTGCAAAGAAGTTGTCTCCAAGGATGAGATCGTAATCATCCAAATGAACCACCATCAAATTGATTGTACCCTCCCATGCATCTATTTTGATGGGCACATCTCTTGCCAACCCACCCATCGGTTAGCTCTTGGAGTTCACCCCCTTCAAACGGTTGTGAGAGCGCTCCACTCGCAACTCCAAGTGGTGCACCATTCGATTTGATATGAATGTGTTGGTGGTGCCAGTATCCACCAAGGTTGACATCTACCTACCATTCAAGGTCACATCCATGAATAGCAAACTATGGTGTACCTTTGAGCACTCATTTCGCATAGCACCAAGGGCCTGCAGTGGGGCAACACGCTGCACGGGGTCATCGTTGGAGTCATCTGATCATGGGGCAGTAACTTTCCCCTCCCTCTTTGGGCACTCCTTCACCTTGTGGGGTCCATTGCAGATGAAGCAACCTGGGTGCATACAAGGGTCTTTCTTGCCATTGGCGCCCTTGAGCACTTTCGCCTTCCCTTTGTCTAGTCAAGTCAACTGCTTCTCCTTGCCCTTCTCTGACTTCCCTTTCACATAGCACTTGGACTTCTTGTCCTTGTCCTTATGCTGGGCCTTCTTGCTCCCCTCCTTGGCATGAGCAACACTTAAGTCCAACATTGCATCCGCCGAAGCTAAGGTAGAAGGAAGGCCTTTCAGACCATGCCTCCTTAGCTCTAGGTGAGCCCAAGGTTGCAATCCCTTTAGGAACGTGCACAGCTTGTCTGTCTTTGACATATCTATCACATCCAACATTAGTGTGCCAAACTCTTTCACATAGTCTCTCACTGGTCCACTGTGCCTCAGCTTGGCCAATGCATCCCGAGCAAGCCATGTTGTATTGCTTGGCAGGAACTTCTCTTTCAGATCCTTCTTTAGTGCCTCCCATGTCTCAATCCAAGGTCTACCAGCACTGATATCATCTTGAACCTGTGTCCTCCACCATAGCTTCGCATCCTTGGTGAGATACATGGTGGTGATCATCACCTTCTCAGCAGCTGGGTTCTTCGCAGCAGCAAAGTAGTTCTCGATATCGCATATGAAGTTCTCAAGATCCTTGGAACTCCTAGTCCCTTCAAATGCCTTCAGCTCAAGGACCTTCATCTTCCCACGAGGCTTAGTTGTTGACCTTGCATGGGACACAAGTTGCTGCTTGAATAAGACCACATTATCCTTCAAGGTTGCTACATCAAGCTTGATCTCTTTGAGCAGATTAGTTACGGTTCCACCAAGATCATTGCCTTTGCTGACATTATCCTCCAGAGCAGCAACACGTGGTTCCAACGTAGTGGCCGGGTCTGCTCATTCATGGAGCTCTACAATGAGGCCTTCTAGCGCCACCAGTCGCTCCTGCAACACTTCCATCGCTTTGGTCCACACGGTTGCTGATCGTAAGGTACACATGGTCTTTGACAAAGGATATTCTCAACCTGAACGCAACTCTGATACCATTGTCACGGGATCAATGTGGGACACAAAATTTTCCTCATCCTACTGGCGTTGACACTCTGCTCCCCGACCAGCCACACACCACACATACCGTCAAGGTCGTTGGATCATAGAACTGCAAAAGCAACACAGAGGAACACAAGAACACAATTGGGAAAAAACGTAATTTGTATTCACATATATCACAAGTACATGAAAACCCAACCTAGATCAGAACACTGACATGCAATCACACGAGTATATGCCTCACAGTTTCTCACTGCTTGCAATCCCACCTGTCTTGTGCCTCCTCTCAAGAACACTAGACTGCTTGCTCTAACTTGGCTTCCACTCTCTTGGAGTCTCTGGCTCTCTGTGTCTCTCCTCTGAGAATGAGACTGAGCCCCCTTTATATAGAGGAGCCTAGCAGACCAGATATGGCAACCGATATATTTGAATCCCTTGATTCTCTTAATTAGATCTCGATTTGTCCAATCTCAATTGTCAATTTGCAATCTCCAAGACTGTTTCCTTAACATATTGATTTGCCATATCCCGAAAGAATCTTTCCCCAATTGTCTACTTGACCTGGTATGGATGACTTGGTGCCAACTTAGCATCGTCAATCCAATCCACTCTCCTCCAAGGCCCACATCCATGATCGCCCCCCACGATCACAACTGTTTGATTGGGATTGCAGCATTGAGTGCCTATGCTCAATCACATCTTGTTCACCGAGCATCCTTGAGCGTAGGGTCATGCCTTGCTTGTGGACATCATCACCACCCATACGCTCACTTGCATACTTGTGGACTGTGACACTCCATGGCCACCCCTTGATCCCTCAGCCCCATTGCTAATCCTTATTGATCATCCACTCCACCGGTGCCTCCGCACATGCCTGTGTGACCATCTCCATACTTGCCCGCTCATGGACCTGCAATTTGTCCCAACACCTTGCATGTGTTATCTTGCACATTGTCATGTGCTTGCTATGTGCTACCACTACCCCAAGGTATGGCTTTTGGTATGCATTCTCCAGGGTTAGAGCTCAAGGGTCTAACATCTCCTTGGAAGAGTAAGGCACAGCCCATCGTCGAGCAAGGCATCGCCCCTGGTTGGGCAAGGCGCTGCTTGTGGTCTAGCAAGGCATTGCCCATGGTAGAGCCAAGCACAGACTATCATCAAACATGTATTGCCCTTGGTATAGAAAGGCACAGCAGATGGTTGAGCAAGGCATCACTCATGGTAGAGCCAGGCACAAAGCGTGATCAAGAAAGGCATCGCCCAATGATCAAACAAGCACTGTTGCCATCATTGAGCAAGGCATCGCCCATTGTAGAGAATGGAATAGCCCATCGTCTAGCAAGGCATCACCCTTGGTTGGGCAAAGGGTAACCTATGGTCGAGCAAGGCATCGCCCATGGTAGAGCGAGACATAGCCCATGGTCGAACATGCTATTGCCCTTGGTATAGAAAGGCACAATGGGTGGTCGAGCAAGGCATCGCTCATGGTATAGCAAGTCCAAGCCCGTGGTTGAGCAAGGCATTGCCCTAGGTAGAGCCAGGCATTGTCCATGAGAGACCGAGCATACTGCCCATGGTCATCTGAGACATCACCTGTGGAAGAGCAAGGCACAACCCATGGTAGAGCAAGGCATCACCCATGGTGGAGCAAGGCACTGCCTGTGATCAACCAAGCACACAGCCCATGGCTGACCGAGGGCCGTCTATGTGGTCGACCAAGGGTTGTTGTCATGGTCGAGCGAGGCGTCAACTGTGGTAGAGCGAGATACTGCTAGTGAGTGACCGAGCGCATAGCCCGTAGTTGACAAAGGGCTGCCTCCTTGGTCAACCAAGTGATTGCTCATGGTAGAGCAAGGGATAGCCAGTGGTCAAGAAAGGTATTGCCTGTGGCATAGCGAGGCACTGCCCGTGAGCAGCTGAGCACACAGCCTGTGGTGGACCATGGGCTCTCTCCATGGTTGACCAAGCCATCGCCCATGGTAGAGCAAGACACAGCCTGTGGTCGAGAAGCCATTGCCTGTGGTAGAGCAAGCCACAGCCTGTGGTCAAGAAGGCATTGCCAATGGTATAGCAGGGCTCTGCCTGTGAGCAATCGAGCACACTGCCTAGGGTTGACCGAGGGCTTCTCCATGGTTGACCAAGCCATTGTCCGTGGTAGAGCAAAGCACAGCACATGGTTGAACATCCCATTGCCCATGGTAGACTGAGGCACAGCCCATGGTCGCGAAGGCAATGCTTGTGGTAGAGTGATGCATAGCCCATGGTGGAGCAAGGCATTGCCCATGGTAGAGCATGGCATTGCTTGTGAGTGGCCAAGCACATAGCCCGTTGTCAACCGAACACTTTTGCCGTGGTCGACCAAGCCATCACCCATGGTAGAGCAAGGCACAGCCCGTGGTTGAGAAGGCATCACCCTTGGTAGAGGCAGGTACAACCTACGGTCGAGAAGGCATTGTCTGTGGTCAAGCAACGGATTGCCAGTCGTGGAACAAGGCACAGCTCATGGTGGAGCAAGGCATTGCCCATGGTAGAGCAAGGCACTGCCCATGAGCAACTGAGCACACAGCCTGTGGTCAACCAAGGGCCATCTCCATGGTCAACAAGCCATCACCCGTGCTAGAGTGAGGCATAGCCCATGTTCATGAAGGCACTGCCCATAGTAGAGCAAGGCATAACCCATGGTGGAGAAAGGCATTGCCCGTGGTGAAGATGCCACTGCATGTGAGCAACCAAGCACATAGCCCGTGGTCAACCAATGGCTTTCTCCATGGTCGACCGAGGGCTTTCTCCATGGTCAACCAAGCCATCGCCCGTGGTTGGGCAAGGCACAGCCCGTGGTCAAGCAAGGCATCACCGGGGGTAGAGCAAGGCAAAGCCCATGGTCGAACATCTGATTTCCCTTGGTAGAGCAAGGCACAGCCCGTGGTTGAGAAGGCATCACCCATGGTTGAGGGAGGCACAGCCCATGTTCTAGAAGGAATTGCCCATGGTAGTATCAGGTGCAGACCGTGGTCAAGAAGGCATTGCCTGTGGTAGAGCAAGGCACAGCTCGTGGTGGACCAAGGCACTGCCTGTGAGCAACCAAGCACACAGCCCATGGTTGACCGAGGGCTGTCACCATGGTCAACCAAGCCATCGCCTGTGGTTGGGCAAAACACAGCTTGTGGTCGAGCAAGGCATCGCCTGTGGTCGAACATCCCATTGCCCTTGGTAGAGCAAGGCATAGCCCATGGCCAAGCAAGGCATTGCCTGTGGTAGAGCAAAGCACAGCCCATGGTTGATCAAGGCCTCGCCCGAGGTAGAGCCAACCACTGCCCATGAGAGACTGAGCATACAACCTGTGCTCGAACGAGCCATCACCTGTGGAAGTGCAAGGCACAGCCTGTGGTGGATCGAGGGCTGTCTCCATGGATGACCAAGCCCACCTGTGGCAGAGCAAGGCATTGCCCATGGTCGGCTGAGGGCTTTCTCCATGGTTGACCAAGCCATCACCCTTGGTAGAGCAAGGCAGAGCCCATGGTCAAGCAAGGCATCACCCGAGGTAGAGCAAGGCATTGACTGAGAGCAACCATCCACACAGCCTGTGGCCAACTTAGGGCTGCCTCTGTGGTCGCCCAAGCCATTGCCCATGGTATAGCAGGGCATCACCCATGGTAGAGTGAGGCGCAGCCTGTGGCCAAACAAGCCATCGCCCATGTTAAAGCAAGGCACAGCCCATGGTTGAGCAACACATCACCCGTGGTAGGGTGAGGCACAGCCCATGGTCGAACAAGCCATTGCCCATGGTAGCACAAGGCACAGCCCATGGTCAAGCAAGGCATCTCCTGTGGTAAAGCCAGGCACAACCTGTGGCCGAGCAAGGCATCGCCCGTGGTAGAGTAAGCTACTGCCCATGAGCGACCGAGCACACAGCTCATGGCTGACTGTGGGCTGTCTCCTTGGTTGCCCAAGCCACTGCCCATGGTAGAGCGAGGCACAACCCATGGTCAACCAAACCGTTGCCCTAGGTAGAGCAAGGTACAGCCCATGGTCGAGCAAGGCAATGCCCATGGTAGAGGAAGGCACAGGCCATGGTCGAGCAAGCCATCGCCCGTGGTAGAGCAAGGCACAGCCTTTGGTTGACCAAACCATTGCCCATGGTGGAGCAAGGCACAGCCAATGGTCAAGCAACACATTGCCCTTGGTAAGGCAAGGCACAGCCAGTGGTCGAGGAAGGCATCACACGTGGTAGAGCAAGGCACAGCCCGTGAATGACTGAGTGCACTGCTCCTGGTCGACCAAGGGCTATCTCTGTGGTCAACCAATCCATCGCCCATGGTAGAGGGAGGCATAACCCGTGGTCAAGCAAGGTGTCACCTGTGGCAGAACAAGGCACAGCCTGTGGTCGAGCAAGGCAACCCCCAAGGTAGAGTGAGGCACTGCCCATGAGCGACTGAGTGCACAGCCCGTGGTCGACCAAGCCATCACCCATGGTGGAGCAAGGTGCAGCCCGTAGTCATGAAGGCATCGCTCATGGTAGAGTGAGGCACAGCCTGTGGTCGAGAAGGCATTGCCCGTGGTAGAGCGAGGAACAGCCCATGGTGGAGCAAGGCATTACCCGTGGTAGAGCATGGCACTACCTAAGAGTGATTGAGCACACAGCCCATGGTTGACCAGGAGCTTTCTCCATGGTCAACCAAACCATCGCCTGTGGTAGAGCAAGGCACAGCCCATGGTCGAGAAGGCATCGCTTATGGTAGAGCAAGGTGCAGCCCATGGTGGAGCAAGGCATTGCCCATGGTAGAGCATGGCACTGCCTATGACTGACAGAGAACACAGCCTGTGGTTGACTGAGCACTTTCTCCATGGTCGAACAAACCATCGCCTGTGGTAGAGCAAGGCAAAGCTCATGGTCGAGCAAGGCATTGCCCGTGTTAGAGCCAGGTGCAACCTGTGGTCGGGAAGGCATTGCCCATGGTCAAGCAAGGCATCGCCTGTGGTAGAGCAAGGCAAAGCCGGTGGTGGGGCAAGGCGTTGCCTGTCGTAGAGCAAGGCACTACCTGTGAGCAATCCAGCACACAGCCTGTGGTTGACTGAGGGCTGTTTCCATGGTCAAACAAGCCATCGCCCATGGTTGGGCAATGCACAGCCCGTGGCCGAGCAAGGTATCATCTGTGGTAGAGCAAGGTACAACTCGTGATCTAACATCCCACTGCCCTTGGTAGAGCAACGCACAGGCCATGGTCGAGCAAGGCATCGCCTGTGCTAAAGCAAGGCATCACCTGAGGTAGAGCCAGGCACTGCCCATGAGAGACCGAGCGTACAGCCTGTGATCAACAGAGCCATTGCCTATGGAAGAGCAAGGCATAGCCCGTGGTCAACAGAGCACTATCTTCGTGGTCAACTGAGCACTGTCTTCATGGTCAACCAAGGGCTGCTCCGTGGTTGACCTAGGTAGAGCAAGGCACAGCCCATGGTGAAGCAAGGCATCACCCGGGGAAGTGCAAGGCACTGCCTGTGGCCGACCAAGGGTTGTCTCTACAGTTGCCAAAGCCATTGCCCATGGTAGAGCAACGCACAACCGATGGTCAAGAAGGCATGCCTGTGGTAAAGCGAGGCACAGCCCGCGGTCAACCAAGCCATTGCCCGTGTTAAAGCAAGGCACAGCTTTTGGTCGCAACATATCACCCGTGGTAGGGCGAGGCACAGCCCATGGTCGAACAAGCCATTGCCCGTGGTAGATCAAGGCACAGCCCATGGTCAAGCAAGGCATCTCTCGTGGTAGAGCCAGGCATAGTCCATGGTCGAGCAAGGCATCACCTGTGGTAGAGCAAGGCACTGCCTGTGACTGACCAAGCACATAGTCCATGTCCTATCGGGGGCTTTTGTCTGTCCTCGCCCAAGCCATCGCACATGGTAGAGCGAGGCACAGCCCATGGTCAACCAAGTCATTGCCTGTGGTAAAGTGAGGTACTGCCCATGGTTGAGCATGGCAATGCCCGTGGTACAGGAAGGCACAGGCCATGGTCGAGCAAGCCATCGCCCATGGTAGAGCAAGGCACAGCCTTTGGTTGACCAAGCCATCGCCCATGGTAGAGCAAGGCACAGCCTTTAGTTGACCAAGCCATTGTCCATGGTGGAGTAAGGTACAGCCAGTGGTCAAGCAATGCATTGCCCTTGGTAAAGCAAGCCACAGCTTGTGGTGGAGCAAGGCATCGCACGTGGTAGAGCAAGGGACAACCTGTGGGTGACTGAGTGCACAGCTTCTGGTCAACCAAGCCATCGCCCATGGTAGAGTGAGGCACAGCCCATGGTCAAGCGGGGCATCACCCATGCCAGAGCAAGGCATGGCCTATGGTCAAGCAAGGCATTGCCCGTGGTAGAGCGAGGCACAGCCCCTGGTGGAGCAAGGCATTGCCCATGGTAGAGCAAGGCGTCAAGAATGCCATCGCTCATGGTGGAGCAAGGCATCCCTCGTGGTAGAGCATGGCATCGCCTGTGGTCAACCAAGGCATCACCTGGGGTAGAGCAAGGCACTGCCCATGGTCCACCAAGAGCTGTTGCTGTGGTTGATCAATACATCGCCCATCATCAACCAAGGGTTGTTGTCATGGTTGAGCAGCCCAACGGCCATGGTAGAGCAAGGCACTGACTGTGAGTGACCAAGCGCACAGCCCAAGCCCAACCATGGGCTATCTCCATGGTCGACCAAGGCATCACCCTGGCAGAGTGAGGCACAGCCCATGGTCCACCAAGCCATCAGCCATGGTAGAGTAAGACACAGCTCAAGGTTGAGCAAGGCATCGCCCATGGTAGAGCAAGGCTCTGCCTGGGGTCGAGCAAGGCATCATCAGAGTTAGAGCAAGGCATAGTCCATGGTCAAGCAAGGCATCCCACGTGGTAGGGCAAGGCACTGCCCATGAGAGACCGAGTGCACGGCCCATGGTCAACCGATGGCTGTCTCCATGGTTGACCAAGCCCTTGCCCGTGGTTGAGCAATGCACAGGCTGTGGTCAAGCAAGCCATCACCAGTGGTAAAGCAAGGCACAGCCTGTGGTCAGCCAAGCGATTGCCCATGTAAGAGCAAGGCACAGCCTGTGGTTGAGCAAGGCGTCGCTCATGGTAGAGCAAGGCACAGCCCATAGTCGAGCAAGGCATCGCATGTGGTAGGGCAAGGCACTGCCCATGAGCAACTGACTGCACAGTCGGTGGTCGGCCGAGGGCTATCTCCATGGTCGACCAAGCCATCACCTGTGGTAGAGTGAGGTGCACCAATGGTTGAACATGCCATTGCCCTTGGTAGTGCAAGGCATAGCCCATGGTCGAGCAAGGCTTCGTCCAGGGTAGAGCAAGGTAATGCCTGTTGTCGAGCAAGGCATTGCCCATGGTAGAGCAGGGCACAGCCCGTGGTCAACCAACACATCACCTGTGGTCCACCAAGGCATCACCCCTGGTAGACCAAGAGCCGTCACCATGGTCGATGAAGCCGTTGCCCCATGATCGACAAAGGGATGTCGCCGTCACTGAGCAAGGCATCAACCATGGTAGAGGAAGGAACTGCCCATGAGTAACTGAGCATGCAGCCCATGGTCAACTAGAGGCTGTCTCCATGGTTGAGCAAGCCATTGCCCATGGTAGAGCAAGGGACAGCCAGTGGTTGAGCAAGACATCGGTAGTGGTAGAGTGAGGTGCAACCCATGGTCATCCAAGCCATGCATTGCCGGTGAGCGACTCCATGGTCATCCAAGCCATTGCCTATGGTAGTGCAAGGCACAGCCTGTGGTCGAGCAAAGCATCACCCAGGCTAGAGCAAGGCACACACCTTGGTTGAGCAAGGCATCACATGAGGCAGAGCCAGGCACTGCTCCCAAGTGACTGAGCACACTGCCCATGGTTGACTGGGGCTTGTCTCCATGGTCAACCGAGGCATCACTGGTGGTAGAGCAAGGCACATCCCATGGTCAAGGTAGGCATCACCTGTGGAAGAGCCACGCACAGCCCATGGTCAACCAAGCCATGGCTCATGGTAGAACAAGGCACACCCTGAGGTCGAGCAAGGTATCGCCCGTGGTAAAGTAAGGCACCACCCATGGTTGAGCAAGGCATCGCCTGAGGTAGAGCCAAGCACTGCCCTGACCAACCAAGCACACAGACCATGGTCGACCAAGCCATCACCCATGGTACAACAAGGCACATCCTGTTGTCAAGCAAGGCATCGCCCAAGGTATAGCCAGGGACTAACCGTGAGCGTCCAAGCACACAGCCTGTGGCCGATTGAGGGCTTTCTCCACAGTCAACCAAGCCATCACCCGTGGTAGAGTGAGGCACAGCCCGTGGTTGACCAAGCCATGGCCCATGATAGAGCAAGGCATAGCCCATGGTTGAACATGCCGTTGCCCTTGGTAGAGCAAGGCACAGCCCGTGGTCAAGCAAGGCATTGCTCAAGGTAGAGCCAGGCACTACTTGTGAGCGACCAAATGCACTGCCTGTGGTCAATCGGGGGGTCTCCATGGTCAACCAAGCCATCGCCCTTGGTAGAGCGAGGCACAGTCCGTGGTCGAGCAAGGCATTGCCTGAGGTAGAGCTAGGCACAACCCTGAGCAACTGAGCGCACAGGCCAACCAAGCCATCACCCATGGTAGAGCAAGGCACAGCCCATGGTCAAGCAAGGGATCACCCGAGCCAGATCCAAGGACTGCCCATGAGCGACTGAGCACACAGCCTGTGGCTGACCGAGGGCTGTCTCCGAGGTCGACAAAGCCCTTGTCTGTGGTAGAGTGAGGCACAACCTGTGGTCTACCACAGCATCGCCTTTAGTAGAGCAGGGCACAGTCCGTGGACCATGCTATTGCCAGTGGTGGAGCATGGCATCACCTGTGGTAGAGCAAGGCACTGCCCTGGTTGACCAAGGCATTGCTCGTGGTAGAGCAAAACACTGCCTATGGTCAACCAACAGCTGTTGTCATGGTCGAGCAAGGCACTACCCATTAGCGATGCCATTGCCTGTGGTAGAGCAAGGCACAACCCATGGTCGAGCAAGGCATCGCCCATGGTAGAGTGACGCATAAACCATGGTCGAACAAGCCATTGCCCATGGTAGAGGCAGGCACAGCTTGTGGTTGAGCAAGGTATCACCCGTGGTCGACCCAGGGCTGTCTCTGTGGTCATTCAAGCCATCGCCCATGGTAGAGCAAGGCACAGCCCATGGTCAAGCAAGGCATCACTTGTGGTAGAGTGAGGCACAACCCGTGGTCAACCAAACCACTGCCCATGGTACAGCGAGGCACAACCCATTGTCGAGCATGGCAATGCTTGTGATAGAGCCAGACACAGCGCGTGGTTGAGCGGGGCATTGCCCATTGTTGACCAAGCGCTGTTGCTGTGGTCGATCAAGGCATCGTCCGTGGTAGAGCATGGCACTGCCCGTGAGTGACCGGGTGCACAGCCTATGGTCGATCAAGGCATCAACCGTAATTGACCAATGGCTGTCACCATGGTTGACCAAGGCATTGACCATGGTGGAGCAAGGCACTGCCCATGAGAGATTAAGCACACAGCCCGTGGTCAACGGAGGGCAGTCTCCATGGTCGACCAAGCAATTGCCTGTGGTAGAGCAAGGCACAGCCCATGGTTGACTGAGGGCTGTCTCTCTGGTCGATGAAGCCACCGCACTCGGTATAGCAGGGCACAACCTGTGGTCGAGCAAGGCATTGCTCGAGGTAGAGCCAGCCACTACTTGTGAGCGACCAAGTGCACTGCCTGTGGTCGATCAGGGCTGTCTCTGTGGTCAACCAAGCCATCACTGGTGGTAGAGCAAGGCACAGCCCATGGTTGAGCAAGGCATTGCCTGAGGTGGAGCCAGGCACAACCCTGAGCAACCGAGCAGACAGGCTGACCAAGCCATCACCCATGGTAGAGCAAGGCACAGCCCATGGTCAAGCAAGGGAACACCTGAGCCAGATCCAAGGACTGCCTGTTAGCAACTGAGCGCACAGCCCGTGGCCGACCGAGGGCCATCTCCAGGGTGGACAAAGCCCACACCCATGGTAGAGTGAGGCACAGCCCATTGTAGACCAAGCCATGGCCCGTGGTAGAGCATGGTGCAACCCGTGGTCTACAATCGCATTGCCCGTAGTAGAGCAGGGCACAGCCTGTTGTCGACCATGCTATTGCCAGTGGTGGAGCATGGCATAGCCTGTGGTAGAGCAAGGCACTGTCCCTGGTTGACCAAGGCATCGCCCATGGTAGAGCAAAACACTGCCTATGGTCGACCAACAGCTGTCACCATGGCCGAGCAAGGCATCGCCCATTAATGATGCCATTGCCTGTGGTAGAGCAAGGCACAACCCATGGTCAAGGAAGGCATCACCTGTGGTAGAGTGACACATAACCCATGGTCGAACAAGCCATTGCCCGTGGTAGAGGCAGGCACAGCCCATGGTCGACCAAGCCATTGCCCATGGTACAGCGAGGCACAAACCATTGTTGAGAAAGGCAATGCTCGTGGTAGAGCTAGACACAGCACGTGGTCGAGCAGGGCATTGCCCATGGTTGACCAAGCGCTGTTGCTGTGGCCGATCAAGGCATTGCCCGTGGTAGAGGATGGCGCTGCCCATGAGTGACCAAGTGCCCAGCCCATGGTTGATCAAGGCATCAACTGTGATCGACCAATGGTTCTCACCATGGTCGACCAAGGCATCGACCATGGTGGAGCAAGGCACTGCCCATGAGAGATTGAGCATGCAACCTGTGGTCAATGGAGGGATGTCTCCATGGTCAATCAACCAATCGCCCATGGTAGAGCAAAGCACAGCCCGTGGTCAACGGAGGGCTGTCTCTCTGGTCGACCAAGCCACTGCACTTGGTATAGCATGGCATAGCCCCTGGTCAACCAAGGCATCGCCCATTGTTGGGCAAGGGATAGCCCGTGGTCAAACATGCCATTGCCCTTGCAAGAGCAAGGCACAACCCATGATCAAGCAAGGCATCACCCTTGGTAGAGTGAGGCACAGCCTGTGGTTGAGCAGGGCTTCACCTGTGGTAGAGCAAGGCGCTGCCCATGGTTGACCAAGCGCTGTCACCATGGGCAATCAAGGCATCACCTGTGGTAGTGTATGGCACTGCCCGTGAGCAACCGAGTGTACAGCCTGTGGTCGATCAAGGCATCACCTGTGGTAGTGTATGGCACTGCCCGTGAGCAACCGAGTGACCGTGATTGACCAAGGGCTGTCACCATGGTCAACCAAGGCATCAATCATGGTGGAGCAAGGCACTGCCCATAAGTGACCGAGTGAGCAGCCAGAGGTCGACAGAGGGCTGTCTCCATTGTCAACCAAACCATCGCCCGTGGTAGAGCAAGGTACAGCCCATGGTAGATCAAGGGCTGTCTCCCTGGTCGACCAAGCCAACATCAATGGCAGAGCAAGGCACAGCCCGGGGTCGTCTGAGGGCTGTCTCCATGGTCAACCAAGCCATTGGCTGTGGTAGAGCCAGGCACAACCTGTTGTCGAGCAAGGCATCACCCGTGGTAGAGCAAGGCACTGCCCATGAGTGACTGAGCGCACAGCCCATGGCTGATCGAGGGCTGTCTCAGTCATTGACCAAGCCATCACCTGTGCTAGAGCAAGACACAGCCCATTGTCGAGAGGGCATTGCCCGTCGTATAATGAGGCACTGCCCATGGTATAGCAAGGCAAAGCTGGTGGTCGAGCAAGGCAACACCTGCAGTAGTGCAAGGCACAGGCTCTCGGTCAACCATGGGCTGTGCACACAGTCACTCACGGGCAGTGCCTTGCTCTACCATGGGTGATGCCATGCTCAACTATGGTGGCAGCGCTTGGTTGACTAAGGGCAGTGCCTGGCTCTACCACAGGTGTTGCCATGCTCAACCACAAGCTGTCCCTTGCTGTACCACGGGCAATGGCTTGGTCGACCATGGGCTGTGCCTTGCACTACCACGGGCGATGCCTTGCTCAAACATGGGCTGTGCCTTGCTCTACCACGGGCAATGGCTTGGACGACCATGGAGACATTCCTTGGTCGACCCTGGGCTGTGCGCTCGGTTGCTCACAAGCAGTGCCTTGCCCTACCATGGTGAATGCCTTGGTCGACCATGGCAACAGCCCTTGGTCATTCATGGTCGATGCGTAGATTGATTACGGGCTGTGCACACAATCACTCACGGGCAGTGCCTTGCTCTACCACAGGCGATGCCATGCTTGACCATGGTGACAGCACTTGGTTGACTATGGGCAGTGCCTGGCTCTACCATGGGCTGTGCCTGGCTCTACCACGGGCTGTACCTGGCTCTACCACAGGCATTGCCATGCTCGACCATGAGCTGTCCCTCGCTGTACCATGGACAATGGCTTGGTCAACCCCAGGCCGTGCCTTGCGCTACCATGAGTGATGGCATGGTCGACCATGGGATGTGCACTCGATCGTTCATGAGCAATGGCTTGATCGACCATGGGCTGTGCACTTGATCATTCACGAGCAGTGCCTGGCTCTACCACGTGAGATGCCTTGCTCTACCAAAGGTGATGGCATGTTTGACCACAGGTTGTGCATCACTATACCACAGGTGATGCCTTACTCGAGCACAGGTGGTGCCTTGCCCTAGCATGGGCAATGCCGTGCTAGACCATGGCCTGTGCCTTGCTCTACCCTGGGCCATGGCTTCACCAACCACAGGCTATGCCTTGCTGTACCATGGTCAACCATTGGCTGTACACTTGGTCTCTCATGGGCAGTGCCTGGCAATACCTTGGGCGATGCCTTGCTCAATCATGGGCTGTGCCTTGCTCTACCAAGGGCAATGCCTTGCTTGACCACAGGCTATGCCTTGCCCTTCCAAGGGCAATGGCATGTTTGACCATGGGCTATGCTTTGCCCAACAACTGGCGATGCCTTGCTTGACCATGGGCTGTGCCATGCTATGCCAAGAGCAGTGGCTTGGTCAACCGCAGAGATAGCCCTTTGTCAATCATGGGCAATGACGAGATTGACCACAGGCTGTGCACTCGGTCGTTCACAGGCAGTGCCTTGCTCAACCACAGGCAATGCCTTACTCAATGACAGCGACAGCCCTTGGTCAATCATGGGTCGACACATTGATTGACCATGACGATAGCTCTTAATCGATCATGGGCAGTCCCTTGGTCCAACAAGGGCAAAGCATTGGTCAACCACGGGCTGTGCGTTGCTCTACCACATGTGATGCCTTGCTCGACCATGGGCTGTGCCTCGCTCTACCATGGGTGATGGCTTGGTTGACCAGGGAGAATGCCCTCGGTTGACCACAGGCTGTGCGCTCAGTAGCTCACAGGCAGTGCCAGGCTCTAACTTTGGGGATGCCTTGCTTGACCATGGGCAGTGCCTTGCTCTACCACAAGTGATGCCTTGCTCGACCACAGGCTGCGCCTTGCTCTACCACAGGCCATGGCATGTTTGACCACGGCTGTGCCTCATCCTACCACAGGCAATGCCTTGGTTGACCACAAGCTGTGCCTTGCTCTACCACCAGTGATGGTTGGTCGACCATGGAGACAGCCCTTGGTCAACCACGGGCTGTGCCCTCAGTTGCTCATGCCCAGTTCCTGGCTCTACCTCTGGTGATGGCCTGCTTGACCACGGGCTGTGCCTTGCTCTACCATGGGTGATGGCTTGCTTGACCACAGGATGTGCCTCACTCTACCACGGGCAATGGCTTGTTCGACTATGGGCTGTGCCTCACTCTACCACAAGCTATGCGTTGTTTGACCACAGGATGTGCACTCGGTCATTCATGGGTAGTGCCTGGCTGTACCTCATGCGATGCCTTGCTCAACCACACCCTGTGCCTGGCTATACCACAGGTGACGCCTTCCTTGACCATGGGCTGTGCCTCGCTCTGCCATGGGGGATGGCTTAGTTGACCATGGAGACAGCCCTCGGTCGACCATGAGCTGTGCACTCGGTCGCTTACAGGCCATGCCATGCTCTACCACGTGCATTGCCTTGCTTGACCATGGGCTGTGCCTTGCTCTACCATGGGTGATGCCATGCTCGACCATAGGCTGTGCTTTGCTCTTCCACGGGCAATGGCTTGGTCAACCAAAGGCTGTGCCTTGCTCTGGTGTTGCCTTGCTTTACCTCAGGCAATGGCTTGGTTGACCACAGGCTGTGCCTCGCTCTACCACTGGTGATGCCTTCTCGACCAAGGGCTGTGCCTTGCTCTATGATGGGCGATGCCTTGGTCAACCACAAAGATAGCCCTCAGTCAGCCGCAAGCTGTGCGCTCAGTTGCTCACGGGCAGTGCCTTGCTCTACCACAGGCAATGCCTTACTATACCATGGGCTGTGCCCTGCTCTACCATGGGAAATGGCTTGTTCGACAATGGCTGTGCCTTGCCCTACCACAGGCGATACCATGCACGACCATGGGTGTTCGCTTGGTCAACCACGGAAGATAGCCCTCCATCAACCATGGGCTATGCCTTGCTCTACCATGGGCGATGGCTCAGTCGACCATGGGCTGTACACGTGGTCTCTACCTTGGGTGATGCCTTGCTCGACCACAGTCTGGGCCTTGCTTGACCACGGGCTGTGCCTTGCTCTACGACTGGTGATGCCTTGCTCCACCACGGGCTGCACCTTTCCCAACCATGGGCAATGCCTAGGTAGACCACAGGTGATGCCTGGCTCAACTATGGGCTGTGCCTATGCTCTACCAAGGGCATTCGCCTGGTTGACCACGGAGGTAGGTCTCGGCCGACCATGGGCTCTGCCTCGCTCTCCCACAGGCGATGGCTTGGTTGACCTCAGAGCCAGTCCCCTGGTCAACCACGGGCTGTGCCTTAGTCACTCATGAGCAGTGCCCTGCTCTACCATGGTTGATGCCTTGGTCAACCATGGCAATAGCCCTTGGTCAATCATGGTCGATGCATAGATTGACCATGGGCTGTGCACACAGTCGCTCACAGGCAGTAAGCTACTCTACCACGGGTGATGCCATGCTCGGCCATGGCCACGGCACTTGTTCATTCATTGGGTGACACCTTGATTGACCACAGCAACAGTGCTTGGTCGACAATGGGTAGTGTATGGCTCTACCATGGGTGATGCCCTGCTCGGCCATGGGCTATGCCGGGCTTCTCCACAGGCATTGCCATGCTTGACCACGGGTTGTCCCTTGTTGTACCATGGGCAATGGCTTGGTCAACCATGGGTTGTGCCTTGCACTACCACAGGCGATGCCTTGCTCGAACACGGGTGATGGTTTGGTCGACCATGGAGACAGCCCTCTGTTAACAACAGGCTGTGCACTCGGTCGTTCACGGGCAGTGCCTTGCCCCCACCATGGTAGATGCCTTGGTCAACCATGGGCTGTGCCATGCTATACCAATCGCAGTGGCTTCGTCAACCGCAGGGACAGCCAGCAGTCAACCACGGGCAATGCCTTGGTCTGCCACTGGCGAGCTTGGTCGACCATAGAGACAGCCCTCAGACAACCCAGGGCTGTGCCTTTCTCTACCACAGGCGATGCCCCGCTCAACCACGCGCTGTGCCTAGCTCTACCCCAGTCGTTGGCTTGCTTGACAATGGGTTGTGCCTTGGTCTACCATGGGTGATGGGTTGGATGACCACGGAGACAGCCCTTGGTTGACCATGAGCAATGCCTTGCTCGACCATGGGCTGTGCCAGGCTCTACCAAGGGAAAAGGCATGTTTGACCACGGCCTGTTCCTTGCTCTACCACAGGCGATGGCTTCATTAACCATGGAGACAGCCCTCAGTCGACCACGGGCTGTGTACTCGGCAGCTCACCGGCAGTGCCTGGCTCTACCTCGGGCAATGCCTTGCTCAACCTCGAGCTATGCCTTGCTCTACCATGAGCGATGCCTTGCTCAACCATAGGCTATGCCTTGCTCTACCAAGGGGAGTGGCAAGTTGAACGACAGGCAGTGCCTCACTCTACCACAGGCAATACCTCACTCAACCACATGCTGTGCCTTGCTGTAGCACAGGCGATGCCGTGCTCGACCACCACCTGTGCCTTGCACTACCCTGGGCCATGGCTTGGTTAACCATGAGCTATGCCTTGCTGTACCTCGGTCAACCATGGGCTGTATGCCCAGTCTCTCACGTGCAGTGCCTGGCAATACCTCAGGTGATGCCTTGCTCGACCATGGGTTGTGCTTTGCTCTTCGGAGGGCAATGGCATGTTTCACCATCAGCTATGCCTTGCCCAACCACGGGCTGTGCCATGCTATACCAAGAGCAATGGGTTGGTCGACCACAGAGACAGCCCTCGGTTGACCACAGGCAATGCCTTGGTCTGCCACAGGTGATGGTGCTTGGTCAACCATGGAGGCAGCCCTCGGATGACCTTGGGCTGTGCCTTGCTCTACCATGGGCGTTGGTTTGGTTGACCATGGAGATAGCCCTCAGTCAACTTCGAGCTGTGCCTTGCTCTACCACGGGCATTGGTTTGGTCAACCACGGAGATAGCCCTCAGTCAACTTCGAGCTGTGCCTTGCTCTACCACGGGCAATGGCTTGGTCGACCATGGGGACAGCCCTTCATCGACCACAGGCTGCACACTCGGTTGCTCACGGGCAGTGCCTTGCTCCACCACGGCGACAGCGCTTGGTTGATCACAATCGATGCTTGATTGACCACAGGCTGTGCACTAGGTCACTCACAGGCAGTGCCAACTCTACCACAGGCGACGTCTTGATTGGCCATGATGGCAACGCTTGGTCAACCACAGGCTATGCCTTGCTCTACCATGAGCGATGCTCCACTCAACCATGGGCTGTGCCTCACTCTACCAAGGGCCATGCCTTGCTCAACCACAGGCTGTGCCTTCCTCTTCTAAGGGCAATGGCATGTTTGACCATGGGCTATGCCTTGCCCAACCACGGGTGATGCCTTGCACGACCACGGGCTGTGCCGTGGTATACCAAGAGCGGTGGCTTGGTCGACCACAGAGATAGCCCTCGGTCGACCATGGGCAATGCCTTGGTCTGCCACAGGCAATGGCGTGGTCGACCACAGAGAGACAGAACTTGGATGACCCTGGGCTGCACCTTTCTCTACCACAGGCGTTGGCTTGGTCAACCTTGGAGATATTCCTTGGTTGACCATGGGCTGTGGGTTGCTGTACCATGGGCTGTGGCTTGCTGTACCATGGGCATTGACTTGGTAGACCATGGAGACAGCCCTCAGTCGACCATGGGCTGTGCACTTGGTCGCTCATGGGCAGTGCCTTGCTCTACCATGGTCGATGGCTTGGTCAACCACGGCAACAGCCCTTGGTCTACCCTGGTAGATGCCTTGATTGACCATGGCCACTGGTCACTCACGGGTAGTGCCTTGCTCTACCACAGGCGATGCCTTGCACTACCACGATTGATGCCTTGGCCGACCACAGGCAGTGCCTTGCTCTACCATGGGCAATGCCTTGCTTGACCACAGGCTGTGCCTTGCTCTTCTGCAGGTGATGACTCAGATGACCTCGCGCTGCACACTCAGTCTCTCACTGGTAGTGCTTGGCTCTACCACGGGCTGGGCCTTGCTCTACCATGGGCAATGCCATGCTCGACCACCTGCAGTGCCATTCTATAGCAAGGACAATGGCATATTTGACCATGGGGTGTGCTTTGCTCTACCATGAGTGATGCCTTGCTTGACCACAAGCTGCACCTTGCCCAACCAAGGGCGATGCCTTGCTCAACCATGGGCTGTGCCTTGCTCTACCAAGGGTGATGGCTTGGTCAACCACCTAGACAGCACTATGCCGATGACCGACGATGGCTTGGTTGACCATGGGTTGTGTCTTGCCCAACCACAGGTGATGCCTTGCTCGATCATGGGCTGTGCCTTGCTCTACCAAGGGCGATGGCTTGGTCGACCACGGAGACAGCCCTCGGTAGTCCATGGGCTGTGGCTTGCTCTACCATGGGCGATGGCTTGGTCAACCATGGAGACAGCCCTCAGTGGACCATAGACTGTGTGCCTTGCTCTACCACGGACAGTGCCTTGCTCTACCACAGGCAATGCCTTCTCGACCATGGGCTGCAACTGGCTCTACCACGGGTGATAACTTCTCAACCATGGGCTGCATTTGGCTCTACCACAGGCGATGCCTTCTCATCCACAGGCTGTGCCTCACTCTACCACGGGTGATGCCTTGTCAACCACCGGCTGTGCCTTGCTCTACCATGGGCAATGGTTTGGTCGACCACGGAGAAAGCCCTTGGTCAACCACAGGCTATGTGCCCGGTCGCTCACAGGCAGTGCCATGCTCTACCACGGGCAATGCCTTGCTCCACCATGGGCAATGCCTTGCTGCACCACAGGCGATGCCTTCACTACCACGGGCTGTGCCTTTCTCTGCCATGGGAGATGCCTTGGTTGACCATGGAGACAGTCCTCAATTGACCACAGGCTGTGTGCTCGGTCACTCACAAGCAGTGCCTTGCTCTACGATGGGCAATGCCTTGCTCGACCATGGGCGATGCCTTCTCAACCACGGGCTGCACCTGGCTCTACCACAGGTGATGCCTTCTTGACCATGGGCTGTGCCTTGCTAGACCATGAGCGATGCCTTCTTGACAATGGCTGTACCTTGCTCTACCATGGGCTATCACTTGGTTAAACACAGAGACAGCCCTCGGTTCAACCATGGCAATGCCTTGCTTGGCCACAGGATGGGCCTAGCTCTGCCATGGGCGATGCCTTGCTCGACCACCTGCTGTGCCTTTCTATACCAAGGGCAATGGCATGTTCGACCATGGGCTGTGCCTCACTCTACCACGGGCAATGCCTTGCTCAACCACAGACTGTGCCTTGCCCAACCAGGGGCGATGCCTTGCTCAACCATGGGCTGTGCCTTGCTCTACCAAGGGCGATGGCTTGGCCAACCATGGAGGCAACCCTCAGTCGACCATGGGCTGTGCCTTGCCCAACCATGGGTGATGCCTTGCTCGACCACGGGCTGTGCCTTGCTCTACCATGGGTGATGGCTTGGTTGACCATGGAGACAGCCCTCGGTTCAACCATGGGCAATGTCTTGCTCTGCCACGGGTGATGGCTTGGTCGACCACGGAGACAGCCCTGGGTCAACCATGGGCTGTGGCTTGCTCTACCATGGACGTTGGCTTGGTTGACCTCAGAGACAGCCCTCAGTCAGCCATGGGTTGTGCGCTTAGTTGCTCACATGCAGTGCCTTGCCCTACCATGGTCAATGCCTTGATCGACCCCGGGAGGTGCATGCGGTCGCTCACGGGCTGTGCCTTGCTCTGCCAAGGGCGATGCCCTTCTCTACCATGGTCGATGCCAGGCTCTACCACTGTTGATGCCTTGGTCGACCATGGGTAGTGCCTTGCTCAACTGCGGGGGATGCCCTGCTCGACCACTGGTTGTGCCTGGCTCAACCACAGGCATTGCCAGGCTCAACCACAGGCTGTCCCTTCCTGTACCACAGACAATGGCTTGGTAAACCATGGGCTGTGCCTCGCTCTACCACATGCGATGCCTTGTTCAACCACAGGTTGTGCCTTGCTCTACCATGGGTGATGGCTTGGACGACCATGGAGACAGCCCTTGGTTGACCAGGAGCTGTGCACTTGGTTGCCCATGGTCCGTGCATTGCTCTAGCACGTGTGATGCATTGCCTGACCACGGTCTGTGCCTAGCTCTACCATGGCTGATGCCTTGCTTGATCGTGGGCTATGCCTTGGTCTACCACAAGCAATGGTTGTGCCCCACTCTACCACGGGCGATAGCTTGCTTGACCACAGTCTGTGCCTTGCACTACTGCAGGTGTTGCCTTGCAAAACCACAGGCTATGCCTTGTTGTACCATGGGCAGCAGCTTGCTCGACCATGGGCAGTGCCTCCTTCTACCATGGGCAATGCCTCTCAACGATGGGCTGTGTCTTGCTCTAGCACCGGTGATGGCTTGGTCGATGACAGAGACAGCCCTTGATCAGCCACGGGCTGTGTGCTCAGTCGCTCAAGGGCAGTGCCTTGCTCTACCACAGGTGATGCCTTGCTTGACAACAGGTTGTGCCTGGCTCTACCATCAGAGATGCCTTGCTCAATCATGGGCAATGGCTGGTTCAACCATGGGCTGTGCCTCTCCCTACCACGGGCAATCCCTTGCTCGACCATGGGCTGTGCCATGCTCTGCCACCAGTGATGCTTGGTTGACCACAGAGACAGCCTTCAGTCAACCGCAGGCAGTGGGCTCAGTCGCTCACGGCTAGTGCCTGGCTCTACCTCAGGCGATGCCCTACTCAACTACGACCTGTGCCTTGCTCTACCACTGGCAATGGCTGGCTCGGGCTGTGCCTCGCTCTTCCACAGGAAATGGCCTGTTCCACCATGGTTTGTGCCTCACTCTACCATGGGCTATGTGTTGCTCGACCACAGGTTGTGCCTTGCTCTACCATGGACGTTGGCTTGGTCAAAGACAGAGACAGCCCATGACTGACCATGGGCTGTGCCTCGCCCAACCATGGGCGATGCCTTGCTTGACCACAGGCTGTGCCATGCTCTACCAGGGGCAGTGGCTTGGTTGACAACAGGCTGTGCCTCGCCTGACCACAGGCTATGCCTTGCTCTACCGCTGGCGATGGCTTGGTCAGCCACGGACACAGCCCTTGGTCAACCATGGGCTGTGCCTCATTCTACCATGGGTGATGGCTTGCTCGGCCATGGGCTGTGACTTGCTCTACCATGGGCAATGGCTTGGTCGACCCTGGAGACAGCCCTCGGTCAACCACAGGTTGTGTGCTTGGCCGATGACAGGTAGTGCCTCGCTCTACCACGGGCAATGCCTTGCTCGACCATGGAGACATCCCTTGGTCCACCACAGCCTGCGCCTTGCTATACCACGTGGGGTGCCTTCCTTGACAATGGGCTGTGCCTTGCTCTACCATGGGCGATGGCTTGGTCAGCCACGGAGACAGCCCTCGGTCAGTCGCTGGCTGTGCCTCGCCCTAGGATGGGCGATGCCTTCCTTGTCCACAGGCTGTGCCTTGCCCTACCACGGGCGATGCCTTCCTTGACCATGGGTTGTGCCTTGCCCTACCACGGGCGATGCCTTCCTTGACCATGGGCTGTGCCTTGGTCTACCACGGGTGATGGCTTGGTCGACCATGGAGACAGCCATCGGTCGACCACTGGCTGCACCTTCACTTTACCATGGGTGATGCCTTGCTCGACCAGAGGTTGTGCATCACTCTACCATTGGTGATGGCTTGGTCGACCACAAGCTGTGCCATGCTCTACCAATGGTGATAACTGGGTGGACCATGGTGACAGCCCTCAGTCGACCTCGGGCAATGACTTGGTCGACCATGGAGACAGCCCTTGATTGGCCATGAGAACAGCCCGAGGTCAACCACAGGCTCTGCCTTGCTCAACCACGTGCGATGGCATGGCCAACCAAGGAGACAACACTCTGTTGACCACTGCTTTGCACGTGGTCAATCACTAGCAGTGCCTTGCTCTACCACAGTCGATGCCTTGGTTGACCACGGTGACAGCCCTTGGTCGATCACAGTTAATGCCTTGATTGACTACGGGCTGTGCACTCCGTCATTCATGGGCAGTGCCTTGCACTACCATGGGCAATGCCTTGCTTGACCGGCTGTGCCTCACTCTACCAGGGGTGATGGCTTGCTCCACCACAGGCAATGGCTTGGTTGACCACAGAGACAGTCCACGATTGACCATGGGCTGTGCGCTTAGTCGTAGAAGGTCAGTGCATTGCTCCACCACGGGCGATGCCTTGCTCGACCAGAGTGACAGCCCTTGGTCAACCATGGGTTTACGCATTGATCGACCATGGTGACAGCTCTTGGTTGACCACGGCCAGTGCCTTGGTCCACCAAGGGCAACCCCTTGGTCAACCACGGGCTGTGTGTTGCTCTACCACGAGCAATCCCTTGCCCGAGCACGTGCTATGCATTCCTCAACCACGGGTGGTGCCTCACTCTACCATAGGTGATGGCTTGGTCAAGCACAGAGACAACCCTCAGTTGACCATGGGTGGTGCACTCGGTCACTCACGGGCTGTGCCTGGCTCTACCTTGGACGATGCCCTGCTTGACCTTGGGCTGTGCCTTGCTCTACCACGTGCTGTGCCTTGCTCTACCATGGGCAATGCCTCGTTTGACCACGGCCTGTGCCAGGCTCTACCTAGGGCAAAGGCATGTTCAACCACGGGCTGTACCTCGCTCTACCATGGGCAATGGCTTCATCGGCCATGGACACAACCCTTAGTCAGCCATGGGCTGCAAGCTCAGTAGCTCACAGGCAGTGCCTGGCTCTTCCTTGGGCAATGCCTTGCTCAACCCCGAGCTGTGCCTTGCTCTACCATGATGCCTTGCTCAACCACAGGCTGTACCTCGCTCTACCAAGGGCAATGGCATGTTTGACCATGGGCTGTGCCTCACTCTACCACAGGTGAGGCCTCACTCAACCGCATGCTGTGCCTTGCTCTAGCACAGGCGATGCCTTGCTTGACCACAGCCAGTGCCTTGCTCTACCCCGGGCCATGGCTTGGTCGACCATGCTCTATGCATCACTGTACCTCGGTCAGCCATGGGCTGTATGCTCGGTCTCTCATGTGCAGTGCCTGGCAGTACCTCAGGCGATGCCTTGCTTGACCACAGGCTGTGCCTTGCTCTACCACAGGCGATAGTTTGGTCGACCATGGAGAAAGCACTCGGTCAACCACAGGCTGTGTGCTCTGTCACTCATAGGCAGTGCCATGCTCTACCTCATGCAATGCCTTGCTCCACCATGGGCTATGCCTTGCTATACCACAAGCGATGCCTTCTCGACTACAGGCTGTGCCTTGCTCTACCATGGGCGATGGTTTGGTCGACCATGGAGAAAGCCTCAGTCAGCCATGGGTTGTGTGCTTGGTCACTCTTAGATAGTACCTTGCTCTACCACGGGCAATGCCTTGCTCCACCAATGGCGGTGCCTCACTCTACCATGGGCGATGCCTTCCCAACCATGGGTTGTGCCTCACTCTACCACAGGCGATGCCTTTGCATGACCACGGGCAGTGCCATGCTCTACCAAGGGCCATGGCATGTTTGACCATGGTCTGCACCTTGCCCAACCATGGGCGATGCCTTTGCTCAACCATGGGCTGTGCCATGCTCTACCAAGGGCGATGGCTTGGTTGACCATGGAGACAGCCCTTGATTGGCCATGGAGACAGCCCTTGGTCAACCACGGGCTGTGTGCTCGGTTGCTCATGGGCAATGCCTCGCTCTACCTTGGGCAATGCCTTGCTCGAGCACAGGCTGTGCCTTGTTCTACCATGGGCGATGCCTTGGTCGACCATGGGCTACACCTCCCTCTACCAAGGGCGATGGATAGGTTGACCACAGAGATAGCCCTCAGTTGACCAGGACCAGTGCACTCAGTCGCTCACGGGCCGTGCCTTTCACTACCATGTGCAATGCCTTCCTTGACCACTGGCTGTGCCTTTCTTTACCAAGGGTGATGTGTTGCTTGACCATGGGCTGTGCCTTGCTCCACCATGTGCAATGGTTTGGTCGACCAAAGGCTGCACCTCGCTCTACCATGGGTGATGGCTTGCTCAACCATGGACAGTGCCTTGCTCAACAATGGGCATTGCCTTGCTCAACTATGGGCTGTACCTTGCTCTACCAAGGGCAATGGCTTGGTTGACCACGGGTTGTGCCTCACTCTACCATGGGCGATGGCTTGGGCTACCAAGGAGACGGCCCACAGTTGGCCATGAGCTGTGCACTCTGTTGCTCATGGACAGTGGCTTGCTATACCATGGGCAATGCCTTGCTCAACCACAGGCTGTGCCTGGCTCTACCATGGAAGATGCCTTGCTCGACCATGGGCTATGCCTTGTGCTACCATGGGCAATGGCTTGTTCAACCACAGGCTGTGCCTCACCCTACCATGGGTGATGTGTTGCTCAACCACGGGCTGTACCCTGCTTTAACATGGGCAATGGCTTGTTTGGCTGCGGGCTGTGCCTCACTCTACCATGGGCGATGCCTTGCTCAACGACAGGCAATGGCTTGGGCGACCACAGTGGCAGCCCTCAGTCAGCCACGGACTGTGCGGACAGTTGCTCACAGGCAATGCCTTGCTCTACCCCAGGCAATGCCTTGCTTGACCACAGGCAGTGCCTTGCTCTACCAAGGGCGATGGCTTGGTCAACCACAGAGACAGCCCTCGGCCAACCATGGGCAATGCCTTGCTCTGCCACAGGCGATGGCTTGGTCAACCATGGAGACAGCCCTCGATCAACCATGGGCTGTGCCTGGCACTTCCACTGGTGATGGCTCGTTTGAGCAGAGGTTGTATGCTCAGTCTCTCACGGGCAATGCCTGGCTCTACCTTGGGCAGTCCCTTGATCAACCACGGGCTATGCCTTGCTCTACCAAGGGCAATGGGATGTTCCACCACGGGCTTTGCCTCGCTCTACCACAGGCAATGACTTGCTTGACCACAAGCTGTGTCTTGCCCAACCATGGGTGATGGCTTGGTTGACCACGGAGACAGCCCTCGGTTGACTGCAGGCTGTGTGCATGGTCACTCACGGGCAGCGCCTTCGTCACTCACGGGCAGCACCTTGGTCACTCACAGGCAGTGCCTTGGTCCACCACAAGCTGTGCCTTGCTCTACCATGGGCGATGCCTTCTTGACCACAGGCTGTGCCTCCCTCAACCACGGGTGATGCCTTCTCGACCATGGGCTGTGCCTTGCTCTACCAAGGGCAATCGGATGTTCGACCACGGGCTTTGCCTCATTCAACCATGGGCGATGCCTTGCTCGACCACAGGCTGTTCCTTGCCCAACCATGGGCTATGGTTTGGTTGACCACAGAGAAAGCCATTGGTCGAACATGGGCTATGTGCTCGGTTGCTCATAGGCAGTGGCATGCTCCACCATGGGCAATGCCTTGCTCCACCATGGGTTATGCCTTGCTCTACCACGGGTGGTGCCTTCACAACCACAAGCTGGGCCTCACTCTAGCATGGGTGATGGCTTGTCAACCACAGAGACAGCCCTCGGTTGACCACGGGCTGTGTGCTCGATCACTCACAGGCAGTGCCTTGTCCTACCACAGGCAATGCCTTGCTCCACCATGTGCTGTGCCTTGCTCTACGACAGGCGATCCCTTGCTCGACCATGGGCGATGCCTTCTCAACCAAAGGCTGGACCACGGGCTGTGCCTTGCTCTACCACAGGTGATGGCTTGGTCGACCATGGGCTATGTGCTTGGTCACTCACAGGCAGTGCCATGCTCTACCATGGGCAATGCCTTGCTCCACCAAGGGCTATGCTTCACTTTACCACGAGTGATGCCTTCGTGACCACAGGCTGTGCCTTGCTCTACCATAGGTGATGGCTTGGTTGACCACAGAGAAAGCCCTTGGTCAACCACAGGCTGTGTGCTCGATTGCTCACAAGCAGTGCCCTGCTCTACCACAGGCAATGGCTTCTTGACCACAGGCTGTGCCTTGCTCTACAACAGGCAATGGCTTGGTCAACCACGGAGAGAGCCCACAGTCAACCACGGGCTGTGCACTCAGCCACTCATGGGCAGTGCATCACTCTAACATGGGCGATAACTTGCTCGACCACTGGCTGTCCCTTGCTCTACCACAAGCAATCACTTGGTTGACCAAGGAGGCAAGCCTTAGTCGACTACAGGCTGTGCGCACGGTTGCTCATGGGCAGTATCTCGCTCTACCATGGTCGATGCCTTGCTCGACCACAGCAACAACCCTTCGTTGATCATGGGTCGACACCTTGATTGACCACCGTGACAGCTCTTGGTCAACCATGGGCAGTGCCTTGCTCTACCACGGGCGATGCCTTGTTCGACCACTGGCTGTGCCATGCTCTACCATGAGCGATGCCTTGCTCCACCACAGGCAATGGCTTGGTCCACCAAAGGCTGTGCCTCTCTCTACCATGGGCGATCACTTGCTCAACCATGGCATGTGCCTTGCTCTACCATGGGTGTTGCCTTGCTCAACCACAGCTTGTGCCTGGCTTTACCCTGGGCATTGTCCTGGTCCACCACGGGCTGTGCCTCACTCTACCCCAGGTGATGCCTTGTCAACCATTGGCTGTGCCTTGGTCTACCATGGGCGATGGCTTGGTTGACCACTGAGACAGCCCTCAGTCAGCCACGGGCTTTGCTCTCAATCACTCATGGACCGTGCCTTCCTCTACCACAGACAATGCCATGCTCAACCATGGGTTGTTCCTGGCCACACCATGGGAGATGCCTTGCTCAACCATGGGCTGTGCCTTGCTCTACCATGGGCAATGGGTAGATCAACCACGGGTGTGCCTAGCCCTACCACGAGCAATGCCTTGCTCAACCACAGGCTATGCCTTGCTCTACCAAGGGCATTGGCCAGGTCGACCATGAGGACAGCCCTTGGTTGACCATGGGCCATGCCTTGCTCTGCCATGGGCGAAGGCTTGGTCGACCACGGAGATAGCCCTGGCTGACCATGGGCTGTATGCTCGGTCTCTCCCAGGCAGTGCCTGGCTCTACCTAGGGTGATGCCTTGCTTGACTTCAGGTTGGGCCTTGCTCTACCACTGGTGATGCCTTGCTCAACCACAGGCTGTTCCTCGCCCTACCACGTCTTGACAATGGGCTTTTCCTTGCTATATCATGGGCAATGGCTTGGTTGGCCACAGGCTGTGCCTGACTCTACCATGGGCAATGCCTTCTCGACCTCAGGCTGTGCCTTACTCAACCACGGGCTGGGCCTGGCACTACCATGGGCAATGCCTTGCTTGACCATGGGCAGTGCCTTGCTCTACCATGTGCAATGGCTTGTTTGAGCATGGGCTATGACTCACCCTACCACAGGAGATGCCTGCTCGACCCAATGGCAATGGCTTCGTAGACCACAGAGACAGTCCTTGAGCGACCATAGGCTATGCCTTGCTCTACCATGGATGATGGCTTGGTTGACCATGGAGATGGCCCTCAGTTGACCACGGGCTGTGCACTTGGTAGCTGATGGGCAGTGCCTGGCTCTACCTCGGGCAATGCCTTGCTCGACCATAGGCTGTGCATTGCTCTACCACGGGTGATGCCTTGCTCAACCATGACCTGTCCCAGCCGGTAGCAAGGGCAAAGGCATGTTTGACCTTAGGCTGTGCATCGCTCCACTACGGGCTATGCCTTGCTCTACAATGGCAGTTGCCTTGCTCAACCACAGTGACAGCCCATGGTCGATTATGGGGAGACGCCTGGATCAACCATGGTGACAGCTCTTGGTCGACCACAAGCAGTGGCAGGCTCTACCACAGGTATTGCCTTGGTCAAGCACGGCCTATGCCTTGCTCTACCACAGGCGATTCCTTGCTCTATGACGGGCCATGGCTTGGTCAACCACAGGCTCTACACTCGGTTGCTCACGGGCACTGCCTTGCTGTACCTTGAGCGTTGCCTTGCTCGACCACAGGCTGTGCCTTGCACAACCACAGGCGATTCCTTGCTCAACCATGGGCTATGCCTTGCTTTGCCATGGACGATGGCTTGGTCGACCATGGACATAGCCCTCAGTCGACCATGTGCTGTGTGCTCGGTCGCTCACAGGCTGTGCCTGGCACTTCCTCGGGCAATGCCTTGCTCAACCACAGACTGTGCCTGGCTCTACCATGGGCAATGGCATGATCGACCACTGGTGTGCCTTGCTCTACCACGGGCAATGGCTTGGTGGACCATGCAGATAGCCCACGGTCAACCACAGTCTGTGTACTCGGTTGCTCACAGGCAGTGCCTTGCCCTAACACGCATGATGACATGCTCAACCACGGGCTGTGCCTTTGTCTACCATGGGCAGTTGCTTGGCCAACCACATACTGTGACTTGCTCTACCATGGGTGATGGCTTGTTCGACCATGAATTGTGCCTTGCTCTACCATGGGTGATGGCTTGGTGGGCCATGGAGACAGCCATTCGTCGACCACAGCCTGTGCACTCAGTCTCCGACAGGCAGTGCCATGCCCTACCACATGTGTTGCCTTGCTTGACCAAGGGCTGTGCCTTGCTCTAACATGGGCAATGCCTTGCTTGACCAAGGTCTGTGCCTTTCTCTACCATGGGCAATGCCTTGCTTGAACTTGGGTTATGCCTTACTCTACCATGGGCGATGGCTTGGTCAACCACAGGCAGTGCCTTGCTCTACCATGGGTGATGCCTTGGTCGACCATGGAGACAGCCCTAGGTCGGCCACAGGGTGTGTGCTCATTCGCTCATGAGCAGTGCCTTGCTCTACCATGGCCATTGCCTTGCTCAACCACAATGACAGCCCCTGGTTGATCATGGGGAGACACCTTGATCGACCACCGCAACAGCTCCTGGTCGACCACCTGCAGTGCCTTCCTCTACCATGGGCATTGCCTTGCTTGACCACAGGCTGTGCCTTTCTCTTCCACAGGCGATGCCTTGCTCCACCATGGGCTGTGCCTTGCTCTTCAATGGGCCATGGCTTGGTCAACCACAGGCTATGCGCTCAGTCACTCATGGGCAGTGCCATGCTCTACCTATGGCGATGCCTTGATTGATGATGGGTTGTGCCTTGCCCAACCACATGTGATGCCTTGCTCAACCACGGGTTGTGCCATGCTCTACCAAGGGCAATGGCTTGGTCGACCATGGAGACAGCCCTCAGTCAACCATGGGCAATGCCTTCCTCTGCCACTGGCGATGGCATGGTCGATGATGGAGATAGCCTTGGGTTGACCACGGGCTGTGCACTCAGTTGATCATGGGTAGTGCCTTGCCCTACCATGTGCGATGCCTTGCCCGACCACAGGCTATGCCTTGCTCTACCACGGACAATCACTTTGCCGACCCCAGGCTGTGCCTTGCCCTACCATGTGTGATGCCCTACTCAACCTTGGCCTGTCCGTTGCTCTACCTCAGGCAATGCCTTGCTCGACCATGGGTTGTGCCTTGCTCTACCATGGGCGAAGGCTTGGTCGACCACTGTTACGACCAAGGGTATGATGGGAACAGAAAAGGAGAGTACAGGGGGGGCAATGTAAAAACCCATTAAATCAGGACTATTCTGTAAATAGCATGAATTAGGGTTGTTAAGATCATTAGACCAACAATCAACTAAACATCTGTATAAAGGAGAAGTTGTTGCCACCGTTGAGGGTGTGAATAGAACAATTAGTTTTCCCTTCTGACACTTTTGTTTCATTTCCCCTCCCTTCTAACACTCTCCCTCATCTGATCTCTGCTTGAGTGCATCATTGGTATCAGAGCCGAACGAGCCTTGGACCTGTGGCTAGATGACAGAAACATGGGCAGCCCAGGAGAGCAGGAAGTTTGAAGCTCTGCTATGAGAGCATGACCAACGTATGGAGGAAATGCAGGCAAGGTTCGAGAAGATGGAGAAACAGTTCAATGAGATGGTGAGTCTCCTCCGAAACCCCAGAACGCAGCACAGTGGGTCTAACCGGACAGGGCCTGGAGAAGCTAGAGGTCTGGGACCTCATCGAGGCCATAGTTCCGAAGCTCACTTTCCTACAAGCTGGGTGGGCAAGGTGGAGTTTCCCCGCTTCAGTGGAGCCAATTTTGACGGATGGCTGTACAAGTGCCAGCAATTTTTTGAGTTCGATGCGACTCTGGAAATGGCAAAAATTCGACTGGTGGCCATACACTTAGAAGGGCAGGCCCTGCAGTGGCACCAGATGTACATGAAAATGGGAACAGGACAGGGTATCGAGGTGAAGCGGGGGGAATATGTGACAGCCCTCAGCACACTTTTCAGCTCGAAGGGGTACGAAGACCCTTGGGGCGATCTCAAGAACTTAACACAGGAAGGCGAGCTGTGTGAATATGTGGGCTCATTCGATGGATTAATGAACAAGGTGGAGGTGTCAGAGGAGGTGGCCATAAGCTTGTTCCTGAGGGCCTTAAGGAGGAAATACAGCACCATGTAAGGATGCTGAGGCCGCAAACCATCCATGAAGCTTATAGCCTAGCCAGGTTGCAGGAGGCTAATTTCCAGGCACTAGGCGGTCGCAAGGCAATTTAAGGGAAGCACCAAGAGGAGGCATAACAAGCAACTGCAGCACGATGGGGTGGCCATCAATAGGGTCACAACTTCCTGGGAGCACTACGACAAACCCACCAGAAAGGGCTCCTGCCTACACCATCAGTTGCGGCACCACACCAAAACAAGGGGGTAGGAGAAAACAGGAGGGTAAAGACCCTCTCCAACAGGGAGTATGAAGAAAGACGGAGGAAGGGGCTCTGCTTCTGGTGTGAGGAGAAATTCTCACCAGGCCATAAATGCACTAGGAGGCAAGTGTTCTCAATTTGGATAGATGACAATGATGAGGAAGAAGGGGACTGTGAGTTAGAATCAGGGCCGGAGATCTCTATCCACACCCTATATGGGAGTCCTAGCTACCGAACTATGAGAATAACCGGGTTCGTGGGGTGTCGACCATTACAGATCCTAGTAGACTCAGGCAGTTCACACAACTTCCTCAGCAAAGAGCTCAGCAGGAAGTTGCGATGCCAACGCACCCCTGTAGCCCCACGCTACGTGACAGCCGCTAACGGAGGTCAGTTGCTTTGTAATTCCGTATGCAAGAATTTCTGTTGGCGAATGCAGGGCCAGGAGTATGTGGCAGATGTCCTGATCATCCAACTTGAAAGTTACGATATGATACTAGGGGTGCAATGGTTAGGGACCCTTGGGGACATTGTGTGGAATTTTCGGCGAACTCAGGGAATGCAATTCCAAAGGCAGGGTGTGAACCATACACTCCTAGGTAACACCAGTAAGGGCTGAAGCTGGTGGACCATGGCCGGTTGGAACAACTGATGGGACGCTCCTCTCAGCTGGCAGGACTACACCTCTGTGTGCTGGCCAACTGGGCTGCGAGAGCTGTCAGATGAACCCAGGAAAGCATTAGCCCCCCTTGACCTCATAATCACTGAGTTCAAGGATGTATTTGCTGAGCCTCAACAGCTACCGCCCTGCAGGGGGCATGAACACCGGATCCACCTCAAGGAAGGCACCCCACCAGTAAACATCCGACCATATAGGTATCCAACTGCCCAAAAAGATGTAATGGAGCAGATGGTACAGGAGATGCTGCTGTCCGGGGTAATTCAACATAGCCACAGCCCTTATGCTTCTCTGGTGATACTCGTTAAAAAGAAAGATGGGTCATGGCGAATGTGCATTGACTACGCCGTTTGAATGAGGGTACCATCAAGGACAAGTTTCCGATACCTGTCATCGAGGACTTGTTGGACAAGCTACATGGGGCGGTAATGTTCTCCAAACTAGACCTCCGGGCAGGTTACCATCAGATCAGAATGATGGAAGAAGACGTACACAAGACGGCCTTCTGAACTCATGAGGGCCATTACGAATACTTAGTAATGCCATTCGGCCTCACCAATGCACCAGCTACCTTCCAGGGCTTGATGAATGCTATCTTCAAACCCTTCCTCTGCAAGTTTATATTAGTGTTCTTTGATGACATCTTGGTTTATAGCAGGAGTCTGGAGCAGCACGGGGCACACCTGAGGACTACCCTTCAGCTGTTCATGCAATCACCAGCTGTATGCCAGGTGGTCAAAGTGTGTCTTTGGAGTTAGCCAGGTGGAATACCTGGGGCATTTCGTCTCTGGGCAGGGGGTAAGCACCGACCCCCAAAAGGTGCAGGCAATAAGGGAGTGGCCTACCCGAGAATGGCAAGACAGCTCCTGTGGGTTCCTAGGATTGGCTGGTTACTACCGGCGTTTTGTCCGAAATTACGGTACCATCAGCAAGCCACTGACAGAACTACTGAGGAAGAACTCCTTTGACTGGACCGGGGAAGCTGCGGCAGCCTTTCAAACAACTCAAGGCAACCTTGATGACTGCTCCAGTGCTGGCCTTTACCTGATCCCAACCTAACTTTTGAAGTTGAAACAGATGCTTCAGGGCAGGGCATGGGGGCCGTTTTGTCCCAGCAAGGCCATCCGATTGCATACGTTAGCAAGGCGTTTGCAGACCTGCCAGAAAGCCTTATCCACATATGAGAAGGAGCTGTTGGCCGTGCTCTTAGCAGTCAAGAAGTGGGGACACTACCTACGGCCACGGCCCTTCATCATTCCGCACTGACCATCAAAGTCTCAAGCACCTACTGGAACAAAGGCTTCACACCCCATTGCAACATGCTTGGCTCACCAAATTGCTGGGCTATAACTACGAGATCAGATACTGGAAGAGGAAGGACAACATCGCAGCAGATGCCTTGTCCTCGGGTGTATGGAGGTGACCTGCAACTCTTGGCTCTGTCTACGATCCAGACTGACCTATATGACCACATTAGAGCCTGGCAGGCGGACTCGGCATTGAGGCACCTTATTGATCAACTAGAGGAAGGGGGCGGGGAGCATCGCCAATTCTCGTGGCAAGATGACCAATTACGCCAAAAGGGCCGCTTGGTAGTTGGAGCTAATCCAGAACTACAGCAGCAGCTCATCAAGCTACATCATGACACTCCCGTGGGAGGGCATTTGGGGGTCCATGTTACCCTGCAGAGGCTCCGGTCTCAATTTTATTGGAAGGGAATGCAGAGACATGTACGGTCCTATGTCAGGGACTGTAGAATTTGCCTACAGCATAAACCGGAGACAAGTCCTCCAGCAGGCCTCCTACAACCTCTGCCCATTCCAGAGCAGGCCTTCCAGGATGTCAGCCTGGACTTCATCGATGGATTGCCCAAGTCCGAAGGGAGGACTTCCATACTGGTGGTCGTCGACCATCTAACAAAGTACAGTCATTTCCTGGGACTTAGCCATCCCTACACTGCAGCTCAGGTAGCTCGGGTCTTTGTGGATGGTGTCTTTAAGCTCCATGGCAACCCAAATAGCATTGTCAGTGATCGCGACCCCCTTCTCCTCAGTAATTTCTGGCAGGAGTTATTTCGCATTCAGGGGACTTCCCTCAAGATGTCGTCAGCCTATCACCCGCAAACTGACAGACAAACAGAAGTGGTCAACCGCTGCTTGGAATGTTATTTATGCTGCACTACTAGCCAACACCCATCACAGTGGCATAAGTGGCTCTCCCTGGCTGAATGGTGGTATAATACATCCCACCATTCAGCTATCCATCAGACGCCATTTGAAGCTTTGTGCGGGAGGCCTCCCCACCCCCCCCTCCGCCCCCGCATATTCCCTACATACCTGGTGACTCCTCAGTAGAGGCAGTTGACCAACAACTCAGCCAAAGGGAGGCCATCATAGCGGACTTGAGACACCAGTTACAACAGGCACAGCACCGAATGAAGGCCCAAGTGGACAAACACCGAAGGGACCAAGTTTTTACGGAAGGTGACTGGGTATACCTCAAGCTGCAGCCGTATCACCAACACTCCTTGCGGGACCCGCGATCCCATAAACTGTCTGCCAAGTATTACGGGCCTTTCCTTATCACAGAACAGGTAGGGCCTGTAGCCTACAAACTTGCACTACCCCCGGCTGCTAAACTCCATCCGGTTTTCCATGTGTCACTGCTCAAGCGAGCCCCGGGACCCCCACATCAGGTCAGTGACATTCCAGACTGTTTTTCTATAGATGAGTGCCCAACTCCCAGTGCTGTACTCGACCGTAGAATGGTCAAATGAGGCAAAGTGGCAGCAACCCAAGTCCTCATTCACTGGTCCAATCGGTCACCGGAGGACGCTACATGGGAATATTTGTATGACCTCCAAGCCCGCTTTCCAGAACTTAACCTTGAGGACAAGGTTCCAAAAAATGGGGGGGGGTATTTTTATGACCAAGGGTATGATGGGAATGGAGAAGGAGAGTACAGGGGGGGCAATGTAAAAACCCATTAAATCACAGCTATTCTGTAAATAGCATGAATCAGGGTTGTTAAGATCGTTAGACCAATAACCAAATAAACATCTGTATAAAGAAGAAGTTGTTGCCACAGTTGATGGTGTGAATAGAACAATCAGTTTTCCCTTCTGATGCTTTTGTCCCATTCCCCCTCCCTTCTAACACTCTACCTCATCTGATCTCTGCTTGAGTGCATCAGCCTTGCTCAACCCCAGGCTATGGCTTGGTCGACCACGGGCTATGCGACGCTGTACCTCGGTCAACCATAGGCAGTACACTCAGTCTCTCACATGTAGTGCCTGGTAGTACCTCTGGCGATGCCTTGCTTAACCATGAGTTGTGCCTTGCACTACCAAGGCTGATGCCCTGCTCAATCACATGTTGTGCATTGCTCTACCAAGGGCAATGGCATATTTGACCACAGGCTGTGCCTTGCCCAACCACAGGCAATGCCTTGCTCGACCACGGGTTGTACCACGCTATACCATGGGCGATGGCTTTGTCAACCACAGAGATAGCCCTCAGTTGACCACGGGCAATGCCCTGCTCTGCCACAGTCAATGGGTTGGTCGACCATGGAGACAGCGCTTGGATGATGATGGGCTGCACCTTGCTCTACTGCAGGCGATCGCTTGGTCGACCAGGGAGACTGCCCTCAGTCAACCACGGGCTGTGCTTTGCTCTACCATGGGTGATGCCTAGATCAACCACAGGTTGTGCACATGGTCTCTCATGGGCAGTGCCTTGCTCAACCATGGGCAATGCCTTGCTTGACCACGGTGATAGCCCTTGGTCATTCATGGGTCAACACGTTGATTGACCACGGCAACAGCTCTTGGTCAACCATGGGTAGTGCCTTGGTCCACCAAGGTCAATGCCTTGGTCAACCACGGGCTGTGCCTTGCCCAACCACGGCTGATGCCTTGCTCGACCATGGGCTGTACCACACTATACCAAGGGCAATGGCTTGGTCGACTGCAGGGATAGCCCTTAGTTGAGCATGGGCAATGACTTGCTCTGCCACAGTCAATGGGTTGGTCGACCATGGAGACACCGCTTGGATGACAACTGGCTGTGCCTTGCTCTACCACAGACGTTCGCTGGGTCTACCAGGGAGACAGCCCTCCATCGGCCACGGGCTGCACAATCGGTCACTCATGGGCAATACCTTGCTCCACCACAGTATATGCCTTGGTTGACCACAGAAACAGTGCTTGGTCAATCACGATTGATGCCTTGATCAACCATGAGCTATACACTCAGTTGCCCATGGGCAATGGCATCCTCTGCCACGGGTGATGCATTGCTCAATCACAGTGACGATGCTTGTTCGATCATTGGGAGACACCTTGATCGGCCATGGCAACAATGCTTGGTTGACCATGGGCTGTGCCTTGCTCTACCATGGGCAATGCCCAGATTGACCACTCGCTGTGCTTGGCTCTACCACGGTCATTGCCTTCCTCGACAATGGGCTGTGCCTCACTATACCATGGGCAATAACTCGCTTGACCACTGGCTGTAACTCGCTCTACCACTGGTGTTGCCTTGCTTGACCACGGGCGGTGCCTTGCTCTTTCTCAGGTGACACCTTGCCCGACCACGGGCTACGCATTGCTCAACCATGGGCGATGGCTTGGTCAACCTAGGAGACAGCCGTCAGTCAACCAGTAGCTATGCACTTGATCGCTCGCTGACCGTGCCTTGCTTGACCACGGGCAATGGCTTGCTCCACCATAGGCGATGGCCTGGTCGGCCCAGGAGACAGCCCTTGGTTGACCATGGGCTGTGCACTTAGTCTCAAAAGGTGAGTGCCTTGCTCCATCATGGGCGATGCCTTGCTCGACTATGGCAATAGCCCTTGGTTGATGACAGGCGATGCCTAGATTGACCATGGGCTGTGCACTTGGTTGCTCATGGGCAGTGCCTTGCTCTACCACAGGCAATGCCTTGCTCGACCACAGTGACAGCCCTTGGTCAATCATGGGTCAACACGTTGATTGACCACAGCAACGGCTCTTGGTCGACCACAGGTAGTGCCTTGGTCCACCAAGGGCAATGCCCTGGTTGACCAGGGGCTGGGCATTGGCCGTTGTGCCTTACCCAACCATGGCCAATGCCTTACTCGACCACGGACTGCACCACACTACACTAAGGGCGATGGCTTGGTTGACCACAGAGATAGCCCTCAGTTGACCATGGGCACTGACTTGCTCTGCCATGGTCGATGGGTTGATCGACCATGGAGACAGTGCACGGACAATGACAGACCGTGCCTTGCTCTACCATAGGCGATGGCTTGGTTGACCACTGAGACAGCCCTGGGTTGACCACAAGCTGTGCCTTGCTCTACCATGAGTGATGGCTTGGTTGACCATGGAGACAACCCTCCATCGACCATGGGTTGTGCGCTTGGTCGCTCACAGGTAGTGCCTTGCTCCACCACGGTCAAGGCCTTGGTCGACCACGGTGACAGTCCTTGGTCGATCACGATCGATGCCTTGATCAACCACAGGCTGTGCGCTCAATAATTCACGGGCAGTGCCATGCTCTACCATGGGCGATGGCTTGCTCAATGACGGCAATAGCGCTTGTTCAATCATTGGGCAAAACCTTGATCGGCCACGGTGACAACTCTTGGTCGACCATGAGCTGTGCCTTGCTCTACCACAGGCGAAGCCCAGATCGACCACACGCTGTGCCTGGCTCGACCACAAGCATTGCCTTTCTGTACCATGGGCAATGGTTTGGCCAACCATGGGCTGTGCCTCACTCTACCACTGGCAATTCCTTGCTCGACCATGGGCAGTGCCCTGCTCTACCTCAGGCAATGCCTTGCTCAACCACGGGCTATGCATCGCTCAACCAAGGGCAATGGCTTGGTCGAGCTCGGAGACAGCCCTCAGTCAACCAGGAGCTGTGAGTTCAATTTCTCACTGGCCATGCCTTGCTCTACCAATTGTGATGCCTTGCTCGACCACAGGCTGTGCCTCAGGCAATGGCTTGGTCAACCAAAGGTTGTGCCTCGGTGTATGATGGGTGATGGCTTGCTCAAGCATGGCCTGTTCCTTGCTCTACCATGGGCGTTGCCTTGCTTGACCACAGCCTGTGCCATGCTCTACCATGGGCTATGGCTTGTTCGACCTTGGGCTGTGACTCGCTCTACCACAGGTGATGCCTTCTTGACCATGGGCTGTGCCTTGCTCTACCACGGGTGTTGGCTTGAGCAACCATGAAGACAGCCCTTGATCGGCCACGGGCTGTGCACTCGGTTGCTCACAGGCAGTGCCTTGCTCTACCACGGGTGATGGCTAGCTCGAGTACAGGTTGTGCCCTGCTCTTCAGCAGGTGATGGCTCAGACAACCATGGGCTGTACGCTTGGTCTCTCACAGGTAGTTCCTGGCTCTACCTCGATCGTTGTGTTGCTTGACCACAGGCTGGGCCATGCTGTACAATGGGCGATACCTTGCTCAACCACCTGCTGTGCCTTTCTATACCAAGGGCAATGGCATGTTTGACCATGGGTAGTGCCTCACTCTACCATGGGGGATGCCTTGCTCGACCATGGGCTGTCCCTTGCTCTATCAAGGGCAATGGCTTGGTCAACTATGGAGGCAGCTCTCAGTTGACCATGTGTGATGCCATGCTCTATGTCACAGGGGTCGGAACTCACCCGAATTTTTCCGTTCCTGCGATGGTGCTGAGCAGTGTCCCGTGCACTCTCAGCCAACCCGAAGCACACACACGCAGCGAAATAGCTCGGCGAGGTTTAGCAATCAAGGATCAAGATCGAACAATGCAAGGTAAGGGAAATCTCACTTGTATTCACAAACACGAATTACAAGAACACACAAAACCCTTACACGACCTTGCACGGCCACGTCCAAGTATATGCCTCGTACTCCAGCACTTGCACTCCTCACTTGGACGGGTGAACTTCACTCCGGGAGTTCACACTCAGCGTCGGGGGACTGGTCACACTGTTGCCGGGACTTCCTTGCTCGACTATCGGTGATGGAGTGTTCTCTCTAACTCTCTCCAGTTGCTCTCCCCTTCTGCCTACTTCGACCTTAGGACCCGGGGGCTATTTATACTTGCAGGTGGGGAATCCTCATCCCTAGTTTCTAGGGGACACCTCAGCTTCCATAACCACCCTTATCCCTTATTCCTAGGGATAAGATCGATTGCCAGCACAGTCCTCGGTCAGCACCTTGACCGAGACTCCATCGTTCCACGACCGGAGTATATCGGGCCTGACTGAGTGCCACCCGCACTCAGTTCGGTCATGGGCACCGCGCCCTTGCCTTGGATCAATTGCATGGAACATTAGCGTCGCTCGCCCCCGAGCGACTTCCCTAGCGAATCTTCGGGAGAACCCGCGTGCCCGTTGCTTGCCAGCTCGCCTTTGAACGGGTCTTTCGGGAGGTTGGGGCGTCCAGCCCACTTGGCCTTGACCGGGTCTTGCGGGAGTGCTCAGGCCCGCACGGCCCGCCACCTGTCGTCCGCCTTCCTCGCCCGAGAACAAGTCTTCCGGGCGGTTAGGGCGTCCAGCTCACTCCTGACCGAGTCTTTAGGGAAGTGGGGAAGTCCAGCTCGCCTTCCCACTTAGCTTGGCCCTCGCCCTATATATATCCCATTGATCCTTTGGCATTCCTTCCCTCGATCCTTTCCCGGGCTGCCATGCTATCGAGGGTCCGCTTGCAGCCATTTCCGTGTCCGAGCATTAAGGGGCTGACAAACCTCCCCCACTTGAGGAAGCCGACGCCCTCGTCGGAATAGAGTGGAGGTACTCCTGGATCTTGTCCTCGAACTGCCAGAGTGTAGCCTCCTTTTCCCAACTCGCTTCCGACATTGGCAACCCTTTCCATAGAACCAGGTACTCCGTTCTCCGGTTCTTCTTGCTGTAACCCAACACCCGTCGGTCCAGCACACGGTCAACCTCCCTCTCCAATTCCGTGCGTACATTCAATGGCGCACGTCTTGCCCTAACGCGGTCCGCATCCGCATCCTCATGGTAGGGCTTTAGGAAGCTGACATGGAAAGTCGGATGAATCTTCATCCTCTCGGGTAGTGCTAAGCGATAAGCCACTGCTCCAACTCGCTTCACCACCTCGAATGGCCCATCATACCGCTGAATGAGGCCCTTGTGCCATCTCTTGCTCGTCACTTTCTTCCATATTTGGGGCGTCAATTTCAGCATGACCTTGTCACCGACCTGAAATTCTAGCGGTCGACGCCCCTGGTCCGCATATTTCTTCATGCGGCGGACAGCTTTGGCAAGGCTGTCCTGTGCTTCCTCGAGCATTTCCTGCTTATTCCGGGCAAAACGGTATGCAGCAGGACATGGCCCTTCCTTCTTTTGTAGGGCCACTTCGGAAGGGGTCAATGGTTGATAGCCCAAAGCGAGCTCAAACGGACTGAACCCAGTGGCTGAGGAACGGTGCAAGTTGTAACAAAAACTGCGCCGTGTCCAACAGTTCCAGCCAATTCCGCTGACTGGCCGTGACATAGTGTCGTAGGTACTCTTCCAGCAGCTGGTTCATCCTCTCCGTTTGGCCGTCCGTCTGCGGGTGGTTTGCCGTTGAGAACTTTAGTTCTGTCCCCATCATATTGAAGAGATGGGTCCAAAACCTCCCGGTGAACCGTGCGTCTCGATCACTCACAATGTCCGTCGGGATCCCAAACAACTTGACCAAGTGGCGGTAGAACTCTTCCGCCGCCGTTTCCGCGGAGCAATTCTTTGGGGTAGGCCTGAAGATCCCATACTTCGAGAACCTATCTACCACAACCATAACTCCATCAAAACCCTTAACCTCAGGGAAGCCACTGATGAAGTCCATAGAAACCGATACCCAAGGTTTCTCTGGAATAGGCAAAGGCTGCAACAAGCCCGCCTCAATGCGCCGTTCCGCCTTGTCTTGTTGACAAATAAGACAAGTCTTGACGTAAAGCTCAACGTCGTTCTCCATCTTCGGCCAGAAGTAGGAGCGTGCCAACAGCGCCAGCATCCTTTCCCGTCCGGGATGCCCAGCCCATTGCGCATCATGATGTTCGCGCAATAGCTGCGTCCTCAGCCCTCCGCCGGGGACAAATACGCGACCACCCTTCGCGTAAAGCAAGCCATCTTCAAGCCAGTACCTCCGCACGGTACCATCTTGAACCTGCGCAACCAACTTTTGGTATACCCGATCCTCCTTCGCCTGATCCTTCAGTTTGCCTACGAAGGTGGACTCCAATTGGGTAAGCGCAGCAATCGTCTCTACTGCCTTCCTGCTCAAAGCGTCGGCAACTTGGTTGTGGCGCCCCGGCCTATGCTCCCACTCGAAGTCATACTCGGCCAGGAACTCTTGCCACCGGGCCTGCCTTGGGGACAACTTCTTCTGCGTCTTGAAGAAAGTGTTTGCAACATTATCCATCTTGATCACAAAAGAGGTGCCGAGTAAGTATACCCGCCATGCCCGTAGGCAATGCACAACCGCCAACATTTCCTTCTCGTGCGCGGAGTAGCGTTGCTCAGCCGGCTTCAATTTCCAGCTCTCGAATGCTACCGGGTGCCCATCTTGCACCAACACTCCGCCTGCAGCACGATCCGAAGCATCCGTATGGACTTCGAACGCCCTATCGAAGTCCGGCAGCTTCAGCACAGGTTCGGCCACAATCCGGGACTTGACCTTCTCAAAGGCGTCTGCGCATGCCGCATCCCAAGTCCACGGTTTGCCCTTCTGCAGTAGATCGGTGAGAGGGGATACCAACTTCGAGTATCCCTTAATGAACTTGCGGTAGTAGTTTGCCAACCCTAGGAAACTCCGCAATTCGCCCACCTTGTTGGGAGCCACCCACTCCCTAATGGCTTGCACCTTTCGGGGATCCATCTTCACCGTGCCCCCGCCAATCACGTGTCCAAGGAAGTTGATTTCCTTGGTGCAGAACTCGCACTTCTCCTTCTTTACGTATAGCCGGTGTTCCCTTAGCCGCTGGAACACAAAACGTAAATGCCCAAGATGGTCCTCTAGGGAACGACTATAGATGACAATGTCATCGAGATACACAACCACAAACTTGTCTATAACATCATGAAACACATCATTCATGAGATTGCAAAATGTGGCTGGTGCATTGGTTAAGCCAAATGGCATCACCATAAACTCGTATGACCCATACCGAGTCACCATGGTCGTCTTTGGCGTGTCGCCCTCCGCTATGCGAACTTGCCAATATCCCGATCTCAGGTCCAATTTGGTGAAGAACTCGGCTCCACTTAGCCGATCGAACAAGTCTGCTATCAATGGCACGGGGTACTTGTTCTTCACAGTGATCTTGTTCAGCCCGCGGTAGTCCACACACAACCGCATCGTGCCGTCCTGCTTCTCTTGGAACAGCACCGGCGCTCCAAAGGGCGCCTTTGAAGGTTGAACTTTCCCCGATTCCAATAGGTCCTGGAGTTGTTTCCGTAACTCCTCCAGTTCCTTAGGCGACATCCGGTAAGGAGCTTTCGCTGGTGGCCTTGTTCCCGGAATCAACTCGATCTTGTGATCTACCGCCCGCCTTGGCGGTAAGCCCTTGGGCAGCTCCTCAGGCATAACGTCACAAAAGTCGCCCAGAATACCTTGCACCACGTCAGGAACGTCCGCGTTCGTGCCTTGCTCGGGCTCTGACTCATGGATCGCTGCAAGGTATGTTGGCTGGCCCCTCTTCCAGCCTTTGGCTATTTGCATAGCCGAGACCCTCTCGGTCTTTATGTCCTCCGCATGGTTGAGGCCCTTAAATCCCCGAACAAAGCAAGGCTTCCTCGGGTCTGAAATGAACAAACCAGACACATGTGGCATGACTGAAACACAAGCTTTCACAAGAAAGTTGTTACCGAGTATTATGTCAAAATCGTCCATCGGGATGACCATGACATCAATGGCCCCTGACCAATCACCAATCTGCACCGGCACGCCTTTGGCCATTCCAAGTACCGGCCTGCTTTGAGAGTTGACGGCTTTGATGCGACTGGCCTGCTTCTGGATCCGCAATCCGTAAGCTTGCACAACACGATCCGACACGAAGTTGTGCGTTGCGCCTGTGTCCACCATTGCCTCCACTTCCTTGGTGTTCAGGGTCATCGGTATATACATCAGTCCCTGCTCCTGCGCCTTTCTTCCCGATCGAATGGCACCGAGAACTTGGAGAGGTGCCACTCTAGTTTGCTCGTCATCGGAGTCGGAGTCGGTCCTATTCACCAAGGCCGACAACTTCTCCCTCTTCGGGCAATCTCGAGCACGATGGGGGCCGTTGCAGATGAAGCACCCTGGGTGGGTCTTGGGGTCCTTAAGAGACGAACCTTCCGTCGCCTTCCCCTTCCCCTTGTCTCCTTTAGACATTTTCCCCTTGTCGGCTTCGCTAGCACCCTTGCTAGGCTTGGCCGCCTTGTCCTTCACCTTCTCGGCCTGCTTCCCCTTCGGGTCGCTCTTAGATATACGGATGTCCACCAACGCATCCGCCTTCGCCATTGCGGTCTGGAGGTCTTGGACTCCTTGCCTTCGCAGCTCAAGTTGAGCCCACGATTGAAGACCCCGCATAAAGTTGAACAATTTGTCCAACTCGGACATCTCTGTGACATCAAGCAATAAGGAACTAAATTCCTTCACATAGTCACGTACCGTACTTGTCTGCCTCAAGTTGCACAATGCATCCCGAGCAGCCCACGAAGTGTTCGTGGGAAGGAACTGCTCCTTGAGTTCCTTCTTCAGTACCGGCCAATCTCTGATGCGTGGCCGCCCGCCGGTAGCAGCGTCCTGCTCTCGGGTTCGCCACCAGAGCTTTGCATCGCCCGCCAAGTACATGACCGCCATTGAGACTTGTTCCCCCTCTGGAACTTTTCCTGCCTCAAAGTAATGCTCGATATCCCACAAGAAATTTTCGAGTTCCTTGGAACTCCTAGCGCCTGTAAAGGCTTTGGGTTCAGGTATCTTTACCTTCGCCCGAGATCCCTCTGCTTCGGCTACTCCAGCAGCCAGCGCACGTCGGAGGACGCTCACCTCCTCCTTCAACCGAACAACATCTGGAACTAGCGCTGCCAGAACATCAGCCACAGTTCCGTTGGCTCCAGACGTGTTGCCGAGGGACATTTCCAAAGCCGTGATTCGATCTCTTAACGCATCCATACGGGACATCCACAAGTCACCGCTCGCTTGTTATTCCAATCCTCGCACACCGCTTGAACGCGGCTCTGATACCAGCTGTCACAGGGGTCGGAACTCACCCGAATTTTTCCGTTCCTGCGATGGTGCTGAGCAGTGTCCCGTGCACTCTCAGCCAACCCGAAGCACACACACGCAGCGAAATAGCTCGGCGAGGTTTAGCAATCAAGGATCAAGATCGAACAATGCAAGGTAAGGGAAATCTCACTTGTATTCACAAACACGAATTACAAGAACACACAAAACCCTTACACGACCTTGCACGGCCACGTCCAAGTATATGCCTCGTACTCCAGCACTTGCACTCCTCACTTGGACGGGTGAACTTCACTCCGGGAGTTCACACTCAGCGTCGGGGGACTGGTCACACTGTTGCCGGGACTTCCTTGCTCGACTATCGGTGATGGAGTGTTCTCTCTAACTCTCTCCAGTTGCTCTCCCCTTCTGCCTACTTCGACCTTAGGACCCGGGGGCTATTTATACTTGCAGGTGGGGAATCCTCATCCCTAGTTTCTAGGGGACACCTCAGCTTCCATAACCACCCTTATCCCTTATTCCTAGGGATAAGATCGACTGCCAGCACAGTCCTCGGTCAGCACCTTGACCGAGACTCCATCGTTCCACGACCGGAGTATATCGGGCCTGACTGAGTGCCACCCGCACTCAGTTCGGTCATGGGCACCGCGCCCTTGCCTTGGATCAATTGCATGGAACATTAGCGTCGCTCGCCCCCGAGCGACTTCCCTAGCGAATCTTCGGGAGAACCCGCGTGCCCGTTGCTTGCCAGCTCGCCTTTGAACGGGTCTTTCGGGAGGTTGGGGCGTCCAGCCCACTTGGCCTTGACCGGGTCTTGCGGGAGTGCTCAGGCCCGCACGGCCCGCCACCTGTCGTCCGCCTTCCTCGCCCGAGAACAAGTCTTCCGGGCGGTTAGGGCGTCCAGCTCACTCCTGACCGAGTCTTTAGGGAAGTGGGGAAGTCCAGCTCGCCTTCCCACTTAGCTTGGCCCTCGCCCTATATATATCCCATTGATCCTTTGGCATTCCTTCCCTCGATCCTTTCCCGGGCTGCCATGCTATCGAGGGTCCGCTTGGCAGCCATTTCCGTGTCCGAGCATTAAGGGGCTGACACTCTACCTAGGATGATGCCTGGACCAACCATGGACTGTACACTCGGTCGCTTATGGGCAGTGCCTTGCACTACCATGAGCAATGCCTTGCTCAACCACGGGATGTACCTCACTCTTCCATGGGCAATGCCTTGTTCCACCACTGTTGATGGCTTGTCGACCACGGAGACAGTCCTTGGTTGGCCATGAGCTGTGTGCTCAGTCTCAGAAGGGTAGTGCCTTGCTCTAGCATGGGTGATGCATTGCTCGACCATGGCAATAGCCCTTGGTTGATCATGGGCGATGCCTAGGTCGACCACAGGTTGTGCACTCGGTTGCTCACGGGCAGTTCCTTGCTCAACCATGGGTGATGCCTTGCTCAACCACGGTGACAGCCCTTGGTTGACCACGGGCAATGCCTTGCTCCACCATGGTCGATGCCTTGGTCAACCATGGTGACAGTCCTTGGTCAATCACGATCACTACCCTGATCAAGCATGGGCTGTGCCCTTGATCATTCATGGGCAGTGCCCTGCTCTACCACGGGCAATTCCTTGCTCGATGACGGCAATAGCACTTGTTCGATTATTGGCCAACACCTTTATCAGCCATGGCAACAATGCTTGGTCAACCACGGGCTGTGCCTGGCTCTACCATGGGCGATAGCTCTTGGTCAATCATGATTGACACCTTGATCGACCATGAGCTGTGCACTCGGTCAATCATGATCGACGCCTCGGTCGACCACGGGCGGTGCACTCAGTGTCAGAAGGGTTGTGCCTTCCTCCACCATGCATGATGCCTTGCTTGACCACGGCGATAGCCTTTGGTCGATCACGGGCAATGCTTAGATCAACCACAGGCTGTGCACTAAGTCGGGCATGGGCAGTGCCTTGCTCAACCACAGGTGATGCCTTGCTTGACCATGATAACAGCCCTTGATCAATCATGGGTCGACATGTTGATCTACCACAGTGATAGCTCTTGCTGGACCACAGGCTCTTCATCGCTTTACCATGGGCAACGCCTTGGTCAACAGTGGGCTCTATCTCGCTCTACCAAAGGTGATGTCTTGGTCAACCACAGGCTGCGCCTTGCTCTGCCACGGGCAATGGCTTGGCCAACTGTGGAGATAGCCCTCCATCTACCATGGGCTGTGTGTTCGATCTCTGCCGGGTAGTGCCTTGCTGTACCACAGTCGATGCCTTGGTGGACCAGGGCAATAGCCCTTGGTCGATCATGATCGATGCCTTGATCAACCATGGGCTGTGCTCTCAGTTGCTTATGGGCAGTGCCTTGCACTACTACCACAGGTGATGCCTTGCTGGACACGGGCTGTGCCTCACTCTACCACAGGCGATGGCTTGCTCCACCACAGGAGATGGCTTGGTCAACCACTGAGACAGCTCTTGGTCGACCGCAGCTTGTGCATCACTTTACCACGGGCTGTGCCTTGCCCATCCACAGGCTGTGCCTTGCTTGACCACGGGCTATGCCTTGCTCTACCATGGGCGATGGCTTGGTCGACCAGGGAGACAGCCCTTGGTTGACCACAGGCTGTGCGCTCGGCATCTCATGGAGCAGTGCCAGGCTCTACCTAGGGCGATGCCTTGCTCAACCATGAGCTTTAACTTCCTCTACCGCAGGCCATGTCTTGTTCGACCATGGCTGTGCTTTGCCCTACCATGGGCAATGCCTTGCTCGATCACAGGCTGTGCCTTGCTCTACCACGGGCATTGCCTTGCTTGACCACGGGCTGTGCCTTGCTCTACCACTGGCCATGGCTTGTTTGACCACTGCTGTGTCTTGCTGTACCAAGGGTGATCAACCACAGGCTGAGCCCTGCTCTGCCACTGGCGATGGCCTGGTTGACCAGGGAGATAGCCCTCGGTTGACTGCAGGCCCTGCCTTGCTCTACCATGGGCGATGTCTTCCTTCACCACGAGCTGTTCCTTGCTCTGCCACCAGTGATGGCTTGGTCAACCACGGCTGTGCCTTGATCGACCATGGGCTGTGCCATGCTCTACCACAGGCAATGTCTTGCTCTACCATGGGCTGTGCCTTGCTCAACCACAAAGACAACCCTTGGTCTACCATGGGCCATGCCTTGCTCTACCACAGATGATGCCTTGGTCGTCCATGGGCTGTGCCTTGCTCTAGCAAGGGCGATGCCATGCTCGACCATAGGCTGTGCCTTGCTTTGCCACCGGTGATGGCTTGGTTGACCATGGAGATAGCCCTTGGTCAACCTCAGGCTGTGCGCTCAGCCACTCACGGCTAGTGCCTGGCTCTACTTCGGGCGATGCCGTGCTCAACCACGGGCTGTGCCTTGGTCCACCAAGGTCAATTCCTTGGTCAACCATGGGCTTTGTGTCGCTCTACCACAAGCGATGCCTTGCTATACCACAGATAATGGATTGCTCGACCTAGGGCTGAGACTTGCTCTACCATGGGCGATGGCACAGATGACCACGGGCTGTATGCTTGGTCTCTCACAGGTAGTGACTGGCTTTACCTTGGGTGATACCTTGCTCGACCATGGGCTGGGCCTTGCTCTACATTGGGCCATGCCTTGGTCGACCACCCGCTGTGCCTTTCTATACCAAGGGCAATGGCAGGTTCGACCGTGGGCTGTGCCTTGCTTGACCATGGTTTGTGCTTTGCTCTACCAAGGGCAATGGCTTGGTCAACCACAGAGATAGCCCTCGGTTCAACCATGAGTGATGCCTTGTTCTGCCATGGGCAATGGCTTGGTTGAGCACAGCAACAGCCCTTGGTCAATCATGGGCCGACACGTTGATCAAGCACGGCGATAGCCCTTGGTCGAGCCCAAGCTGTGCATAGCTCTACCACAAGCGATGTCTTGCTTGACCACAGGCTGTGCCTTACCCAACCATGGGCGATGCCTTGCTCGACCACTGGCTGTGCCTCACTCTACCACAGGTGATGGCTTGGTCGACCTGGGAGATAGCCCTCGGTAGACCACAGGTTGTGCACTCAGAAGCTCACGGGCAGTGCCTGGCTCTACCTCAGGTGATGCCTTGCTCGACCACAGGCTGTGCCTGGCTCTAACACGGGTGATGCCTTGCTTCATGACTGGCTGTGCCTTGCTCTCCCACGGGCCATGGCTTGTTCAACCACAACTGTGGCTCGCCCTACCATGGGCAATGGCTTGCAGGACCATGGGCTGTGCCTTGCTCTGCCACCAACAATGGCTTGGTCCACCACGGAGACAGCCGTTGGTCGACCATGGTTTGTGTGCTCAGTCGCTCACAGCCAGTGTTTGGCTATACCTGGGGTGATGCCTTGCTCGACCATGGGCTGTGCCACGCTCTACCATGGGCGATGGCTTGCTCGACCACAGGTTATGCCTCTCTCCACCACGGGCAATGGGTTCTTCAATTGTGGGTTGTGCATTGCTCGACCACGGGCTGTGCATTGCTCGACCACGGGCTATGCCTTGCTCTACCACGGGTGATGGCATGGTCGACCATGGGCTCTGCACACGATCGTTCACGGGCAGTGCCTGGCTCTACCATGTGCGATGCCTTGCTCTGCCAAGGGCAATGGCATGTTCGACCATGGGTTGTGTGTCGCTCTACCATGGGCGATGCCTTACTCAACCACATGCTGTGCCTTGCCCTGGCATGGGCGATGCCTTGCTTGACCATGGCTTGTGCCTTGCTATACCACAGGCCATGGCTTGGTGGAACACAGGCTACACCTCGCTGTACCTCAGTTGAGCACGGGCTGTACGCTCTATCTCTCATGGGCAGTACTTGGCTGTACCTCGGGCAAGGCCTTCCTCGAGCATGGGTTGTGCCTTGCTCTACCAAGGGCATTGCCATGTTCGACAACAGTTTGCCCTTGCCCAACCACATGCGATGCCTTGCTCTACCACGGCAATAGCCCTTGGTCGACCATGGCCTGTGCACTCAGTAGATTATGGGCAGTGTATTGCTCAACCATGGGCAATGCGTTGCTTGACCATGATGACAGCCCTTTTTCGATCATGGGTTGACACGTTGATCAACCAAGGCCACAGCTCTTGGTCAACCGTGGGTGATGCCTTGCTCTACCACAGGCAATGCTCTGCTCTACCACGGGCAATGCCTTGCTCAACCACGGGCTATGCCTCTTTCTACCAAGGGTGATGGCTTGGTCGACCACTGAGACAGCCCTTAGTCGACCACAGGCGGCGCCTGGCTCTACTGTGGGCGATGGCTTGGCCGACTGTGGAGACAGCCCTCCATTGACCATGGGGTGTGTGGTTGATCGCCGGTGGGCTGTGTCTTGCCCTACCAATGTCAATGCCTTGGTTGACCAGGGTGATAGCCCTTGGTCGATCTCAATTGATGCCTTGATCAATCACGGGCTGTGCACTCGGTTGCTCATGGGCCATGCCTTGCACGACCACGGATGATGCCTTGCTCAACCACCGGCTGTGCCTTGCTCAACCACTGGCTGTGCCTCACTCTACCATGGGCAATGGCCCTCCATCGACCACTGGCTGTGTACATGATCACTGGCAGGCCGTGCCTTGCTCTACCATGATCAATGCCTTGATCAACCACAGGCTGTGCACTTGGTTGCTCATGGGCAGTGCCTTGCACTACCAAGGGCGATGCCTAGCTAGACCACGGGCTGTGCCTCGCCCTACCACACTGCAATGCCTAGCTAGACCATGGGTGATGTCTTGGCCGATAGTGGAGACAGCCCTCCATCAACCACAGGCTGTGTGGTCGATCGCTGGCATGCTGTGCCTTGCTCTACCATGGTTGATGCCTTGGTCGACCAGGGTGATAGCCCTTGGTCAATCTCAATTGATGCCTTGATCAACCACGGGCTGTGCATTCGGTCACTCATGGGCTGTGCCTTGCTAGACTACTGGCTGTGCCTCACTCTGCCATGGGTGATGGCCCTCCATCGACCACGGGCTGTGTGCTCGATCACTGGTGGGCAGTGCCTTGGTCGATCACAGTCGATGCCTTGATCGACCACAGGCTGCACACTCAGCCATGGCTGTGCACTCAACCATTCATGGGCAGTGCCATGCACTACCACACCCGATGCCTAGCTCGACTACGGGCTGTGCCTCGCTCTACCATGGGCAATGGCTAGCTCCACCACGGGCGGTGGCTTGGTCAACCACAGTGACAGCCCTCGGTCAACCACGGGCTGTGTGCTCAGTCTCACAAGGGTAGTGCCTTGCTCCACCATGGGCGATGCCTTGCTCAACTGTGGCACTTGCCCTTGGTCTATCATGGGCGATGCCTACATTAACCATGGCTGTGCACTCAGTAGCACATGGGCAGTGCCTTGCTCAAGCACAGCGATGCCTTGCTTGACCACGATGACAGCCCTTGGTCGATCATGGGTTGACATGTTGATCGACCATGGCTACAGCTCTTGGTTGACTGCAGTCTGTGCGTTGCTTTACCACAGGCGATGCCTTGCTCAACCACGGACTACACCTCACACAACCAAGGGTGATGGCTTGGTTGACCACAGAGACAGGCCTCAGTCGACCATGGGCTATGCCTTGCTCTACCATGGGTGATGGCTTGGCTGACCATGGAGATTCCCTCCATCGACCATGGGCTGTGTGCTCAATCGCTGGCAGGCAGTCCCTTGCTCTACCGTGGTCAATGCCTTGGTTGACCAGGGCAATAGCCCTTTGTCGTTCACAGTCTGTGCACTTGGTTGCTCATGGGCAGTGCCTAGTACTACCACAGGTGATGCCTTGCTCTACCATGGGCTGTGCCTTGCTCTACCATGGGTGATGGCTTGCTCCACCACAGGCAAAGGCTTGGTCGACCAAGGAGACAGCCCTCGGTCGACCACAGGCTGTGCCTTGCTCTACCACGAGTGATGGCTTGGTCGACCACAGGCTGCACCTTTCCCAACCACAGGTGATGCCTTGGTCGACCACAGAGACAGCCGTCAATCGACCATGGGTGATGCCTTGCTCGAGCACCGGCTGCACCTTGTCCAACCACGGGCGTTGCCTGGCATGACCAAGCAGACAGCTCTCAGTCAACCATGGGGTGTGCCTCACTGTCCCACATGTGATTGCTTGGTCGACCAGGGAGCCATCCCTCAGTTGACAACGGGCTGTGTGCTCTGTTGCTGATGGGTAGTGCCTTGCTCTACCACTGTCGATGCCTTGGTCAACCATGGCAACAGCCCTTGGTCAATCACAGTCGATGCGTAGATCGACCACAGGCTGTGCACACTATCACCCATGGGCAGTGCCCTGCTCTACCACGGCGATGCCTTGGTCAGCCACGGCAACAACGCTTGGTCGACTACGGGCAGTGCCTCACTCTACCGTGGGCAAAAACCCTGCTGGAGCATGGCCTGTGCCTGGCACTACCACAGGTGTTGCCATGCATGACCACAGGCTGTCCATTGCTGTACCACAGGCAATGGCTTTGTTGACCATAGGCTGTGCCTTGCACTACCACAGGCGATGCCTTGCACTACCACAGGCGATGCCTTGCTCTGCCACAGGTGATGGCTTGGACAACGACAGAGACACCCCTTGGTCGACCACGTGCCTTGCTTTTCCCAACCAAGGGCCATGCCAGGCTCTACCATGGGTGATGGCTTCTTCGACAATGGGTGGTGCCTCACTCTACCACAGGTGATGCCTTCCTCGACTATGGGCTGTGCCAGGCTCCACCACTGGCATTGCCTTGCTTGACCATGCGCTATGCCTGGCTCTACGATGGGAGATGCCTTGCTCAACCATGGGCAATGGCTTGTTCGAAAATGGGCTGTGCCTTGCCCTACCATGGGCGATGCCTTGCTCAACCACCAGCTGTGCCTTGCTCAACCACCGGCTGTGCCTTGCCCTACCACAGGCAATAACTTTGTCAACCATGGGCAGTGTGCTTGGTCACTCATGGGTGATGCCTTGCTCATCCACAAGCAATGCCTTGCTCCACCACCAGTGGTGCCTTGCTCTACCACGGGTGGTGGCTTGGTCGACCATGGAGAAAGCCCTTGGTCAACCACAAGCTGTGCCTTGCTCTATTAAATTCGTTGTGAGCCCATAAGGGATAGGGCCCGTTTCCACTTAAAAGCTCAAGCTGATAAGTGGCGGTACCCAACCTTCTGATAAGTCCACAACGTTTGCTTCATTTAATCGATGTGGGATCGTATATCTCAACACCCACCCTCATGTGGCTACGTGGTCTACTTTGCCACGTGCCATTAAATGCCCACCCTCAACAACTATCTATGAGTCGGGTACTATTCTTCCGTCTCAGACGAGGGGGACAACTAGCCACGAGTTAGGCAATTTTCTTCCACACTTGGGCATATATCAACGGACCAAGAGCCAGGCTTGTTGGACTCACGTCGGGCGAGGTGCAGCCCATTGGCTTTGATACCATGTTAGATTCGTTGTGAGCCCATAAGGGATAGGGCCCATTTCCACTTAAAAGCTCAAGCTGATAAGTGCAGTACCCAACCTTCTTATAAGTCCACAACGTTTGCTTCATTTAATCGATGTGGGATCGTATATCTCAACATGCTCGATCAGGGAGACAGCCCTCAGTCGATCATGGGCTGTGTGCTCAGTCGCTCATGGGCAGTGCCTTGCTCAACCATGAGCAATGCCTTGCTCCACCACCAGCTGTGCCTTGCTCTACCACGGGCCATGGCTTGGTCGACCTCGGGCTGTGCCTCACTCTACCATGGGCGATACCTTGCTCAACCACTAGCAGTGCCTCACCCTACCACAAGCAATGGCTTGGTCGACCATAGAGATAGGCCTTAGCTGACCTCGGACGTTGCCTTGCTCCACCACAGGCGATGGCTTGGTCAACCACGGAGACAGCCCACAGTTGACCACAGGCTGTGCACTTAGTCTCTAATGGGCAGTGCCTGACTCTTCCTCAGGCAAAGCTTTCCTCAACCATGGGAAGTGCCTTACTCCACCATGAGAGATGCCTTGCTCAACCATGGGCCATGCCTTACTCTACCAAGGGCAATGGTATGTTCGACCACGGGTTTTGCCTCGCTTTACCACAGGTGATCCCTTACTCAACCATGAGCTGTGCCTTGCTCTGGCACAGGCCTCGGCTTGGTTGACCACAGGCTGTATGCTTTGTCTCTCACAGGCAGTGCCTGGCTGTACCTTGGGCGATGCCTTCCTTGGCCACAACTATGCCTTGCTCTACCAAGGGCCAGGGCATGTTTGACCCTGGGTTGCACCTTGTCCAACCATGGGCAGTGCCTTGCTCAACCGCAAGCTATGCCATGCTCTTCCAAGGGCGATGGCAGGGTGGACCACGGAGACAGCCCTCGGTTGACCAAAGGCAATGACTTGGTCAACCAAGGAGACAGGCCTTGATCAGCCATGAGGACAGCCCTCGATCGGCCACAAGGTTAGCCCTTGATCACCCATGGGCTGTGCCATGCTCAACCACAAGGGATGGCATGGCCAACCAAGGAGACAGCCCTTTGCCATCCGCGGGCTTTGCACATAGTCAATCACTAGCCATGCCTTGCTCTACCATAGTCAATGCCTTGGTTGACCACGGCGACAGTCCTTGGGTCAATCATGGTCAATGCCTTGATCGACCATGGGCTGTGCACTAGGTCACTTACAGGCAGTGCCTTGCACAACCACAGGTGATAACATGTGTCACGGGACCAATGTGGGTCACAAATTTTTCCGCATCCCGCTAGCATCGACACTCCACTTGCTGACCAGCCACACACCGCATGTACCGTCGAGGTCGTTCGATCACAAAACTGTAAAACAACATAGAGGAACCCAAGAACACAATTGGGGAAAAACATAACTTGTATTCACATATATCACAAGTACACGAAAACCCAACCCATATCAGAACACTTACATGCAGTCTCATGAGTATATGCCTCACAATCTCTCACTGCTTGCACTCCCCACCCGTCTTGTGCCTTCTCTCAAGAACACTGGACTGCTTGCTCTGACTTGACTTCCACTCTCTTGGAGTCTCTGGCTCTCCATGTCTCTCCTCTGAGAATTCTTGGTTTTCTCTGAGAATGAGACTGACCCCCTTTATATAGAGGAGCCTGGCAAACCTGATATGGCAATTGATATATTTGAATCCCTTGATTCTCTCCATCAGATCTCGATCTGTTCAATCTCGGCCATTGATCTACAATCTCCAAGATTGTTTTCATAACAGATTGATTTGACATATCTGGGGAGAATCTTTCCCCAATTGTTTGCTTGACTAAGTACGGATGACTTGGTGCTAACTCAGCATCGCCGATTCGACCCCCTCTCCTCTAGGGCCCACATCCATGATCGCCTCCCATGATCACAGCTGTCCGATCGGGATTGCAGCATCCAATGGTGCTTGAGCATGATCAAGGACTTATCCGATCTTCACAAGCAGTCAACTCACCAGCCGCTAAGTCTTGAGCATTCCCTTAGCGTCTGCCATGCCTATCGAGTAGTGCGCACTCCTAGAGTGCCATTGCTCAGTCACATCTTGTTCACCGAGCATCCTTGAGTGTTGCATCGTGCCTTGCTCGTGGACATCCTGACCACCCATACGCGCATTCGCCTACTTGTGAACAGTGACCCTCCATGGCCATAGTCTGATCCCTCAGCACATTGCCGAGCCTTGATTGATTGTCCCCTACACTGGTTCCTCCGTGCACACTTGCATGACCATCTCCATACTTGCCCACTCATGGACCTGCAATTTATCCCAACACCTTGCACATGATTGCCTGTGCATCCTCACGTGCATGCTCTGCGCTACCACTACCCCGAGGTAGGGCTTGTGGTATGCATTCTCTAGGGTTAGAGCTCAAGGGTCCAACAAACCTCCCCCACCCAAGGGATTCAACACCCTCATCAAATGAGACTCTTGGTACCATCGGATGAGGTCTTTGTACTGCCATAGTGTGACATCCTTCTCCCAAGTTGCCTTTGACTTGGGTAGATCCTTCCACTTGACCAAGTACTCCGTCCTACTATTGATCTTGCTGTAGCCCAGCACACGGTGATCAAGTATGCCTTCCACATCTTTGTCAATTTCCTTCCTCATGGTAAGAGGGGCGCGCTTCACCTTGTTGCGCTCTGGATGCTCCTCGTCCCGATAGTAAGGCTTAAGGAAACTGACATGGAATGTTAGGTGCACCTTCATCCTCTTTGGTAGTGCTAGCTGATAAGCCACTGTCCCGACCCTCTTGATCACTTCAAAAGGCCTGTTGTACCGCTGGAACAAGCCCTTGTGCCAGTGCTTGCTCATGATCTTCTTCCATATCTGTGGGGTGAGCTTCAACATCACTAAGTCCCCCACCTGGAACTCCAGCGGTCTCCGGTGCTTGTCGCGTACTTCCTCATCCGCTTAGCAGCTTTAGCGAGGCTATCTCTCGCTTCTTCAATCATCTCCTGCTTATCACGTGTGAATCGATATGCAGCTGGGCAAGGCCCTTCTTTGCGCTGCAACGCCACTTCCTACGGCGTTAGCAGTTGGTAGCCCATTGCCAACTCAAATGGGCTATGACTTGTAGCAGAGGAATGGTTCAAGTTGTAAGACAACTGAGCAGAGTTGAGCAAGTACTCCTCCAGCAGTGCATTTACTCGTTCTGTCTGGCCATCCGTCTGTGGATGATTGGCCGTCGAGAACTTCAGTTCAGATCCTAGCAATTTGAACAAACACAAACATGTCCAGAAGTTGCCTGTGAACCAAGCATCTTGATCACTTACTATCTCTGTCGGCACTCCAAAGAGCTTCACCACGGAGCGATAGAATGCCTCAGCAGCTGCTTCAGCTGTGCAATGCTTGGTCATGGGGGTGAAAATTGCGTACTTGGAGAATCGGTCCACGACCGCCATCACTGCTATATAACCCTTTACTTCTGGAAACCTGGACACAAAGTCCATGGAAACTAGTACCCAAGGCTTCTCTGGCATTGCCAAGGGTTGTAGGAGACCGGCCTTTGCTCGCCTCTCCACCTTGTCTTGTTGGCACACAAGACAAGTCTTGACATATAACTCAATGTCATTGTCCATCTTTGGCCAAACATAAGACCTTGACAATAGAGCTAGCATATGCTCACGGCCCAGATGTCCAGCCCAAGGACTATCGTGACTCCCCTTCATTAGCTGGTAGCACAATCCCCCTCCACTAGGGACAAGCAAACGGCCACCTTTGCCATAAAGCAGCCCATCTTCCAGCCAATACCGCCTCATTGTCCTGTCTTTGACTTGCTCCACTAGGAGTTGATAAGTCTTGTCCCCTAGTGTAGCGATCTTGACATCCTGGAGGAAGTCAGAGGTGACTTGAGTCAAAGCTGCCAACTGGTTTGAAGTCTTCCGACTGAGTGCATCCGCCACTAGGTTATGCCTTCCTAGTCAGTGTTCCGACTTGAAGTCATACTCCGCTAGGAACTCTTGCCACCACACTTGCCTTGGTCACAACTTCGGTTGTGACTTGAAGAAGGTATTGGCGACGTTGTCCGTCTTGACCACGAATGTGGTCTCCAACAAGTACACTTGCCACACCCTCAAACAATGTACAACAGCCAGCATCTCTTTCTCATGTGCTGAATATCGCTGTTCAGCAGGCTTCAACTTCCAACTCTCGAACGCCATGGGATGTCCGTCTTGTACGAGAACTCCTCCCACAGCATGATCTGAGGCGTCCGTATGTACCTCAAATGGCTTCTCAAAGTCTGGGAGCTTGAGCACGGGCTCCGACACAATAGCGGTCTTCAATTTGGAGAACGCCACATCACAATCCACGTCCCATGTCCATTTCTGATCTTTCTGCAACAGATCAGTCAAGGGACTCACCCTCTTCGAGTACCCTTTGATAAACTTGCGGTAGTAGTTGGCTAGTCCCAAGAAACTCCACAACTCGAACACTGACTTTGGTGGAGGCCAATCCCGGATCGCTTGCACCTTCTTGGGGTCCATCCACACCTATCCCTAGCCAATCACATGGCCTAGGAATTGGATCACCTACATTCCAAATTTGCACTTCTCCCTCTTGACATATAGGGAGTGTTGCCTAAGCTGTTCAAAAACAGCCCGCAAGTGTTGCACATGTTGCGCCAAGTCCCTGCTATACATGACAATATCGTCCAAATAGACTACCACAAAATGGTCTAGCATGTCATGAAACACATCATTCATCAGGTTACAGAATGTTGCAGGGGCATTGGTTAAACCAAAGGGCATTACCAAGAATTCAAATGATCCATAACGAGTTACCATCGTAGTCTTGGACTCATCTCCTTCAGCAATGCGCACTTGCCAATACCCTGAGTGCCAATCAAGCTTGGAGAAGACCATCACCTCCCCAAGGCGATCAAACAGGTTTTCAATCAAGGACACTAGGTACTTGTTCTTTACCATGACCTTGTTCAATCCATGGCAGTCAACACATAACTGGAGAGAGCCATCTTGCTTCTCCTGGAACAACACCGGGGCTCCATAAGGGGCTTTGGATGGTTGGATCTTTCCAGCATCCAGCAACTCAGTCAACTGCTTCCGCAACTCTCCTAGCTCCTTAGGGGACATCCAGTATGGGGCTTTTGCTGGGGAATTGTGCCTGGCAATAGCTCTACCTTGTGATCTATCGCTCAGCGCAGAGGTAACCCTCTTGGCAACTCCTCAGGCATCACATCTTGGAATTGCTTGAGCACTTCCACTATCTCATGTGAAACCTTAGGGTTTGCCTCCTTCTCCTACACTTCCACTTCCCTAATAGCCGCAAGGTAAGTGGGATACCCCTTCTTCATTCCACGTGCCAACTAAATTGCAGATACCTTCTCTGTGGTTACTTCCTCGAAGTGTGCAAGGCCTTGGTATCCTTGCATGAAGCAGGGTCATCGTGGATCTCCAATTACAATGTCTCCCACATGAGGCATGATGTTGATTGATGCATCCGCAAAGAAGCTATTTCCAAGGATGAGATCGTAATCATCCAAAGGAACCACCATCAGATTGACTGTACCCTCCCAAGCATTTATCTTGATGGGCACATCTCTTGCCAACCCGCCCATTGGTTGGCTCTTGGAGTTCACCGCCTTCAATCAGTTGTGAGAGCGCTCCAGTCGCAACTCCAAGTGTCATACCATTTGATCTTATATGAATGTGTTGGTGGCGCCAGTATCCACCAAGGCTGACATCCACTAACCATTCAAGGTCACATCCACAAATAGCAAACTATGGCGTACCTTCGGGCACTCACTTCGCATAGCGCCAAGGGCCTGTAGTGGGGCAACACGCTGCATGGGGTCATCGTCAAAGTCATCCAATTGCAAGGCAGTAACTTTCCCCTCCCTCTTTGGGCACTCCTTTGCCTTGTGGGGTCCGTTGCAGATGAAGCAACCTGGGTGCGTACGAGGGTCCTTCTTCCCATTGGCGCCCTCAATCACTTTCGCCTTCCCTTTGTCCAGTCAATTCAGCTGCTTCTCCATGCCCTTCTCTAACTTTCCTTTCATGTAGGACTTGGACTTCTTGTCCTTGTCCTTATGCTGGGACTTCTTGCTCCCCTCCTCAGCACAAGCAATGCGTAAGTCCAGCAGTGCATCAGCCACAGCTAAGGCAGAAGGAAGGTCTCTCACCCCTTGCCTCCTTAGCTCTAGTTGAGCCCAAGGTTGCAATCCCTTCAAGAACGTGTACAACTTGTCCGTCTCTGACATATCCATCACGTCCATTATCAGTGCGCTAAACTCCTTCACATAGTCTCAAACTGGTCCACTGTGCCTCAGCTTGGCCAACACATCTTGAGCAAGCCATGCTGTGTTGCTTGGCAGGAACTGCTCTTTCAGCTCCTTCTTCAGTGCCTCCCAGGTCTCAATCTGGGGTCTGCCAGCACTGATATCATCTTGGTGATCATGGTGGTGATCATCACCTACTTAGCATCTGGGATCTTCGCAGTAGCAAAGTAGTTCTCCATATCCCAAATGAAGTTCTCCAGATCCTTGGAACTTCTAGTCCCTTCAAACGCCTTCAGCTCCGGGACCTTCATCTTCCCACGAGGCTCAGTCGATGGCCCCGCCTGGGACACAAGTTGCCGCTTGATCAAGACCACATCATCCTTCAGGGTCACTACATCAAGCCTGATCTCATTCAGTAGATCAGTTACGATTCCACCAAGATCGTCACCTTTGCCAACATTATCCTCAAGAGCAGCAACGCGAGGTTCCAGCATAGCAGCCGTGTCTGCTCGTTCATTGAGCACTGCAATGCGGCCTTCTAGCACCACCAATCACTCCTGCAATGCTTCCATCGCTCTGGTCCACACAGTTGCTGATTGTAAGGTACGCGTGATCTTTGACAGAGGGTCTTCTCACCTGAACATAGCTTTGAACCACTATCATGGGCACCCTAGCTTTGATATCAACTATCCCGGGCAACCCTGGCTCTGATACCAACTGTCACGGGACCAATGCGGGTCACAAATTTTTCCGTGTCCCGCTAGAGTCGACACTCCACTTGCCAACTAGCCACACACTGCATGTACCATCAAGGTCATTCGATCATAGAACCGTAAAACAACACAGAGGAACCCAATAACACAATTGGGGAAAAACGTAACTTGTATTCACATATATCACAAGTACATGAAAACCCAACCCAGATCAGAACACTTACATGCAGTCTCAAGAGTATCTGCCTCATAGTCTCTCACTGCTTGCACTCCCCACGCATCTTGTGCCTTCTCTCAAGAACATTAGGCTACTTGCTCTGACTTGACTTCCACTCTCTTGGAGTTTCTGGCTCTCTATGTCTCTCCTATGAGAATTCTTGGTTTTCTCTGAGAATGAGATTGACCCCCTTTATATAAAGGAGCCTGGCAAACCTGATATGGCAACTAATATATTTGAATCCCTTGATTCTCTCCATCAAATCTTGATCTGTTCAATCTTGGCCATTGATCTACAATCTCCATGATTGTTTCCATAACAGATTGATTTGCCATATCCTGAGAGAATCTTTCCCCGATTGTTCGCTTGACCAAGTACAAATGACTTGGTGCTGACTTAGCATCGCCGATCCAATCCACTCTCCCCTAGGGCCCATGTCCATGATTGCCTCCCACGATCACAGCCGTCCGATCGGGATTGTAGCATCCAACAATGCTCGAGCATCGTCAAGGACTTATCTGACCTTCACAAGTAGTCAACTCACCAGCCACTAAGTCTTGAGCATTCCCTTAGCGTATGCCATGCCTATCAAGTAGTGCACACTCCTAGAGTGCCGTTGCTTGGTCACATCTTGGTCACCGAGCATCCTTGAGCGTTACATCGTGCCTTGCTCGTGGACATCCTCACCACCCATACACGCATTTGCCTACTTGTGAACAGTGACACTCCATGGCCACAGTCTGTCCCTCTGCACATTGCCGAGCCTTGATCGATCATCCCCTTTACTGGCGCCTCCGTGCACACTTGCGTGACCATCTCCATACTTGCCCACTCATAGACCTGCAATTTATCCCAACACCTCGCACATGACTACCCGCGCATCCTCGCGTGCATGCTATGCGCTACCACTACCCCGAGGTAGGGCTTGTGGTACGCATTCTCTAGGGTTAGAGCTCAAGGGTCTAACTCCATGCTTGACCACAGGCTATGTGTCACTCTACCACTGGTAATGGCTTGCTCCACCTCGGTCGATGGCTTGGTCGACCATCCAAACAGTCATTGATAGACCACCGGTTGTGCACTTAGTCACAGAGGGGCAGTGCATTGCTCCACCATGGGCGATGCCTAGCTCGACCTTGGTGATAGCCCTTGGTCAATCACGGGCAATGCCTTGCTTGACCATGGCGACAACCCTTTGTTGATCATGGGTCGACACGTTGATAGACCACGGCAACAGCTGTTGGATGACCACAGGCAATGCCTTGGTCCACCAAGGGCAATCCATTGGTCGACCACGAGCTGTGCATCTCTCAACCATGGGTGATGCCTTGCTCAACCATGGGCTATACCTTGCCCAACCACGGGCGATGCGTTCCTCGACCATGGGCTGTGCCTCTCTCTACCATGGGCGATGGCTTTGTTGAACATGGAGACAGCCCTCAGTTGACCACGGGTAGTGCACTTGGTTGCTCTTGGGCTGTGCCTGGCTCTACCTCCGGTGATGCCTTGCTCAACCATGGGCTGTGCCTTGCCCTACCACGGGTGATGCCTTGCTTGACCACGACTTGTGCCAGGCTCTACCTAGGGCAAAGGCATGTTCGACCATGGGCTGTACCTCGCTCTGCCATGGGGGATGGCTTCGTCAACCATAGGGACAACCCTTAGTCGACCACGGGCTGTGTGCTCAGTAGCACATGGGCAGTGCCTGGCTCTACCTTGGGCAATGCCTTGCTCAACCCTGAGCTGTGCCTTGCTCGACCATGGCTGATGCCTTGCTTGACCACAGGCTGTACCTTGCTCTACCAAGGGCAATGGCATGTTCAACCATGGGCTGTGCCTCACTCTACCATGGGCGATGCCTTGCTCTAGCACAGGCAATGCCTTGCTTAACCACGGCCAGTGCCTTGCTCTACCTCAGGCCATGGGCTATGCCTCACTGAACGTAGGTCGACCATGGGCTGTACACTTGGTCTCTCACGTGCAGTGCCTACCAGAACCTCGGGTGATGCCTTGCTTGACAATGGGCTGTCCCTTGCTCTACCAAGGGTGGTGCCTTGCCTGACCATGGGCCGTGCCTTGCTCTTCCAAGGGCAATGGCATGTTTGACCATGGGCTATGCCTTGCCTAACCATGGGTGATGCCTTCCTTGACCATGGCATGTGCCATGCTATGCCAAGAGCAGTGGTTTGGTTGACCACAGAGACAGCCCTCGGTGGACCACAGGCAATGCCTTGGTCTGCCACAAGTGATGGCTTGGTCAACCACAGAGACAGCCCCCAGACAACCCCGGGCTGTGCTTTGATCTACCACAGGCAATGGCTTGGTCGACCCTGGTGACAGCCCAATGTCGATCATGGTTGATGCCTTGATCAACCACGGGCTGTGCACTTGGTCGCTCATGGGCAGTGCCATGCTATACCATGGATGACGCCTTGATTGGCCATGGTGACAGCACTTGGTCAACCACGGGTAGTGCCTTGCTCTACCACAGGCGATGCCCCATTTGACCACGAGCTGTGCCTCACTCTACCAAGGGCAGTGCCGTGCTTGACCATGGGCTTGCACAGCCCAACCAAGAGCAGTGGCTTGGTCGACCACAGAGACAGCCCTCGGTCGACCACGGGCAATGCCTTGGTCTACCATGGGCATTGGCTGGGTCGACCATGGAGACAGCCCTCAGTTGACCACGGGTTGTGCCTAGCTCTACCATGGGCGTTGGCTGGGTCGACCACGGAGACAGTCCTCAGACACTCACGGGTAGTGCCTTGCCCCACCACGGTCAGTGCCTTGGTCAACCACGGTGACAGCCCTTGGTCGATCATGGTTGATGGCTTGATCGACCACAGGTTGTGCACTCGGTTGCCCATGGGCGATGCCATGCTCTACCAGAGGCAATGCCTTCATCGGCCATGGTGACGGTGCTTGGTCAACCACGGGCAGTGCCTTGCCCAAAAATGGGTGATGTCCTGCTCGACCACGTGCTGTGCCTGGCTCTACCATGGGCATTGCCTTGCTTGACAATGGGCTATGCCTCACTGTATCACGGGCAATGGCTTGGTCAACTACGGGCTGTGCCTCACTCTACCACAGGTGATGCCTTGCTTGACCATGGGCTGTGCTTTGCTCTACCACAGGCGATGGCTTGGACGACCATAGAGACAGCCCTTGTTCAACCACGGGTGATGCCTTGCTTGAGCACAGGCTATGCCAGGCTATACCAGGAGCAAAGGCAAGTTCGACCACGGGTTGGGCCTCGCTCTACCACAGGCAGTGGCATGGTCGACCATGGAGACAGCCCTCAGTTGACCACGGTCTGTGCACTCAATAGCGCATGGACAGTGCCTGGCTCTACCCTGGAAGATGCCTTACTTCACCATGGGCTGTGCCTTGTTCTACCAAGGGTGATGGCTTGGTCGACCACGGAGACAGCCCTCGGTCAACCATGGAGACAGCATTCAATTGACCACGGGTTGTGCCTTTCTCTTCCACGGGCGATGGCTCTGTTGAGCACGGGCTGTACTCTTGATCTCTGACGGGGAGTGCCTGGCTCTACCTTGGGCGATGCCCTGGTCTACCACGGGCGATGCCTTGCTCGACCATGGCCTGTGCCTTGCTCTACCAAGGGCAATGGGATGTTCAATCATGGGTTGTGCCTCACTCTACCATGGACAATACCTTGCTCAACCACGGGCTGTGCATTGCCCAACCATGGGCGATGGCTTGTTCAACCAGGAATACAGCCCTCGGTCAACCACGGGCTGTGTGCTGGATCGCTCACAGGCAGGGCCTTGCTTTACCACGGGCAATGCCTTGCTCCACCATGGGCTGTGCCTTGCTGTACCACAGGTGACACCTTGCTTGACCACTGGTGATGCCTTCTCGACCACGGGTTGTACTTGGCTCTACCACGGGCGATGCCTTCTCGACCATGGGCTATGCCTTGCTCTACCACGGGTGATGCCTTGCTTGACCAAGGGCGATGGTTTGGTCGACCCTGGAGAAAGCCCTCGGTCGACCACAGGCTGTGTGCTCGGTCACTCATAGGCAGTGCCATGCTCTACCACAGGCAATGCCTTGCTCCACCCTGGGCTGTGCCTTTCTCTAACACGAGTGATGCCTTCTTGACCATGGGCTATGCCTTGCTCTACCATGGGTGACACCTTGCTCGACCACGAGCTGTGCCTTGCTCTACCACGGGCAATGGCTTGGTTGACCATGGAGAAAGCCCTCGGTCAACAACAGGCTGTGTGCTTGATCACTCTTAGGCAGTGCCAAGCTCTACCATGGGCAATGCCTCACGCTATCATGGCCGATGCCTTCTCGACCACGGGCTGTGCCTCACTCTACCATGGGTGATGCCTTCACAACCACAGGCTGTGCCTTGCTCAACCATGGGCAATGGCTTGGTCGACCATGGAGAGAGCCCACAGTCGACCACAGGCGGTGTGCTCGGTCGCTCTTGAGTAGTGCCTCGCTCTACCTGGGGTGTTGCCTTGCTCAACCACAAGCTGTGCCTTGCTCAACCACAAGCTGTGCCTTGCTCTACCACGGGTGATGCCTTCCTCGACCACAGGTGATAACTTCTCAACCATGGGCTGCATCTGGCTCTACCACGAGCAATGCCATCTTGACCATGGGCTGTGCCTGACTCTACCAAGGGCAATGCCTTCTCGACCACCAGTTGTGCCTTGCTTTGCCATGGGCAATGGCTTGGTTGACCATGGAGAAAGCCCTTTGTCAACCATGTAGAAAGCCTTTGGTAGACCATAGGCTATGTGCTTGGTCACTCACAAGCAATGCCATGCTCTACTACGGGCAATGCCTTGCTCAACCATGGGTCTATGCCTCGCTCTACCACGGGCAATGCCTTCAAGACCACGGGCTTTGCCTCGCTCTACCAGGGGGTGATGGCTTGGTCGACCACTGAGACAGCCCTTGATCGACCACAGGCTGTGTGCTCGGTTGCCCATGGGCAGTGCCTTGCTCTATCACAAGCAATGCCTTGCTCCACCATGAGCTGTGCCTTGCTCTACGATGGGTGATGCCTTGCTCGACCACGGGGTGATGCCTTCTTGAACACAGGCTGCTCATGCCTTCTCGACCACGGGCTGTGCCTCGCTCTACCATGGGCCATGCCTTCTCAACCATGGGCTGTGCCTTGCTCTACCATGGGCGACGGCTTGGTCAACCATGCAAACAGCCCTTGGTCCAACCACCGGGAATGCCTTGCTCAACCACAGGCTGGGCCTTGCTCTGCCATGGGCGATGCCTTGCTGGACCACCCACTATGCCTTTCTATACCAAGGGCATTGGCATGTTTGACAATGGGCTGTGCCTCACTCTACCACGGGCGATGCCTTGCTTGACCATGGGCTGCACCTTGCCCAACCAGGGGCAATGCCTTGCTTGACCATGGGCTGTGCCTTGCTCTACCAAGGGCAATTGCTTGGTCGACCATGGAGACAACCCTCAGTTGGCCACGGGTGATGCGTTGCTTGACCATGGGCTGTGCCTTGCCCAACCATGGGCAATGCCTTGCTAGACCACAGGCTGTGCCTTGCCCTACCAAGGGCAATGGTTTGGTCGATCGTGTAGATAGCCGTCGGTTGAACCATGTGCAGTGCCTTGCTCTGCCATGGGCAATGGCTTGGTCGACCATGGAAACAGCCCTTGGTCGACCATGGGCTGTGGCTTACTCTACCTTGGGCGATGCCTTGGTCGACCTTAGAGACAGTCCTCAGTCAACCATGGGCTGTGCGCTCAGTTGCTCACGGGCAGTGCCTTGGTTGACCACAGTAACAGCCCTTGGTCGATCATGGTCATTGCCTTGATCGACCCTGGGCAGTGCACATGGTCACTCATGGGTAGTGCCTTGCTCTACCATGGCTGATGCCCTTCTCTACCATGGTCGATGCCATGCTGTGCCACGGTCGATGCCTTGGTCAACCACGGGCAGTGCCTTGCACTACCATGGTAGATGCCCTTCTCTACCATGGTTGATGCCTTGGTAGACCACAAGTAGTGCCTTGCTCAACCACGGGTGATGCCCTGCTCGACCATGGGCTGTGCCTAGCTCAACCACGGGCATTGCCATGCTTGACCACGGGCTGTCCCTTCCTGTACCACAGACAATGGCTTGGTCGACCACAGGTTGTGCCTTTCTCTACCATGGGTGTTGGCTTGGATGACCATGGAGATAGCCCTCGGTGTGCACTTGGCCACTCATGGTTCGTGCATTGCTCTTCCATGGGCTGTGCCTACCTCTACCACAGCCAATGCCTTGCTCAATCATGGTTGTGCCTTAGTCTACCATGAGCAATGGCTTGTCAACCAAAGGTTGTGTGTCACGGGACCAATGCTGGGATCGAATTTTTCCGCATCCTGCTAGGTGTTGACAGCTCCGCCTGCCAACCAGCCCCCACTCGCAACCGAGGTTTGATGTTGCCTGGCACACGACCACACCACAAGGAAACGAACACGAGCAATATACAAAGGGAAAACTCCACTTGTATTTACAATTGTACAAGTATGAAAAACCCTTTACAAGAGCAAACTCACTCAGCTTGTCGAGTATATGCCTCACGACCTCCGTGCCGCTTACACTCCTTACTCGACACACCCTAACCCGACACACTTTGGCATTACAAGGGTAGACGGGGCTCACTCCCCACTCACTGCTGAGCTACAACTTGCAGTAGCAACTCTATGCTCTGCCTCTCTCGCTCTCCCTCGAGTTTCCCAGCTTTCTCTAGCTGCTCTCCTCGACTCTCTTCTCTGAGACGTCTTGAGACCTTAGTGGTTTCTCCCTCTTTTTGGCTGTGCCTCTCAGTTGTTTTGACAATGAGACTGACCCCCTTTATATAGAGGAGCCTAGCAAACCCAATATGGCAACTGATATATTCGAATCCCTTGATTCACTCCATCAGGTTTCAATCTATCCAATCCCGGCCATCCCTCCAATATTGTTTCCATAACATATTGATTGCCATATTCCTGGAGAAACTTTCCCCGATTGTTTGCTATCACATGATCTTCATCTTGACCATGTTTGTCCCTCTTGGACAGCTCTTGGCTGCACCTGGGCAGCTTCTCGGATGCACTTGGACACCTGCATCCCACTTGGTTCCTGATTGATCATCAGTCTCTCCGCATAAGGAAACAATTGATCCTTTCCATGTTGGTGTCAGTGATCCTTATCCTGTGAGCACTGATCCTGCGCTCCACAGCATCCCGTGCACCTTCTGTGAGTAGTCCCGCTCCATGCACTTGATCATCAGGTCCGGCATGATCAAGACTCCGCTTGCGTGTCCGCATCTCCACTGGTCCACCATGCACTGTCGCCAACCAGCAACACATGGCTCCTTCGATTGTCCCTGGCATGAAGTGATCAAGCGCCTCTCGATCATTCTCCACTCATGCCTTAGCGTTCCTGGGCTGTCTAGCAATCATCCACCTTGCATTGGTCGACCAGCATCGACCCCAAGGACATGGCACTTGCCTTCAGTCCACCAAGTCCTTGCTCCGCACCACTCCGCTTGGTTGCTCGAGCAAGTCTCCTGTCCAGCTTAGCATCCTGACCACAAACCTTCTCTCCACGTGCCCCGCATAAGCACGTATGCGCTCCCACAGTCACGAGGTACAACCTGCGGTACACATTGTTCCGGCTCATGGCTCATGTCTGTAACATTGCGCCTCACCCTACACGGGAGATAGCTTGCTTGACCATGGCCTGTGCCTTGCACTACCATGGGCGTTGCCTTGCTCAACCACGGGTTGAGCCTTGCTGTACCATGGGCAGCGGCTTGCTCAACCACAGGCAGTGCCTCATTCTACCAAGGCAATGCCCTCAATAGGCCATGGGCTGTGCGCTCAGTCGCTCATGGGCAGTGCCTTGCTCTACCACAGGTGATGCATTGCATGACAAAGGCTGTGCCTGGCTCTACCATGGGAGATGCCTTGCTGAACCACGGGCTGTGCCTTATCGCCCATGGTAGAGAAAGCCATAGCTTGTGGTCAGGCATGCCATCGACTGTGGTAGAGCAAGGCATAGCCCGTGGTTGACTAAGGGTTATCTGTGTGGTCGAGCAACACATCTCCCATGGTAGAGTGGTCATGGGGCCAATGCGGGACACAAATTTTTCTGCACCCCGCTAGGTGTCGACACACCGTTTGTCGACCAGCCACACACACACCGCATGTACCATCGAGGCCAAACGATCACCGAACCAAAGAAGCAACACCAAGGAACACAAGAACACAATTTGGAAAATGCAACTCGTATTCACATCTACTACAAGTACACGAAATACCCAATCCCATATCAAAACACTTACACGTAGTCTCACGAGCCTATGCCTCACAGTCTCTTACTGCTTGCACTCCCTACTCATCTTGTCTCTTCTCTCAAGAACACCAGACTGCTGCCCAAGTCAACTTCCACTCCCTTGGAATCTTGGGCTCTTTGTGTTCCTCAACTGATCTGGTTGCTCCTGGTTCTCTCCTCATCTCTGCTTGGTGTCTAGTGTCTCTCGCCTCTTGGTTGCCTCTGCAGAATGAGGTTGACCCCCTTTATATAGAGGAGCCGAGCAAATCTGATATGGCAACTGATAGATTTGAATCCCTTGATTCTCTTCATCAGATCTCAATCTGTTCAATCTTGGCCGTTGATCTGCAATCTCCAAGATTGTTTCCATAACAGATTGATTTGCCATATCCCGAGACAATCTTTCCTTGATTGTCTGCTTGACCAGGTATGGATGACTTGGCGCTAACTCAGCATCGTCGATCCTATCCACTCTCCTCCAGGGCCCACGTCCATGATCACCTCCTAGGATCACGGTCGTCTAAACGGGATTACTGCATCCAACGGTGCTCGAGCCTGGTCAAGGACTTAGCCAATCTCCACAAGTAGTCAACTCCCCAGCCGCTAAGTGTGGAGCCTCCCTTAGCGTCTGCCATGCCTATTGAGTTGTGCGCACTCCTAGAGTGCCTTTGCACGGTTGTATCAGGTTCACCGAACCTCCTTGAGCGTTGCACCGTGCCTTGCTCATGGGCATCCTCACTGCCCACTCGCACATTTGCCTACTTGTGCATTGTGACACTTCCTGGCCACAGTCTGGTCCCTCAGCACACTGCCTAGCCTTGATCGACCATCCCCTTCACTAGTGCCTTCGTGCACGCTTGTGTGACCATCTCCATACCTGCCCGTTCATGGACTTGCAATTCTCTCAACACCTCGCACCTGGCTGCCCTCACATCCTCGTGTGCAGGCTATGCGCTACCACTACCCTGAGGTACGGCTTGTGGTACGCAGCTTCCGGGGCTTGAGCTCAAGGGTCTAACAAACCTCCCCCACCCAAGGGATTCGACACCCTCGTCGAATGAGACTCTCGGTACCGCTGGATGAGGTCTTCGTACTGCCATAGTGTGACATCCTTTTCCCAAGTTGCCTCTGACTTGGGTAGGTTCTTCCACTTGACCAAGTACTCTGTCCTCCTATTCATCTTGCTGTAACCCAGCACTCGGTGATCAAGTATGTGTTCCACCTCCTTGTTGAGTTCCTTCCTCATGGTGAGAGGGGCGCGCTTCACCTGGTTGCGCTCCGGATGCTCCTCGTCACGATGGTAAGGCTTAAGGAAACTGACATGGAATGTTGGGTGCACCTTCATCCTCTTTGGCAATGCTAGCCGATAGGCTACTGGCCCGACTTTCTTGACCACTTCAAAAGGTCCGTCGTACCGCTGAAACAAGCCCTTATGCTAGTGCTTGCTCGTGATCTTCTTCCAGATCTGTGGGGTGAGCTTCAACATCACTAAGTCCCCCACCTGGAACTCCGGTGGCTCTGGTTCCTATCCGCATACTTCTTTATCCGCTTGGCAGCTTTGGCGAGGCTATGTCTCGCCTCTTCCATCATCTCCTGCTTGTCACGCGCGAATCGATATGCGGCCGGGCAAGGCCCTTCTTTGTGCTGCAAAGCCACCTCCTACGGCGTTAGTGGTTGGTAGTCCATTGCCAACTCAAACTGGCTATGACCTGTTGCAGAGGAGCGATTCAAGTTGTAAGACAACTGAGCAGAGTCAAGCAAGTCTAACCAATTCCATTGACTTGCTGAGACATAATGCCTCAAGTACTCCTCCAGCAGCGCATTCACTCGCTCGGTCTGGCCATCCGTCTGTGGATGGTTGGCCGTCGAGAACTTCAGTTCGGATCCTAGTAGTTTGAACAATCATATCCAGAAGTTTCCTGTGAACCGAGCGTCTCAGTCACTCACTATCTCCGTCGGCACTCCAAAGAGCTTCACTAGGGAGCGATAGAACTCCTCCGCAGCAGCTTCGGCTGTGCAATTCTTGGTCATGGGGGTGAAAATCGCGTACTTTGAGAATCAGTCCATGACCACCATCACCACCGTATAACCCTTCACCTCTAGAAACCTGGACACAAAGTCCATGGAAACTGATACCCAAGGCTTCTCTAGCATTGTCAAGGGTTGTAAGAGACCGGCCTCTGCTCGCCTCTCCACCTTGTCTTGTTGGCACACAAGACAAGTCTTGACGTATAACTCAACGTCATCGGCCATCCTTGGATAGGACCTTGACAATAGGGCTAGCGTCTGCTCATGGCCTGCATGTCCTGCCCAAGGACTGTCGTGACTCTCCTTCATCAGCTAGTAGCGCAGTCCCCCTCCGCTAGGGACAAGCGAATGGCCACCTTTGCCATAAAGTAGCCCATCTTCCAGCCAATACCGCCTCACTGTCCTGTCTTTGACTTGCTCCACTAGAAGTTGATAGGTCTTGTCCCCTAGTGTAGCGATCTTGACATCCTGGAGGAAGTTGGAGGTAACTTGAGTCAAAGCTGCCAACTGGTCCGAAGTCTTCCGATTGAGCGCATCCGCCACTAGGTTGTGCCTTCCCAGTCGATGTTCCCACTCGAAGTCATACTCTGCTAGGAACTCTTGCCACCGTGCTTGCCTTGGTGACAACTTCGGTTGTGACTTGAAGAAGGTATTGGCGAAGTTGTCTGTCTTGACCACGAACGTGGTTCCCAGCAAGTACACTCACCACACCCTCAAGCAATGCACCACAGCCAACATCTCCTTCCCATGTGCTGAGTATTGCTGCTCAGCAGGCTTCAACTTCCAACTCTCGAATGCTACGGGATGTTCGTCTTGCACGAGAACTCCTCCCACAGCACAATCTGAGGCATCCATATGCACCTCAAATGACTTCTCAAAGTCCGGGAGCTTGAGCATGGGCTCTGACACAATGACGGTCTTCAACTTGGAGAATGCCACTTCACAATCCTTGTCCCATGTCCACTTTTGATCTTCCCACAACAAATCAGTCAAGGGACTCACCTTCTTCAAGTACCCCTTGATAAACTTGCGGTAGTAGTTGGCCAATCCCAAGAAACTCCGCAATTCGGTCACCGACTTTGGTGGAGGCCAATCCTTGATCGCCTGCACCTTCTTGGGGTCCATCCGCACCCATCCTTGGCCAATCACATGGCCCAGGAATCAGATCTCCTGCATGCCAAACTCGCACTTCTCCCTCTTGACATTTAGGGAGTGTTGCCTAAGCCATTCAATAACAGCCTGCAAGTGCTGCACATGTTGTGCCAAGTCCCTGCTATACACGACAATATCGTCCAAATAGACAACCACAAACTAGTCTAGCATGTCATGAAACACAACATTCATCAAGTTGCAGATTGTGGCAGGAGCATTGGTTAAACCGTATGGCATTACCAAGAATTCAAAGGATCCATAACGAGTTACCATCGTGGTCTTGGACTCGTCTCCTTCGGCGATGCGGACTTGCCAATACCCTGAACACAAGTCAAGCTTGGAGAAGACGATCACCTCACCTAGGTGGTCAAATAGGTCTGCAATCAAGGGCACCGGGTACTTGTTCTTTATCGTGACCTTGTTCAATCCACAGTAGTCAACACACAACCGGAGAGAGCCATCCTACTTCTCCTGGAATAACGCCGGGGCTCCATAAGGGGCTTTGGATGGTTGGATCTTTCCAGCATCCAGCAGCTCAGTCAACTGATCCCGTAGCTCTCCTAGCTCCTTAAGGGACATTTGGTATGGGGCTTTGGCTGGGGGAATGGTGCCTGGCAGTAGTTCTATCTTGTGATCTCCCGCTCAACGCGATGGTAGTCCTCTTGGCAACTCCTCCGGCATCACATCCTGGAATTGCTCGAGCACTTCCACTACCTCATGTGGAACCTTAGGGTCCGCCTCTATCTCCTGCAATTCCACTTCCCTGATAGCTGCAAGGTAAGTGAGATACCCCTTCTTCATTCCTTGTGCCAATTGCATTGCAGATACCTTCTCCATGGCTACTTCCTCGGAGTGTGCAAGGCCTCGGTATCCTTGCACGAAACAGGGTCGTTGTGGATCTCCAATGACAATGCCTCACACATGTGGCATGACGGTGATTGATGCATCTACAAAGAAGCTATTTCCAAGGATGAGATCATAATCATCCAAAGGAACCACCATCAGATTGATTGTACCCTCCCAAGCATCTATCTTGATAGGCACATCTCTTGCCAACCTGCCCATCGGTTGACTCTTGGAGTTCACCGCCTTCAATCGGTTGTGAGAGTGTTCCACTCACAACTCCAAGGGTACCATCCGATCTGATACGAATATGTTGGTGGCGCCAGTATCCACCAAGGCTGACATCTACTTGCCATTCAAAGTCACATCCACAAATAGCAAATTGTGGCATACCTTTGGGCACTCACTTCGCATAGCGCCGAGGGCCTGCAGTGGGGCAACACGCTGCACAGGGTCCTCATCGGAGTCATCCAACCATAGGGCAGTAACCTTTACTTCCCTCTTTGGGCACTCCTTTGCCCTATGGGGTCCGTTACAGATGAAGTAGCCTGGGTGTGTCCGAGAATCCTTCCTCCTGTTGGCTCCCTCGATCACCTTCACCTTTCCCTTGTCTGGTTGGGTCAGCTGCTTCCCCTTGCCCTTCCCTAACTTTCCTTTCAGGTAGGACTTGGACATCTTGTCCTTGTCCGTAGGCTGGGCCTTCTTGCTCCCCTCCTCGGCACGAGCTATCCGTAAGTCCAGCAGTGCATCCGCCACAGCTAAGGCAGAAGGAAGGTCTCTTACCCCTTGCCTCCTTAGCTCTAGTTGAGCCCAAGGTTGCAATCCCTTCATAAACTGTACAGCTTGTCCGTCTCTAACATATCCGTCACGTCCAGCATCAGTGTGCTAAACTCCTTCAGGTAGTCTCGCACTAGTCCGCTGTGCCTCAGCTTGGCCAACGCATCCCGAGCAAGCCATGCTGTGTTGCTCGGCAGGAACTGCTCTTTTAGTTCCTTCTTCAGTGCCTCCCAGGTCCCCATCTGGGGTCTGCCTGCACTGATATCATCTTGGACCTGTGTCCTCCACCATAGCTTCGCATCCTTGGCGAGATACATGGTGGTGATCATCACCTTCTCGGCACCTGGGATCTTCGCAGCAGTGAAGTAGTTCTCCATATCCCATATGAAGTTCTCTAGATCCTTGGAACTCCTTGTTCCTTCAAACGCCTTTGGCTCTAGGACCTTCATCTTCCCATGAGGCTCATTCGATGGCCCCGCCTGGGACATGAGTTGCCGCTTGATCAAGACCACATCATCCTTCAGGGTCACTACATCAAGCCTGATCTCCTTCAGCAGATCAGTCACGGTCCCTCCAACATCGTCACCTTCGCCGATGTTGCCCTCCAAAGCAGCAACGCGGAGTTCCAGCATAGCGGTCGGGTCTGCTCGTTCATTGAGCTCTGCAATATGGCCTTCTAGTGCCACCAATCACTCCCGCAACGCTTCCATCACCCTAGTCCACACAGTTGCTAATTGTAGGGTACGTGTGGTCTTTGACAAAGGGTCTTCTCAACCCGAACGCAGCACCACTATCACGGGTACTCTGGCTTGTCATGGACAAAACCTTGCTCTAATACCACTGTCACGGGGCCAATGTGGGTCACAAATTTTTCCGCACCCTGCTAGGCGTCAACACACCATTTGTCGACCAGCCACACACACACTGCATGTACCATCGAGGCCCAATGATCACCAAACCAAAGAAGCAACACCAAGGAACACAAGAACACAATTGGGAAAATGCAACTCATATTCACATCTACTACAAGTACACGAAAAACCCAATCCCAGATCAGAACACTTACACGCAGTCTCACGGGCCTATGCCTTGCAGTCTCTTACTGCTTGCACTCCCTACTCGTCTTGTCTCTTCTCTCAAGAACACCGAACTGCTGCCCAAGTCAACTTCCACTCCCTTGGAATCTTGGGCTCTTTGTGTTCCTCGACTGATCTGGTCACTCCTGGTTCTCTCCTTGTCTCTGCTTGGTGTCTGGTGTCTCTCGCCTCTTGGTTGCCTCTGTAGAATGAGGCTGACCCCCTTTATATAGAGGAGCCAAGCAAATCTGATATGGCAACTGATAGATTTGAATCCCTTGATTCTCTTCATCAGATCTCAATCTGTTCAATCTCGGCCATTGATTTGCAATCTCCAAGATTGTTTCCATAACATATTGATTTGCCATATCCCGGGACAATCTTTCCCCGATTGTCTACTTGACTAGGTATGGATGACTTGGCACTAACTCAGCATCATCGATCCGATCCACTCTCCTCTGGGGCCCACATCCATGATCACCTCCTAGGATCACAGTCGTCTGAACGGGATTGCTGCGTCCAACGGTGCTCGAGCTTGGTCAAGGACTTAGCCGATCTCCACAAGTAGTCAACTCCCCAGTCGCTTAGTGTTGAGCCTCCCTTAGCGTCTGTCGTGCCTGTTGAGTCGTGCGCACTCCTAGAGTGCCTTTGCGTGATTGTATCAGGTTCACTGAACCTCCTTGAGCATTGCACCATGCCTTGCTCGTGGGCATCCTCACTGCCCACCCGTGCATTGTGCATTGTGACACTTCCTGGCCACAGTCTGGTCCCTTAGCACACTACCGAGCCTTGATCGACCATCCCCTTCACTAGTGCCTTCATGCAGGCTTGTGTGACTATCTCCATACGTGCCCGTTCATGGACTTGTAATTCTCTCAAAACCTCGCACCTGGCTGCCCGCGCATCCTCGCATGCAGGCTATGCGCTACCACTACCCTGAGGTACAGCTTGTGGTACGCAGTTTTCAGGGCTTGAGCTCAAGGGTCTAAGACTCTACCACAGCGATGCATTGCACAACAAAGGTTGTGCCTGGCTCTACCATGGGAGATGCCTTGCTGAACCACGGGCTGTGCCTTATTGCCCATGGTAGAGAAAGCCATAGCCCGTGGTCGGGCATGCCATTGACTGTGGTAGAGCAAGGCATAGCCCGTGGTTGACTAAGGGTTATCTGTGTGGTCGAGCAACACATCTCCCATGGTAGAGCGAGGCATAGCCCATGGTGGACCAACAACTATCTCTATGGTTGACCAAGTCATCTCTTGTGGTTGAGTGAGGTGCTGCCTGTGGTTGACCGAGGGCTATCTCTGTGGTCAGCCAAGCCATCACCAGTGGTAGAGCGAGGCACAGCCCTGTGGTTGAGCAAGGCATCACTCATGGTAGAGTGAGATGTAGCCCATGGTCGACTGAGGGCTATCTCCGCGGTTGACCAAGCCATAGCCCGTGGTCCGGCATGGCATCACTAATGGTAGAGCAAGGCATAGCCCGTGGTCAACCGAGCGCTGTCTATGTCATTGAGCTACACATTGCCTATGGTAGAGCGAGGCACAGCCTGAGGTCGCATGAGGCAACGCCCGTGGTAGAGCTAGGCATTGCCAGTGAGTGTCCGAGCACACAACCCATGGTTGACCAAGGGTTGTCTCCAAGGTTGACCAAGCCATCACCAGTGGAAGAGCAAGGCATAGCATGTGGTCGAGCATGGCATCAATTGTGGTAGAGCGAGGTGCAATCATTGGTCGATCAAGGCCTGTCTCCGTGGTCAACCGAGCCAACACCTATGGTAGAGAAAAGCACAGCCTGTGTTTGAGCAAGGCATCACTCGTGGCAGAGCGAGGCATAGCCAGTGGTCGACCAAGGGCTATCCTTGTGGTCAACGAAGCCATCGCCTGTGGTAGAGCAAGGCATTGCTCATGGTAGAGTGGCATGCTGCCCATGGTCAACCAAGGGATGTATCCGTGGTTGACACAGCCACCGTCCATGGTAGAGCGAGGCAATGCCCATGGTTGAGCAAGGCATCGCTCTTGGTAGAGTGGCATGCTGCCCATGGTCAGCTGAGGGATGTCTCCGTGGTTGACCCAGCCATCACCCATGGTAGAGCCAGGCACAGCTCATGGTTGACCTAGACATCACCCGTGGTTGAGCGAGGCACTGCCCCTGGTTGACCGAGGGCTGTCTCCGTGGTCGACCAAGCCATCATCGGTGACAGAGCCAGGCACTACTCGTGGTCGACCAAGACATCGCCTGTCGTATAGTGAGGTGCTGCCCATGGTCAACTGAGGGCTGTCTTCATGGTCTACCAAGCCATTGCCTGTGGTAGAGTGAAGCACAGCCTGTGGTTGAGCAAGGCATCGCCCATGGTAGAGCGAGGCACAGCCCGTAGTCAGCTGACACATCACCCATCATAGTGCTAGGCACTTCCCATCAGTGACTGAGGGCACAACTTGTGGTCGAGTAAGCCATCGCTTGTGGTAGAGCAAGGCACAACCCTTGGTTGAGCAAGGCAACACCTGTGGTAGGGCGAGGCATAGCCCATGGTCAAGCATGGCATCGCTTGTGCTAGAGCGAGGATCTGCTGGTCATTGACTAAGGGCTGTCTCCATGGTCGACCAAGCCATTGCCTGTGGTAGAGCGAGGTAGAGCCCATGGTTGAGCAAGGCATCTCTCGTGGTAGAGCAAGGCACAGCCAATGGTCTACCGAGGGCTGTCTCCATGGTTGACCAAGCCATTGCCCATGGTAGAGCGAGGCACAGATCATGGTCGAGCAAGGCATCATCCATGGTAGGGTTAGGCACTGGCTGTCAGCAACCAAGCGCACAGCCTGTGGTTGGGCAAGCCATCGCCCATGGTAGAGCAAGGCATACATAGCCCATGGTCGAGCAAGGCATCACTCGTAGTAGGGCAAGGCACAACCCGTGGTTGAGCATGGCATCACTTGTGCAAGAGTGAGGCGCTGCCTATGGTCCACCAAGGGTTGTCTCCATGGTCGACCAAGCCAACGCCTATGGTAGAGCAAGGCACTGCCCATGGTCGAACAAGGCATTGCTTGTGGCAGAGTGAGGCACAGCCAGTGGTCGACTGAGGGCTGTCCCCATAGCAGACCAAGCCATCCCCCGTGGTAGAGCGAGGCACAGCCTGTGGTCAAGCAAGCCATTGCCCATGGTAGAGCAAGGCACAATCTGTGGTCAAGTGACACATTGCCTATGGTAGAGCTAGGCACTGCCCGTCAGTGACCCAGCGCACAACCTGTGGTTGAGCAAGCCAATGCCCATGGTAGAGAGAGGCACAGCCCGTGGTCGAGCAATGCATTCCTCCTGGTAGGGTGAGGCACAGCCCGTGGTTGACTGACAGCTGTCTCCATGGTCGGCCAAGCCATCGCCCCTTGGTAGAGCCAGGCACAGCCTGTGGTCGAGCAAGGCATTGCTCATGGTATATCGAGGCATAGCCAGTGGTCGACTGAGGACTGTCTCCATGGTCGACCAAGCCATTGCCCATGGTAGAGTGAGGCACAGCCTGTGGTCGAGCAAGGATCACCTGTGGAAGAGTGAGGCACAACGCGTAGTTGACTGAGGGATGTCTCCGTGGTCGAGTAAGGCATCACCCATGGTCAAGCAAGGCATTGCCAGTGGTAGAGTGTTAGCCCCTTGATGCTCGGACACGAACATGGCTGCCGGGCGAACCCTCGATGGCATGGCAGCCAGAGACAGGATCAAGGGAAGACTGCCGAACGATCAGTTGGAACGAAAGGGCGAGATGCCAAGCTATATAGGGTGAGCTGCCAGGCTATGCGGGAAGGGGTGAGCTGGAATTCCTATCCTCCCGCAAGACTCGGTCAGGGGCGGATGAGCTGGACTTCCTATCCTCCCACAAGACTTGCTCCCGGGCGAGCAAGGTGGATGCCAAGTGGCAGACAATGCGGGAATGGGCAATCCCGCAAGACCCGGTCAAGGGCCAGTGACTTGGATGCCCTATTGTCCCGCAAGACCCGTTCAAGGCAAGCTAGCAGGCAACGGGCACGCGGGTGCTCCCGAAAGACTCACTAGGGAAAGTCACTCACGGTCGAGCGACGCTAATGTTCCATGCTATCAGCGACTGATCCAAGGCAAGGGCGCGATGCCCATGACCGAACTGAGTGCGGGTGGCACTCAGTCATACCCGATATACTCCAGTCGTGGAACGATGGAGTCTCAGTCAAGGTGCTGACCGAATGACTGAGCTGGCAAGCAGTCAACCTTATCCAACTGCAGCCCCTAGAAACGTGGGAGTGGGTGGTTATGGAAGCTGAGTTGTTTCCTAGAAACTAGGGATCGTGGATCCCCCCTACAAGGATAAATAGGAATTGGGTCTCAAGGTCGAGGGGGAGCAATTGGAGAGAGTCGAGAGGAAACACTCCATCACAGAAGGTTGAGCAAAGGAAGGCCGGCGGTATTGTGACCAGTTCCCTCAAAGCCAAGTGTGAACTCCTGGAGCGAAGTTCACTTGTCCAAGTGAGGAGTGCAAGTGTCGGAGACACGAGGCATGTACTTGGGCGTGACCGTGCAAGGTCGTGTAAGGGTTTTGTGTTTTCTTGTAATTCGAGTTTGTGAATACAAGTGAGATTTCCCTTACCTTGCATTGCTTGATCCCAATCCTTGATTGCTAAACCTTGCCAAGCTATTTCACTGTGTGTTTGGGTTGGCTGAGAGTGTACGGGACACTGCTCAGCACCATCGTAGGAACAGAAAATTTTGGGTGAGTTCCAACCCCTGTGACAGCTGGTATCAGAGCTGCATTCAGTGGTGTGCGAGGATTGGAATAGCAAGTGAGAGGTGACTTGTGGATGTCCCGCATGGATGCGTTAAGGGATCGAGTAGCGGCTTTGGAAACGTCCCTCGGCAACATGTCTGGAGCAAATGGAAGTGTGGCAGAAGTTATAGCAATGCTAGTTCCAGACGTTGTCTGTTTGAAGGAGGAGGTGTGCGTCCTCTGATGTGCGCTGGCTGCTAGAGTAGCCTAAGCAAAGGGATCTTGGGCTAAGGTAAAGATACCTGAACCCAAAGCCTTTACAGGCACTCGGAGTTCCAAGGAACTCGAGAATTTCTTGTGGGACATCGAGCATTACTTCGAGGCAGGAAAAGTTCTAGAAGGGGAACAAGTCTCGATGGCAGTCATGTACTTGGCGGGTGATGCAAAGCTCTGGTGGCGAACCCATGAGCAGGATGCTGCGACTGGCGGGTGGCCACGCATCAGAGATTGGCCTACGCTGAAGAAGGAACTCAAGGAGCAGTTCCTCCCCATGAATACTTCGTGGGCTGCTTGGGATGCATTGTGCAACTTGAGGCAGATGGGTACGGTACATGACTATGTTAAGGAATTTAGTTCCTTATTGCTTGACGTCACAGAGATGTCCGAGTTGGACAAGTTGTTCAACTTCATGCGGGGTCTTCAATCGTGGGCTCAACTTGAGCTGCGAAGGCAAGGAGTCCAAGACCTCCAGACCGCAATGGCAAAGGTAGATGCATTGATTGACATCCGTGTATCAAAGAGTGACCCGAAGTGGAAACAGGCTGTGAAGCCGAAGGACAAGGCGGCCAAGCCTAGCAAGGGTGTTGGCAAAGCCGAGAAAGGGAAGCCATCCAACAGAGACAAGGGGAAGGGGAAGGCGACGGAGGGTTGTCCCTTAAGGACCCCAAGACCCACCCAGGGTGCTTCATCTGCAACAGCCTCCAACGTGCTTGTGATTGCCCGAAGAGAGAGAAGTTGTCGGCCCTGGTGAATAGGACCGACTCTGACTTGGATGATGAGCAAACTAGAGTGGCACCTCTCCAAATACTTGGTGCCATCCACTCGGGAAGGAAGGCACCGGAGCAGGGACTGATGTACATACCGATGACCTTGAACACCAAGGAAGTGGCAGCAATGGTGGACACTGGCACGACGCACAACTTCGTGTCGGACCATGTTGTGCAAGCCTATGGATTGCAGATCTAGAAGCAAGCCAGCCTCATCAAAGCTGTCAACTCCCAAAGTAGGCCGGTGCTTGGGATGGCCAAAGGAGTGCCGGTCCAGATTGGCGATTGGTCGGGGAACATAGATGTCATGATCATTCCTATGGATGATTTTGACGTAATACTCAGTAACAACTTTCATATGAAAGCTTGTGTTTCGGTCATGCCACATGTGTTTGGTTAGTTGATCTCAGACCCGAGGAAGCCTTGCTTCGTTCGGGGGTTTAAGGGCCTTAACCATGCGGAGGACATTCGGACCGAAAGGGTCTCGGCTATGCAAATAGCCAAAGGCTGGAAGAGGGGCCAGCTGACATACCTTTGCAGTGATCCACGAGCTAGGGCCCGAAGTGGGCGGGAATGCGGAGATTCCTGACGTGGTGCAAGGGATCCTAGGCGACTTTTGTGACATTATGCCCGAGGAGCTGCCCAAGGGCTTACCGCCAAGGTGGGCGGTAGATCACAAGATCGAGTTGATTCCGGGAACAAGGCCACCTGCTAAAGCACCTTACCGGATGTCGCCTAAAGAGCTGGAGGAGTTATGGAAACAACTCCAAGACTTGCTGGATTCGGGGAATGTTCAACCCTCCAAGGCGCCCTTTGGAGCGCCAGTGCTGTTCCAGGAGAAGCAGGATGGCACGTTGCGGTTGTGCGTGGATTACCGCGGGTTGAACAAAGTCACCGTGAAGAACAAGTATCCTATGCCATTGATTGCAGACTTGTTCAATCGTCTTAGTGGAGCCGAATTCTTCACCAAGTTGGACCTGAGATCGGGATATTGGCAGGTTCGCATAGCGGAGGGCGACATGCCAAAGACAACAATGGTGACTTGGTATGGGTCATATGAGTTTAAGGTTATGCCGTTTGGCTTAACCAATGCACCAGCTACATTTTGCAATCTCATGAATGATGTGTTTCATGATGTTATAGACAAATTTGTGGTTGTGTATCTCAATGATATTGTCGTCTATAGCTGATCTCTAGAGGAACATCTCAGGCATTTACGTTTTGTGTTCCAGCAGTTAAGGGAACACCGGTTGTACGTAAAGAAGGAGAAATGCGAGTTTTGCACTAAGGAAATCAACTTCCTTGGCCACGTGATTGGTGGGGGCATGGTGAGGATGGATCCCCGAAAGGTGCAAGCCATTAGGGAGTGGATTGCTCCCACCAAGGTGGGTGAACTGCGGAGTTTCCTAGGATTGGCAAACTACTACTGCAAGTTCATCAAGGGATACTCAAAGCTGGTATCCCCACTCACCGATCTACTGCAGAAAGGCAAACCGTGGACTTGGGATGTGGCGTGTGCGGACGCCTTCGAGAAGATCAAGTCCTGGATTGTGACCGAGCCTGTGCTAAAGCTTCCGAACTTTGACAGGCTATTTGAAGTCCACACGGATGCATCTGATCGTGCTGCAGGCAGAGTGTCGGTGCAAGACGGTCACCCAGTAGCGTTTGAGAGCTAGAAGCTGAAGCCAATCGAGCAACGCTACTCCATGCACAAGAAGGAGATGTTGGCAGTTGTGCACTGCCTACGAGTGTGGCGGGCATACTTGCTGGGCACTTCTTTTGTAATTAAGATGGATAATGTTGCAAACACCTTCTTTAGGATGCAGAAGAAGCTGTCCCCAAGGCAGGCCCGGTGGCAGGAGTTCCTGGCCAAGTATGACTTCGAGTGGGAGCATAGGCTGGGGCGCCACAACCAATTTGCCGACGCTTTGAGCAGGAAGGCAATAGAGACGATTGCTGCGCTGACCCAGCTGGAATCCAACTTCGCGGGCAAACTGAAGGATCAGGTGAAGGAGGATCGGGTATACCAAAAGCTGGTCACGCAAGTTCAAGATGGTACCGTGCAGAGGTACTGGCTTGAGGATGGCTTGCTATACGCGAAGGGTGGTTGCATATTCGTCCCCAGTGGAGGGCTGAGGACTCAGCTATTGCACGAACATCATGATGCGCAATGGGCTAGGCATCCTGGACGGGAAAGGATGCTTGCACTGTTGGCACGCTCCTACTTCTGGCTGAAGATGGAGAATGATGTTGAGATTTACGTCAAGACGTGCCTTGTTTGTCAACAAGACAAGACGGAACGGCGCATTGAGGCGGGCTTGTTGCAACATTTGCCTATTCCAGAGAAACCTTGGATATCGTTTCTATGGACTTCATCAGTGGCTTCCCTGAGGTTAAGGGTTTTGATGGAGTTATGGTTGTGGTAGATAGGTTCTCGAAGTATGGGATCTTCAGGCCTACCCCAAAGAATTGCTCTACGGAAACAGTGGCAGAAGAGTTCTACCGCCACTTGGTCAAGCTGTTTGGGATCCCGATGGACATTGTGAGTGATTGAGACACACGGTTCACCGGGAGATTCTGGACCCATCTCTTCAATATGATGGGGACGGAGCTAAAGTTCTCATTGGCCAACTACCCGCAGACGGACGGACAAACGGAAAGGATGAACCAGCTGCTAGAAGAATACTTGCGACACTATGTCACTGCCAGTCAACAGAATTGGCTGGAACTATTGGACACAGCGCAGTTTTGTTACAACTTGCACCGTTCCTCAGCCACTGGGTTCAGTCCGTTTGAGCTCGCTTTGGGCTATCAACCATTGACCCCTTCCGAAGTGGCCCCACAAAAGAAGGAAGGGCCATGTCCTGCTGCCTACCATTTTGCCCGGAACAAGTAGGAGATGCTCGAGGAAGCGCAGGACAGCCTTGCCAAAGCTGTCCGCCGCATGAAGAAATATGCGGATCAGGGGTGTCGACCGCTAGAATTTCAGGTCGATGACAAGGTCATGTTGAAATTGACACCCCAAATTTGGAAGAAAGTGATGAGCAAGAGATGGAACAAGGGCCTCATTCAGCGGTATGATGGGCTATTCGAGGTAGTAAAGCGAGTTGGAGCAGTGGCTTATCGCTTAGCACTACCCGAGAGGATGAAGATTCATCCAACTTTCCATGTCAGCTTCCTAAAGCCCTACCATGAAGATGCGGATGCGGACCGCGTTAGGGCAAGACATGCCCCATTGAATGTGCGCACGGAATTGGAAAGGGAGGTTGACCGCATGCTGGACCGACGGGTGTTGGGGTACAGCAAGAAGAACCGGAGAACGGAGTATCTGGTTCTATGGAAAGGTCTGCCAATGTCGGAAGCGAGTTGGGAAAAGGAGGCAACACTCTGGCAGTTTGAGGACAAGATCCAGGAGTACCTCCACTCTACTCCGACGAGGGCGTCGGCTTCCTCAAGTGGGGGAGTTTTGTTAGCCCCTTGATGCTCGGACACAAACATGGCTGCCAGGCAAACCCTCGATGGCATGGCAGCCAGAGACAGGATCGAGGGAAGACTGCCGAACGATCAGTTGGAACAAAAGGGTGAGATGCCAAGCTATATAGGGCGAGCTGCCAGGCTATGCGGGAAGGGGTGAGCTGGAATTCCTATCCTCCCGCAAGACTCGGTCAAGGGTGGGTGAGCTGGACGTCCTATCCTCCCGCAAGACTCGGTCAGGGGCGGATGAGCTGGACTTCCTATCCTCCCGCAAGACTTGCTCCCGGGCGAGCAAGGTGGATGCCAAGTGGCAGACAATGCGGGAATGGGCGATCCCACAAGACTCGGTCAAGGGCCAGTGACCTGGATGCCCTATCCTCCCACAAGACCCGTTCAAGGCAAGCTGGCAAGCAACGGGAACGCGGGTGCTCCCGAAAGACTCGCTAGGGAAAGTCGCTCACGGTCGAGCGACGCTAATGTTCCATGCTATCAGCAACTGATCCAAGGCAAGGGCGCGGTGCCCATGACCAAACTAAGCGCGGGTGGCGCTCAGTCAGACCCGATATACTCCAGTCGTGGAGCGATGGAGTCTCGGTCAAGGTGCTGACCGAATGATTGAGCTGGCAAGCAGTCAACCTTATCCAACTGCAGCCCCTAGAAACGTGGGAGTGGGTGGTTATGGAAGCTGAGTTGTTTCCTAGAAACTAGGGATCGTGGATCCCCCCTGCAAGGATAAATAGGACTCGGGTCTCAAGGTCGAGGGGGAGCAACTGGAGAGAGTCGAGAGGAAACACTCCAACACAGAAGGTCGAGCAAAGGAAGGCCAGCGGTATTGTGACCAGTTCCCTCAAAGCCAAGTGTGAACTCTTGGAGCGAAGTTCACCTGTCCAAGTGAGGAGTGCAACACAAGTGAGATTTCCCTTACCTTGCATTGCTTGATCCCGATCCTTGATTGCTAAACCTCGCCAAGCTATGTCGCTGTGTGTGTTTGGGTTGGCTGAGAGTGTACGGGACACTGCTCAGCACCATTGCAGGAATGGAAAATTTTGGGTGAGTTCCAACCCCTGTGACATAGAGCAAGGCACATCCCATGGTCAACTAAGCCATAGCCTATGGTAGAGCGAGGCCCAGCCTGTGGTTGAGTGAGGCATCACCCGTGGTGGAGCAAGGCACTGTCCATTAGCGATTGAGTGCAGAGCATGTGGTTGAGCAAGCCACTGCTACTGGTGGAGCCAGGCACAGCTCGTGGTCGAGCAAGGCATCGTCCGTGGTACAGCGAGGTGCAACCAGTGGTCGACTAAGGACTGTCTCCGTTGTTGACGAAGCCATTGCCCATGGTTGAGCAAGGCATCGCCCATGGTAGAGCGAGCCACAGCCCCAGGTCAAGTGTGTTATCACCCATGGAAGACCTAGGTGGAGCAAGGCATCACCCGTGGTAGAGCATGGCACAGCCAGTGGTTGAGCCAGGCATTGCCCGTGGTAGAGCAAGGAACAGCCCATGGTCAACCGAGGGCTGTCTCCATGGTTGAGCAAGGCATCGCCCCTGGTAGAGTGAGGCATCGCCCATGGTCGAGTGAGGTATCCCCCATGGTAGAGCTAGGCACAGCCCGTGGTTGACCGAGGCACTGTCCATGGTAGAGCTCGGTACTGACCATGAGCTACTGAGCACACAGCCCGTGGTCGACTGGGGGCTGTCTCTGTGGTTGACCAAGCTATCGTCTGTGGTAGAGCAAGGCACAACCCATGGTCAACCAAGGCATTGCTTGTGGTAGAGCAAGGGGCTGCCTCTGGTTGACCGAGGGTAGTCTCCGTTGTCAACCAAGCCATCACCCATGGTAGAGGGAAGCACAGCCCATGGTCGAGCAAGGCATCACCTGTGGCAGAGCTAGGCATCGCCCATGGCAGTGCTAGGCATTGCCCGTGGCAGTGCTAGGCATCGCCCATGGTAGAGCTAGGCAATGCCCATCAGCGAATGAGCAGACAGCCTCTAGTCGACCAAGGGCTGTTTCTCTGGTCGACCAAGCAATCACCGGTGGTAGAGCGAGGCACAGCCCATGTTCCAGCAAGGCACCACCTGTGGCAGAGCAAAGCACAGCCCGTGGTATAGCCAGGTACGTCCCATTGTCGAGCAAGCCATAGCCCTTGGCAGAGCGAGGCCCAGCCCATGCTTGAGTAAGGCATCGCCCATGGTGGTGCGAGGCACTGGCCATGGTGACGCGAGGCATTGCCCGTCAGCAACTGAATACACAGCACATGGTCAACCAAACCATCGCCCATGGTAGAGCAAGGCACAGCCCATGGTAGATCAAGGGTTGTCTCCGCAATCAAGCAAGGCATCACCCGTGGTATAGTGAAGCACAACCCATGGTAGAGCAAGGCACAGCCCATGGTTGAGCAAGACATTGCCCATGGTAGAGCATGGTGCTGCCCATGGTAGAGCGTGGCTCAGCCCATGGTTGACTGAGGGCTGTCACCATGGTCGAGCAAGGCAACACCCATGGTAGAGCAAGGCACAGCCCATGGTAGAGTGAGGCACTGCTCGTGGTCTAGCAAGGCATCGCCCGTGGTAGAGCAAGGCCCAGCTGGTGGTTGACCATGGGCTGTCTCTGTGGTTGTGCAAGGCCATGCCCATGGTAGAGCAAGGCACGGCCCATGGTAGAGAGAGGCATAGCCCATGGTAGACAGAGGACTGTCTCCGCTATCGACCAAGCAATCGCTTGTGGTGCAGCAAGGCACAGACTGTGGTCAAGCAAGGCATCACCTGTGGTAGAGCGAAGTGCTACCCATGCTATGGCTTGGTTGACCACAGAGACAGCCCTCAATCGACCACAGGCTATGCACTTGGTCTCTCAAGGGCAGTGCCAGGCTCTACCTCGGCCAATGCCTTGCTCAACCATGGGCTATGCATTGCTCTACCGCGGGTGATGCCTTGCTAGACCACAAGCTGTGTGTTCCTCTACAAAGGGCAATGCCATGTTCAACCATGGACTGTGCCTTGCTCTAGCACAAGTGATGCCTTGCTTCACCACTGCCAGTGCCTTGCTCTACCACAGGCCTCGGCTTGGTCAACCATGGGCTATGCCTCGATGTACCTAGGTCAACCACGGGCTGTAGCTCGGTCTCTCATGGGCAGTGCCCAGTGGTACCTCGGGCGATGCCTTCCTCGACCATGAGCTGTGGCTTGCTCTACCAAGGGCCATGGCATGTTCAACCCTGGGCAGTGCCATGCCCAACCCCGAGCAATGCCTTGATTGACCATGGGCTGTGCCATGCTTTACCAAGGGCAATGGCTTGGCCAACCATGCAGACAGCCCTCCATTGACCACGGACAATGACTTGCTCGACCATGGAGACAGCCCTCGATCAGCCATGGACACAGCCCTCAGTCGACCATGGGTGATGGCTCAGCCAGCCATGGAGGCAGTCATCCGTTGACCATGAGCTGTGTGCTCAGTCACTCAAGGGCAGTGCCTTGCTCTACCATGGTCGACCTTTGACCATGGCAATAGCCCTTGGTCAATCATGGTCAATGCCTTGATCCGCCACAGGCTGTGCACTCGGTCGCTCATGGGTAGTGCCTTGCACTACCACGGGCAATACCTTGCTCAAGCACGGGCAATGGCTTGGTCCACCACGGGTGATGGCTTGGTTGACCATGGAGACAGTCCTTGGTTGACCATGCGTTGTACGCTCAATCACAGAAGCACAGTGCCTTGCTCCACCACAAACAATGCCCTGCTCTAGCACCCACTCTGCAGTGCCTTGCTCTACCATGGGCGGTGCCTTGCTTGACCACGGCATCATCCATTTGTCAATCATGGGGTGACAACATGATCATCCACAGCCACAGCACTTGGTCAACCATGGGCAGTACCTTGCTCTACGACGGGTGATGCCTTGGTCAGCCACGGGCTATGCCTTGCCGTACCATGGGCGATACGTTGCTCCACCACGAGCAATGATTTGGCTGACCACGGAGACAGCCCTCAGTTGACCATGGGTTGGCAGGTAGGCTGGACAAGGGCACTGCATTCCTCCACCACCGGTGACACCTTGCTCCCCCATTGCGATAGTGCTTGGTCAAACACCTACAATGCCTTGATCAACCACTGGCTGCTCATGGGTGGTGCCTTGCTCTACCACAAGCGATGCATTGGTCGACCATGGCAACAGCCCTTGGTCGATCATGGAGTGACTCTTTGATTGACCAAAGCGACAGCTCCAGGTCAACCATGGGCATTGCTTCAGTCTACCACAGGCGATGCCATGGTCAACCACAGGCTGTGCCTTGCTCTACCATAGGTGATGCATTGCTCCACCATGGGCTGTGCCTTGCTCTACTTAGGGCCATGGCTCAGTCAACCACAGCTGTGCCCTCGGTCAGTCATTGGCAGTGCCTGGCTCTACCTCGGGGCCCAACAACGGGCTGTCCCTTGCCCATCCACCGGTGATGCCTTGCTGAACCACAGGCAGTGCCTCACTCTACCACAGGCGATGGCTTGGTCAACCACAAAGACAGCCCTTGGTTGACTAGGGGCTATGTGGTCGGTTGCTCACAGGAAGTGCCTGGCTCTACCTTGGGCGATGCCTTGCTGGACCACATGCTGTGCCTTGCTGTACCATCGGTGATGCCTTGCTCGACCACCGGCTGTGCCTGGCTCTAACGCAGGCCATGGCTTGTTCGATCACAGGCTATGCCTCACTCTACCACTGGCGATGCCTGGCTTGACCACTGCTGTGCCTTGCTCCACCAAGGGTGATGGCTTGGTCCACCATGGAGAAAGCCCTCAGTCAACCATGGGCTGTGTGCTTGGCTGCACATGGTAGTGCCTGGCTCTACCTTAGGCGGTGCCTTGCATGACCATGGGCTGTGCCTTGCACTGCCAAGGGCGATGCCTCACTCTACCACCGGCAACAGCTTGGTCAACCATGGCCAGTGCCTTGCTTGACCATTGGCGATGGCTTGGCCATCCATGGAGAGAACCCTTGGTCGACCACAGGCAGTGTGCTCGATTGCTCATGAGTGGTGCCTGGTGCTCTGCCTCGGGTGATGCCTTGATCGACCATGGGCTGTGCCTTGCTCTACCCCAGGCAATGCCATGCTCGACCACGGACTGTGCCTTTCTCTACCTCGGGCGATGCCTTGCTTGACCACAGACAGTGCCTGGTTCTACCAAGGGTAATGGCTTGTTCGACCATGGGCTGTGCCTCACTTGACCATGGGCGATTCCTTGGTTGACCACGGGCCGTGCCTTGGTCTACCACGGGTGATGGCTTGGTTGACCACGGAGACAGCCCTCGGTCAACCACGGGCAGTGCCGTGCTCTACCATGGGCGATGCCTTCCTTGACCATGGCAACAGCCCTTGGTAGATCAAGGGTCGACGCGTTGATTGACTACTGCAACAGCTCTTGGTTGACAATGGGCAATGCCTTGGTCCACCATAGGCAATGCCTTGCTCCACCACAGGCAATGCCTTGTTCGACCATGAGCTGTGCCTTTCTCTACAATGGGTGATGCCTTGCTCAACCACAGGCTGTGCCTTGCCCAACCATGGGCGATGCCTTGCTCGACCACAGGCTGTCCCTTGCTCTACCTTGGGTGATGGCTTGGCCGATCATGGAGACATCCCTCGGTTGACTACAGGCCGTGTGCTTGGAAGCTCATGGGCTCTGCCTGGCTCTTCCTAGGGTGATGCCTTGCTTGACCACGAGCTGTGCCTTGCTCTACCACTGGCGATGCCTTACCCGACCATGGGCTGTGCCTGGCTCCACCAAGGGCAATTTCTTGCTCGACCATGGGTTGTGACTCGCCCGACCTTGTGTGACACAATGCTCAACCATGGGCTGTGCCATGCTCCATCATGGGTGATGGCTTGGTTGACCACAGAGACAGCCCACAATCAACCCCAGGCTGTGCACTCGGTCTCTCACGGACATTGCCAGGCTCTACCTCGGGTGATGCCTTGCCTGACCATGGCTATGCATTGATCTACCATGGGCGATGCCTTACTTGACCCCTGGCTGTGCCTTCCTCTACCAAGGGCAACACCATGTTTGACCACGGGTTGTGCCTTGCTCTAGTACAAACGATGCCTTACTTGACCACGGCCAGTGCCTTGCTCTACTACAGGCCTGGGCTTGATCGATCATGGGCTTTGCCTCGATGTACCTCTGTCAACCACGGGCTGTATGCTTGGTCTGTCATGGGCAGTGCCCGGCGGAACCTTGGGCGTTGCCTTCCTTGACCACGAGCTGTGCCTTGCTCTACCAAGGGCCATGGCATGTTCGATCCTAGGCCGTGCCTTGCCCAACCCCGAGCGATGCCTTGCTTGGCCATGGGCTGTGCCATGATCTACCAACGGCAATGGCTTGGCTAACCATGGAGACAGCCCTCAGTTCACCACAGGCAATGACTTGGTCGACCAAGGAGACAGCCCTCGATCAGCCATGGACACAGCCCACAGTCGACCACAGGCTGTGCCTTGCTCTGCCATGGGCAATGGCTCAGCCAACCATGGTGACAGCCCTCCGTCGACCATGGGCTGTGTGCTCGGCCGCTCATGGGCAGTGCCTTGCTCTACCATGGTTGATGCCTTGGTTAACGACGGCAACAGCCCTTGGTTGATCATGGTCGATGCCTTCATCGACCACGAGCTATGCATTCAGTCGCTCATGGGTAGTGCCTTGCACTACCACGGGCAATGCCTTGCTCAACCATGGGCGTTGTCTTGCCCCACCATGGGTGATGGCTTGGTTGACCATAGAGACAGTCGTCAGTTGACCACAGGCTGTGTGCTCAGTCACAGAAGCACATAGCCTTCCTTCTCCACAAGCGATGCTCTGCTCCAGCACTGGCTCTGCCTTGCTCTACCCTTGGCCATGGCTTAGTCGACCACGGGCTGTGCCTCCCTCTACCACAGGTGATACCTTGCTCAACAACCGGCTGAGACTTGCTCAACCACAGGCGATGGCATGGTCAACCATAGAGACAGGCCTCGGCTGACCATGGGTTGTGCACTCAGTCACTTATGGGCAGTGCCTTGCTCTACCACAGGCAGTGCCTCCCTCTACCATGGTGACAGCCGTTTGTCAATCATGGGGTGATGCCATGCTCGTCCACAGCCACAGTGCTTGGTCCACCACAGGCAGTACCTTGCTCTACCATGGTCGATGCCTTGGATGGCCATGGGCTATGCCTTGCCCTACCATGGCAGATGCGTTGCTCCACCATGGACAATGACTCTGTTGACCATGGGCTGTGAGCTAGGTCGGACAAGGCAGTGCTTTGCTCCACCACGGGTGACGCCTTGCTCCCCCATGGCAATAGCGCTTGGTTGACCACCTATGATGCCTTGATCAACCATGTGCCATGCACTCAGTTGCTCATGGGTGATGCCTTCCTCAACCACAAGCGAAGCATTGGTTGATCATGGAGCGACTCTTTGATCAACCACAGCAACAGCTCCAGGTCGACCACGGGCAGTGCCTTGGTCTATCACAGGTGATGCCTTCGTCAACCACAGGCTGTGCCTTGCTCTACCACAGGTGATGCATTGCTCCACCATGGGTTGTGCCTTGCTCTACCTCCGGCCATGGCTTGGTCGACCATGGGTTGTGCCCTCGGTCAGTCACCGGCAGTGCCTGTCTCTACCTCAAGCTATGCCTCGCTCAACCATGGGCTGTGCTGTGCCCATGTACCGGCGATGCCTTACTCGACCATGGGCTGTGCCATACTCCACCCTCAGTGATGGCTTGGTCAACCATGAAGACAGCCTTCGGTTGAGCAGGGGCTATGTGGTCAGTCAATTGTGGGCAGTGCGTAGCACTACCTTGGGTGATACCTTGCTGGACCACATGTTGTGCCTTGCTCTACCACAGGCGATGCCTTGCTTGACCATGGCCAGTGCCTTGGCCTACCATGGGCCTTGGCTTAGTTGACCATGGGCTAGGCCTCGATGTACCTCGGTTGACTACGGGATGTACGCTCGGTCTCTCAGGGCAGTGCATGGTGGTACCTCGGGTGATGCCTTCCTCAACCACAAGCTGTGCCTTGCTCTACCAAGGGCCATAGCATGTTCGACCATGGGCTGTGCCTTGCTGTACTACGGGCGATGGCTCGACCAACCATGGAGACAGCCCTCCATTGACCATGAGCTGTGCGCTTGGTTGCTCACAGGCAGTGCCTTGCTCTACCATGGTCGATGCCTTAGTTGAAGTCTGCGACAGCCCTCGGTCAACCATGGGCTGTGCCTTGCTGTACCACAGGCGATGGCTTGACCAACCATGGAGACAGCCCTCCATTGACCATGTGCTGTGCACTCGGTTGCTCACGGGCAGTGCCTTGCTCTACCATGGTCGATGCCTTAGTTGAAGTTTGCGACAGCCCTTGGTCGACCATGGTCGATGCCTTGATCGATCACGGGCTGTGCACTCGGCCACTCATGGGTAGTGCCTTGCACTACCACGGGTGATGCCTTGCTCAACCACAGGCGATGTCTTGGTCCACCATGGGTGATGGCTTGGTTTACCACAGAGACAGCACTCGGTTGACCACAGGCTGTGAGCTCAGTCGCAGATGCACAGTGCCTTGCTCCAACACAAGCGATGCCCTGCTACAGCACCGGCTCTGCCTTGCTCTACCCCTGGCCATGGCTTGGTCAACCATGGGCTGTGCCGCCTTCTACCATGGGTGATACTTTGCTCGACCATGGGCAATGGCATGGTAGGCCTTGGTCGACCATGGGTTGTGCACTCAGTCACTCATGGGTAGTGCCTTCCTCTACCATGGGCGGTGCCTCACTCGAACATGTCAACAGGCCTTCATCGATCATGGGGTGATGCCATGATTGTCCACAGCCACAGTGCTTGGTTGACCAAGGGCTATGCCTCACCCTACCATGGCAAGTGCGTTGCTCCACCATGGGCAATGACTTGGTCAACCATGGAGACAGCCCTCGGTTGACCACAGGCTGTGAGCTAGGTCGGACAAGGGCAGTGCTTTGCTCCACCATGGGCATCGCCTTGCTCCACCATGGCAATAGCACTTGGTTGACCACCTATGATGCCTTGATCAACCACAGACTGTGCACTAGGTTACTCACGGGTGATGCCTTCCTCTACCACAAGTGATGCCATGGTCGATCATGGAGCAACTCTTTGATTGACCACAGCAACAGCTCCAGGTTGACCACGGGCAGTGCCTTGGTCTACCACAGGCCTCGGATTGGTCGAACACAGGCTATGCCTCAATGTACCTCGGTCAACCACAGGCTGTACGCTCAGTCTCTCATGGGCAGTGCCTGGCGGTACCTTGGGCGATGCCTTCCTTGACCATGAGATGTGCCTTGCTCTACCAAGGGCCTTGGCATGTTCGACCCTGGGCTGTGCCTTGCCCAAGCCAAGCGATGCCTTGCTTGATCATGGGCTGTGCCATGCTCTACCAAGGGCAATGGCTTGGCCAACCAAGGAGACAGCCCTTGGTTCACCACGGGCAATGACTTGGTGAACCAAGGAGACAGCCCTCGATCAGCCATGGACACAGCCCTCGGTTGACCACAGGCTGTACCTTGCTCTACCATGGGTGATGGCTCAGCCAACCATGGAGACAGCCCTCCATCAACCATGGGCTGTGCGCTTGGTGACTCATGGGCAGTGCCTTGCTCTACCATGGTTGATGCCTTGGTTGATGATGGCGACAGCCCTTGATCGATCATGGTCAATGCCATGATCGGCCACGGGCTGTGCACTCGGTCACTCATGGGTAGTGCTATGGCTCGGTTGACCATGGAGACTGTCCTCAGTTGACCACGGGCTGTGCGCTCAGTCACAGAAGTACAGTGCCTTGCTCCACCACACGTGATGCCCTGCTCCAGCACTGGCTCTGCCTTGCTCTACCCCCGCCATGGCTTGGTCGACCACGGGCTGTGCCTCCCTCTACCATGGGCGATACCTTGCTCGACCATGGGCTGAGTCTTGCTCAACCATGTGCGATGGCATGGTTGACCATAGAGACAGGCCTCGATCAACCATGGGTTGTGCACTCAGTTGCTCATGGGTAATGCCTTGCTCTACCACGGGCAGTGCCTCGCTTGACCATGGTGAGAGCCCTTCATTGATTATGGGGTGACGCCATGACCGTCCACAGCCAAAGCACTTGGTCAACCACAGGCAGTACCTTGCTCTACCATGGGCAATGCCTTGGTTGGCCATGGGCTATGCCTCGCCCTACCATGGCAGATGCGTTGCTCAACCATGGGCAATGACTTGGTCAACCACGGAGACAGCCCTTGATTGACCATGGGCTGTGAGCTAGGTCGGACAAGGGCAGTGCTTTGCTCCACCATGGGCGACGCCTTGCTCCCCCATGGCAATAGCACTTGGTCAACCACCTACGATGCCTTGATCAACCATGGGCTGTGCCATACTCTACCCCTGGCAATGGCTTGGTGAACCATGAAGACAGCCCTCGGTTGACCAGGGGCTATGTGGTTAGTCGCTCACGGGCAGTGCCTGGCGCTACCTCAGGTGATGTCTTGCTGGACCATGTTTTGTGCCTTGCTCTACCCCCGGCGATGCCTTGCTTGACCATGGCCAGTGCCTTGGTCTACCACTGGCCTCGGCTTGGTCGACCATGGGCTATGCCTCAATGTACCTTGGTCGACCACGGGCTGTACACTCAGTCTCGCATGGGCAGTGCATGGTGGTACCTCGGGCGATGCCTTCCTCGACCATGAGCTGTGCCTTGCTCTACCAAGGGCCATGGCATGTTTGACCCTAGACGGTGCGTTGCCCAACCCCGAGTGATGCCTTGCTTGACCATGGGCTGTGCCATGCTCTACCAAGGGCGATGGCTTGGCCGACCATGGAGACAGCCCTCGGCTCACCACAGGCAATGACTTGGTTGACCAAGGAGACAGCTGTCGACCAGCCATGGACACAGCCCTCTGTCAACCATGGGCTGTACCTTGCTCCACCATGGGCGATGGGTTGGCCAACCATGGAGACAGCCCTCCGTCGACCATGGGCTGTGTGCTCGGTCGCTCATGGGCAGTGCCTTGCTCTACCACAGTCAATGCCTTGGTTGATGATGGTGACAGCCCTTGGTCGATCATGGTCGATGCCTTGATCAACCATGGGCTGTGCACTCAGTCGCTCATGGGTAGTGCCTTGCACTACCACATGCAATGACTTGCTCAAGCACAGGCGATGTCTTGGTCCACCACGGGTGATGGCTTGGTTGGCCACAGAGACAGTCCTTGGTTGACCACGGGCTGTGCACTCAGTCACAGAAGCACAATGCCCTGCTCCACCACAGGCAATGCCCTGCTCCAGCACTGACTCTACCTTGCTCTACCCCCGACCATGGCTTGGTCGAACATGGGCAATACCTTGCTCGACCACGGGCTGAGCCTTGCTCAACCACAGGTGATGGCATGGTCGACCATAGACAGTCGAGCTTGGGTTGTGCACTCAGTCACTCATGGGCAGTGCCTTGCTCTACCATGGGTGGCACCTCACTTGACCGCAGCAACAGCCCTTCATCGATCATGGGGTGACAGCATGATCATCCACAGCCACAGCGATTGGTCGACCACGGGCAGTACCTTGCTCTACCATGGGCGATGACTTGGTCGGCCAACAGCTATGCCTCACCCTACCACGGCAGATGTGTTGCTCCACCACGGGCAATGACTTGGTCGACCATGGAGACAGCCCTCAGTTGACCACAGGCAGTGAGCTAGGTCAGACAAGAGCAGTGCATTGCTCCACCATGGGCGATGCCTTGCTTCCCTATGGCAATAGTGCTCGGTCGGCCACCTATAATGCCTTGATCAACCACAGGCTGTGCACTTGGTTGCTCATGGACGATGCCTTCCTCTACCACAAGTGATGCCTTGGTCGATCATGGAGCCACTCTTTGATCGACCATAGCGACAGCTCCAGGTAGACCATGGGTAGTGCCTTGGTCTACCACAGGCAATGACTTGGTCGACCATAGGCTGTGCCTTGCTCTACCATAGGCGATGCATTGCTCGACCACCGGCTGTGCCTGGCTCTACCATGGGCCATGGCTTGTTTGACCACGGGCTGTGCCTCTCTCTACCATGAGTGATGCCTGGTTCGACCATGGGCTGTGCCTTGCTCCACCAAGCGCGATGGGTTGGTCCACCTCGGAGAAAGTCCTCGGTTGACCACGGGCTGTGTGCTCAGTTGCTAATGGTAGTAACTGGCTCTACCTCAGGCAATGCCTTGCATGACCATGGGCTGTGCCTTGAACTACCACAGGTGATGCCTCACTCTACCACCAGCAACTGCTTGGTCGACCATGGACAGTGCCTTGCTCAACCATTGGTGATGGCTTGGCCGACCATAGAGAGAACCTCCGGTCAACCACGGGCAGTACATTCAATTGCTCACGAGTGGTGCCTGGCTCTGCCTCAGGCAATGCCTTGGTCGACCATGGGCTGTGCCTTGCTCTACCCTGGGTGATGCCTTGCTTGACCACAGGCGATGGCATGCTTGACCATGGGTGCACCTCACTCTATGACAGGCAATGGCTTGGTCGACCACGGGCTGTGCACTTGGTTGCTCACAGGCAATGCCTTGCCCTACCACGTGTGATGGCTTGCTCGACCATGGGCTGTGCCTTTCTCTACCACAGGTGATGATTTGCTTGACCACAGGCTGTGCCTTCATTTACCACGGGTAATCAATTGGCTGACCACTCGCTGTAGGTTGCTCTAACATGGGTGTTGGCTTGGTTGACTGCGGCCTATGCATTACTCTACCACGGGCTGTGCCTTCCTCGACCACGGGTTGTGCCTTGGTCTACCAAGGGGAATGGGATGTTTGACCACGGGCTGTGCCTTGGTCTACCAAGGGCAATGGGATGTTCGACCACGTGCTGTGCCTCGCTCTACCATGAGCTATGCCTTGCTCGACCATGGCTGTGCCTTGCCCAACCACGGGCGATGGCTTGGTTGACCATGGAGACAGCCCTCCATCGACCATGGGCTATGTGCTCAGTCGCTCATGGGCAGTGCCTTGCTCTACCACGGGCAATGCCTTGCTCCACCACAGGCTGTGCCTTGCTCTACCATGGGTGATGCCTTCATGACCACGGGCTGCACCTGGTTCTACCATGAGTGATGCCTTGCTCGACCACAGGCTGTGCCTTGCCCAGCCATGGGCAATGGCTTGGTCGACCACAGAGACAGCCCTTGATTGACCATGGGCTATGTGCTCAGTCACTCACAGGCAACACCTTGCTTTACCAAGGGCAACGCCTTGCTCCACCACAGGCTGTGCCTTGCTCTACCATGGGTGATGCCTTCACGACCACGGGCTGCACCTGGTTCTACCATGAGCGATGCCTTGCTCGACCACAGGCTGTGCCTTGCCCAGCCATGGGCAATGGCTTGGTCAACCACAGAGACAGCCCTTGATTGACCATGGGCTTTGTGCTCAGTCACTCACGGGCAACACCTTGCTTTACCAAGGGCAACGCCTTGCTCCACCACAGGCTGTGCCTTGCTCTACCATGGGTGATGCCTTCACGACCATGGGTGATGCATTCTCGACCATGGGCTGTGCCTCCCTCTGCCATGGGTGATGCCCTGTCGACCATGGGTAGTGCCTTGCTCTACCATGGGCAAAGGCTTCACAACCAGGGGCTGTGCCTCACTCTACCACGGGTGATGGCTTGGTCGACCATATAGACAGCTCTCAATCGACCATGGAGACAGCCCTCAGTTGAGCATGGGCTGGGTGCTCAGTTGCTCATGGGCAATGCCTTCCTTTACCTGGGCAATGGCTTTGTCGACCATGGGCTGTGCCTCACACTACCCTGGGCGATGCCTTCTTGACCATCCTCTGTGCAATGGTCTACCATAGGCAATGGCTTGGTCGACCACAGAGACAGCCCTTGGTTGGCCATGGGCAGTGTGCTTGGCTGCTCACTGCTGTGCATTCCTCTGCCATGAGAGATGCCTGGCTCGACCACGGGCTGTGCCTAGCTCCACCACAGGAGATGCCTCGCTCAACCACGGGCCATTCCTAGCTCCACCACGGGAGATGCCTTGCTCAACCACGGGCTGTGCCTTGCTCAACCACAGGCGATGGCTTGGTTGACCACAAAGACAGCCCTCGGTTGCCCATGGGTAGTGCCTGGCTCTACCTCAGGCGATGCCTTGCTCAACCACATGTAGTGCCTTGCTCTACCACTGGTGATGCCTTGCTCAACCACTAGCTGTGCCTGGCTCTACCACAGGCCATGGCTTGTTCAACCAGGGCTGTGCCTTGCTCTACCACAGGCGATGCCTTGCTCGAACATGGGCTGTGCCTTTCTCCACCATGGGCGATGGCTTGGTCAACCTCAGAGAAAGTCCTCAGTCGACCATGGACTTCGCACTTGGTTGCTCAGGGCAGTGCCTGGCTCTACCTCAGGTGATGCCTTGCACGACCACTGGCTGTGCCTTACTTTACCACGGGCAATGCCTTCCTTGACCACAGGTTGTGCCTTGCTCTACCAAGGGCGATGGGATGTTTGACCACAAGCTGTGCCTCGCTCTACCACAGGCGATGTCATGCTTGACCATGGGCTATGCCTTGCTCCACCACTGGTGATGGCTTGGTCAACCAGGGAGAAAGCCCACGGTCAACCATGGGCTGTGCGTTCAGTTGCTCAGGGCAGTGCTTGGCCCTACCTAAGGCGATGCCTTGCATGACCATGGGCTATGCCATGCACTACCACAGGCAATGCCTTCCTCAATCATGGGCTGTGCCTCGCTCTACCATGGGTGATGACTTGCTTGACCATGGAGACAACTCTCGGTCAACCATGGCCTATGTCTTGCTCTACCACGGGTAATGCCTTGGTCGACCATGGAGACAGCCCTCGGTCAACCACGGGCTGTGCCTAGCACAACCACAGGTGGTGCCTTGCTCGACCACGGGCTGTGCCCTGCTCTACCACCAGCGATGGCTGGGTTGATTATGGAGACAACCCTCGGTCGACCACGGGCTGTGTGATCGGTCACTGACGGGCAGTGCCTAGCTCTACCAGTGGTGAGGCCTAGCTCGAGCACAGGCTGTGCCTCGCTGTACCATGGGCATTGTTTTGGTCAACCACAGAGACAGCCCTCGGTCGACCACAAGCTGGGCATCACTCTACCACAGGTCATGGCATGGTCAACCATGGGCTGTGCCTCGCCCTACAATGGCCAAAGGTTTGTGTGTCCTTGGAGATAGCCCTTGGTCGACCATGGGTTGTGCCCTTGGTCACTCACTAGCAATGCCTTGCTCTACTACGGGCGATGCCTTGCTCAACCACGGGCTGTGCCTTGCTCTACCTCAGGCAATGCCTTGCTAGACCACAGGCTGTGCCTCGTTCTACCACGGGCGATGGCTTGGTCAACCACGGAGACAGCCCTCAACCGACCACTATCTATGCACTTACTTACTCATGGGCAGTGTCCTGCTGTACCATGGGCAATGCCTTGCTTGCCCACGTAACAGCCCTTGGTCGATCATGGGGTGACGCCTTGATTGACAACAGTGACAGCGCTTGGTGGACCACAGGCAGTGCCTTGCTCTACCACCATCAGTGCCATGGTCAACCACGGGCTGTGCCTTGCTCATGCACGGCCTGTGCCTCGCCATAACACAGGCGTTGGCTTGATCAACCATGGAGACAGCCCACAGTCGACCACAGGCTGTGCCTTGCTCTACCATGGGCGATGCCTTGCCTGACCACAGGCTGTGCCTTGCTCTACTTCAGGTGTTGGCATGGTCAACCACAGAGACAGCCCTCGATCGACCATGGGCTTTGCATCGCTCTACCATGGACAATGCCATGCTCAACAATGGGCTATGCCTTGCTCTACTCTGGGCGATGGCTTGGTCGACCACGGGCTATGCCATGCTAGACCACAGGCAGTGCCTGGCTCTACCATGGGCAATGGCTTGGTCAACCACAGAGACATCCCTTGGTCGACCATGGGCAGCACCTCACTCTACCATGGGCGATGCCATGCTCGACCATGGGCTGTGCCTTGCTCTACCAAGGGCGATGGCTCCATCAAGCACAGAGACAGCCCTCGGTCAACCGGTTGCAGTGCCTCGCTCTATCATGGGCGAAGCCTTGCTGAACCACTGCTGTGCCTAGCTCTACCAGTAGTAATGGCTTGGTCAACCATGGAGACAGCCCTCGGTCGACCACGTGCTATGCCTCGTTCTACCATGGGCAATGGTCAACCACAGGATATGCTTTGCACTACCATGGGCGATGGCTTGGTCGACCATGAGCTGTGCCTTGCTCTTCTGCAGGCGATGGCTTGGTCAACCACAGAGACAGACCTCGGCTGACCACAGGCTGTGCCTCGCTCTACCACGGATGATGCGATGCTCAACCACCGGCTGTGCCTCACACTACCATGGGCAATGGCTTGGTTGACCACATTGACAGCCCACGGTCGACCACGGGCTGTGCACTCAGTTGCTGATGGGCAGGGCCTCACTCTACCTCTGGCGATGCCTCAGTCAACCATGGGCAGTGCCTCGCTCTTCCATGGGTGATGGCTTGGTTGACCATGGGGGCAGCCCTCGATTGACCACTTGTTGCACCTTGCTCTACCACATGCGACGCCCTGCTCCACCATGGACTGTACCTGGCTCTACCAGCAGCAATGGCTTGGTCGACCACAGACATAACCCGTGTCGACCACACGCTATGCCTCACTCTACAACGGCTGATGCGATGCTTGACCACGGGCTGAGCCTCGCACTACCACAGGCGATGGCTTGGTCAACTGTGGTGACAACCCTTAGTTGACTGAGGACCGCACCTTGCTCAACCACGAGTGATGCCTTGCTTGACCACGGGCTGTGCCCGGCTCTACAAAGGGTGATGCCTTGGTTGACCATGGAGACAGCCCTCAGTCGGCCACGGGCGGTACACCTGCTTGCTGATGGGCAGTGCCTCACTCTATGACGGGTGATGCCTCAATTGACCATGGGCAGTGCCTCACTCTACCATGGGCGATGCCTTGCTCAACCACGGAGACAGCCCTCTGTCAACCACGGGCTGTGTGCTGGGTCACTGACTGGCAATGCCAAGCTCTTCCACAGGTGATGCCTCACTTGACAATGGGCTGTGTGTCGCTATACCATGGGCAATGCCTTGCTTGATCATGGAGACAGCCCTCAGTCAACCACGGGCTGTGCCTTGCTCTACCATGAGTGATGTCTTGCTTGAGCACGGGCTGTGCCTTGCTCTACCATGGGCGATGGCTTGGTTGAGAACGGAGACAGCCCATGGTCAACAATGGGCTGTGCGCTTGGTCACAGACAGTAGTGCCTAGCTCCTCCACGGGCAATGGCACGGGCTGTGCCTCGCCCTACCATGGGTGATGCCTTGCACGAACACAGGCGGTGCCATGCTCTACCACGGGTGATGGGTTGGCCAACCATGGAGACAATCTTCGGTTGACCACGGGTGATGTGCTTGGTCACAGATGGGTAGTGCCTAGCTCTTCCACAGACGGTGCCTTGCTCCACCACGGGCAATGCCATGCATGACCACGGAGATAGCCCTCAGTCAACCATGTGCTGCACCTTGCTTTACCAGCAACAATGGCTTGGTCGACCACAGAGACAGCCGTCAGCAGACCACGTGCTGTGCCTTACTATATGATGGCTGATGTGATGCAAGACCACAGGCTGTGCCTCACACTTCCAAGGGCAATGTCTTGGTCAACCACGGTGACAGGCCCTGGTCGACCATGGGTGATGCCTTGTTTGACCATGGGCAGTGCCTCGCTCTACCATGGGCAATGCCTTGCTCAACCACGGAGACAGCCCTCGGTCGATGACAGGTTATGCCTCGCTCTACCACAGGCAATGCCTTGCTCAAACATGGGCCGTGCCTTGCTCTACCACGGGCGATGTCTTAGCTGACCACAGAGACAGCCCTCGGTCGACCACTGGCTGCACCTCGCTCTACCACGACCAATGCCTTGCTTGACAATGGGCTGTGCCTGGCTAAACCATGGGGCGAAGCCTTGGATGACCACAGAGACAGCCCTTGGTTGTACACGGGATGTACACTCACTCGCTGATGAACAGAGCCTCCCTCTACCATGGGCGATACCTTGCTCCACCACAGAGACTGCCCTCGGTCAACCACGGTTTATGCCTTGCTCTACCTGAGCGATGCCTTGCTCGACCACAGGTGGTGCCTTGCTCTACCATGGGCGATGGCTTACCCAACCACGGAGACAGCTGTCGGTCAACCATGGGCTGTGTGCTGGGTCGCTGATGGGCGGTGCCTAGCTGTTCCACGGGCAGTGCCTTGCACAACCATGGGCTGTGCCTCGCTCTACCATGGGCGATGCCTTGCATGACCACAGGCTGTGCCTCACTCTACCATGGGCAATGCCTTGCTTGACCACGGAGACAGCCCTCAGTTGACCATGAGGTATGCTTCGCTCTACCCCGGGCAATGCGTTGCATGACAACGGGCTGTGCCTTGTTATACCATGGGTGATGCAATGCTCAACCACGGGCTGTGCCTCCCACTAGCGTTGGCAATGGCTTGGCTGACCACAGTGACAACCTGTGGTCAACCACTGGCTGCATGTCGCTCTACCATGAGCGATGCCCTGCTCGACCACAGGTGGTGCCTCACTCTACTGCAGTCAATGCCTTGGTCGAGCACAGAGACAGCCCTCAGTCGACTATGGGCTGTGCACTCGGTTGTTGACCGGCAGTGCCTTGCTCGACCATGGGCTGGGACTCGCTCTACCATGGGAGATGCCATGCTTGACCATGGAGATAGTCCTCAGCCAACCACGGCTGCGCGTTGCTCTACCGCGGGCGATGGTTTGGTCAACCATGGAGACAGCCCTTGATTGACCACTTACTGCACCTTGCACTACCACGGGTGACGCCTTGCTCCACCATGGACTGTACCTAGCTCTACCAGCAACAATGGCTTGGTTGACCACTGGCTGCATCTCGCTCTACCACGGATGATGCCTTCTCAACCACAGAGACAGCCCTAAGTCAACCAGGGGCTGTGCCTCACTCTACCACAGCCAATGCATTGCATGACCACAGGTTGTGCCTTGCTCTAACACCGGCGATGCCTAGCTCGAGCACGGGCTGTGCCTCCCTCTGCCATGGGCAATGTCCTGGTCAGCCAAGGAGACAGCCATTGGTTGACAACTGGTTGTGCCTTGCTCTGCCATGGGGGATGCATTGCACAATGACAAGCTGTGCCTCGTTGTACCAAGGGTGATGCAATGCTCAACCACGGGCTGTGCCTCGCACTACCGCAGGCGATGGCTTGGCCGACCATGGGGATAGCCCTCGTTTGACCACTGGCTGCACCTCATTCTACCACAAGTGATGCCCTCCTCGACCACGGGTAGTGCCTTGCTCTACCATGGGAGATGCCTTGGTTGATCACGGAGACAGCCCTTGGTCGACCACGGGCTGTGCACTCATTTGTTGAAGGGCAGTGCCTCACCCTACCACAGGCGATGCCTCACTCAACCACAGGCTGGGACTCGCTCTACCACGGCTGATGCCTTGCTCAACCATGGAGATAGCCCTCAGTCAACCACGGCCTGCACCTCACTCTGCCATGGGCGATGACTTGGTCGACCACAGAGACAACCCTCAATCGACCACTTGTTGCTCCTTGCACTGCCACGGGAGACGCCTTGATCCACCATAGACTGTGCCCTGGGTCTACCAGCAACAATGGCTTGGTCGACAACTGAGACAGCCATCGGCTGACCACGTACTGTGCCTCACTATACAATGGGCAATGTGATGCTCGACCACGGGCTGTGCCTCGCACTACCACAGGCGATGGCTTGGTCGACCATGGTGACAGCCCTCGGTCAACCACTGGCTGCACCTCGCTCTACCAGAAGCGATGCCTTGCTCGACCATGGGTGGTGCCTTTCTCTACCACAGGCGATGCCTTGGTCGACCATGGAGACAGCCCTTGGTCGACCACAGGCTGTGCACTCAGTTGTTGACAGGCATACCTCACTCTACCACGGGTGATGCCTTGCTCAACCATGGGCTGGGACTTGCTCTACCATGGGCAATGCCATGCTCAACCATGGAGATAGCCCTCAGTCGGCCACAGGCTGCTCCTCGCTCTGCCATGGGTGATGGCTTGGTCAACCATGGAGACAGCCCTTGATCGACCACTTGATGCACCTTGCACTACCACGGGCGACGCCTTGCTCCACCACGGACTGTACCTGGCTCTACCAGCAACAATGGCTTGGTTGACCACAGAGACAGCTGTCAGCCGGCCATGTGTTGTGCCTTGCTATACGACAGGCAATGTGATGCTTGACCACAGGCTGTACCTCGCACTACCACGGGCAATGGCTTGGTCGACCATGGTGACAGCCCTTGATTGACCACTAGCTGGACCTCGCTCTACCATGAGTGATGCCTTGCTCGACCATGGGCTGTGCCAGGCTCTACCATGGGTGATGCCTCGGATGACCACGTAGACAGTCATCAGTCGGTTACGGGCTGTGCACTCACTTGTTGATGGGCATTGCCTCGCTATACCATGGGCGATGCCCTAGTCGACCACAGGCTGTGCCTGGCTCTACCAAGGGTGTTGCCTTGCTTGACCACAGAGACTGCCCTCAGTCGACCACAGGTTACGCCTCGTTCTACCAGGGGCGATGCCTCACACTATCACGGGCAATGCCTTGCTCTACCAAGGGCAATGGCTTAGCCGACCATGGTGACAGCCCTTGGTCAATCACGGGCGGTGCCTCGCTCTACCAGGGGCAATGCCTTTCTCAACCACGGAGACAGCCCTCGGTCGACCACAGGCTATGCCTCACTCTACCACAGGCAATGCATTGCATGATCACGGGCTGTGCCTTGCTCTACCACCAGCGATGCCTAGCTCGGGCACAGGCTGTGCCTCGCTGTGCCACAGGCAATGTCCTGGGCTACCAAGGAGATAGCCATTGGTCTACGACTGGTTGTGCTTCACTCTGCCATGGGCAATGCCTTGCTTGACCACAGAGACAGCCCTTGGTCGACCACGGGCTGCGCCTTGTTCTTCCATGGGCGATGAGTTGCACAATGACGGGCTGTACCTCATTGTACCAAGGGTGATGCAATGCTCAATGATGGGCTGTGCCTTGCACTACTACCACAGGCGATGGCTTGGCAAACCATGGGGACAGCCCTCAGTCGACCACTGGCTGCACCTCGCTCCACCATGAGCGATGCCTCGCTCTACCATGGGTGATGCCTTGGTTGACGATGAAAACAGCCTTCGGTCAACCACAGGGTGTGCACTCATTCATTGATGGGTGGTGCCTCACTCTACCATGAGTGATGCCTCGCTCGACCATGGGCTGGGACTCGCTCTACCACAGGCGATGCCTTCCTTGGCCACAGAGATAGCCCTCGGTCGACAACGAGCTGCACCTTTCTCTACCACAGTCGATGGCTTGGTCTACCATGGAGACAGCCCTTGATCGACCACTTGCTGCACCTTGCACTGCCGTGGGTGACACCTTGATCCACCACAGACCCAGCAACAATGGCTTGGTCGACCACATAGACAGCCCTCGGCCAAGCACGTGCTGGGCCTCACTATATGACGGGTGATGTGATGCTCAACCACGGGCTGTGCCTCGCACTATGATGGGTGATGGCTTGGTCGACCATGGTGACAGCCCTCGGTCGACCACTGGCCGCACCTCGCTCTACCATGAACGATGCCTTGCTTGACCATGGGCTGTGCATAGCTCTACCAGCAGCAATGGCTTGGTCAACCACTGAGACAGCCCTCAGTCGACCACAGGCTGCACCTCGCTCTACCACGGGTGATGCCTTGCTTGACCACGGGCTGTGTCCTGCTTTACCATGAAAGATGGCTTGGTCAACCATGGAGACAGCCCTCGGTGGACCACGAGCTGTGCGATCGGTCGCTGATGGGGAGTGCCAAGCTCTACCACCAGTGTTGCCTCCCCCGAGCATGGGCTGCGCCTCACTCTGCCATAGGCGATGCCTTGCTCGACCATGGAGATAGCCGTCAGTTGACCACGGGCTGCGCCTTGCTCTACCACGGGTGATGCCTTGTTCAACCATGGGCTATGCGTTGCTCCACCACGGGTGATGTCTAGGTCGACCATGGAGACAGCCCTTGGTCGGCCGCAGGCTATGCCATGCTAGACCATGGACAGTGCCTAGCTCTACCACAAGCGATCGCTTGGTCAACCACAGAGACTGCCCTCAGTCGACCACGGGCAGCACCGCACTCTACCAAGAGTGATGCCTTGGTTGACCATGGGCTGTGCCTTGCTCTACCATGGGTGATGGCTTGGCCAACCATGGAGACAGCCCTTGGTTGACCATGGGCTGTGCGCTGGGTCACTGACAGTAGTGCCTAGCTCTTCCATGGGCAATGCCTTCCTCAACCATGGGCTGTGCTTTGCTCTACCATGGGCGATGCCTTGCCCGACCATGGAGACAGCCCTTGGTCGACCACAGGCTGTGCCTCGCTCTACCACGGGTGATGCCTTGCTCAACCATGGGCTGAGCCATGCTCTACCATGGGCTGAGCCATGCTCTACCATGGGCAATGGCTTGGCCAACCATGGAGACAGCCCTCGGTCGACCACGGGCTGCACCTTGCTCTATGTCACGGGGCCAATGCGGACCACAAATTTTTCCGCGCCCCGCTAGGTGTCGACACTCTGCTTGCTGACCAGCCACACACACACCATGCGTACCGTCGAGGTTGTTCAATCACAGAACCGCAAAAGCAACACCAAGGAACACAAGATCACAATTGGGAAAATGTAACTCGTATTCACATCTACTACAAGTACACGAAAAACCCAATCCCATATCAAAACACTTACATGCAGTCACACGAGTATATGCCTCACAGTCTCTCACTGCTTGCACTCCCCACCCATCTTGTGCCTTCTCTCAAGAACACCGGACTGCTTGCTCTAACTTGACTTCCACTCTCTTGGAGTCTTTGGCTCTCTGTCTCTCCTCTGAGAATTCTTGGTTGTCCCTGAGAATGAGACTGACCCCCTTTATATAGAGGAGCCTAGCATACTAGATATGGCAACTAATATATCTGAATTCCTTGATTCTCTCAATCAGATCTCGATCTGTTCAATCTCGGCCGTCGATCTGCAATCTCCAAGATTGTTTCCATAACAGATTGATTTGCCATATCCTGGGAGAATCTTTCCCCGATTGTCTGCTTGACTAGGTACGGATGACTAGGTGCTGACTCAGCATTGTCGATCCGATCCACTCTCCTCCGGGGCCCACATCCATGATCGCCTCCTACAATCACAGCCGTCCGATCGGGATTGCTGCATCCAACGGTGCTCGAGCATGGTCAAGGACTTATCCGATCTTCACAAGTAGTCAACTCACCAGCTGCTAAGTGTTGAGCATTCCCTTAGCGTCTGCCATGCCTATCGAGTAGTGTGCACTCCTAGAGTGCCGTTGCTCGGTCACATCTAGTTCACCGAGCATTCTTGAGCATTGCATATCTAGTCAGTCAAGCACCTCTATATAAAGGGGGATCAGTCTCATTAAGAGGGAGCCACGAGGAGAGCCAAGGGAGATATCCAAAATTCTCAAAGGAAAAACCATGGGCCATGCGATGGCTTGGTCAACCAGGGAGACAGCCCTCAGTCAACCACGGGCTGTGCGATTGGTTGCTGATGGGCAGTGCCAAGCTCTACCACTGGCATTGCCTTGCTCGAGCATGGGCCGCGCCTCACTCTGCCACATGCGATGCATTGCTTGACCACAGAGACAGCTGTCGGTCAACCATGAGCTGCACCTCGCTCTACCACAGGCAATGCCTGGCTCAACCATGGGCCATGCGTTGCTCTACCACAGGTGATGGCTAGGTCGACCACGGAGACAGCCATTGGTCAACCACAGGCTAAGCCACACTAGACCACGGATGGTGCCTGGCTCTACCACAAGCGAGGGCATGGTCCACCATGGAGACTGCCCTCAGTTGACCATGGGCAGTGCCTCACTCTACCAAGGGTGATGCCTTGGTTGACCATGGGCTGTGCCTTGCTCTACCATGGGCGATGGCTTGGCCGGCCACGAAGACAGCCCTCGGTTGACCACTGGTTGTGCTCTAGGTCACTGACGGCAGTGCCTTGCTCTTCCACAGGAGATGCCTTGCTCAACCATGGGCTGTGCATCGCTCTACCATGGGCGATGCCTTGCCCGACCACAGAGACGACCCTTGGTTGACCATGGGCTGTGCCTCACTCTACCACGGCTGATGCCTTGCTCGACCATGGGCTGTGCCATGCCCTACCACGGGAGATGAGTTGGTTTTGAACAGCGACAGCCCTCGGTTGACCACTGGTTGCGCCTCGCTCTACCACGGGCGATGCCTTGCTCAACCACGGGCTGTGCCTGGCTCTACCAGCAGCAATGGCATGGTTGACCAAGCCCTCGGTTGACCATGGAGATAGCTCTCAGTCGACCACGGGATGCACCTTGCTCTACCATGGGTGCTGCCTTGCTTGACCACGGGCTGTGCTTGGCTCAACCATGGGCAATGCCTTGCTCAACCTCAGGCTGTGCCTGGCTACACTAGCAATGATGGCTTAGTCCACCATGGAGACAGCCCTCGGTCCACCACGTGCTATGTGTCGCTCTACCATCGGCGATGCAATGCTTGACCACAGGCTGTGCCTCGCACTACCATGATCAATTGCATGGTCATCCATGGTGACAACCCTCAGTCAACCACTGGCTGCACCACGCTCTACCATGGGCGATGCCTTGCTTGACTATGGACTATGCCTGGCTCTATGACAGGCAATCCCTTGGTCAACCACCAAGACAGCCCTTAGTCAACCACAAGCTGTGCCTTGCTCAACGGGCTGTCCCCTGCTCTACCATGAGTGATGGCTTGGACGATCATGGAGATAGCCCTCTGTTGACCACGGGTTGTGTGCTCTTTCGCTAATGGGTAGTGCCTTTCTCTTCCACAGGTGTTGCCTCGCTTGACCATGGGCTGTGCCGTGCTCTACCACAGGTGATGCCTTGCTTGACCACGGAGACAGCCCTCGGTCGTACACGGGCTTCACCTCTTTCTACCACGGGTGATGCCTTGCTTGTGCCTAGCTCTACCATGGCGATGTATTGCTTGACCATGGGCGGTGCCTTGCTCTACCATGGGCAATGCCTTGCTCGACTACAGGCTGTGCCTGGCTCCACCACAGGCAATGGCAAGTTCAACCATGGGTTATGCCTCCCTCTACCATGGGTGATGCCCTGCTCGACCACGGGATGTGCCGTGCTATACCACGGCAATGCCTTGCTCCACCACGGGCTGTGCCTTGCACTACCATGGGCCATGGCTTGGTCGACTGTGGGCTGTGCCTCGCTCTACCATGAGCGATGGCATGGTCAACCATGGACACAGCCCTCAGTCGGCCACAGGCTGTGCACTCGGTCACTCTCGGGCAGTCCCTAGCTACACCTCGGGTGATGCCTTGCTCGACCATGGGCTGTGCCTTGCTGTACCATGGGTGATGGCCTGGTCGACTATGGTCATTGTGCTTGGTTGCTTGAGGTAGTGCCGAGCTCCTCCTTAGGCGTTGCCCTGCTCAACCATAGGCTGTGCCTTCCTTTACCTTGGGGGATGCCTCGCTCGACCTTGGGCTGTGCCTCGCTCTACCATGGGCAATGCCTTGCTCAATGATGGGCTATGCCTTGCTCTACCACCGGCAATGTCTTGGTCGACCACTGAGACAACCCCTGGTTGACCACAGGCAGTGAGGTCGGTCGCTCAAGAGTAGTGCTTGGCTCTACCTTGGGTGATGCCTTGCTCAACCACAGGCCATGCCTTGCACTACCTAGGGCAATGGCATGTTCTACCACAGGTGCACCTTGCTCTACCATGGGCAATGGCTTGGTCAATGACAGAGATACACCTCAGTTGACCATGGGCTGTGCAGTCGGTTGCTCACGGGCAGTGCCTTGCCCTACCATGTGTGATGCCATGCTCAACCACAGGTTGTTCCTTGCTCTACCACTGGTGATGCCTTGCTTGACCACAGGCTGTGCCTTGCTCTACCACAGGCTGTGCCTTGCTCTACCACAGGCAATCACTTGGCCGACCACAAGCTGAGCCTTGCTCTACCACGGGCAATGGCTTGCTCAACCATGGCCTGTGCGTTGCTCTACCACTGGCCCTGGCTTGCTTGACCACAGAGACAGCCATCGGTCGACCACGGGCTGTGCACTTGGTCTCTCATGGGCAGTGCCTTGCTCTACCACCGGTGATGCATTGCTCGACCACCAGCTGTGCCATGCTCTATGACAAGTGATGCCTTTCTCCACCATGGGCAGTGGCATGGTCAACAACAGGTGATGCCTTCTTGACCATGGGCTGTGCAGTGCTCTACCACAGGTGATGGCTTGTTTGACCATGGAGACAGCCCTCAATTGACCACAGGCTGTGTGCTCGGTCTCTCACAGGCAGTGCCTTGCTCTAGCATGGGCAATGCATTGCTTCACCATGGGCTGTGCCTTGCTCTAGCACTGGTGAAGTCTTGCTTGACCACTGGTGGTCCCTTGCTCTACCACAGGCAATGGCATGGCCGACCATGGTGACAGCCCCTAGTTGACCATGGGTTGCTCACTCAGTCGCTCATGGGCAGTGCCTTCCTCTACCATGGTTGATGCCTTGGTTGACCACGGCAACAGGTCTTGGTCGACTATGGCTGTGCCTTGCTCTACTGCAGGTGATGCCTTGGTCAACCATGGGCTGTGCCTTACTCTACCATGAGCGATTCCCTGCTACTCCATGGGGAATGGCATGGTGGACCACAGGTTGTGCCCTGCTCTACCACCGATGATGTCTTGCTCAACGACGGGCTGTGCCTTGCTCTACCACGAGTGATAGCCCTTAGTCAACCACAGGCTGTGTGCTCAGTCACTCATAGGCAGCGCCTTGCTCTACCACTGTCAATGCCTTGATCGACCACGGCAATAGCTCTTGGTTGACCACGAGCAAAGCCTTCCTCTACCACTGGTGATGCCTTACTAGACCACAGGTTGTGGCTTGCTCTATGACAGGCAATGGCATGGTTGACCATGGGCGATGCCTTCTCAACCTCTGGCTGTCCCTGGCTCTACCAAGGGCGATGCCTTATTGACCAATGGTTCTTCCTCACACTACCACGGGCAATGCCTTCTGCACCCAAGGCTGTACCTTGCTCTATCCCGGGCGATGGCTTGGTCAACCATGGAGACAGCCCCTAGTTGACCACAGGTTGTCTGCTCAGTTGCTCATGGGCAGTGCCTTGCTCTACCATGGGCAATGCCTTGCTCCACCAGGGGCCGTGCCTCGATTTACCACGAGCGATGCCTTGCTCGACCACTGGCTGTCCCTTGGTCTACCATGGGCAATGGATTGGTCGACCATGGAGAGAACCCTAGTTGACCACGGGCAGTGCACTCAGTTGCTCATGGGCAGTGCCTTTCTCTACCATGGTCAATGCCTTGCTCGACAATGGTGATAGCCATTGGTTAATCATGGGGTGATGCCATGATCGAGCACGGTGAAAGCTCCTGGTTGACCATGGGCAGTGCCTTGCTCTACCACGGGTGATGCCTAGGGCAACCACGGGCTGTGCCTTGCTGTACCATGGGTGATGGCTTGGTCAACCACGGGCTGTGCGCTCTGTCGCTCCCAGCTGTGCCTGGCTGTACCTCGAGTGATGCCTTACTCAACCACTGGCTGTGCCTTGCACGACCACGGGTGATGCCTTGCTCGACCATGGGCTGTGCCTTGCTCTACCATGGCTGATGGCTTGGTCTACCACAGAGAGAGCCCATGGTCGACCACAGGTTGTGCGCTCAGTCGCTCATGGGCAGGGCCTCGCCCTACCTTGGGTGTTTCCTTGCTCAACCATAGGCTGTGCCTTGCTTGACCACAGGCTTTGCCTCATTCTACAATGGGCAATGGCTTGGTCGACCAAAGGCTGTGCCTCACTCTACCATGGGCGATGGCTTGTTTGACTGTGGCCAGAGCCTTCCTCTACCACTGGCATTGTCTTGCTCGACCATGGGCTATACCTTGCTTTACCATGGGCAATGACTTGCTTGACCATGGGCTGTGCCTCGCTCTACCACAAACAATGGCCTTAGCGACCATGGAGACATCCCTCGATCGGCCACTGGCTATGCCTGGCTCTACCACAGGAGATGCCTTGCTCTACCATGAGCAATTGCTTGCTCGATCACGGGCAATGCATTGCTTGAGCATGGGCTGTGCCTTGTTTTAACACGGGCAATTGCTTAGTTGACCTCAGGCTGTGCCTTGCTCTACCATGGGCAATGTCTTCTCAACCATAGGATGTGCTTTGCTGTACCACGGGTGATGACTTGGGCAACCATGGAAATAGCCCTCGGTTGGCCACAGGCTGTGTGCTTGATTGCTTACAGGCCGTGCCTTGCTCTACCATGAGCAATGGCTTGTTCAATCTCAGGCAATGCATTGCTTGACCATGTGCTGTGCCTTGCTTTAACACAGGCAATTGCTTGGTTGAATGCTGGCTGTGCCTTGCTCTACCACAGGTGATGGCTTCTAGACCATGGGCTGTGCTTTGCTGTACCATGGGCGATGGCTTGGGCAACCACAGAGACAGCCCTTGGTCAGCCATGGGCTGTGTGCTTGATTGCTCACAGGCAGTGCCTTGCTAGATCCCAGGCAATGCCTTGCTCGACCACATGCTGTACTTTGCTCTAGCAAGAGCAATGGCTTGGTCAACCTCAGAGACATCCCTCGGTCGACTATGGGCAATGCCTTGCTCTGCTATGGGCGATGGCTCGGTCGACCATGGGCTGTGACTTGCTCTTCCACAGGTGATGGCTAGGTCGAGCAAGGGCTGTATGCTTGGTCTCTCATGGGCTGTGCCTAGCTCTACCTTGGGCAATGCCTTGCTTGACCACGGGCTGTGCCTTGACCATGGGCTGTCCCTTGCTCTACCATGGGCAATGGGATGTTCGACCATGGGCTGTGCCTTGCTCTACCACAGGCGGTGCCTTGCTTTACCATGGGCGGTGCCTTGCTTGACCACAAGCTGTGCCTTGTCCAACCACGGGCGATGGCTTGGTCGACCAATGATACAGCCCTCAGTCGACCAGGGGCCATCTGCTTGGTCGCTCACAAGCAGTGTGTAGATCTACCACAGGCAATGCCTTGCTACAGCACGAGTTGTGCCTCACTCTACCATGGGCGATGCCTTCTCTACCACAAGCTGTGCCTTGCTCTACCATGAGCAATGGTTGGATTGACCACGGAGAAGGCCCTCGGTTGACCACAGGCTGTGTGCTCGGTTGCTTATAGGCAATGCCTTGCTCGACCACGGCCAATGCCTTGCTCCACCATGGGCAGTGCCTCACTCTACCACGGGTGATGCCTTCTCAACCACGGGTTGTGCCTTGCTCTACCATGGGCGATGCCTTCATCGACCAATGAGACAGTCCTCGGTTGACCACGAGCTGTGCCTCACTCTACCACAGGCGATGCCTTGCTCGACCATGTCCTGTGCCTGTCTCTACCATGGGCGATGGCTTGGTCGACCATGGAGACAGAACTTGTTCGATGACAGACTGTGCCTCGCTCTACCATGGGTGATGCCATGCCCTACCACAGGCTGTGCCTTGCTCTAGCATGGGCAATGCCTTGCTCAACCACTGGCTATGCCTCACTCTACCACAGGCAATGACTTGGTCAACCACGGAGACAGCCGTCTGTCGACCACGGGCTATGTGCTCACTCATTCACAGGCAATGCCTAGCTCTACCATGGGCGATGCCTTGCTCGACCACAGTGACAAACATTGGTTGATCATGGGGTGACGCCTTGATCAATGATGGTGACAACACTTGGTTGACCACGTGCAGTGCCTTGCTCTACCACAGGCAATGCCATGGTCGACCACGGGCTGTGCCATGCTCTACCATGGGTGATGCCTTGCTCGACCAGGGGCAATGCCTTGGTTGACCTAGGGCTGCATCTCACTCTTCCACAGGTGATGCATTACTCTACCATGAGCTGTGCCTTGCTCTACCACAGGTGATGGCTTGGTCACCACAAAGACAGCCCTCGGTTGACCAGGAGCTGTGCACTCGGTTGCTCACAGGCCATACCTTGCTCTACCACATGCGATGCCTTGCTCAACCATGGGCTGTGCCTTGCTTTTCCAGGGGTGATGTGTTGCTCAACCATGGACTGTGCATTGCTCCCCCACAGGCAATGGCTTGGTCTACCAAAGGCTGTGCCTCACTCTACCACAGGCGATGGCTTGCTTGACTGCGGCCAGAGCCTTCCTCTACCATGGGCATTGCCTTGCTCGACCATGGGCTGTACCTTGCTTTACCATGGGCAATGACTTGCTTGACCACAGGCTGTGCCTCGCTCTATGATTTGCAATGGCTTGGGTGACCACGGAGACATCCCTTGATCAGCCATGGGCTATGCCTGGCTCTCCCATGGGAGATGCCTTGCTTGACCATGAGCAATGGCTTGCTCCATCAAGGGCAATGCATTGCTTGACCACGGGCTGCGCCTTGCTTTAACATGGGCAATTGCTTGGTTGACTGTGGGTTGTGCCCTGCTCTATCATGGGTGTTGGCTTCTCAACCACGGGCTGTGCTTTTCTGTACCATAGGTGATGGCTTGGGCAACCACAGAGACAGCCCTCAGTCGGCCACAGGCTGTGTGCTTGATTGCTCACAGGCAGTGCCTTGCTTGACCCTGGGTGATGCCTTGCTCAACCATGGGCTGTGCCTTGCTCCAGCAAGGGTGATGGCTTGGTCAACCGATGCCTTTTTGACCACGAGCTGTACCTGGCTCTTCCATGGGCGATGTGTTCTTGACCACAGGCTGTGCCTTGCTCTACCACAGGTGATGCCTTCTCAACCACAGGCTATGCCTTGCTCCACCATGGGAGATGGTTGGGTCAACCACGGAGAAAGCCCTCGGTCAATCACGGGCTGTGTGCTCTACCACTCATAGGCAATGCCTTGCTCTACCATGGGCAATGCCTTGCTCCACCATGGTCTGTGCTTCACTCTACCATGGGCGTTGCCTTCTTGACCATGGAATGTGCCTTGCTCTACCACAGGCATTCACTTGGTTGACCATGGAGAGAGCCCACAGTTGACCACAGGCTGTGCCTCGCTCTACCTTGGGCGATGCTTTCCTCTACCACAGGCTGTGCCTTACTCTACCACAGGCAATGCCTTGCTCAACCATGGGCTGTGCCTCCCTCTACCATGGGTGATTGATTGGTCGACCACATTGACAGCCCTCAGTTGACCAGGAGCTGTGCACTCAGTCACTCATGGGCAGTGCCTTGCTCTACCATGTTGGATGCCTTCCTCGACCACTGGTTGTGCCTTGCTTTACCATGGGCGATGCATTGCTCGACCACAGGCCGTGCCTTGCTCCACCATGGGCAATGGCTTGGTCGACCAAAGGCTGTGCCTTGCTTGACCACGGGATGTACCTTGCTCTACCACGGGCAATGGCTTGGTTGACCATTGGCTATGCCTTACTCTACCATGGGTGATGGCTTGGGTAACCAAGGAGACAACCCTTGGTCAGCCACGAGCTGTGCACTCGGTTGCTCATGGGCAGTGGCTTGCTCTATCACGGGCGATGCCTTGGTCGACCACGGGCTGTGCCTTACTTTACCACAGGCATTAGATTGTTTGACCTCAGGCTGTGCCTCACCCTACCACAGGCGATCCGTTGCTTGACCACGGGCTGTGCCTTGCTTTAACACTGGCAATGCCTTATTTGGCCGTGGGCTGTGCCTCACTCTACCACAAGCGATGCCTTCTCAACTGCAGGCTGTGCCTTGCTCTACCACAGGCGATGGCTTGGGTGACTACAGAGACAGCCCTCAGTCGGTCATGGGCTATGCGCTCAGTCACTCATGGGCAGTGCCTTGCTCTACCCTAGGCAATGCCTTGCTCTACCATGGTCTGTGCCTTGCTCTATGAAGGGTGATGGCTTGGTTGACCATGGGGATAGCCCTTGGTCGACCACAGGCTATACCTTCAACTTCTATAGGTGATGACTTGGTTGAGCACTGGCTGTATGCCCAGTCTCTCACAGGCAGTGCCTGGCTCTACCTCGGGTGATGCCTTGATCGACCATGGGCTGCACCTTGCTCTACCACAGGCAATGCCTTGCTCTACCAAGGGCTATGGGATGTTCAACCACTTACTGTGCCTCGCTCTACGACGGGCAATGCGTTGCTCAACCATGGGCTGTGCCTTGCCCAACCACGGGTGATGGCTTGGTTGACCATGGAGACAGCCCTCCATCAACCATGAGCTGCGCTCAGTTGCTCACAGGCTATGGCTTACACCAACATGGCGACAGCCCTTGGTCAATCACGGTCAATGCCTTGATTGACCATGGGCTGTGCACTCGGTCGCTCATGGGTGATGCCTTGCTCGATGATGGTGACAGCGCTTGTTTGATCATTGGGTGACACCTTGATTGGCCATGGTGACAATGCTTAGTCAACCATGGGCTGTGTCTTGCTCTACCATGGCCGATGCCCTACTCGATCACGTGTTGTGCCTGTCATACCATGGGCATTGCCTTGCTCGACAATGGGCTGTGCCTTGCTGTCCCATGGGCAATGGGTTGGTTGACCATGGGCTGTACCTCACTTTACCACTGGTGATGCCTTGCTCAACCACGGGCAGTGCCTGGCTCTACCTCGAGTGACGCCTTTCCTGACCATGGGCTATGCATCACTGAACCATGGGTGATGGCTTGGACGACCTCGGAGTTAGCCCTTGGTCAACCAGGAGTCGTGCACTTGGTTGCTCACGGGCCTTGCCTTGCTCTACCACGTGTGATGCCTTGCTCGACCATGGTTTGTGCCTGGCTTGACCATGGGCGATGCCTTGCTCGATCAGGGGCTGTGCCTTTCTCTACCACGGGCAATGGCTTGGTCAACCAAAGGCTGTGCCTCCCTGTATCACAGGCAATGGTTTGCCCAACCACGGCCTATGGTTTGCCCAACCACAGCCTATGCCTTGCTCAACCACAGGCATTGCCTAGCATGACCACGGGCTGTGCCTTGCTAAACCAAGGGCAATGGCTTGCTTGATCACGGGCTGTGGCTCGTTCTACCATGGGTGATGCCTTCTCAACCACGGGCTGTGGCTCGCTCTACCATGGGCTAGGCCTGGCTCTACCATGGGACATGCCATGCTCGACCACGTGCAATGGCTTGTCCGACCCCGGTTGATGCCTTGCTTGACCACGAGCTGTGCATTGCTCTACCAGGGGCGAAGCCTTACTTGACTACGGGTTGTGCCTCACTCTACCAGGGGCGACGCCTTACTCAACCACGAGCTGTGCCTTGATCTAGCATGGGCGATGCCTTGCTCTACCTCAGGCCATGGCTTGGTCGACCACAGGCTGTATGCTCGGCCTCTCACACGCAGTGCCTGGCAGTACCTCTGGCGATGCCTTGCTCAACCATAGGCAGTGCCTTGCTCGGCCACATGCTGCGCATTGCTCTACCAAGGGCAATGGCATGTTTGACCACGGGCTGTGCCTTGCCCAACCACAGACGATTCCTTGCTTGACCATGGGCTGTGCCACGCTATACCATGGGAGGTGGCTTGGTCAACCAAAGAGACAGCCCACAGTCGACCACGGGCAATGCCTTGCTCTGCCACAGCCGATGGGTTGGTCGACCACAGAGACAGCCCTCGGACAACCAGGGGTTGCACCTTGCTCTAACACAGCCGATTGCTTCATCGAGCATGGAGACAGCCCTCGGCTGACCACAGGCCATCCCTTGCTCTACCATGGGCAATGGCTTGGTCGACCAAGGAGACAGCCCTCCATCAACCACGGGCTGCATGCTCGGTCGCTCATGGGCTGTGCCTTGCTCCACCATGGTCGATGCCATGGTTGACCACGGTGACAACCCTTGGTCAATCATGGTCAATGCCTTGACTGACCATGGGCTGTGCACTCGGTTGCTCACGGGCGATGCCTTGCTCGACAATGATGACAGCGGTTATTTGATCATTGGGTGACATCTTGATCGGCCGTGGTGACAATGCTTGGTTGACCATGGGCTGTGCCTTGCTCTACCATGGGCGACACCCCAATCGACCACATGCTGTGCCTGGATCTACCATGGGCGTTGCCTTGCTCGACAATGGGCTGTGCCTTGCTCTACCATGGGCAATGGTTTGGTCAACCGTGGCTGTGCCTCGCTCTACCCGGGGCGATGCCTTGCTTGACCACAGGTAGTGCCTGGCTCTACCTCGGACAACGCCTTTCCCGACCAGGGGCCATGCATCGCTCAACCATGGGCAATGGCATGGACAACCTCGGAGACAGCCCTTGGTCGACCAGGAGCAGTACACTCGGTCACTCACAGGCCATGCCTTGCTCTACCATGTGTGATGCCTTCCTCGACCACGGGTTGTGCCTGGCTCTACCACAGGCGATGCCTTGCTCAATCACAAGCTGTGCTTTGCTCTACCATGGGCAATGGCTTGGTCGACCAAAGGTTGTGCCTCACTGTATCACGGGCAATGGCTTGACCGTCCACGGTCCATGCCTTGCTCAACCACAGGTGTTGTCTTGCTTGACCATGGGCTATGCCTTGCTAAACAACGGGCAATGGCTTGCTCGACCACTGGCTGTGACTCGCTCTACCACGGGTGATGCCCTCTCGACCATGGGCTGTGCCTTCCTCTATTACGGGCATTGGCTTTATCAACCACAGAGATAGCCCTTGGTTGGCCATGGGCTGTGTGCTTGGTTGCTCACAGGCAGTGCCACGTTCTACCACAGGCGATGCTTTGCTTGACCATGGGCTGTACCTTGCTCTTTCGCGGGCGATGGCTCAGATGACCATGGGCTGTACGCTTGGTCTCTCACCAGCGGTGCCTAGCTCTACCTTGGGCGATGCCTTGCTCAACCACAGGCTGGCCTTGCTCTACTATGGGCAATTTCTTGCTCAACCACCCGCAATGCCTTTCTATACCAAGGGCAATGGCATGTTTGATGATGGGCTATGCCTTGCTCTGGCATGGGCGATGCCTTGCTCCACCATGAGCTGCGCCTTGCCCAGCCAGTGGCAATGCCTTGGTCTACCATGGGCTTGCCTTGCCCAACCATGGGCGATGCCTTGCTTGACCACGGGTTGTGCCTTGCTCTACCAAGGGCGATGGCTTGGTCGACCATGGAGACAACTCTCGGTTCAACCATGGGCAATGCCCTGCTTGCCACGGGCGATTTCTTGGTCGACCACAGAGACAGGCCTCGGTCATCCATGGGCAGTGTCTTGTTCTACCATGGGCGATGGCTTGGTCAACCATGGAGACAGCCCTCGGTTGACCATGGGTTGTGTGCTCGGTTGCCACAGGCAGTGCCTTGCTCTATCACAGGCAGTGCCTTGCTCTACCACAGGCAATGCCTTGCTCAACCACAGGCAGTAACTTGCTCAACCAAGGGCGATGGCTTGGTCGACCATGGAGACAGCCCTCGGTTGAAAGTCGGGCAATGCCTTGCTTTGCCATGGGTGATGGCTTGATCGACCACAGAGATAGCCCTCGGTCGACCATGGGCTATGGCTTGCTCTACCATGGGCGATGGCTTGGTTGACCTTGGAGACAGCCCTCAGTCGACCATGGGCTGTGTGCTCAGTTGTTCATGGGCAGTGCCTTGCCCCAACATGGTTGATGACTTGGTCGACCATGGCAACAGCCCTTGGTCAATCACGGTCGATGCCTTGATTGAACCCGGGTGGTGCACACTGTCACTCACGGGCAGCAACTTGCTCTACCACAAGCGATGCCCTTCTCTACCATGGTCAATGCCATGCTCTACCATGGTTGATGCCTTGGTAGACCACGGGTAGCACCTTGCTCAAGCACAAGCGATGCCTTGCTTGACCATGGGCTGTGCATGGCACAACCACAGGTGTTGCCATGCTCAACCATGGGGTGTGCCTTGCTCCACCACAGGCGATGGCTTGGACAACCATGGGGACAGCCGTCGGTCGAACAGGATCTGTGCACTCGGTCACTCATGGGCTGTACATTGCTCTACCACGTGCAATGCCTTGCTCAACCACGGACTGTGCCTGCCTCTACCATGGCTAATGCCTTGCTCAATCACGGGCAGTGCCTTGGTCGACCAAAGGTTGTGCCTTGCTCTGCCATGGGGCGATAGCTTGCTTGACCATGGGCTGTGCCTTGCACTACCACAGGCATTGCCTTGCTCAACCATGGGCTGTGCGTTGCTATACCATGGGCAGCAGCTTGCTTGACGATGGGCAGTGTCTCATTCAACACAGGCAATGCCCTCTCGACCATGGGTTGTGTCTTGCTCTACCATGGGCGATGGCTTGGTCAACAACTGAGACAGCCCTCGATCGGGCATGGGCTGTGCGCTCAGTCACTCATGGGCAGTGTGTTGCTCTACCATGAGTGATGCCTTGCTCGACAACTGGCTGAGCCTGGCTTTTCCACAGGAGATGCCTTGCTCAACCACAGGCTGTGCCTTACTCTATGAGAGGCAATGGCTTGTTCAACCATGGGCTGTGCCATGCTCTGCCACCGGCGATGGGTTGGTCAACCACGGAGATAGCCCTTGGTTGACCACAGGCTGTACCTGGCTCTACCTTGGGCAATGCTCTGCTTGACCATGAGCAATGCCTTGTCCTACCACAGCGATGGCTTGTGCGTCCACAGGTTGTGCCTCGCTCTTCCACAGGCAATGGCTTGTTTGACCATGGGCTGCACCTTTCTCTATCATGGGCTATGTGTTGCTTGACCACAGGCTGTGCCTTGCTCCACCACAGGCGATGGCTTGGTCGACCATGGGCTGTGCACTTGATCGTTCACGGGCAGTGCCTAGCTCTACCATGGGTGACTCCTTGCTCTACCAAGGGCAATGGCATGTTTGACCATGGGTTGTGTGTCACTCTACCAAGGGCGATGCCTTACTCGACCCTGGGCAATGCCTTGCCCTAGCACGGGCGATGCCTTGCTTGACCATGGCCTCTGCCTTGCAGCACCATGGGCCATGGCTTGGTTGACCACAGGCTATGCCTCACTGTACCTCGGTCGACCATGGGCTGTACACTTGGTCTCTCATGGGCAGTGCCTGGCAGCACCTCGGGTGATGCCTTGCTTGACCATGGGCTGTGCCTTGCTCTTCCATGGGCAATGGCATGTTTAACCACGGGCTATGCTTTGCCCAACCACAGGCAATGACTTACTTGACCACTGGCTGTGGCATGCTATACCAAGAGCGGTGTCTTGGTCGATGGCGGCGATAGCCCTTGGTCAATCACGGGCGATGCATAGATCAAGCATGGGCAGTTCCTTGCTCAACCATGGGCGATGCCTTGCTTGACCATGGTGACAACCCTTGGTCATTCATGGGTTGATGCGCTGATCAACCATGGTGACAGCTCGTGGTCAACTATGGGCGGTGCCTTGGTCCAACAAGGGCAATACGTTGGTCAACCACAGGCTGTGCATCACTCTACCATGGGTGATTGCTTGCTCAACCTCAGGCCGTGCCTTGCCCAACCATCAGCGATGCCTTGCTCGACCACGATGACAGCCCACCATTGATGATGGATGATGCCTTGATCGACCACAGGCTGTGCACTCGGTCGCTCATGGGCAATGCCTTGCTCTTCCACGGGCGATGCCTTGCACGACCATGGTGACAGCCCTTCAACGATCATGGGGCGACACCTTGACCAACCATGGTGACAGCGCTTGGTCAACCACAGGCAGGGCCTTGCTCTACCAAGAGCGATGCCTTGGTCAACCACGGGCTGTGCCTTGCAATGCCCTCGCTCCACCACGGAGACAGCCCTCTGTCGACCACAGGCTGCACCTCGCTCTACCACGAATGATGGCTTGCTAGACCACAGGCTATGCCTCGCCCTACCACGAGTGATGGCTTGGTCCACCACAGAGACAACCCTTGGTCGACCATGGGCTGTGCCTCATTCTACCATGGGCGATGCCTTGCTCAACCACCGGTTGCGCCTTCCTCTACCATGGGCAATGGCTTGGTCAACTATAGAGACAGCCCTTGGTTGACCATGGGCTGTGCACTCGGCCGCTCATGGGCACTGCCTCACTCTACCATGGGTGATGTGTTGCTTGACCATGGGCTGTGCGTCGCTCTATCATGGGCGATGGCTTGGTTGACTGTGGAGATAGCCATTGGCCAACCACAGGCTGCAACTCGCTCTGCGACGGGTGATGCCTTGCTCGACCATGGGCTGTGGCTTGCTCTACCACAGGCGATGGCTTTGTTGACCAACGAGACAATCCTTGGTCCACTGCTGAGCCTTTGATCGACCATCCCCTTCACTAGTGCCTTCGTGCACACTTGTGTGACCATCTCCATACCTGCCCATTCATAGACTTGCAATTCTCTCAACACCTCGCACCTGGCTACCCGCGCATCCTTGCGTGCAAGTTATGTGCTACCACTACCCTGAGGTATGGCTTGTGGTACGCATTTTCTGGGGCTTGAGTTCAAGGGCCTAACAAACCTCCCCCACCCAAGGGATTTGATGCCCTCATCGAATGAGACTCTCGGTACTGCCGGATGAGGTCTTCGTACTGCCATAGTGTGACGTCCTTCTCCCAAGTCGCCTTTGACTCGGGTAGATCCTTCCACTTGACCAAGTACTCCATCCTCCTATTCATCTTGCTGTAACCCAGCACTCGGTGATCAAGTATGCCTTCCACCTCCTTGTCGAGTTCCTTCCTCATGGTGAGAGGATGCTCTGGATGGTAAGGCTTAAGGAAACTGATGTGGAATGTTGGGTGCACCTTCATCCTCTCTGGCTGTGCTAGCCGATAGGCTACTGGCCCGATTCTCTCAATCACTTCAAAAGGTCCGTCGTACCGTTGGAACAAGCCCTTATGTCAGCACTTGCTCGTGATCTTCTTCTATATCTGTGGGGTGAGCTTCAACATCACTAAGTCCCCCACCTGGAACTCCAGCGGCCTCCGGTTCCTGTCCGCATACTTCTTCATTCACTTAGCAGCTTTGGTGAGGCTATCTCTTGCCTCTTCCATCATCTCCTGCTTGTCACGCACAAATCAATATGCGGCTGGGCAAGACCCTTCTTTGCACTGGAATGTCACCTCATGTGGTGTTAGTGGTTGGTAGCCCATTGCCAACTCAAACGGGCTATGACCTGTTGCAGAGGAGTGGTTCAAGTTGTAAGACAACTAAGCAGAGTCAAGCAAGTCTAACCAATTCTGTTGACTTGCTAAGACATAATGCCTCAAGTACTCCTCCAGCAGCACATTCACTCGCTCAGTCTGGCCGTCCATCTGTGGATGGTTGGCCGTTGAGAACTTCAGTTCAGATCCTAGCAGTCCGAACAAGTACGTCCAGAAGTTGCCTGTGAACTAAGCATCTCGGTCACTCACTATCTCCGTTGGCACTCCAAAGAGCTTCACCACAAAGTGATAGAAAGCCTCAGCCGCTGCCTCGGCCATGCAATTCTTGGTCACGGGGGTGAAAATCGCATACTTGGAGAACTGGTCCACGACCACCATCACCGCCGTATAACCCTTCACCTCTGGAAATCTGGACACAAAGTCCATGGAAACTGATACCCAAGGCTTCTCTGGCACCGCCAAGGGTTGTAGGAGATCGGCCTCTGCTCGCCTCTCCACCTTGTCTTGTTGGCATACAAGACAAGTCTTGACGTATAACTCAACGTCATCGGCCATCTTTGGCCACACATAAGACCTTGACAATAGAGCTAGCATCCACTCACAGCCTGGATGTCCAGCCCAAGGACTATCGTGACTCTCCTTCATCAGCTGGTAGTGCAATCCCCCTCCGCTAGAGACAAGCAAACGGCCACCTTTGCCATAAAGCAGCCCATCTTCCAGCCAATACTGCCTCACTGTCCCATCTTTGACTTGCTCCACTAGGAGTTGATAGGACTTGTCCCCTAGTGTAGCGATCTTGACATCCTGGAGGAACTCAGAGGTAACTTGAGTCAAAGCCGGCAACTGGTCTGAAGTCTTCCGACTGAGTGCATACGCCACTAGGTTGTGCCTTCCCAGTCGATGTTCCCACTCAAAGTCATACTCCGCTAGGAACTCTTGCCACCGCGCTTGCCTTGGTGACAACTTCGGTTGTGACTTGAAGAAGGTATTGGTGACGTTGTCCGTCTTGACCATGAATGTGGTTCCCAGCAAGTACACTCATCACACCCTCAAGCAATGCACCATAGCCAGCATCTCCTTCTCGTAGGCGGAATATCGCTGTTCAGCAGGTTTCAACTTCCAACTCTCGAACACCACAGGATGTCTGTCTTGCACGAGGACTCCTCCCACAGCATGATCTGAGGCATCCGTATGCACCTCAAATGGCTTCTCAAAGTCCGGGAGCTTGAGCACGGGCTCCGACACAATGGCGGTCTTCAACTTGGAGAACGCCACATCACAAGCCTCATCCCATGTCCACTTCTAATCTTTCCACAATAGATCAGTCAAGGGACTCACCTTCTTTGAGTACCCCTTGATAAACTTGCTGTAGTAGTTGGCCAATCCCAAGAAACTCCACAATTCGGACATTGACTTTGGTGGAGGCCAATCCTGGATCACCTGCACCTTCTTGGGGTACATCCACACCTGCCCCTGGCCAATCACATGGCCCAGAAATCGGATCTCCTGCATGCCAAATTCGCACTTCTCCCTCTTGACATATAGGGAGTGTTGCCTAAGCCGTTCAAAAACAGCCTGCAAGTGCTGCACATGTTGTGCCAAGTCCCTGCTATACACGACAATATTGTCCAAATAGACGAGCACAAACTAGTCTAGCATGTTGTGAAACACATCGTTCATCAAGTTGCAGAATGTGGCAGGAGCATTGGTTAAACCAAATGGCATTACCAGGAATTCAAAGGACCCATAATGAGTTACCATTGTGGTCTTGGACTCGTCTCCTTTGGCAATGCGGACTTGCCAATATCCTGAACGCAAGTCAAGCTTGGAGAAGACCCTCGCCTTACCTAGGCGATCAAACAGGTCTGCAATCAAGGGCATTAGGCACTTGTTCTTTACCGTGATCTTGTTCAATCCACGGTAGTCAACACAGAACCGGAGAGAACATCCTGCTTCTCCTGGAACAGAACCGGGGCTCCATAAGGAGCTTTGGATGGTTGGATCTTTCCAGCATCCAGCAGCTTAGTCAACTGATCCTGTAGCTCTCCTAGCTCCTTAGGGGACATCCAGTATGGGGCTTTGGCAGGGGGAACGGTGCCTGGTAGTAGTTCTATCTTGTGATCTACCACTCAGCTCGGCGATAGTCCTCTTGGCAACTCCTCCGGCATCACATCCTGGAATTGCTCGAGCACTTCCACTACCTCGTGTGGAACCTTCGGGTCCGCCTCTGTCTCCTGCACTTCCACTTCCCTGATAGCTGCAAGGTAAGTGGGATACCCCTTCTTCATTCCTCATGCCAATTGCATTGCAGATACCCTCTTCATGGCTACTTCCTCTGAGTGTGCAAGGCCTTGGTATCCTTGCACGAAGCAGGGTCATCGTGGATCTCCAATGACAATGCCTCCCACATGAGGCATGATGGTGATTGATGCATCTACAAAGAAGCTATTTCCAAGGATGAGATCGTAATCATCCAAAGGAACCACCATCAGATTGACTGTACCCTCCCAAGCATCTATCTTGATGGGCACATCTCTTGCCAATCTGCCCATTGGTTGGCTCTTGGAGTTCACCGCCTTCAATCGGTTGTGAGAGTGTTCCACTCGCAACTCCAAGGGTCGTACCATCCGATCTAATATGAATGTGTTGGTGGTGCCAGTATCTACCAAGGCTAACATCCGCCTGCCATTCAAGGTCACATCCACAAATAGCAAACTGTGGCGTACCTTTGGGCGCTCACTCCGCATAGCGCCGAGGGCCTGCAGTGGGGCAACATGCTGCACAGGGTCCTTGTCAAAGTCATCCGACCGTAAGGCAGTAACCTTTCCCTCCCTCTTTTGGCACTCCTTTGCCGTAAGGGGTCCATTACAGATGAAGCGGCCTGGGTGCATCCGAGGATCCTTCTTCCCGTTGGCTCCCTCAATCACCTTCGCCTTTACCACAGGTGATGCCTTGCTTCACCTCAGGCTGCACCTTGCTCTACCATGGGCTGCGCCTAGCTGTACCATGGGTGATGCCTTGCTCAACCACGGGCTGTGCCTTGCTCAACCACGGGCCGTGCCTTGCTCAACCACGGGCCGTGCCTTGCTCAACCACCAGCAATGGCTTGGTTGACCATGGAGACAACCCCTGGCGTACCACAGGCAGTGTGATTGGTTGCTCATGAGTAGTGCCTAGCTCTCTACCTCTGGTGATGCTTGCTCGACCACAGGTTGTCCCTTAAACTACCACGGGCAATGGCCTGTTTGACCACGGGTGTGCTTGCTCTACCATGGGCGATGGCTTGGTCGACAATGGAGATAGCTCGAGGTCAACCACGGGCTGTGCCTTGCTCTACCAGGGGCGATGCCTTGCTCGACCATGGGCTGTGCCTTGTTCTGACACGGGTGATGCCTTGCTCGACCACTGGCTGTCCCCTTCTCTACCACAGGCAATCACTTGTTTGACCAATGAGACAGCCCTTAGTCAATCACAGGCTGTGCACTCAGTCACTCATGGGCAGAGCCTTGCTCTGCCATGGTCCATGCCTTGCTCAACCACAGCAACAACCCTTGGTTGATCTGCAATAGCTCTTGGTCGACTACAGGCAGTGCCTTGCTCTACCACGGGTGATACCTTGTTCAACCAAGAGCTGTGTCATGCTCTGCGTCGAGCTCAACGCCAGGATGATAAAAAGCTTAACACCTCTCATTCTTATTACTACTTTTTCATAGAAGATCTATCTCGTGTCTGGTACTGCATGGTTCCATTCTAGAAGAACTCCGAATCATTCTCTTGAAGCTCACCTGGGGAGTTATACATTTGTGTATTGATAAGACCATTCCCTATTTCTTGAAGCTTGATCTCGCCCCCAGATGAACCATATAGCATCCCTGAAGAGCAGGGAATTTCGTGACATTTCTGATTGGCTGTCTTGTGTTTCTAATGAGTTGTTTAATAGTTGGCATGTTGAATCATATACATAATGAATGCCTTGCTCCACCATGGGCAATGGCTTGGTAGACCAAAGGCTGTGCCTCGCTCTACCACAGGCGATCACTTGCTCGACAATGGTCTATGCCTTGCTCGACCATGGGTTGTGCCTAGCTTTACCCTTGGCAATGGCTTGGTTGACCAAGGGCTGTGCCAGGCAATGCCTTCTCGACCATCGGTTGTGCCTTGGTCTACCATGGGCGATGGCTTGGTCAACCACAAAGACAGCCATTGGTCAGCTACAGGCTGTGCGCTCAGTCACTCGTGGGCCGTGCCTTCCTCTTCCGCAGGTGATGCCTTGCTTGACTACAGGTTGTGCCTGGCTGCACCACCAGAGGACCCTTGCTCGACCATGGGTCGTGCCTTGCTTGACCACGGGTTGTGCCTTGCTCTACCACAGGCAATGGCTGTGCCTCACCCTACCATGGGTGATACCTTGCTCAACCACAGGCTATGCCTTGCTCTACCATGGGCGATGGCTTGGTCAACCATGAAGACAGCCCTCAATTGACCATGGGCAATGCCTTGCTTTGCCACCAGCAAAGGCTTGGTCGACCACGGAGATAGCCCTTGGTCGACCACAGGCTGTGCCATGCTCTACCACAGGTAATGGCTTGGTTGACCATGGAGACAGCCCTCGGTTGACCATGGCCATGCCTTGCTTTGCCACCAGCAAAGGCTTGGTCAACCACAGAGATAGCCCTCAGTCGACCACGGGCAGTGCCATGCTCTACCACGGGTGATGGCTTGGTCGACCACATGCTGTATGCTCAGTCTCTCATGGGGAGTGCCTGGCTCTACCATGGGAGATGCCTTGCTTGACCTTGGGCTGGGCCTTGCTCCACCACAGGTGATGCCTTCTCGACCATGGGTTGTGCCTTGCTCTATCACGGGCGATGGCTTGGGCAACCATGGAGACAGCCCTCGGTCAGCCATGGGCTGTGCGCTCGATCACTCACGGGCAGACCCTTGCTCAAACCCGGGTGATGCCTTGCTCAACCACAGGCTGTGCCTTGCTCTAGCAAGGGCAATGGCTTGGTCAACCTCGTAGACATCTGTCGGTCAACCACGGCAATGCCTTGCTCTGCCATGGGCAATGGCTTGGTTGACCATGGAGACAGCCCTCACTCGACCATGGGCTGTGCCTTGCTCTTCCATGGATGATGGCTCGGTTGAGCACGGGCTGTGCGCTCGGTCTCTCATGGGCCATGCCTGGCTCTACCTCGGGTGATGCCTTGCTCTACCATGGGTGATGCCTTACTCGACCATGGCCTGTGCCTGGCTCTACCATTGGCAATGGGATGTTCGACCACAGGCTGTGCCTCGCTCTTCCACCAGTAATGCCTTGCTTGACCATGGGCTGTGCCTTGTCCAACCACAGGCAATGGCTTGGTCAACCATGGATATAGCCCTCGGTCAACCACAGGCTGTGTGCTCAGTTGCTCACGGGCAGTGCCTTGCTCTAGCACGTGCAATGCCTTGATACAACATGAGTTGTGCCTTGCTCTACCATGGGCAATGGCTTGTTCTACCCCGGGCTGTGCCTTGCCCTACCACAGGCGATCTGTTGCTCAACCATGGGCTGTGCCTTGCTTTAACATGGGCGATGCCTTCTCGACTACAGGCTGTGCCTTGCTCTACCCAGGGTGAAGCCTTGCTTGACCATGGGCTATGCCTTGCTCTACGAAGGGCGATGACTAGGTCGACCACGGAGACAGCACTTGGTCAACCACAAGCAATGGCATGCTCTGGAACAGGCAATTGGTTGGTCAACCACGGAGACAGCCCTCAGTCGATCACAGGCCGTGCCTTGCACTTCCACAGGCAATGGCCCCATCGAGCATGGGCTGTATGCTCAGTTTCTCACGGGCAGTGCCTGGCTCTACCTAGGGTGATGCCTTGATCAACCACGGGCTGTGCCTTCCTCTACCAAGGGCAATGGGATGTTCGACCACGGGTGGTGCCTCACTTGACCATGGCGATGCCTTGGTCGACCACTGGCTGTGCCTTGCCCAACCACAGGCAATGGCTTGGTCAACCATGGAGACAGCCCTCAGTTGACCATGGGCTGTGTGCTCAGTCGCTCACAGGCAGTGGCTTGCTCTTCCACTGGCAATGCCTTGGTCCACCACTGGCTGTGCCTTGCTCTACAATGGGCAATGCCTTGCTCAACCATGGGCAATGCCTTCTCGGCCATGGGCTGCACCTGACTCTACCATGGGCAATGCCTTCTCGACCACAGGCTATGCCTCCCTCTACCACAGGTGATGCCTTCTCCACCACCGGCCGTGCCTTGCTCTAACACAGGTGATGGCTCGGTTGAGCACGGGCTGTACGTATGGTCTCTCCTAGGCAATGCCTGGCTCTAGCTCGGGCAATACCTTGATCGACCATGGGCTGTGCCATGCTCTACCAAGGGCAATGCGATGTTGGACCATGGACTGTGCCTTGCTCTACCATGGGGTGCTGCCTTGCTCCACCACGAGCAGTGCCTAGCCCAACCACAGGCGATGGCTTGGTTGACCATGGAGACAGCCCTCAGTCGACCACAGGCTGTGTGCTTGGTTGCTCACAGGCAGTGGCTTGCTGTACCAGTGGCATTGCCGTGCTCCACCACAGGCTGCGCCTTGCTCTACCACGGTTGATGTCACGGGGCTGATGCGGGCCACAAATTTTTCCGCACCCCGCTAGGCGTCGACACTCCACTTGCCGACCAGCCACACACCGTGCGTACCGTCGAGGCCGAACGATCACCGAAACGAAGAAGCAACACCAAAGGAATACAAGAACACAATTGGGAAAATGTAACTCATATTCACATATATTACAAGTACACGAAAAACCCAACCCAGGACAGAACTCTTACACGCAGTCTCACGAGCCTATGCCTTACAGCCTCGCGCCGCTTGCACACCCGTCTTGTGCCTTCTCTTAAGAACACCGGACTGCGGGTCCGACTTGACTTCCACTCCTTGGAATCTTGGGCCCTCTGTGCCTCCTGACTGCCCTGGTCGTTCTTGCTGCTCTGCTGGCTTCTCCTCGTGTGTTCTTGGTGTCTCTCTGCAGAATGAGACTGCCCCCTTTATATAGAGGAGCCTTGCGAGCCCAATATGGCAACTGACATCTTTGAATCCCTTGATTCACTCCCTCAGTTTTCCGGCCTGTCCAATCCCTCCAGGATTGTTTCCATAACTGATTGGTTGCCAAATCTGTCCAATCCCTCCAGGATTGTTTCCATAACAGATTAATTGCCATTCCCAGAGAAACTTTCCCGGATTGCTCGCTCGGATTGACTTGGCGCTAGCTAAGCCTCGTCGACCCAATCCATCCTCCTCTGGGATCCCCGTCCTTGATCTCCTTCCTAAGATCACAGTCGTCTGAACGGGATTGCTGCATCCACCGGTGCTTGAGCATGGTCAAGGACTTAACCGATCTCCACAAGTAGTCAACTCCCTTGCCGCTCCCTTAGCGTCTGCCGGGCTTGTTGAGTTATGCGCACTCCTAGAGTGCCTTTGCGCGGTTGTATCAGGTTCACCGAACCTCCTAGAGCGTTGCACCTTGCCTTGCTCGTGGGCATCCTCACTGCCCACCTGCGCATTCACCTACTTGTGCCTTGTGGCACTTCCTGGCCACAATCTGGTCCCTCAACACACTGCCGAGCCTTGATCGGTTGTTCCCTTCACCGGTGCCTCCGCGCACGCTTGTGTGACCATCTCCATACTTGCCCACTTATGGACTTGCAATTGATCCCAACACCTCGCACTTACAGCCCGCGCATCCTCGCGTGCAGGCTATGCGCTACCACTACCCCGAGGTACGGCTTGTGGTGCGCATTCTCCGGGGCTTGAGCTCAAGGGTCTAACAGTTGATGCCTTCTCGACCATGGGCTGCACCTGTCTTTACCACAGGCAATGCTTTCTTGACCACGGGCTGTGCTTCACTCTACCACGGGCGTTGCCTTCTCAACCATGAGCTGCACCTGGTTTTACCACGGGCAATGCCTTCTTGACCACAGGCTGTGCCTCACACTACCACGGGCATTGCCTTCACAGCCACCAGCTGTGCCTTGTTCTACCACGGGCATGGCTGGGTTGACCCTAGAGAAAGCTCTCGATTGACCACAGGGAAAGCCCTCGGTCAACCACAGGCTATGTGCTCGGTCACTCACAGGCAGTGCAATGCTCTACCACGGGCAATGCCTTCACAACCACAGGCTGTGCCTCACTCTACCACAGAGACAGCCCTCAGTCGACCACGGGCAATGTGCTCTGTCACTCACAGGTAGTTGCTTGCTCTACCACAGGCAATGCCTTGCTCCACCACAGGCTGTGCCTTGCTCTACAACATGTGATGCCTTGCTTGACCATGAATTATGCCTTCTCAACCACAGGCTGCACCTGGGTCTACCAAAAGCAATGCCTTCTCGACCACAGGTTGTCCCTCGCTCTACCACGGGTGATGCCTTGTAGACTAAGGGCAGTTTCCTTGGTCAAACAAGTGATTGCCTGTGGTAGAGCAGGGGACAGCCAGTGGTCGAGCAAGGCATCTCCCATGGTAGAGCGAGGCACAGCCCATGGTGGAGCAAGGCATTGCCCATGGTAGAGTGGGGCACAGCCCAAGGTGGAGCAAGGCACTGGTGAGTGACTGAGAACATAGCCCATAGTCGACTGAGGGCTTTCTCCATGGTCAATCAAGCCATCGGCCATGGTAGAGCAGGGCATAGCCCATGATTGAGCAAGGCATCACCTGTGTTAGAGTGAGGCACAGCCCGTGGTCGTGAAGGCATCGCCCTTGGTCAATCATGGGGCGACGCCTTGATCAACCACCGCAACAGCTCTTGATTAACCACGGGCAGTGCCTTGCTCTGCCATGGGTGATGCCTTGTTCGACCACAGGCGGTGCCAAGCTCTACCCTAAGCAATGCCTTGCTCCACCACAGGCAATGGCTTGGTCAACCAAAGGCTGTGCCTCGCTCTACCACTGGCAATCGCTTGCTCGACAACAGCCTGTGCCTTGCTCTACCACGGGTGTTGCCTTGCTCCACCACAGGCATTGCCTTGCCTGGCTTTTCCCAGGGCAATGGCTTGGTCGACCTTGGGCTGTGCCTCGGTTTGCTTTGCTGGACCACGGGTTGTGCCCGGCTTTTCCCAGGGCAATGGCTTGGTCGACCACGGACTGTGCCTTGCTCTACCTCAGGCGATGCCTTGCTCCACCATGGGCTATGCGTTGCTCTACAATGGGCCATGGCTTGGTCGAGCATGGGCAGTGTGCCCGGTCACTCACGGGCAGTGCCTTGCTCTACCTAGGGTGATGCCCTGCTCGACCATGGGCTGTGCCTTGCCCAACCACGGGTGATGACTTGCTTGACCACAGGCTATGCCTTACTCTATCAAGGGCTTTGGCTGGGTCGACCTCAGAGAGAACCCACAGTCGTCCATGGGCTGTGCGCTCGGTTACTCACAGGCAGTGCCTGGCACTTCCTCAGGCGATGCCTTGCTCAACCACGGTCTGTGCCTAGCTGTACCATGGGCAATGTCTTGTTAAACCATGGCCAGTGCCCCGCTCTACCAAAGGCGAAGCCTTGCTCAACCATGAGCGATGCCTGGCTCCACCATGGGTAATGGCATGTTTGAACACGGGTTGTGCCTTGCTCTACCACGGGTGATGCCTTGCCTGACCACATGCTGTGCCGTGCTATACCACAGGTGATGGCTTGGTCGATGATGGGCTGTGCATTGCTCTACCACAGGGGATCACTTGGTCGACCATGGGCTGTGCCTTGCTCTACCACGGGTGATTGCTTGGTTGACCACGGGCTGTGCCTCACTCTCCCAAGGAGACAACCCTCAGTCAGGCGCAGGCGGTGCCCTCGGTTGCTCACAGGCAGTCCATGGCTATACCTTGGGTGATGCCTTGCTCAGCCACAAGCAGTGCCTTGCTGTAACATGGGTGATGGCTTGGTCAACCACAGTCTGTGCGCTCTGTTGCTCAGATTAGAGCTTGGCTCTACCTCAAGGGTTGCCTTGCTCCCCCAGGGGCTGTGCCTCGCTTTACTGTGGGCGCTGCCTTGCTCGACCATGGGCTGTGCCTTGCTCTACCACCGACAATGTCTTGGTCAACCATGGAAGCAACCCCCAATTGACCACGGGCAATGCACTCAGTTGCTCATGAGCAGTGCCTGCCTCTACCTCAGGTGATGCCTTGCTCAACCACAGGCTGTGCACTTGGTCGCTTACAGGCAGTGCCTGGTACTTCCTCCGGTGATGGCTTGCTTGACCACAGGTTGTGCCTGGCTCCACCATGGGCTGTGCCGTGCTATACCATTGGCGATGGCTTGGTCAATCATGGAGACAGCCTTCGGTCAACCATTAGTTGTGAACTCGGTTGCTCACGTGCAGTGCCTTGCTCTACCACAGGTGAATTCTTGCTCAACCACGGCGATAGCCCTAGGGCAATCATGGGGAAATGCCTTGATTAACCATGGTGATAGCTCTTGGCTGACCACGGGCTGTGCCCCGCACTACACAGGTGATGCCTTGCTTGACCATGCATGATGCCTTGCTCTACCACGGGCAATGGCTTAGTCGACCATGGAGACAGTGCTCAGTTGACCATGCGCTGTGCCTTGCTCTACCACGGGACATCGCTTGGTCGACCATGGGCTGTGCCTTGCTCTACCATGGTCGATGCCTTGGTCGACCACAGGCTGTGCCTAGCTCTACCAGGGGCCATGGCTTAGTTGACTACGGAGACAGTGCTCAGTCAGGCACAGGCTGTGTGCTCAGTCATTCACGGGCAGTCCCTGGCTATACCTCAGGCGATGCCATGCTCGAACACAGGCAGTGCCTTGCTGTGCCATGGGTGATGGCTTGGTTGACCACGGTCTGTGCACTCAGTTGCTCAAGGCAGTGCCTGGCTCTACCTCATGCGATGCCTTGCTCAACCACAGGCTGTGCCTAGCTTTAACATGGGCAATGCTTTGCTTGACCTCAGGCTGTGCCTTGCTCTTCCATAGGCAATGGCTTGGTCAACCACGGGCTGTGCTTGGCTCAACCATGGGCAATCCCTTGCTCGACCACGGGTTGTGCCTTGCTCTACCACTGGTGATGCCTTGGTTGACTACGGAGACAACCCCCGATCAACCATGTGCAGTGTGCTCAGTTGCTCATGTGGAGTGCCCAGCTCTACCTTGGGCGATTTCTTGCTCGACCAAGGGTGGTGCCTTGCTCTTCCCCAGGAGACACCTTGCTCAACCACAGGCTGTGCCTTGCACTACCAAGTGCAATGGCATGTTCAAGCATGGGTGCACCTCACCGTATGATGGGTGATGGCTTGGTCAACCATGGAGATAGCCCTCTGTTGACCACGGACGATGCCTTGCTGGACATCGAGCTGTGCCTTACTCTACCACAGGCGATGGCTTGGTTGACCACAGGCTGTGCCTTGCTCTATCAGGGTCGATGGCTTGGTCAACCATGAAGATAGCCCTCGGTCTGGCACGGGCTGTGCGCTTGGTCGCTCACAGGCCGTGCCTTGCTCTACCAGAACTTTTGCCTTGCTCAATGACAGAGATAGCCCATGGTTGATCACAGGGCAACACCTTGATCAACCATGGCGATAGCTCTTGGTGGACCACAGGCAGTGCCTTGCTCTACCATGGGTGAAAACTTGGTGGACCACAGGCTGTGCTAGGCTCTACCACGAGCAATGCCTTGCTCCACCACGGGCATTGGCATTGTCAACAATGAGCAATGCCTTCTTGACCATGGGCTGTGCCTTGCTCTACCACAGGCGATGGCTTGGTTGACCACAGAGACAGCCCTCAGTCAACCATGGGTCATGTGCTCAATCCCTCACAGGCATTGCCTTGCTCTACCATAGGCAATGCCTTGCTCTACCACGGGTTTTGCCTTGCTCTACCACGGGTTTTGCCTTGCTCTACCACTGGCAATGCCTTGGTCGACCACTGGCTGTCCCTTGCTCTACCATTGGCAATGGCTTGGTCGACCATGGAGACAGACCCTAGTTGACCACAAGCTGCGCACTCAGTCACTCACTGATAGTGCCATCCACTACAACAGTCGATGCGTTGCTTGATGATGGCGACATCCCTTGGTTGATCAAGGTGCAACACCTTGATCGACCACGGTGGCAGCTCTTGGTTGACTATAGGCAATGCCTTGCTCTATCATGGGCTGTCTGCCCGGTCGCTCACAGGCAGTACCTTGCTCTACCAAGAGCAATGCCTTGCTCTACCACGGGCCATGGCATGGTCGACCACAGGTTGTGCCGCACTCTACCACAGGCGATACCATGCTCAACCATGGCTGTGCCTTGCCCTACCATGAGCGATGGATTGGTCGACCTTGGAGACAGGCCTTAGTTGTCCATGGACTGTGCACTTTGTCATTCATGGGGAGTGCCTTGCTCTACCACAGGCAATGCCTTGCTCAACCATGGGCTGTGCCATGCTCTACCATGAGTGGTGCCTTGCTCCACCACGAGCGATGGCTTGGTCAACCACGGAGATAGCCCTTCATTGATCACAGGCAATGCCATGATCGACCACAGGCTGTGCCTTGCTCTACCACAGGCAATGTCTTGATCAACCATGGAGACAGCCCTTGGTCGACCAAGGGCTGTGTGCTTGGTCGCTGAAGGGCAGTGCCTTGCTCTACCATGGGCGATGCCTTGCTTGACCAGGGTGACAGCCCTTGGTTAATGACTTGTAATGCCTTGATTGACCATGGGTTGTGCGCTTGGTCACTCATGGGCAGTGCCTTGCTTGTCCACTGTGACAGCACTTGGTCATTCATGGGCGATGCCTTGATCGACCATGGGCTGTGGACTTTGTCAATCATGAGTAGTGCCTTGCTCTACCATGGGCGATGCCTTGCTTGACCATGGCGCCAGCCCTTGGTTGATCTTGGGGTGATGCATTAATCAACCATGGTGATAGCGCTCGGTCAACCACCGGCCATGCCTTGCTCTAGCATGGGCGATACCTTGCTCAACCACGGGCTGTGCCATCTTTTACCACTGGTGATGAATTGCTCCTCCTCAGGTTGTGCCGTGCCCTAACATGGGCAATGGCTTTGTCGACCAAGGGCTGTGCATCACTCCACCACGGGTGATGCCTTGCTCGACCATGGGTCGTGCCTTGCTCTACCCCGGGCAATGGCTTGCTCAACCATGGGCTGTGCCATGCTCTACCACGGGTGATGCCTCGCTCGCTCAGGGGCAGTGCCTTGGTCGGCCATGGCAACAGCCCTTGGTTGATGACAGGGCGAAGCCTTGATCGACCATGGCAACAGTGCATGGTCGACTATGGGTAGTGCCTTGCTCTACCATAGGCGATGCCTTGGTCGACAACGGGCTGTGCCTTGCTCTACCATGGGTGATGCCTTGCTCCTCCATGTCCTATGTGTTGCTCTACCATGGCCAATGGCCTGGTCGATGAAGGGCTGTGCATTGTTCTACTACGGGCAATGCCTTGCTAGACCACAGGCTGTGCTGTGCTCTACCACAGGTGATGCAGTGGTTGATGATGGGTTGTGCCAAGCTCTACTACGAGCAATGGCTTGGTCGACCACAGTCTGTGCCTCACTCTACCACAGGCGATGCCATGCTTGACCATGAGCTGGCCTTGGTCTACCACAGATGATGGCTTGGTCAACCATGGAGGCCGCACTCAGTCGACCATGGGCAGTGCGCTCGGTTGTTGACCGGCAGTGCCTTGCTAGACGATGGCCTCTGCCTTGGTCTACCATGGGTGATGCATTGCTCCACCACGAGTGATGGCTTGGTCGACCATGGAGACAGCCCTTGGTCAACCACATGCTGTGCACTTGGTCGCACATGGGCAGTGGCTAGTTTCCCCACGGGCGTTGCCTTGGTCAACCACAGTCATAGCCCTTGGTAAATCACAAGCAATGCCTTGAACGACCACGGCTTGTGCACTCAGTCACTCAATGAAAGTGCCTTGCTCTACCACGAGCAAAGTCTTGCTTGACGATGATGACAGCCCTTCATCGACCAAGGGGTGATGCCTTGATCGACCATGGTGACAGATCTTGGTCAACCAAGGGCGGTGCCTTGCTCTACCATGGGCAAAGCTGTGGTCGACCACGGGCAGTGCCTTGCTCCATCATGAGCGATGCCTTTCTCCACCATGGGCTGTGCCTTGCTCTACAATGGGCCATGGCTTGGTTGAACATAGGCTGTGTGCTCGGTCGCTCACAGGCAGTGCCTTGCTCTACCTCGGGTGATGCTGTGCTCGACCACTGGGTGTGCATTGCCCAACCTTGGGTGATGCCCGACCCGACCACGGGCTATTGTGCGCCTGGCACTTCCTTGGGCGATGCCTTGCTTGACCACAGGCTGTGCCTAGCTCTACCATGGCGATGTCTTACTTGACCAAGGGCGGTGCCTTGCTCTACCATGGGCGATGCCTTGCTCAACCACAGGCTGTGCCTGGCTCCACCACGGGCAATGGCAAGTTCAACCATGGGTTATGCCTCCCTCTACCATGGGTGATGCCCTGCTCGACCATGGGATGTGCCATGCTATACCACGGCGATGCCTTGCTCCACCACGGGCTGTGCCTTGCACTTCCATGGGCCATGGCTTGGTCGACTGTGGGCTGTGTCTCGCTCTACCATGAGTGATGGCTTGGTCAACCATGGACACAGCCCTCAGTCGGCTACAGGCTGTGTGCTCGGTCGCTCTCGGGCAGTCCCTAGCTATACCTCGGGTGATGCCTTGCTAGACCATGGGCTGTGCCTTGCTGTACCATGGGTGATGGCCTGGTCGACTATGGTCATTGTGCTTGGTTGCTTGAGGTAGTGCCCGGCTCCTCCTTAGGTGTTGCCCTGCTCGACCATAGGCTGTGCCTTCCTTTACCTCGGGGGATGCCTTGCTTGACCTTGGGCTGTGCCTCGCTCTACCATGGGCAATGCCTTGCTGAATGATGGGCTATGCCTTGCTCTACCACCGGCAATGTCTTGGTCAACCACTGAGACAACCCCCGGTTGACCACAGGCAGTGAGGTCGGTCGCTCAAGAGTAGTGCTTGGCTCTACCTTGGGTGATGCCTTACTCGACCACAGGCCATGCCTTGCACTACCAAGGGCAATGGCATGTTCTACCACAGGTGCGCCTTGCTCTACCATGGGCAATGGCTTGGTCAATGAAAGAGATGCCCCTCAGTCGACCATGGGCTGTGCAGTCGGTTGCTCACGGGCAGTGCCTTGCCCTACCACGTGCAATGCCATGCTCAACCACAGGTTGTTCCTTGCTCTACCACTGGTGATGCCTTGCTTGACCACAGGCTGTGCCTTGCTCTACCACGGGCAATCACTTGGCCGACCACAAGCTGAGCCTTGCTCTACCACGGGCAATGGCTTGCTCAACCATGGCCTGTGCGTTGCTCGACCACTGGCCCTGGCTTGCTCGACCACAGAGACAGCCATCGGTCGACCATGGGCTTTGCACTTGGTCTCTCATGGGCAGTGCCTTGCTCTACCATGGGTGATGCATTGCTCGACCACCAGCTGTGCCATGCTCTATGACAAGTGATGCCTTTCTCCACCATGGGCAGTGGCATGGTCGACAACAGGTGATGCCTTCTTGACCATGGGCTGTGCAGTGCTCTACCACAGGCGATGGCTTGTTTGACCATGGAGACAGCCCTCAATTGACCACATGCTGTGTGCTTGGTCTCTCACAGGCAGTGCCTTGCTCTACCATGGGCAATGCATTGCTCCACCATGGGCTGTGCCTTGCTCTAGCACTGGTGAAGTCTTGCTTGACCACTGGTGGTCCCTTGCTCTACCACAGGCAATGGCATGGCCGACCATGGTGACAGCCCCTAGTTGACCACAGATTGCTCACTCAGTCGCTCATGGGCAGTGCCTTCCTCTACCACGGTTGATGCCTTGGTTGACCACGGCAACAGGTCTTGGTCAACTACGGGCCGTGCCTTGCTCTACTGCAGGTGATGCCTTGGTCAACCATGGGCTGTGCCTTACTCTACCACGAGCGATGCCCTGCTACTCCATGGGGAATGGCATTGTGGACCACAGGTTGTGCCCTGCTCTACCACCGATGATGCCTTGCTCAACGATGGGCTGTGCCTTGCTCTACCATGAGTGATAGCCCTTAGTCCACCACAGGCTGTGTGCTCAGTCACTCATAGGCAGCGCCTTGCTCTACCACTGTCAATGCCTTGATCGACCACGGCGATAGCTCTTGGTTGACCATGAGCAATGCCTTCCTCTACCACTGGTGATGCCTTGCTAGACCACAGGTTGTGGCTTGCTCTACGATGGGCAATGGCATGGTCGACCATGGGCGATGCCTTCTCAACCTCTGGCTGTCCCTGGCTCTACCACGGGCGATGCCTTATTGACCGATGGTTCTTCCTCACACTACCACGGGCAATGCCTTCTGCACCCGAGGCTGTACCTTGCTCTATCCCAGGCAATGGCTTGGTCAACCACGGAGATAGCCCCTAGTCAACCATAGGTTGTCTGCTCTGTCGCTCATGGGCAGTGCCTTGCTCTACCATGGGCAATGCCTTGCTCCACCAGGGGCTGTGCCTCGATTTACCATGAGCGATGCCTTGCTCGACCACTGGCTGTCCCTTGGTCTACCATGGGCAATGGATTGGTCAACCATGGAGAGAACCCTAGTTGACCACGGGCAGTGCGCTCAGTTGCTCATGGGCAGTGCCTTTCTCTACCATGGTCAATGCCTTGCTCAACAATGGTGATAGCTGTTGGTTAATCATGGGGTGATGCCATGATCGAGCACGGTGAAAGCTCTTGGTTGACCACGGGCAGTGCCTTGCTGTACCACGGGTGATGGCTTGGTCAACCACGGGCTGTGCGCTCTGTTGCTCCCAGCTGTGCCTGGCTGTACCTCGAGTGATGCCTTACTCAACCACTGGCTGTGCCTTGCACGACCACGGGTGATGCCTTGCTCGACCACGGGCTGTGCCTTGCTCTACCATGGCTGATGGCTTGGTCTACCACAGAGAGAGCCCATAGTCGACCACAGGTTGTGCGCTCAGTCGCTCATGGGCAGGGCCTCGCCCTACCTTGGGTGTTTCCTTGCTCAACCATAGGCTGTGCCTTGCTTGACCACAGGCTTTGCCTCATTCTACAATGGGCAATGGCTTGGTCGACCACGAAGACAGCCCTCGGTCAACCAGGAGCTGTGCACTCAGTCACTCACTGGCTGTACCTTGCTCTACCACGTGCGATTCCTTGCTCAACCACGGGCTGTCCCTTGCTTTACCAGGGGCAATGCATTTCTCCACCATGGGCAATGGCTTGGTCGACCAAAGGCTGTGCCTCACTCTACCATGGGCAATGGCTTGTTTGACTGCGGCCAGAGCCTTCCTCTACCACTGGCATTGTCTTGCTCAACCATGGGCTATACCTTGCTTTACCATGGGCAATGACTTGCTTAACCATGGGCTGTGCCTCGCTCTACCACAAACAATGGCCTTAGAGACCATGGAGACATCCCTCGATCGGCCACGGGCTATGCCTGGCTCTACCAGAGGAGATGCCTTGCTCTACCATGAGCAATTGCTTGCTCGATCACGGGCAATGCATTGCTTGACCATGGGCTGTGCCTTGCTTTAACATGGGCAATTGCTTAGTTGACCTCAGGCTGTGCCTTGCTCTACCAAGGGCAATGGCTTCTTGACCACAGGATGTGCTTTGCTGTACCACGGGCGATGACTTGGGCAACCATGGAAACTGCCCTCGGTTGGCCACAGGCTGTGTGCTTGATTGCTTATGGGCTGTGCCTTGCTCTACCATGAGCAATGGCTTGTTCAATCTCAGGCAATGCATTGCTTGACCATGTGCTGTGCCTTGCTTTAACACAGGCAATTGCTTGGTTGAATGCTGGCTGTGCCTTGCTCTACCACAGGTGACGGCTTCTAGACCATGGGCTGTGCTTTGCTGTACCATGGGCAATGGCTTGGGCAACCACAGAGACAGCCCTTGGTCAGCCATGGGCTGTGTGCTTGATTGCTCACAGGCAGTGCCTTGCTAGATCCCAGGCAATGCCTTGCTCGACCATGTGCTGTACTTTGCTCTAGCAAGAGTGATGGCTTGGTCAACCTCAGAGACATCCCTTGGTCGACTATGGGCAATGCCTTGCTCTGCCATGGGCGATGGCTCGGTCGACCATGGGCTGTGACTTGCTCTTCCACAGGTGATGGCTAGGTCGAGCATGGGCTTTATGCTTGGTCTCTCATGGGCTGTGCCTAGCTCTACCTTGGGCAATGCCTTGCTCGACCACGGGCTGTGCCTTGACCATGGGCTGTCCCTTGCTCTACCATGGGCAATGGGATGTTCGACCATGGGCTGTGCCTTGCTCTACCACAGGCGGTGCCTTGCTTTACCACGGGTGGTGCCTTGCTTTACCACGGGTGGTGCCTTGCTTGACCACAAGCTGTGCCTTGTCCAACCATGGGCGATGGCTTGGTCAACCAATGATACAGCCCTCAGTCGACCAGGGGCCATCTGGTTGGTCGCTCACAAGCAGTGTAGATCTACCACAGGCAATGCCTTGCTACAGCACGAGTTGTGCCTCACTCTACCATGGGTGATGCCTTCTCTACCACAAGCTGTGCCTTACTCTACCATGAGCAATGGTTGGATTGACCACAGAGAAAGCCCTTGGTTGACCACAGGCTGTGTGCTCGGTTGCTCATAGGTAATGCCTTGCTCGACCACGGCCAATGCCTTGCTCCACCATGGGCAGTGCCTCGCTCCACCATGGGCAGTGCCTCACTCTACCACGGGTGATGCCTCTCAACCACGGGTTGTGCCTTGCTCTACCATGGGCGATGCCTTCGTTGACCAATGAGACAGTCCTCGGTTGACCACGGGCTGTGCCTCACTCTACCACAGGCGATGCCTTGCTCGACCATGGGCTGTGCCTGTCTCTACCACGGGCGATGGCTTGGTCGACCATGGAGACAGAACTTGTTTGACGACAGGCTGTGCCTCGCTCTACCATTGGTGATGCCATGCCCTACCACAGGCTGTGCCTTGCTCTAGCATGGGCAATGCCTCACTCTTCCACAGGTGATGACTTGGTCAACCATGGAGACAGCCGTCTGTCGACCACGGGCTATGTGCTTGCTCATTCACAGGCAATGCCTAGCTCTACCATGGGCAATGCCTTGCTCGACCACAGTGACAAACATTGGTTGATCATGGGGTGACGCCTTGATCAATGATGGTGACAACACTTGGTTGACCACGTGCAGTGCCTTGCTCTACCACAGGAATGCCATGGTCGACCACAGGCTGTGCCATGCTCTACCACGGGTGATGCCTTGCTCAACCAGGGGCAATGCCTTGGTTGACCTAGGGCTGCGCCTCACTCTTCCACAGGTGATGCATTACTCTACCATGAGCTGTGCCTTGCTCTACCACAGGTGATGGCTTGGTCAACCACGAAGACAGCCCTCGGTCGACCAGGAGCTGTGCACTCGGTCGCTCACAGGCCATACCTTGCTCTACCATGTGTGATGCCTTGCTCAACCATGGGCTGTGCCTTGCTTTACCAGGGGTGATGTGTTGCTCGACCATGGACTGTGCGTTGCTCCACCACAGGCAATGGCTTGGTCTACCAAAGGCTGTGCCTCACTCTACCACAGGCAATGGCTTGCTTGACTGCGGCCAGAGCCTTCCTCTGCCATGGGCATTGCTTTGCTCGACCATGGGCTGTACCTTGCTTTACCATGGGCAATGACTTGCTTGACCACAGGCTGTGCCTCACTCTATGATTTGCAATGGCTTGGGCGACCACGGAGACATCCCTTGATCAGCCACGGGCTATGCCTTGCTTGACCATGAGCAATGGCTTGCTCCATCAAGGGCAATGCATTGCTCGACCACGGGCTGTGCCTTGCTTTAACATGGGCAATTGCTTGGTTGACTGTGGGTTGTGCCTTGCTCTATCATGGGCGTTGGCTTCTCAACCACGGGCTGTGCTTTTCTGTACCATAGGCGATGGCTTGGGCAACCACAGAGACAGCCCTCAGTCGGCCACAGGCTGTGTGCTTGATTGCTCACAGGCACTGCCTTGCTTGACCCTGGGCAATGCCTTGCTCGACCCTGGGCAATGCCTTGCTCAACCATGGGCTGTGCCTTGCTCCAGCAAGGGTGATGGCTTGGTCGACCATGTAGACAACTCTCGGTTCAACCATGGGCAATGCCCTGCTTGCCACGGGCGATTGCTTGGTCGACCACAGAGACAGGCCTCGGTCATCCATGGGCAGTGGCTTGTTCTACCATGGGCGATGGCTTGGTCAACCATGGAGACAGCCCTCGGTCGACCATGGGTTGTGTGCTCAGTTGCCACAGGCAGTGCCTTGCTCTATCACAGGCAATGCCTTGCTCCACCATGGGCAATGGCTTGCTCAACCACAGGCAGTAACTTGCACTATCAAGGGCGATGGCTTGGTCGACCATGGAGACAGCCCTCAGTTGAACCACGGGCAATGCCTTGCTTTGCCATGGGTGGTGGCTTGGTCGACCACAGAGATAGCCCGAGGTCAACCATGGGCTATGGCTTGCTCTACCATGGGCGATGGCTTGGTTGACCTTGGAGACAGCCCTCAGTCGACCATGGGCTGTGAGCTCAGTTGCTCATGGGCAGTGCCTTTCCCTAACATGGTTGATGCCTTGGTCAACCATGGCAACAGCCCTTGGTCAATCATGGTCGATGCCTTGATTGAACCCGGGTGGTGCACACTGTCACTCACGGCAACTTGCTCTACCACAAGCGATGCCCTTCTCTACCATTGTCAATGCCATGCTCTACCATGGTTGATGCCTTGGTAGACCATGGGTAGCACCTTGCTCAAGCACAGGCGATGCCTTGCTTGACCATGGGCTGTGCATGGCACAACCACAGGTGTTTCCATGCTCAACCATGGGGTGTGCCTTGCTCTACCACGGGCGATGGCTTGGACAACCATGGGGACAGCCGTCGGTCGAACAGGATCTGTGCACTCGGTCACTCATGGGCTGTACATTGCACTACCATGTGCGATGCCTTGCTTGACCATGGACTGTGCCTGCCTCTACCATGGCTAATGCCTTGCTCAATCACGGGCAGTGCCTTGGTCGACCAAAGGTTGTGCCTCACTCTACCATGGGGCGATAGCTTGCTTAACCATGGGCTGTGCCTTGCACTTCCACAGGCATTGCCTTGCTCGACCATGGGCTGTGCATTGCTATACCATGGGCAGCGACTTGCTTGACGATGGGCAGTGTCTCATTCTACACAGGCAATGCCCTCTCGGGCAGTGCCTTGGTCGACCAAAGGTTGTGCCTCACTCTACCATGGGGCGATAGCTTGCTTGACCATGGGCTGTGCCTTGCACTTCCACAGGCATTGCCTTGCTCGACCATGGGCTGTGCGTTGCTATACCATGGGCAGCGGCTTGCTTGATGATGGGCAGTGTCTCATTCTACACAGGCAATGCCCTCTCAACCATGGGTTGTGTCTTGCTCTACCATGGGTGATGGCTTGGTCGACAACTGAGACAGCCCTCGATCGGGCATGGGTTGTGCTCTCAGTCACTCACGGACAGTGTGTTGCTCTACCAGGAGAGATGCCTTGCTCGACAACTGGCTGAGCCTGGCTCTACCACAGGAGATGCCTTGCTCAACCACAGGCTGTGCCTTAGTCTACAACAGGCAATGGCTTGTTCAACCATGGGCTGTGCCATGCTCTGCCACCGGCGATGGGTTGGTCAACCACGGAGATAGCCCTTGGTTGACCACGGGCTGTACCTGGCTCTACCTCAGGCGATGCTCTGCTCGACCACGAGCAATGCCTTGTCCTACCACGCGATGGCTTGCGCGTCCACAGGTTGTGCCTCACTCTTCCACGGGCAATGGCTTGTTCGACCATGGGCTGCGCCTTTCTCTATCATGGGCTATGTGTTGCTTGACCACAGGCTGTGCCTTGCTCCACCACAGGTGATGGCTTGGTCGACCATGGGCTGTGCACTCGATCGTTCACGGGCAGTGCCTAGCTCTTCCATGGGTGACTCCTTGCTCTGCCAAGGGCAATGGCATGTTTTACCATGGGTTGTGTGTCACTCTACCAAGGGCGATGCCTTACTCGACCCTGGGCAGTGCCTTGCCCTAGCACGGGTGATGCCTTGCTTGACCACGGCCTCTGCCTTGCAGCACCATGGGCCATGGCTTGGTTGACCACAGGCTATGCCTCACTGTACCTCATTCAACCACGGGCTGTACACTTGGTCTCTCACGGGCAGTGCCTGGCAGTACCTCAGGTGATGCCTTGCTCGACCATGGGCTGTGCCTTTCTCAACCACAGGCTGCACCTCGCTCTGCGACGGGTGATGCCTTGCTCGACCACGGGCTGTGGCTTGCTCTACCACAGGCGATGGCTTTGTTGACCAACAAGACAGTCCTTGGTCGACCATGGGCTGTGCCTCACTCTACCATGGGCGATGCCTTGCTCAACCATGGGCTGTGCCTTTCTCTACCACAGGTGATGGCTTGGTCGACCATGGGCTGTGCCTTGCTCTGACCCAAGGGCGATGCCATGCCCTACCATGGGCTGTGCCTTGCTGTAGCATGGGCTATGCCTCGCTCTACTACGGGCAATGGCTTGGGCAACCACAGAGAAAGCCCTCTGTCAACCACAGGCTTTGAGCTCACTCACTTCCGGGCAATGCCTTGCTCTACCATGGGTGATGGCTTGCTTGACCACAGTGACAGCCATTGGTCGATCATGGGGTGATGCCTTGATCGATGACGGTGACAGCGCTTGGTCAGCTGCGTGCAGTGCCTTGCTCTACCACTGGCAATGCCATGGTTGACCATGGGCTGTGCCTTGCTCTACCATGTTGACCACAGAGACAGCCCTCAATCGACCACAGGCAGTGCACTCTCTCATTGATGGGCAGTGCCTTGCTCTTCCACGTGCAATGCCTTGCTCGACTAGGACCTGTGCCTTGCTCTACCACAGGCATTGCCTTGCTCAACCATGGGCTGTGCCTTGCTCTACCATGGGTGATGCATTGCTCCATCTTGAGTGATGGCTTGGTTGACCAAGGGCTGTGTGCCCAGTCACACAAGGGCAGTGCCTAGCTCCACCCCGGGTGATGCCTTGGTCAACCACGGTCATAGCCCTTGGTTGATCATGGGCATTGCCTTGAACGACCATGGGCTATGCACTCAGTCGCTCATGGGCAGTGCCTTGCCCTACCATGGGTGAAGTCTTGCTCGACGACAGAGACAGCCCTTCATCAACCATGGGGAGACACCTTGATCAACCATGGTGACAGATCTTGGTCGTCCATGGGCTGTGCCTTGCTCTACCATGGGTGACGCCTTGCTCCACCATGGGCTGTGCCTTGCTCTCCGATGGGCCATGGCTTGGTCGACCACGGGTTGTGCGCTCAGTTGCTCACAGGCAGTGCATTGCTCTACCTCAGGTGATCCCTTGCATGACCATGGGCTGTGCCTTGCCCAACCCAGTGCAATGCCTGGCTTCGACCATGGGCTATGGCTTGCTGTACCACATGTTATGGCTCTGTCGACCAAGGGCTGTGCCAAGCTCTACCAGGGGCAATGCCTTGCTCCACCCCTGGCTGTGCCTTGTTGTACCATGGGTGATGGCTTGGTCAACCATAGTCATTGTGCTTGGTTGCTCGGGGCTTTGCGCGACTGCACCTCAGGCGATGCCTTTCTCAACCACAGGCTGTGCCTTGCTTTATCACTGGCGATGCCTTGCCCAACCTCAGGCTGTGCCTTGCTCTCTGATGGGCCATGGCTTGGTCAACCACGGGCTATGCCCACCTCTACCATGGTGATGCCTTTCTCCACCATGGGCTGTGCCTTCCTCTCCGATGGGCCATGGCTTGGTTGACCACTGGCTGTGTGCTGAGTCATTCCCAGGCAGTGCCTTGCTCTACCTTGGATGATGCCTTGCTCAACCACAAGCTATGCCTTTCTCTACCATGGGTGATGGCTGGATTGACCATGGAGACAGCCCTTGGTCGGCCACGGCCTGTGCGCTCGGTCGCTCATCGGCAGTGCCTGGCACTTCCTCGGGCAATGCCTTGCTCAACCACAGGCTGTGACTAGCTCTACCACGGGCGACGCCTTGCTTGATGATGGGCTGTGCCTGGCTCTACCACGGGTGGTGTCTTGTTCGACCATGGGTGGTTTCTGGCTCTATTACAAGCGATGCCTTGCTCAACCACAGGTTGTGCCTGGCTCCACCATGGGCAATGGCAACCTCAACCAAAGGTTGTGCCTCCCTCTACAATGGGAGAAGCCTTGCTCGACCATGCGATGTGCTGTGCTATACCACAGGCAATGGCTTGGTGGATCACGGAGACAGCCCTCAGTCGATCACAGGCTGCGCACTCGGTCGCTCACGGGCAGTGTGTTGCTCTACCACAAGTGAAGTCTTGCTTGACCACGGTGACAGCCCTAGGTTGATCTTGGGGCAACGCCTTGATTAACCATGGTGACAGCCCTTGGTCGACCACAGGCAGTGCCTTCCTCTACCAGTGGCAATGCATTGGTTGACCACGGATTGTGCCTTCTCTACCATGGGCAATGCCTTGCTCCACAATGGGCAATGGCTTGGTCAACCATGGGCTATGCCCCACTCTACCACAGACGATGCCTTGCTCGACCACAGGTGGTGCCTTGCTCTACCATGGGTGATGGCATAGTCGACCATGGAGATAGAGCTTGGTCAACCACGGGCCGTGCCTTGCTCTACCACGGGTGATGCCTTGATCCACCACGAGCTGTGCCTTGCTTTACCACATGCCATGGCTTGGTCGACCACAGGCTGTGCCTCGCTCTACCATGGGTGATGGCTTGGTAAACCGTGGAGATAGCCCTCAGTCGGCCACAGGCTGTGCACTCCGTCACTCTCAGACAGTCCCTGGCTATACCTCAGGCAATGCCTTCCTTGACCTCGGGCTGTGCCTTGTTGTACCAGGGGTGATGGCTTGGTCGACCATGGTCATTTTGCTTGGTTGTTGGGGAAGTGCCCGGCTCCACCTCAGGTGATGTCTTGATCGACCATGGGCTGTGCCTTGCTTTACCAAGGGTGATGCCTTGCTTGACCTTGGGCTGTCCCTCACTCTACCACGGGCAATGCATTGCTCCACCACGGGCTATGCCTTGCTCTCTGATGGGCGATGGCTTGGTCGACCATGGTCATTGTGATTGGTTGCTCGGGGCAGTGCCTGGCTCCACCTGAGGCAATGCCTTGCTCAACCGTGGGCTGTGCCTTGCTTTATGTCACGGGGCCAATGCGGGCCACAAATTTTTCCGCACCATGCTAGGCGTCGACACACCGTTTGTTGACCAGCCACACACACAGTGCGCATACCGTCGAGGCCGAACGATCACCGAACCAAAGAAGCAACACCAAGGAACACAAGAACACAATTGGGAAAATGCATGCAACTCGTATTTACATCTACTACAAGTACACGAAAAACCCAATCCCAGATCAGAACACTTACATGCAGTCTCATGAGCCTATGCCTCACAGTCTCTTACTGCTTGCACTCCCTGCTCGTCTTGTGTCTTTCCTCAAGAACACCGGACTGCTGCCCAACTTGACTTCCACTCCCTTGGAATCTCGGCTCTTTGTGTCTCCCGACTGATCTGGTCACTCCTGGTTCTCTCCTCATCTCTGCTTGGTGTCTGGTGTCTCTCACTTCTTGGTTGCCTCTGCAGAATGAGGCTGACCCCCTTTTTATAGAGGTGCTGAGCAAATCTGATATGGCAACCAATAGATTTGAATCCCTTGATTCTCTCCATCATATCTCGATCTGTTCAATCTCGGCTGTTGATTTGCAATCTCCAAGATTGTTTCCATAACATAAGGATTTGCCATATCTCGGGAGGATCTTTCCTGGATTTGCTTGGATTGACTTGGCACCAGCTTAGCCTCGTTGACCCGATCCATCCTCCTCTAGGGTCCACGTCCATGATCACTTCCTAGGATCACGGTTGTCTGAACGGGATTGCTGCGTCCAAACGGTGCTCAAGCCTGGTCAAGGACTTAGCCGATCCCCACAAGTAGTCAACTCCCTGCCGCTAAGTGTTGAGCCTTCCTTAGCGTCTGCCGGGCCTGTTGAGTCATGCGCACTCCTAAAGTGCCTTTGCGCATATTGTATCAGGTTCACCGAACCTCCTAGAGTGTTGCACCGTGCCTTGCTCGTGGGCATCCTTGCTGCCATCCCACGCGTTCGCCTACTTGTGCATTGTGGCACTTCCTGGCCACAATCCGGTTCCTCAGCACACTGCTAAGCCTTTGATCGACCATCCCCTTCACTAGTGCCTTCGTGCACACTTGTGTGACCATCTCCATACCTGCCCATTCATGGACTTGCAATTCTCTTCAAGCACCTCACACCTGGCTGCCTGCACATCCTCACGTGCAGGTTATGCACTACCACTACCCTGAGGTACAGCTTGTGGTACGCATTTTTCAGGGCTTGAGCTCAAGGGCCTAACAAACCTCCCCCACCCAAGGGATTTGGCACCCTCGTCGAATGAGACTCTCAGTACCGCATTGGATGAGGTCTTCGTACTGCCATAGTGTGACGTCCTTCTCCCAAGTCGCCTCTGACTCGGGTAGATCCTTCCACTTGACCAAGTACTCCGTCCTCCTGTTCATCTTGCTGTAACCCACACTCGGTGATCAAGTATGCCTTCCACCTCCTTGTTGAGTTCCTTCCTCACGGTGAGAGGGGCACGCTTCACCTGGTTGCACTCCGGATGCTCCTCGTCCCGATGGTAAGGCTTAAGGAAACTGACGTGGAATGTTGGGTGCACCTTCATCCTCTCTGGCAGTGCTAGTTGATAGGCTACTGGCCCGACTCTCTTGATCACTTCAAAAGGTCTGTCGTACCGCTGGAACAAGCCCTTATGTCAGCACTTGCTCGTGATCTTCTTCCATATCTATGGGGTGATCTTCAACATCACTAAGTCCCCCAACCTGGAACTCCAGCGGCCTCCGGTTCCTGTCCGCATACTTCTTCATTTGCTTAGCACTTTGGTGAGGCTATCTCTTGCCTCTTCCATCATCTCCTACTTGTCACATGCAAATCTATATGCGGCCGGGCAAGGCCCTTCTTTGAGCTGCAATGCCACCTCCTACGGTGTTAGTGATTGGTAGCCCATTGCCAACTCAAACAGGCTAAGACCTGTTGCAGAGGAGCAGTTCAAGTTGTAAGACAACTGAGTAGAGTCAAGCAAGTCTAACCAATTCCGTTGACTTGTTGAGACATAATGCCTCAAGTACTCCTCTAGCAGCGCATTCACTTGCTCGGTCTAGCCGTCCGTCTGTGGATGGTTGGCCGTCAAGAACTTCAGTTCAGATCCTAACAGTCCAAACAAGCATGTCCAAAAGTTGCCTATGAACCGAGCGTCTCGGTCACTCACTATCTCCATTGGACACTCCAAAGCAATGCACCATAGCCAGCATCTCCTTCTCATGTGCTAAATATCTCTGTTCAGCAGGTTTCAACTTCCAACTCTCGAACGCCACGGGATGTCCGTCTTGCATGAGAACTCCTCCCACAGCACGATCTGAGGCATCCATATGCACCTCAAATGGCTTCTCAAAGTCCGGGAGCTTGAGCACGGGCTCCGACACAATGGCGGTCTTCAACTTGGAGAACGCCGCTTCACAAGCCTCGTCCCATGTCCACTTCTGATCTTTCCGCAATAGATCATCAAAGGACTCACCTTCTTCGAGTACCCCTTGATAAACTTGAAGTAGTAGTTGGCCAATCCCAAGAAACTCCGCAATTTGGAGACCTGACTTTGGTGGAGGCCAATCCTGGATCACCTGCACCTTCTTGGGGTCCATCCACACCTGCCCCTGGCCAATCACATGGCCCAGAAATCGGATCTTCTGCATGCCAAATTCGCACTTCTCCCTCTTGACATATAGGAAGTGTTACCTAAGCCATTCAAAAACAGCCTACAAGTGCTGCACATGTTGTGCCAAGTCCCTACTATACACAACAATATTGTCCAAATAGACGACCACAAACTGGTCTAGCATGTCATGAAACACATCGTTCATCAAGTTGCAGAATGTGGCAGGAGCATTGGTTGAACTGAATGGCATTACCAGGAATTCAAAGGACCCATAACGAGTTACCATTGTGGTCTTGGACTCGTCTCCTTTGGCAATGTGGACTTGCCAATATCCTGAACGCAAGTCAAGCTTGGAGAAGACCCTCGCCTTCACCTAGGCGATCAAACAGTCTGCAATCAAGGGCACCGAGTACTCGTTCTTTACCGTGATCTTGTTCAATCCACGGTAGTCAACACACAACCGGAGAGAACCATCCTACTTCTCCTGGAACAGAACTGGGGCTCCATAAGGGGCTTTGGATGGTTGGATCTTTCCAGCATCCAGCAGTTCGGTCAACTGATCCCATAGCTCTCCTAGCTCCTTAGGGAACATTTGGTACGGGGCTTTGGCTGGGGGAACGGTGCCTGGCAGTAGTTCTATCTTGTGATCTACCGCTTGGCGCGGCGGTAGTCCTCTTGGCAACTCCTCCGGCATCACATCCTGGAATTGCTCGAGCACTTCCACTACCTCGTGTGGAACCTTAGGGTCCGCCTCCGTCTCCTGCACTTCCACTTCCCTGATAGCTGCAAGGTAAGTGGGATACCCCTTCTTCATTCCTCATGCCAATTGCATTGCAGATACCTTCTCCGTGGCTACTTCCTTTAAGTGTGCAAGGCCTTGGTATCCTTGCACGAAGCAGGGTCGTCGTGGATCTCCAATGACAATGCCTCCCACAGGAGTCATGATGGTGATTGATGCATCTGCAAAGAAGCTATTTCCAAGGATGAGATCGTAATCATCCAAAGGAACCACCATCAGATTGACTGTACCCTCCCAAGCATCTATCTTGATGGGCACATCTCTTGCCAATCCACCCATTGGTTGGCTCTTGGAGTTCACCGCCTTCAATCTGTTGTGAGAGTGTTCCAATCGCAACTCCAAGGGTCGTACCATCCAATCTAATACGAATGTGTTGGTGGCGCCAATATCCACCAAGGCTGACATCTGCCTGCCACTCAAGGTCACATCCACAAATAGCAAACTATGGCGTACCTTTGGGCGCTCACTCCGCATAGCGCCGAGGGCCTGCAGTGGGGCAACATGCTGCACAGGGTCCTCGTCAGAGTCATCCGACCTGTAGGGCAGTAACTTTTCCCTCCCTCTTTGGGCACTCCTTTGCCCTATGGGGTCCGTTACAGATGAAGCAGCCTAGGTGCATCCGAGGATCCTTCTTCCCGTTGGCTCCCTCAATCACCTTTGCCTTTCCCTTGTCTGGTCGGGTCAAGCTGCTTCTCCTTGCCCTTTCCTTACTTTCCTTTGAGGTAGGACTTGGATTTCTTGTCCTTGTCCATAGGCTAGGCCTTCTTGCTCCCCTCCTCGACACAAGCAATTCCATAAGTCCAGCAGTGCATCTGCCACAAGCTAAGGCAAAAGGAAGGTCTCTTACCCCTTGCCTCCTTAGCTCTAGTTGAGCCCAAGGTTGCAATCCCTTCAAGAACGTGTACAGCTTGTCTATCTCTGACATATCCGTCACGTCCAGCATCAGTGCACTAAACTCCTTCACATAGTCTCGCACTGGTCCGCTGTGCCTTAGCTTGGCCAACGCATCCCGAGCAAGCCATGCTGTGTTGCTTGGCAGTTATTGCTCTTTCAGTTCCTTCCTCAGTGCCTCCCAGGTCTCCATCCAGGGTCTGCCTGCACTAATATCGTCTTGGACCTATGTCCTCCACCATAGCTTTGCATCCTTGGCGAGATACATGGTGGTGATCATCACCTTCTCGGCATCTGGGATCTTCACGGCAGCGAAGTAGTTCTCCATATCCCATATGAAGTTCTCTAGATCCTTGGAACTCCTTGTTCCTTCAAACGCCTTTGGCTCCAGGACCTTCATCTTCCCACGAGGCTCATTCGATGGCCCCGCCTGGGACACAAGTTGCCACTTGATCAGGACCACATCATCCTTCAGGGTCGCTACATCAAGCCTGATCTCCTTCAGTAGATCAGTCACGGTCCCTCCAAGATCGTCGCCTTCACCGACGTTGTCCTCCAAAGCGGCAACGCGGGGTTCCAGCGTAGCGGCCGGGTTTACTCGTTCATTGAGCTCAGCAATACGGCCTTCTAGCGCCGCCAATCGCTCCTGCAACACTTCCATCACCCTGGTCCACATGGTTGCTGATTGTAGGGTACGCGTGGTCCTTGACAAAGGGTATTCTCAACCCGAACGCAGCACCACTATCCCGGGTACTCTAGCTTGTCATGGACAGAACCTTGCTTTGATACCAACTGTCATGGGGCCAATGCAGGCCACAAATCTTTCCACACCCCGCTAGTCATCAACACACCATTTGTCGACCAGCCACACACACACCGCACGTACTGTCAAGGCTGAACGATCACCAAACCAAAGAAGCAACACCAAGGAACACAAGAACACAATTGGGAAAATGCAACTCGTATTCACATCTACTACAAGTACACGAAAAACCCAATCCCAGATCAGAACACTTACACGCAGTCTCACGAGCCTATGCCTCACTGTCTCTTACTGCTTGCACTCCCTGCTCATCTTGTGTCTTCCCTCAAGAACACTAGACTGCTACCCAACTCGACTTTCACTCCCTTGGAATCTCGGGCTCTTTGTGTCTCCCGACTAATCTAGTCACTCCTGGTTCTCTCCTCGTCTCTGCTTGGTGTCTGCTGTCTCTCACTTCTTGGTTGCCTCTGCAGAATGAAGCTGACCCCTTTTTTATAGAGGAGCCGAGCAAATCTGATATGGCAACTGATAGATTTGAATCCCTTGATTCTCTCCATCAGATCTCAATCTGTTCAATCTCGGCTGTTGATCTACAATCTCCAAGATTGTTTCCATAACAGAAGGATTTGCCATATCCCGGGAGGATCTTTCCCAGATTTACTTGGATTGAGTTGGTGCCAGCTTAGCCTCGTCGACCCGATCCATCCTCCTCTAGGGTCCACGTCCATGATCACTTCCTAGGATCACGGTCATCTGAACGGGGTTGTTGTGTCCAACAGTGCTCGAGCCTGGTCAAGGACTTAGCCGATCCCCACAAGTAGTCAACTCCCTTGCCGCTAAGTGTTGAGCCTTCCTTAGCGTCTGCCGGGCCTGTTGAGTCGTGCGCACTCCTAGAGTGCCTTTGCACAGTTGTATCAGGTTCACTGAACCTCCTAGAGCATTGCACCATGCCTTGCTCGTGGGCATCCTTGCTGCTGTCCTGCGCGTTCGCCTACTTGTGCATTGTGGCACTTCCTGGCCACAATCCGATTCCTCAGCACACTGCTGAGCCTTTGATCGACCATCCCCTTCACTAGTGCCTTCGTGCACGCTTGTGTGACCATCTCCATACCTGCCCATTCATGGACTTGCAATTCTCTCAACACCTCGCACCTGGCTGCCCGCGCATCCTCGCGTGCAGGTTATGCGCTACCACTACCCCGAGGTATGGCTTGTGGTATGCATTTTCCGGGGCTTGAGCTCAAGGGTCTAACACTTTACCACAGGTGATGCCTTGCTTCACCTCAGGCTGCACCTCGCTCTACCATGGGCTGCGCCTAGCTGTACCACGGGTGATGCCTTGCTCAACCACGGGCTGTGCCTTGCTCTACCACCAGCGATGGCTTGGTTGACCATGGAGACAACCCCTGGCCTACCACAGGCAGTGTGATTGGTTGCTCATGAGTAGTGCCTAGCTCTCTACCTCTGGTGATGCTTGCTCGACCACGGGCTGTGCCTTAAACTACCACGGGCAATGGCCTGTTTGACCACGGGTGTGCTCGCTCTACCATGGGTGATGGCTTGGTCGACGATGGAGATAGCCCGAGGTCAACCACAGGCTGTGCCTTGCTCTACCAGGGGCGATGCCTTGCTCGACCATGGGCTGTGCCTTGCTCTAACACGGGTGATGCCTTGCTCGACCACTGGCTGTCCCCTTCTCTACCACGGGCAATCACTTGTTTGACCAATGAGACAGCCCATAGTCAATCATGGGCTGTGCACTCAGTCACTCATGGGCAGTGCCTTGCTCTGCCACGCTCCATGCCTTGCTCAACCACAGCAACAACCCTTGGTCAATCCGCGATAGCTCTTGGTCGACTATGGGCAGTGCCTTGCTCTACCACGGGTGATACCTTGTTCAACCATGAGCTGTGCCATGCTCTGCGTCGGGCTCAACGCCAGGATGATAAAAAGCTTAACACCTCTTTTTCTTATTACTACTTTTTCATAGAAGATCTATCTCGTGTGTGGTACTGCATGGTTCCACTCTGGATGAACTCCAAATTGTTCTCTTGAAGCTCACCTGGGGAGTTATACATTTGTGTATTGATAAGACCATTCCCTATTTCTTGAAGCTCGATCTCTCCCCCAGATGAACCATTTAGCATCCCTGAAGAGCAGGGAATTTCGTGACATTTCTGATTGGCTGTCTTGTGTTTCTAATAAGTTGTTTAATAGTTGGCATGTTGAATCATATACATAATGAATGCCTTGCTCCACCATGGGCAATGGCTTGGTTGACCAAAGGCTGTGCCTTGCTCTACCACAGGCGATCACTTGCTCGACAATGGTCTATGCCTTGCTCTACCACAGGCGTTGCCTTGCTTGACCACGGGTTGTGCCTGGCTTTACCCTCAGCAATGGCTTGGTCAACCACAGGCTGTGCCAAGCAATGCCTTCTCGACCATCGGTTGTGCCTTGGTCTACCATGGGCGATGGCTTGGTCAACCACAAAGGCAGCCATTGGTCAGCTACAAGCTGTGCACTCGGTCACTCATGGGCTGTGCCTTCCTCTTCCACAGGCGATGCCTTGCTCGACTACAGGTTGTGCCTGGCTGCACCACCAGAGGACCCTTGCTCGACCATGGGTCGTGCCTTGCTTGACCACGGGTTGTGCCTTGCTCTACCACAGGCAATGGCTTGTTTGACCATGGCTGTGCCTCACCCTACCATGGGAGATGCCTTGCTCAACCACGGGCTATGCCTTGCTCTACCATGGGCAATGGCTTGGTCAACCACGAAGACAGCCCTCAATTGACCATGGGCCATGCCTTGCTTTGCCACCAGTGAAGGCTTGGTCGACCACGGAGATAGCCCTTGGTCAACCACAGGCTGTGCCATGCTCTACCACAAGTAATGGCTTGGTTGACCATGGAGACAGCCCTCAGTTGACCATGGCCATGCCTTGCTTTGCCACCAGCAAAGGCTTGGTCGACCACAGAGATAGCCCTCAGTCGACCATGGCAGTGCCACGCTCTACCACAGGTGATGGCTTGGTCGACCACATGCTGTATGCTCAGTCTCTCATGGGGAGTGCCTGGCTCTACCATGGGAGATGCCTTGCTTGACCTTGGGCTGGGCCTTGCTCCACCACAGGCGATGCCTTCTCAACCATGGGTTGTGCCTTGCTCTATCACGGGCGATGGCTTGGGCAACCATGGAGACAGCCCTCGGTCAGCCATGGGCTGTGCGCTCAATCACTCACGGGCAGACCCTTGCTTGAACCCGGGTGATGCCTTGCTCAACCACAGGCTGTGCCTTGCTCTAGCAAGGGCGATGGCTTGGTCGACCTTGTAGACATCTGTCGGTCAACCACGGCAATGCCTTGCTCTTCCATGGGCAATGGCTTGGTTGACCACGGAGACAGCCCTCAGTCGACCACGGGCTGTGCCTTGCTCTTCCATGGATGATGGCTCAGTTGAGCACGGGCTGTACACTCGGTCTCTCATGGGCCATGCCTGGCCCTACCTCGGGTGATACCTTGCTCTACCATGGGCGATGCCTTGCTCAACCATGGCCTGTGCCTGGCTCTACCATTGGCAATGGGATGTTCGACCACAGGCTGTGCCTCACTCTACCACCGGTAATGCCTTGCCTGACCACGGGCTGTGCCTTGTCCAACCACAGGCGATGGCTTGGTCGACCATGGGTATAGCCCTCAATCAACCACAGGCTGTGTGCTCAGTCGCTCACGGGCAGTGCCTTGCTCTAGCACATGCAATGCCTTGATACAACATGAGTTGTGCCTTGCTCTACCATGGGCAATGGCTTGTTCTACCCCAGGCTGTGCCTTGCCCTACCTCAGGTGATCTGTTGCTCGACCATGGGCTGTGCCTTGCTTTAACCTGGGCAATGGCTTGTTTGACTGCGGGCTGTTCCATGCTCTACCATAGGTGATGCCTTCTCGACTACAGGCTGTACCTTGCTCTACCCTGGGTGAAGCCTTGCTTGACCATGGGCTATGCCTTGCTCTACGAAGGGCGATGACTAGGTTGACCACAGAGACAGCACTTGGTCAACCACAGGCAATGGCATGCTCTGGAACAGGCAATTGGTTGGTCAACCATGGAGACAGCCCTCAGTCGATCACAGGCTGTGCCTTGCACTTCCACAGGCAATGGCCCCATCGAGCATGGGCTGTATGCTCAATCTCTTACGGGCAGTGCCTGGCTCTACCTAGGGTGATGCCTTGATCAACCACGGGCTGTGCCTTCCTCTACCAAGGGCAATGGGATGTTCGACCATGGGTGGTGCCTCACTTGATGATGGCGATGCCTTGCTTGACCACTGGCTGTGCCTTACCCAACCATAGGCAATGGCTTGGTCAACCATGGAGACAGCCCTCAGTTGACCACGGGCTGTGTGCTCAGTCACTCACAGGCAGTGGCTTGCTCTTCCACTGGCAATGCCTTGGTCCACCACTGGCTGTGCCTTGCTCTACAACGGGCAATGCCTTGCTCAACCATGGGCAATGCCTTCTCGGCCATGGGCTGCACCTGACTCTACCATGGGTGATGCCTTCTCGACCACAGGCTATGCCTCCCTCTACCACAGGTGATGCCTTCTCCACCACCGGCTGTGCCTTGCTCTAACACGGGTGATGGCTCGGTTGAGCACGGGCTGTACGTATGATCTCTCCTGGGCAGTGCCTGGCTCTAGCTCGGGCAATACCTTGATCGACGATGGGCTGTGCCATGCTCTACCAAGGGCAATGCGATGTTGGACCATGGACTGTGCCTCGCTCTACCATGGGGTGATGCCTTGCTCCACCACGAGCAGTGCCTAGCCCAACCACAGGCGATGGCTTGGTTGACCATGGAGACAGCCCTTGGTTGACCACGGGCTGTGTGCTTGGTTGCTCACAGGCAGTGGCTTGCTGTACCAGTGGCATTGCCTTGCTCCACCACAGGCTGTGCCTTGCTCTACCATGGTTGATGCCTTGCTTGACCACATGCGATGCCTTCTCGACCATGGGCTGCACCTGTCTTTACCACGGGCAATGCCTTCTTGACCACAGGCTGTGCTTCACTCTACCACGGGCGTTGCCTTCTCAACCATGAGCTGCACCTGGCTTTACCACGGGCAATGCCTTCTTGACCGCAGGCTGTGTCTCACACTACCACGGGCATTGCCTTCATGGCCACCAACTGTGCCTTGTTCTACCACAGGCATGGCTTGGTCGACCATAGAGAAAGCTCTCAATTGACCACAAGGAAAGCCCTCGGTCGACCACAGGCTATGTGCTCGGTCGCTCACAGGCAGTGCAATGCTCTACCATGGGCAATGCCTTGCTCCACCATTGGCCTATACTTTGCTCTAACACGAGCAATGCCTTCACAACCACAGGCTATGCCTCGCTCTACCATAGAGACAGCCCTTGGTCGACCACGGGCAATGTGCTCTGTCACTCACAGGTAGTGCCTTGCTCTACCACAGGCAGTGCATTGCTCCACCACCGGCTGTGCCTTGCTCTACAACATGCGATGCCTTGGTTGACCACGAATTATGCCTTCTCGACCACAGGTTGCACCTGGGTCTACCAAAAGCAATGCCTTCTCGACCACAGGTTGTCCCTCGCTCTACCATGGGTGATGCCTTGTAGACTAAGGGCAGTTTCCTTGGTCAAACAAGTGATTGCCCATGGTCGAGCAAGGCATCTCCCATGGTAGAGTGAGGCACAGCCCATGGTGGAGCAAGGCATTGCCCATGGTAGAGTGGGGCACAGCCCATGGTGGAGCGAGGCACTGGTGAGTGACCGCGAACATAGCCTGTAGTCGACTGAGGGCTTTCTCCATGGTCAATCAAGCCATCGGCCATGGTAGAGTAGGGCATAGCCCGTGATCGAGCAAGGGATCACCTGTGTTAGAGCGAGGCACAGCCCGTGGTCATGAAGGCATCGCCCTTGGTCAATCATGGGGCGACGCCTTGATCAACCACCGCAACAGCTCTTGGTTAACCACGGGCAGTGCCTTGCTCTGCCATGGGTGATGCCTTGTTCGACCACGGGCTGTGCCAAGCTCTACCCTAAGCAATGCCTTGCTCCACCACAGGCAATGGCTTGGTCAACCAAAGGCTGTGCCTCGCTCTACCACTAGCAATCGCTTGCTCGACAACAGCCTGTGCCTTGCTCTACCATGGGTGTTGCCTTGCTCCACCATGGGCGTTGCCTTGCCCGGCTTTTCCCAGGGCAATGGCTTGGTCGACCTTGGGCTGTGCCTCGGTTTGCCTTGCTGGACCACGGGTTGTGCCCGGCTTTTCCCAGGGCAATGGCTTGGTTGACCATGGGCTGTGCCTCAGTCTACCCCAGGCAATGCCTTCTCGACCATCAGCTTTGCCTTGGTCTAACACAGGCGATGTCTTTGTCGAGCACAGAGACAGCCCATGGTCAGCTACTGGCAGTGTGCTCAGTCATTCACAGGCCATGCCTTCCTCTACCATGGGCGATGGCTTGCTCGTCCATGGGCGGTGCTTGGCTCCACCACAGGAGATGCCTTGCTCGACCAGGGGCTGCTCTACCACGGGAGATGCCTTTCTTTACCACGGGCAATGGCTTGTTCAACCATGGCTGTGCCTCATCCTACCACAGGTGATGCCTTGCTCGACCATGGGCTATGCCTTACTCTACCAAGGGCGATGGCTTGGTTGACCATGAAGACAGCCCTTGGTCAACCATGGGCCATGCCTTGCTTTGCCAGAAGTGAAGGCTTGGGTGACCATGGAGACAGCCCTCAGTCAACCATGGGCTGTGCCAAGCTCTACCATGGGTCATGGCTCGGTTGACCACGTACTGTATGCTCAGTCTCTCATGGGCAGTGCTTGGCTCTACCATGGCTGATGCCTTGAATGACCTCGGGCTGGGCCTTGCTCGACCATGGGCAGGGCATTCCTATACCAAGGATAATGGCTTGTTTGACCACAGGCTCTGCCTCACCCTACCACGGGCAATGCCTTGCTTGATGATGGGCTGTGCCTTGCTTTACCACTTGCAATTGCTTGATGGACCACGGGCTATGCCTCACTCCACCATGGGTGATGCCTCACTCTACCATGGGCAATGCTTTCTTGACCACGGGCTGTGTCTTGCTCTACCACAGGCGATGCCTTGCTTAACCACGGGTTGTGCATTGCTCTACTGTGTGCAGTGGCTTGTTTGACCATGGGCTATACCCTTGCCCTTCCATGGGTGATGCCTTTCTCGACCATGAGCTGTGAGTTGCTATACCAAGGACAATGGCATGTTCGACCACAGGCTGTGCCTCACTCTACCAGGGGCATTGCCTCACTCAACCACGGGCTCTGCCTCGATCTTGCATAGGTGATGCCTTGCTTGACCGCTGCTATGCCTTGCTGTACCTTGGTCGACCACAGGCTGTACGCTCAGTCTCTCACACATAGTGCCTGGCGGTACCTCTGGCAATACCTTGCTTGACCACGTGCTGTGCAATGCTCTACCAAGGGCAATGGCATGTTTGACCACAGGCTGTGCCTTGCCCAACAACAGGCGATGCCTTGCTTGACCACGGGCTATGCCATGCTATACCAAGGGCGATGTCTTGGTCGACCACAGAGACAGCCCACAGTCGACCATGGGTAATGCCTTGCTCTGCTGTGGCTGGTGGGTTGGTCGACCACGGAGACAGCCCTCGGACCACCATGGGCTGCACCTTGCTCTACCACAGCCAATCACTTGGTCGACCATGGAGACAGCCCTCCATCGACCACAGGCTGTGCACTCGGTCACTCACAGGCTGTACCTTGCTCTACCACGGTTGATGCCTTGGTTGACCACGGCGACAACCCTTGGTCGATCATGGTCAAAGCCTTGATTGACCATGGGTTGTGCACTCGGTCACTCACGGGCAGTGCCATGCTCGACAATGGTGACAACGCTTGTTTGATCATTGGGTGACACCTTGATTGGCCACGGTGACAACACTTGGTTGACCATGGGCTGTGCCTTGCTCTACCAACAGTGATGCCCTGCTCGACAACATGCTATGCCTGGCACTACCATGGGTGTTGCCTTGCTTGACAATGGGCTGTGCCTCACTGTGCCACAGGCAATGGGTTGGTTGACCATGGGCTATGGCTCGCTCTATCACAAGCAATGCCTTGCTCAACCATGGGCAATGCCTGGCTCTACCTCATGCAACACCTTGCTTGACCATGGGCAATGCATCACTCAACCATGGGTGATGGCTTGGACAACCTTGAAGACAGCCCACAGTTGACCAGGAGCAGTGCACTCGGTCTCTCAAGGGCCATGCCTTGCTCTATCACGTGCAATGCCTTGCTCGACCATGGATTGTGCCTGGCTCTACCACAGGCGATGCCTTGCTCAATCATGGGCTGTGCCTCGCTCTACCATGGGCAATGGCTTGGTTGACCAAAGGTTGTGCCTCGCTGTATCACAGGCGATGGCTTGCCTGACCATGGCCTGTGCCTTGCTTTACCATGGGCGTTTGCCTTGCTTGACCACATGCTGTGCCTTGCCATGGCATGGGCAATGGCTTGCTCGACCATGGGCTGTGACTCGCAATACCATGGGTGATGCTTTCTTGACCATGGGTTCTGCCTTGCTCTACCATGGGCATTGGCTTGGTCAACCATGAACACAGCCCTTGGTTGGCCATGGGCTGTGCGCTCTGTTGTGCGTAGGCAGTGCCTTGCTCTACCAGGGGCATTGCCTTGCTCGACCACGGGTTGTGCCTTTCTCTACCATGGGCAATGGCTTGGTCGACCATGGGCGATGCCTTGCTTGACCACGGGCTGTGGCTTGCTCTACCAAGGGTGATGGCTTGTTCAACCACAGGGACAACCCACGGTTCAACCACGGGCAGTGCCTTGCTCTACCATTGTTGACGCCTTGGTCAACCCTGGCAACAGCCCTCGGTCAATCACAGTTGATGCCTTGATCGATGAAGAGCAGTACACACGGTTGCTCATGGGCAGTGCCTTGCTCTACCACTGATGTTGTCTTGCTCTACCACGGTCGATGCCTTGGTTGACCATGGGCAATGCATTGCTCTACAATGGATGATGCCTTGCTCTACCATGGTCGATGTCTTGGTCGACCATGGGTAGTGCCTTGCTCAACCACGGGCATTGCCATGCTCGACCACAGGCAGCCCCTTGCTGAAACAAGAACAATGGCCTGGCCAACCACGGGCTGTGCCTCGCTCTACCACGTGCGATGCCATGCTCTACCATGGGCAATGGCTTAGACAACCATGGAGACGGCCCTCAGTGGACTAGGAGCTGTGCACTCAGTTGCTCGTGGGCCATGCCTTGCTCTACCATGTGCGATGCCTTGCTCGACCACGGGCTGTGCCTGCCTCTACCACAGGTGATGCCTTGCTCAATCACTCGCTGTGCCTTGATCTACCACAAGCAATGGCTTGGTCCACAAAAGGTTGTGCCTCGCTCTACCATGGGCATTGCCTTGCTCGACCATGGGCAGCGCCTCGCACTACCATGGGCAATGCCTTCTCATCCATGGGCTGTGCCTTGCTCTACCCCAGGGGATGGCTTGGTCGACCACTAAGACAGCCCTTGGTCGGCCATGGGCTGTCCGCTCAGTCTCTCACAGGCAATGCCTTGCTCTACCACGGGCAAAGACTTGCTCGACAATGGGCTATCCCTGGCTCTGCCATGGCACATGCCATGCTCGACCATGGGCTGTGCCTAGCTCTACCACGGGCAATGGCTTGTTCGACCACGGGCTCTGCCTTGCCCTACCACAAGCAATGCCTTGCTTGAACATGGGCTGTGCCTTGCTTTGCCGGCATGGTCAACCACAGAGACAGCCCTCAGTCGACCACAAGCTGTGCACTCAGTCACTCATGGCCAGTGCCTGGCTCTACCTCGGGCGATGCCTTGCTTGACCATGGCCTGTGCCTTGCTCTACCATGGGCCATGGCTTGGTCGACCACAGGCTATGCCTAGCTGTACCTTGGTCAACCACTGGCTGTATGCTCGGTCTCTCCTGGGCTGTGCTTGGTTTTACCTCAGGGGATGCCTTCCTCGACCGCGGGCCTTGCCTTGCTCTACTAACGGCCATGGCATGTTCCACCACAGCTCATCCCTTGCTCAACCGTGGGCAATGCCTTGCTCAACCATGGGCTGTGCCATGCTCTATCAGTGGCAATGCCTTGGTCGACCATGGAGACAGCCCTTGATCAGCCACGGAGACAGCCCTCGGTCGACCACGGTCTGTGCATTGCTTTACCATGGGCGTTGGCTTGGCTAACCATGGAGACAGCCCTCCATCGACCATGGGCTGTGTGCTTGGTCGCTCACGGGTAGTGCCTCACTCTACCACAGGTGATGCCTTGATCAACCATGGGCTGTGCCTCACTCTGCCATGGGTGATGGGTTGCTCCACCACAGGTGATGGGTTGCTCCACCACAGGTGATGGCTTGGTTGACCATGGAGGTAGCCCTCAGTCGACCACGGGATGTGCACTCAGTCATAGAAGGACAGTGCCATGCTCCACCACAGGCAATTCCTTGCTCGACCACGGCAATAGCCTTTGGTCGATCATGGGTCAACGTGTTGATTGACCATGGTGACAGCTCTTGGTTGACCATCTACCACGGGCAATCACTTGCTCAACCACGGCTGCACCTTGCCCAACCATGGTGATGCCATGCTCGACCACAGGCTGTGCCTCACTGTACCATGGGAGATGGCTTGGTCAACCAGGGAGACAGTCATCGGTTGACCATGGCTGTGCGCTCGGTAGCTCACAAGCAGTGCCTGGCTCTACCTCGGGTGATGCCTTGCTCGACCACAGGTGGTGCCTAGCTCTACCTCGGGTGATGCCTTGCTTGACCACAGGTTGTGCCTCACTCTACCTCGGGTGATGCCTTGCTCGACCACAAGCTGTGCCTTTCTCAACCACAGGCAGTACCTTGCTCTACCACAGGCTGTGCCTAGCCCAACCTCAGGCAATGCCTTGCTGAACCACGGGCTGTGCCTCGATCTATCACTGGCAACGGTTTGGTCGACCAGGGAGACAGCCGTCAGTTGGCTCACGGGCACTGCCTGGCTCTACCTCGGGTGATGCCTTGCTCGACCATGGGCTGTGCCTTGCTTGACCATGGGCAATGCCTTGCTTGACCCCGGGTTGTGCCTGACCCCACCATGGGTGATGCCTTGCTTGACCACGGGCTGTGCATTGCTCTACCATGGGTGATGAATTGGTTGACTAGGGAGACAGCTGTCGGTTGACCAAGGGCTGTGTGCTCAGTAGCTCATGGGCTGTGCCATGCTCGATCACGGGCAATGGCTTGTTTGACCATGGCTGCGCCTTGCCCTAGCATGTGCAATGCCTTGCCCTAGCACATGCGATGCCATGCTTGACCCCATGCTGTACCTTGCTCTACAATGGGCGATGCCTAGCTCTACCACGGGCTGTGCCTTGCTCAACCATGGACAATGGCTTGTTTCACCATGCCTGTGCCACGTCCTACCACAGGCAATGCCTAGCTCGACCATGGGCTGTGCCTTGCTCTGCCACTGGAGATGGCTTCATCGACCACAGAGACAGCCCTCGATCGACCATGGTCTGTGCGCTCAGTTGCACATGGCCAGTGCCTGGCTATACCTCAGGTGATGCCTTGCTCGACCACGGGCTGTACCTCGCTCTACCATGGGCCTTGACTTGCTTGACCATGGGCTGTGCCTCGCTCTACCCCAGGCAATGGCTTGTTCAACCTTGGGCTGTGCCTCACTCTAACATGGGCTATGCATTGCTCGACCACTGTTTGTGCCTTGCTCTACCACACACAATGGCTTGGTCGACCACGGGTTGTGCCTTACTCCACCATGGGCAATCACTTGGCCGACCACAGGCTGTGGCTCGCTCTTCCACTGGCATTACCTTGGTCGACCATGGGTTGTGCCTTCCTCTGCCATGGGTGATGGTGTGGTCAACCATGGAGAGTGCCCTAGGTTGGCCACGGGCTGTGGACTCGGTCGCTTGCAGGCAGTGGCTTACCCTAGCACGTGCGATGCATTGCCCTAGCATGTGCATTGCCTTGCTCGACCATGGGCTGTGCCTTGCTCTACAATGGGCGATGCCTTGCTTGACCTCGGGCTGTGCCTTCCTCTACCACAGGCAATCACTTAGCCGACCCCAGGCTGTGCCTTGCTCTACCTTGGCCAATGGCTTGCTCGACCATGACCTATGCGTTGCTGTACAGCGGGCATTGCCATACTCGACCACAAGCTATGCCTCACTCTACCACGGGTGATGCCTTGCTTGACCATGGGCTATGCCTGGCCCTACCATGTGCGATGGCTTGGTCCACCATGGAGACTGCGCTTGGTCGCTCACGAGTCGTGCCTTGCTCTACCACAGGAGATGCCTTGCTAGACCATGGGTTGTGCCTTGCTCTACCATGAGGAATGGCTTGGTTGACCATAGAGACAGCCCTCAGTCAACCATGGCTTGTGCCTCACTCAACCACAGGCGATGCCTTGCTTGACCACCTGCTGTGCCTTCCTCTACCACAGGCAGTGGCTTGGTCAACTATGGAGATAGCCTTTGGTTGACCACTGGCTGTGCACTCGGTCACTGACTGGCACTGCCTCGCTCTACCACGGGCAGTGCCTTGCTCGACCACTGGCTGTGCATCACTCTACCATGGGCATTGGCTTGGTCAACCATGGAGACAGCCTTCTATCGACCATGGCCTATGTGCTAGCTTGCTCACGGGCAATGCCTTGATCAATGATGGTGACAGCACATGGTCAACCACGTGCAGTGCCATGCTCTACCATGGGCAATGCCATGGTCGACCACAGGCTGTGTCTTGCTCTACCATAGGTGATGCCTTGCTCAACCAGGGGCAATGCCTTGGTTTACCTAGGGCTGTGCCTCACTCTTCCACATGCAATGCCTTGCCCTACCACGAGCTGTGCCTCGCTCTTCCACGTGCCATGCCTTCCTCTACCATGGGCGACAGCTTGGTTGACCACAACCTGTGCACTCGGTTGCTCACAAGTTGTGCCTGGCTCTACCATGGGGGATGCCATACTTGACCACAAGCTGTGCCTCGCTCTACCACGATCAATGCCTTGGTTGACCACAGGTTGTGCCTTGCCCTACCATAGGCAATCACTTGGTCGACCACAGGCTGTGCCTTGCTCTACCACAGGCAATGGCTTGCTTGCCCATGGCCTGTGCGTTGCTCTATTGTGGGCATTGCCTTGCTCTGCCATGGGTGATGGGTTGGTTGACCACGGAGATGGCCATCAGTCGACCATGGGCTATGCACTCGGTCTCTCATGGCAGTGCCTTGCTCTACCACAGGTGATGCCTTGGTTGAACACAGGCTGTGCCATGCTCTATGACAAGCTGTGCCTTGCTCCACCACTGGCAATGGCATGGTCAAAAACAGGTGATGCCTTCTTGACCACGGGCTCTGCCATGCTCTACCACATGTGATGGCTTGGTTGACCACGGAGACAGCCCTCAGTTGACCATGGGTTATGTGCTCGGTCACTCATGGGCAGTGCCTTGCATTACCATGGGCAATGCATTGCTCCACCATGGGCTGTGCCTCACTCTAACACTGGCGATGCCTTGCTCAACCACTGGGTGTCCCTTGCTATACCACGGGCAATAGCTTGGTCGACCAAGGAGACAGCCCCTAGTTGACCACGGGCTGCACACTCGGTCACTCACAGACAGTGCCTTCTACCACGGTTGATGCCTTGCTTGACGATGGCAACATCCCTTGGTCAACCAAGGAACAATGCCTTGATCAACCACGGCGACAGGTCTTGGTTGACTATAGGCAGTGCCTTGCTCTACCATGGGTGATGCCTAGGTCAACCACGGGCTGCACCCTGATCTACCACGAGCGATGCCCTGCTCCACCACGCAGAATGGCTTGGTTGACCATGGGTTGTGCCTTGATCTACCATGAGTGATGGCTTGGTCTACAATGGAGACAGCCCTTAGTTGACCACGGGCTGTGCGCTCGTTCTCTCATGGGCAGTGCCTTGCTCTGCCACAGTCAATGCCTTGCTCGACCATGACGATAGCCCTTGGTCGATCATGGGGTAATGCCTTGATCAACCACAGCAACAGCTCTTGTTCAACTACGGGCAGTGCCTTGCTCTACCACTGGTGATGCCTTGCTTGACCATGGGCTGTGGCTTGCTCTACCATGAGCAATGGCATGGTCAACCATGGGCGATGCCTTCTCAATGACGGGCTGTCCCTGGCTGTACCAAGGGAGATGCCTTCTTGACCGAGGGTTGTTCCTCGCACTAGCACAGGGGATGCCTTCTCCATGCTTGGCTCTGCTTTGCTCTACCTCAGATGATGGCTTGGTTGACCACAGAGATAGCCATAGTGACCATGGGCTGTGTGCTTGGTCACTCATGGGCAGTGCCTTGCTCTACCACAGGTAATGCCTTGCTCCACCAGGGGCTGTGCCTCGCTCTACCATGGGCGATGCCTTGCTCGACCATTGGCTGTCCCTTGCTCTACCATGGGCAATGGCTTGGTCAACCATGGAGACAACCCTTAGTCAACCATGGGCAGTGAGCTCAGTCGCTCATGGGTAGTGCCTTGCTCTACCATGGTTGACGCCTTGGTTGACCATGGCAACATCCATTATTCAATCATGGGGCGATGCCATGATCGAGCATGGTGACAGCTCTTGGCCAACCATAGGCAGTGCCTTGCTCCACCACAGGTTATGCCTGGGTCAACAACGGGCTGTGCCTTGCTGTGGCACAGGTGATGGGTTGGCCAACCACAGGCTGTGTGCTCCATCGCTATGCCTTGCTTGACCACTGGCTGTGCCTTGCTCTACCACGGCCGATGGCTTGTTGTACCATGGAGAGAGCCCATGGTCAACCACGGGTTGTGCACTTGGCCGCTCATGGGCAGGGCCTCGCTCTACCTTGGGTGTTGCCTTGCTCTACCATGAGTAATGGCTTGGTCAACCATGGAGACAGCCCTTGGTCAACCAGGAACTGTGCACACAGTCGCTCACGGGCCGTTCCTTGCTCTACCACTGTGATGCCATGCTTGACCATGGGCTGTGCCTTGCTTTACCAGGGGCAATGCATTGCTCGACCATGGGCTGTGTGTTGCTCCACCACGGGCAATGGCTTGTTTGACCAAAGGCTGTGCCTCACTCTACCACAGGTGATGGCTTGCTTGACCGCAGCCAGTGCCTTCCTCTACCAGGGGTGTTGCCTTGCTCAACCATGGGTTGTCTGTTGCTTTACCACAGGCAATGACTTCCTCTGCCAACGGCTGTGCCTCACTTGACCACGGGCGATGGCTTGGGTGACCATGGAGACATCCCTCGATCAGCCACGGGCTATGCCTGGCTCTACCACGGGAGATGCCTTGCCCGACCACGGGCTGTGCCTTGCTCTACCACAGACAATGGCTTGTTCGACCATGAGCGATGCATTGCTCGACCATGGGCTGTGCCTTGCTTTAACATGGGCAATGGCTTGGGTGACCACGGACACAGACCTCGGTCAGCCACGGGCTGCATGCTCGATCGCTCATGGGCAGTGCCTTGCTTGACCCCGGGCAATGCCTCACTTGACCACAGGCTGTTCCTTGCTCTACCAAGTACAATGGCTTCGTTGACCTTGGAGACATCCCTCAGTCAACCATGGGCAATACCTTGCTCTGCCACAGGCGATGGCTTGGTCAACCACAGAGATAGCCCTCAGTTGACCATGGGCTGTGCCTTTCTCTTCCACAGGCGATGGCTTGATCTCTCACAGGCTGAACGCTTGGTCTCTCATGGGCTGTGCCTGTCTCTACCTCAGGCGATGCCTTGCTCAACCACAGGCTGTGCCCTCTACCACAAGTGATGCCTTGCTCGACTATGGGCTGTGCCTTGCTCTACCCTGAGCAATGGGAAGTTTGACCATGGGTTATGCCTTGCTCTACCATGGGCGATGCCTTGCTCGACCACGGGTTGTGCCTTGTCCAACCACAGGCGATGGCTTGGTCAACCATTGATACAGCCCTTGGTCGACCACAGGCTGTGTGCTCAGTCACTCACAGGCAGTGCCTAGCTCTACCATGGGCAATGCCTTGCTACTACATGAGCTGTGCCTTGCTCTACCATGGGCGATGCCTTGCTTGACCACGAGCGAAGCCTTCTCAACCACAGGCTGTACCTGGCTCTTCCATGGGCGATGTCATCTTGACCACGTGCTGTGCCTTGCTCTACCATGGGCATTGCCTTCTTGACCACAGGCTGGGCCTCCCTCTACCACGGGCTATGGTTGGAGAAAGCCCTCAGTCAACTACGGGTTGTGTCCTCAGTTGCTAATAGGCAGTGCCATGCTCTACCACCGGCAATGCCTTGCTCCACCAGGGGCTGTGCCACACTCTACCTTGGGCGATGCCTTGCTCGACCAGAGGCTGTGCCTTGCTCTACCATGGGTGAGGCCTTCCTTGACCACGGGCTATGCCTCCCTCTACCACAGGTGATGGCTTGGTCAACCAGGGTGAAAGCCCTCGGTCGACCAGGAGCTGTGCACTCGTTTGCTCACTGGCAGTGCCTTGCTCTACCAAGTGCGATGCCTCCCTCAACCACTGGCTGTGCCTTGCTTTACCAAGGGCGATGCATTGCTTGACCACGGGCTGTGCCTTGCTCCACCACGGCCAATGGCTTGGTCTGCCAAAGGTTGTGCCTTACTCTACCACAGGTGATGGCTTGCTTGACCATGGCCTGTGCCATCCTCTACCACAGGCGTTGCCCTGCTGGACCAGAGGTCGTACCTTACTCTACCACAGGCAATGGCTTGGTTGACCATGGGTTGTGCCTCTCTCTACCACAGGCGATGGCTTGGGCGACCACAAAGACAGCCCTCGGTCAGCCACAGGCAATGTGCTCGGTCACTCAGGCAGTGCCTTGTTCTACCCCAAGCAATGCCATGCTTGACCACAGTCTGTACCTTGCTCCATGAAGGGCGATGCCTTGATCAACCATGGAGACAGCCATTGGTCGACCACGGGCAACAGCTTGCTCTGGCATGGGCATTGGCTTGGTCAATTCTGGAGGCAGCACTCAGTTGACCATGGGCTATGTGTTGCACTTCCACGGGTGATGGCTCGGTTGAGTGTGGGCTGTACACTTAGTCTCTCACAGGCAGTGCCTAGCTCTACCATGGGCGATGCCTTGATTGACCATGGGCTGTGCCTTGCTCTACCAAGGGCAATGGGTTGTTTGACCATGGGCTGTGCCTCGCTCTACCACGGGCGATGCCTTGCTCGACCTCAGGCTGTGCCTTGCCCAACCACGGGAGATGGCCTGGTCAACCATAGAGATAGTCCTCGGCTGACCACGGGCTATGTGCTCAGTCGCTCATGGGCAGTGGCTTGCTCTACCACTGACAATGCCTAGGTCCACCATGGGCTGTGCCTTGCTCTACAATGGGCGATGCCTTGCTTAAACATGGGCGATGCCTTGCTTGAACACAGGTGATGCCTTGTCGACCATGGGCTGCACCTGGCTCTACCATGGGCAGTGCCTTCTCAACTACAAGCTGTGCCTCACTCTACCTTGGGCAATGCATTCTCAACCAGAGGTTGCGGCTCACTCCACCACAGGTGATGCCTTCTCAACCATGGGCTGTGCCTCACTGTACCACAGGTGATGCCTTCTCGACCACGGGCTGTCCCTCACTCTAACACAGGCAATGCCTTCTTGACCATGGGCTGTGCCTTGCTCTACCATAAGCAATGGCTTGGTTGACCTCGGAGAAAGCCCTCAGTCGACCACGGGCTATGTGCTCAGCCGCTCACAGGCTGTGCCATGCTCTAGCACAGGCAATGCCTTGCTCCACCATGGGCTATGCCTCGCTCTACCATGGGCAATACCTTCTGGACCACGGGACGCACCTGGCTCTACCACGGGTGGTGCCTTCTTGACCACGGGCCATGCCTCACTCTAGCATGGGCCATGCTGTCTTGACCATGGGCTGTGCCTTGCTATACCATGGGCGATGGGCTTGGTCAACCACGGAGAAAGCCCTTGGTTGACCACGGGCTATGTGGTCAGTTGCTCACAGGCTGTGTCATGCTCTCGCATGGGCAATGCCTTGCTCCACCTTGGGCTATGCCTCACTCTACCACAGGCATTGCCTTCTCAACCACGGGCTGTGCCTTGCTCTACCATGGATGATGGCCTGGTCGACCATGGGCTTTGTTCGCAGTCACTCACAGGTAGTGCATTGCTCTACCATAGGCAATGCCTTGCTCCACCATGGGATGTGCCTCGCTCTACCATGGGTGATGCCTTGCTCGGCCACTGGCTGTCCCCTGGTCTACCAAAGGCAATGACTTGATTGACCATGGAGACAGCCCTTAGTTGACCACGGGCTGTGTGCTCGGTCACTCATGGGCAGTGCCTCACTCTACCACGGTCCATGCCTTGCTCAACCATAGCGACAACCCTTGGTCAATCATGGGGTGACACCTTGATCGACCACAACAACAGCTCTTGGTCGACCATGGGCAGTGGCTTCTCTACCAGAGGTGATGCCTTGTTCGACCACAGCCTGTGCCATGCTCTACCACAAGCAATGCCTTGCTACACCATGGGCAATGGCTTGGTCGACCAAAGGTTGTGCCTCACTCTACCACAGGCAATAGCTTGGTCGAGCACGGCCTGTGCCTTGCTCTACCATGGGCGTTGCCTTGCTCGACCATGGGTAGTGCCTGGCTTTACCCTGGGCCATGGCTTGGTCAAGCACAGGCCATGCCTCACTCTTCCTTGGGTGATGCCTTCTTGACCATCGGCTGTGCCTTGGTCTATGATGGGTGATGGCTTCATTGACCACAGAGACAGCCCTCAGTCGGCTATGGGCTGTGTGTTTGATCGTTCATGGGAGATGCCTTGCTCGACCATGGGCTGTCCCTTGCTCTACCAAAGGAGATGCCTTGCTCTACCATGGCAATGGCATGTACAACCACGGCTGTGCCTCGCCCTACCATGGGTGATGCCTTGCTCTACCAAGGCATTGGCTTGGTTGACCATGAAGACAGCCCTCGGTTGACCATGGGCCATGCCTTGCTTTGCCACGGGTGAATGACCACTGGCTGTACCTTGCTCTACCATGGGTGATGGCTTGGTCGACCATGGAGAAAGCTTATGGTCAACCATGGAGAAAGCCATTGGTCGACCATAGGCTATGTGCTCGGTCGCTCACAAGCAGTGCCATGCTGTACCATGGGCAATGCCTTGCTCTACCATGGGTGGTGCCTTCACGACCACGGGCTATGCCTTGCTCTACCATGGCGATGGCTTGGTCGACCCCAGAGACAATCCTCGATTGACCATGGGCTGTGTGCTTGGTCGCCCACGGGCAGTGCCTCACTCTACCATGGGCAATGCCTTGCTCCACCACAGGCTGTGCCTTGCTCTTCGACTGGCAATGGCATGCTCGACCATGGATGATGCCTTCTTGACCACGGGCTGCACGTGGCTCTACCACAGGTGGTGCCTTCTTGACCACGGGCTGTGCTTTGCTCTGCAACGGGCGGTCGCTTGGTCAACCATGGAGACAGCGCTCTGTTCAACCATGGGGAATGCCTTGCTTGACCACGGGCTTGGCTGTGCTCTACCACGGGCGATGCCTTATGCGACCGCCCTTTGTGCCTTTCTATACCAACGGCAATGGCATGTTCGACCACGGGCTGTGCCTCACTCTACCATGGGCGATGCCTTGCTCGACCACAGGCTGCACCTTGCCCAACCAGGGGTGATGCCTTGCTTTACCATGGGCTGTGCCTCGCTCTACCAAGGGAGATGGCTTGGTTGACCACAGAGACAGACTCGATTGGCCACGGGCGATGCCTTGCTTGACCATGGGCTGTGCCTTGCCAAACCACGGGCGATGCCTTCCTCGACCATGGGCTGTGTGTTGCTCTACGATGGGCGATGGCTTGGTCAACAATGAAGACAGCCCTTGGTTCAACCACGGGCAATGCCCTGCTCTGCCATGGGCGTTGGCTTGGTCAACAACAGAGACAGCCCTCGGTCGACCTTGGGCTGTGGTTTGCTCTACCATGGGCTTTGCTTGGTCAACCTTAGAGACAGCCCTCAGTCGACCATGGGCTGTGTGCTCAGTTGCTCACAAGCAGTGCCTTGCCCTACCATGGTCAATGCCTTGGTGGACAAGGGCAACAGCCCTTGGTCGATCACTGTCGATGCCTTGATCGACCCCGGGCGGTGTGCACAGTCGCTCACAGGCAATGCCTTGCTCTACCATGGCAGATGCCCTTCTCTACCATGGTCGATACCATGCTCTACCACAGTTGATGCTTTGGTTGACCACGGGTAGTGCCTTGCTCAACTTTGGGTGATGCCCTGCTTGAACACAGGCTGTGCCTAGCTCAACCATGGGCATTGCCATGCTCGACCATGGGCTGTCCCTTCCTGTACCATGGACAATGGCTTGGTCGATCACTGGCTATGCCTCGCTCTACCATGCATGATGCCCTACTCGACCACAGGGGTGTGCCATGCTCTACCATGGATGATGGCTTGGATGACCATGGAGACAGCCCTTGGTCGACCAAGAGCTGTGCACTCAGTCACTCATAGGCCGTGCCTGCCTCTACCACGGCTGATGCCTTGCTCGATCATGGCTGTGCCTTGGTCTACCACAAGCATTGGCTTGGTCAACCAAAGGTTGTGCCTCACCCTACCATGGGCGATAGCTTGCTTAACCATGGCCTGTGCCTTGCACTTTCATGGGCATTGCCTTGCTTGACCATGGGCTGTGCCTTGCTGTACCATGGGCAGTGGCTTACTTGACCGTGGGCAGTGCCTCATTCTACCACGGGCAATGCCCTCTCAACCATGGGCTGTGTCTTGCTCTACCATGGGTGATGGCTTGGTTGATGACTGAGGCAGCCCTCAGTCTGCCACAGGCTGTGCGAGGGTTGCTCATGGCCAGTGCCTTGCTCTACCACAGGTGATGCCTTGCTCAACAACAGGCTGCACCTGGCTCTACCACGGGAGATGTCTTGCTTAACCACGGGCTGTGACTTGCTCAACCATGGGCTGTGCCTTGTTCCACCAGGGGCAATGGCTTGTTCGACCGTGGGCTGTGCCTCACCCAACCACAGGCGATGCCTTGCTTGACCACGGGCTGTGCCTTGCTCTGCCACTGGCAATGGCTTGGTTGACCATGGAGACAGCCCTCGGTCGACCATGGGCTGTGGGCTTAGTCGCTCATGGCCAATGCCTGGCTCTACCTTGGGCGATGCCCTGCTCGACCACGAGCTGTGCCCTGCTCTACCACGGGCGATGGCTTGCTCGGCCACGGGCTGTGCCTTGCTCTTCCACAGGTAATGGCTTGTTTGACCAAGGGCTGTGCCTCGCTCTACCACATGCTATGTGTTGCTCAACCATGGTCTGTGCCATGCTCTACCACAGGTGATGGCTTCGTTGACCATGGGCTCTGTGCTCAACTGTTCACGGGTAGTGCCTGACTCTACCACAGGTGACACCTTTCTCTACCAAGGGCAATGGCATGTTTGACCATGGGTTGTGCGTTGCTCTACCATGGTCGATGCCATGCTCTACCATGGTTGATTCCTTGGTTCACCATGGGCAGTGCCTTGCTCAACTTTGGGCGATGCCCTGCTTGACCACAGGCTGTGCCTCGCTCAACCACGGGTGTTGTCAGGCTCGACCATGGGCTGTCCCTTCCGTACCATGGACAATGGCTTGGTTGACCATGGGCTGTGCCTCACTCTACCAGGCACGATGCCTATGCCTTGCTCAACCTTGCTGTGCCTTTCCCTACCACGGGCAATGCCTTGCTCCACCGCAGGTTGTCCCTTGCTCTACCATGGGCTAAAGCTTGGTCAACCATGAGCTGTGCCGTGCTCTACCACAGGCGATGGCTTGGTCAACCACAGAGACCACCCTTTGTTGGCAATGGGCTATGCGCTCAGCGCTCATGGGCAGTTCTTGGATCTGCCTCAGTTGATACCTTGGATCTACCATGGGTGATGGCTTGGTTGACCACGGAGACAGCCCTCAGTCGACCTCAGTTTGTGTGCTCAGTTGCTCAAGGCAGCACTCCTGATTGCTCACAAGCAGTGCCTGGCTCTACCTTGGGTGATGCCTTGCTCGACCACGGGCTGTGCCTTGCTCTACCAAGGGCAATGGTATCTTTGACCATGGGCTATGCCTCGCATGACCACGGGCAATTCCATACTTGACCACAGGCTGTGCCTTGGTCTACCACGGGCAATGGCTTGGTCAACCACAGAGACAGCCCTCAGTCAACCATGGGCAGTGCACTCAGTCGCTGATGGGCAGTGCCTTGCTCTACCACATGCGATGCCTTGCTTGACCATGGCCTGTGCCTTGCTCCACCACAGGCATTGCCTTGCTCTACCATGGGCAATGCCTTTCTCCACCATGAGCAATGGCTTGGCCGACCATGGAGACAGCCCTTGGTTGACCATGGATTGTGCGTTTGGTCGCAGAAGGGCTGTGCCTAGCTCCACCACGGGCAATGCCTAGCTCGACCATGGTGATAGCCCTTGGTCGATCATGGGCAATGCATTGAACGACCACAGGCTCTACACTCAGTCGCTCATGGGCCATGCCTTGCTCTGCCACAGGCGAAGTCTTGCCCGACCACGGCAACAGCCCTTGGTTGACCATGGGGTGATGCCTTGTTGGACCATGGCGATAGCTCTTGGTCGACATCGGTTGTGCCTTACTCTACCACGAGTGAAGCCATGGTCAACCACAGGCTGTGCCTTGCTCTACCACAAGCGTTGCATTGGTCTATGATGGGCCATCGCTTGGTCAACCCCGCGCTGTGTGCTTGGTCGCTCATGGGCAGTGTCTTGCTCTACCTTGGGTGATGCTTTGCTCAACCACGAGCTGTGCCTGGCTCCACCATGAGCAATGGCATGTTCAACCACGTGCTGTGCCTCGCTCTACCACCACTGAAGCCTTGCTACACCACTAGTTGTGCCATCCAATACCACAGGTGATGGCCTTGTCGATCACAGAGACAGCCCTCGGTCGACCACAGGCTGTGCACTCAGTCGCTGAAAGGCAGTGCCTTGCTCTACCACAGGTGAAGTCTTGCTCGACCACACTGACAGCCCTAGGTTGATCTTGGGGCAACGCCTTGATTAACTACAGTGATAGGTCTTGGTTGACCATGGGCTGTGCCCTGCTCTTCCACTGGTGATGCCATGCTCCATGACAGGCAATCGCTTGCTCTACCATGGGCAATGGCTTAGTCGACCACAAAGATAGCGCTCGGTTGACCATGGGTCGTGCCTTGCTGTACCACAGGCAATCGCCTCATTGACCACGGGCTGTGCCATGCTCTACCGCGGGCGATGGCTTGGTTGACCATGGAGACAGCCCTCGGTCGGGCATAGGCTGTGTGCTCGGTCACTCATGGGCAGTCCCTGGCTCTACCACAGGCAATGGCTTGGTCGACCACAGGCTGTGCCTGGCTATACCACGGGTGATGCCTTGATAGAGCAAGGGCTGTGCCTTGCTCTACCACCAGCAATGGCTTGGTCGACCACTGACACAACCCCCGGTCGACCACAGGTAGTGCGCTCTGTCACACATGAGCTGTGCCTGGCTCTACCTTGGGTGATGGCTTGCTTGCTCTGCTAAGGGTGATGCCTTGCTCAACCACTGGCTGTGCCTTGCTCTACAATGGGCAATTGCTTGGTCGACCATAGGCAGTGCCTTGCTCTACCACAGGCGATGGCTTGCTCAACCACATCCTGTGCGTTGCTCTACCATGGGCATTGCCTTGCTCTACCATGGGTGATGGCTTGGTCGACCATGGAGACAACGATCAGTCGACCACAAGATGTGCACTCTGTCTCTCAAGGGTAGTGCCTTGCCCTACCATGAGCAATGCCATGCTCAACCACTCACTGTGCCTTGCTCTAACTCTGGCGATGCCTTGCTTGACCATGGGCTGAGCCTTGCTCCACCACAAGCAATGCCTTGCTCAACCTTGAGCAGTGCCTTACTCTACCATGGGGTGATGGCTTGGTCGACCATGGGCTGTGCCTGACTCTACCAAGGGCGATGCTTTGGTTGACCATGGAGACAGCCCTCGGTCAGCCACAGGCAGTGCGCTCGGTCGCTCATGGGCAGTGCCTTGTTCTACCACAGCCTTTGCCTTGCTCAACCACAGCGATAGCCCTTGGTCAATCATGGGGCAATGCCTTGATCAACTACAACAATAGCTCTTGGTTGACCATGGGTAGTGTCACAGGGATCGGACTTCACCCAAATTTTTCTGTTCCTACGATGGTGCTAAGCAGTGTCCCGCACACTCTCAGCCAACCCAAACACATGTAGCAATGCAGCTCGGCGAGGTCTAGCAACAAAGGGATAGAATTGAACAGCACATAGTAAGGGAAATCTCACTTGTATTCACAAACCAGATTACAGGAACGTGCAAAACCCTTGCACGACCTTACACTGACTCGCCAAGTATGTGCCTTTGTGCATCCAACACTTGCACTCCTCACTTGGACAGGTGAACTCGCCCTGGAAGTCCATGCATGGCTTGGAGGGACTGGAGAAACCCTTCCTTTGCTTCAGTCTTCCTTCCTCCTTGCCTGGCTCGCTTGCTTGCTCACTTGAGAGTCTGTCTATGTGTCGGTGTGCCTGTGTGTGTTCATCCATCTGCTGATCAGCTGCCCATTTATCCTTGCGGGAGCAGGTAGCACAGTCCCTGGTCGCCCTGCTTCCCCTACCTGCCGAGCAGGAGTTGGTGCCTGCAGCAGTGGGATTGACTGGAGCAATTGGATTGACTGCTTGCCAGCTCAGACTCTGGTCAATCCTCTGACTGGGAGCCCATGCCCCCATGACTAAAGCTAGTCTGGTCCAGCTGATTGCCACTGACACTCAGCTCGGCCCTGGGCCTGTGCCCGCGCCTTGGATCAGTTGCTAGCGTTTGAGGTGTTGCTCGATGAGTGACCTTCCCTAACGGCACTTGCGGGAGCTTATGGCATTCCTAGGGCATCTGGATTGCCTGTCCTAGGAAGCATGTTGTGGGAGCTTGTGCGCATCCATAGCCTACCCACTCGCCATGGAGCATGTCCTGGGAAGGCTTAGGGCATCCCTGTCGCCTGCCCTTGAGTGCGCCCTGCAGGAGCAGCCGCGTGCGCACACCACCCGCCATGGAGCAAGTCTTGCAGGAGAACCCTTAGCCCGCGTTGCCTGCCCGCTTGCCGTTCCATACCAACTGATCCATCAGCAGTGTGCCCCCCCCGGATCCTAGCCCTGGTTGCTATGCAATCGAGGGCCCGCACAATGGCCAAATCCGTGTCCAAACATTAAGGGGCTGACAAACCTCCCCCACTTGAGGAAGCCGACGCCCTCGTCGAAATAGAGTGGAGGTACTCCTGGATCTTCTCCTCGAATTGCCAGAGTGTCGCCTCCTTCTCCCAACTTGCTTCCGACCTTGGCAAGCCTTTCCATAGAACTAGATATTCTGTTCTCCGGTTCTTCTTGCTGTATCCCAACACATGTCGGTCCAGCACCCGGTCAACCTCCTTCTCCAACTCCGTGCATACATTCAACGGAGCCCGTCTTGCCCTCACGCGTTCTGCATCGGCGTTGTTAGCCTATTGGCTACCGAATTGGGGTTGGAAATCAAGGACATGGAGAGTTGAGGGTAAAATTGAACTGTTCTTATTTCTTATTCTTTTTCTGACAATTTGTATTGTTGTGTTACAGCTGATTTATACTAGAACTCAGTTGATGTTCTGTTAATCTCAACTATACTCAGTTGCTGTTCTGTTTCGCCTAACAATCCCAACTGTCTTACTCCCCATGATTTCCTAGCAGACACCTCATTCTTTTGTTTGGTTACATTTGCATCCTTATAGCGTAACACCACCCTCCTACTCAAGGAACCTTGTCCCCAAGGTTCATGTCAGGGAAGCAAAGTTGCAAATCGTGGAGATACTCCCAGGAGGCGTTTTCTGGTGAAGAGTTTGACCAGTGGGTAAGGACTTGGGTTGCAGCCACCTTGCCATGTTTTACGAGCCTTCTACGAGAATGGCTAGTGGAACCGAGCACTCCTCTGTGGTGAGGTGTACTGGAATGGGTGTAACCTGCCGAGTGGGCTTCGGGGCTCCTTTTAACAGTGAAACATGGAAGATGGGGTGGATCTTTGTGGCAGCCGGTAAGGCAAGTTTGTAGGCAACTGGCCCAACCCATTCAATGATAAGGAATGGTCCATAGTATTTAGCTGCCAACTTGGGGTACCACTGGGCATGGACGGCGTGCTGGCGGTAGTTTTGTAATTTGAGGTACACCCAACTGCCCTCAGTGAAGGTCTTGTCTGTCCGTCGCTTGTCAGCTTGAGTTTTCATTCGATTTTGGGCACGTTGTAGCTGATGCTGCAAGTTAGTGATGAAAGCTTCCCGTTCAGAGAGTCGTCTATCAATAGCATCAATGGAGGAGTCCCCAGGGACATAAGGGACGTGTAACAGGGGGGGGCTACCCGTAGAGGGCTTCAAAGGGAGTGCATCGTATGGATGTGTGATAAGATGTGTTGTACCACCATTCTGCTGTTGATAGCCAGCTGTGCCAGCGCGTCGGATATTGGCTGGTGGTACATCGCTGGTAGCATTCCAGACAATGATTAATGACTTCTGTTTGGCCATCTGTCTGAGGATGATAGGCAGAGGACATCTTCAGAGAAGTCCCTTGGAGGCGAAAGAACTCCTGCCAGAAGGAGCTGAGGAATAGGGGGTCGCGATTGCTAAGAATGCTACGGGGACTGCCATGAAGTTTGTAGAGGTTGTCCATGAAAACCCTTGCCACCTGTGCAGCCGAGTATGGATGGCATAGTCCCATGAAGTGGCTGTATTTGGTTAGGCGGTTGACCACCACCAAAATGGAGTCCTTGCCTTCTGACTTAGGTAGGCCATTGATAAAATCCATGTTCATCTCGCTAAAGACGTGGCTTGGTATAGGTAATGGCTGCAGAAGGCCAGCCATGGCTGCTGTTTCCATTTTATGACGGAGGCATACATCACACTTGCGAACATGCGTCTGGACTTGTTTCTACAATCCCTTCCAGTAGAAGTTGGATTGAACTCATTGTAGGGTAGCATGCACACCGGAGTGCCCCCTAGTTGGGGTGTCATGGTAAAGCTGAATGATGAGTTTTCGTAACCCTGGGTCCGCCCCTACAACCAGCCGGCCTTGTTTGCGCAGTTGTCCATTTTGCCAAGAATATTGGCAGGAGTGCTCAGCTCCTTGCTCAAGCTGTTGGATAAGGCGCTGCAGCAATGGGTCCATAGTCCAACTGTCCCTAATCTTATCGTAGAGATTGGTCTGGATAGTAGAGATGGCTAGTAGATGTAGGTTGCTGCCTTTCACTCTTGACAGAGCATCTGTGGCAAAGTTATCTTTGCCCTTCCTTTACTGGATCACGTAGTCATAACCTAGCAATTTGGTCAGCCAGGCATGTTGCAGAGGAGTGCTGAGCCATTGTTCCAGCAAATGCTTAAGGCTTTGATGGTCTGTGTGGATGACAAAAGGTCGGACCTTCAAATAATGCCCCCATTTTTTTATCGCCAAGAGTACTACCAAGAGCTCTTTTTCGTAAGCTGACAAGTGCTTATGTGAATTGGCAAAAGGCTTACTGATGTATGCGATGGGGTGGCCTCCTTGTGACAAAACAGCTCCCATGCCTTGCCCCGAGGCATCAGTCTCGACCTCAAAGGGCCTTGAGAAATCTGGTAGAGCTAATACTGGAGCTGAGACTAGGGCGTCCTTGAGCCCTTCAAAGGCTTTTGTAGCCGCCAGGGACCATTCAAAGGAGTCTTTCCTTAAGAGTTCCGTTAGGGGTCTATTGATGGAACCATAGTTTCGGAAGAAACGCCGATAATATCCGGTTAGGCCGAGGAATCCCCTAAGTTGCTTGACCGTCCGTGGGACGGGCCAGTCTCGCACGGCCTGCACTTTCCTCGGATCAGTGGTTACTCCCTGTGCAGACACAAAATGCCCCAGGTACTTGACTTGGCTGACCCCAAATGTGCACTTGGATCGCTTGGCGAAGAGCTGGTGCTTTCTTAACAACTCAAATGTTGTTCGGAGATGTGCCCTGTGTTGTACAATGTCCCGACTGTAAATCAAAATGTCATCGAAAAATACAAGAATGAACTTACAAAGGAAGGGCCGGAAGATGGAGTTCATTAAGCTTTGGAAGGTGGCCGGGGCATTTGTGAGCCCGAATGGCATCACCAAGAACTCATAATGGCCTTCATGGGTTCAGAATGCCATTTTGTGCACATCCTCCTCCTGCATTCTAATCTGGTGGTATCCTGCTCGTAAGTCAAGTTTCGAATAGACCGTGGAGCCATGCAACTCGTCTAGGAGGTCTTCAATGATGGGGATGGGGAATTTATCCTTAATAGTTCGATCATTCAGACAGCGGTAGTCAATGCATAGCCGCCATGATCCATCTTTTTTCTTTACCAAGATTACTGGTAAGGCATACAGGCTGCTGCTGTGGCGTATGACCCCTGAGAGCAGCATTTCCTGGACCATCTGCTCAATGATATCCTTCTGGACTGACGGGTACTGATATGGTCGAATGTTGACCGGAGAGGCCCCGGCCTTAAGGGGAATCCTATGATCGTGGCTCCTCCGAGGGGGCAGCTGCTGAGGCTCCCTAAAGATGTCCTCAAATTGGGTGAGAATGGGGGCAACTGCCGCTGCTGCCTCCTCCTGGTCCCTGCTACCAGTGGTGCACTGTAGTTTTGCTGCACCTTCTAAGAGATATAGGTGTAGGACAGCGAGTTGCTTAGATTTTCTGAGCAACTGTACTATCCCTCTTTGCCCCATTAACCGCAACTTCTGCTTGGAATGGCCCAAGATAGTATGCTCAATGCCTTGGCTTCGGAATTGCATTTGGAGCTTACCAAAGTTCCAGGTGATGTCCCCCAGTGTCGTGAGCCACTGTACACCAAGAATCATGTCGTAGCTCCCAAGTTGAACCAGCAGGACATCCGACGTGTAAGACCTGCCCTGCATGTGCCATTTAAAATCTCGGTAGGTGAAGTTACAAGTTAACTGACCTCCATTAGCCGCCATTATGGTTAGGGGTGGGATAGTATCCAGATGGCAGCCAAGTCTCTTCCCAAGCCCTTCATTGAGGAAATTATGTGTGCTACCCAAGTCGATGAGGATCTGCAAGGGTTTCCGCCCCACAAACCCGGTCACTTGCATAGTTCTACAGCATGGGCTGCCGTCTAATGCATGAACAGATATCTCCGGTTCCTTTTCCTCATCATCATCGTCATCCCCATCGCTGTCATCCACCCAAATTGAGAATGCCTGTTTCTTGGCACAATTGTGTTCTAGTGAAAAATTTTCATCGCACCAAAAACAGAGGCCTTGTTTCCTTCAATCCTCGTACTCTGCATTAGACACAGTTTTTGAAGACTTGGCTCCTACCCCTCTTCTTTGGTTGGAGCTTGCCGTGCTGGCCGGTGGTGGGGGTGGCCCCTTCTGGCCTGGTGACCCTATTGATCTAGCCCTCAAGGAGGATCCCAGGCTATTATGCAAATGTCCTATTGCACGGTAATTTGCTTCCTGAAGCCTGGCCAGTCGGTAAGCTTCATTAATTGTTGGTGGCCGGAGCATCCTCACATTGTGTTGGACTTCATCCTTGAGCCCTCTCAAGAATACGCTCACCATGACTTCCTCTGCCACTTCCACCTTGTTAAGTAAACCATCAAATGCATCAACATAGTCAGACAATGTACCTTCCTGGATTAGATTCTTCAGGTTGCCCCACGGGTCCTCGTAACCTCTCAAGCTGAAGCGGGCACTTAAGACTGCCACATAGTCATCCCAGATAGCTATGGCCCCAATGGTTCCTTTAGTTTTCATCGACAGCTGGTGCCACTGCAGGGCATGACCTTCCAAATGTATAGCCACGACCCAGATTTTTGCGGAATCGGGTGTTGCATCAAACTCAAAGAACTGTTGGCACCTACATAGCCAATCATCAAAATTGGCCCCGTCAAACCTTGGGAACTCTACCCTTCCCATCCTGGTCATGAGAGCATATGAGTCCCCCACGTTACCTCGATGCAATCTTGGCCATTTCCTTCTCCTGAGCCATGTCAGGGAGACGCCCCATGTTGTAGTCCTGGGTTCCGAAGGAGACTCAACACTTCGTCAAATCGTTTTTCCATCTTCTTGAACCTGGTTTGCATTTCTTCCAATTGCTGATCCCGTTCTCGCAGCAAAGCCTCAAACTTCCGATTCTCTTGTGTCGTCCGTGTTTCTGTCATTGCTACTACAGGCCGAGGAAGGGCTGAGCTCTTATACCAATTGTTAGCCTATTGGCTACCAAATTGGGGTTGGAAATCAAGGACACAGAGAGTTGAGGGTAAAATTGAACTGTTCTTATTTCTTATTCTTTTTCTGACAGTTTGTATTGTTGTGTTATAGCTGATTTATACTAGAACTCAGTTGCTGTTCTATTAATCTCAACTGTACTCAGTTGCTGTTCTGTTTCGCCTAACAATCCCAACTGTCTTACTCCCCATTATTTCCTAGCAGACCCCTCATTCTTTTGTTTGGTTACATTTGCATCCTTTAGCGTAACAAGCGTCCTCGTGGTAAGGCTTCAAGAAGCTGACATGGAAAGTGGGATGAATCTTCATCCTCTCGGGTAGCACTAAGCGGTAAGCCACCACCCCAATCCGCTTCACAACCTCGAATGGCCCATCGTAGCGCCGGATGACGCCCTTGTGCCATCTTTTGCTCATCACTTTCTTCCAGATTTGGGGCATCAATTTCAGCATGACCTTGTCACCGACCTGAAATTCCAGCGGTCGACGCCCTTGGTCCGCATATTTCTTCATGTGGCGGACAGCTTTGGCGAGGCTGTCCTGTGCTTCCTCGAGCATTTCCTACTTGTTCCGGGCAAAGCAGTAGGCAGTAGGGCATGGTCCCTTTTTCTTCTGGAGGGCCACTTCGGAAGGGGTCAATGGTTGATAGCCCAAAGCGAGCTCAAATGAATTGAACCCAGTTGCTGAGGAACGGAGCAGGTTGTAGCAAAACTGCACCATGTCCAGGAGTTCCAGCCAATTCCACTGGTTGGCTGTGACATAATGTCGTAAGTACTCTTCCAACAGCTGGTTCATCCTCTCCATTTGGCCGTCCGTCTGCGGGTGGTTGGCTGTTGAGAACTTCAGCTCCGTCCCCATCATGTTGAAGAGATGGGTCCAAAACCTCCCTGTGAACCGAGCATCCCGATCACTCACGATGTCCATCAGGATCCCGAACAGCTTGACCACATGGTGGTAGAACTCTTCTGCTGCCGTCTCTGCAGAACAATTCTTTGGGGTAGGCCTGAAGATCCCATACTTCAAGAACCTGTCTACCACCACCATGACTCCGTCGAAGCCTTTAACCTCTGGGAAGCCATTGATGAAGTCCATAGAAACCGACACCCAAGGTTTCTCTGGAATAGGCAAAGGCTGCAGCAAGCCTGCCTCAGTGCGCCGCTCGACCTTGTCTTGTTGGCAAACAAGACATGTCTTGATGAAGAGTTCAACATCATTCTCCATCTTCGGCTAGAAGTAGGAGCGGGTCAATAGCGCAAGCATCCTTTCCCATCCTGGATGCCCCGCCTACTGCGCATCATGATGTTCACGCAGCAGCTGAGTCCTCAGCTCTCCGCTGGGGATGAACACGCGACCACCCTTCGCATATAGCAAGCCATCCTCAAGCCAGTACCTCCTCATGGTACCCTCTTGGACTTGCGTGACCAGCTTCTGGTATAACCGATCCTCCTTCGCCTGATCCTTCAGTTTGCCTACGAAGTTGGATTCCAGTTGGGTCAACGCAACAACCGTTTCTACTGCCTTCCTACTTAATACGCCGACAACCTGGTTGTGACGCCTCGGCCTATGCTCCCACTCGGAGTCGTACTCGGCCAGGAACTCCTGCCACCAGGCCTGCCTTGGGGACAGCTTCTTCTGCGTCTTAAAGAAAGTGTTTGCAACATTATCAGTTTTGATCACAAAAGAAGTGCCGAGTAGATATATCCGCCATGCCCGTAGGCAGTGCACAACCGCCAACATCTCCTTCTCGTGCGCGGAGTAGTGCTGTTCAGCCGGCTTCAACTTCCAGCTCTCAAACGCTACTGGATGCCCATCCTGCACAAGCACTCCACCCACAAGACGATCAGAGGCATCAATATGGACTTCCAATGGCCTGTCGAAGTCTAGAAGCTTTAGCACAGGTTCAGCCATAATCTGGGACTTGATCTTCTCAAAAGCGTCCGCACATGCCCCATCCCAAGTCCAAGGTTTGCCTTTCTGCAGCAGATCGGTGAGCGGGGATACCAGCTTTGAGTATCCCTTGATGAACTTGCCGTAGTAGTTTGCCAAACCAAGGAAACTCCGCAGCTCACCCACCTTGGTTGGAGCAGTCCACTCCCTAATGGCTTGCACCTTTCGGGGATCCATCTGCACCATGCCCCTACCAATCACATGGCCAAGGAAGTTGATTTCCTTGGTGTAGAACTCGCATTTCTCCTTCTTTACGTATAGCCGGTGTTCCCTTAATCGCTGGAACACAAAACATAAATGCCCAAGATGTTCCTCTAGAGATCGGCTATAGACGACAATATCATCGAGATACACAATCACAAACTTGTCTATTATATCATGAAACACATCATTCATGAGATTACAAAATGTGGCTGGTGCATTGGTTAAGCCAAACATCATAACCTTAAACTCATAGGACCCATACCGAGTCACCATTGTCGTCTTAGGCTCGTCGCCCTCTGCTATGCGAACCTGCCAGTATCCCAATCTCAGGTCCAACATGGTGAAGAATTTGGCTCCGCTGAGGCGGTCGAACAAGTCTACAATCAATGGCACGGGATACTTGTTCTTCATGGTGACTTTGTTCAACCCGCAGTAGTCCACGCACAATCGCAACGTGCCGTCCTGCTTCTCCTGGAATAGCACTAGCGCTCCAAAGGGCACCTTGGAGGGTTGAACTTTCCCTGAATCCAGCAAGTCCTGGAGTTGTTTCCGCAACTCCTCCAGCTCTTTAGGCGACATTCGATAAGGTGCTTTGGCAAGTGGCCTTGTTCCTGGAATCAACTCGATCTTGTGATCTACCGCTCGCCTTGGTGGTAAGCCCTTGGGCAATTCCTCAAGCATAACATCACAAAAGTCACCTAGGATCCCTTGCACCACGTCAGGAACCTCCACCTTCATGCTTAGGTCGGGTTCTGACTCGTGGATAGCTGCAAGGTATGTTGGCTGGCCCCTTTTCTAGCCCTTGGCTATCTGCATAGCCGAGACCTTCTCGGTTCGGATGTCCTCTGCATGGTTGAGTCCCTTGAATCCCCGAACGAAATAGGGGTTCATCAAGTCAACGATCAGCAGACCGGGCAAGTGTGGCATGACTGAGGCACAAGCTTTCACCAAAAAGTTGTTACCGAGTATAATGTCGAAGTCATCCATCAAAATGACCATGATGTCAATGTTCCCTGACCACTCACCAATCTGGATGGGCACTCCCTTGGCCATCCCAAGTACAGGCCTGCTTTGGGAGTTGACAGCTTTGATGCGGCTAGCTTGCTTCTGGATCCGCAGTCCATAGGCTTGCACAACTCAATCTGACACGAAGTTGTGCGTTGCACCGGTGTCCACCATCGCCACTACTTCCTTGGCGTTCAGGGTCATCGGTATGTACATCAATCCCTGCTCCGGTGCCTTCCTCCCCTAGCAGATGGCACCAAGAATTTGGAGAGGTGCCACTCTGGTCTGTTTGCCATCAGAGTCAGAGTCAGTCCTGTTTACCAGGGCCGACAACTTCTCCCTCTTTGGGCACTCACAAGCACGATGGGGGCCATTGCAGACGAAGCATCCAGGGTGGGTCTTGGGGTCCTTTAGGGATGTGCCTTCCGTTGCCTTCCCCTTCCCCTTCCCCTTATCTCCCTTGGGTGGCTTCTTCTTCTCACCTTTGCCTGCGTTCTTGCCAGGCTTGGATGCCTTGTCCTCTGGCTTCTCGGCCTGCTTCCCCTTTGAGTCGTTCTTGGCAACGCAGATGTCTATCAATGCATCCGCCTTTGCCATTGCAGTCTGGAGGTCATGCACTCCTTGCCTTCGCAACTCAAGTTGAGCCCACGATTGAAGACCCCGCATGAAGTTGAACAGCTTGTCCAACTCGGACGTCTCCATGACATCCAGCAACAAGGAACTGAATTCCTTAACATAGTCATGTACTATGCCTGTTTGCCTCAGGTTGCACAGCACATCCCAAGCAGCCCACGAAGTGTTCGTGGGAAGGAACTGCTCCTTGAGTTCCTTCTTCAACGAAGGCCAGTCTCTAATGCGTGGCCGCCCACCAGGAGCAGCATCTTGCTCACGGGTCCACCACCAGAGCTTCGCGTCACCAGACAGGTACATGACAGCCATCGAGACCTGTTACCCTTCTGGAACTCTTCCTGCCTCGAAGTAGTGTTCGATGTCCCACAAGAAGTTCTCGAGCTCCTTGGAACTCCGAGCACCTGTGAAGGCTTTGGGTTCAGGTATTCTTACCTTTGCCCGAGATCCCTCTACTTTGGTTGCCCCAGCAGCCAACGCACGTCGGAGGATGCACACTTCCTCCAACCGAGCAACGTCTAGGATAAGGGATGCCAGCACCTCTGCTGCCATTCCACCAACTCCAGAAATGTTGCTGAGGAATGCTTCCAAGGTCGCAACTCAATCCTTCAGTGCGTCCATGCATGACATTCAGGTCACTGGTCATTTGTTGTTGAAGACACTTGCCTTACCGCTGAACGCGGCTCTGATACCAACTGCACAGGGGTCGGACTTCACCCAAAATTTTCCATTCCTGCGATGGTACTGAGCAGTGTCCTGCACACTCTCAGCCAACCCAAACACACATAGCAATGCAACTCAGCGAGGTTTAGCAACAAAGGGACAGGATCGAACAGCACATGGTAAGGGAAATCTCACTTGTATTCACAAACCGGATTACAAGAACGAGCAAAACCCTTACACGACCTTACACGGACTTGCCAAGTGTGTGCCTTTGTGCATCCACCACTTGCACTCCTCACTTGGACAGGTGAACACACCCCAGAAGTCCATGCACGGCTTGGAGGGACTGGAGACACCCTCCCTTTGCTTCAGCTTCCTTCCTCCTTGCCTGGCTCGTTCGCCTGAGAGTGTGTCTGTGTGTCTGTGTGCCTGTGTGTGTTCGTCCATCTGCTGATCAGCCACCTCATTTATCCTTGTGGGAGCAGGTAGCACAGTCCCTGGCTGCCCTGCTTCCCCTACCTACCAAGCAGGAGTTGGTGCCTGCAGCAGTGGGATTGACTGGAGCAGTTGGATTGACTGCTTGCCAGCTCAGTCCTCTGGTCAGTCCTCTGACCAAGGGCCCATGCCCCCACGACTGAAGCTGGTCTGGTCCGGCTGAGTGCCACCGACACTCAGCTTGGCCCTGGGCCCGTGCCTGTGCCTTGGATCAGTTGCTGGTGCCTGAGGTGTTGCTCGATGAGCAACCTTCCCTAATGGCACTTGCGGGAGCTTATGGCATTCCTAGGGCATCCAGATTGCCTGTCCTAGGAAGCATGTTGTGGGAGCTTGTGCGCATCCATAGCCTACCCGCTCGCCATGGAGCATGTCCTGGGAAGGCTTAGGGCATCCCTGTCGCCTGCCCCATGGGAGCAGCCACGCTTGCACACCGCCTGCCAACCTGCCATGGAGCAAGTCTTGCAGAAGAACCCTTAACCCCGCATCGCCTGCCTGCTTGCTGTTCCATACCAACTGATCCTTCGGCAGTGTCCCCCCCCCCCCCCGATCCTGGCCCTGGTTGCTATGCGATTGAGGGGCCGCACAGCAGCCAAATCCGTGTCCGAACATTAAGGGGCTGACAGGTAGTGCCTTGCTCTACCACGGGTGATGCCTTGCTAGACCACGGGCTTTGCCATGCCCTACCATGAGTGATGCCTTGCTCCACCATGGACAATGGCATTCTCAACAACTGGTGATGACTTCTTCACCACGGGCTGTGCCTTGCTCTACCATAGGCGATGCCTTGATTGACTGAAGACACAGCCCTCAGTCGACCGCGGGCTGTGTGCTCAGTCGCTCATGGTCAGTGCCTTGCTCTATCATGGGCAATGCTTTGCTCCATCATGGGCTATGCCTTGCTCTACCCCCAGCGATGCCTTGCTCGACCACTGGCTATCACTTGCTCTACCATGGGCAGTGGCTTGGTCGACCATGGAGACAGCCCCTAGTTCACCACAGGCTGCATGCTCCTTCGCTCACGGGCGGTGCCTTCTCTATGACGGTCGATGCCTTGCTTGATGATTGCAACATCCCTTGGTCGATCAAGGGGCAACACCTTGATCAACCACGGTGACAGCTCTTGGTCGACTACAACAGTGCCTTGCTCTACCACGGGCTGTGTGCTCTGTCGACCACAAGCTGTGTGCTTGGTCACTCACAGGCAGTGTGCTGCTCTGCCATGAGCAATGCCTTGCTCCACCATCGGCTGTGCCGGGCTCTACCATGGGCCATGGCTTGCTCAACCACGGGCTGTGCCTTGCCCTACCATGAGTGATGGATTGGTTGACCATGGAGACAGGCCTTGGTTCACCATGGACTGTGCACTTTGTCGCTCATGGGCAGTGCCTTGCTCTACCATGGGCAGTGCCTTGTTCTACCATGGGCAGTGCCTTGCTCTACCATGGGCAATGCCTTGCTTAATGATGGGCTGTGCCTCGCTCTACCTTGGGTAGTGCCTTGCTCCACCATGGGCAATGGCTTGGTCGACCATGGAGATTGCCCTTCATTGATCATGGGCGATGCCTTGATCGACCATGGGCTGTGCACTCAGTTGCACAAGGGCAGTGCCTTGCTCCAGCATGGGGGATGCCTTGCTTGACCATGGCGATAGCCCGTCATCAATCACGGGGGATGCCTTGATCGACCACGAGCTGTGTACTTTGTCAGTCATGGGTAATGCCATGCTCTGCCACAGGCGACACCTTCCTTGACCATGGCGACAACCCTTGGTCGATCAAGGGTCGACACATTGATCGTTCACAGCAACAGCTCTGGGTTGACCATGGGTAGTGCCTTGGTCCACCATAGGCAATGCCTTGGTCCACCACAGGCTGGGTCTCACTCTACAGTGAGTGATGCTGTGCTCAACCACAGGCTATGCCTTGCCCAACCACAGGTGATAACTTGCTCAACCATGGGCTGTGCCTTGCTCTACCACGGGCTTGGAAGACCACAGAGACAGCCCTCGGTCAACTATGGGCTGTGCGCTCAGTAGCTCATGGGCAGTGCCTGGCTCTTCCTCAGGTGATGCCTTGCTTGACCACGAGCTGTGCCTTGCTCTACTGCAGGTGATGCCTTACTCAACGATGGGCTGTGCCTGGCTCTACCAAGGGCAATGGCATGATCGACCATGGGCTGTGGCTCGCCCTACCTCGAGTGATGCCTTGCTCAACCATGGGCTGTGCCTTGCTCCACCACGGGCGATGGCTTGGTCAACCATGGAGACAGCCCTTGGTCAACCACGGGCAGTGCACTCGGTCTCTAATGAGCAGGGCCTGGCTCTACCTCGGCCAATGCCTTGCTCGACCATGGGCAATGCCTTGCTCGACCATGGGCTGTGTGTTGCTCTACCGCGGGTGATGCCTTACTTGACCACAGGCTGTGCCTTCCTCTTCCAAGGGCAATGGCATGTTCGACCATGGATTGTGCCTCACTCTACCACAGGCAATGCCTTACTTGACCACGGGCTGTGCCTTGCTCTAGCATAGGCTATGCCTTGATGTACCTTGGTCGACCATGGGCTGTATGCTCGGTCTCTCATGGGCAGTGCCTAGCAGTAGCTTGGGCGATGCCTTGCATGACCACGAGCTGTGCCTTGCTCTACCAAGGGCCATGGCATGTTTGACCCTGGGCTGTGCCTTGCCCAATCATGGGCGATCCCTTGCTTGACCCTGGGCTGTGCCATGCTCTACCAAGGGCGATGGCTTGGTCTACCATGGAGACAGCCCTTGGTCAACCACAGGCAATGACATGGTCGACCAAGGAGACAGCCCTTGATCAGCCACAAACACAGCCCTCGGTTGACCATGAGCTGTGCCTTGCTCTACCATGGGCGATGTGTTGGCCAACCATGGAGACAGTCGTCTGTTGACCACAGGCTGTGTGCTTGGTCACTCATGGGCTATGCCTTGCTCTACCACAGGTGATGCCTTTCACGACCACAGGCTATGCCTCGCTGTACCACAGGCAATGGGATGTTTGACTGCAGGCTGTGCCTTGATCTACCATGGGAAATGGCTTGGTTGACCACAGAGAAGGCCCTTGTTCGACCACAGGCTGTGTGCTTGGTCACTCATTCTATGCCTTGCTCTGCCACAGGTGATGCCTTTCACGACCACAGGCTATGCCTCACTGTACCATGGGCAATGGCTTGGTCGACCACAGAGAAGGCCCTCATTCGACCATGGCCTGTGTGTATGGTCACTCACAGGCACTGCCTTGCTATACCAAGGGCAATGCCTTGCTCCACCATGGGCTGTGCCACACTCTAACACAGACAATGCCATGCTCGACCACTGCCTGTCCCTTGTGGTACCACGGGCAATCACTTGGTTGACCAAGGAGACAACCCATAGTCTTCCACGGGTTGTGCACTTGGTCGTTCATGGACAGTGCCTCACTCTACTATGTGTGATGTCTTGTTCAATCACAGGCTGTGCCTTGGTCTACCACGAGCAACGACTTGGTCCACCAAAGGTTGTGCCTCACTCTACCATTGGCTGTGCCTTTTTGTACCATGGGTAGCAGCTTGCTTGACCACTGGCAGTGCCTCATTCTACCATGGGCAATGCCTTCTCGACCCTGGGCTGTGCCTTGCTCTACCATGGGCGATGGCTTGGTCAACCACGGAGACAGCCCTCAGTCGGCCATGGGCTGTGCACTCAGTTGCTCATGGGCAGTCCCTTCCTCTACCGTGGGTGCTGCCTTGCTCGACAGCAGGCTGTGCCTGGCTCTACCATGGGAGATGCCATGCTTGACCATGGGCTGTGCCTTGCTCTTCCACACGCAATGGCATCTTTGACCATGGGCTATCCCTTGCTTTGCCACTGCCATTGGCTTGGTTGACCATGGAGACAGCCCTCAGTCGACCACAGGCTGTGCACTCGGTCACTCACAGCCAGTGCCGGGCTCTACCTGGCCCTTGCCTGGCTCTACCTTGGGTGATGCCCTGCTCGACCACGGGCTGTGCTTGGCTTTACCACAGGTGATGGCTTGCTTGACCACAGGCTATGCCTTGCTCTACCA